>OV702296.1:250904492-252154492 GCA_916181665.1 Avena sativa
GATTTCAAATAGAGTTTTAAAAATAAATTAAATCCTATTTGAATTAAAGACTAAGGCCTATTTATTTAATTATTAATGGATCCTAAAAAGAATAAAAATTATTTTGTTTTGGACTTTGGTTTATGTTGGTAAACAGAAGTAAAATTAACACAAAGTTTGGAGGTGGTTTGATTTGATTTGGAGTTTGAATTATTTGTTTGAAAATCAAAAAAGAAATTCCAAATAGAAAAAGAAAAAGCAGTCTGTATAAAAAAAGTGAAACGAACCAACCCAACCCAACAGGCCCAGTAGCCCAGCAGCGTAGCCCACCAGCTCTCACCCGCTGCGAATCGTTTTTCACCTACACGCGCACCCGCTGAGTCACAGACAAGCAGGCCCCACTCCCACTTCCTCCACCTCGCTGACAGACAAACCCCACGGAGCTGTTCATCGTTTCCACCCGTGGCCAGCTCCTCGCGACCGTTTTCTGCGCCTTGATTTGAGGTTTAATTCTGATTGATGGAGTGATCAATCCACGCCAATAAGCATGCACACATAAATTCCCACACCTCCTCTCTCTTTCCCCCCACCTGCAAGCGCCTTCCTGCCCCTAGGCTGCTCCAATTTCGAGCTCGAGCATCGCTGTCTCCGACGAGCCTCTGCACCGATTCCGGCCACACCTCACCGCCCCTCGCCTCCCACTGCACACAGCTTTACTTCCTATCACCAGGCGCACCTGCCTGTGTGCTTCACTCACTCGCGCGCGCTCAGAATCGTCGGCAACAACGACAACCAGCAACGCCACCGTCTGCAAGCAACTCCGGCGACCCTTCCCCCGATAACTCTGACCGCCCCAGCACCTCTCGATGATGCTCACGTGAACCCCACGTTCACCCGCGTCTAACCATGTCGTTGTTTTGCCTCGGCACGAGATGTAGCCTCACCTCTGACGACAGACAGAGCCGCCCGATGCCGCTGCACACTCCGGCGAGCAATCGTCGCCTCCCCGGTGCGCCCCTCGCCAAGACGACCACACCTCGAGCTTCTCCACACTCCCACGAGCACGGTAGGCACCTCCGTTATCCCTCTTTCTTCCTGAATCACCGGATCAGCCGTAGCCCGAGCGTGCACCGCCAGTCGTCGCCGCCAGCGCCGCCAGTTACTGGTCGAGCTGCTATGAGCCGTGCGATGCGAATCGTCTGGCTAGGAATAGATCTAACTGAAGGGGTATGATTCCATCTGCACCGTATGATTTAAGTGAAATCCAACGGTTCGCAGAGGCTGATCCGCACGAAGCGGTACCGTCCAATAGAAACACACCACGTGGACAAGGTTTTGTTTAAAACAGAAATTAGAATCTGTTTGATATGCAAACTTGTAAAATTCATAACTTTAATTCTACATGTCCAAATTTTGCAAATTTTATATCAATGGATTCAGAAGAACAAGTACTTTGCAACCATGCACTTTGTTTAATGTTTTGCTTCTAGAAAATTGGTTGAATTTGCAGAAACTTGTGTAGGCTTATTTTGAATATAAAAATTGTTCTAGATATATTTTTGAGATGAAATCTTTGCAAAATGGTTTGTTGTGAACCTACTGACCCTAGGAACCAACTTATGGATTTAAAAATGTATTTTGTGAAGTTTATAAATAAATATTTGAATTAGCTCATTTCTAGTCAAATAAAAATATTGATTATGATTTAGAAATGATTTTGAGTGAAACCTTTGGGAAAGGATTTGATTCAAACCTTCTGACCCTAAACACTAAGTTTTGAGGTTTAAAAACTTATTGGGTGAACCCTTTAAAGAATATTGCTTTGCTAAAAGCATTTTCAACCACATAAAATAATGATTAGATTTAAAAATGATTTATAGATCAAACCTTTTGCAAATGGTTTACTACTTTAGTAAATTACCACTTTTGAACTTTACAATGTTTAGAACCTAGTAGAAACCACTTTTGCAAATAAAACTATCTTTTGCATGCTTGCATGCGTGACCTTGATTTGTTATTTTATGTGTGATAAATTGTATGAATGCTAGTTGAATTTGTGTTTGCTTGATTGAATTGTAGTGAAGTTAGAAGAGTGTGATATTTGCAAGATCAAGAAGTGAACCAACATTCTCTACCAAAAGGCAAGTAACACTATCATCCAAGTCCTACTATTTTCATTACACTTAGTGGATATTTTTGTAACATGCATGGAAAGGACTACTATATTTTATGCCATACTAAATCCTAATAGGATACCCTTATATCTTCCTTAGTGAAAACATTGTAGTTGTAGCAAGCTTAGCCCTGCTATATATTTGGGATGGGATACATGTTATGATTATATGAAGTGTTGGAAAGATATATGTTTTATATAATAAAACAAGTACTCAATGAACCACGTGGGTGGACAAGGATACTCAAGATTGGACAAGGCGGCAACAAAAGGAACCATGTTTATATGGCTATCTCTTTTTGTTTGTGCACTAGAAGAAAATCACCCAGGGACTTAGAGATTGAACATGTTTCTCGTACAGTGGCTTCCGTGTATAGCCACATGCTAAATGGGCTCTGGCTTAGTCAACTACATAGTGGAAGACTCATGCATTGGCATCTTCAGGTTAACTAGAATTGTGTAAGGGAAATTTTATCCCTACATTGGTGCCTGGTAGACAAGATAGCATTGTGTATTGAGAGGACCTCTATGGAAATACTTTGTCACATTCTCAATCTGCCAGTACTCCATCTTGGTGAGTACTTATCCAGCGGCCACTGGTGGCATCAAGATGAGATTGTGTCATGTGGGTAAAGTGTACAACTTTTGCAGAAGATCAAATTCTAAGTACTTAGCTGTGTCCCCGGTTATGGACAATACTGAGCAACTAAGGCCTGAAGCTATGGAAGATCTCGACATTCCAATTTCTCAAAGTAAAACTTGAGGGTGACAACAAGGGATTTGAAGCACTTGGAGTTTTCCAAGAAGTTCAGAAAGATTTGACAAAAGATCAAAACTATTTTGAAAAGATAGGATAAAACTATATTGCTTTCTGCAAAAGATCCTAAACCCTACTTAGCCAAATATGCATGTAATGATAGGATCCACTTATTTTTACATAGTAGTGAAACTTGCCAATACAATTCCAATGTATTGACCCTTGTGGCTGCAACTTATTATGTTGCAGGTTTGTTTGATGTTAGTGAAGTGTGTTGAATAGGATTAGAAGTCTACAACCAACCGGATTGCCTGTGGCACTTTGAAGATGAAGGACTCCATGCTATAGTTATTTCTGCTGCAATGTAATGTGATAGCCAAATGAGCTATGTAAGATGTAATGAATTATTTTATTCCTGGTTATAAAGTTGTAATATGACCTTTGTTTCTTGATATTACATCTTAACTGTGGATGCTAGCTATTGATCCAGGGACTAGCATTGTAAACACAGGGATCTCTACCTTATTAAAGGTTGGGAACCTTACAGATGGTATCAGAGCACTGTGTTGCCTGTAGGATTGTAACCCTAGGATTGGACAAAACCCCTTAGAAAAATAGGAGTTGAATTTGTTCCAAAATTTATTTACAAACAATCTTGTAAACTCTTTCCTCAACCTTTTGGTTTTGATTCTACATCTCTTCCTTTTCAACTTGATGGACAAATCCTTCACCATGACCAATGACTTCAATTTTAGTTCCACCAAGGACTTCAGCTTAGACATCACTAAGGATTACAAGTGAAAAACCAAGCGACATTAGATTGCCTACCAAAGACATTAATATCAAGTTAGAGTATGGATCATATTAACCTATGAGGTATGACTATACTAAGTTGATTATTTCAGGAAAAATTTGTTGTTTCCTTCAACTCATGAGTTAAGCTCATAAGTTGTTAAGTGAATAGTTGCTTGTTGATTGCTTGATTGTTTGATTGAATTTGGTTGGTTTGACTTGTGTGTTAGAATTTCTTAAAAACCTATCCACCAATACTCATCCCTATCAAACCAACAGATGCCTCCCCGTCGTGCCAACCCCAACCAAAACAACAACATCACTCCCGAGATGCAACAGTTGATGACATGCCAAACTCAACTGATGCAGATGATGACCACACTCATACAGAATCAGAACAACAACAACAACAACAACAATAACAACAATCAGGATAATCCTCCAGCACTTGACATGCTCACCAAGTTTCTGAAACTTAGACCTGCAAGGTTCTCTGGAACAACTGATCCAATGGAAGCCAATGACTGGTTACGTTCGGTGAATAAGGACTTAGTGACTGTTGGTTGCACCGATGAAGAAAAAGTTAGGTTTGCAGCATTTCTGCTTGAAGGACCATCAACAACATGGTGGGACAACTTTCAGATCACCACTCCCCTTGAAGATGTAACTTGGGCTATTTTTGAGGATGGTTTCCGTATAGCTCACATCTCATCTGGAGTGATGAGCTTGAATAAAAAGGATTTCCATAATCTGAAACAGCGTCACCTCAGTGTGGCTGAGTACATTGAAGAATTCAACAATCTGGCACGCTATGCACCGGATGAAGTTGGTACAGATGCTAAGAGGAAGGAGAAATTTCTCGAAGGACTTAATGATGAGTTGAACCTGCAGCTATCTGTTGCCTATGTCCCAACTTATCAAACCCTCTGTGACAAAGCCACTATTTTGGAAAACAAGATGAATCAAGTTGAGAATAGAAAGAGGAAGCATAAACTCAAGCATCACTCAGGATCATCACAAAAGAAGCGTTCACTCAAAAAGAGCAATGTAGATTCTGAACCACATCAGTATCACCACAATAACAATGGAAGTGACAATAATGGAAATGATACTTATAATGGAGGTGAAATTGGTCAGAATCAACATGACAAATTCAGGAAGAAAGATATTAGCCAGTTGCAATGCTATAATTGTAAGGAACTTGGACACTATGCATCAGACTGTCCTGAGAAGGAAAAGAATAAGGATACTAGAGGAGCCAATGGAAATGACTCCAATATGACCCAGAAAGGACATGTGAACCACATTGACATGGATGGAAACTTTGAAGAGATAGAAGAAGTGGATGCCAGAAACTAGTTAACTCAGAAGAGTCAAATAAGGATTCCTTGTCAGAAACTAGTTAACTAGTGTTGAACCCCTAGTCAAGTGAACCATCAGTGTAATCCTATGAGATTTATTTTAAGGGTGGTAGTACCCTAGTTGCCTTGAAGCCAACTTGTAACCCTAGCCTTCCCAAATCTCGGGACGAGATTTATTTTAAGGGTGGTAGCCTGTCACATCCCAAAATTTTCCAAATTTTGAAATGTGAAAATAAATAAACAAAATAAACAATTGTTGATTTTTAGGGTGAGAAGAAACTTTTTGATTCCAATTGGAAACATCAAAACCTATTTTTGATCAAATAAAATCCTAAAGGGATTTAAAAAAGATAAAGAAATTAATAAAAAAAATTATAATAGTTGGAATCACTATTTTTGGATCTTTTAATAAAAAGATTTGGTTTTCAAAAGCAAAGGTAGAATTATAAATAAGGATTATTTTATAGAGCCAAATTAAATCTTGGCCAAGTTTTTGAAATAAAATATTTCTATTTGATAAAAAGAATAAAGGTTTATTTAAATAAAATAATGAGGATTTATTAATATCCAATTTTATTAAAGTAAAGGCTTTTCCATTTTAAATAAACACTAAAACTTGTCATTTTATTTTAAATAAGATTTCCAAGTGTTTTTGTTTTTCAAGTGAAACCTACTGAAAAGGTTTTGGTTTGGTTTAGATTTCAAATAGAGTTTTAAAAATAAATTAAATCCTATTTGAATTAAAGACTAAGGCCTATTTATTTAATTATTAATGGATCCTAAAAAGAATAAAAATTATTTTGTTTTGGACTTTGGTTTATGTTGGTAAACAGAAGTAAAATTAACACAAAGTTTGGAGGTGGTTTGATTTGATTTGGAGTTTGAATTATTTGTTTGAAAATCAAAAAAGAAATTTCAAATAGAAAAAGAAAAAGCAGTCTGTATAAAAAAAGTGAAACGAACCAACCCAACCCAACAGGCCCAGCAGCCCAGCAGCGCAGCCCACCAGCTCTCACCCGCTGCGAATCGTTTTTCACCTACACGCGCACCCGTTCAGTCACAGACAAGCAGGCCCCACTCCCACTTCCTCCACCTCGCTGACAGACAAACCCCACGGAGTTGTTCATCGTTTCCACCCGCGGCCAGCTCCTCGCGACCGTTTTCTGCGCCTTGATTTGAGTTTTAATTCTGATTGATGGAGTGATCAATCCACGCCAGTAAGCACGCACACATAAATGCCCACACCTCCTCTCTCTTTCCCCCCACTTGCCAGCGCCTCCCTGCCCCTAGGCTGCTCCAATTTCGAGCTCGAGCATCGCCGTCTCCGACGAGCCTCTGGACCGATTCCGGCCACACCTCACCGCCCCTCGCCTCCCACTACACACAGCTTTACTTCCTATCACCAGGCTCACCTTCCCGTGTGCTTCACTCGCTCGCGCGCGCTCAGAATCGTCGGCAACAACGACAACCAGCAGCGCCACCGTCTGCAAGCAACTCCGGCGACCCTTCCCCCGGTAACTCCGACCGCCCCAGCACCTCTCGTTGATGCTCACGTGAACCCCAGCACCTCTCGTTGATGCTCATGTGTCTAACCATGTCGTTATTTTGCCTCGGCACGAGCTGCAGCCTCACCTCTGACGACAGATAGAGCCGCCCGACGCCGCTGCACACTCCGGCGAGCAATCGTCGCCTCCTCGGTGTGCCCCTCGCCAAGCCGACCACACCTCGAGCTTCTCCACACTCCCACGAGCACGGTAGGCACCTCCGTTATCCCTCTTTCTTCCTGAATCACCGGATCAGCCGTAGCCCGAGCGTGCGCCGCCAGTCGTCGCCGCCAGCGCCGCCAGTTACTGGTCGAGCTGCTGTGAGTCGTGCGATGCGAATCGTCTGGCTAGAAATAGATCTAGCTGAAGGGGTATGAGTCCATCTGCACCGTATGATTTAAGTGAAATCCAACGGTTCACAGAGGCTGATCCGCACGAAGCGGTACCGTCCAATAGAAACACGCCACGTGGACAAGGTTTTGTTTAAAACAGAAATTAGAATCTGTTTGATATGCAAACTTGTAAAATTCATAACTTTAATTCTACACGTCCAAATTTTGCAAATTTTATATCAGTGGATTCAGCAGAACAAGTAATTTGCAACCATGCACTTTGTTTAATGTTTTGCTTCTGGAAAATTGGTTGAATTTGCAGAAACTTGTGTAGGCTTATTTTGAATATAAAAATTGTTCTAGATATATTTTTGAGATGAAATCTTTGCAAAATGGTTTGTTGTGAACCTACTGACCCTAGGAACCAACTTATGGATTTAAAAATGTATTTTGTGAAGTTTATAAATAAATATTTGAATTAGCTCATTTCTAGTCAAATAAAAATATTGATTATGATTTAGAAATGATTTCGAGTGAAACCTTTGGGAAAGGATTTGATTCAAACCTTCTGACCCTAAACACTAAGTTTTGAGGTTTAAAAACTTATTGGGTGAACCCTTTAAAGAATATTGCTTTGCTAAAAGCATTTTCAACCACATAAAATAATGATTAGATTTAAAAATGATTTATAGATAAAACCTTTTGCAAATGGTTTACCACTTTAGTAAATGACCACTTTTGAACTTTACAATGTTTAGAACCTAGTAGAAACCACTTTTGCAAATAAAACTATCTTTTGCATGCTTGCATGCATGACCTTGTTTTGTTATTTTATGTGTGATAAATTGTTTGAATGCTAGTTGAATTTGTGTTTGCTTGATTGAATTGTAGTGAAGTTAGAAGAGTGTGATATTTGCAAGATCAAGAAGTGAACCAACATTCTCTACCAAAAGGCAAGTAACACTATCATCCAAGTCCTACTATTTTCATTACACTTAGTGGATATTTTTGTAACATGCATGGAAAGGACTACTATATTTTATGCCATGCTAAATCCTAATAGGATACCCTTATATCTTCCTTAGTGAAAACATTGTAGTTGTAGCAAGCTTAGCCCTGCTATATATTTGGGATAGGATACATGTTATGATTATATGAAGTGTTGGAAAGATATATGTTTTAAATAATAAAACAAGTACTCAATGAACCACCTGGGTGGAAAAGGATACTCAAGACTGGACAAGGCGGCAACAAAAGGAACCATGTTTATATGGCTATCTCTTTTTGTTTGTGCACTAGAAGAAAACCACCCAGGGACTTAGAGATTGAACATGTTTCTCGTACAGTGGCTTCCGTGTACAGCCACATGCTAAATAGGCTCTGGCTTAGTCAACTACATAGTGGAAGACTCATGCATTGGCATCTTCAGGTTAACTAGAATTGTGTAAGGGAAATTTTATCCCTACATTGGTGCCTGGTAGACAAGCTAGCATTGTGTATTGAGAGGACTTCTATGGAAAGACTTTGTCACATTCTCAATCTGCCAGTACTCCATCTTGGTGAGTACTTATCCAGCGGCCACTGGTGGCATCAAGATGAGATTGTGTCATGTGGGTAAAGTGTACAACTTCTGCAGAAGATCAAATTCGAAGTACTTAGCCGTGTCCCCGGTTATGGACAATACTGAGCAACTAAGGCCTGAAGCTATGGAAGATCTCGACATTCCAATTTCTCAAAGTAAAACTTGAGGGTGACAACAAGGGATTTGAAGCACTTGGAGTTTTCCAAGAAGTTCAGAAAGATTTGAAAAAAGATCAAACTATTTTGAAAATATAGGATAAAACTATATTGCTTTCTGCAAAAGAGCCTAAACCCTACTTAGCCAAATATGCATGTAATGATAGGATCCACTTATTTTTACATAATAGTGAAACTTGCCAATACAATTCCAATGTATTGACCCTTGTGGCTGCAACTTATTATGTTGCAGGTTTGTTTGATGTTAGTGAAGTGTGTTGAATAGGATTACAAGTCTACAACCAACATGATTGCCTGTGGCACTTTGAAGATGAAGGACTCCATGCTATAGTTATTTCTGCTACAATGTAATGTGATAGCCAAATGAGCTATGTAAGATGTAATGAATTATTTTATTCCTGGTTATATAGTTGTAATATGACCTTTGTTTCTTGATACTACATCTTAACTGTGGATGCTAGCTATTGATCCAGGGACTAGCATTGTAAACATAGGGATCTCTACCTTATTAAAGGTTGGGAACCTTATAGCACAAGAACTAAGGTCACACAAGAAGCAGAAGCATATCAAGCTGTGTTTTCACGCTATTCGAGAGCATGTCCAAGATGGTGACATAAAGATTTGAAAAGTACACACTGATCTGAAGGTGGCAGATCCATTGACTAAACCTCTCCCGAGTGCAAAACATGACCAGCACCAAACCGCCACTGGTGTTCGGTATATTACCATGTAATCTATATTAGTTGACTCTAGTGCAAGTGGGAGACTATTGGAGAAATGCCCTAGAGGCAATGATAAAAGTGGTTATTATTATATCTTTGTGTTTATGATAAATGTTTACATTCATGCTATAATAGTATTAACCGGAAACATTAATACTTGTGTGATTTGTAAACTAAATTAGAGTCCCTGGTAAAGCCTCTTTGTAATACTAGCTTGTTGGTTGATAGATGATCATGGTTTCCCGATCATGAACATTGAGATGTTATTAACAACAAGATCATATCATTAGGAGAATGGTGTGATGGACATACTCCTATAGATAAGCGTAGCATAAAGATCAAGTCATTTCAATAGTTTGTATGCTATAAGCTTTCTGATACATAGTAACCTAATTCCTTCGACCATGAGATCATGCTAATCACCATCACTAGAAGGATGCTTTGATGACATCAAACACCACACTATAACTGGGTGGCTATAAAGGTGGCATTGAGTGTTCGGAAATTATGTGTTGAGGCTCATGGATCAAGAGTGGGATTTGTCCATCCATATGATGGATAGATATACTCTGGGCCCTCTCGATGGAATTTCATCCAATTAGCTTGCAAGCATGTGACTGGCTCACAAGGGATCACATATCACGGGAACAAGAAAAGAGTACTTATCAGTAACGAGGTTGAACTAGGTATGCAGAGATACCGACTATCAAACCTCGGATAAGTAAACTATCGCGAGACAAAGGGAAATTGGTATCATATGTAAGTGGTTCATTTGATCGCAAAGTAATCGTAGAAATATGTGGGAGCCATATGAATTTCTAGATTCCTCTATTGGTTATTGATCGGAGAAGTGTCTCGGTCATGTCCGCGTAATTCACGAACCGTAGGGAGACACACTTAAGGATTAGATGTTGTTTAGTAGATATGGAATGTAAGTAGGGAGACTGAATGTTGTTCGGAGTCGTAGATGTGATCCAGGATATCATGAGGAGATCCGGAATGGTCCGGAGAATAAGATTCATATAAGGAAAGTCCAATTCCGGAGTTCGGGAATGATTCCGATGTTTTCATCGGAGAGGTTCTAGAAGGGTCTAGAAGGTTCACCGGGCCGGAAGGGGAAGGGTACATGAATGTGTCATGGATAAGTGGAATGATTGAATCATGTCCTAGGTCACTTAGTTGGGCATTAGCAAGAAAGAAATCAAGCTCCAAATTGGAAGTCAAAAGGCAAGTTTGAAAAGTCAAACTGGGACAATGTATCCTAGTGGAGGAAGGAAAGAATCCTTCTTTCCCTCCACCACAAGCCAACTAGGAGAGGAGTTGGGGAAGGATTCCAACTTCCCTCTCCTAAACTGCCCTCGCTCTCATAAATAGAGGGGAGGGGGTGCCCCAAGACCACACAACCAGCCCTCCCCACCAAGCAGCGCCGCTGTCCCCTGCAGCGCCATCACTTGCCGCCGCCTTGTGCCGCCGCCGGATCATCGTCGTTGCCCTAGACGCCGCCGACTCCACCTCCTCCTCTTCGGACCTCTAAACCTAGATCGCCGGAAACCCTATATCCACCTTAACCTGCTCCGGCTTAGGCGAAGCCCTGCAGGATTTTCCCTCTACATCTGACACCATGTCGCCATGCTTCTGGAATCGCGAGGGGAGAACTACAACCTCCGATGCCTGCTGGAACAAGGGAGAGGAAGTTCTTCATCGAGTACCGAACGTGTGACCAACTGTGGAAGCGCTGCCGAAACGTAGCGCCGGAAGGATCGTTTACGCGATCTTGAGATTGGCAAGTGTACGACTATATCACCCACGAGAATCTGCTCTCGTTAACCACTTTGGAATCTTCGAGGGTGAGTACTCTAATCGACTCGTTGCTACAATCTAGTAGATAGATCTTGGATTGTTTGTGTGCATGCGGTAGAATTTTTTTGTTTTCCATGCTACGAACCCCTACACATTCATACGAAGTATAGCATTACGATCAAGGTCATTGTGTTTATATTGCTATAACATCATACGAAGTAATCTTAGTCCTTAGACCATGAGATCATGCCAATCATTAACAACGGAAGAGTATCTTGATAACATCAAACGTCACACTGTAACAGGCTGATTATAAAGATGGGTTCAGTGCTATGAAGGTATTACGTTGAGGCTTATGGATCAAGAGGTTGAATACTCTGGGCCCTCTCGGTGATATCACATTAGTTATCTTGCAAGCAAGTGATTTGATCACTTGAATTTTATATCACAAGAACGAGAAAAGAGTGCATGTCGGTAACAAGATCAAACTAGGTATGGAGATACCGATGATCGAATCTCGGACATGTAATATATCGTGAGACAAATGGATTGAGTTAAATGCGTATAAGGTTCACACGATCACAGAATTCATCGTTGAATGTGTGGGAGTCAGTACAGATCTCCAGGTCCCGCTGCTGATTATTGATCGGAGAGGGGTCTCAATCATGTCTACATTATTAGCAAACCATAGGGTGACACACTTAATGGATACCGACACCATTTGGAGCAAATAATATGCCAGAGAAAGAATTTCAAAGCGCAGAAGTTATTTCAGTAGACACCGGAACTATTTCGGTTGAAATTGCTGAAACTGGTTCTGCATGTGAAATTGAAATGTTGTAAGGGGTTTATATGAATATTTGTTAATTCAAGTAATTAACAAAATTATGAATAAATAAGTAAAAGAATTTTATTTAAATTAGAGCTTGCATTAAATTTGGTGGAAATTTAATGCATGTGAGTGGATTTTTGAGTGGAGGTATGTTTATGTGAGTGGAGGCTTTTCATTTTGAGTGGGAGCTCTACCCACATGAATGTGGAAGAGGTGGGGGCATCCACCATGGCTGGGCGCCATGCCCCTTGGGTGCCCCCCTCTCCCTATAAAATGCCTCCCTCTCCTCCTCCACTCTCACACCTCCTCGTGAAGGATCTCTCTCCCCCTTTTAGAATTTCCCCATGGTCTAGGATCAGCGAGATACATACTCCCGGTGGCTTTTTCTGGAAGGATTTGTTGCTTCTGCTGCTTCGCTGGAGCAAGGGTGTGGAGGTTGTTGGGGTACCCGGACGTGTGTGCGATCACGGATGCACCACTACTTTGCGGTGCTGGACTTGATAGTGCTGGACCGGCTGGACCAGATGGAATTCATCACGATGTTAAGATCGGCAAGCGTTCGACTACATCATCCAAGAGTACAACCTCGTTAATGCTATTCGGTCTTCGAGGGTATGTATTCCATGGATGTATATCGACCCGTTGCTTGTATCTAGTAGTTTGATCTTGGTACTTAGTTGTTCCCATCGTAGGAAATTTTTTGTTTTCTATGCTGCAAACCTACATTAATTGCTTTCTTGTAGTTGCGGATGCTTGCAAGGGGTTTAATCACAAGTATGTATTAGTCCAAGTAAGGTCGATACATTAGCACAGGTTCACCCACACGACACTTATTAAACCAGAGAAGACTACTTAGCTATATGAAGTGAAAGCACTTGACAGTATTCCCATGTGTCCTCAAGAACGTTTGGTTATCATTAGTATTTCCACTGGCTTGTCCTTTGCTAAGAAAGGATTAGGCCACTTGATGCAATTGTTTGTTGTCTTTATTTCTTGTACTTTATTTTCTTGCTTTACCAGAAAACCCCTAAAAATATGTTTGCTAAGTATTTACAGAGAACTCTTGATCCAGGACCACTAGTCAACACCTTCTGCTCCTCGTTGGGATCGATACTCCTATTTATCAAAAGTACTACGATACACCCCCTATACTTGTGGGTCATCAGCAGCGACACCGGTAAGAGGGGTGGTAGCATAGGAGGAGTAAAGAGTCTTATCTTTCGGGGTGAAAATCCAAGATCTAGCCTTAATTAGTTGTACTTGGTAATGGCCCTGTTTGAGGTATTGTTTCGAGAGAGTGGACTTTCTCCAGGGTGACAACCTAAGATCTTTGATCAGGCTGCGATGATGCGTGTGCACTATTTCCTTCTTGGAGGCATCTGTTTTGGAGAATTTGGACTTCGGGCATTGTCTTAGTAGGGGTTTATATTGCAGCTATAAGGTTTTGATCACTGTAACGGGATCTCTTGTTTTTTCTTCTTATTTTTATTGTAGGAATGTGTGAAGAGTAGTACAATCTTCATAGAGAAAATAACAACCTTGTAGGGATTCGTAGCATGGAAAACAAAAATTTTCTATCGCATACAAAAAAACAAGCCAAGATCTATCTACTAGATTGTAGCAACGAGTCGATGGAATAACTCACCCTCGAAGATTCCAAAGCGTTTAACGAGAGCGGATTCTCGTGGGTGATGTAGTCGTACTCTTCCCGATCTCAAGATCGCGTAGACGATCCTTCCGGCGCTGCGTTCCGGTAGCGCTCCCGCAGTCGGTCACACGTTCGGTACTCGACGAAGACCTTCCTCTCCCTTGTTCTAGCAGGCAGCGGAGGTTGTAGCACTCTCCTCGCAATTCCGGCAGCACAACGGCGTGGTACCGGAAGTAGAGGGGAGATATCGCAGGGCTTCGCCTTAAGCCGGAGCGAGTATGGTGGACTATGAGAGAGCCCTCGACGATCTAGGGTTTAGACACGCCGAGGAGGGGGCTAGGCTGGCGGCTAGGGTTTCACCTAGGCGGCGGCGATTGCCCTAGGGCCGGCGGCGGCTATGGAGGCGGCGGCGGCTTGGGGCTAGGGTTTAGAGGTGTAGGAACTTGTGTCTAGGAGGGGAGCCCTGCCCCTCCTTATATAGGTGGAGGGGGCCGGCCAAGGGGAGGGGAGTCCCTCCCCAACTCGGCTTGGTGGTGCGCTGGCAGTGGGAGGAGGAACTCCTCCCCCAAGTCGATTTCCACCTCCCTCTCCACTTCCCAAAAATAGCCGTTTGACTTTCAAACTTGGCGTTTGACTTTTCAAACTAGGATTTGAATAAACCCTCTATTTTGTTCAGCGATGACACCGAGTACATAATGCAATCATACTAACTTGATATAACACATTCATGTACCCTTCCCCTCCGGAGTGCCGGACATTCCGGAACCTTCTAGAACATTCCCGATGAAAACACCGGAACCATTCCCCAACTCCGAAACGGGACTTTCCTTATATGAATCTTATTCTCCGGACCATTCCGGATCTCCTCGTGATATCCCGGATCCCATCCGAGACTCCGAACAACATTCGGTCTCTTTCTCATCATTCCATAACTACTCAAACAACGTCGAATCCTTAAGTGTGTCTCCCTACGGTTCGTGAATTATGCGGACATGATCGAGACACTTCTCCGAACAATAACCAATAGAGGAATCTAGAAATTCATATGGCTCCCACATATTTCTACGATTACTTTGCGATCGAATGAACCACTTACATACGATACCAATTTCCCTTTGTCTCACGATAGTTTACTTATCCGAGGTTATGATCGTCGGTATCTCTGCATACCTAGTTCAACCTCGTTACTGATAAGTACTCTTTTATCGTTCCCGTGATATGTGATCCCTTGTGAGCCAGTCAGATGCTTGCAAGCTAATTGGATGACATTTCACCGAGAGGGCCCAGAGTATATCTATCCGTCATATGGATTGACAAATCCCACTCTTGATCCATGTGTCTCAACCAATACTTTCCGAACACTCAATGCCACCTTTATAACCACCCAGTTATGGTGTGGTTTTTGATGTCATCAAAGCATCCTTCGGGTGAAGGTGATATGCATGATCTCATGGTCGAAGGAATTAGGTTACTATGTATCAGAAAGCATATAGCAATTGAACTATAAAAATGACTTGATCTTTATGCTACGCTTATCTATAGGAGTATGTCCACCATATCATTCTCCTAACGATATGATCTTGTTGTTAATAACATCTCAATGTTCATGATAGGGAAACCTCAATCATTTATTAACCAACAAGCTAGTAATATATAGAGGCTATACTAGGGACTTCAATTTAAGTTTACAAATCACACAAGTATTAATGTTTCCTTGTTAATACTATTATAGCATGAATGTAAACATTTATCATAAACACAAAGATATAATAATAACTACATTTATTATTGCCTCTAGGGCATATCTCCAATAGTCTCCCACTTGCACTAGAGTCATCTAATCTAGATTACATGGTAATATACCAAACACCCATGGCAGTTTGGTGTTGGTCCTGTTTTGCCCTCGGGAGAGGTTTAGTCAACGGATCCGCCACATTCAGATCTGTGTGTACTTTGCAAATCTTTATGTCCCCATCTTGGACATGCTCTCGAATAGCGTGAAAACGTAGCTTGATATGCTTCAGCTTCTTGTGTGACCTTGGTTCTTGCGCATTGGCTATGGCACCCATGTTATCACAGTAGATAGACATTGGGTCCAGCGCACTAGGAACCACACCCAGCTCTGTAATGAACTCTTTCATCCATATCGCTTCTTGTGAAGCCTCTGAAGCAGCCATGTATTCCGATTCAGTTGAAGATCTCGCCACAACGCTTTGCTTTGCACTCCTCCAGCTAACTGCTGCACCATTCAAAGTAAATACGTATCCAGATTGTGATTTAGAATCATCCGGATCGGTGTTCCAACTAGCATCGGTGTAACCATTAACAACGAGCTGTTCATCACCTCCATAAGAAAGAACCATATCCTTAGTTCTTCTCAAGTACTTAAGGATGTTTTTGACCGCTGTCCAATGATCCACTCCTGGATCACTTTGATATCTGCTAGTTAAACTAACATCATATGCAATGTCGTGTCTAGTACATAGCATGGCATACATTAGAGATCCTATGGCTAAGGCATAGGGAGTCTTACTCATCCTTTCTCTATTTTCTGCCGTTGTCGGACTTTGAGTTTTACTCAAGGTCGTATTGGGCAACATGGGCAAGAACCTTTCTTGTTATCTTCCATTCCAAACCTCTTTAGAACCTTGTCCAAATATGTACTTTGTGACAATAATATTAGGCGTCTTGATCTATCTCTATAAATCTTTATGCCTAATATGTCAGCTGCTTCGCCAAGATCCTTCATTGAAAAACTATTATTCAAATATTCCTTGACACTATTAGGAAGGTCTACATCATTCCCAATCAACAATATGTCATCTACATATAGTATTAAGAATGCTATAGAGCTCCCACTCACTTTCTTGTAAATACAAGCTTCTCCATAAGTTTGTATAAAACCAAAACTTTTGATTACCTTATCAAAACGTTGATTCCAACTTCGGGATGCTTGCTTCAATCCATAGATGGACCGTTGAAGTTTGCATACCTTGTTAGCATCTTTAGGATCAACAAAACCTTTGGGTTGCATCATATACAACTCTTCATCAATGTCTCCATTGAGGAATGCTGTTTTGACATCCATCTGCCATATCTCATAATCATAATATGCAGCAATTGCTAACATAATCCTTACAGACTTTAGCTTCGCTACCGGTGAGAAAGTCTCATCGTAGTCAACTCCTTGAATTTGTCGAAACCCTTTTGCGACAAGTCGAGCTTTATAGACAGTAATATTACCATCAGCATATGTTTTCTTCTTGAAAATCCATTTATTCTCGACAGCCTTCCGGCCATCCGGTAAGTCCACCAAAGTCCATACTTGGTTTTCGTACATGGATCCAATCTCGGATTTCATGGCTTCTTGCCATTTATTGGAATCTAGGCTCATCATCGCTTCCTCATATGTCTCAGGGTCATCGGTGTTATCCACCAACATGACATTCATAACGGGATCATACCAATCTGGAGTGGTACGAGTTCTCGTTGACCTGCGAGGCTCTGTAGCAACTACAACCGAAGTTTCATGATCATCATCATTAGCTTCCTCTCTTACTGGTGCAGGCGTCACAGGAACTACTTCCGGTGCTGCGCTACTCGCAAGTTCGAGAGAAGGTTCGACAACCTCGTCGAGTTCTACTTTCCTTCCAGTCACTTCTTTCAAGAGAAATTCCTTCTCTAGAAAGGATCCATTCTTGGCAACGAAGATTTTGCCTTCGGATCTATGATAGAAGGTATACCCAATAGTTTCCTTCGGGTATCCTATGAAGACGCATTTTTCCGCTTTGGGTTCTAGCTTGTCCGGCTGTAACTTCTTTACATAGGCTTCGCATCCCCAAACTTTAAGGAACGACAATTTAGGTTTCTTCCCAAACCATAATTCATACGGTGTCGTTTCCACGGATTTAGATGGTGCCCTATTTAAAGTGAACGCTGCTGTTTCTAATGCATAACCCCAAAATGATAGCGGTAAATCTGTAAGTGACATCATAGAACGAACCATATCTAAGAGAGTTCGATTACGACGTTCGGACACACCATTACGCTGTGGTGTTCCCGGCGGTGTCAATTGTGAAAGTATTCCGCATTTCTTCAAATGCTCGCCAAACTCGTAACTTAGATATTCTCCTCCACGATCAGAATGTAGAAATTTAATCTTCTTGTTACGTTGATTCTCTACCTCACTTTGAAATTCCTTAAACTTCTCGAAAGTTTCGGACTTATGTTTCATGAAATAGATATACCCATATCTACTCAAGTCATCCGTGAAGGTAAGAACATAACGATAACCACTACGCGATGCTACACTCATTGGACCACACACATCGGTATGTATGATTTCTAATAAGTCCGTAGCTCGCTCCATCATACCAGAAAATGGAGTCTTAGTCATTTTACCCATCAGACATGCTTCGCATCTTTCAAGTGATTCGAAATCAAGTGATTCAAGAAGTCCATCGGAATGGAGTTTCTTCATACGCTTCACTCCAATGTGACCAAGACGACAGTGCCACATATAGGTCGAGTTATCGCTCGATTTCAAACGTTTAGCCTCAATGTTATTAATATGTGTATTTCCACTATCGAGATTCAACAAGAATAGACCATCTATCAAAGGTGCATGTGCATAAAACATATTACTCATATAAATCGAACAACCATTATTCTCGGATTTAAACAAGTAACCTTCTCACAATAAACAAGATCCCGATATAATGTTCATGCTTAACGCAGGCACCAAATAACAATTATTTAAGTATAAAACTAATCCCGATGGTAGATGAAGGGGTAGCGTGCCGACCGCGATCACATCAACCTTTGATCCGTTTCCAACGCGCATCGTCACCTCGTTCTTCGCTAGCTTCCGTTTATTCTGCAGCATCTGTTTCGAGTTACAAATATGAGCAACCGAACCAGTATCAAATACCCAGGCACTACTACGAGTACTAGTGAGATACACATCAATATCATGTATATCAGATATACCTTTCTTCTTGATGTTGCCGTTCTTCAAATCCGCCAAGTACTTTGGGAAATTCCGCTTCCAGTGACCTTCTCCCTTGCAGTAAAAGCACTCAGTATCAGGCTTAGGTCCAGCCTTGGTCTTCTTCGTCGGTGTGGTAACTTTCTTACCACCCTTCTTAAAGTGTCCCTTTTGCTTAGACATGCCTTTCTTTAATTTGGTGGTCTTATTGACCAACAACACATGGTGCTCTTTCTTGATCTCCACTTCTGCAGATTTCAACATGGCAAAGAGTTCTGGCAACGTCTTGTTCATGTTCTGCATGTTGTAGTTCATCACAAAGTTCTTGTAACTTGGTGGTAGTGATTGGAGGACACGGTAAATCCCCAAAGCATTAGGAATCACTATACCCAAACTTTGAAGTTTGTTTGCGTGCCCAGACATCTTAAGCACATGCTCACTGACGGAGCTGCCCTCTTCCATCTTGCAGTTAAAGAACTTTTCAGAAGCCCCATAGCTCTCAATTGCCGCATGAGTCTCAAAGATCAATTTGAGATCACGGATAATATCATGTGGGTGTGAATTCTCAAACCTTTTCTGAAGCTCCGATTCTAAACCATACAAGATAGCACACTGAACTGTGGAGTACTGTGTCTTCCGAGTGAGGTAAACATTCTTTACTTCATCGGTAGCAGTAGCTGCAGGTGGGTCACCCAGCGGTGCATCCAGCACATAGGTCAAATTACCAGCTGTGAGGACAATCCTCAAATTGCGGAACCAATCCGCGAAGTTGCTTCCATTGTTTTTCAACTTTTCTTTCTCTAGGAACGCATTAAAATTGATGGTAGGGGCTGCCATTGATCTACAACATATTTGCAATAGTTTAGACTAAGTTTATGATAAATTGAGTTCAAATTAATAATGAAATTAATCTAGGTGAACTCCCACTCAAAAACAACATCCCTCACATTGTTTTAGTGATCACACGAACCAAATCCACTACATCAACACCGATCATCACGAGAGTTGATATAGTTTCAATGGCGAACAATCGACATGTTCATCATATCTACTATATGATTCATGCTTTACCTTTCGGTGATCCGTGTTCCGAGACCATGTTTGTACATGCTAGGCTCGTCAAGATCAAACCTTAGTTTCTGCATGAGCAAATCTGGCTTGCCCACGTTGTATACACTTGTGGAATCTAACACACCCGATCATCACGTGGTGCTTCGAAACAACAAGCTTTAGCAACGGTGCTAACTAAGGGTGAACACTTTATAATTTGAAATTCATGTGCATGAGGGATCATCTTATAATGCTACCGTCGTATACTAAGCAATACAAGATGCATAAAGGATTAACATCACATGCAATTCATAATATGTGATATGATATGGCCTTTCTTCTTTGTGCTTCCGATCTCCATCTTCAAGCACGAACATGATCTCCATCATCACCGACATTGCATCAAGGTCAATGACGCTTCTCCATGGTTGTCGTCCACCGGCTTCAACTATTACAACTACTTTGAATAGACACGCAAGTCTTAATAGAATTTAAAGACAACCATATGGCTTCTGCCGGTTGCCAACTTACAATAAGGATCATTGCATACATCAAATATAATCACAATCATGGCCATATCACATCACTGCACACCCCTGCAAAACAAAGTTAGACGCTTCTACTTTCTTTGCATGTTTTACGTGGTTTGGGGCTTTCAATAAGTGTCGTTCTAACTTACGAACATGAACCACAACATTGATACTAGTAGTGTTAATCACCCGTTGTAAATTGAATCTTAACTATGCTAGGAGAAACAGGCACCCGCAAAGACACTTATGCAATACAAGTTGCATGTCAAGCGTGGAGCAAGTCTCATGAACGATGTCATGTAAGGTTAGCCCGGGCCGCTTCATCCCAACATCCTGCAAGATGCAAAGTACACGAGAAGCAATCGACAATAAAAGCATCAACGCCCACAATGACCATTGTGTTCTACTCGTGCAATAGATCTACATATAGACACAGCTCTGATACCACTGTAGGGATTCGTAGCATGGAAAACAAAAAATTTCTATTGCATACAAACAAACAAGCCAAGATCTATCTACTAGATTGTAGCAACGAGTCGATGGAATAACTCACCCTTGAAGATTCCAAAGCGTTTAACGAGAGCGGATTCTCGTGGGTGATGTAGTCATACTCTTCCCGATCTCAAGATCGCGTAGACGATCCTTCCGGCGCTGTGTTCCGGCAGCGCTCCCACAGTCGGTCACACGTTCGGTACTCGACGAAGACCTTCCTCTCCCTTGTTCCAGCAAGCAGAGGAGGTTGTTGCACTCTCCTCGTGATTCCGGCAGCACAATGGCGTGGTACCGGAAGTAGAGGGGAGATATCGCAGGGCTTCTCCTTAAGCCGGAGCGAGTATGGTGGACTATGAGAGAGCCCTCGATGATCTAGGGTTTAGACACGCCGAGGAGGGGGGCTAGGCCGGCGGCTAGGGTTTCACCTAGGTGGCGGCGGCGATTGCCCTAGGGCCGGCGGCGGCTATGGAGGCGGCGGCGGCTTGGGGCTAGGGTTTAGAGGTGTAGGAACTTGTGTCTAGGAGGGGAGCCCTGCCCCTCCTTATATAGGTGGAGGGGGCCGGCCAAGGGGAGGGGAGTCCCTCCCCAACTCGTCTTGGTGGTGCGCCGGCGGTGGGAGGAGGAACTCTTCCCCCAAGTCGGTTTCCACATCCCTCTCCACTTCCCAAAAATAGCCGTTTGACTTTCAAACTTGGCGTTTCACTTTTCAAACTAGGATTTGAATAAACCCTCTATTTTGTTCAGCGATGACACCGAGTACATAATGCAATCATACTAACTTGATATAACACATTCATGTACCCTTCCCCTCCGGAGTGCCGGACATTCCGGAACCTTCTAGAACATTCCCGATGAAAACACCGGAACCATTCCCCAACTCCGAAACGGGACTTTCCTTATATGAATCTTATTCTCCGGACCATTCCGGATCTCTTCGTGATATCCCGGATCCCATCTGAGACTCCGAACAACATTCGGTCTCTTTCTCATCATTCCATAACTACTCAAACAATGTCGAATCCTTAAGTGTGTCTCCCTACGGTTCGTGAATTATGCGGACATGATCGAGACACTTCTCCGAACAATAACGAATAGAGGAATCTGGAAATTCATTTGGCTCCCACATATTTCTACGATTACTTTGCGATCGAATGAACCACTTACATACGATACCAATTTCCCTTTGTCTCACGATAGTTTACTTATCCGAGGTTATGATCGTCGGTATCTCTGCATACCTAGTTCAACCTCGTTACTGATAAGTACTCTTTTCTCGTTCCCGTGATATGTGATCCCTTGTGAGCCAGTCACATGCTTGCAAGCTAGTTGGATGACATTTCACCGAGAGGGCCCAGAGTATATCTATCCGTCATATGGATGGACAAATCCCACTCTTGA
This sequence comes from Avena sativa, assembly GCA_916181665.1. Classification (NCBI taxonomy): domain Eukaryota; kingdom Viridiplantae; phylum Streptophyta; class Magnoliopsida; order Poales; family Poaceae; genus Avena; species Avena sativa. Next base: position 250,926,648 of record OV702296.1, read on the forward strand.
TCCATGTGTCTCAACCAATACTTTCCGAACACTCAATGTCACCTTTATAACCACCCAGTTACGGTGTGGTGTTTGATGTCATCAAAGCATCCTTCCGGTGAAGGTGATATGCATGATCTCATGGTCGAAGGAATTAAGTTACTATGTATCAGAAAGCATATAGCAATTGAACTATAAAAATGACTTGATCTTTATGCTACGCTTATCTATAGGAGTATGTCCATCATATCATTCTCCTAACGATATGATCTTGTTGTTAATAACATCTCAATGTTCATGATAGGGAAACCTCAATCATTTATTAACCAACAAGCTAGTAATATATAGAGGCTATACTAGGGACTTCAATTTAAGTTTACAAATCACACAAGTATTAATGTTTCCTTGTTAATACTATTATAGCATGAATGTAAACATTTATCATAAACATAAAGATATAATAATAACTACATTTATTATTGCCTCTAGGGCATATCTCCAACAAACCTGAACTTACATGATGCGTTGGATGGCCGACTCCCCAAGCGGCTAATGGGATCCATTTCTAAATTTGTTGGCCTCGCTGCCGCTTAGTTGTGGATAGCAACGACAAGATGATCATCCAAGCATTTATGGATGAGGAAGCCCACGCCACCACTGGTGAAGAGGAGCATTTGACGATCCTCACGTGTCCTCTACAACTACAAGATCACAAGCTAAACAATGTCGCTCCAAAACATGGAGGTTCGAAATTTGGGAGACAAGAGATGAAGCAAAGGCAAGGACAAGGAAGATGAGAGCCGGGCTTGAATTTCATTTCATTTATATTTTCAACTATTTAAATTTTATGTGTTCAAACTATGTTTGCAACATGTGACTGGATTTGGCGCCGTTTTTGTGGCCATGGTTATCAATAATGGGTAAGACTATTTGCGTTTTGATTTCAAATTGCAAAAATTCTATAGGAAAACCTATAAGGCGCCATCTATTGGGTGCACGTCTAGGTAGAGGCACACCCCAAAGGTGGGTGCTCGCGGTGCCACACCCCATATGAGTGATTCGACGACGTTGCTGAGCGCCATTTGGGGTGTGTGGCTAGGGATGATCTAACTCGGGCCAGGCTCCAGGCTGGGCCAAAGAAAGCTCGTTTTTGAGAACCCAGACCGAGCTTGGCCCATCCCGTAGCGTCGGTCCACAAATTTAGTCCTAAGCCTATGAGCATATTTGGTTCCAAAACAATCATGATGTTGAATGGTTCAGAAATATTTGGTTAGCTTGTACTTGTATTCTTAGACCTTAGTGATATGGGCACAACGGAGGAGGTGCGACCCAATTTCAGGACTCCACCAAGCTAGGCGTGTCTTTGTAATTTAATAAATAGGTTTTATTATTCCTGGTCATGGTGTGGGCCAATTAGGTTTTATTATGTGTGTGGGCTTGGTTTGGGTATGACCAACCAAGTCGAGTCGCGGCCCAACTAGTGGGGCGCCCTAGCCCTCATATAAGGAGTTGGCCGAGTTAGGATTTAGGGGAGTTCAGTTATTTAGTCTACAAACTATATTGTGCTCCACCGTGTATCATCCCTCCGGGGACGGTGATACCGTTTATCAGATTCTTATAGAGATTGTTGTGGAGGTTCTTGTGTTCATCAAGGATTGTCGTGCTCAGGTTTGAGGTATGGTGATCTTCATCATGTTACTAGCCGGATTGATTCCTCTTCTTCAGGTTGCATTCATCGCGTTATTGGGAGATTACATACTTGGTTAACTCGCTGTAAAAGATCGAGACAAAACTATAGGATCATCGGTCCGATCCGTATCATGGATGATATGGGCACGACGGAGGAGGTGCAGCCCAATTTCATGACTCCACCAAGCTAGGCGTGTCTTTGTAATTTAATAAATAGGTTTTATTATTTCTGATCATGTTGTGGGCCAATTAGGTTTTATTATGTGTGTGGTCTTGGTTTGGGTATGTCCAACCAAGTCGAGTCGCGACCCAACTAATGGGGCGCCAGCCCTCATATAAGGAGCTGGTCGAGTTAGGGTTTAGGCGAGTTCAGTTATTTAGTCTAAAAAATATATTATGCTCCACCGTGTATCATCCCTCCGGGGACGGCGATACCATTTATTAGATTCTTATATAGATTGCTGCGAAGGTTCTTGTGTTTATCAAGGATTATCATGCTCAGGTTTGAGGTGTGGTGATCTTCATCACGTTACTAGCCGGATTGATTCCTCTTCTTCAGGTTGCGTTTATCACGTAATTGGGAGATTACCTACCTGGTTGGCTCGCTGTGAAAGATCGGGACAAAACTCAAGGATCATCGGTTCGATCCGTATCATGTGATATCAGAGCTCTCGTTGATCAGAGCGTGTTTTTGGATCATCCGTGAACAGTTTTGATACAAGCTGTTTACATATCAGAATTGGAAGTTGAAGTTTTTTAGATTGTATCATGTTCTTCATTGGCAGTCAAGTCAGATCAGTTCTAGTTCGTCACTGAAGTTTCGTTGGCACCGAGTTCATCCAGATCGAGTTGTTCGTCAGCTTTGCGTCGGCAGTTTTTGCGTCAAATCCGATCGTTTTTCAACGCCTCGGCGATCTAGTTGCAATCGTGTGTTTTAGGAGGCCACCCGCCCGCACAGTACGGATGACCCCGCACGTGCCTAGCGATCACGAGATCATGCCAGTTTTCCGTGCACAGTAGATCCAATCGGTAATCGATTAAAAGAAAAAACGGAGTCCACCTAGAGGCCGCCAGCTCCCCTGGGCGATCGGAATCGCTCCTTTTTCCTGGCGCACTTGCGATCGGGGATCGCCCGTCCCGCGCCCTCGCTGGGAACGCAACGAGCAGTTCGGCCTGGTGGGCTGGCCCATTAGCTGTCCAATGCCTGGGAATCGTTTGCCCCTGCCGCGACCTGGTGCTCGAGTGGATCGTGACAACCGCGCGCCGCACGACAGGCGTTACTCCGTCCCTTGGGTTATTTCGTCTGTGCTTGATACTTGTGCCAAAAAATAAAGAATAGTATTCAGTATTTAAATATGGGTTCATCAAGATCTATTCGTTTAACTGACAACTCTGATGATGTATACCATGACTATATCAATATCGTGGTCGGCTGTCAATTTTATGCAACTCAAATTAAATGGAGATTGGAGAGTACCACAACGTTCGTAGAATATGAGACTTGAGAATCTCACATAATCAATGGTTTTGCACGATGTCGTACATTTGTTAGCACATTTGGTGGTCATACTAAATATGTTATTGTCTACCGATGAGTGGATACAATGGAGTCTAGTTGGTGGCAGGCAGCAAGATCACTAGAAGGTAAGGCATCTAGTTGGGAAGAATTCAAACAATTTCTGCATACTAGATTGTTGGAGAAGTCCATGGTGAAAGACGAGCTGGTTGATCCGGATGAGGATGCTGTACTATTGAGTGAGTTGAATTTGCAACTTAAAAAGTACAAAGCGATGCTTGCCTGACAATTGACAAGGGCCAGCGTTGGAATTTATTTCAGGCGCAGTGTATGATCAAAGGCAAAGCATGCAAGTTGATTATTGATGGAGGAAGCTATACTAATGGCATTAGCAAGGAAATGGTGGCAACGTTGGGTTTGTCCACATGGCGTCTTCTTGAACTTAAGCATCTACAGTGGTTAAATAGCTGCGGTGTGGTGAAGGTAACTCATAAGATGCGTGTGCCATTTATAGTTGGTGATTATGTTGATAAGATTAAGTGCGTTGTATTGCTATTGGAGGTATGTGGGTTGTTATTTGGTCGTCCATGGCAGTATGATCGCAATGTTATACATGCTGGAAGAGCAAATACATATTCTTTTGTGAATGGTGGCAAACATCAGACATTGAAGCCTATGCAGGATGATCACATAAAGTCCAATGTGGAGCTGGTGGTACATAAGGATAAGGTGCGCAAGGCTAAGACAAAATCTGGGCTAGCTAAGGTGCAGGATGGAGAGCATGATGCACAGTGCGACAATATTGATATTGCTTCAGCTATGCCTGTAGATGATAAGCCAGTGGAACTTGTTAGTGACAATCCAGTTGAGGTGCATTCTCTTATTGCTAAGAGGAAGGATGTTGCAGCATGTGTTCAGAAGGTTGTTTGTGTTGACATAGGTGTTCAGATGGATGATATTTGTGCTCCTGATGTTCTAGTGTATGTGGTGCAGCGGGGTAACAAGCGCAGTTTTGTGAGCACACCTGTGAGGCGTTTTGTTGGGACAGCAGTGCAGATGCATAGAGGCCAGGATGGACATGTTCGCCAGTTGTGTGGTCCAGCCATTACTCATGTTATTCCCGGTCATGCAAAGAAGGTCCATGTTCACCAACCACGGGTTCTAACAAGATTTGAGAAGAAGAAGATGGTGATACGTCCAAAACGTATCTACTTTCTCAAACACTTTGCTATTGTTTCTTCTCTAAACTTGTGTGATTTGGATACAAGTAACACGAACTGACGTTGTTTTCAGCAGAATTACCCTGGTGTCTTGTTTTTGTGCAGAAAATCAACTATCAGGAAAAACCCCGGAAAATATGCCAAAAACTATTTTTCACCAGAAGATCCACGGAGCCAGAAGGGGAGACAGAGAGGAGGCCTGGGGGGGCCCGCACCCACCCCAGGCGCGGGCCCACCTGACCCCGCGCCTGGAGGGGGTGCAGCCACCCTAGGCACCCCATCGGGCTCCCTCTGCGCCTATAAGTTGCCTTTCGACCTAAAAATGAGGGGGTTTGATAGTTTTCTAGAAAGAGTTATGCTCCGCCGCCGCCACGAGAAACCAAGATTTGGATCCAGAAACTCCGTTCTGGCACCCTGCCAGGACGGGGAATTTGGAGAGGATCATCGCCATCGTCATCACCAAGGCATCTCCATCAACCACCGATGTTTCCCTCATCCATGAGTGAGTACTCTCTCGCTGTAGGCTTGGGGATGGTAGGGATTGGATGAGTTCTATCATGTAATCGAATAAGATATGTTAGGGGCATAGTGTCTAGTATCTCTATTAGTGCTATTTGACTTTGATGCAACTTGTTGTGCTTAATGCTTGTCACTAGGGCCCGAGTGCCATGATCTCAGATCTGAACTTATTATTGAATCATTATGATAGTATTGTTTATGATCTTATCTGCAAGTTGTATACACATATCATTGTCCGGATCCAAAGGCCCCAAGGGGATGGCTATGGTGTGAGGATCACATGTGTTCATGGAATGTTAATGCTTTGCTCTGGTGCTCTATTAAAAGGAGCACCTTAATTGCCAGTAGTTCCCTAGAGGCCCCGCTGCCACGGGCTGGCTGGACAGAAGATGTTGTGCAAGTTCTCATTGCGAGCACGTATGACTATATTTGGAGAACATGCCTAGGATTGTTTAGTACTTGGATGCTTGTTATTATTTATCTGTAATGCCCTAGATCTTGAAGTTACATGTTTAGACTCGTCCATGCAACGCCCGTCCATCCATCCCTATGCCTACCGCACTCAAATCCTACTATTACCATTACTGTTACTGATGGGGATATGCCTACCGGGGTATACTCAGCAGGACGTTTCCTACTGGCCCAGGCGCCAGCGAGTGGGCCTGCAGGACGGCGACTGGATCAAGATCTGGCGTGGATTGAAGCGACTGGAAGCTGAAGGCCCAGAAGCGTAAATAGGCCCAGTCGGATTAGGTCATAGGATCGCCGAGTCCTTAACTGATTCGGTTGAGATCTGTAAACCCTAGGAAGGTAAGTCTATATAAACCTTCCTAGAGGGCGCATAGAGGATACGTTCCATCATACACCCAAGCGACTCGCCGCCTAGCCGTGGAGCTCTCCCCATTGTACTCTCACCATAATACAATCTAGCAGGAGTAGGTCTTTACCCTCCGGGGGCCGAACCTGGGTAAACCCTTGTGTCTCAGCCCTCATCTCGCACTGCAGATGGCTGGCCGCCCTTGCCCCATGTTCTACTACTCGTTGCCGATTGCAGCATCTGCCGTGGTCATTCCCACGACAGTGGCGCCCACCGTGGGGCCTGGCCGGTCAGGCCGGTGTTCTGCGGCGAGATCCAATCTGCCCATCAACGAGTCGATCGCCACCGGCCGCATGATCGCAATCGGCGAGATGCTCCAGATCTTGCCGAGAAGCTACGTCCCGGCGATGCGACCCGTCACGCATAGCATGATCCTGCCGGTTGGCACGATCAGCCTCTTCGTCGGCCTCACCGACGTCATCGTCTCGGAGGACTCGGCTCGCATCCGCGAGTCGCCTCCACGCGACCGGATCTCTGAGAGTTAGGTCCGCACGATCCACCGCCTCGCCTCCGAGTACGACTCGGCCCACAGCAACGTGGCCGAAACCATCGCGGCCGCGGAAGACGCGGCCCTCAACGACGACGCCGACTCGGTGACCCCGACGTCACTCGCCGGATCCATTGTCGCCGCGTCACCCGTGGGCTCCATCACCCAGGTCTCCAACGTCGGGGACTTCGAGGATCCCTCCATCCTTGGGATCTTTGACTTCGATTCCGGGTCGTAGAACTCCGCCGACCTCCGCGACGGAACCAGCCGCCACGCCGCGACCTACATGGCGATTGGCGCCGACCCGCCGGAGGATCCATTCTCCACTCTGATCCCTCTCAACGCGACAGCAAAGGAGGTCGAGGAACTCCGCCTGAAGCTGGCGGAAGGAGTCCGCAAGGAACAAGCCGAGCGTGAAAAATTTCGCCTCGAGCAGGTGACAACGCAGGAGCTGTCGCGCTACCACCAGCTCCGAATCAGGTCGCACCTGAACCCCACCGTCTAGGGGCGCGCCCTGAACTTCGATGACGAGAATGACCCGGCCCGCACGGCCGAGCGCGCGATCTGCGAGAACGCGCCACCAGGAGGAAGCGCTCGGCCCCCACCAGGGGCAACGGCCAACGGAGCCCCGACACCACCCAACCGCGCACCCCCCAGGGACCAGCCAAGGATCGTGGTTTCCTCACGGGAGCGAGACGCGAACGGCCTCCCACTGTTCTCCACCCCGATGGACAACCTCGTTGCGGGCCGAGCAGCAGTCGACAACATCGCGGCCACTAGTGATGGCGCCCTGCAGATCCAGTACGCCAAGGCCTTGCTCGCAAAAGCGGTCGAACAACAAAACGCAGGCGTCGACTCACAGGGTCGGATGTACTCGCGTTCATCGGGCAGCAGAGCGGCCTCAAGCGGCTGCCCCATGGCGGCAAACACCCTCAACTGCCCGCCACCCGGACCGCTACATCTCCAACACCGACCCGCGAACGCGGCACTCTCCACCAAAGACCCCCGGCCGGCGACCAACTTCGTCGCTGCCAACGGTCTACCCGTCGACGCCCGCACCCACATAATCAACAACCAGAGCTGGCGCGCATGCCAGCCCGACGACCTACAGCATACCCTCACTAATCGCCGCGACAGCGAGCCGAGGGGGTCGCTAAGCCGACTCGGGCCCCGGTGCTTCGGACCGATGATCCGAGGCGAGAGATACCCGACGAACTTAAAAGCTCCAAAGTAAATAGAGAAGTACGACCCCTCGTACGATCCCTCCGTGTGGCTGGATACCTACCTCATGGCGATGGGGATCGCCGGCTACACCGATCTACTAGCCGCCCGCTACCTTCCCCTGATGATGGAGGGGGCATGGAGGCAGTGGATTAACACTCTTCCCCCGGATAGCATCGACTCCTGGGAAGAGATGCGCGACGCCTTTGTCAGGCACTTCGAGGGTTCATACACCCGCGCCACCACCATCGAGGACCTGGAATGGTGCGTCCAGGGACCTCGCGAGTCGACCCGCAGCTGGGTCCAATGGTGGCAAGACCTGTGGTACAACGCGGTCGGCATCCACCCAGACACCGCGATCCACTGCTTCAAGACCTCGTGCCGCTAGGAGCCCCTGGTCGCCAAGCTCAAACGAGTGTACCGCACACTCGACAACATACCGGATCTCCTGGAGATCGCAAAAAGGTACGTGGAGGAAGACCCAAACCAGGAAACCGACGACGAGTCGGGAGGACAACGCCGCACGAACGGCAACGACAACGGGAGAAGATTCGATCTACGCTACAGCAACACTCGCCTCACCGGCAAGAACCGCAGTGACGGGCGAGTCGACTTCGTCGCCAACGCTGGATACACGCAGCGCGTGCCTAAGAGCTTCCGCCGCGACGGTGGAAACTACAAGGCAAAGCCAAGGTTCGACCCCGCGGCCCTTCTTAACCAACCTTGTGTATTTCACAACAGGGAAGGAAAGCCCGCTACGCACACGACCGCCGACTGCCACTCTCTCAAGGAGATCGAGAAGGCACGACGCGCGTGAGAAGACCCCGACAACAACCCGCCAAACGACGGAAAATTCGGCAGCGTCGCCGGCTCGCTCCACACCTTCACAGGCTTCAACACGAAGCGCGAGAATAAGGTCATCGCCCGCGCCGTCGCCGTCAACGCGGTGGCCCAGGTGGACGTCCCCCAGTTCCTCAACTGGTTAGAGCAGCCAATCACTTGGAGCCGCCAGGACCACTTGCCACGGATCGAGTACCCAGGCCGAGTCGCCCTGGTGGTCAAGCCCAAGGTGGGAGATTACTGGCTCCCCAAGACATTGATGGACGGCGGCAGCTCCATCAACATCCTATACCTGGACACCTTCAGGCGACTGCGGCTCCCACAGTCAATGATCGAGACGACCTACACCACGTTCCACGGCATCGTCCCCGGTCGGAAGGCGTACCCGATCGGCAAGGTGACGCTGCCAGTCACCTTCGGCACACCGACAAACTTCCGCACCGAGCGGATCGTCTTCGAGCTGGTGCCCTTCGACAGCCCCTACCACTGTGTCCTGGGGTGCCAGGCGTTCGCCAAGTTCATGGCAGCGCCCCACTACGCGTACAACGCGATGAAGCTACCCGGGCCGTGCGGCGTCATCACCATTCACGGCGACCCCGACATGGCCGCCGAGTGCAAGGCCAAAGGAGCCGAACTCGCCGACGCCGTCATCGCGGCAGAGGCCAACCACGCCGACGAGCTCGCCAAGTACACGAGCGGGGTCAACGACGACGACCCCACCATACTCAAGAAGCCCAACTCGGAGGGCGGCAACCCCACCGCCTTCAAGGCAACGACGCATACCTGCACCGTCGAGCTGGTACCAGGCGACTCCAGCCAGACGGTGACGATCGGGATGGGCATGATCCTAGCATAGGAAGGCGCGCTCATCGGGTTCCTCCGTGAGAACAGGGACATCTTCGCATGGAAGCCCTCTGACATGCCTGGTGTCCCCAGGGAACTCGCTGAGCACAAACTCAACGCCGACCCCAAAGTGCGACCCGTCAAGCAGTCGCTGCGGCCCTTCAATGAAGAGCGCCGTCGAGCCATCGCCGAGGAAGTGCAGCGTCTACTCGCTGCAGGCTCCATCCGGCCAATCAAGTACTCCAAGTGGCTGGCAAACCCAGTCCTTGTCGAGAAGAAAAACGGGACCTGGAGGATGTGTATCGATTACACAAACTTAAACAGCGCCTGCCCGAAGGAACAATTCGTCCTCCCACGAATCGACCAAATCATCGATTCCACTGCGGGCTCGGAGTCGTTATGCTTCCTCAACGCCTACTCTGGGTACAACCAGATCAAAATGGCCGTTGAGGACAAAGAGAAGATGGCGTTCATGACGCCATTCGGAGCCTTGTGCTACACTGTCATGACCTTCGGCCTCAAAAACGTCGGGCGACCTACCAGCGGTGCATGCAGGAGTGCCTTGCGAGCCAAATTGGCCGCAATATCCACGTCTACATCGACGACGTGGTGGTGAAGTCCGCTCGCTAGAGCGACCTACTCGCTGACCTGGCGGAAACATTCGCCAACCTGCGGAAATACAAGATAAAGCTAAACCCAGGCAAATGCACCTTCGGTGTACCAGCTGGGCAGCTACTGGGATACGTTGTCTCCAAGCGCGGGATCGAGGCGAACCCCACCAAGATCGAAACGATCGCTCGACTCGGCAAACCCGAGTGCCTGCGTGACGTCCAGAAGCTGGCCGGGCGAGTCGCGGCCCTCAGTCGCTCCATCCCCCGGTTGGGCGAAAAGGCGATGCCCTTCTACCGCCTGATGCGCAAGAACCCCACCTTCTAGTGGTACAAGGAGGCGGATGATGCGCTCCGCGACCTCAAGAAGGTGCTACTCGCAGCACCGCTACTCGCCGCCCCCGTCGACAAGGAACCCATGCTGGTCTACGTCACGGCTTCCGAGCGCGTCGTCCGCGCCGTCATGGTCATCGAACGACCAGAGGAAGGAAAGGAGTGGCCGGTGCAGCGACCAGTGTACTACATCAGCGAAGTCCTCACCGAATTGCGCCAGCGCTACCCGCAATACCAGAAATTGGTATATGTGGTCTTCAGAGCACAACGGCGACTGCCACACTACTTCCAGGAGCACCCGATAACGATCGTCTCCTCAGCACCATTGCAGGACATCATCCGCAACCGTGAGGCGACCGGGCGAGTCGCCAAGTGGGTCGTCGAGATCGGCGTCCACAACATCAAATACGAGCCGCGCAAGGCGATTAAGTCGCAGGCTCTTGCGGACTTCATCGCCGACTGGGAGGAGGCCCAGCAGCCAAAAAAGCTGCCATACCTCCATTACTGGAGTTTACACTTCGACGGATCCAAGAATGCGGACGGTGCAGGAGCAAGGATCGTGCTAACCTCTCCGAAAGGCGACAAGCTCCGCTACGTCCTTTGCCTCGACTTCACCCCCTGCACCAACAACATGGCTGAGCACGAGGCGCTACTCCAAGGCATGCGAGCTGCCAAGGAGATGAACGTCAACCGCCTACGCTGCTACGGAGACTCCGACCTCATCGCCGGGCAAGTCGCTGGCACCTGCGACGCCGTCTGCCCCACCATGGCGGCATACCGCCAAGCAGTGGACAAGCTGGGCGGATACTTCGCAGGCTACTCTGTCGAGTGGATTAACAGGCGGAAGAACGAGGAGGCCTACGCCCTCTCTCGCATCGGCTCGGTCCGAATCGCACCACCCACCGGTGTCTTCCTCAACACCATCACCAAGCCTTCCGTCTCTCCCCCAAGGGATATCGACATCGGAATCCCGCTGCAACCAGAGGCAGCCCTGGTCGCACTCATTGCCGAGCCAGATGACTGGACCGCCCCGTACATTGCCTACCTGGAGGGAGGCACCTTGCCAACTGACGAAACGGATGCCCGGATGATAGCACGCCGCTGCAAATCTTTCGTCCTCATCAACGGCGAGCTCCACAAGCGCAGCGTGACCGGCGTGTTCCAACGCTGCGTTCAACCCGCTGAAGGACGCAAAATCCTCCAAGACATTCACTCCGGCGACTGCGGCCACCATGCCGGCGCCCGCTCTCTGGTCGCAAAGGCTATGCGACACGGCTTCTACTGGCTCACCGCACACGCAGACACTGTAGACATTGTCCAGCGGTGCGTCGGCTGCCAGAAATACGCCAACCAGACCCACGTGCCGAGCTCGGTGCTCAAGACAATCCCCATCACCTGGCCGTTCGCCGTGTGGGGTATGGAGATGGTAGGCCCTTTTAAAAAGGCCTCCCTCCGGCTTCACCCACCTCCTGGTCGCAGTCGACAAATTCACAAAATGGGTGGAGGCCAAGCCAGTCCGCAAATGCGACGGGAAGACCGCCACCAAGTTCCTACGCGAGCTAATCTATCGCTACGGGTTCCCAAACAGCATCATCACGGATAACGGCACCAACTTCGCCAAAGGAGCCATGGCCGAGTTCTGCGAGGAACACCACATTCGACTCGATCTTTCCTCAGTCGCCCACCCGGAGTCCAACGTCCAGGCGGAACGCGCCAATCAGAGCATCCTCCATGGCCTGAAGCCACGGCTCCAAGTACCACTTGAGCGCACCGCCGGATGCTGGGTCGAGGAGCTACCCTCTGTCATCTGGGGCATCCGCACCTCCGTCAACAGGTCGACAGGGTTCACCCCCTTCTTCATGGTATACGGCGCCGAGGCAGTCATGCCCACTGACCTAGAGCACGACTCGCCCAGGGTGGTCAACTACACGGAGACCGCAAACGAACTCGCACGCCAAGATGGAGTAGATCAGCTCGACGAGGCACGCGACCTCGCTTGTTACCGCACCGCCATCTACCAGCAAGGGCTCCGACGCTACCATAGCCGGCGAGTAAGGACTCGCACCTTCCAGGAAGGCGAGCTGGTACTACGCCTCATCCAGGACAAGAAGGGCATGCACAAGCTCTCCCCCCCCCCCCGTGGGAGGGACCATTCACCATCGGGCGAGTCCTAGGCAATGACGCCTACTACCTCATCGATGTCCGAGGCGACGAAAAACTCGACGTCAAGCGGCCGTGGAATGTAAACCTCCTATGAAAGTTCTACTCCTAGAACTCCATACATGTACTCCCCACCCGCTATGAAATAAAACAGTGATTACCGAAAGGTGTGTCTACTCTCCGTGTCTTGTGTCACTCGCACTCGTAATAACAGCGTTATGCTAGTCGCAGAAGTCAACCTCTGGTACAGTGACCGGCTCGGCCAAGTAGTGCGGTACGAGGGCACTGGGAAACCCTAGGCCTCGTAACGTCCACGAAAAACGCCAACCCGGAGCCCCATTGGAGTCGCCTAGATCGACTGGCTTACCGAGCCAAGACAACTGCCCTCGCTTCCCACAGCGACCAAGGTCCTCCGCATCCTTGGTACAGCGACTCGAACGGCCAAGTACCACGCTCGGGGACTGACACCCAGCCAAGTACGAGTGACTAGGGAAAAATGCCCAGTATGGGGGCGTGCCCAGGACTCGCCATGCGACTGATCCTTCGGGTCAGGAAGGAGTGACGCGCCTATTTTAACGCGCTTAGTCCTCACCTACCTTGGAGCTGTGACTAGAACCACCAAGTACCACGCTCGGGGACTCGGCTACCCGACCTCGTTCGCGCACGGGAAAACGGTCAAGTAAAGAGCACCCATGGGAGTCGCCCTGCGGCTGGCTCTCCGAGCCCTGGCGAGTCGACCTAAATCCACCAAAAATTTGCAAACACATAACAAACGAGATAAACCCCATAAAAAGGGCGGACGCGCTCGGGGACACGTTCAATCAAAATCCAAAATCACAAAGCAAATAACAAAACAACACGAATCTCCTTTATAGCAGCACAAAGTTGTGTCAAATTACAAGGAAAGTTCAATATTCATTGTTTCTAACGCCCCAGGGCACAACGCTTCTACTCTGTAGGTTTGGACGCTGACCCGCCGTCACCCCTGCGGTTACGAATAAAGGGCATGTATGGGTTTGATGGGTACGTCGTCAACTCGCCCGCCATCGCCGCGCGAAACGGCTGCTAGACCTTGAAGTCGAGATGCTTCGGCTCGGGATCGTTGGGGGCGACAGCCGTCTCTTGATAGGGGAGGAGCTCGCCCATCGCCCAAACACGATCGGAATACACCGCGGCCCGGTCCGTCAGCTTCAGCACCTCGGCAATCTCCACAGAGCCCGTGGACGAGGGGTAGCCGCTCGTCACGTCGTCAAGGTCGAAGTCCTCCGGGAAATGGGCAAGCCCAAGGCTGAGCGTCGTTGTCGCCCCGCGCCGGAAGGACGACCGCGTCATGTACTCAACGACCGACGGAGCCTTCTCAAGATAGCGCCATACCTCGACGAGGTCGCTGGGAATCACCTCTGTGGGCGATATCTCCTGAAGGTATGCTCGAATGCAAGTCGCAGACAACGCGGCCGAGTCGACCAGGGTAGTCACACACTACCGCGTGTCGAATGACTGCGCCTCCTCCTCGCTATCAATAATCTGGCCTGTGGAACAAAAGAAGATAGTGACCACGTCAGCAACTTCGCAAACGCAGTTGTGCAGGCAGAGGAAAAAGGAAGAAGAGTTTACCAATTAGCGGACGGCAGAGGCCCGTGATGAAGCTTTGAAGAGAGGAGAAGTCGTTCTGCAGCCCAGCAACGAGTGCGTCAGACACTTTCCGTTCTTCAGCGGCAGACGTAACAGCAGCTTTCGCTCGCCCATCCACCAAACTCGCTTCCGCCTTCGCCTCCTTGAGATCACGCTCCAGATCGGCGATCCGCTTATCGGCCGTACTCAAAGCAGATTGAGCCGCCGTCAGGTCACCCACCGGGACAAGACCCTGGTGGACCTCCTTCGCCTCGGCTGCAATGGCTTGCAGCCCCTTGTTCGTCTCCTGGACGGCAGCGAGTTCCTTCTCCATGCGACACTTTGCTTCAAGCCGATCGGCCGATTCGCGTTGCAAGCCCTGCACACAAACTACAACGTGAACAACAACGAAATTCTAAGTACCCACTCGCTGAAATTCAGCGACCAGTCACTCGGGGACTGGACATTGAAAATCCTAAGTGCCCACTCGCTAAAATTCAGCGACCAGGCACTCGGGGACTGGACATTGAAAATCCTAAGTGCCCACTCGCTGAAAGTTAGCGACCAGGCACTCGGGGACTGGACGATGTAAAAACATTAAAGAATCCGACCATTGAAATTCAGTGGCCCGATCCTCGAGGACTGGACATACCTGGATGGCAGCGCCCAGCATGCCGTGAAGCTCCAGCGCGTCCACAGACGCAAGCACGACCGGCGTGTGGCCGCGACGCTGCTCGACCTCCGTCTCGGCGACCCCGGGTGTCCGGCTCGTTGGCGTCGTGCCACTCGCCGCGGCCGCCTTTGCCATGAAGCGAGGGAAAGTTGCAGCAGATGTCGCGGCGCCACTCGGAGCCGGCTCGGCCACGTCGGGTGAGGCAATGGCCTCCTTGGTCTTCGAAGCCACATCAGCCGCAGTCGGAGGTTCGCTCGGAGCAACCGCTGTGTCATCAGATACTGTGACCACGTCATCGCCTTTTGCCTTCTTGACACCTTCGGCGGGAGGAGCGACTTCGTCGATCTTCCTCTTCTGCGAGGAGTCCACCTCGGTGAGGACTGGTGGAACCTTGGCAACGGAGGGATGGCCGATCTTTTTGGCACCAGTCCTGCGAAACAACGATATAAATAAGACTGTTCGACTACAACAAAAAACAGGCAGATGAACAATACTTACTTGGCGACTGGTATGAACCGCAGACCGGTGCGGATGCTAGCCGGTTTTCTAACTCGGGCCCCAATCTCCGAGTGAGGCCCGTCTCGAACACATCGTGTTCACAAGACACTGATGGCTTCTTTGACGATGAGGCCGCGGAAGGAGCCTCTGCGATAATCGCTACGGGACCTTCCCTTGGAGGCGAGGCCCTTGCGACTGGAGAATTGCCCAAACCAGAGACCGGGGCGAATGGAGGTGGAAGCGACGCCAGAGGCACCTTATCTAGGAGGGCAGCAGCGTCCGGTGCCACGGGCGTGCGTGCAGCTGCGCCCTTAGCCGAGCTGGTGGCGCTGGAACTGGACGTGGACCGGGGTGGAGACGTCTGTCTCGCCGGCTTCGCCTTCTTCTTCGGCGTAGCTTTCGTCTACTTATTTTTCTTGTTGTTCTTCTTCTTCTTCTTCTTCTTCTTCTTCTTCTTCTTCGACGGCGTGACCTCACGATGTGAGGTGTGCTCGGGAAGCTCGTCATCGTCATCATCGTGAAGTTCGAGGCTTTTACTTGCCTCGAGCTCGTGCTGGTGTTGCCCGCAGGTCTTGCAAACTGTTGGGGCGGCGACTTTTACGGGCTCTTCCTCGCCGTCGTCATCGTCATCTCCTTCGTCGCTCTCGGCGTCGCCTTTGGCGGGCAACGACTCGCTCCTGTCCTGGACGGACCAGTTCGAGTTCTCGTCGTCTGCGGATGGAAGCCACCCTTCCACCACTTGGAACAACTGCAATAAGAATAATACAATGTCAGCACAACCGCGAATGAACCATCTGCGACTGCGAGTGGTGATGAAGCAACGACTTACCGTTGGAGCTGGGCGCCTTGCAGTGTAGGGGTCGATCCCGGCCTTCGCGTCAAGATACACCGCCTAGGTAATCTTCTTCAAGGCCAGGGTGTAGTCTTGGAGATGCCATTCGGCTAGGGAGGACTTTGTTGGATCGTCCTTACCCGTGTACTCATACATGTAGTGGTCGCGGCGGGCCAAGGGCACGAGCCGCCGCCCAAACCAACAATTGTAGAGATTAATGGTCTGGAGGCCCTTTTTCTTCAGGCTACGGATGGTCTGCAGCATTTCGTTGACAACCATGCATTGATCCAGTGGGAGCTTGACGACCTGGAGCCGACGTGGCTCGGGCCAGTCGGCACAGTACCTTGGAAGCGCCGCCTCGCCATCTGGAGTCGACTCGCTGACGTAGAACCAGGACTTCTTCCATTCGCTCGCCGCCTTGGCTGGCAGCATCAGGTCGAAGAACGAGGCCTTCGACTTCAGCTGGAACGTTAGGCCACCCGCGGCTAGCATCGGGCCGCCTAATTCTTCGCGGCTGATTCTCCCGTGGAACAGCTCTTGCCACAGAGGGAAGTAGGGCCTGCAGCCCAGATAGCACTCAAAGAACGCCAGGCAAATAGTGAGCTGCTCGATACTATGTAGACCCAGATCTGACGGCTGAATCCCGTAGTAGGCGCAGAAACGCCGGAAGAAGAGGGAAGTGGGGAACCCTAGCCCCCACTCCATGTGGCTGGTGAAGCAGATGAATTCTCCCTCGCGCGGGTCCGGAGTCACTTCTCCGGCCGCAGGGATGCGCCATTTGCCAGCGCGCAGGATCTCGGCTTCCTCGAAGGACGCCAGTAGCGCCCTGGTGCACTTGGATCTGCCCCATGGTTCGGCGTAAGGGGCCATTGGTTGGAAGATTCGTGGAGGTCGGGGCTCTCTGGATTGGTGGGATCGCTGTGCGGAGAAGGGAACGGAGATGAGCAAGATCGGAGGAAGAACGAAGGAGTTTTTCTGCATTCGCTTGTCATTCTCCTTATATAGTGGTTGCTACCCGCCAATTTCAGGAGCCGTTACTACGCGGTGATTATGCCGAAGTTACCTTTGGATTACCCCAACGGCTAGTTTAACCCCAATTGACGGTCCAACTTCATCCATTCGACTCGTCGCTCCACGCGACTCGATGATTCGCCGACCCGTTCGCCGAGCTGCGACACGATTGGTCTTCGTTATTGCGACTGGAATAACTAGTTTTTCCTTTATTCAGGAGTCCACCGCTGATTCGACTGGACGCCCGCATTGGACCCGCATACTCCAACTGCCAGCGAACGCCTGGGACTAATCAACGACAACCTCGGGGACTACTGATGGGGATATGCCTACCGGGGTATACTCAGCAGGACGCTTCCTACTGGCCCAGGCATCAGCGAGTGGGCCTGCAGGACGGCGACTGGATCAAGATCTAGCGTGGATTCAAGCGACTGGAAGCTGAAGGCCCAGAAGCATAGATAGGCCCAGTCGGATTAGGTCATAGGATCGCCGAGTTCTTAACTGATTCGGTTGAGATCTGTAAACCCTAGGGAGGTGAGTCTATATAAACCTCCCTAGAGGGCGCATAGAGGATACGTTCCATCATACACCCAAGCGACTCGCCGCCTAGCCATCGAGCTTGCCTCATTGTACTCTCACCATAATACAATCTAGCAGGAGTAGGTCTTTACCCTCCGGGGGGCCGAACCTGGGTAAACCCTTGTGTCTCAGCCCTCATCTCGCACCACAGATGGCTGGCCGCCCTTGCCCCATGTTCTACTACTCGCTGCCGATTGCAGCATCTGCCGTGGTCATTCCCACGACAGTTACTATGCTAATATTTCACTGTTGTTGTTACTGCTGCTGTTGCTTTGATGTTGCTACTACAAGCTATTACTACTGATAAACTTCTATGAGCAAGAACTATTTCTAGGTGCAGCTGAACTGACAACTCAGTTGTTAAGGCTTGCAAGTATTCTTTGGCTCCCCTTGTGTCGAATCAATAAATTGGGTAATACTACCCGTGAAGACTATTGCGATCCCCTACACTTGTGGGTCATCAAGACTATTTTCTGGCGCCATTGCTGGGGAGCATAGCTTTATTTGTAAGTTCACTTGGATCTATTATTGTTCACTGCTACTCCTTTCATCATGGGGAAGTATCGTGATGGAAAGTTCCCTATTTTACCATCCACTACAAGAAGAGGTACAGTCCTAAACACCTCTGTTGCTCTTGATTCACCGTCTGTTATAAGTAAGCTTGTCACACCACCACCACATACTCATGCTACACACACTGCTACTACTGCTGAGTCTGAAACTGCTTTTGATGCTCATGATGTTACTTCTACTATGTTTGATGCGAGTGGTGCATTAGGTCCTTTTCTAGATGCTACTATGGCTAGTCTAGGAAATACCGAAACTCCTAGTGAAGCCACTATTACACCTGTTAGCTCACCTGCTAGTGAGAGTTATGATACTAATGATGGTTACATTGAGTTCACTGATGATTTTGTTGAAGAGTGCCGAAACACACATGGTACTAGTGCTATTAAGAGTCTCCTTGCTAGACGTACTATCATTCCTAAGTTGTCCTCTGATCCTAAGTTTGCCACTTCTCCCATAGATATTAAAGATGAAGATTATGATTTCTCTCTTGATTTATCTTATTTAGATATTGTTGAGAAAGAACCTTTTTGTGGGACTGAAAATGAGAGTGTTGTGGCTCATATGAATGAGCTTTCTACTATGAGTGCTTTGTTCTCTGATGATTTGAAGATCCGCAAGTACTTTGTTACTAAGATCTTCCCTTTTTCACTAAAAGGAGAAGCTAGGGCTTGGTTTAATAGATTACCTCCTGGTTCCATTGATAGCCTTGATTGCTTCTTTCTTCCATAAATATTTTCCTCCTAGTGCTAGACATGCTGCTTTGCAGAGACTTTTTGATTTTAAACAAGGAGAAGAAGAGAAATTGCCTGAGTCATGGACAAGGTTCTGTGCCTTGATTCATGCACATCCTGGATTTCCATTGCCTAAGAGTGAGCTTCTTGATATTTATTATAATGGACTAACTGATGATTCTAGGACCTACCTAGATAGCTTTACTGATTGTGTTTTTAGGAAAAGGACTCCTACAGATGTTGAAGAATTAATGACCAAGATAAGCAAGAATTATGATGATTGGACTTCAACTGAGCTAAATACACCTGAGCCTATTACTCCTGAACCAGTTGTTCCTGAACCAGTTCCAGCACCAACAACAAAGAAAAGGGGAGTTATTGCATTAAATGATGAAGTGATGAAGGAAGCTAAGAAGTGTCTAAAGGAGAAAGGTATTAGAGCTGAAGATGTGAAGAATCTACCTCCTATAGAAGAATTATATAAGACAATTCCCCACTCATCTACTATTGAGGTACACTCTCTCCAATTTAATGAAGGTGATATTCCCTATGGTAAGCCTCCTGGTCAATGCTTAGAGGAACTTGACATATTTATTGTTAAACAAGGTAATTTTAATAAACAAGTTCAGAATCATTTATTGGAAAACTCTAGAGATATCCATGAGTTGAAAGATATTGTGGAAAAAACTTCTAATGATATTAAAATGCTTTGTAAACACTTTCAAATGGTTCAAACCCAACTTGATCAACTTCCTAAGGTACAAAAGGATATGCTAGTTAATGCTTCAGGAAATAAACATGCTTATGGAATTAGAACTAGGAGTGGTGCAGCTGCTCAAGATCCTTTATATCCTGAAGGACACCCTAAAAGAATAGAGCAGGATTCCCAACAAGGTGAAGATAGTGGTAGTCCTCGTAAGAGGAAGAAAAAAACATAAAGTAGTTGAGGAACCACTTGAACCTTCTATAGATCCTAATAATATATATGTCTCTGATGCTGAAACTGAGAGTGGTAATGATAATAATGATGCTCCTGATAAGGAGGAAGGTAAGGAAGAACCTGAGAAGCACACTAAGAACACTAGGTACACAAAGGAAGATTTTATTGCTAATAAACATGGTAAAGAGAGAGAACCTTGGGTGCAGAAACCTATGCCTTTTCCAGGTAAGAAATACAAGTCAAAGGAGGAAGAACACTACAACAAGTTTTGTGAGTGGATGAAGCCTTTATTTTTGCAAATTCCTTTGACTGATGCTATTAAGTTGCCTCCTTATTCAAAGTATATGAAGGATATTGTCTCTAATAAAAGGAAAATTCCTAATGAGGAAATTTCTACTTTGCTTGCTAATTACTCCTTCAATGGTAAGGTTCCAAAGAAACTTGGTGATCCAGGTATACCCAACTATTCCTTGCTCTATTAAGAACAATTATGTCAGAACTGCTTTATATGATTTGGGAGCTGGAGTTAGTGTTATGCCTTTTTATCTCTACAAGAGACTCCAGCTAGAGAAGTTGATACCAACTGATATATCATTGCAAATGGCTGATAAGTCAACTACTATTCCTATTGGTATATGTGAGTATGTTCCTGTTCAAGTTGCTCATAATTGCATGGTTTTAACTGATTTTGTTGTGCTTGAAATGCCTGAAGATGATAATATGTCTGTTATTCTTGGGAGACCTTTTCTTAATACTGCAGGTGTTGTCATCAATTGCAATCAAGGAAAAGTAACTTTTAATATTAATGACAAAGAGCACACTGTCTATTTCCCCAAGAAGGTTGTTAGAAGCTATTGCCTGAATTCCATTGAAAATATTGAGAGCATCAAGGTTGGAGAAATATATTGTCCCATTCCACAAGAAAATTTTGAAACTATTATGATTGGGACCATTGCTATCAAGTATGAGGTAACATAATCACCTTGTGGAATGCAAAGTTTTGTTTCATATAAGATTGTTTTGGTAGCAAGACTTGATCAACCTTGTTAACAAAAGGATTTTAATGAACAAAATAATGTTTCCACTGTGGTTATACTTGCTTTATTTTTTTACTTTTCTCCTTCCTAGTCTTTGCTTTAGCTTTAGTTTTGCTAGAAGTTTGCTTGTTTGACTTTCTTAGAGCTCCTGTAGTTTGGCTTTTGGTTTGCTTTTGCTTCTTTTGAAAAAACTGTTTCTTTGAGAAAATCAATTTTCATACCTTGAAAATTAGCCAAAAATAAAGTTTCCCGAAAAATCCTAGAAAATTCAAAATAAAATTTTCCTCGAAAAAAGGGGCAGAGAGGCACCAGAGGTGACCCAGAGGGCCACCCCAGGCCACCACACCCATGGTAGGCGCATCCTACCAAGAGGTGGCGCCTGGGGGAGGTCTGGCCCACCTGGGCCCCTCCAGGCTGCCTCCTCAAAGCCACCTTCTTTCTCTCTCCCGAAAAACACCGGAAAACTTGCTCAATCTCGAGTTCTTGCTGTTCTTGCTCATTATTTTCGATCTCCTTGTTTAGCCCATCTCAAGTGCTGATTTTTCGAGGGATTGCTCCTTGGTATGTGCCTCCTCCACTTGTCCAATTAGATTTGTGATTGGTAGATTGTATCTTGACTATTTTGCTGCTATAGGTGACAGGTTGTTTGAGCTTGCATGCTTGTTCTATGATTAGAAACTTTTTTTTGATGCATGTGTAGTCCTCTAGCAAGTCCTATAGTAGTTGCTCACCATTTATCAACTTAGAAATCACTTGGTTTGATGGTTTTCTAAAAATTTCAGAAAGGAAGATGAGTGCTTATCCACTGAATCAATATGACTTGATGGTGCATGAGCCAATGAAGGTTCATCATGAGGAGGCAGTTTTTCCTTCCATATATCCATTCCATGAATTTATGAGAGCTGTGGGGATCCTCCAAGATTTCCAAACTATGGTTACAAATGCAGGGTTGGAACACTTTGTTGAAGTTGAACCATTCCAATATGTTAAGCTAACCATGGCTTTTGTGCAGGACTTCCGGTTCACTTGGTCTACTTCTAATCCCATGGTCCATTACCAAATATATAATATACCTGTCGACCTGCCTTTTGCTGATTTCTGTGCAGCAATTAGAGTACCTCAGTGGGGATCTTGTGAGAAGATCAAGGAGAGGCCCAAGTCACTTATGGATTTATATGCTGAGATTTTCCAAGGTTTCGACTTCTCAAAGGAAAGTGGTAAAATTCGAAACATTCAGCTTCCAGCTATTAGATACTTTGCCTATTTCATTACCAAGTGTGTTCTTGCTAGAAAGATTGCTAGAAAGTTGTCTTCTTTTGATCTAGCTTTTATCGTAGCTGCTCTGAATAGGAATAGATCTTATAGCCTGGGTGCTTTGATAGCCTGGGCCGTGAGAAGGGTGGAATTTGTGGAGGTCTCATTGCTTCTAGGTTGCTAGCTTTCCATGGTTTAGAGCCTCATTATTCAGATTTTCAGTTCCCCATAGAGAGGCTTGATATTGAATCCATGATTCAGCATGGTTTTGTTTACTTAGGGGCTAATATGAGAAGTTTACCATATGAATTATCTTTTTCCTAGCAAGGTAGGAGAAAGGGTAGGACTAAGAAAATAGTTTATTTGCCTACACCTGCTTTGTTTAACTTTGATAACATGCAAGGATGGTCGCTTACGGAGGAGTAGGTTGAATCTTATGTGGGGGAACTCTCCCAGCAAGAGGAGAATGTTGAAGAGGATTCTGAAGACAATTCGGTTCAGCCCTCGCTCCAACTTGGGAGAGTCTTCATACCAGCAGCCCACATTTGATTGGGGCGCATCTTCTTCTTAATCGCAGGTGCCTGACTATGATCATTCCTATGATGACCCACCAGCATGGCGGTACTATCCGCGCTATTGCGCCCCACTTAGGCCAAAAGCCTAAGCTTGGGGGGAGGTATACCGACGTCACACTCATATATATATATCATGTTCGGTCGGTTCTTTGTATATTCATCGTTTCGCTTTCTTTTTGGTTTTTGTTGCTTCTTTCTCAAAAACACAAAAATACCAAAAATATTTTCAATGTTTCTCTTGGTTTGTTTCTTTGCTTTGGTTTGCTTTAAAAGAAAAATCCAAAAAGATTTTGCTTTGTTTTTGTTTGGTTTTTCTTTGTTTGCTTGTTTCTAAAAAATCGAAAACACCAAAAATATTTGTTGTTCTTCTTTGGTTTTGTGAGTTCTTTGCAGGGTTCAGCCGTCCACAGTGGATTTTGGTTTCATGTTAATATTCAAGTCACACAAGTGAAGGGCAATAGTGAAGATTAAGACAACTCGAGGTATGGTAAGAGGCTGGTAACGAACTCTATTTGTTTCATTTTTGTACATATACTCATCATTGTGAGCATGCTTAGCATTTTTGTGTAAGGTGTATGTCATTATGGATGCTTAGTAGTTCTTGCTTGTCTATGATTAGCTCTAGCTTGCTAATAGTTTGTAGCATGTCATACGAATGTTTGCTTGCATTGTTTTATTCATACTTCGGTATGATATTGTGGTATCCTCCTCTGACTGTTCATGTGGATTGACTTGGCACATGCTCACGCATGCATATGACTAATCAATAGTTAGTAAGCCTTGATGATTTATTTTGCCTCAGAGTTCTTCTATCACTTTCATGCCATAATTAGTCATGTTTTGTTGCAAGCATGATTATGATAGTTATTGCTCCCTCGTTTGTCGCTCCCTCTCTATTTCTAGCCTTCACTTGCACTGACTATGTGCTCTACCTGTGCTTCCAACTCCTCAAAACCAATATTGCCAGCTGTGTCCACCATACCTACCTATTAGCATCATTTGCTACTTCAGTGCATATATTATATATGTCATGTTTTCTTCCAAAATAAAATGTTTGTCTGTTTTGAGAAAGTTAGTTAGTAAAGCTCTCACGAACTTGACGGCACACTTTATTACTTGCTCTTAATAATCTTGAACCATTGTGACTTGTCCATGAAAGTTATATGCTTGCTTATTATATGCTGGGAGTCAGCAGAACCGTGTTGTCACGTGGAACGCTTTCAACACCTGTTGGATATCTCATCCAGTTGATACTTTGCTCTTTTGTTTACGGATGTCAAGATGTGAAATAAAAGGGGAGGTTGTGAGTTCATGGAGTTTATAGATCGTGTTAGAGAAACGCCTGGGCCGCTAGCCTAAGCCATGCTTAATCATGGTGGAAACTTGCAGCATCACCATAATGAGCATCTATGAAGCATCCTCAATAAAAAGCTATGCATATGGTAAATAAAAAGATTGTTGAGATGCTC
Source organism: Avena sativa (assembly GCA_916181665.1). NCBI lineage: Eukaryota > Viridiplantae > Streptophyta > Magnoliopsida > Poales > Poaceae > Avena > Avena sativa. The sequence goes on from OV702296.1 coordinate 250,950,720, forward strand.
ATTGTCTGCTTGCCTTGTCATTTTGGTTATGGGAAAGCTCCTGTACCATGTGCAAGGGGTACCCCGTTGGCGGTTCTCGATGATATGCATGTATTTACAATGACAAGAACTTTCAGGTGACCAAAGTTGAGTAGCATGCGGAGCGACCCTCGTACTCAAGGGACTTGGGATTTTCAGCCTATGGTTTGTCAAGCATATGATTCAGAGTGGACCTCACTTTCACCTTAACCACATGAAGATGTTGGAGATATGCCCTAGAGGCAATAATAAAAGTGGTTATTATTATATCTTTGTGTTTATGATAAATGTTTACATCCATGCTATAACAGTATTAACCAGAAACATTAATACTTGTGTGATTTGTAAACTAAATTAGAGTCCCTGGTAAAGCCTCTTTATAATACTAGCTTGTTGGTTAATAGATGATCGTGGTTTCTCGATCATGAACATTGAGATGTTATTAACAACAAGATCATATCATTAGGAGAATGGTATGATGGACATACTCCTATAGATAAGCGTAGCATAAAGATCAAGTCATTTCAATAGTTCGTTTGCTATAAGCTTTCTGATACATAGTAACCTAATTCCTTCGACTATGAGATCATGCTAATCACCATCACCGGAAGAATGCTTTGATGACATCAAACACCACATCGTAACTGGGTGGCTATAAAGGTGGCATTGAGTGTTTGGAAAGTATGGGTTGAGGCACATGGATCAAGAATGGGATTTGTCCATCCATATGACAGATAGATATACTCTGGGCCCTCTCGGTGGAATGTCATCCAATTAGCTTGCAAGCATGTGACTGGCTCACAAGGGATCACATATCACGGGAACGAGAAAAGAGTACTTATCAGTAACGAGGTTGAACTAGGTATGCAGAGATACCGACGATCAAAACCTCGGATAAGTAAACTATCGTGAGACAAAGGGAAATTGGTAACGTATGTAAGTGGTTCATTCGATCGCAAAGTAATCGTAGAAATATGTGGGAGCCATATGAATTTCCAGATTCCTCTATTGGTTATTGATCGGAGAAGTGTCTCGGTCATGTCCGCATAATTCACGAACCGTAGGGAGACACACTTAAGGATTCGATGTTGTTTAGTAGATATGGAATGTTAGTAGGGATACCGAATGTTGTTCGGAGTCTTGGATGGGATCCGGGATATCACGAGGAGATCCAGAATGGTCTGGAGAATAGGATTCATATAAGGAAAGTCCAATTCCGGAGTTCGGGAATGATTTCGATGTTTTCATCGGAGAGGTTCTAGAAGGTTCACCGATCCGGAAGGAGAATGGTCCATGAATGTGTCATGGATAAGTGGAATGATTGGATCATGTCCTAGGTCACTTGGTGTGGGCATTTGCAGGAGAGAATTAAAGCTCTAAATTGAAAGTCAAACGGGAAGTTTGAAAAGTCAAACTGGAACAATGGTTTCCTAGTGGGAGAAGAAACAAGTCCTTCTCTCAATCCAACTTGGGTTTGGGTTTGGATTCAAACCCACCCCTCCCAAGGCTGCCCCCCTCTCATAAATAGAGGGGGAGGGCTGCCCCAACACCACAAGCCCTAGCCCCTTTCCACCTGAGCCGCCGCCGACCCACCGCCGCCTTGCGCCGCCGCCGGCCCATCATCGTCGCCCTAGTCACCGCCGACACCTCCTCCTCCTCCCGGTCTTCTAAACCCTAGATCACCAGGAAACCCTAGATCCACCATAACTCGCACCGGCTTAGGCGAAGCCCTGCGGGATCTACCCTCTACTTCCGACACCACGCCGTCGTGCTGCCAGAATCACGAGGGGAGAGCTACAACCTCTGCTGCCTGCTGGAACAAGGGAGAGGAAGGTCTTCATCGAGTACCGAACGTGTGACCGACTGCGGAAGCGCTGCCGGAACGCAGCGCCGGAAGGATCGTCTACGTGATCTTGAGATCGGGAAGTGTACGACTACATCACCCACGAGAATATGCTCTTGTTAACCGCTTTGGAATCTTTGAGGGTGAGTGCTTCTATCGACTCGTTGCTACAATCTAGTAGATAGATCTTGGCTTGTTTGTGTGCATGCGGTAGATTTTTTTTGTTTTCCATGCTACGAACCCCTACAGAAGATGCCTATGATAGGGGAAATGAGAGCTCAAAGCTAACGAGTACCTTCCTTTTAGCATTAGGAAGCCTTTCAAACCTTCACAAAACCGTTTTCACAATTTTGTTGAGTCACCACTTATTCTATGAGCACCTTCTTGAGAGCATAGTTGTCATTTTTGTGTTTGTTCCAAAACTTGGTTAATTATGTCATGACTTTGATGCTTGTATCTCTGATATCTCTACCTCTAGTCTTCACTTGAACTTCAGAGGTGCCTTGGCATTCATATTGTGCTCTTCAAACAAAGGCAAGCGAGATACCACTCTATCATACCTTACTGTGAGCATTGCAACGTTGTTTATGTTTATGTTTCATGCTACTTATTATTATTGAGTTGGTTTCTCTTCATAGCTTGCAATGACTATTGAGTAGACTTAGTTGCATACTTATTTTTATGAATTGTCTAAGCATCTACTCCAGTGCTGAGAATATATACATCATATGAAGCAAAGTGTTCGTGAAAGTTCTTTTATCGCACTCACTTTTCAACTGAATTGCTTGAGGACAAGCAATAAGTTAAGCTTGGGGGGAGTTGATACGTCCAAAACGTATCTACTTTCTCGAACACTTTGCTATTGTTTCTTCTCTAGAGTTGTGTGATTTGGATACAACTAACACGGACTGACGCTGTTTTCAGCATAATTACCTTGGTGTCTTGTTTTTGTGCAGAAAATCAACTATCAGGAAAAATCCCGAAAAATATGCCAAAGACTATTTTTCACCAGAAGATCCACAGAGCCAGAAGGGGAGACAGAGAGGAGGCCTGGGAGGGGGCACACCCACCCCAGGCACGGGCCCACCTGACCCCGCGCCTGGAGGGGGTGCAACCACCCCAGGCACCCCTCGGGATTCCTCTGCGCCTATAAGTTGCCTTTCAACCTAAAAACCGAGGGGGGTTCGATAGTTTTCCAGAAAGAGTTCCGCTCCGCCGCCGCCACCAGAAACCAATATTCGGATCCAGAAACTCCGTTCTGGCACCCTGCCGGGACGAGGAATTTGGAGAGGATCATCGCCATCGTCATCACCAACGCATCTCCATCAACCACCGATGTTTCCCTCATCCACGAGTCAGTAATCCCCCACTGTAGGCTTGGGGATGGTAGGGATTGGATGAGTTCTATCATGTAATCGAGTAAGATCTGTTAGGGCATAGTGCCTAGTATCTCTATTAGTGCTATTTGACTTTGTTGCAACTTGTTGTGCTTAATGCTTGTCACTAGGGCCTGAGTGCCATGATCTCAGATCTGAACTTATTATTGAATCATTATGATAGTATTGTTTGTGATCTTATCTGCAAGTTGTATACATATATCATTGTCCGGATCCAAAGGCCCCAAAGTGATAATAATTGGGACAACCGAAGGGGATGGTTGTGGTGTGAGGATCACATGTGTTCATGGAGTGTTAATACTTTGCTCCGGTGCTCTATTAAAAGGAGCACCTTAATTGCCAGTAATTCCCTAGAGGCCCCGCTGCCACGGGCTGGCTAGACAGAAGATGTTGTGCAAGTTCTCATTGGGAGCACGTATGACTCTATTTGGAGCACATGCCTAGGATTGTTTAGTACTTGGATGCTTGTTATTATTTATCTGCAATGCCCTATATCTTGAAGTTACATGTTTAGACTCGTCCATGCAACGCCCGTCCATCCATCCATATGCCTACCGCACTCGAATCCTACTGTTACAGTTACTGTTACTATTGCTACTGTTTCACTGTTGCTGTTACTGCTGCTGTTGATTTGCTGTTGCTACTATAAACTATTACTACTGATAAACTTCTGTGAGCAAGAACTATTTTCAGGTGCAGCTGAACTGACAACTCAGTTGTTAAGGCTTGCAAGTATTCTTTGGCTCCCCTTGTGTCGAATCAATAAATTGGGTAATACTACCCGCGAAGACTGTTGCGATCCCCTACACTTGTGGGTCATCAAATGGTGGCGCCTAGGTCCAACCTCGTATGGAGACGCAAGGAGGTGCAGGCGCCAAGGACGGTTTCAAGTCAAGCAAGCCGAGAGGGAGGATGCAGAGTGGAAGGCAAGCAAGACTTGAAGATGGCAAAGACGCGTGAAGATATTGTTCATATCACGCCACCTTTCTGACCCGACCCACATGCGTTGGGGAAAACGCTTCTTGAAGGGGGAGGATGATATGGGCACGACGAAGGAGGTGCAACCCAATTTCAGGACTCCACCAAGCTAGGCGTGTCTTTGTAATTTAATAAATTGGTTTTATTATTCCTGGTCATGTTGTGGGCCAATTAGGTTTTATTATGTGTGTGGTCTTGGTTTGTGTATGTCCAACCAAGTCGAGTCGCGACCCAACTAGTGGGGCGCCCCAGCCCTCATATAAGGAGCTGGCCGAGTTAGGGTTTAGAGGAGTTCAGTTGTTTAGTCTAAAAAAATTATATTGTGCTCCACCATGTATCATCCCCCGGGGACGGTGATACCGTTTATCAGGTTCTTATAGAGATTGCTGCGGAGGTTCTTGTGTTCATCAAGGATTGTCATGCTCAGGTTTAAGGCATGGTGATCTTCATCACGTTACTTGTTGGATTCGTTTCTCTTCTTCGGGTTGCGTTCATCGCGTAATTGGGAGATTACCTACCTGGTTGGCTCGCTGTAAAAGATCGGGACAAAACTCAAGGATCATCGATTCGATCCGTATCATGTGGTATCAGAGCTCTTGTTGATCACAACGTGTTTTGGATCATCTGCAAACTGTTTTGATACAAGCAGTTTACAAATTAGAATTGGAAGTTGAAGTTTTTTAGATTGGATCGTGTTCTTCATCGGCAGTCAAGTCAGATCGGTTTTTAGATCGGTTCTAGTTCGTCACTGAAGTTTTGTCGGCATCGAGTTCATCCAGATCAAATTGTTCGTCAGCTTTGCGTCGGCAGTTTTTGCTTCAAATCCGATCGTGTTTCAACGCCTCAGCGATCTGGTTGCAATCGTGTGTTTCAAGAGGCCACCCGCCTGCACAGTACGGCTGGCCCCGCGCATGCCTAGCGATCAGGAGATCATACCAGTTTTCCGTGCATTACAGATCCAATCGGTAATCGATTAAAAAAAGGAGTCCACCTAGAGGACGCCAACTCCCCTGGGCGATCGGAATCGTTCCTTTTTCCTGGCGCACTTGCGATCGGGGATCGCCCATCCCACGCCCTCGCTGGGAACGCAACAAGATGCAGCTCGGCTTGGCCTGGTGGGCTGGCCCATTAGCTGTCCAACGCCTGGGAATCGTTTGCCCCTGCCACGACCTAGTGCTCGAGCGGATCGTGACAACCGCGCGCTGCACGGCAGGCGTTACTCCGTCCCCTAGGGTTATTTCGTCAGTGCTTGATACCTGTGCCAAAAAATACAGAATAGTATTCAGTATTTAAATTTTGGTTCATCAAGATCTATTCGTTTAACTGACAAGTCTGATGATGTATACCATGACTATATCAATATCGTGGTCGGCTGTCAATTTGATGCAACTTGGAGATTAGAGAGTACCAGAACGTTCGTAGAATATGAGACTTGGGAATCTCACATAATCAATGGTTTTGCACGATGTCGTATATTTGTTAGCACATTTGGTGGTCATACAAAATATGTTATTGTCTACCGATGAGTGGATACAATGGAGTCTAGTTGGTGGCAGGGAGCAAGATCACTAGAAGGTAAGGCATCTAGTTGGGAAGAATTCAAACAATTTCTGCATACTAGATTGTTGGAGAAGTCCATGGTGAAGGACGAGCTGGTTGATCCGGATGAGGATGTTGTACTATTGAGTGAGTTGAATTTGTAACTCAAGAAAGTACAAAGCGATGCTTGCCTGACAATTGACAAGGGCCAGCGTTGGAATTTATTTCAGGCGCAGTGTATGATCAAAGGCAAAGCATGCAAGTTGATTATTGATGGAGAAGTTGTACTAATGGCATTAGCAAGGCAATGGTGGCAGCGTTGGGGTTGTCCACATGGTGTCTTCTTGAACCTAAGCATCTACAATGGTTAAATAGCTGCGGTATGGTGAAGGTAACTCATAAGATGCGTGTGCCATTTACATTTGGTGATTATGTTGATGAGATTGAGTGCGATGTATTGCTATTGGAGGTATGTGGGCTGTTACTTGGTCGTCCATGGTAGTATGATCGCAATGTTATACATGCTGGAAGAGCAAATACATATTCTTTTGTGCATGGTGGCAAACAACAGACTTTGAAGCCTATGCAGGATGATCACATAAAGTCTGATGTGGAGCTGGTGGTACATAAGGAGAAGGTGCGCAAGGCTAAGACAAAATCTGGGCTAGCTAAGGTGCAGGATGGAGAGCATGATGCACAGTGTGACAATGTTGATATTGCTTCAGCTATGCCTGTAGATGATAAGCCAGTGGAACTTGTTAGTGACAAGTCAGTTGAGGTGCATTCTCTTATTGCTGAGAGGAAGGATGTTGCAGCATGTGTTCAGAAGATTGTTTGTGTTGACACATGTGTTCAGACGGATGATATTTGTGCTCCTGATGTTCCCGTGCATGTGGTGCAGCGGGGTAACAATCGCAGTTTTGTGAGCACACCTGTGAGACATTTTGTTGGGACAGCAGTGCAGATGCATAGAGGCCATGATGGACATGTTCGCCAGTTGTGTGGTCCAGGCATTACTCATCTTATTCCAGGTCGTGCAAAGAAGGTCCATGTTCACCAACCACATGTTCCAATAAGAGTCGAGAAGGAGAAGATGGTGGCGCCTAGGTCCAAGCTCGTATGGAGACGCAAGGAGGTGTAGGCGCCAAGGACGGTTTCAAGTCAAGCAAGCCAAGAGGAAGGATGCGGAGTGTAAGGCAAGCAAGACTTGAAGATGGCGAAGACGCGTGAAGATATTGTTCATATCACGCCACCTTTCCGACCCGACCCGCATGCGTTGGGGACAACGCTTCTTTAAGTGGGAGTATGATATGGGAACGACGGAGGAGGTGCGGCCCAATTTTAGGACTCCACCAAGCTAGGCATGTCTTTGTAATTTAATAAATTGGTTTTATTATTCCTGGTCATGTTGTGGGCCAATTAGGTTTTATTATGTGTGTGGGCTTGGTTTGAGTATGTCCAACCAAGTCGAGTCGCGGTCCAACTAGTGGGGCGCCCCAACCCTCATATAAGGAGCTGGACGAGTTAGGGTTTAGGGAAGTTTAGTTGTTTAGTCTAAAAACTACATTGTGTTCCACTGTGTATCATCCCTCCGAGGACGGCGATATCGTTTATCAGATTCTTATAGAGATTGTTGCGGAGGTTCTTGTGTTCATCAAGGATTGTCGTGCTCAGGTTTGAGGCATGGTGATCTTCATCATGTTACTTGCTGGATTCGTTTATCTTCTTCAGGTTGCGTTCATCGCGTAATTGGGAGATTACCTATCTGGTTGGCTCGCTGTGAAAGATCGGGACAAAACTCAAGGATCATCAGTTCGATCCGTATCACTTAGACTGTGCTACGCATGCGCTCTCGTGTGTCAGATCCAGGGAGGATCAGGTGTTATTGTAAGTCAGACATTTGGATGTTGCCGTTCGGGGATTTTTTTGCGGGTGGGGCTTTATATAGAGAGTCGGGCTTATGGCCTTCAGTTTAACTGGAGGTGTCACCACGGTCAATCAACCTCTAGATGAACTCGATGCGGGGACAGACCACCGAAGGTTGATAGTGCACTCCGCTGCAAATAGACAACAGAGAGGACCGTCAGCACACTAGAGATGCCCCTAGGGCAAGGATAACCGGGGTGGCGATACCTAGAGTCACGATCGCGGCCAACCATCCGGGTACTGCGAGCAGAACCGTGATCGCCTAGATTCACCAAATAGGTTGCGCCCACGCCAAGACAGGTTGTAGTCTCTCCGTGGAGGCATATTTGCTGATGGCATCGTTCGAGGGAGCACTCCACGAAAACGAATCCCACACCAGGGCCTGCAAATTAGTGATATCTAGCTTTATCTAGAGCCCTATCAGGATTGAGGTCCCAAACAGGAGATGTGCGGATCAAAATTATGAGTACTACGACGGAACGCATGCATAACCCATTCGTGTACCACAAAAACTTCACCCAAGCGGTCACCATCATGCATGGGAGGCAACACCGAAGCTCGGGGTTTTGAGTGACGTCTATTACTTACAAGACCGAGTTCCACATAATCTTGTTCCGAGGATCGAGTCATCAACATGATGTCGTGTCGATGGTTCAGGAGTCATTCCAGCAGCTATGCCTCCTGACTCCGGTTTCGTCATTCCTTCGAATAGCTCCGCTGCTTCCCTCGAACGTCTCCGCTCCTTCGCTCAAACGGCTAGTCCTCCTCTACAAAGAAATCGGATCCCGAAGACGGTGATACCACCTCGGCGTTGGTGGCTCCCCACGGCACTGGGCTGGCGTTCCCATTGCAGTTTCAACAATAATCTCTTCAGTCTGAAGCAATAAAATTTTAACTCGGTGGGGATTAAAAGGATCATAAAACCAAGGAGTCAATAAAATTGAAAACTGGGATAACTAGTTCTCTTCGGAAAAAAAGAGAACGTTGAAACTAAATGTGGAGATATATATCCACATTTGTCATAAGTAATCTTCTGTGCATCATGTCTTACTACTTTTGAGCAAATTATGCACAAGTATACGCCTCAAGTTTTTGTAGGCGATGAGCAATTTATATTAAGAACAGTGACATTATGTTTTTACTCATAATAAATTGACCTTCTCCCGCGGCGGTCTATAATGGAGTCATCTCTTAGCATTTTCTGATCAACCCATTTTCTAAAACTAGACAACTTATAAAATAAATTTTCCATCTCAATTACTCTCACCGCCTCTTGATGTTGTCTAGAAAAGGTTATGTCTGCAATTTGTATGGTTATAATCAACAAGCGTACTATATATAAGGCAGAGATAGCGACACTTCCCCATATTTTACTAATTTTGCTGTAATAAAAAGAGGCCAAACGACTCCAGATTTTGTTAGTACACCGTTTGAAATAAAGCCAAACCAGACCAATTATCAGCACTATTTGTGGATCCATAACATAGCGCATGCAACATATAACAATAAGCCTATCAGTTGAAACCAATGCAACGATAAATAACTAATATGTATTGTTCATATACTGCAGCAATAGAATGGTTGCAATTGCACCGATACAACATGATACAAACCAGTGATCCAACAATTTAATCAAAGTGAAATCTTGTTTATCAGGGAGCCACTCTGTCACCAAATATCTCTTAGCATCTGAATAGTCCCATTATTGACTACTAGAGCCCCAGGGCAATATGGAAATGCAGCGCTATTATTCGTCGCTAGAATCTAGGAGATACTGAGTTAGCATAGCGTTAGCTCTGTAGATGTGCACTTTTATAATGTCCTATGATAGGAGCTTGAAGACACAGACGTCAAACTTCTCCAGATGATTATCTAGAAAAAACTTGCCCCAACCCCCACTGAAAGCGCCAGCATAACGCTGGCTGCAATAGACATAGGTAACTTCCCAAGCATTTCCATGCGGATCAAAGAGTGTCAGCTTCTTGTCGGTGTGGGGAAGATACTCCCTGACAAATTCACTTGGAATAATCTGCCAGACAAGGAAGTAATTCAGGAAAATGATAATCTACAATATAATGGTACTTCTATCTTGCTTGTCAGAACATATATTCTTGAACGACTACTACTATTTTTAGAGTATGCATTTACAAGAGGATGATTGGTCGATGCTGACTATAAACTTCATTTTGTTTATATTTTTATGTGTTCAAGCTATGTTAGTAACATGTGACTAGATTTGGCACCGTTTTAATGGCCAGGGTAATCAATAATGCCCGAGACTATTTGCGTTTTGATTTAAAATTGCAAAAATTATGTAGAAAAACCTATAAGGCGTGATCTATTGGGTGTGCGCCTGGGTAGAGGTACACCCCCAAAGGTGGGTGCCCGTGGCATTGCACTCCATATGGGTGATTCAACGACGTTGCCGAGCTCCATTTGGGGTGTGCGGCTGGGGATGATCTAACTCGGACTAGGCTCCGAGCAGGGCCAAAGAAAGCTCGTTTCTGAGAACCCAGACCAAGCTTGGCCCATCCCATAGCGTCGGGCCACAATTTTAGTCCTAAGCCTAGATGAACTCCCGGCGGGGACAGACCACCAAAGGTTGATAGTGCATTCCGCCGCAAATAGACAACAGAGAGGACCGTCAGAACACTAGAGATGCCCCTAGGGCAAGGATAACCGGGGTGGCAATACCTAGAATCACGATCGCGGCCAACCATCCGGCCGGGTAATGCGAGCAGAACCGTGATCGCCTAGATTCACCAAATAGGTTGCGTCCATGCCAAGACTGGTTGTAGTCTCTCTGCGCGCGCGGAGGCATATTCCTGATGACATTGTTTGAGGGAGAACTTCATGAAAACTAAGAGCATCTCCAGCAGGCGTGGCGCGCTATATTCCGGTTTACAGCGCGCACTATGCGGATGCAGCGCGCGACACCGGCAAGAGATTCACCGGGTGTTGTAAACCGCCGCGCCAAAATGCAGCGCTGAATTGGTCCTTTTACAGATGCGCTAAAATGTAGCCTACAAACTTTTTTTTCACACAAGTTCATATGTAAATAGATCAAACAAAGACTACAAATAACGGCTAGAACTACACTAAACTAGAACTAATACCGAATTTAAAACTAGACTATAACTAGAACTAGACTAAACTAGAACTAATCGGACTCCTAGTCGGAGGAGTCAAATGTTGTGGATGACACCGGTGTCGACAACCACTCGTACTCCAATAAGAAAGAGTCGACGGTGATGGTCGACGAACCGGTGCCATTCTTCTTCTCCTCCTTCTTCGCGGTCTTCTCCTCCTTCTCCTTCTTCTTGGCCCTCCTCGCCTCCCGATCTTGCTTCTTCGCCACCTTCCGCGCCTCCTTCTCTTCTTTCTTGCCGTCGGGCCACAAATTTAGTCCTAAGCCTATGAGCATATTTGGTTCCAAAACAATCATGATGTTGACTGGTTCCGAAATATTTGGTTAGCTTGTACTTGTATTCTCAGATCTTAGCGTGCGCTCTCGTGGTCAGACATTTGGATGTTGCCGTTCGGGGCTTTTTTTTGCGGGTGGGGCTTTATATATAGAGTCGGGCCTATGGCCTTCTGTTTAACTGGAGGTGTCACCACGGGCAATCAACCTCTAGATGAACTCGCGGCGCGTGGGGACAGACCACCGAAGGTTGATAGTGCACTCCTCCACAAATAGACAACAGAGAGGACCGTCAGCACACTAGAGATGCCGGCCCCTAGGGCAAGGATAAACGGGGTGGTGATACCTAGAATCACGATCATGGCCAACCATCCGGCCAGGTACTGCGAGCAGAACCATGATCGCCTAGATTCATTCACCAAATAGGTTGTGCCCACGCCAAGACCGGTTGTAGTCTCTCCGCGCGCGGAGGCATATTTGTTGATGACATCGCTCGAGGGAGCACTCCACGAAAACTAATCCCACACCAGGGCCTGCAAATTAGTGGTTATCTAGTGGCTTTATCTAGAGCCCTATCAGGACTGAGGTCCCAAAGGATGTGCGGATCAAAATTATGAGTACTACGACGGAACGCATGCATAACCCATTTCGTGTACCACAAAAACTTCACCCAAGCGGTCACCATCATGGGAAGCAACACCGAAGCACGAGGTATTGAGTTCCACATAATCTTGTCGGTGATAACACCTCGGCGTTTGTGGCTCCTGACGGCACTGGGCTGGCGTTACCATTGCAGTTTCAACAATAATCTCTTTAGTGTGAAGCAATAAAATTTTAACTCAGCAGGGATTAAAAGGATCATAAAACCAAGGAGTCAATAAAAATGAAAACTGGGATAACTAGTTTTCTTCGGAAAAAAAGAGAACGTTGAAACTAAATGTGGAGATATATATCCACATTTGTCATAAGTAATCTTTTGTGGCATCATGTCTTGCTACTTTTGAGCAAATTATGCACAAGTATACGCCTTAAGTTTTTGTAGGCGATGAGCTATTTATATTAAGAACAGTGACATTATGTTTTTACTCATAATAAATTGGCCTTCTCCCACGGCGGCGGTCTATAATGGAGTCATCTCTTAGCATTTTCTGATCAACCCATTTTCTAAAACTAGACAGCTTATAAAATAAAATTTCCATCTCAATTACTCTCACCGCCTCTTGATGTTTTCTAGAAAAGGTTATGTCTGAAATTTGTATGGTTATAATCAAGAAGCGTACTATAAGGCAGAGATAGCGACACTTCTCCATATTTTACTAATTTTGCTGTAATAAAAAGAGGCCAAACGACTCCAGATTTTGTTATACCGTTTGAAATAAAGCCAAACCAGACCAATTATCAGCACTATGGGGCCAAAATAGTTTTACTCCTTCAAGGTAAATAAAAAAGATTACTATCTGTGGATCCATATCATAGCGCATGCAACATATAACAATAAGCCTATCAGTTGAAACCAATGCAACGATAAATAAGTAATATGTATTGTTCATATACTGCAGCAATAGAATGGTTGCAATTGCACCGATACAACATGATACAAACCAGTGATCCAACAATTTAATCAAAGTGAAATCTTGTTTATCAGGGAGCCACTCTGTCACCAAATATCTCTTAGCATCTGAATAGTCCCATTATTGACTACTAGAGCCCCAGGGCAATATGGAAATGCAGCGCTATTATTCGTCGCTAGGATCTAGGAGATACTGGGTTAGCATGGCGTTAGCTCTGTAGATGTGCACTTTTATGATGTCCTCTGATAAGAGCTCAAAGACACATACGTCAAACTCCTCCAGATGATTACCTAGAGAAAACTTGCCCCAGCCCTCACTGAAAGCGCCAGCATAACGCTGGCTGCAATAGACATAGGTAACTTCCCAAGCATTTCCATACGGATCAAAGAGTGTCAGCTTCTTGTCGGTGTGGGGAAGATACTCCCTGACAAATTCACTTGGAATAATCTGCCAGACAAGGAAGTTATTCAGGAAAATGATAATCTAGAGTATAATGGTACTTCTATATTGCTTGTCAGAACATATATTCTGGAACGACTACTACTATTTTTACAGTATGCATTTACAAGCGGATGATTGGTCGATGCTGACTATAAGTCAGAAAAGTCATAACAGTGCAGATAAGAAAATAAGTTAACATACAATTATACGGAACCTCTAAACGTTAGCTAAGTGAAAGAATCTGAAAAATAATTGTTTCTCTATTATGAGGTTAATTAATCCAGTCCAGATTTTGTGTGTTTACTACATTGGCGGGGTTTACTTTTCCAGATTTTGAGCAGGGAAATAGAATACTCACATATTTCTTACCCAACCTGATTCTTTAGTCTACTCATACCAGTAACTTGGACCATGAACCTCTTGCACAACAATAACCAGGTAGTTTGTTATTTGAGTTACCGATCGCATCATCAATGGCAATTCCATGGAAAATAATAGTAGTACTGATGCCAACGGATGTTGAAAACAGTGGATTAGCTTATAACTTTCTGAAGAAAAATCTCTAACACTGAGCAAAACAGAAAAAAGGCAATTGGGAGAATTAATCCTGTTCGATACATGTACTAAAGAATCTTGTACATGCATACATAAAAAATGAAGACTTTTGAACTTGATATAAGTACTAAAATATGGGGGAAAGTAACATTACCATGAAATATGTCTTGTAGACATAAGTCTTCTTCATTATTTGCAGAGTTATAGGATACTTCGATTTATATTGCTTTGCCTTTTGAAGAGCGTAGTTCTTCCATCCTTGATTTACTGGCGGTCTTTGCGACATTACTGCTGGCTGTCTTTGAACTCGCATGACGTCTGGAAAGTGCAATACATAATTGAATTACTTAAATAAATCATGCCCTGAGAATGGCAACTCTTACTACCCATGCGTGGTAGCAACCTTGTGATAACAAAACAGTACAGGGGACGGATAACTTAATTTTTTCACGTATATCCCCATACTTAGAAAATCTAAGCATCGCTACTGACTTTGAAGAATAGCTGCTAGACAGATACTTTCTTCTATCACGCGGTTCGAAGAATTAGAATCTTTGAAAAGAATTGTAAGCTTGCAGGGAATTCATACAAACCCTTAGCAACATGTACAAACAATAATTGTCAAAACCAGTATAAGGCAATGATTGTTCGAGAAAAATTAGTATAATGTCAATGGTATAAGTCGCATCTAACCTAGCACTTACAGATGGATCTCTTCTAGCATCTAGTACCAAGTCAGACACAACAGAAGCCTCCTAAATTATGGCCATGCATGGCAACCAATAAAGATTATAAGCACTATACTGCAGTGGCGGACGCAGAAAAAAACTGTAGGGTGGACACGTCAATTTTTTTCTATACTAACATTTGCACTTGTGCAATAAAAAATTGCCAAGTAAATAATGTAAGTAGATAACTGATTTACAACATTGTAGTTCAATACAAATGTTTTAAATGCCCCGCCGCATCTTGAAACTTCCCCTCACATGCGGGGAGCAAATTCTCGAGGCACTGAAAAACATTTTCACACCGAACCCCTTTTACAGTGTCTCTCGAACTAGGCTTTTGCCTCGTTTTATCTATCTACTATATAATTTATGCTAAGGTGGTTTTCGTTACCCTCGTCCGTCGTACGTCGTCCGCTCTTCCCGGGCAAAAACGCAGAGACCGGATTGGTATCGGCCTGAGCTCCTAAATAATTCTGCTCCTTGTCAGTCTCCAAAACCAAATCACCAAGTCAGGCGGGGCATCCGCATGCTTAGCCCCATCTGTCATCCTTTGGAGGTGGACCAGGACAAGGTCCACGCTGATAGTTTCTTCCAGTGCGCCAAGCCTTGCCGGATCACGCCCGCGTGCGTGTGGCTTTGGCACGCAATCCGCTCACTGCTTGTGTCATCCAGCGCAGCTGCTGCCTGCTGTCGATGGCGTGCAGCGTCTGGGCCGGCCGACGAGAGGTACGGGAGGAGGCGGACATGGTGCACGCTGAGGAGGCAGAGCTCCGAGGCGACAAGCCGAGGACAGGGATGTGCCTGCAGCGGCCTGGCCGGCCGACGAGCGGTACTGAAGGAGGTGGATGCGGTGCGCACTGAGGAGGCCGAGCTCGGAGGCGATGGGTAGAGGACGGGGATGTGCGCGAAGACGCTGCCAATGGGCGAGAAGAAGGGTGGGGGCGGAGCTCACCAGCCCCGGTAGGGAGCAGGGGGTGCAGCCAACGCAGAGGTGGCTGCGATGCGCACGGAGGAGGCTGCAAGGAGGGGCACGACGGCCACGACGAAGGTTCTGGAGCGTATCCTTCTTTCAGCACCTCCCTCCAGTGGAACGCTCTTACCGACCTCCTTGTGCTGGTGAAAAAAGTGGAACAACGACGAGGACCGGCGGATCTGGTCGCCGGAGGCACTAGCCGAAGGTGCTATGTGATTGATTTGGTTGGATTTCAAAGCAACGAGGAAACAATGGAAGAAGATGAGTTAGCAATTTCGGGGATTTTTTCGGTTGGGCACCGTGCACGCACATCAGGGAGTTTTTTTATATGGAGGGATTTTTTGGCACCACGTGAGGACTAAGGACTGAGGGGTTCTTTTTTTTATGGTGAGCAGTTGAGCACTTGAGCGGTTGGCACAGGTCTGACATATGGGCTTTAGATTATGGCTCAAATTGGTCTTTTAAGCATTGTATAGGATTTTCCATGTGCTAGCGCAAATAATGGGGTCCATCTTATTGCCTCTTCTTGGAATAAGGAAGCTGAAGTAGATTATTATTATAGGAAAACAATTGGCTAATCATGATAGAAGCAACTATATATTGGTTGGAAAAATAAAGCCATTAGAATATATGGTCAGATATTTGGGTGATTGGTCTAAAATTCCCTAAATACGAATGGTACCATAAATGAAAAAATATGAGAGGAAAAATAGAGGATAGGTCGGTTATTCTATTACTACAATATTTCATTATATTATATTAGGAGAATAAAATGGCAACTACTTTGGGTCTGTTCCGTAACACTCCACTCCGGGAAAACGCGTCGCTCCGCTCTGATTTGCGCACAAAGCGCTCTCGCGATCCGATGCCTGATCAAACCACCGTTCGGCTGGCTCCGCTCCGTTCCATGTTAGCAAGGACAATCAAGGTTTTTGACACTTGGAAAATTAGAGGCTCGATAAAAAGAGGACGATTTGGAAAGTTGTCAGGGTTTTTGCAAGTGGATTAAATTTGTTGCATTTTAGTTTCTACCATATCTTATCATATTTTCTTGATTTATGTTTTTGTTGTGATCTATTATATATGTACACTCTACTTACGTGTGTATTATATATTTTTACTGAAAAATACGTAAACTACCCCTTGTGTGACTTATTTGCAAATTAGTAATATTAATATTTGTGAATGTATTATTTTCCCGTGGCAACGCACGGGCAGTCTTCTAGTATTAATAAAGCCATACGGCCAAACGATACATGGTGTTGAGGAAGCCCTCAAAAGCTGAACATACAAGAGATATGACAAAGCTCGCTGAAAACGCTAAAAACGCCACTAAACACCTCCAGCGAATCGCCGAGAAGAAGCTTAGGAGACCCGCCATCGCGCCAGAGAGACGCCCTCACTCAACAACGACGCCCTCAAGAGGGTCACAATGCCACACGCCGCCGTCACCGTTGTGTTGGTAGGAGGGAGAAAGGTCAAAGCGGCACCCCAAGAGGAATATGACACCCAAAGGTGACACCACCGCTGGCGCTAAGGCACGGAGCTTTCGCTCGACCACTCCCACCCACCACGTCAAAGGAAGACCCCGACGAGGAACCCACCATAGCGGACCGAGAACTCCAGATCCAGATCAGGGCTTGGCCACCAGCGGCGACATAGCCAGGACCTCCTGCCACAGCTCACCTCGCCATCCACATGGCTGAAGAAAACTGGCAACACCTACTACCACGCCACCTGCCGGAGAGTCAAAGCGTGTAGCCCACCATCCAGAGTCGCCGCCCCGGCATCCTCGAACTCGAGCCCGTGGCGCAACAGACCGTCCACCGCAGGGTCGTTGGATCAGACGCGGGTGGCAGTTGGTCAGCACAACAACCATCGGGAGGGGAACCGCCCTCCACCGCCAGGGTGGTCGCTGACTTGAAACCGAAAAGTAAAGATTATGTTTCAGTTCAGACTACTTTACGGTGTCGGCTAAAGATGCTCCTACAGCATAACAGTTCTTCCCCATTGGAAATTTGGGATCGAATGAATCCAGTACATCAGCGTGTGCATGTCTGGAACCAGATCAATCGGGACTGGATGGGAAGAGATGATAGGTTCAGCGCCCTTCAGCTACCAGATCGGGACCCATTGGGAATAGGGCAGTGGCCAGCTACCGTAATCTGCCGGGCAGCAGCGGCCCAATCAACCGAGAGGCGGCGGGAGGGGCGAAAGGCAGCAGCAGCGGCGGCCGGAGGCGCGAGTCGAGGAGGCGGCGAGACGGCGAGTTGAGGCAGAGGCGGCCGGTCGGGGAGGGGAGCTGGCCAGGGGACTTTGCGGACGCGGGACGACGCCACCCGCCGGATCTTGGTCTCTAGACTCCTCCTTCCGATGAGTCGCCTTCCTGTGATTCTGTCGCTCGAGTTTCTCAGTCTCGCTCGCTCGCTCGCTTCAGTCCAGGAAAATTACCGATCAAATTTGTTTTCCCCAAAAATCTTGGTGGGCCACGGCTCGCCCGGCCCGTCCCCTGCGTACGCCAATGCTATATTGTACTATACATGTAAGTAACTAATACTCAATATCATCATATATCTGACCATGCCTGCCGCAAGGTTAGAGTTATTAATTTAATATGCATTCTACATAATCTTATCGGCTTGTTGCTCTAACAGTTTATGTATATTGTGCCAATCACCTGTCACCAGCTACTACATATGCCATTTTTATATGAACCCAATTCTGACTAAATGCAGATAAATACCATGTTTTTAATGAACGAGGGTTTACCTTCTGTACCGTTACGGCTGGCTGACTTGTAATCAATTGATGCTACATCAGAACGCTTCCTCAATTTAGAGCTGTTTGCATCTATTTCTCCAGTCCTGTTCCTTTTGGTACCATTATTCTCCTCAAGGGGGGCAGACGAATTTGCTTGTCCTCCTCATCTCTTTCTGTTGTAGCAACCAGATCATAGGAAGGCTTAGCATGAAAAGCTGACGGCTTCTCAATATACATTTCATCAAATATCACCACTGAGAAATGTGAGTCTCCATTATAACAGAAGGTTAGAATGTGCCCTTCCTCTATGGAATGATCCGTAACAAAATCCTTCCACCCATTTTCAAAGAAGAACCCTTCGGTGTCTCAAGCAAGGTCTGCAAGCCATGGGTTCCCACTTTGACCAAATAGGCAAACCAGTCCAATCTCATTCTCAAGGTACTGGCTGAATGATGGTGGAATTCTTTGCAATACATAGCATAAAAAATTCTTATTTTTTATCAAGGTTACGCATGGAAATTTGGTAACAATGTGAAATACATATGCAATACAATCACAGCTCCAAGAAAAACTATCAAACAAATATGATATGCTATATCATGTGTCGGACTAAAAGGCCACCAAGGCACCAAGTTGTCCTAAGCTAGTAAAGCAATTCTGAAGTAAGAGCACCAAATATGAAAATGTACCAATAACATGTGGGTATATAAATGACCGATAAAAGCAAACAACTTTAAACAAGCTAAAAATTAAAACCATCTCAAATAACCAATGAATTATCATAATTTTAATCTTTGAAATCCACATAATGTAGATTCTCTCCCAACATAATGTGCACTAACTAAAAAAATGGTCATTACACCTAAATGCTACTTGTTCCATCCAACAGACGACAAATTAATGCCCCTTTTCCGAATTTCCATTTATGCATTTTAAAAATAGTATATTGGTAAATGATTCTTGCATTTATTGAACCATGTAGTAATGCACACGGAACAATATCTGTATACAGAACCTTGTATTTTGGGGAAATAGATCATTAGTACAATCTACTTGACATCAACAATCAGGTGAGCTCTAAAAAGGGTAAAAAATGCACTTCTGATCTGGACACTTGATGCTCGACATAGTCCCTCTACTCTAGAATCTGTCAAGGGATTAACTATTATTAAAAAAACATACCTAACCTCTCCACCGTGACCCTGGCTATCCAAGTAACAACCACTATACGTAATGATCAATAAAATACAAGGTGCATTAACAATTCTATGATCTAATAAAAGTTGCCTGAGTTTCAAATGTGGAAGATAAAACATATAGTTCACATAATTGCTTTTATCTTATTTATTACTCATGAAAGCAGATATCAGTCAACGTCGCAAACATATCAAGGTAAAAATGAAAGGAGAAATAACATCTATATATTCAAACAAATGAACACCACTTATACAATTATCTCTACCAAAATCACACAAAGTAAACCACTTTCAGTCGTGGCATCTTAATTTGGTATACGGATCCAACGGCGCGACAATGTTATGTGATAGAAGAATGACATTTTTGGAGTATTCTACCATATATTGGACTAATAAAGAACATTCATGCACAAGTTGTATGCAGACTGAAACTGCAATCAGTTGATTGAAAAAAGCAAGGCAAACGAACAGAATACCATTCCTAACCCTGATAACTAAGTAGGGAAAACCAAACGAAAGCAGACAACGGTGTAGGCATGGACAATGATGTGTTAGCTTGATCTGGTATGTTTATGCTCCAATTGAACAGTGCACATGAACACCATGAATTCTATTTCATGAGAAATAGACAACAAATCAAAGACAAATCATCTATCCTTAGAGAAAACTGAACTAACAAAGATGGTAAAATATTTAAAATCAAGAATACACATCCACCAAGGAAATTATCATGTTAGGAGAAAGTGGAGATTTGAACATTTTCCTACTGACATATACCGACTGGGCAGATGAGCACATAACCAAAACAAGAGTCTTCATTTTTAGACAATCAAAATCTATTGGAGAGAAACATAAACATATCAACTTCATCAGTGAAAGATTAACAAAATATTCAAAAACCCTCACCAATCGCTCTCACTGCAGAATAGTGGCCCAACATAATGTGCATTAACTAAGAAGAAATGTCATGTAACAGACGACATTAATGCATTTTACAAATAGTATACTGGTAATTGGTAAATGATCCTGCCATTTACCAAATCATGTAATAATGAACACTGACAAAAATCCATATATAGAACTTTGTGTTTTGAGATATGTTTTGACAGATCATTAGTATAATCTACTTAACATTATCATTCAAATGAGTTCTGAAAAGAGTAAAATGCAATTCTGGTCCCGACCGTTGATGCTCTACTTGGTTGGAATCTATTGAGGGTTAAAGACGCAATGGCAAGAACCCAGGCACTTGTTAATTCTATTGATGATAAAACCCCTCATTTAACCTCTGCTGGGATTATCAGGGTAGCATGTCATGTGCAGTCTCGTCGGCAGGCTGCCTGTTTTATTTTCAAGTCAGGAACCCTACATGTGTTCCCATTATGACTGAATAAAATATGAGGTTCCTTAACAATTCTATGATCTAACAGTTTTCTTGAAAAAAAAACTGTGATCTAATAAAGGTTGCCTGAGTTTAAATGTAGAAGACAAAGCATGTAATACATGATTTATCTTATTTACACATGAAAGCACATGTATCTAATAAAGGTTCCTTCACATTTTTTTTGGAAAAGGTAATGTCAGTACACTAACCTAATGACTTGAGGATGCTAAAATATGTTGGACAAAAGGATTCAGCATTCACCTCTCATTGTGATATATCTTTGAATCTCAGTCATATGTAAAGCCATGAGTTCGTAGGGATTATGTGAGTTCCATTTCTATATACCAGTCCTCTCACTCACATTTTTCTCTTAAGCAACATAAGCAAGCTGACCTTAATCAAGGAATTAGGAGAGTATAGTTCATTATGGAAGCATCGTGTCATATATTGGACTAACAGAGAACATTCCAGTAAAATTTGTAAGCAGTAAGCATCCCTAAAACAGAGTAAGCAGTAAGCAGAGCAAAACTCCAATCAACAAACTATAAAAATCAAAGCAAACAAACGCCATTGCTAAACCTGATAACCAAGTACCAAAAAAACCAAGCGAAATCTGACAAAAGCGTAGGCATGGACAATGCTATGTTAGCTTGATCAGATCTGTTTATTCTCCAATTAAATCGATGCATATGAACACTCACAAATTCCATTTGGAAAAGGAAAAAAGAAAGAGCACAGATCAAAGTCAAATCATCCCATCCTCATCAAAGACAACTGAATTGTCAAAGATTGCAAAGAAACAAAGATTCAAAGGAAATCATCCATGCTCTCTTTTTTTCTCCTTTTCCAGCTGAAACATACCGGCTTGGTGGATGAGCAGTTACTTGAATTTTTAGACAATCAAAATATAATGGAGAGAAACATAGGCATAAACATATATGATCATTGGAAGATTAACCAGAGATTCAAAAACCCTCACCAATATCTCCTCGGATTCCTGAGCCGAGAAGACCCTGGAGAATCGCTGCCCAAACTTCTTGACTTCCACCTCCTTCCCCTTCTCCTCCCTCTTCCCGTTCTCCCTCCTTGCCATGGCTGCCCTGCTCTCTTTCCTCTCCTGCTTCCCCGCCATTTCTAACTTGAATTGGTCGCCGAAGCTCGTCGGGGCGGTGGCGGCTCGAATCGAAATTTGTAGAGCCTGGGGGCTCTCTAGGGTTGCTATGTGGGGGAAAATGGCGAGGGGTAGTGGGGGTTTAAGTAGCATTGCTTAGGGGAAATAATCAAGCCGCGAATCAAACGCTATTAAGCGAAATCAATCGGGGGAAGAAACGGCAGCGAGGAACGGGCTCTCCGGCGCGTGATTGATGACAACGTCGACGTGGCAGTGGGACTAGGGCGTCAGCGAGTGGGTGAGGCGCGGGTGCATGAGAAAAGAGGGCAGAGGGGTGCGGGGTGGCCGAGTGGGCTAGGTGGGCTGTTAGTTGGGCCTGTGCCAGAAGGTTTTGCAGCTTCTTATTTTTTTTCTCCTTTGTCTTTTTCTATTTCTGTTTTGATTTTTCAAATGTGATTTGAATCACCAAATGAATTCCAAATATTTTCAAACTTTCACCAAATATTTTTGAGGTGAACCTAGTGTTTAAAAGTGTGTCAAACACAACTAGTCACTCCAAAACACTTTTGTCTTTTGAGATAAAAAAAATAAAACCATGCCTCTTATATATATAAAAGAAAGGCATAAAATGGCTTTATTTGATTTCAAACTTTGAAAAAAAATTGTGCAAGCTCTAAATTCTATGATGATATGAATGCCATACATGACTTTGTATTTGATGAAATTTGGGATGTTACAAATCTAACCCCCTTAAGATGAATCTCGCCCTCGAGATTCGGATTGGCTAGCAAATAGGTGAGGATGATCTTTCCGAAGGTCATCTTCTATTCCGAAGGTCATCTTCTATTTCCCAAGTTGCTTCCTCTTTGGAATGATGATTCCACTGAACTTTGCAAAACTTGATAGTCTTAGTACGAGTGACTCTCTCTGCAGTCTCAAGAATCTTGATAGGTTTCTCTTCATAAGTGAGATCACTTTCCAACTGAACCTCTTCCAAAGGTATGGTATCCTTCAAAGAAGTCTCTTCCATCTCCGGATGGCATTTCTTCAACCGACTTACGTGAAACACATTGTGAACGGCAGACAGTGTTTCAGGCAACTCAATCTCATAAGACACTTCTCCTTTGTGACTTAGAATCTTGAATGGTCCAACATACCTTGGTGCCAATTTTCCTTTGACTCCAAATCTCTTCACTCCACAAAGTGGTGAGACTCTGAGATAAGCTCTATCACCTACCTCATAGGTGACTTATCTACGCTTTGGATCTGCGTAGCTCTTCTGTCGGGACTGTGCTATTTTCAACCTGTCCCTTATTAATCTGACTTTCTCTTCAGCTTCCTTGATTAATTCTGGCCCGAACAAATTTCATTCTCCACACCACTCCATAGCAATGGTGTAGTACACTTTCTTCCATAGAGAAATTCAAACGGTGCCATCTCAATACTAGCATGATAGCTGTTGTTGTAAGAGAATTCTGCGTAAGGCAGACTTTCATCCCAACTAGCACCATAGTCTAGGGCACAAGCTCTCAACATATCCTCCATAATTTGGTTGGTTCTTTCTGTCTATCCATCAGTTTGAGGGTGAAAAGCTGCGGTGACCTAACATACCATTGCATGATGTAGTATACTATAGTCGTTGACATAACACCAATGAAACACCGTTCACTAGTATTACATCCCTCAGAATGGCACAACAGAAACACAGTGGGTCCAAGACATGGCTAAAGGTTACAACTCACTCTTTACATAAGATCCAGAAAACACTCTAGGTTAAAGAGAGAGAAAGAACTTCTTATGGAGAAGAATCAAAGTTAAAAAATGCAAGAACAATTATACTATTGAGTCTAGTATTCTGGCTAAGAGGTTGGCATTGCTTCTATTACAACACACTACAGAATTAGGTTCTTTGGCTAGAGATAATACTCCTATCTAATCAGTAACTTCGTCTTCACTTGAGTTGAGGTATATGTTGAATTACTTGTCTTCATTGAAGAGCTTTAGTTGTTGGTGATTCCTGGAGCATAACTTGGTGTAGACATCGTCTTCATGGCTTTAGAATCTATCAAGGGTTAAGAAGATACTTTGAGTACGAGCGTACTCAGCAAATTCATTAGAAAAGGAGTGTTTGATGCACTATAACTACAGCCACAGACCGTAGGTCGTAGGCAATGCAAGTTTTCATAAACATTTCTTCAAAGGTTGCTTTTATTCTGAAAATCTATGTCCGTCAGCCTTCACGGGTTTACCAGAACTTACATGGAGTTCCTTTCCCGCCGTGTCCGCAGCTCCTTCCCGGAACAGGGAGTAACAAGTTACAGTTCTTACACTCTGCATAGGTGCATTACTTTACCCATGAGATATCAACTCTTTGTTGCACAACCGGGCAGCTTATTCCCATCCACAATTCCATGATGTGGGGCCTAGAAGATGATCCAAGCCAATCACTGCCCCCTTCGTGACCTTGCATGCCTCCTTGGTGTACACCATGCCCACATAAAGAATTACGGCAATGGTTTGTACAAACCATTAGATGTCAGAACTATCGTGTGACGATGAGGGTTCCCACCCATATGCTGCATATCCTCTACGAATTACCAATCAATATGCACGCTATGAGGATAACAGCCACGACCTGCACATCCGGCTTCATGCGAGAGGAAGAAGATACAACAGACTTCTTTGTCCCATTCCAAATCTCATGGTCAATGCGTAATATACGGCGCAAGAATCACTGGCGACATTGGTTGTTAAGTCCTAGGTGATATAGTTCTGAACAGTGGTATTCCAACTGTCAGATTTAATAGATTAGCTGATCATCCTGGATCAGTAACCAATAGTTCACATTATTATAAAAAATAGTGTTTTAAGACCTTTTTCAAATGCAGGTGATAACAACAATGGATTTGTAAAATACTTTACAGAAAATAAACAAAGGACATGAGCAAGTGTGAACTTGCCTTTTGTGATTGCAAGATTATGCACTCACGGTCTTCGAGTCAATGTATCAGATCCAAAATCTGAAATCACCATCATTGGTCCGGTAAGGACTAATGTTTAAAGAAGCAATATGCTTTTATGCATAAGTAATGTGATGCACTTTCTAAACGCGAATCCCGGGGATAACGTTGTCCTAGGGTTTGGATTCCGGAAGTAATTACTTTGGAATGTGTGGTTCTTTTAGATAAGTTTCACATTTGTGCTTTTATTAGAGCTTAGGAGTGCGTGTGAGCAACACATATTTATGTAACAAAATAAAATATACATTTATGAAATGCTAGTCAAGATTGCTTATACAAGAGTTCTTGTTTTGAAGTGGCAAGAAGGATAACCTTCGAAGAAAAGGTTTCACTTCTATGGTCTAAACAAACGTTGTGGTTAGTTAGTGGTGGTTGATATTATTGGTTTGCTCAAATGGTTTGTTTTGAGTTGCTTTATAATTTAATTACTTCAGACCAAAGTTAACTATAAAACATAAAGTAATGTTTATTGTATTATATTTAGGTTCTTGGAGACTAAAGTTAACTTTAAAATATAGATAGTTTTGAAAATATAGTACTCATACATTTGTATCTTGTGTATCTGAAATGTTTTCTTTAAGTTACTTGAGAATGGTTGTTCTTTTACTTAGGTAATGGTTTCTTGATTCTATATTAGAGTAGTATCATTTATCTTTTATGAATGAGGGGTTATAGTTTATAATTCAAGATATAATATTACTTCACTACTAATGGGCTTACTATTATGTTGGGGTAGTTTTTGTAATCTGGTAGTTAATATTGATAGAAAAGGTTTGGTGTATTCATAAGTTGTTCTTTAAGTTCTTTATTATGAATTGAAATACTTTGAGAATATAATCTTCATTTAGGGTTGATGATAATTTAGTAAAAAGATATTTATAATGTTTTAAACCTTTTAAGCTTCATTCTATTAATATTTAATACTAATTTTATTTATGAAACTTAATTTACTTATTTTAGGAATATTAATAAATTTTATTTATCCTTATATGAATTATTAATGAAGTAAATAAGTTTAAATTTGAGTTATTAAAATATTTTAAATTTTTATTTAATTCAGAAGTAGAATATTATATTTTTAACATGTAGATATTATTTTTGTGATCATTTTGGTATATCACATTTATTTTTGTGATTTATAAATAATAAGATATGATTTTTATAATTCTTATTACTTTATAATTACTTAATAAATAAGAAATATTTAATTAAGTGAAATATTAATACATGATTATATATTTAAATTAGAATTCTTATTTTTCTAAGATTTTTGGTATTTTATTTATATTATTAACATTTTTTTATTATAAGAATAGGAATTATCAAAGTTTTATTACTGATAAAACCTTTATTAAATAACATTTATTTAAATAATCATCATAATAATATTTGATAATATTTTTAAGTTGTAGATTTCATTTTTCTGAAAATTTTCATATTTTATATATATTTTTCTGAATTATAAATCAAAAGTTATTGATGAAACAAAATTTAATCATTTATTGGATTTCTGGAATATTATTAATTGAATTATAACATTTTATTTATTTCCTAACAGAAAATACTTTTTAAACCGTACCAAGAGCTAGCCCCAGTCACTGACTTGTGGGCCAGTGACCACCTCAGCACGCTGTGTGAAGAAAATTCATTTATTACTGACCCTGCCTTGACCCCCAGTCAATGACATATGGGCCCAAGGCTATGTCATCAACCACGCAGGCAAAGACCGGTCAAATGAGCTGACGTGGTGCGATCATGATATAACGATGGCGTCAGCACCTCCACCGCCACCAAAAGTTGGTCACCGGCGACGATTTACTGTGCCCTAGAAAGCGAGACAAGCGTAGTTTGAATAAGCGTACCCTACTGAACCTAATAGTGGCAGCGCCGCTCAGAAATAGTCATCAGAGCTTCAGCTCCGACGGTGGCCGACGGTGGCATACAGTGAGACATCGATTTACAACGAGATCAGGCGATTCAAGGATGCTGGAAGGTTTAGTAACTCACCATGATGATGATAGAGTGGTCGACGAGGACATGCGCGATCGGGAACGAGCTCCCCGACAAGGATTCTGACGAACTGCTGTGAAGAGGAACAACCAAATTCACCCGCTCCAATGCTCCCCTTGATGCAAGATTCTACCCAGAGGATCTACGGAGGATGACGCTTCTCCATGGCTGCTCAGAATGGTGTGGGGATATGTGGTTCGACGGCGAGGGGTGGCTCCGGTGAGCTAGGGTTTTGGTCCCATTCGCATCTGAGAGGATAAGGAGGAATTGGGGATAGGGATTAAGGCAGGGTGTCGCGATGGCATTCTTATCCCTCTCTAGAACGACGGCGAGCATCTTGGCGCACGGCTGACGACGACGACGACATAGAGCAGCGGCGAGCTCCGCCAACGAGTTGTCTGTGTGCGTGATAATGACAACGATGACTATTTTGCGGATAACCCCCTAGTGATTTCTTCAGCTCAACCTGCGGTCCTCTCCTGACCCCACTTGTCAGTCACAGGTAGAAAAGAACTGGGCTGGTTACTGGGCTGTTGTGGGCTGCACAGGGGCGTTAGATAGGTGTAGGGGTGTTAGGCCACGGCCAGGTAGTGTTTTTATTTGTTTTATCCTTTTTCTATTTTCTGTTTTCTTATTCAGATTTGAATTTGATTTATATTTTGAACCTTCTTTGTATGATTTATTTGCTGGATAATTGCAGTAATACTAAAGTATATTTAGTCTCATTTGTGAACCTTTCATTATATAATCTTTTATATTTCTTTATTTTCTCAATATGAACTCCTTTTTCATAATTTGAAGAAACCTTTCTTATTATTTTTCTCTCCTCTTTTAGTTATGAATTTCTTGAATGATATATTTTTATTTGTTTATAAACTTAACTCTAATTGGCTCATAGGTTGAACATAAATTTTTATATGTATAATGATACTGGATCATTATTTGATGCATGAAATATAAAAGACATTGATATAGTTATTACTACTCCCATTGATTTGGGAAAATGGCAATGTTTATATTCTATTATGATAAACAAAGAAGTTTCAGGTTTTGTATTATGAATATTTACCCTGAGGTTTAGGGTTTTTAATATACTTGGACTCTTTTATGGATGTGGTTAAAGATTCAATAACTAAACATATTGTCTTCTGTTTGTGATGTGTGATGACATCCCCTTTTATAATAGGAAGTTATAATTAGAATGTTTTATAGAAAGGAATTGATAAAGATATACTTAAGCACATATAATTATGATGGTTGGAATTTGCAGAGATGTGCTTATGTGATTTGCTATAAGAAAATATTCCTATAAAGTGATATAGACATAAGATGAGGAATTCTTAATATGATATGGATATTATACTTGGTTTTAAGATTTAGAGTTGATTGTTTACCAAAAATTATTATCTTCCATAATTCATAATTCTAGACTTCTTATTAAGGAATTCCTTTCCTAGATATACTACCCTTTTCTATCTATCATCATGATTAACATGATGAGTTCTACTTCACAGAAATATTCTCATTCACCTGTTAAACTTCTAAACTCATGGATGAATCAAATGAGTTTAACACTATAGTATTTCATAACTTCCTCATATCCTTGCTCGGTTGTATTTACTACTTTACTGTTGATAGCCTTCCATCCTTCCAATAGTTCCTTCTAACTTTACTCATAATCTTCCTTAATCATTCATTACTAATGTATCTCTAATAGTTGTATGCATCCAACTACCCTACTCTAAAGTTGACCATCCTTTAAGATGAATAAAACTACTTCTAAAACTCTATGTCATACTATCTTTAATTGAATAATATCATCTCAGATTCATTTTACTCCACAAACTCACACTCCAACCCTAAATCATATTTATGTGGTTTGTAATGACTATTCTAGGATCACTTATCTCTACTAAGGTTCCAATCATGTTCTACCCACCATTATTACTTATACTAAATATAAGCATTCAATATTGGTGGCCAAAGCATTACCATTATAATACTTTAATCATTTATTGCTTAAGTTCTTATTTGGCTAAGCAAGGCTTTATCAATCCTACCTGTCATTGTTTGGAATTTATCTTCTTAGTATCTTATATTGGATTAAGGTTATTAATGGACTATGCCCTCATTAGAAGATTTAAGTAGATGTTCTGATAAGATCAAGAAGTAGTAGACCAAAGATTGATAGTTAAAGAATTTGTGAATCAATGGGGAATTATCCAACATTGATGAACAATAGATATTGAAATAAGTTCCATAAAGATTGCTATAGGAAGAAGATATATAGTAGATGATCTTGACTTAGTCTCTTTCCATCTTCAACTCATTAAAGAGTTTAAAGTTAAGAATTACTATGATACGCATAGTAAGAATGGATAAGGATAAGATAGGTCAAGATTAATCATTGCATTTTCTTTTTATAAATTCTGGTGGTAATCTTAACTTAGTATTCATAGGTTGATATGGTGAATAGTATGATATGATCCCTTAAGAATCATATATGAATCATTTAGGCAATGTATTATGAGTGACATTTATTATATCTGGTCTACCCTTAGACCAAAGCATATTTAACTAAGTAAGGGTTTTAACAAAGGTCATATTGAAACTTATCGCAGTTAACTTGATGATCTACTTCAATCCCATCAAGTTAAGAGAAGCTTCAATCACTTTGACAAGTTCTATTTTAAAAGCACAAAAAATATTCGGATTTTCTATGCATGAATGCAATGTACACATTTGGGTTCAGCTTATTTCTAAGCTCTAATGCTGGGATGTTACAGACCCTCCCCCTTAAAATAAACTTCGTCCTCGAAGTTCGCAAACTTTCACATTTCGGAGTGAGAAATTGTTTTGTAGTGGTTGCTACATTCTCCCCTTCATGATGACCTTAAATGGAATTAATTGGAGTATTCCATAACCTGATTAGATATCTTAATCCAATTCTTGTTATTTAATCATCAAACTTTATTACTATTTTAAGTACAATTTAGAGGTCTCCTTAAATCAAGTTTTAAGTTTCTATAAGCCTGTTTTTGTGGTTAGAAGACTATATTTCTATTCTTGTCATAGAATAGTTGATACTGGTACTCCTTCCTAGATTGGATTTGAACTCATTTAGTCCATACCCATTGGAATTTCTTGTTCCTCAATACTTGCCCAATTAGGTGTTATATATTAGTTCTTAAGGGTTACTTAAAAGTTGTTTCTTTTTGGATTGGTCAGTTAAATGTATCCTTTATCATCTTCAAGTTTAAACCTTCTCAAGATTTTTCACTAATCTCCATTATTACCTATAGTACTTTCTTCATCCTTCATTCACAATGTCTACTCTCCCCCTTATATTTTACTAACAGTCTTTAAGTTACATACATATAGACCATTGGTTCTTAATCTAGAATGCTGGTTCCTGTTCAGCTCATAATTTACCGGTTTAGGATCTGATGAAAGATTATACGGTGTATCCACATAGTTGTGGATCTCCGAAGCAAATCTTTGAGCACTATATGTGGTACTTACTATTGGACATTTTTGCTGGGTAGGGCTAACTTTGCGAAGCCTCTCGAAAGGTGATCGCCTTTAAATTTTATACTTCTTTAGGTCATACTTAGCTTAGGCCAAATTTAATGTTCTTTATGCAACCATTAAGATGATCTGGTTAACTATGTCAACCAAATACTAGCTGCGGACAAAATACCAACTGTGGATCCGAACGCCTACTAGGGATTAAATACCAACGTCAGATCATTCTGGGTGGTAGGTATTATCTTACAGTTTCTGACCTACTACTGGCATTCTCTCTGAATTGTTAGAGCTTGAATACCATTTTAATTCAAAGGCTTCTACTTTTTACTTATTCATGATGCTTCCATGAACTAAGTATTACTCCATTGAATTTTTAGTAAAATCATCTATTTAGATTGAACTCTAAGTTCATCACTTCTTGTTGCAGACTAATGATGATCTAGGCTTGATCCATCCTCCAAATGATGTTACTACCTCTTATATCATGCTTCATCCTTCAAGTTAGTCTTCCTTATGATCTTCGAAATTCGTCACTCCCTTACACGAATTCCCGTTTCTATCTAGGTCTATAACATCAAGTAATAACTGGGTGTTACATCATGCATTTGTACACCTAATTAAACTTCATGTATAGATCTAGTATCAATCAAGAAGAATCAAAAAGATCCAAAAGTCGATAAACAACAAAGCATATACCCTGTATTTTACATAGGTTTTATATAATTTACAAATGTACCAGGTGTTCCAACGGTTTGCTCCAAACCTCTATATACAACTATCTTACAAGAACCTCTTGTTCTTGTGGATATATCCTCACTTATTTCGGCAAACCCTTCAAACTACAATACACATTACCCTCTATATACATTATTCAAGCCCTCATCCCTTAGGATGTCGTTCCTTCCTTACTTTCATCTTACTCTAGTGCTTCCTGGAGTTCCGTCCATGATGACGTGAAGTCCTACGACTGCCTTATGGAGCATAAGAGCATCCAGGAGGTGCGTATTCTTTATTAGAGGTACCGAGACTGAGATTAGTCATTGAGAAATGACTAGAGTTGGCGTAATCTTCCACCGAATAGTCCGGGTTTTCTGGCAACGCTTCCTCATAGTAAGTTGGTTCCTTAGATTTTCTTGGATCCGGTTTTATATATTGGTGTAGTAGCTATCGGAATACTCTTCTAAATTGATTGGATTAGTATTACCCCCATATGGTCCACAAGGCTCTCTATGGTTATAGTTGGTCTCTTCTTCAATACCTGTATCACAAGGTATAGGATTTCCTATGGTTCTACCTTGAGATTCTATTTCCCATCCATACTTTTTTGGCTCTGGGTTATTTGGAATAACTTTGTTCCATTCCTGTTGTTCAGAGTTATATTTGGTCCATAGGTCTTCAGGTGGCTTAAAGTCATTTTGGTAATAAGCATAATTTTCTGAGTTTGGGTCATCAAACTCAGTTTCCTCAAACACTTCTCCTGAAGGTATGTATTTAGGAAGCCTAGCTTCTTTATCTAGCTTCTTCCTACGAGCCATTGCTTTATCGGGATCAGTAAAATCCTCAATGACCATATCCAGTTCCTGGACTAAGACTTGGTGAGTGTTATGATAAGTGTTTAGCAAAGACCGATAACGATCCATATACTCTACAGCTAGAGTTGGTTTAGCTTGGACTAGGGTAGAGTGATCTAACTCATGCTCTGAGTTTGAGGTTTCATGTGGTATAATGGTGTGAGTACTACCTTCTAGAGCTTGGGATTTCTGTTCTCGGATCATGGTTATGGCTGCTGCTACGGCAATATGATATGCAGATGCCATGCACCTTGCTTCTCCTAATGGCATTTCTCCCTTAAGTCCTAACTTCTTGGGTAACATGATCATGACACGGTATTTAGCTAATACCTGCCCATCATAGTAAGTGTAAACCTTGACCAGAAGTCTTGATTCACATTCCAAAGTCCATAGAAGTTTTTGGAGATTGTCTGTCCAATCCCCTCCATAGTCATCCAACGTCCTGTTCATCACTTGAACATTCCAGGGTGGATATCAAGGTGCCATGTGGAACTGTGGATAAGAAATTATCATCAGTCACATAGAGTTAAAAACTCTTGGGTAATGATCGGAATTGCAATCATATAAAAGAGTTATCGCACTAGTAACATAACAGGATTATTCTCAAGTGAATATCCCTCATATCACTAGAGAACTTTTTATTATCACTTGGGATGTGTCCTAAAGGTTCTACCCATTTACTAGGTTTCCAACCTAAGGTCAAAGCATATGCTCTGATACCAACTGCGGTGACCCAGCATACCACTTCATGATGTAGTATACTATAGTCGTTGACATAACACCAATGAAACACCGTTCACTAGTATTACATCCCTCAGAATGGCACAACAGAAACACAGCGGGTCCAATACATGGCTAAAGGTTACAACTCACTCTTTACATAAGATCCAGATAACACTCTAGGTTAAAGAGATAGAAAGAACTTCTTACGGAGAAGAATCAAAGATAAACAATGCAAGAACAATTATACTATTGAGTCTAGTATTCTGGCTAAGAGGTTGGCATTGCTGCTATTACAACGCACTATAGAATTAGGTTCTTTGTCTAGAGATAATACTCCTATCTAATCAGTAAGTTCGTCTTCACTTGAGTTGAGGTATATGTTGACTTACTTGTCTTCATTGAAGAGCTTTAGTTGTTGCTGATTCCTGGAGCATAACTTGGTGTAGACATCGTCTTCATGGCTTTAGAATCTATCAAGGGTTAAGAAGATACTTTGAGTACGAGCATACTCAGCAAATTCACTAGAAAAGGAATGTTTGATGCACTATAACTACAGCCACAGACCATAGGTCGTAGGCAATGCAAGTTTTCATAAACATTTCTTCAAAGGTTGCTTTTATTCTAAAAAGCTATGTCCGTCAGCCTTCACGGGTTTACTAGAACTTACATGGAGTTCCTTTCCCGCCGCGTTCGTAGCTCCTTCCCAGAACAGGGAGTAACAAGTTACAGTTCTTACACTCTGTAGAGGTGCGTTACTTTACCCATGAGAGATCAACTCTTTGTTGCACAACCGGGCAACTTATTCCCATCCACAATTCCATGATGTGGGGCCCAGAAGATGATCCAAGCCAATCACTGCCCCCTTCGCGACCTCGCATGCCTCCTTGGTGTACACCATGCCCACATAAAGAATAATGACAATGGTTTGTACAAACAATTAGATGTCAGAACTATCGTGGGATGATGAGGGTTCCCACCCATATGTTGCATATCCTCTACGAATTACCAATCAATATGCACGCTACGAGGATAACAGCCACGACCTGCACATCCGGCTTCATGCGAGAGGAAGAAGATACAGCTAACTTCTCTATTCCATTCCAAATATCATGGTCAACGCGTAATATACGGCGCAAGAATCACTGGCGACATTGGTTGTTAAGTCCTAGGTGATATAGTTCTGAACAGTGGTATTCCAACTGTCAGATTTAATAGATTAGCTGATCATCCTGGATCAGTAACCAATAGTTCACATTATTATAAAAAATAGTGTTTTAAGACCTTTTTCAAATGCAGGTGATAACAACAATGGATTTGTAAAATACTTTACAGAAAATAAACAAAGGACATGAGCAAGTGTGAACTTGCCTTTTGTGATTGCAAGATTATGCACTCACGGTCTTCGAGTCAATGTATCAGATCCAAAATCTGAAATCACCATCATTGGTCCGGTAAGGACTAATGTTTAAAGAAGCAATATGCTTTTATGCATAAGTAATGTGATGCACTTTCTAAACGCAAATCCCGGGGATAACGTTGTCCTAGGGTTTGGATTCCGGAAGTAATTACTTTGGAATGTGTGGTTCTTTTAGATAAGTTTCACATTTGTGCTTTTATTAGAGCTTAGGAGTGCGTGTGAGCAACACATATTTATGTAACAAAATAAAATATACATTTATGAAATGCTAGTCAAGATTGCTTATACAAGAGTTCTTGTTTTGAAGTGGCAAGAAGGATAACCTTCGAAGAAAAGGTTTCAGTTCTATGGTCTAAACAAATGTTGTGGTTAGTTAGTGGTGGTTGATATTATTGGTTTGCTCAAATGGTTTGTTTTGAGTTGCTTTATAATTTAATTACTTCAGACCAAAGTTAACTATAAAACATAAAGTAATGTTTATTGTATTATATTTAGGTTCTTGGAGACTAAAGTTAACTTTAAAATATAGATAGTTTTGAAAATATAGTACTCATACATTTGTATCTGAAATTTTTTCTTTCAGTTACTTAAGAATGGTTGTTCTTTTACTTAGGTAATGGTTTCTTGATTCTATAATAGAGTAGTATCATTTATCTTTTATGAATGAGGGGTTATAGTTTATAATTCAAGATATAATATTACTTCACTACTAATGGGCTTACTATTATGTTGGGGTAGTTTTTGTAATCTGGTAGTTAATATTGATAGAAAAGGTTTGGTGTATTCATAAGTTGTTTAAGGTTTTTATTATGAATTGAAATACTTTGAGAATATAATCTTCATTTAGGGTTGATGATAATTTACTAAAAAGATATTTATAATGTATTAAACCTTTTAAGCTTCATTATATTAATATTTAATACTAATTTTATTTATTAAACTTAATTTACTTATTTTAGGAATATTAATAAATTTTATTTATCCTTATATGAATTATTA
This sequence comes from Avena sativa, assembly GCA_916181665.1. NCBI lineage: Eukaryota > Viridiplantae > Streptophyta > Magnoliopsida > Poales > Poaceae > Avena > Avena sativa. The sequence continues at coordinate 250,985,829 of OV702296.1, forward strand.
ATGAAGTAAATAAGTTTAAATTTGAGTTATTAAAATATTTTAAATTTTTATTTAATTCATAAGTAGAATATTATATTTTTAACATGTAGATATTATTTTTGTGATCATTTTGGTATATCACATTTATTTTTGTGATTTATAAATAATAAGATATGATTTTTAAAAAACTTATTACTTTATAATTACTTAATAAATAATAAATATTTAATTAAGTGAACTAATAATACATGATTATAATTTTAAATTAGAATTCTTATTTTTCTAAGATTTTTGGTATTTTATTTATATTATTAACATTTTTTTATTATAAGAATATGAATTATCAAAGATTTATTACTTATAAAACCTTTATTAAATAACATTTATTTAAACAATCATCATAATAATATTTGATAATAGTTTTAAGTTGTAGATTTCATTTTTCTGAAAATTTTCATATATTATATATATTTTTCTGAATTATAAATCAAAAGTTATTAATGAAACAAGATTTAATCATTGATTGAATTTCTCGAATATTATTAATTGAATTATAACATTTTATTTATTTCCTAACAGAAAATACTTTTTACACCGTACCAAGAGCTACCCCAGTCACTGACTAGTGGGCCAATGACCACCTCAGCATGCTGTGTGAAAAAAATTCATTTATTACTGACCCTGCCTTGACCCCAAGTCAATGACATATGGGCCCAAGGCTATGTCATCAACCACGCATGCAAAGACCGGTCAAATGAGATGATGTGGTGCGATCATGACGTAACGATGGCATCAGCACCACCACCGCCGCCAGAAGTTGGTCGCTGGCGAAGATTTACTACGCCCTAGCAAGCGAGATAAGCCTAGTTCAAATAAGCGCAACCTACTGAACCTAATAGTGGCAGTGCCACTCAGAAATAGTCATCGGAGCTTCAGCTCCGATGAGCTCCGACGGTGGCCGACGGTGGCATAAAGTGAGACGTCGATTTACATCGAGATCAGGCGATTCAAGGATGCTGGAAGGTTCAGGAACTCACCCTGATGATGATAGAGTGGTCGACGAGGACAGGCGTGGTCGGGGACGAGCTCCCCGACGAGGATTCCGATGAACTGCTGCGAAGAGGAACAGCCAAATTCACCCGCTCCTGTGTTCCCCTTGATGCAAGATTCTACCCAAAGGATCTACGGAGGATGGCGATTCTCCATGGCTGCTCAGAATGGTGTGGGGAGATGTGGTTCAACGGCGAGGGGTGTCTCCGGTGATCTAGGGTTTTGGTCCCATTCGCATCTGAGAGGGTAAGGAGGAATTGGGGATAGGGATTGAGGCAGGGCGTCGTGGTGGCATTCTTATCCCTCTCTGGAACGACGATGAGCATCTTAGCGAACGGCTGACGACGACGACATCGAGCGGCGGCGAGCTCCGCCAGCGAGCTGTCTATGTGCGTGATGATGACGATGATGACTATTTTGCTGATAACCCCCTGGTGATTTCTTCAGCTCAACCCGCGGTCCTCTCCGGACCCCACTTGTCAGTCACAGATAGAAATGAACTGGGCTGGTTACTGGGCTGTTGTGGGCTGCACAGGGGCGTTAGATAAGTGTAGGGGTGTTGGGCCACGGCCAGGTAGTGTTTTTATTTGTTTTATCATTTTTCTATTTTTTGTTTTCTTATTCAGATTTGAATTTGATTTATATTTTGAACCTTCTTTGTATGATTTATTTTCTAGATAATTGCAGTAATAATAAAATATATTTAGTCTCATTTGTGAACCTTTCATTATATAATCTTTTATATTTCTTTATTTTCTCAATATGAACTCCTTTTTAATAATTTGAAGAAACCTTTCTTATTATTTTTCTCTCCTCTTTTAATTATGAATTTCTTGAATGATATATTTTTATTTGTTTATAAATTTAACTCTAATTGGCTCTTAGGTTGAATATAAATTTTTATATGTATAATGATCCTAGATCATTATTTGATACATGAAATATAAAAGACATTGATATAGTTATTACTACTCCCATTGATTTGAGAAAATGGCAATGTTTATATTCTATTATGATAAACAAAGAAGTTTCAGGTTTTGTATTATGAATATTTACCCTGAGGTTTAGGGTTTTTAATATACTTGGACTCTTTTATGGATGTGGTTAAAGATTCAATAACTAAACATATTGTCTTCTATTTGTGATGTGTGATGACATCCCCTTTTATAATAGGAAGTTATAATTAGAATGTTTTATAGAAAGGAATTGATAAATATATACTTAAGCACATATAAATATGATGGTTGGAATTTGTAGAGATGTGCTTATGTGATTTGCTATAAGAAAATATTCCTATAAAGTGATATAGACATAAGATGAGGAATTCTTAATATGATATGGATATTATACTTGGTTTTAAGATTTAGAGTTGATTGTTTACCAAGAATTATTATCTTCGATAATTCATAATTCTAGACTTCTTATTAAAGAATTCCTTTCCTAGATATACCACCCTTTTCTATCTATCATCATGATTAACATGATGAGTTCTACTTCACAGAAATATTCTCATTCACCTGTTAACCTTCTAAACTAATGGATGAATCAAATGAGTTTAACACTAAAGTATTTCATAACTTCCTCATATCCTTGCTCGGTTGTATTTACTACTTTACTATTGATAGCCTTCCATCCTTCCAATAGTTCCTTCTAACTTTACTCATAATCTTCCTTAATCATTCATTACTAATGTATCTCTAATATTTGTATGCATCCAACTACCCTACTCTAAAGTTGACTATCCTTTAAGATGAATAACACTACTTCTAAAACTCTATGCTATACTAGCTTTAATTGAATAATATCATCTTAGATTCATTTTACTCCACAAACTCACACTCCAACCCTAAATCATATTTATGTGGTTTGTAATGACTATTCTAGGATCACTTATCTCTACTAAGGTTCCAATCATGTTCTACCCACCAGTATTACTTATACTAAATATAGGCCCAGTTCTTTTGGGGGCTTCTCCGAGAAGCCGCCCTCTCCCCAGCTTCCTGGGGAAGCCGGTCTAAAAAATTTACAAGGCTTTCAAAATAGTTAATCCTAAACAAGTTTCGAAGCCTCGCAAAATTTTTGAACCGGCTTCCCCAGGAAGCTGGGGGTAGGGCAGCTTCTGGGAGAAGCCACCAAAAGAACTGGGCCATAAGCATTCAATATTGGTTGCCAAAGCTTTACCATTATAATACTTTAATCATTTATTGCTTAAGTTCTAATTTGGCTAAGCAAGGCTTTATCAATCCTACCTTTCATTGTCTGGAATTTATCTTCTTAGTATCTTATATTGGATTAAGGTTATTAATGGACTATGCCCTCATTAGAAGATTTCTGTAGATGTTCTGATAAGATCAAGAAGTAGTTAATCAAAGATTGATAGTTAAAGAATTTGTGAATCAATGGGGAATTATCCAACATTGATGAACAACAAATATTGAAATAAGTTCCATAAAGATTGCTATAGGAAGAAGATATATAGTAGATGATCTTGACTTAGTCTCTTTCCATCTTCAACTCATTAAAGAGTTTAAAGTTAAGAATTACTATGATACTCATAATAAGAATGGATAAGGATAAGTTAGTTCAAGATTAATCATTGCATTTTCTTTTTATAAATTCTGGTGGTAATCTTAACTTAGTATTCATAGGTTGATATGGTAAATAGTATGATATGATCCCTTAAGAATCATATATGAATCATTTATGCAATGTATTATGAGTGACATTTATTATATCTGGTCTACCCTTAGACCAAAGCATATTTAACTAAGTAAGGGTTTTAACAAAGGTCATATTGAAACTTATCGCAGTTAACTTGATGATCTACTTCAATCCCATCAAGTTAAGAGAAAAGCTTCAATCACTTTGACAAGTTCTATTTTAAAAGCGCAAAAATGTACACATCTGGGTTTAGCTTATTTCTAAGCTCTAATGCTAGGATGTTACAAAAGCAGTGCTGAATTCTAGTCTTGTTCCCAATGACTCATGCAGTTGTCTCCAAAAATGCGAAGTGAATTGAGTTCCCCTATCAGACACAATACTCTTGGGTACTCCATGCAGACACACAATCCTATTCATATAAATCTTGGCTAACTTAGCACTTGTATAGGTTGTCTTCACGGGTATGAAATGAGCCACTTTAGTTAGGTGATCTACCACGACCCAAATAGAATCATATCCTGATCTATTCCTTGGCAGACCGGTGATGAAATCCATGCCAATCTTGTCCCACTTCCAATCAGGAATAGGTAGTGGTTGTAACAATCCTGCTGGTTTCTGATGTTCCGCTTTCACTCTACTACACACATCACACAAAGCAATATGTTCTGCGATGTCCTTCTTGAGATTATTCCACCAAAATATTTCCTTCACATCCATGTACATTTTGGTATTACCCGGGTGAATGGAATATGGTGAGTTGTGTGCTTCTAGTAGAATCAGTTTCCTAAGTTCCGAATCTTGCGGAATGCAGATACGTTTTCCATACCATAAGGTACCCTGTTCGTCTTCATGGAATCCTTTGGCTTTCCCTTTGCTAATTTTTCCCTTAATCTCTTCAATTTCCTTGTCCACCTTTTGGGCTTCCCTGATTTTGTTCAACAAGGTGGGTTGACCATCCAATGACATCAGATGTCCCTCAAGCACTATCTCCAATCTGAGATCTTTGAATTGGGCACACAGATCATCTGGCAATTCTCCCTTAGTGAGGCCACTCACATAAACTTTACGGCTTAATGCATCCGCTACAACATTTGCTTTACCGAGGTGGTATTACAAACTCAAGTCATAGTCTTTGATGAGTTCTAGCCATCTTCTTTGTCTCATGTTGATTTATTTCTGAGTGAAGATATATTTCAGACTCTTGTGATCTTTGAACACTTCACAACGCTTTCCCAAAAGATAATGTCTCCATGTTTTGAGTGCATGGACAACGGAGGCTAACTCTAAATAATGAGTAGGATAATTCACTTCATGAGTTTTGAGTTGTCTCGAGGCATAAGCTAGAACTTTCCCTTCTTGCATCAGAACTCCACCTAATCCTTGGTGAGATGCATCACAATATACTTGGAAATCTTTTTCCAAATATGGCAGACATAAGACTGGTGCTGTCACTAGTCTGTTCTTCAACTCTTGGAAACTGAGTTCACATCCTTCAGTCCAATCAAATTTCTTGTCTTTTTTAAGTAATTCCGTCATTGGCTTAGCTACCTTTGAGAAATTCTCAATGAATCTTCTATAATATATTGCCAAGCCGAGGAAACAACGTACTTCTTTCACTGACTTAGAAGATTCCCACTCAGTTACAGCTGACACTTTTGCGGGATCAACCGCTACACCATCTCCTGACACAATATGTCCGAGAAATCTGACTTCATTCAGCCAGAATTCACACTTACTGAACTTGGCATACAACTTGTGCTCCCTGAGCTTCTCAAGTATCAAACGCAAATGCTCTTCATGCTCTTCTTTTCTCTTGGAGTAGATCAAAATGTCATCGATGAATACGACAGCAAACTTGTCAAGAAATTCCATGAACACTTTGTTCATCATATTCATGAAGTAGGCTGGTGCATTTGTCAAACCAAATGGCATCACGGTGTACTCATACAAACCATACCTAGTGGTGAAAGCAGTCTTAGGTATGTCTTGTTACCTGATCTTTAGCTGAAAGTAGCCTGACCGGAGATCAATCTTTGAGAACACTCGGGCTCCTTCTAGCTGATCAAACAGATCATTGATTCTAGGCAAAGGATACTTGTTCTTGATAGTTACCTCATTGAGTGAATGGTAATCTATGCATAACCTTTGACTTCTATCTTTCTTTTCAACAAACAAAACTGGTGCACCCCAAGATGAAGAACTTGGTTGAATAAATCCTTGCTGTAACTGTTCTCCAAGCTGTTTCTTGAGTTCCTTCAACTCATCAACAGACATCTTGTAAGGTCTCTTTGCTATTGGTCCAGATCCTGGCAGTAATTCAATCAGAAACTCAACATCTCTATCTGGTGTCATTCCAGGCAATTCCTCCGGAAACACATCCGGATACTCCCTCACAATTAGCACGCTGCCTATGCTAACCCCCTTAAGAGAATTTAGCTTACTTCCTTTAGATTCAAAATTAGACTTGAATCTAATCCGTTTCTTATCCAGGGTTATGAGTGTGACAGTACGATTGGCACAATCTAGTACTCCTTCATACTTAGTCATCCAATCCATGCCCAAAATAACATCCAATCCTTGGGAATCTAGGATTATCAAACTAACGGGAAACTTATACTTCCCAAATTCTATCACTAGATCCTGACATCCAGAGTTCACTATCATTTCTCTATCGGGAGAGCTTACTTTTATAGGACACCCAATAGTTTCAACTGGAAGTCCATTTTTATCAACAAATTCTCTTGATATGAATGAATGTGATGCGCCAGTATCAAAAAGAACAAGTGCTGAAAAAGAATTGAGCTTGAACTTACCAGCCACAGCATCAGACTCTTCATATATTTCTTCCACATTAATGTGGTTCACTTGTCCCTTTTGGAAGGGATTGGGCTTGTTGGCACCTTCAACTTTCTTTTCTGGGCACTCATTAGCATAGTGCCCCATCTTCTTACACTTGAAACATTCAACCTGACTGAGATCTTTCTTTATAGGCTGACTTCTATTTCCACTTCCACTGTGGTGGCTCTTGTGTCCACTCTTGTGGTTCTTATTCTTGTCATTGTCATGACTGCGATGATGCTTGTTGTCATGATGACGGTTGTGGTTGTGGTGGTTGTTGTACTTCCCATGTTTCTGGAATCCAGAACTTCCACTATCATCATGATGGGAACGCTTGTGAGACGATCCCGAGCTGTGCTTATCAAAGATATGCTTCCTCTTCCTGCCCTCAACCTGTTTCATCTTGTTTTCCAAGATGGTGGCCTTGTCACAAAGTGATTGATAGGTTGGGACATAGGAAACAAACAGCTGCAGGTTCAACTCATCATTAAGTCCTTTGAGGAATTTCTCCTTCCTCTTAGGATCAGTATCAACTTCATCCGGTGCATAGCGCGCCAGATTGTTGAACTCCTCAATGTATTCAGCCACACTGCGGTGACAGTGTTTTAGGTTGTGGAACTCCTTTTTCTTCAAGTTCATCACTCTGGATGAGATGTGAGTTGTACGGAATACATCCTCAAAAATAGCCCAAGTCACATCCTCAAGGGGAGTGGTGATCTGAAAGTTGTCCCACCAGGTTGCTGCCGGTCCTTCGAGCAGATGTGCTGCAAACCTGACTTTTTCTTCGTCGGTGCAGCCAACAGTGACTAAGTCCTTGTTCACTGAGCGTAGCCAGTCATTGGCTACCATTGGATCAGTAGTTCCCGAGAACTTTGCAGGCCTCAGCCTCATAAATGTGGTGAGCATGTCAAATGCTGGAGGATTATTCTGATTGTTGTTTTTGTTATTGTTGTTCTGATTTTGCATGAACTATGTCATCATTTGCATCAGCTGATCTTGAGCTGTCATCAACTGCTGCATCTCGGGAGTGACGTTATTGTTGTTGTTTGGGTTGGGGTTGGCACGGCGGGAGGCATCTGTGGTTTCAATAAGGATAAGAAATGAGATACCCATAGATGTTTAACATGCACAATATATCACATAGTAATAATCATCACAACCAAGCTCAAAAATAATGTAGACTTTCAACAAGGTAAACAACAAGTTTCCGGAAAGGTAAACACACCATAGCAAGCCATCCACATGTTGGATGGTCATTGCGACTCAATAATCAGAGTATGATAGAATAAAGATAGTCGAGTAGTCTATACTACTCCTCCATGTCGACCTCCTCATCAACAAGAGCAAGACCTGCACTCTCCATGGAGGCCTTTTACTCCTCTACACTAGTGGTCAAGGTATCAATCTTTGCCCCGAGGGCCCTCTTCTATGAGCGAAGCCTCTCAATCACTCCCTGCTGGTGCTCAAGCTCAAAGTCCTTGGCCTCTAACTCAGCCTTCATCTCCCTGATCTTCTTGTTTCTGTCCTGGACTCTCTTCTCCTGATTCTTGAACTTCTTGTCCTGGCTCTCGAATCTAGCCTCCATCTCCTTGACGATCTCGTATTTCTCTACGAAGAGCTTGTCCTTCTCCCTCAACTGAACCTGGAGCTCATCATTGCTAAGCATGACATTGGTCCTATTGGTGTCGAGGTGTCTAATAAGGCCCTCTAAGTCCTGAAGGTATAGACGAACTGGCTCAATCGTCTCTCTAGTAGCGTCATCGTACTCTACTGCCTCACCCTGCTCGTCACGTCTCCCGAACGGGTGAAAGTAGAGGACTCTAAGATCGGTGGAGTGCCTCCCAACCAGGCGTCCAAGTAACTCCTGCATGACTACATCTTAGCCCTTCTCCTTGTCATCATGCGTCAGCTTGAAGGTGATGTCCTCCATGGGTGGCTCTGTCTGGCGTCCTGGCTGTGTGACTCTGAAGCCCCAAAGGTCCTTCCTCTCAAACTTGGTGAGCTAGAGTGTTGTGATACTTGGAAGTGGAAGGTTGATCACACTAGTGAGCTCCACGAGACGAGAACTGAAACGAGTTCCCTTGAACTCCTCGGCAGTGTTGATAACAATGTTAGGCATCTATTGTATAAGATAGAGAAAGGTTAGAATCAATACAAGTAGGAAAAAAATCACAAGACAATAAAAACACAAGCACACTTTCAACAATAAAACATACAAGTCATGGCATACACAAATCCAATACAAACACCAAGGTTCAACATAACTTAGACAAATTTTTGCGAGTAAAACGATAAGTGTGGTGGTCCAACTAACGGAGTACGTTACAATTCTCAATAACTTGACAAAATAGCTATCAGGGCATCCCTAGAGGCAATCTGTCGATCTTGTTCACAAGACTCTAATGCTAAGTCTATGATGTCTTCTCTTAAACGTTGGTTGGCAGCCTCTAAGTCTTGGGTTTGCTTATTTTCTTCTCTAAGGACATTTTGAGTGTTGAGCATTCTACACTTGAGCCTATCACCAAGCTCCTTGATGGCATTCCAAGCTGCATTTCTTGCAGAGTCAAAGAATGTTGTGTGCATTTCAGAGTTGGTGACCATGCAAAATCCCGACTCTTTGTGGTTGTCTTCCTTGTTTTTGTACAAGTGAAGTTTCACCCACCAATACTCTTCTCCTTCATCCATCACAGGGAATCCCTTGTACACAGATGCACCATGTATCCCCATGGTAACCATAAGGTTCTTGAGTGCTTTGGGAAACTCCGTCACACACTCCAAAGTTATGGTCATGAGTGGTCCCTTCCTGAGGGATTCTTTGATGGAGTTCATCTACAAATAGAGATGAGAAAGAAGATTAGAAAAGTTTACGAGAAGAAAAAGACAAGTGTGGAATTTTTCAAAGTGTTGAAATTTTCCTTAGTGGTTTCTTAGTCTAATCCAACCTAGGGTCATAATCCTACAGGCAACATAGTGCTCTAATACCATCTGTAAGACCCCACCTTTATAAAGGTAAAGGTCCCTGTGATTGCAATGCTAGTCCCTGGATCAAATGCTAGCATCCATAGTTTAAGATGAAGTACACAGATACAAAGGTCTTTATTACATCATCATTCCAGAGATAACATAGTCTTTTACAACTCCATAGCATAGGCTAGTAAAAAGAGTTCAACTTAAGAAAATAAAGTAAAGTCTTCATCTTCATGTGCCACAGGCAAACATGTTGAGTGTAGACTCATAACCATAATCCTCATCAGACTAACCTGCAACATCACAAGTTACAGCCATAGTGGGTCAATACATTGGAATAGTATTGGCAAGTGATACCTTAGTAGAAAAAATGTTTCTAGCTTCTACATGAATTTGGCTAAGTGTAGCTTAGGCTTGCTTTGCTCAAAATAGGTTTTACCTATCAGTTGAAAAACACTAAGTTTTTGTCAAACAAAAACTCCCAAGGAACCACCAATAGACGTTGGTGAACCTTTACCCTTGTTCAACCACAAGTTTTTAACTTAGAAATTGGGATGAGGAGATCCTTGATAGCTTTAATGTCTTGATGCTCAAATTGTCCGTTGCCGGGGACACGACTAAGTACTTAGATTTTTCCTTCTCGACGGGTGGTGCACTTTCCCCACAAGACTCAACAGGCATCAATACGAGATCTTTTAGAAGCCTTACCTTAGACCAAATGGACGTGTTCTAACCTATCACCGTACCACCATCTGTCTATCTGGCTAAGTTATTGCAACCTATATGATCAAGGCAGAGCCCATATGCCATGTGGTTGCACTAGAAGCTTCTAAACACTAAGTATCTCAAATCCCTTTGTTCCTGGGTGGCTTTCCACAAGTGTGATACACAAGGTATACCATAGATATGGGCCTTGTGTAACCACTCAACATAACCCAAACATACCATTCCACCCAGGTGATTAATTCACTTAGTTGTTTTATTAAGCAAAACATAAGTCAAAGACTTAACAATATTTTCCATAGCATGTATATAATCCACCCTTGTTTGCTACTAGCTAGGCTAAGCATGGCAATATAACAAGTATCTTAACTTAGATAAAAATCTACCAAGACTACAACTACTAGGATTTCCCATAGCATAGCATATAGATACTTAGCAAAATTGCATGCAAGCCCTACACAAAATATCACTAGTGCATAGTCAAATAGTGGGATAAAAACATGAAGTACCACTTACCTTGGTAGTTTGGAGAGTGGCAACAATCCTCACAATCACAATCACCACTAGCACCAAAATTTACACATAAAATGATAGCACCAAATTTACATTCAAAATAATCAAGCAAAAAACAATTATATGAATGCATGCAAATGCCATGTGATGATTTTTCTTAAACCAAACAAGACAAGTAAACAGAACTAAACACTAAAATAAACATTTATAGACTAAATAAACTTAATTTAGTCTTATAAACATTTTCTAAATAATTTATATACTCAAAACAAGCCTACAAATGTCTCTACATAAAATTCCATTTTTACAGAAAAAAATACAAAACTAAGCCCACAAAAGTGTAGGATTTATTTTTGTGAATCCATTGATATATTATTTGCATTTTTTTTGGATAAACAGAACAAAAGCTATGAATTTTATAAGTTAATTCATCTAATAAATTCAAATCTGGATTTTAAAAGAAAAATCCTGACACGCGGCGCCATCTAATTGGCCTGTACCGCTTCGTGCGGATCACACTCGCGAGCCATAGATCTAAGTTAGATCGCGCGGTCCATATTGAACCGTACCCCTTCGTGTTTGATCTAATCCTATCCGCTGTATCTAGATCTAGCGGATCTTGTCACTATGGCCATGAACGGGCGGCGCGAATGGCGAGCTGCGGCGGCGATGGCTCTGCCAGCGATGCACTGGCGGTGCTAGGTGTTAAGGGGAAGGGCGTAAGGCATTACCGAGGTCGTGGTGATGGCGCAGACGCAGTGGAGGTCACGGGCGAGGGTGGGGCGCACGGGCTCGGCCGGGATTGCTCGTCGGAGTTGCTCCTAGCGTCGGTGGTTCACGGGCATAGACGAAGGCGAGCCTACAGGGCACAAGAAAACATATGGAGGGCACCAGTGGATGCGTACGAGGACAAGGGTCGCGGTAAAGCAAACCAGAGAGCGAGAGGGGGTTGGGGCTCACCAGAATTGGTCGCCGAAGCTCGTTGGGGCGGTGGCGGCTCGAATCGAAATTTGCAGAGCCTGGGGGCTCTCTAGGGTTGCTGTGTGGGGGGAAATGGAGAGGGGCAGTGGGGGTTTAAGTAGCGGTTCTCAGGGGAAAGAATCAAGCCGCGAATCAATCGCTATTAAGCGAAATCAATTGGGGGAAGAAACAACAGCGAGGAACAGGCTCTCTGGCGCGTGATTGACGACAACGTCGACGTGGCAGTGGGACTAGGGCGTCAGCGAGTGGGTGAGGCGCGGGTGCGTGATAAAAGAGGGCAAAGGGGTGCGGGGTGGCCGGGTGGGCTAGGTGGGCTGTTAGTTGGGCCTGGGCCAGAAGGTTTGGCAGCTTCTTATTTTTTTCTCCTTTGTCTTTTTCTATTTCTGTTTTGATTTTTCAAATGTGATTTGAATCACCAAATGAACTCCAAATCTTTTCAAACTTTCATCAAATCTTTTTGAGGTGAACCTAGTGTTTAAAAGTGTGTCAAACACAACTAGTCACTCCAAAACACTTTTGTCTTTTAAATTAGAAAAAATAAAACCATGCCTCTTATATATATAAAAGAAAGGCATAAAAATAGCTTTATTTGATTTCAAACTTTGAAAAAAATGTGCAAGCTCTAAATGCTATGATGATTTGAATGCCATTCATGACATTGTATTTGATAAAATTTGGGATGTTACATGACACCTCTAAATGTTCATAAATAGAAACTATCTAAGAAAAATATTAACTTATCTTTTAAATTAATAAAACTTAAAATGAATATTTAACGACATTTAATCATTTATGGACTTTTATAAGAATAAGGATAATGCCTAAAAATAAATAAAAATCATTTTTAAGAACTTGATTAAGTATATTACTAGAAAACTATTAAGTATATTATTTTAGAAGGTTTAAAGATTTCTAAGGTAATAAATCCTTAATTACCTATTTTATTAAAATAAATTACTTATTTTAGCATATGTTCATTCTTCAAAATTCCTTCCTAGGTAAGAAATAAACATATGTCTTTCTAAAATCTTATAGTCTTAAGAATAATCCTTAAGTCTAATTACTAAGCCTAAAATCATAATTATGATAAAACTTAAGTGTAAAATATTAACTTTATAATTCTCCTTTGGAATCTTAAATCCAATTTAAATCATCAACCTTTAAGCTAACCTTATGCATCATTCACTTATATTGAGGGTGAATGATCTTTATCTCTTAACCATACTTGGCATGACTTTAAAGCCAATAGAAGTTAAACAAACCATAAAATGAGATCACCATATCTCATGATTAGTCTTAAGTCTATAACTCACCTAACATCGACTTTTTAGATATAAATTCATAGAGCTATACCCCATACCTATATTATTTCGTCATCAATTGTATCAAAGAAAACTCTTGAACTAGAAAGAAATGCACATTTATTGTATAGTTACATTTTATATTAACTTCTGCCACTCAACCAGCGAGGGTCTCGCTAACTTAAGATCGTTAGGGCAATTCAAATAACCATCGATCATGTTCTAAGAACACTGCGAATTTCTTAACTTAATGTCATAAGTATTTTCTTCAAAAGTTATTCTTTTTGCCACTTCAAACAAAAGCTTTAGCAAATTTGTTAAAACTCACTAACTTTAAAAGTAATCACTCTTAATAATAATCATTGATCAATGTGTGCTATACTTTCATAATTTGTTAATTAATTTCATAATCTTATGTCTTATTGTGAAGTACACTTGAATGTAACATGAATCTTTCCTAAATACCAAACTCAATCCATACTTAAACATGGGGATTTACTTTGGGATTTACACAAAATGCATATAATTATCTATGCATAATAGCATATTGCTTCTTTAAACATTAGTCCTCATCGTATCAATGATGCTATTTCAGATATTGGAGTTTGTGCCAACTAGAAGACCTTGGCAACATAATCTTGTAGTAAAAAATGCAAGTTCACACTTGCTCATGTCCCTCGGTTATTTTCTATCAAGTATTTGAAATCTACTATTGTTATCACATGTATTTCAAAAAGGATAGAAAACTTTATTTTCATAATGACATGATTATGGGTTATTTACCAAGTGGTAATAACCTACTATTACAGTTCCAGTGGTATAGGAACTTAATATCTAGGACTTAACAACCAATGTCGCTAGTGATTCTTGCATCATATAATACGCGTTAACCATGAGATCTGGAATGGAACGATGAAGTCAGCTGGATATTCTTCCTTTCGCATGCCACACTCACTGCTTTGGGCGTTTTATAAGTTGCAGATCGTGGGTAAAGCCGTATATTTCGGGAGAATCCTACCATGGATCTAGGCGTAACAAAGACATATTTCTAGTGTTTATGGTTATCATGTGTATCAGACAAAAGCAAAGCCATATTACCGGGAGAAGTATGCCTTGCGTTCTTATAGTGCAACAATTACGGGTATGCGGGGTCTCGAAGAAGGCATTGATCGGCTTGGATCTTAGACTGGGCCCCACACTAAGGAAGTGTGGACGAAAATGCAACTCGGATGTGCAACAAGCCTAAGATCTCTCGTGGGTAAAGCAACGCACCTCTGCAGAGTGTACTGATGTGGCTCAGATCACTGTAGAGCTTCGTTGGGAAACCCCAAGAGGAAGGTACGATGAGTACAGCAATAAGTTTTCCCTCATTAAGAAACCAAGGTTATCGAACTAGTAGGAGGAAGGAAATTACTCAAAGGTATTGCTAACAACTTGGAAACCTGCACAACACAGACTCAAGACTTTGCCCCAACAAATAGTGAGGTTGTCAATCTCACCGGTTTGCTGAAAACAAAAGATTAAATGTATGGTGTGGAAGGTAATGGTAGCTTGCAGAAAGTAAACAATAACAGTGGAAGATGTATCAATGGTAAAGATTGGACCAGGGTCCATAGTTCACTAGAGGTGTTCTCCTTAAGATAAACAACAACATGCTGGGTAGACAAATTACATCGGGGCAATTGATAGGACAGAGCAAGGCATAACAATGCAATACTAGACATTCATGATCCTATGAGACTTGATTGGGCATTACAACAATACACATAGACCGCCATCCAACTGCATCTATGACTAGTAATCCACCTTCAGGTTATCATCCGAACCCCCTACAGTATTAAGTTGCAAGCAACGGATAACTACTTTAAGCAATGTGTGTAAAGTAAACAATATAACTGTTCCATGAACAAGAGATTGTTGTTTTCTCCCTAGTAGCAACAACACATCTACAATCTTAGAGATTTCTGTCACTTCCCCAGATTCAATAGAGGCATGAACCCACTATCGAGCATAAATACTCCCTCTTGGAGTCACTAGCATCTACTTGGCCAAGATAGCTACTATAAACGGAGAGCATGCAAGATCTCAAACAACACAGACATGATAGAATCAATAAGATAGAACCATTAATCAATCTGACATAGTAATCTCAATATCCATCGGATCCCCGCAAACACAACATGCATGATTACAAATAGAAGATCTTGATCATGAACGGAGCTCACAGGATCTAAAATATGGCAGCACAAAGGAGGATAAACAACCATCTAGCTACTGTATGGACTCATAGTCCAAGGTGGAACTACTCACGCATCATACCGGAGGCTGGCATGGTGATGAAGAAGGCCTCCGGGATGATCTCTCCCCTCTGGCAGGGTGCCGGGAAGAACTTCAGATCCTCCAGATCTAGGGACGATGGTGAAGGCGGCTACGGACTGTTTAGTGGAGATCTGATCGGGTACTTAGGGTTTTGGTATCGGGGGCTTCTTATAGGCGAAGGGGGAAACCGAGCGGGTGCCCGAGGTGGCCGCAACCCCATGCGCGGACCAGGCCTGGCCGCGTGGCCAAAGGGTGTGGGCCCCTCCTAGCCCTCCTCCGTCTCGTCTTCTGGCTCCGTGTTCTCCTTGGTGAAATATTGACTTTGGCTTTCGTCCCGTCCAATTCCAAGAATATTTATTTTCTGGCTTTTCTGGAACCAAAAACAGCAAAAAATAGGCAACTGGCACTAGCATCTTGTTAATAGGTTAGTCCTATAAAACGTATAAAAATATCTCAAAGTGTAGACAAAGCAAAGCAAAGTTGATACTAAATAAGCATGGAACATAAAAAATTATAGATACGTTTATGACGTATTATGTACAAAACTATGAAATGTTACTCCCTATTCCAGAAAGGAGCCACAAACGCGGCAGGAAATGGACTCCAAAAAGTTCTGGTAAACCTGTGAAGGCTAACGGATATTGCTTTTCAGAATAAAAGCAACCTTTGATAAAATGTTTACGAAAACCTGCATAACCTATGACCTTTGGTCTGTGGTTATAGATAGTGCATCAAACACTCATTTTTAGTGAACTTGCTGAGTACGCTCGTACTCAACCATATCTTCTTAACCCTTGCTAGATCTTGGAGCAAACAATGACATCATCAATGGGTGAGCTATTTTGAGGAACTAAAGATATCTCAAGGAACAATTGGAGTCCACGTCTACATCAAATGATATGGAGATGAAGCTCAAGAGTAAACGAGAGGAAATCCCTAGTTACTAGAACCTACTCCTATAGAGGATTGTTATAGTAATAGATCGAATATTAAGATCATCTGACAGTTGCTATTTTCTTGTTGTATCTTGTAAGGACGCTTCCTCACTGTACGAGTAGGTTCTTGGGATATTTTGTAATGTACTATGTGTTGTAGTCTATAGTCATGTCTTGGACCCGCGATGTTTTTGTTGTATGACTCTAAGGGATGTAATACTAGTAGAATAGTGTTTTATTGATGTTACATGTCAACACCCGGATTTTTAATCCCAGATGCATGTTATGCCATACATCACAATCCCAGGATTACCATTTTTGTGAGACATAACAGAATTGGATACCACAGTACATCATCCATTACAAACCATACATAAGGTCTTACACAAATAAGGATCTCATGATCCAGTTCTTAATACAATTCAAGCAGGGGAAATGCGTAATAATAAAGGTAGCGTAGGCGAAGCTCCATCTTCGGGGTCACAGGCAATGCTGATGATGGGAGATGATCCTAGTTGTCGTAACCTTCCTGGGGTCCATCATCCTGGTACTCCTCTTCATAGTCTGGCCACGGGAATAGCCAGGGACAAATCCATGAGTACTCTTTAAGTACTCGCAAACTAATACTAACAAGTGAAGGGGGTTTTTGTAGTGGGACACTAAGCTCTAGGGTTGTTTTGCAAAAGCCAGATTTACATCTACTAAGTTCAGAAGCAAGAGAACGCTAGTCAAATTTTATAACACCTAAGTGGGAACTTGTATCCCATGTCACAACTCTGTTGTGGCCAAGTCAAAATCTCAATTCAATTCACAAGTCATTTTGAAAACATCTGACGGGGAAACATTATGGCCACTCCAACTGTCCATAACCGCGGACGCGGCTATTCGAATAGTTTGACACTCTGCAGAGATTGTACACTTTCACCACAACATTCGATACATCCATCAGGAACAAATCCTGAATTCACCATACTCGGTATGCGGATAATCAATCCTAACCTTTCAATTACACGCCCTAGTATAGGCACCTCTCCTGTGAGTTTGGCCTCCCAACCATGACCAGTTGTCATCTCGGGTACTACACAGGTGGACAATCTTCACAAGGTAGCCTCAGCTCAGACCTTGGCCATGAGGGAACCAATACTAAGGTATATAAGTTTCCAATCAAGCCCTACGCAATCTTCGGGTATTGTGGTTGTACGGTAGAATTGGAATGGTATCGCATCCAGACAACCATCAGTTTTAAAGAGGGCTAAGGCTCATGCCTCAACATTTTCATCACCAAAAATCATCTGGTGTTCGGAAACACATGTCAAAACATCTCAGTAGAATGATCCATCATTCTAAGGTTTTCATAACCATTTTCACCAAGTATTCCCATCTAAAGTTGATCAAGTTTTATGCTTAGCACTAGCATCTACAAGTGGGAGTGAGTACTAATGAGGGGTGATAAACTAGTGGAATTTCAACTAAGTTCCATCTCATGCCTTAGGATGACATCAAGATTATCTAGCTTAGGCCAAATTTTATGCTCTTTATGCAACCTTCAGTTAACTTGCTAGAATCTACAAGTCACTTAAGTAAACTCTAAAAGAAAGCTTTGAATAAGACCTAAAGTAAAAAAGCTTGCAAGTAAAATTAGGATGGGGTTATCAAGTGGGTATAACCACATATGCTTAAGGCATATGGTTGGCATGGTAAGGCTTGCTAAAGTATAATATCTTGCAAGTGTTAGATTGCACATTCAACTAGTAGTATTAGGCTTGCCTTGTGCAGAGCAGTGGTTGAAGTTCTCTTCTGCTTCTTCTCTGTAGTATCCTTCTTCCTCCTCGTATCCTTGGTTGGTACTAGCGTCTATAAATAAATACGAGGTACACAATCACCAAACAATACTTAAGTACTTTCAATCATCACACAAAGGGGTTCTATAGATGATCTAGCATCATCACTAACATTGCAAGACTAAAGCATTTGACTTAATGATTTTATTTTTAGAAAAGTAATTTCTACACATTGAAAAACTACTTAAGATTTAATATTCTCCAAACCAAATATGGGATCATGTTGACACATGTCATCACCACATAGTTTAGTACATGGGAATGTGATTTAAAGTGGGGTCACAATTTAATAAGGTTAAACCTTTTTATTTTAAATAAAATAAGTGACTAGAAATGCCTATGTGGCATTCTTTTATTACTTGAACACTATTTCTGTGGGTAAACCTAAATATTTTTGTATATTATGAAATGTATGATCAAATGTGATTTTTGAGAGTTGGAATCAACTCAAAAGCTATTATGGTTTAAATTTGAAAAATGTTTGAACGCAGAAAAGCTTCTGCCTTGTTATTTTTACCAAGGGTGATCTACAGATCCAAATGATTTGAATCCAACGGGCTTGGATTCAGCATTTCCAGATCTTTCTAACACAGTTGGTTTCATTCAATATGGTTCACTGAATCAAGCTAGGTTGATTTTTGAAACTAGGTACATAACTGTGTTTGAATGAAAATGGAAAAATCCAAATTCAAACGAGTGGGCTGCACGGGAAGAGAAAATGGGCCGGCCTGCTACGCACAACGCTTGCACGGGCTGGTTAAGTGGCTGTCCCCACGCGTCAGTGAGAAGGGGGGTGCGAAGCGGTACGGGGCAACGTGGAGCGTTGGATCTAGTTCTAATCCAACGGCTCTGGTTCATCGTCCACGTCGGCAGCACCGGCGAGACAGAACCCTAACACGACAGGTGGGGGTCGTGGGAGGTTCACCGGGGCTCAGGCGAGGGTTGGCGAGGCGGGCGAACGACGAAGTCGATGACGGCGAACCTCCTGGTACTGGCAGCTTCTCCTGGGGCGGCTCCAATCACTGGCTTCCTTCTTCTCCAGCAGCGGTGGGCTCCGGCCAAATTCTGGCGATGCGCTGCTCGCCTTGCTCTGGGAACGGGGTAGAACAATCAGTGAAGAGAGGGGAGTGAGATGGTGTGAAGAGTTTGAGCGGGGGAGGCCTCTATTTATAGTCTCGACGACGAGACCGAATGAGATGGGCAGGCGACTGTGGCGACATGGCTACGGGCTGCTAGAGGCGTGGCCGAGGGTGGCGATCGATCGGTGGTCTCCTGGCGATGCTCTATGGCTTTAATGCGCGTGCAGGGGCGGTGGCAAACGGTCTGGAACGCTCGACGTTCTGCACGGCAGAGGCGACATCTTCAACGGCGAGCGCTGGCTACGGGGTACGGGCGGTGAAATGGGCATGTCTGACGGTCTCCTGGGACGGTGGGGAGCATGTTGGCGGGCGGTGAGGGCTCGAGGTGGTCTGGTTGAATGGGAACGGCGCGTGCTCTGCGACGCGGGTCGGCACGGTCGACAGCGGCACGGGCGCGGCGTTCCTGGCGGTTCTGGCTGCTGTCCGCGAGGCAGGGCTGGTCGAGGGGGGCGGTGAGGCATGGGCTACCTCCCAGACAAGGTTGGCACGACTAGTTCTTCCTCTAGCCTGCTGTCTACGCTAGGGTGACATGGGTGTTCTTGGCTATTCACCATTGATGACATTGTCAAGCTTATAGTGGTGCTAGGGATTAGTTAGGGTCGTTAGATGATCTACTAAGGCTAGTGGTGTCCAGAGAGGGAACAAGTTAGGCCCAAAACACTGCACACTATAGTGTTTTGATTTTGTTTGATTTGAATCTGCAAGGTGTTTGATGAAATGGCCGCATGAATTCAAGTTTTAAATTTTGAAAAGATTTTTGGTGGGTGTGCTAGGCAGGTGCTGGTGAGTCTGTGGATGCTTGGGTTTTGAAAGTTGAGCTTGTTTGAGTGGTTTTTGCAAAAGTGGGATCTTCCCATATGATATAGATTCAATTTTGAACTGTCATTTAAACTATGCCTTCAGATGGTTTTGGATGATCACAAGGTGGGACTTGGTACTTTGTTATGAGTACTATCAAGGGGTGTAAAGATCCAAACAAGTTTCTGTTAAGTTTTGAAAGTTAGAGACAACCAAAGTAGGCATGGGAGTTAAATTGGCCAAAGTGACCATTCTATTATTTTGTTTGTTTTGATTTATTTGTATTTGGGGAAAGTGTGGGGATTGTTTAGATGATGTTTATTTCACCTAAGAATCCGTTTACAAGCAAAGAAACACACAAGCAAGGTAATTCAAAAGAATCCAAATTGGAATACATACACACATGCATGCTTTCATATTTTTATTTAGTAAAGTTTTTGTTAATCCTAAATTTTGATGATTAGAGTTTGATGATCCAAGTTTAGTATTTTTGGGATGTCACAAACCTTCCCCCCTTAAACAAAATCTCATCCCGAGATTTGAAAAAGGACGAAAAAGATTACCTAGGATTTGAAGAGATCGGGAAACTCCGTCCTGATGTGATCTTCGCGCTCCTAGGTAGCTTCCTCTTCCGTGTGGTTGCTCCACTAAATCTTGAGAAACTTGATGCTTCGGGTTCTGGTAGTTCTGAAAGCTTCTTCCAAAATATGGATGGATATTTCGGGATAGGTCAGGTCATCGTTGATCTCTATGGTCTGCTGATCGATATTCTTGAACACTTCGGTCTTCTCTGGAACTTCGAGGCACTTGCGAAGTAATGAGATATGGAACACATTGTGCACGGCTGACATCTCTTCGGGTAGTTCCAATTGATACGACACTTCTCCTCGATGGTTCAGAATCTTGAAGGGTCTGATATATCTGGGGGCTAACTTCCCTTTGAGTTGGAAACGCTGCATTCCTTTTAATGGCGACACTTTCAGATACACAAAATCTCCTATGTTGAAGGCGAGGTCTCGACGTCTCTTGTTGGCGTAACTCTTCTGCCTTGACTGAGCTGTCTTAAGGTGCTCACGAATCTTGTGAACCTTCCCTTCTGCTTCTCGTAGTATGTCAGGTCCGAAAATCTGACTCTCTCCTACTTCCGACCAGTTCAAAGGGGTGCGGCACTTCCTTACATACATGAATTCAAATGGGGCCATTTGCAAACTAGCTTGGTAACTGTTGTTGTATGAAAATTCTACAAAAGGCAGACAGTCTTCCCACTTAGATCCATACTCTAACACACATGCTCTCAACATGTCTTCGAGTATTTGATTTACTCGCTCCGTCTGTCCATCGGTCTGGGGGTGATACGCGGTGCTAAAATCTAGACGGGTTCCTAAACCTTCTTGTACTTTCTTCCAGAATCTCGAGGTAAACTGAGTTCCTCGATCCGATACGATGTTCTTGGGGACTCCATGCAAACTAATGATTCTAGCGATGTATAACTCTGCTAGCTTCGATCTCTGATATGTGGTCTTGACGGGTAAGAAATGGGCAACTATGGACAATCTGTCCACTATGACCCAGATAGATTCATTTCCCCTACTAGAAGTAGGCAATCCGGTGATGAAGTCCATTCCAACGGAATCCCATTTCCATTCCGGAATCTGCAATGGTTTCAATAATCCAGCGGGTCTTTGATGTCCTGCCTTGACTCGCTGACATATATCACACTTGGCGATATAGCTTCCGATTTCTCTCTTCATCTTATGCCACCAAAATTGCTCTTTCAAATCTTGATACATCTTAGTTCCTCCGCGGTGGATAGAATAAAGAGTATCATGAGCTTCCTTCAGAATAACTTCTTTCAACTCAGAATCTGCTGGTACACAAAGGTGTCCTTTGTACCACAACACCCCTTCTTCGTCTTCGGTGAATCCGGGTACTTTGCTTGTACCGATACGACGCTTGATTCCGTCGATACTAGCATTTTCTTTCTGCGCCTCTTTGATATGTCTGATCAAAGTGGGTTGAAGTTCTATGCTAGCCAAAAATCCTTCACTTACTAATTCCATTCGAAAATCTTCCATCTCTATGTGCAAGCTTGGTTGCTCCTTCAAAATCATGGAGTTCAAGCGGCACGGCAATCTGCTAAGGGCATCTGCTACCACATTGGCTTTACCAGGGTGATAGTGAATGTCCAGGTCGTAATCCTTGATTAGCTCAATCCATCTTATCTGCCTCATATTCAGCTCCTTCTAAGTGAATATATACTTCAGGCTCTTGTGATCCGAATAAATCTCACAACGATTTCCCATCAGGTAATGCCTCCATGTCTTCAGGGCTAGAACTACGGCTGCGAGTTCGAGGTCATGGGTTGGGTAATTTTGCTCATGTTGCTTCAGTTGTCGAGATAGATAGGATATAACCTTGCCTTCTTGCACTAGCACACATCCGAGACCAATCTTGGATGCATCACAATACACGTCGAAGGGCTTCGTGATATCCGGCATGATTAAGATTGGGGCTGAAATCAATCTCCTTTTGAGTTCTTGAAAACTCGCTTCACATTTGTCTGTCCATTCAAACTTCTTGTCCTTCTTCAGCAATTGGGTCATGGGTCGGGCGATACTCGAGAATCCTTCTACGAACTTGCGGTAGTATCCCGCCAATCCGAAAATGCTCGAACTTGGGTTTGAGTGGTTGGGGCTTGCCAATCTTTGACATCTCTCACCTTCGCAGGGTCAACGGCAATTCCTCTGGCTGATACAATGTGACCGAGGAATCCTACCTCCTGTAACCAGAATTCACATTTGCTAAACTTGGCATACAACTGATGCTCTCTAAGGGTTCCAAGAATGGTCCTTAGGTGTAGCTCATGTTCTTCTTCTGATTTGGAATAAATCAGAATGTCATCGATGAAAACAACGACAAACTTATCTAGGAAGTCCATAAAAATCTTATTCATGCGATTCATGAAATAAGCGGGGGCATTGGTTAATCCAAAAGACATGACAGTATACTCGTATAATCCTTAACGGGTGGTAAAGGCAGTCTTTGGAATATCCTCTGCGCGAATCTTGAGTTGATGATAGCCAGTCCTAAGATCAATCTTAGAAAACACTTTGGCACCGGTCAACTAATCAAACAAATCTTCTATCTTGGGCAACGGGTATTTGTTCTTGATGGTGACATCATTCAACTTCCAATAATCCGTACACAAACGGTTACCTCCATCTTTCTTATCTACGAACAAGACAGGCGATCTCCATGGTGACGCACTTGGTTGAATCAATCCAATTTTCACATGGCATCTAGTTGCTTCTTCAGTTTTGCTAGTTCAGACGGGTTCATACCATATGGTCTCTGGGCTATGGGTCCTGTTCCGGGGATTAGTTCGATGATAAACTCGGTATCCTGATCTGGGGGCATACCGGGCAAAACATCTGGAAATACATCAGGGTATTCACAGACTATCCGGACTTGGTCAATGGTAGGTTGGGCTATACTCTTGTTGCACTTGAATTGGCGAGGTAAGGTTTCAGATATATGCTCGACTGATATTCCGGTTGTACTGGTCATGGTTATGTCTTTCTTGGCACAGTCAATCAATCCTTTATGTTTGGACATCCAGTCCATTCCTAGTACTACTTCCAAACCTTTAGTTTCGAGTACTATCAGATTAGCATAAAAATCTATGCCATGGATTCAGATAGGGACGGCTTTGCAAATTTGCCTAGCCTTGGTGGTTGATCCGGGATTTGAACAATCATGACATGCTTCAGTTTGGTTGGTTGAATTTTACTAGTGCATGCAAATTCTTCGGTGACAAATGAATGCGATGCACCAGAATCAAACAACACTCTTGCAAGTACTGAATTAACAGAAAACATACCCAGCACGACGTCTGGCGCTTCCTGAGCTTCTTCAGCATGCATGAGAAAAAGACGGCCGTTGCGGTTGAGTGAATTCCCTGGGGCAAATCTTCTTCCGGGCTGAACACGACGCTGCTGCTGAGCTGGGGCATTTGCATTAGGGGTTACGACATTCTTCTTGTTGGGGCACTCGTAGGAGTGGTGACCCTTATTTTCACAGTCATAACAAGTTACTTGCGACTTGTCCTTTGCTGCAACAGGCATAGCATTGCTTCCAGTCCTCGGGGCAGTGTTGGTGTTGGCGGTAGTATTGTTGTTGTTGAAATTGGGTGGGGCACGGTTGAAATTGCTAGAGTTGCCGGGGTTGTTGTGATTTCCTCCGGGCCTAGGGTTTCCACGGTTGGGATAGGTCGGACGGTTCATTGGGGGTCTGTTGGTTCTCGGGGCAAATCCGGGAGATGGGTTAGGGCGATACTTTGGGGTCTGATGGGTTCCTGGCTGATGCATCATGCGACGCTTGCGGTTCTCATTGGCTTGGTTGATCTTTCCTTCCATCTGGATGGCAGAGTCGACCAGGGCTTCAATATCAGCAAAGGGGATATTGACTAACACAGTCTGCACCTCATCATGCAGACCATTCATGAATCTTTCTTTCTTCTTGGCTTCGGTGTCGATCTCATCCGGGGCATACCTGGCCAATGACAAGAATTTGTCACGGTGTTCCACTACGGTCATCCTTCCTTGCTTCAGTTCTCTGAACTCATCTCTCATTCTCTTGATCAAACCCGGTGGCACATGGGTTTTGCTGAACTTGACTTTGAATTCCTCCCAGGTCATCATCTGTCCTCCGGTCATTGCACGAACACTGTTCCACCATGCTCTTACATCTCCGGCTAGATAGTGGGTGGCAAACAGAACTTAGTCGAAGCACCAAATCCCCCTCTTTAAACGAGCGATGACGGACGCGGCGACTATGGTAGTTGCGTAGCTTCTGCTAGTAGATGGCGGGTCTTTGGCATGCCAAAACGCGCTCCTCCTCGAGAAGGTCCACATCTAGGCGTCTGGATTCTTTAGCGTCATATTCGTCGTAGGCGGCAACTCTTGGTGCATCGTGGAGGATGTCGGAAGGTAGGATGGCTTCTGCTCCTTATACCATGAAGTAAGGGGTATAGCCGGTGGATCTGTTAGGTGTAGTTCGTAAACTCCACAGCACAGATGGCAATTCTTCCGCCCAGGCTCCAGCTGCTCTATGTAGCGGTGCCTCAAGACGTGGCTTGATTCCCTGCAGAATTAATCCATTGGCGTGCTCGACTTGACCATTGGATTGTGGGTGTGCCACAGATGCGAGGTCAAGTCGGATGCCTTTGTCCCAACAATAGGCCTCTACTTCTCCGAGTGATAAGTTGCTTCCGTTGTCGGTGATGATGCTGTGTGGGAGACCAAATCTCACCACTAGATCTCGGACAAACCTGAGGGCAGTTGCCCCATCAAGCTTTCTAATGGGTTTAGCTTCTATCCATTTGGTGAATTTGTCAACTGCAACGAGCAGATGCGTAAATCCACATGGTGCCGTTTGCAACGGTCCCACCATGTCTAGCCCCCAGACTACAAACGGCCAAGTTATTGGTATTGTTCGCAATTCTTCAGTAGGAACATGTGGTTGTCGGGCATAATACTGGCATCCTGTGCATGTCTCCACCAGCTTGTCAGCGTCCGCCTTCGCGGTCAGCCAGTAGAATCCTTGCCGGAAGGCTTTCGCAACCAAAGATCGAGGAGCGGCGTGATGCCCGCAATCTCCGAGATGGATTTCGCGTAG
This sequence comes from Avena sativa, assembly GCA_916181665.1. Lineage (NCBI taxonomy): Eukaryota > Viridiplantae > Streptophyta > Magnoliopsida > Poales > Poaceae > Avena > Avena sativa. The sequence continues at coordinate 251,011,550 of OV702296.1, forward strand.
GATTTCCATACATTCTAGCTAGGAAACGCACTTTAGGTATACACCAGTAGTGCTCCTCTTGTAGAGTTGCCCATTGATTATGGTATAACCCTTTGCTCGCCGTACTATTTGCCGTCTTTCGAATTTGTCGTCGGGCAAAGTTCTGTGTTCGAGATACTCCATGAACGGTTTTGTCCAAGCCGGAGGGATCTTTGTCACCATGTTGACAAAAGAGTCAGCTCTATCCGGGTTGTTAATATCGGCGCCCTTCACGGAAGGTGTGCGTAGATGCTCTAGGAAAACTCCTGGCGGAATTCGCTTGCGCCCTGATCCCAGTTTAGACAACAGATCAACCGCCTCGTTTTGCTCCCTAGGTACATACTTGACTTCGTAGCCCAAGAAGTCTTGGCTATCTCGTCCACTTCGTCTCGATATGCCGCCATCATAGGGTTTCGCGCGTTCCAGGTGCCAGCCACCTGCTGGGCAACCAATTCGGAATCTCCACAGCAAACTATGCGCTTGATGCCAATATCCTTGGCTGCACGTAGTCCATGAACTAGTGCTTCGTACTCCTCCATGTTGTTTGTAGCCTCGAAGTGGATCTGCAGAACATAGTGTAGCTTGTCTCCTTTTGGTGACGGTAGCAGTACACCAGCCCCCATGCCGTTGAGCAACTTTGATCCGTCAAAGTGCATCAACCAGTACTTTGGTTCTGGCAACGGAGTAGCATCTGGCATCTCCGTCCAATCTGCAATAAAATCCGCCAAGGCTTATGATTTGATAGTGTCGCGTATCTTGTAGGTGATCTCGAAGGCGGTAAGTTCGATGCCCCACTTCGCGACCCTTCATGTAGCGTCGCTGTTATTGATAATGTCGGACAGTGGGGTGTTGCTCACCACTGTGATTGGGTGCTCCTGAAAGTAATGCCTCAGCTTCCGTGAAGCAAGGAATACTCCATAAGCTATCTTTTGGTAGTGCGGGTAACGCTGCTTGGACTCCGTCAAGACCTCGCTTACATAGTAAACTGGTCGTTGAACTCCGTACTCATAGCCTGGTTCCTTCCACTCTACGACGACGACGATGCTGATAACCCGGTTGGTTGCCGCCATGTATATTAACAGGGGCTCACCAGGCTCAGGTGCTGCAAGGATGGGCGCTGAGGAAAGAATCTCCTTGAGCTGCTTCAATGCTGCGTCTGCCTCGTCTGTCCACGTGAATTTGTCCGCCTTCTTCAGCAACTTGTACAGCGGCAAAGCTTTCTCTCCAAGTCGGCTGACGAACCAACTAACTGCTGCAACACAACCTGTTAGTTGTTGAATGTCCTTTAGGCATATCGGACGGTTTATGTTTAAGATGGCCTTGATTTTATCCGGGTTGACCTCGATTCCGTGCTGGGAAACGATGAACCCCAACAATTTGTCAGCTGGAACCCCGAAGACGCACTTCCTAGGGTTGAGCATCATGTTGTATTTACGGAGATTATCAAAGGTTTCTTTTAAGTCGAAGATTAAGTAGTTTGATTTTTTAGACATCACCGCGATATCGTCCACATAGGCGTGAACGTTCCGACCAATTTGGTCGTGAAGGCAACTGTAGCATCCCAATTGTCTAACAATTGTAATGCTACTTGGTCTAGTAATATAATGGCTACTTCAAATATATAATTGTTGCATCATCATTATGTCATGCTCATGTCATCATGCCACCTTGCATTTGAGCATCATATAAAACCCTTTTTGTTTTGGTTCTTCCCTCATATGCATCATTAATTGTATTTGCCTCTTGATATTGTATTTGGTTCTTGATATATTGTTTAATGCCCAAGTTGAGTTGGGGGCATATCTTTTATTCAACTCCATCACCTTTCTTGTCATCACCCCATCATTCCACCATTCCACCATATATGAGCATTGCAACTTATTTGGTTTCACCTCTAGCTCATATGTGTTGGTGTGGATCCATTCTAGTTCCACATGCTCTCATCTTAGCATCATGTTGTTTTCACATTATTGATATATGAGAGCCACATGGCCACCTTTGCATGCCTTGTGAGTGGGACCCTTTTCTAGCTTCCATATGGATTATTATGGATTTATGCTCATGTTGGGATATTTTGTGGGCTTATTAAATACCTAGTGGCATATACACACTAGCAAGTCCCATTTCTATTCAGATATGGTCATCTCCATCTACTCCACATGGGGCATCCTTTTTAATTCTTTTGCTTGGCTTTTATTCCAATTCTGGGAATGCATAATAATAATGCCATGTTAATATCATTGTTCTCACAAAAATAAACATGGCATTAAATATTTTGCATGGGCCATGCAAGATCCACCACCTTCTAGTCATTTGAATTTTATTTGGATTTTGTGAGTGGATCATCTCTATCTCTCTCTCCCTCCTTTGGCTTGGTCTTATTTGATCTTGCTTAAACCTTATCACCACATCTCTCTCTCTCTCTCTTTTTCTTCACCCCCCTCTCTCTTTTCACCCCATCCATGCTTGGACAAGTGGATCTCTTCTAAACCCAAACCCTACACCTATTCCTCCTAGTCTTGCATGATCTAGTTTGTTGAATGCAAGCATTCAAACCCTAATCTCCTCCCTCTTTCCTCTCTATCTAACCCTCTCATCTAATCTATACCATATCTACCCCTCCCCCTCTCTTCAAAACCCTAGCTACCATCACCCCCTCTCTTCTTACCCTCCCCCTCACCATGCCGAGTCCCTCCTACCTGGCCACCCTGGCCCACCTAGCCACCCCATCTACTCCCTCTCTCCTCTACCCCTACCCCAAACCTAACCCTAACCCGGGCCTCACCCTGACCCCACCTGGAAGCCACCACCTGCCCTGCCCTGCCCGACCTAGCACGTGAGAAGGAGATAGAGAGAAAGGTGGCCGAGCCACCTTTTTCGTCTACCACCTCCCCACGGCATCTACCTACCCCTCTCTGCTTTATCCCATCCCCCACCACCTCTCTGCCTCGCCAGATCCAGCCCCAGCGCCCTGCCTCTTCCCCCTCTTCTCCACCGCATCCGTCTACCCCATCGCCGGCCAAACCCTCGGCCTCCACCGCCCCTACTCACACCAGCCGGTGGCGTGACGCTCTGGGTGACGCGGAAGACCAAGGGCCCTCTACTGCATCACCCTGTACGCGCCGTCGCAGAGGAGGAGCACCGGAGCCGAAGAACACCAACGCCACCGACGCCTAACCCTAGATCTCCGGCGTCTGCCTCGCCACCGATCGTCGGCTCCTCCGACCGTTCCAACACCACCGACAACCCCTCGGTGAGCCAACCTCCCTCCTAGACACCCTCGCCTTCGCCGTCGTGTCCTGGCCGCGACGTGCGTTCCGTCGAGCACCCTCGGTGCACCGACGAGCGCGTGCGTCTGCTCGCCCCCGCAAAGCGCAGAAGCTCATCTAGGCCCCGTCCACCCTCCTGGCATCACCCCGAGCCCACCGCAGTGGCTGCCGCCTACGCGCGCGCACGCCAGGTCCCCGGATCGATCCCCGCCCGCGCCGTGCTGCGTCTGTCGCGCATCGATCGCTCGTCAGGGCAATCAGAGAAGAGGAACAGTACGGCCGTGGCCTTTTGCGCATACCCCCTGCCTTTTTGACTCCCTGAACCTGCGCTCCCCTAGGCCCACTAGTCGGTGTCTGTTGCCTTTTTGCAAAAAGGCACCTGCGTTCTGTTTTCATCAACCCGCAGTCCCTCCGCTGAGCCGCGTGGCAGCCCCACACCCGTCCGCTGGCGCGTGGGTCCGCCTGTGCCGTGGCCCCACATGTCATTCGCTTAGGCTAGGTTAGCTCGCAGTGATAAAAGGATTCCTGCGCGCTGTGGCGTCCAGTCAGCGTTGGCCCCACCCGACAGTGACTGTGGCTAGCTTGAGCTGAGTAATAAAAGTACTTTCTGTTTTCTGGTTTAATTCAAACTTATTTCAAATTAATTCAAATTCAAAATTCAAATATGTTTTAATATATCTTTTAAAATACAAATCCAATTAATACAAGTAATATATGTTTTCAAACCAGAAAAATGTGAGGAATTCAAATATGCCATCCAAAATATATTTTGAACACTTAAAATTCCAAGTTGATTTAAATTACAATAAAATGCCCTTTTTCCTAAATTAATTAATAACTTTTGTTTTATAACTCCAAATTTAACAAATAATATGTCTAAAATGATTAGCTCGACGAGACCTTTCTGTTTATGCATTCCTTGGTTTGTTTTGAAGCATGCATCATATAAATATAATGTGTACAGCAACTTTAATGAGTATAAAATGGGATTAAAACTCAATTAAATGCTTTATTATTGTATTCCACACCTCACCCATGCCATGCTACTTTATTGCCATGCAAATTGTGCATCATTCATCATGGCATGATTGTTTGCTTGTCGCATTTAATTCATATGCTTGCGCACTTTATTTATGTTGGCCCTTGTTTGTTTGGTTCTTCTTCGAATAGACGCTGAGCAGGGGATATATCAAGAGAACCAGGAGCACTACCCAGATCCATCACTTGCTTCAACTGAGCTGCCAGGCAAGCACTACCACATGCTTGCATACATATAGTACCTATTGCCTCTATCTTATTCTTGCATCATTGAGTCGCGATTGCATTAATTTGAATCCCAAGTATTGCATAGCCTTTACTTTTAAACCCCACCGCAGCTTGTTCCTCCATCCCATGAGCCCTTACTACAGGAATTGTTTGAGCCATGTGAGTCATAGAACAACATGTGTAGGGTATGTGAGTGTCTGTTGGACAATGAGGTACCTATACAACTTAATCTGAGTAGTAATGGGATAATTAATGAAAGTGGCATCGGTGAGCCATATTCGCTATTTGGTTTTTCAGGCTCACTTGTGTCCCGTAGGACCCCGAGTACTTGATTCCTGTTCCTTGATTATTCGCGCTATCCACATCCGGGAGGCCTTATGGACCCCCCTGAGCCAGAGCTTGATTCATACTTATTTCTTGGGGCCACAAACTAGTTTGAGGTTTTATTTACTATCCTGTACTTATGCCATGCTTTACTGCTTTATTTAAATTGTGCGAGGTACTGCACACTGTACTGTTTAGGTCCGTGACCCGTTTTCGCTGTATCGACAAGCCCAGTCACACTTTCGGGTTCCCAGTCGTTTACAGCCGGCCACACAAACCTTGAGTCCGTCTCGTAGCCGGCCAGCTTCGTCGCGGGTAGCTTAATGGGGTGGCCCCCTGAAATATTTCTGAATCCTGTGATCGCTTTGTCGTGACTGCCTCGTTGGGTTTTGATTTGGTTTTTCCGAGGCATATCGAGTGTGTGTTGCTATTTGTGCACCCCTGCAGGGTAAAACTTTCTGAAAGCCGTGTCCGCGGTTATGGACGACTTGGAGCACAGTTTCTCGATCATAGACAAGAATAACTAAAGTACCGCTTTTAATTTGACTAGATTAGGTACCGGACTAGTAAATAGTGCAACACTCATGGAATGGATAATAAAACTGCCAACGGATGGGGGGGTTGTTCGTCCGCTTCCTCGTCGGTAAGCGAGGAGGAGGATGGATCTGTTAAGATTACCGTTATAACTGTTATAACTGTTGTTATTAATTCATGGACATCCGTCTATCTCTGGTTAGGCGGATGGTTAGCGAGTATCTATAGAATTGTTAGGGTTTATCTTTTGCTGCAATTGCGTCACCCCAGGTTGTGTCCCCTTTAGCGGCATAAAGACTTGCTGAGTACCCCTAGGGTCTCACACGATAAATTATTGGTTCAGACGAACAGGTACACTCGCAAGATGGATACTGGGTGGAAGAGACGGACGATGTGGGCAACAATCATTCGGTGTAGAGATTCCGGGAACGGGGATCCGTGAGATCTGTGGGCGGGATGTGCTTATTTATGGGGCATCTTATGCCGATTTGCTTCTTATCCGTACTCGGATTTTGTCTTCCGCTTCCGCCTGATACTCTGATGTTTGATGTATGAGGAGATATCCTAAACTATTATATCTATCTAGGATATTTGGATCTTGCTGTATGGCGTTGCTATATTTCCTTTCTTTTTAGATGGAATGGCTCTGATGTACTGTTGTATGGTGGCTTGCATACATACTCATTTGTGTATGTAGTTGATCCCTTCGCCTGCCGATTACGCCGCCCGTTCTTGTCCCGATGTTTGGAAATGGTTGGGACGGCCGAAAGGTCTACCTGTGAGTGGCATTTGGGCCCTACCGTACTATTTCAACCATTTCTGCTCATCCAGGCTTGTAACTAGGAGCGTAATTCACCGAGGTAGTTACAATTGGTATCAGAGCCATCCCGCCCTTTAGGGTCTCAGCCAAATGGTCGTTGTCTGTCTAGCAAATATTTTTGGTAGTTATGTATACTAGGGAAAAACAAAACGCGAGAGTAGGACTGCTTCCATTTTTCTTCTTACCCCTCCACCACCCTTTTCTGGTAAGGAAGTGTAACGTTTTCAATCCTCTTCTTAAACATTCAAACTAGGATTCACGTGTTCTGGGTTTCCGTAGTACCATAGGTTGTCTGTGTGTGTGTAATTCCTTGTCTATCTGTTGCATCCAAGTTGTTATCGCAATCGGCCTTTTGGTTATCAACTGTTGGTACATTCCATACCGACAGGCTTTTGCAAACCGACGCGATCTATCTGATTCGTTGTATTCCGACGCGATCTGTCTTACTCTTTGTTAACCGACGCTATCTTGTTTGGGGTGTTCGTTTCCGTAGTTGCTAATCTTTAGGTTCATCGTGAGAAGAAGGGGTTGGGATATGTGTTTTTACTTATTCATGTGCGGAGTAATGATTTGAGTGCGGGATGGAGTCGCCACCATACCACTACTCTTATCATTCGCTCTTGTATATTGAATTGGTAGAGTCACTAATCTTGATTCGTTAAGTGATTTTGCGCATCTATTGGTATTTTAATGCCGAAATTTGTGGAAAAAATTTCTTTGATATATCTGTGTACCACACTCCTTTTCAGTCGTGTGCGATATGCTTAATATCTTCTAGGTGCTTTGAACTTCGTTGATATTTTAATGTCATCTTAGTAAATTGTATCCTTTAATCTTTATTAATTCCATCTTGGTACTATTTTGGATTATTATTATTCTCCATCATAGTACTGACTTGTGTCTTATATCAATCACAGGATGGCACCACCACGCCGTTCTGAGGAGGACATACAACCTGAACTGGGGGCAGCGTTGTCAAGCATCGCCAATGCCTTGGCAGCAATGCAGCAGAACCAGCAGCGCTTTGAAGAAAGTGTCCGGAGGAATGAGTTTGCTCTACTACCTCCACCTCCCAAGCGAGGAGACATCAAAAGCTTCCTGAAGTTCAACCCACGCCAATTTGATGTTTCTGATCAACCACTTGATGCTGATGATTGGTTGCGTGAGATGTCAAGGCTACTGGCAACTGCTGATGTTCCTGAGCAAGAATGGGTAAAGTGTGCTACTTACCTTCTGAAGGGAGATGCAGCTCTCTGGTGGGAGAATTACCTGAAGGCAAACTGCACTGGTTTTCAGCCTACTTGGGGACAGTTCACTGGAGCTTTCAAAGAGCAGTATCTGTCAGAAATTGTCATGGAGAGGATGAAGGAAGTGTTTCTCAACCTCAAGCAGGGCAATGATAATGTCAATACCTACATCAGAAACTTCATGAACCTTTCTCGTTATGGTGGCGATGAGATCTCGGATGACAAGAAGAAGCAAAAGAGGTTCAGGCAAGGGCTCAATGCATCGATTAAATATGCAATCACACATGCAAGACCAGCGTCTTTTCTAGAACTTCAGCATACAGCTCTGCAGGAAGAAGCAAGTAGGCAAGTGTTTGAGGAGTCAAAGAAACACAGCCGTGATGCAGCAAGCTCTTCAGCTACGTCAGCTCCTTCTAAGCGTCGTGTCTGGGTTCCTAACACCCCACCGTCGCTCCCGGCTTCACCAAGACCTTCAAGCTTCACGGCAAGGCCACCAAACTTCCTCACTGCTGCTCCCAGGGGCTACAACCACCACTACCCTGGAGCGCCTGGCGGAGTCCCTGGCTACGTTGCTCCACGTCCACCTAGTGCTTGTTACACTTGTGGAAACACTGGGCATCAAAACTGGAACTGTCCGATGAAGAACAAGGCTCTTCCTCCACCACCTCCAAGATCTGCGGCAAGCTCTCCTTTGGTTCGTGCACCACCACCTCGGGCTCTCAACATCAACACCAAGCCCGGGTCTACTGTTGCTCATGCCAACTGCATCAACGCCGCTCAAGCTGAGCATGCACCTGGAGTTGTGATGGGTATGCTTCCCGTTAACTCGGTTCCTGCAAGAGTTTTGTTTGATTCTGGTGCTTCGCATTCTTTTGTTTCGCATAAGTTTGCACATGAGCAGGATCTGGATATGGTTCCTTTATCACATCGTCTGGTGGTTCTATCTCCTGGTTCAAACATGAGGGCTGCTCATATCAGCCATGGCAATCAAATTGAGATTGGTGGCTCTTCGTTCTCGGCATCCTTAATTGTTCTAGGCAATTCTGACATTGATGTCATCTTGGGCATGGATTGGTTGACAGCAAATGCAGCTGTGATTGATTGTGCTGAGCGCTCGGTTTCTCTGAATATTCCTGAAGGCCATATAGTCTATTCTCCAAGTCAGACTCCTGCTATCCAGCTTTTCTCTTTGGCGACTCTGAATGTTGATGCTATGGAAGCTATTCAGAGTGTTCCGGTGGTCTGTGAGTTCCCAGATGTCTTTCCTGAAGAGTTGCCAGGTATGCCTCCGAATCGTGAGGTTGAGTTTGTAATTGAGCTTGAACCTGGTACCGCTCCTATCTCCAAGCGGCCTTATAAAATGGGTCCTGCTGAGTTGGCTGAACTCAAACGGCAGCTTGATGAACAAGAGAAGTTGGGCTTCATTCAGCATAGTACTTCTTCTTGGGGTAGCCCAACAATCTTTGTGAAGAAGCGAGACAAGACTGATAGACTTTGTGTTGACTATCGGGCTCTCAATGCTAAAACCATCAAGAATAAATATCCCCTTCCGCGGATTATTGATCTCTTCGATCAGCTAGCTGGAGCTGTGGTATTCTCTAAGCTTGACTTGAGAAGTGGTTATCACCAAATCAAGATTCGCAAGGAAGATGTTCCTAAAACAGCTTTCACCACCCGCTATGGCCTGTATGAGTACACGGTCATGTCTTTCGGTCTCACCAACGCACCTGCCACCTTCTCGAGGCTCATGAACTCGGTTTTCATGGAGTATCTTGATAAGTTCGTTGTGGTCTACCTGGATGACATCCTAGTCTATTCTAAGTCACAGAAAGAACATGAAGAACACCTTCGGTGTGTCCTAAGCAAGCTTCGTGAGAACCGCTTGTATGCAAAGTTCTCCAAGTGTGAGTTTTGGCTGCCTCAAGTAACCTATCTTGGTCACGTCATATCTGCCAAGGGCATTGCAGTCAATCCGGAAACTGTAAGGACAATTGTTGAATGGCTTCCTCCTGTTAATGTCAAAGAAGTGCGGAGTTTCCTTGGTTTGGCTAGTTATTGTCGTCGCTTCATTTAGAACTTTTCGAAGATAGCGAAGCCTCTTACCGATCTCCTCAAGAAAGGCAAGAAATACCTTTGGACTCCTGCATGTCAAGCAAGCTTTGAGACACTCAAAGAGAAGCTCACTTCCACACCAGTCTTGGTTCCTCCGGATACATCCAAGCCTTTCCAGATATTTTGTGACGCCTCTTTGCAAGGATTGGGTGCGGTCCTTATGCAAGAAAAACAAGTTGTTGCTTATGCCTCTCGACAGTTGAAGACGCATGAGATCAACTATCCTACACATGACCTCGAGCTCGCAGCAGTTGTCTTTGCTTTGAAAGTATGGAGGCACTACTTGCTTGGCAATCGTTGTGAGATCTTTTCTGATCACAAGAGCTTGAAGTATATCTTCACACAGCCTGATCTCAACCTTCGCCAGAGGAGATGGATTGAAGCAATCAATGATTTTGATTTGTCTATCAACTACACTCCGGGCAAAGCTAATGTCATGGCAGATGCTCTCAGCCGCAAAGCTTATGTCAACAACCTCATGATGGAAGAGCAGCAACCTCTCTTGTGCGAGGAATTCCGTCAGCTCAACCTTGAAATTATGGAACAAGGGTATCTCCTGAACCTTCTAGCAACCCCTCTCTTAGAAGAAAAGGTTCGCTCTCGTCAGCTTGGTGATCCGTACACCAAAAACATCATCTCCAGGATTCAGCTTCCGAAGTATGAGTCCTTCCACGTCGATGATAAAGGCACGCTCTTCTTTGAACACCGGATGTTTGTTCCGAACTACCCGGGTTTGAGAGAACAAGTTCTCAAGGAGGCGCATGATTCTGTTCTTTCTATCCACCCTGGCAGCACAAAGATGTACATGGACTTGAAAACACAATATTGGTGGCCTGTTTTGAAACGATATTGTGCCAAGTATGTCTCGGAGTGTGATGTCTGCCGCAGAGTGAAAGCTGTCCATCAGAAACCTTCCGGTCTTCTACAGCCATTGAAACCCCCGGAATGGAAATGGGAGAAAGTAGAGATGGACTTCATCACTGGTTTTCCTAGGTCGCAGAAGGGCAACAACGCAATCTTTGTTGTCATTGACAGGCTTTCTAAAGTGGCTCACTTCTTCCCCGTCAAGGAAACCATTTCTGCAATTCAGTTGGCGGAGCTCTATATCAACAGAATTGTCTCTCTGTATGGGGTTCCGCTTGAGATCAGTTCAGACCGTGGAAGCATCTTCACTTCCAAGTTCTGGGAAAGTTTCCAAAATGCTTTGGGAACAAAGTTGAACTTCAGCACAGCTTACCACCCTCAGTCGCAAGGACAAGTTGAAAGGATCAATCAGATTCTGGAGGATATGCTCCGTGCTTGCGTCATCTCGTTTGGCATGAAGTGGGAAGAATGTCTTCCTTATGCCAAATTCTCGTACAACAATAGCTTCCAGAAAAGTCTAAAGATGGCACCATTTGAGGCTCTCTATGGTCGCAAATGCAGAACTCCGATTGGTTGGTCGGGTGCAGGAGAAAGAATTTTGTTTGGCCCTGACATTGTAACTCAAGCGGAGGAGAAAGTTCATATCATTCTCGAAAATCTGAAGATTGCTCAAAGTCGCCAGAAGAGCAATTATGACAGAAAGCACACGGACATGGAGTATGTCCCTGGTGATCTCGTTTACCTTCGTGTCACTCCCATGAGAGGCACGCACCGTTTGGGTATCAAAGTAAAGCTGGCTCCTAGATACCTCGGTCCCTTCAAAATTCGTGGAAGAAGAGGAGAAGTTGCTTATGATCTTGAGCTCCCGGAAAAACTCAAGGTCCATGATGTTTTCCACATCTCTCAACTCAAGAAGTGCTTCAAGGATCCCGGCAGGACCGTGGACCATGACCTTATCAATCTCCAAGAAGACCTGTCTTATCAAGAACACCCCACAAAAATCCTTGAAATCGCAGAAAGAAGGACTCACAACAAGTCCATCAAGTCCTGCAAGGTGCAGTGGTCGCACCATTCTGTTGATGAAGCCACTTGGGAACGTGAAGATGATCTCCGTGCCAAGTATCCTACCCTCTTTGTGTCTTCTTCTTCATCCTAGAATCTCGGGGCGAGATTCCTGTTTAGTGGGGGAGAGTTGTAGCATCCCAATTGTCTAACAATTGTAATGCTACTTGGTCTAGTAATATAATGGCTACTTCAAATATATAATTGTTGCATCATCATTATGTCATGCTCATCTCATCATGCCACCTTGCATTTGAGCATCATATAAAACCCTTTTTGTTTTGGTTCTTCCCTCATATGCATCATTAATTGTATTTGCCTCTTGATATTGTATTTGGTTCTTGATATATTGTTTAATGCCCAAGTTGAGTTGGGGGCATATCTTTTATTCAACTCCATCACCTTTCTTGTCATCACCCCATCATTCCACCATTCCACCATACATGAGCATTGCAACTTATTTGGTTTCACCTCTAGCTCATATGTGTTGGTGTGGATCCATTCTAGTTCCACATGCTCTCATCTTAGCATCATGTTGTTTTCACATTATTGATATATGAGAGCCACATGGACACCTTTGCATGCCTTGTGAGTGGGACCCTTTTATAGCTTCCATATGGATTATTATGGATTTATGCTCATGTTGGGATATTTTGTGGGCTTATTAAATACCTAGTGGCATATACACACTAGAAAGTCCCATTTCTATTCAGATATGGTCATCTCCATCTACTCCACATGGGGCATCCTTTTTAATTCTTTTGCTTGGCTTTTATTCCAATTCTGGGAATGCATAATAATAATGCCATGTTAATATCATTGTTCTCACAAAAATAAACATGGCATTAAATATTTTGCATGGGCCATGCAAGATCCACCACCTTCTAGTCATTTGAATTTTATTTGGATTTTGTGAGTGGATCATCTCTATCTCTCTCTCCCTCCTTTGGCTTGGTCTTATTTGATCTTGCTTAAACCTTATCACCACATCTCTCTCTCTCTCTCTTTTTCTTCACCCCCCCTCTCTCTTTTCACCCCATCCATGCTTGGACAAGTGGATCTCTTCTAAACCCAAACCCTACACCTATTCCTCCTAGTCTTGCATGATCTAGTTTGTTGAATGCAAGCATTCAAACCCTAATCTCCTCCCTCTTTCCTCTCTATCTAACCCTCTCACCTAATCTATACCATATCTACCCCTCCCCCTCTCTTCAAAACCCTAGCTACCATCACCCCCTCTCTTCTTACCCTCCCCCTCACCATGCCGAGTCCCTCCTACCTGGCCACCCTGGCCCACCTAGCCACCCCATCTACTCCCTCTCTCCTCTACCCCTACCCCAAACCTAACCCTAACCCGGGCCTCACCCTGACCCCACCTGGAAGCCACCACCTGCCCTGCCCTGCCCGACCTAGCACGTGAGAAGGAGGAGGAGAGAAAGGTGGCCGAGCCACCTTTTTCGTCTACCACCTCCCCACGGCATCTACCTACCCCTCTCTGCTTTATCCCATCCCCCACCACCTCTCTGCCTCGCCAGATCCAGCCCCAGCGCCCTGCCTCTTCCCCCTCTTCTCCACCGCATCCGTCTACCCCATCGCCGGCCAAACCCTCGGCCTCCACCGCCCCTACTCACACCAGCCGGTGGCGTGACGCACTGGGTGACGCGGAAGACCAAGGGCCCTCTACTGCATCACCCTGTACGCGCCGTCGCAGAGGAGGAGCACCGGAGCCGAAGAACACCAACGCCACCGACGCCTAACCCTAGATCTCCGGCGTCTGCCTCGCCACCGATCGTCGGCTCCTCCGACCGTTCCAACACCACCGACAGCCCCTCGGTGAGCCAACCTCCCTCCTAGACACCCTCGCCTTCGCCATCGTGTCCTGGCCGCGACGTGCGTTCCGTCGAGCACCCTCGGTGCACCGACGAGCGCGTGCGTCTGCTCGCCCCCGCAAAGCGCAGAACCTCATCTAGGCCCCGTCCACCCTCCTGGCATCACCCCGAGCCCACCGCAGTGGCTGCCGCCTACGCGCGCGCACGCCAGGTCCCTGGATCGATCCCCGCCCGCGCCGTGCTGCGTCTGTCACGCATCGATCGCTCGTCAGGGCAATCAGAGAAGAGGAACAGTACGGCCGTGGCCTTTTGCGCATACCCCCTGCCTTTTTGACTCCCTGAACCTGCGCTCCCCTAGGCCCACTAGTCGGTGTCTGTTGCCTTTTTGCAAAAAGGCACCTGCGTTCTGTTTTCATCAACCCGCAGTCCCTCCGCTGATCCGCGTGGCAGCCCCACACCCGTCCGCTGGCGCGTGGGTCCGCCTGTGCCGTGGCCCCACATGTCATTCGCTTAGGCTAGGTTAGCTCGCAGTGATAAAAGGATTCCTGCGCGCTGTGGCGTCCAGTCAGCGTTGGCCCCACCCGACAGTGACTGTGGCTAGCTTGAGCTGAGTAATAAAAGTACTTTCTGTTTTCTGGTTTAATTCAAACTTATTTCAAATTAATTCAAATTCAAAATTCAAATCTGTTTTAATATATCTTTTAAAATACAAATCCAATTGATACAAGTAATATATGTTTTCAAACCAGAAAAATGTGAGGAATTCAAATATGCCATCCAAAATATATTTTGAACACTTAAAATTCCAAGTTGATTTAAATTACAATAAAATGCCCTTTTTCCTAAATTAATTAATAACTTTTGTTTTATAACTCCAAATTTAACAAATAATATGTCTAAAATGATTAGCTCGACGAGACCTTTATGTTTATGCATTCCTTGGTTTGTTTTGAAGCATGCATCATATAAATATAATGTGTACAGCAACTTTAATGAGTATAAAATGGGATTAAAACTCAATTAAATGCTTTATTATTGTATTCCACACCTCACCTATGCCATGCTACTTTATTGCCATGCAAATTGTGCATCATTCATCATGGCATGATTGTTTGCTTGTCGCATTTAATTCATATGCTTGCGCACTTTATTTATGTTGGCCCTTGTTTGTTTGGTTCTTCTTCGAATAGACGCTGAGCAGGGGATATATCAAGAGAACCAGGAGTACTACCCAGATCCATCACTTGTTTCAACTGAGCTGCCAGGCAAGCACTACCACATGCTTGCATACATATAGTACCTATTGCCTCTATCTTATTCTTGCATCATTGAGTCGCGATTGCATTAATTTGAATCCCAAGTATTGCATAGCCTTTACTTTTAAACCCCACCGCAGCTTGTTCCTCCATCCCATGAGCCCTTACTACAGGAGTTGTTTGAGCCATGCGAGTCGTAGAACAGCATGTGTAGGGTATGTGAGTGTCTGTTGGACAACGAGGTACCTATACAACTTAATCTGAGTAGTAATGGGATAATTAATGAAAGTGGCATCGGTGAGCCATATTCGCTATTTGGTTTTTCAGGCTCACTTGTGTCCCGTAGGACCCCGAGTACTTGATTCCTGTTCCTTGATTATTCGCGCTATCCACATCTGGGAGGCCTTATGGACCCCCCTGAGCCAGAGCTTGATTCATACTTATTTCTTGGGGCCACAAACTAGTTTGAGGTTTTATTTACTATCCTGTACTTATGCCATGCTTTACTGCTTTATTTAAATTGTGCGAGGTACTGCACACTGTACTGTTTAGGTCCGTGACCCGTTTTCGCTGTATCGACAAGCCCAGTCACACTTTCGGGTTCCTAGTCGTTTACAGCCGGCCACACAAACCTTGAGTCTGTCTCGTAGCCGGCCAGCTTCGTCGCGGGTAGCTTAATGGGGTGGCCCCTGAAATATTTCTGAATCCTGTGATCGCTTTGTCGTGACTGCCTCGTTGGGTTTTGATTTGGTTTTTCCGAGGCATATCGAGTGTGTGTTGCTATTTGTGCACCCCTGCAGGGTAAAACTTTCTGAAAGCCGTGTCCGCGGTTATGGACGACTTGGAGCACAGTTTCTCGATCATAGACAAGAATAACTAAAGTACCGCTTTTAATTTGACTAGATTAGGTACCGGACTAGTAAATAGTGCAACACTCATGGAATGGATAATAAAACTGCCAACGGATGGGGGGGTTGTTCGTCCGCTTCCTCGTCAGCGAGGAGGAGGATGGATCTGTTAAGTTTACCGTTATAACTGTTATAACTGTTGTTATTAATTCACGGACATCCGTCTATCTCTGGTTAGGCGGATGGTTAGCGAGTATCTATAGAATTGTTAGGGTTTATCTTTTGCTGCAATTGCGTCACCCCAGGTTGTGTCCCATTTAGCGGCATAAAGACTTGCTGAGTACCCCTAGGGTCTCACACGATAAATTATTGGTTCAGACGAACAGGTACACTCGCAAGATGGATACTGGGTGGAAGGGACGGACGATGTGGGAAACGATCATTCGGTGTAGAGATTCCGGGAACGGGGATCCGTGAGATCTGTGGGCGGGATGTGCTTATTTATGGGGCATCTTATGCCGATTTGCTTCTTATCCGTACTCGGATTTTGTCTTCCGCTTCCGCCTGATACTCTGATGTTTGATGTATGAGGAGATATCCTAAACTATTATATCTATCTAGGATATTTGGATCTTGTCGTATGGCGTTGCTATATTTCCTTTCTTTTTAGATGGAATGGCTCTGATGTACTGTTGTATGGTGGCTTGCATACATACTCATTTGTGTATGTAGTTGATCCCTTCGCCTGCCGATTACGCCGCCCGTTCTTGTCCCGATGTTTGGAAATGGTTGGGACGGCCGAAAGGTCTACCTGTGAGTGGCATTTGGGCCCCACCGTACTATTTAAACCATTTCCGCTCATCCAGGCTTGTAACTAGGAGCGTAATTCACCGAGGTAGTTACAGCAACGTTGCATTGTCCGCTGGTAGGTAGCACCTGCGTTTTTCAGCCCAAAGGGCATTGTGACGTAGCAGAACATGTCGTATGGGGTAGTGAACGAAGTGGCCAATTGGTCCAACTTCCTCATCTTGATCTGGTGGTATCCTGAGTATGCATCGAGAAAACACAAAAGTTTCGAGCCAGTCGTCGAGTCAATGACTTGGTCAATGCGAGGCAAAGAAAATGGATCTTTGGGACATGCTTTGTTCAAGCCGGTGTAATCAACACACATTCTTAATTCATTGGTTCCCTTTTTGGGGACAAGTACAGGATTTGCCACCCATCGGGTGTGAAGGACTCCTCGGATAAACCCAATCTTAAGTAACCTAGCTATCTCTTTGCCAATGGTGTGTCTCTTCTCATCTCCGAAGCGTCGTAGAGGTTGTTTCACTGGTTTACATTTTGGATCTATGTTTAAGCTGTGCTCGGCAAGTTCCCTAGGTACACCTTTCATGTCGACAGGTTGCCAGGCAAAGATGTCCCTATTCTCACGGAGGAACTCGACGAGCGTGCTTTCCTATTTGGGATCCAGGTTCGTCCCAATGGCGACGGTCTTGGAGGCATCGCCTACCACAAGTTCCACCTGCTTGGTCTCGATGGCGGCCTTGAACGCAGGAGCGGAGTCGGAGATTTGCTTCTTCGACGCGGGCATCTCTGAGTCATCGACCTTTCTCTGGATCTCCTTTAATTCTTCGCTGTAGAGGACAGCTTCTGCAACGACTGCTTCGTTGATCTCGCAGTCCCTTGCCTTGGTAAAGCTTCCGGATATGGTGATGACACCGTTTGGTCTGGGTATCTTGAGCTTGTTGTAGACGAAGCATGGCTTGGCCATGAACGTGTGGAATATGTCGCGGCCGAATATGATGTGGTACACACTCTTGAAGGGGACCACCTCGAAGGTCATGCGCTCTTGGCGGTAATTATTAACGTCGCCAAAGGCTACCTGAAGCGTAATGCACCCAAGGGACCGAGCCTCCCGACCAGGAACTACTCCATGGAAAACGGTGTTGGTCCGCCTTAGGTTTGTCTCTGTCAAGTTTATCTTCTGTAGTGTATCCAGGTACATAATGTTGATGCTACTTCCACTATCCACCATGCACTTGGTGAACTCCACGCCATCAATCAGTGGATTGATGACCATGGCGTACTAGTTCTCCATGGGCACAAGGTCTGGGTGCTCCGTCCTGTCCCAAGTTATTGGAACTTCCGACCAGTGCAGGTACTGGGGAACTGGGGGGAGAGTGGCCATCAGGATCCTTAGAGAGGTCTTCTGTTGTCGGACGGTGGGGGTGCCAAGGAAAGTGTGGTAGACTGGGGCCTTCTTCGCGCCCTTGTCATCGCTCTTGGCGGCGTGCTTGGGGTCAACGTCCTCGTCCATGTCACTTGATTCCTTGGATTCCTCCTCCTTCTTATTCCCCTTTCCCTTGCCTCGCGGTCTGTTCTTCCGACTTTGCTTGTAGCCGGACTCCGGGTCTTCCTTGAGGTCATTGACGAACTTGCAGTGTCGATTGGTATGGGTGGCCTTGCCGTTGGCGTCGAGGTGTACGAGGCACGGCATATCGCCGTACTCTTCGTAGGTTTGGGGAACGCGGAGGGGCGCCGAGTTAGTTTCACTTCCTCGCTGCTGCCCGCGGCCTGCTCCCCTTCCTTGGCCACATTGTCCGCCTTCTCCTCGTCCTGCAAAAGTCATAGCGACCATTTCGGTAGATTTCTTTTCTTCTGGAGCGGTTTTCCGCTTTGTACTGCTGTTCCTCCGAGCTTGAGTTGGGACGGTCGTTGCCGGCAAAGAGCTACGAGCATCGTCGGCGGCAGCTGCGAACTCACTAGCTAACTGAATCATCTGATTCAAGTCAAGATGATGATTGTCCTGCAAGCACTTCAGCTTATGTCGGAGCAGCGTGCCCCTTTCCAACCCATCGATGAAGGCGGCCATGGCGGTTTGAGCGTGCACTCCCGCGCAGGAATTCTTCATATCCAGCCAACAGGAGAGGTAGGCGCGAGATGTCTCGTCTTTCTCTTGCACGCACCGCTGTAGATCGCCCACAGTGTAGGGACGCTTGTATGTACCCTCAAAGTTCTTGGTGAATGCTTCTTGCATATCCAGCCAGTGGTAGATAGATTTCTCCGGCAAATCATCGATCCATTGACGGGTCGTGCCTGCCAACATTAATGGGAGGTACTTGACGGCGACGTTGGGGTTGCCTCCGGCAATCTCCACCGCATTTCCGTAGTCCTGCAACCATGTGGCAGGTTTGGCTGTGCCGTCATAGGGATTGATGGTCTTGTCAATCCGGAAACCTTTGCGGTAAGTTGCGGACCGTATTGCAGGTCCAAAACAACGTGGTCCCAGGTATGGTCCTTCCCGGGCCTCATGGATCTTATCGATCCGTGAACCTGCGTCGTACGGCTCCGGGTTCTTCTTCTTGTTGTCAACAGGGGAAGGGCTGCGTGAATGACGCGGGCCTCTTCCGCCATGGTGACTGCTTGGCGGCGACGGAGGCGGAGGTGGCGGTGGGTTAGCCTTCTTGCTGTTACCCTCCTGCGACGCCTCACGCCTGTCGCGGTTGCTTGTCGGACGCGGAGGATCGTGGTGTGATCTGCTCTTGTGTCCTTGGTGACGCTCTTCATCATGATGGGTCGGTGCCGCGTTGTCGCGGATGACGATGCCGCACTGCTTTGGTGGGGGCATATCCGTATGATGGTGAGCCTTGTGATCTTCGTGACGTCGGGGGGATCAGGGCGGTGGTGACGGGCGACGAGGTCGGGCTTTTTCTCCGTGGTCGGAGGATATGGGGATAGGATCCATCCTATTGCGCGCATCCCTCCGTCTTCGTTCTGATGAGCCCGTCTGTGATCCGACATCCTGAGGAGATCTGTCCGGTTTGTACTGGCTAGATTGGCAGAGTGCTGGGTCAGACTCGAGCCTCTAAGAGGTGGCTTTTTCCTGCTGCTCTACCGCCTTGGCCACTAGGTCATAGACCTGTTCTACTGCCTCAGGTGATCTATCCTGCTCCAGAAGGGTCTTGGCAACGGCGAGGTTAAGGAGTGGGGTGGGCATCACCTGCTTTCCCTCGCTATCAATGTATGGCTTGGCCTGTGCCGGCTTCGAGGGATCCCATCCTAGGTTGCGCCGTACACCAGGATCGTTGATGACGCGAGCTGGAGCTTTCTTAGCCTTTTGCTGTTGTAGCAGGGTCTTGTACTCGGCCTCCATTGCTCTGGCTTTCTCTATGGACTTCTACGCGTTGACCAGATCGCGATCTAGTTTAGCGCCTTGCTCCGCGATGGCTTGCGCCTCCTCCAGTAGCTGCTGGCGTTTCTCGTCAAGCTGAGTCACGTTCCGAATATGAGCAACGGTTAGTGGATCGACGAGGAGATTGCCGTACATCACTCTATCAGCTGGAGTAACATGGGCTGCTGCCGATGTGGATGCTGGAGGCGGCAAGTTTGCGGTGTTGTTGTTGCTCGGGCCGGTGTCGAGTTCCTGCGGCTGCTGCACTGGGTTAGGCGGAGGAGGCATGACCTTTGCGTGATCATCGTCGGCAGCAATAAGTGGCCCCTTCCCCTTTTCCAGCGTGGTAGGCGGAGCTTGCCTGGGTTGATCTTCATCCATCGCTGTCCCAATGGTGACGAACACCCCTCGAGACATGACGGTGTTGTTAGCTTGCTCGTCGCGCGAGTACTCCTCCTCCATCTCCTGCATAGCGGAGTCTAGCTCCTCTGGACTGAAGTCTATCTCCTCTGAATCTGCACTGAAATCAGCATAAAGTGCGTCAATGACAGAGTCGGAGGGTGCCAGGATTTCCTCGATGACGGGCGTTGGAGGTGCAACGGCCTCGACGATGACTGGAGGTGGTGGTGCTGCTACGACGATGGCGGCCGGAGGCGGTGGTGGTGGTTGAATCGGAGGGGCTCCGTCAATGAGCGCAAGCGCTGTCTAGGCTGCCGCTTCGGCCTCCGCGTAGTTGTTGACGGTGTTCACCATGCCTTCGAAGGTAAGTCGGCCTGACGCCTGCTACCGCCTTAGAGAATGTCGGAGAAGCGTGCCATGGTCCAGTCCTTCCACAAAGTGATAGATGGCATCATCATTGGGGTAGTTGGCCAGATCGGCCTGTATGCGGAGCCATCTGGCGAGGTAGTCGCGGGGGTTTTCGCCCTCTCTCTGAACACAGCGCACCAGATCGAAGATGGTAACCACCCCGACGAACTTGGATCTCTGTTGTCCAGATGCACGGACGAAGCCGGCGGATTTGCAGTGATCTTCCACCTTTATATCCTGCACAGGGGCGGTTTGGGTGGGCCTTGAATTTTTTCGATCTTTGCCGGCAAACTCCGAGGAGAGATCCGACAGCGATCCTTCCGCGAACGTGTCCTGCCCGTAGGCGGTCCGTGCGGGCCTTGATGTTTTCCGATCTTTGCCGGCAAACTCCAAAGAGAGATCCGACATTGATCCTTCCGCGAACATATCCTGCTCGTAGGCGGTCCATGCGGGTCTTGATGCTTTCCGATCTTTGCCGCCAAACTCCGAAGAGAGATCCTACATTGATCCTTCCGCGAACGTATCCTGCCCGTAGGCAGTCCGTGCGGGTCTTGATGCTCCTCCGACTCCCAGGGAACTAGTGCCCGAGTCGGTTTTGTCGATGAAGAGGTGGATGTCTCCGATAGGAACGATCGAACACCGCCTAGGGTTCGTCTTCGCCGGGATCCAGAACTTGTCAGGTGGGATGATCGGAATGTTGCCAGAGAAGAGAACGCGACCGATGGCTACGGTTTCACCGATTCCTGCGAAGATCTTGGTCCTCGCCCGTTGAAGAGCCTGAAGCGCCTCTTGCCCCACGGTGGGCGCCAACTGTCGTGGTATTGCCGACGAGTACGCCATGGAGGGGTCCTCACAGTGCGTGTTTAGAGACGTGGGGTAAGGCGGATGGTTGACGGGTACGAGGTAACACAGCTTACCCAGGTTCAGATCCCACGACGGTGGCGGAATCCTACTCCTGCTATAAATCACTATAATGGCAATACGCCGAGTTACAGAGATAGGTTCGCTGTGCGAGGTGTGTGTAAAACGATGCCCTAAAGGCTCCCATAGGTCCGACTTATATAGTCGTCAGATCCTAGGGTTACAGGGAAAAGTCCTAGCCAGACAGGCTACAGAGTCCTACACCGTCTATCACTAGTCTTGTGTATCTTGTACTCCAAGGCTTCGGGTACGCTGGTGACTCCACCGTAGCCTTCCTTTATCCGGCATGGGCCTCCCTTCTGGATCCACCTAACTGGGATGCCCAGCAAGCCAAAGGCCATGCTACCGACTATGGGCCACCCGGGTTAGTCGAATAAGAGACATGCTATGAGGATACCCATATAGCATATCCCCAACACTAGATGCTCCAAGTAGACTAAACAGCTTTAAATTTTCTTTCCACAAAATGAGAATGCTCGGAGAGGCGTCGCCAATGAGAAATTCCACAAGATGCGTGCAGAGTTGGAAGCTGAAAAGGGTAAAACTGCCTTCGTAAAGGAACAAATCACCAAGATCAAGAGTCTATTTTTCCTTTCGTTTTCGTACTTCGTCTTGGTCTTGTGCCGCCATTCTCTGACTACTCACTATGTAATGTTCTTTCTCCGACTTGCAGTTACCATCGCCAAGGCCAAGGACATTGTTGAGCAGTCCAAGCACATTCAGTTGCTGGACAGCAAAAACAAGATCCTTAAGTAGGAGAGAAAAGATATGCTGAAGATGCACGAGGACTCCATGGAAGTCCTGCGGGATTCCGCCAACACTGAGATGAACCGCTTGAAGGAGGAGATTGCGATGCTGAAAGAGCAGAAGAGAGCTGCCGATGAGCAGAATCAGCGCAATCTGGAAGCATACAAGATCCTCCGACAAGAACGGGACTCCATGGCGGAAATGCTCCAGCAAGCTGAGGCGAGCATCTTTGGTTAGTGAATCTCTGTCTTGTACTTCTGTAAGCCAGGTACTTTGAACTTTTGTGTTATTGAACTCATGTGATCCCTTGTCGGAATTGCAGCTCCTATTGGTTTAACCCAATCGCCTCCTTCGCCAAAGGAATGCATAGTCCTTGCTGGCAACTTTATCAGCACCGCCATCAGGCAGGCCAAGGAGATATCCAAGCCCCTCCAGATCAATATCAAAGCGGTGGATTCCGTGATGAAGTTTTCGGAGATCCTGCGCCAAGCCCCCGAGCGTATTTTAAGTTGGAAAGCTTCCTGTACATGGGCTGGTGCAAGGATGGCACTATCGATGGTCAAGGCGCACTATGAAGATGCTGACATCAACGTGGTAACCTCAGGTCTTCCCGACATAGATGATTACGGCCAGAAGATTGATCATAAGTCTATCTTGGCATCTCTCGCGGGCTATGACACAAGGGTTGCCGAGTTGGTTGACCATAATGTCTTCATGCCCTTAGAGACCATTGACGGCGACCATCAAAGCTCCTCCGAGTCCCTTAAGACTACCGACTTCGAGGACGATGACTCTCCTGCTGCCGACGATGCTGCATCCAAGTCTCCTGCGCCAGAGGAATGAAAAACAGCTTGTAATATTTGTTTCCTCCGGTTTGATGTATGCGGAAAAACTACTAAGTTATCTTAAGGCGTAAAAACAATGGGTGTAATTTCCTGCTACTTAAGCACTGGTTCCGGCATGTAATTATTTTTCATGCAAGTGTTGGCTTATCCATTACTTTGGTTTTTATGCTTGACCTTTCATGACTCGGAAGACTCATAATCGGAACCATGTGCTTAGGTGATGATGCCCAATGGCACCATCAAAAACCTAAACACAAAATCGCCGACAACAAGTGCCAAAAGTCACTACTCCAGAATCCACATAAAAACAATAAAGAACATGTAGACCAAAAAACTTAAGCTAACGCCCGTAAGCGGAATTTTCACAAGTGCAAATGCAAACTTGCCCATAAAGGTTTTATACGATCCAAAAATGAACACTAAAGGAGGTAAAGACTCAGAAATATGAGTGAACCAGAGAGCTTTATTTCATTGATCATATAAGAGGTACACAGTAGATAGAAAATATGCTAAATGTAAAAAGGACGTAGTTGTGCTATGTTCCATGGCCGATCAAGCTCCGGATAGTCATCATCCGGGTCACGTCGCTTATGGTTATGATCTTCGCTGGGTCTATCCTCAAGTTCACGATTGTCAACGAGGTAGTAAGACCCATTAAGCAGCGCCTTGCTTATGATGAACGGTCCTTCCCATGGCGGGGATAATTTGTGTGACTTCTTCTGCTTAAGTCGGAGCACCAGATCCCCCTATTTGAACGAGCGATGCCGAACACGGCAACTATGGTAGCTTCATAGCTTCTGCTGGTAGATAGCGGATCTTTGGCATGCCAAAACATGCTCTTCCTCGAGAAGGTCCACATCTAGGCGTCTAGATTCTTCTACGTCATCTTCGTCGTAGGCAGCAACTCTTGGTGCATCATGAAGGATGTCGGAGGGCAGGATGGCTTCTGCTTCATATACCATGAAGTAAGGGGTGTAGCCGGTGGATCTGTTAGGTGTAGCTTGTAAACTCCACAGCACAGATGGTAGTTGCAGAATTAATCCATTGGCTCGCTCAACTTGTCCATTGGACTATGGGTGTGCCACAGATGCTAGGTCAAGTCGGATGCCCTTGTCCCAACAATAAGCCTCCACTTCTCCGAGTGATAAGTTGATACCGTTGTTGGTGATGATGCTATGTGGGAGACCAAATCTCACCACTAGATCGCGGACAAACCTAAGGGCAGTTGCCCCATCAAGCTTTCTAATGGGTTTAGCTTCTATCCATTTGTTGAATTTATCAACTGCTACTAGCAGATGCGAAAACCCACATGGTGTCGTCTGTAATGGACCAACCATGTCTAGCCCCTAGACTGCAAACGGCCAAGTTATTGGTATTGTTCGCAATTCTTCAGCTAGAACATGGGGTTGTCGGGCATAATACTGGCATCCCATGCATGTCTCAACCAGCTTGTCACCGTCCGCCTTCGCGGTCAGCCAGTAGAATCCTTGCCAGAAGGCTTTGGCGACTAATGATCAAGGAGCGGCGTGATGCCCGCAATCTCCGAGATGGATCTCACGTAGGATTTCAATACCTTCTTGCTGGGAAACACACTTAAGGTATGCACCAGTGGTGCTTCTTTTGTAGAGCTGTCAATTGATTATGGTATAGCCCTTTGCTCGATGTACCATTTGCCATCTTTCGACTTCATCGTCGGGCAAAGTTCCGTGTACGAGATATTCCATGAACGGTTGTGTCCGAGTCGGAGGGACCTTTTTCATTGTGTGAACGAAAGATTCAACTCTATCCGGGTTGTCGATGTCTGCTCCCTTCACGGATGGTGTCCGTAGATGCTCCAGAAAACGCCAGGCAGAATTCTCTTGCAACCTGATCCAAGCTTAGACAATAGATCAGCCACCTCGTTTTGCTCCCTAGGTACATACTTGACTTCATAGCCTAATAAGCTCTTGGCTATCTCATCCACTTCGTCGCGATATGCCGCCATCATAGGGTTCCGCGCGTTCCAGGTGCCAGCCACCTGCTGGGCAACCAAGTCGGAATCTCCACAGCAAACTATGCACTCGATGCCAATATCCTTGGCTACACGTAGTCCATGAATGAGTGCTTCATACTCCGCCATGTTGTTCGTAGCCTCGAAGTGAATCTGCAGAACGTAGTGTAACTTTCTCCCGGTTGGTGACTGTAACAGTACACCAGCCCCCGAGCCATTGAGTAGCTTTGATCTATCAAAGTGCATCACCCAATATTCTGGCTCCAGCATTGGGATAACATCTGGCATCTCTATCCAATCAATAATAAAATCCACCAAGGCTTGTGACTTGATAGCGTCGCGTCTCTTGTAGGTGATCTCGAAGGCGGAAAGTTCAATGCCCCACTTCGTGACCCTTCCTGTAGCGTCGCTGTTGTTGATGATGTCGGACAGTGGAGTCTTGCTCACCATTGTTATAGGGTGCTCCTGGAAGTAGTGCCTTAGCTTCCGAGAAGCAAGGAACACTCCATAAGCTATCTTCTGGTAGTGCGGGTAACGCTGCTTGGACTCCGTCAAGACCTCGCTTACATAGTAAACTGGTCGTTGAACTCCATACTCATGCCCTGGTTCTTTCCGCTCTACCACGACGACGATGCTAATTACCCGGTTGGTGTCCTCCATGTATACTAACATAGGCTCCCTAGGCTCGGGTGCTGCAAGGATAGGCGTCGAGGATAGTGCTTCCTTTAGCTGCTTCAGTGCTGCATCTGCCTTGTCCGTCCATGTAAATTTGTCCACCTTCTTTAGCAACTTGTACAGCGGTAGGGCCTTCTCTCCAAGTCGGCTGACGAACCGACTAACCACTGCAATGCAACCTGTTAGCCATTATATGTCCTTTAGGCATGTCGGACATTTTATGTTTAGGATAGCCTAGATCTTCTCCGGGTTCACCTCGATTCCATGCTGGGAAACGATGAAGCCCAACAATTTGCCGGCTGGGACCCCAAAGACGCACTTCTTAGGGTTAAGCATCATGTTGTATTTCCAGAGATTATCAAAGGTTTCTTTTAAGTCTGAGATTAAGTCGTTTGACTTTTTAGACATCACCTCTATATCGTCCACATAAGTGTGAATGTTCCGACCAATTTGATCATGTAGGCAACGTTGCATTGTCCGCTGGTATGTAGCACCTGCGTTTTTCAGCCCAAAGGGCATCGTGACATTGCAAAACGTGTCGTAAGGTGTGGTGAACAAAGTGGCCAATTGGTCCGACTTCTTCATCTTAATTTGGTGGTATCCTGAGTATGCATCGAGAAACACAAAAGCTCCGAGCCAGCCGTTGAGCCAATGACTTGGTCAATGCGAGGAAAAGCAAATGGATCTTTGGGACATGCTTTGTTCAAGCCGGTGTAATCAACACACATTCTTAATTCTTTGGATCCCTTTTTGGGGACAAGTACAGGATTGGCCACCCATCGGGTGTGAAGGACTTCTCGGATAAAACTAGGCTTAAGTAACCTAGCTATCTCCTTGCCTATGGCGCGTCTCTTCTCGTCTCTGAAGCGGCGTAGAGGTTGTTTCACCTGTTTGCATTTTCCCTAGGTACACCTTTCATGTAGGCAGGTTGCCAGGAAAAAATGTCCCTGTTCTCATGGAGGAACTTGACGAGCGCGCTTTCCTATTTGGGATCTAGCTCCGTCCCAATGGCGGTGATCTTGGAGGCATCGCCTACCACAAGTTCCACCGGCTTGGTTTTGATGGCGTCCTTGAAAGCTGGGGCAGAGTCAGAAATCTG
The DNA here is from genome assembly GCA_916181665.1 of Avena sativa. Classification (NCBI taxonomy): domain Eukaryota; kingdom Viridiplantae; phylum Streptophyta; class Magnoliopsida; order Poales; family Poaceae; genus Avena; species Avena sativa. The sequence continues at coordinate 251,038,254 of OV702296.1, forward strand.
CTTCTTCGATGTTGGCATCTCCGAGGCATCGACCTTTCTCTGGATCTCCTTGAATTATTCGCTATAGAGGACAGCTTCTGCAAAGGCTGCTTCTCCAATCTCGCAGTCCCTTGCCTTGGTAAAGCTTCCGGATACGGTGATGACTCCGTTTGGTCCGGGTATCTTGAGCTTGTTGTAGATGAAGCATGGCTTGGCCATGAAGGCGTGGAATATGTCGCGTCCGAATATGACGTGGTACACGCTCTTGAAGGGGACCACCTCAAAGGTCATGCGTTCTTGGCGATAATTATTAACATCACCAAAAGCGACCTGAAGTGTGATGCACCCAAGGGACTGAGCCTCCCGACCAGGAACTACGCTGTGGAAGATGGTGTTGGTCCATCTTAGCTTAGCCTCCGTCAAGTTCATCTTGTGCAGTGTATCCAGGTACATGATATTGATGTTGCTTCCACTATCCACCATACATTTGGTGAACTCGTTGCCGTCAATCAGGGGATGATGACCATGGCGTATTGGTTCCTCGTAGGGATGAGGTCTGGGTGATCCTTCTTATCCCAAGTAATTGGAATCTCCGACCAGCGCAGGTATTGGGGAACTGGGGGTATAGTGTCCATCAATATCCTCATAGAGGTCTTCTATTGTTAGACAGTGGGGGTCCCAAGGAAAGTGTGGAAAACGGCTACCTTCTTCTCGAAGCGGTTCTTGCCCTTGCCATCACCCTTGGCGGCGTGCTTGGGGTCAAAATCCTCATCCATGTCACTTGAATCCTTGGACTCCTCGTCCTTCTTCTTCCCCTTGCCCTTGCCTCACGGTCTGTTCTTCCGACTTTGCTTGTAGCCAGATTCTGGGTCCTCCTTAAGATCGTTAACAAACTTGCAATGGCGATTGGTGTGAGTGGCCTTGCCGTTGGCGTCGAGGTGTATGAGGCATGGCATATCATGGTACTCCTCGTAGGTTTGGGGAACGCGGAGCCCTACCGAGGTAGTTTCACTTCCTCGTTGCTGCCCACGACCATCCACCCGTCCTCGGCCACGCTGTCCGCCATCACCTCGTCCTGCAAAAGTCATAGCGACCATGTCGAAGGTTTGCTTTTATTCTGGCGCGGTCTTCCGCTTGGTGCTGTTGTTCCTTCGAGCTTGAGTTGGAACGGCCGTTGCCGGCAGGGAGCCGCGAGCATCGTCGTTGGCAGCCGCGAACTCACTGGCCAACTGAATCATCTGGTTGAGATCTAGCTGGTGATTGTCCTACAGGCTCTTCAACTTATGTCGGAGCAACCTGCCCCTTTCCAACCCATCAATGAAGGCGGCCATGGCGGTCTGAGCATGCACTCCTGCGCAGGAATTCTTCATATCTAGCCAGCGGGAGGGGTAGGCGCGAGATGTCTCGTATTTCTCCTGCACGCACCGCTGTAGATCGCCAACAGTACAGGGACGTTTGTACGTACCCTCGAAGTTATTGGTGAACGCTTCTTGCATGTCCAACCAATTGCAGATGGATCTCTCCGGCAAGTCATCAATCCATCGTCGGGCCGTTCCCGCCAACATTAATGGGAGGTACTTGACGGCGACGTTGGGGTTACCCCCAGCGATCTCCACCGTGTTACCGTAATCCTGAAACCATGTAGCTGGCTTGGCAGTGCCATCATAGGGCTTGATGGTCTTGTCAATCCGGAAACCTTTGGGGTAAGTTGCGGACCATATCACAGGTCCAAAGTAACGTGGTCCCAGGTAGGGTCCTTCCCGGGCCTCGTGGATCTTGTCTAGACGTGAACGTGCATCATATGGCTTCGGGCTTCTTTTCTTCTTCTTGCCATCAGGGAATGGGCTGCGTGAACGACGCGGGCCTCCTCTGCCATGGTGGCTGCTAGGTGGTGACGGAGGCGGAGGTGGCGGTGGGTTAGCCTTCTTGCTGTTACCCTCCTGTGATGCCTCACGCTTGTCACGGTTGCTTGTCGGACGCGGAGGTTCATGGCGCGACCTGCTCTTGTGTCCTTAGTTGCACTCTCCGTCATGACGGGTCTGCTCCGTGTTGTCGCGGATGACGATGCCGCCCTGCCTTGGCGGAGGCATATCTGTACGACGTTGAGCCTTGGTATCTTCGCGATGCCGGGGGAAGGGGGCGGTGGAGATGGGCTACGAAGTTGAGCCTTGCCTCCATGGTTGGAGGATATGGGGAAAGCGTCCTTCCTGTTGCCTGCATCCCTCCGTCTTTGTTCTGAAGAACCCGTCTGGGACCCGACATCATGACGAGATCGATCCCTTGGTGGCTTATGCTGGCTAGACTGGCAGAACATTGGGTTAGACTCAAGCCTCTGAGAGGTGGACTTTTCCTGCTGTTTCACCGCCTTGGTCACAAGGTCATATACCTGGTCCATAGCCGCGGGTGATCTATCCTGCTCCATAAAGGTCTTGGCGACGGCGAGGTTGAGGAGAGGGGTGGGCATCACCTGCCTGCCTTCACTGTCAATGTATGGCTTGGCCTGTGCCGGCTTCAAGGGAGCCCATCCTAGGTTTCGTCGTACACCAGGATCGTTGATGATGCGAGCTGGAGCTTTCTTAGACTTCTGCTGCTTGAGCAGAGTCTTGTACTCGGCCTCCATGGCTCTAGCTTTCTCTATTGACTTCTGCGCGTTGGCCAGATCTCGATCTAGCTGTGCGCCTTGCTCCGCAATGGCATGTGCTTCCTCCAGCAGCTGTTGGCGCTTCTCGTCAAGCTGGACTACGTTTCGTATATCATCCACAGTCATGGGCTCGACGAGCAAGTTGTCGTACATCACTCTATAAGCCGGAGTAATTTGGGCAGCAGCAGACATAGATGTCGGAGGCGGCAGGTTTGCGGTGTTGCTGTTGCTCGGACCGGTGCCGAGTTCCTGCGGCTGCTGCACTGGGTTAGGTGGAGGGGCATGACCTTTGCGCAATCATTGTCGGCAGCAACAAGTGGTCCCTTCCCTTTGTCCAGCGCTGTAGGCGGAGCTCGTTCGGGTTGATCTTCATCCATCACCGTCCCAATGGCGACGAACACCTCTCGGGACGTGACGGAGTTGTTGGCCTGCTCGTCGCGCTTGTAATACTCCTCCATCTCCTGCATGGCAAAGTCTAGCTCCTCTAGGATGAAGTCTATCTCCTCCAAGTCAGCACTTATATCGGCATAGAGCGCGTCAAGCACAGAGTCGGAGGGTGTCGGGGCTTCCTCGATGATGGGCGGTGGAGGTGCAACAACGACGACAATGACTGGAGGTGGTGGCGCAGGTGTGGCAATGACAACCGGAGGAGGTGGTGGCGGTGGCTGAGGCGGAGGGGCTCCGCCAATGAGCACAAGTTTTGTCTGAGCTTCCTCCTCAGCCTCCGCATAGCTATTGATGGTGTTCACCGTCCTTTCGAAGGTGAGGCGTCCTGAAGCCTACTACCGCCTTAGCGTATGTCGGAGAAGTGTAACTTGGTCCAGTCCTTCCACAAAGTGATACATGGCATCATCATTGGGGTAATGAGCCAGATCAGCCCGTATACGGAGCCATCTAGCGAGGTAATTGCGGGGGTTTTCTCCCTCTCTCTAAATGCAACACACCAGATCGAAGATGGTCACCACTCCGACGAACTTGGATCTCTGTTGTCCAGACACGCGGACGAAGCCGGCGGACTTGCAGCGATCTTCCACCATTATATCCTGCACAGGGGCGGTTTTGGTGGGCCTTGAATTTTTCCGATCTTTGTCGGCAAAATCCAAAGAGAGATCCGACATTGATCCTTCCGCGAACGTATCATGCCCGTAGGCAGTTCGTGCGGGTCTTGATGCTCCTTCGACTCCCAGGGAACTAGTGCCCAAGTCGGTTTCATCAATGAAGAGGTGGATATCTCCGATGGGGACGATTGAGCATCGCGTAGGGTTTGTCTTCGTCGGGATCCAGAACTCGTCGAGAGGGACGATTGGAATGTTGCCGGAGAAGAGAACGCGACCGATGGCTACGGTTTTGCCGATTCCCTCGAAGATCTTGGACCTCGCCCATTGTAGAGCCTGAAGCGTCTCTTGCCCCATGGTGGGCGCCAACTGTCGTGGTATTGCCGACGAGTACGCCATGGAGGGGTCCTCACAGTGCGTGTTTAGAGACGTGGGGTAAGTAGGACGGTTTACGGGTACGAGGTAACACAACTTACCCAGGTTCAGATCCCACAACGGTGGGGAATCCTACTCCTGCTATAAATCACTATAATGGCAATACGCCGAGTTACAGTGACGACGACCGGAGGCGGTGGTGGCGCAGCTGTGGCGACGATGACCGGAGGCAGTGGTGGCAGTGGATAAGGAAGAGGGGCTCCGCCAATGAGCGCAAGTTCTATCTGAGCTTCCTCCTCAGCCTCCGCATAGCTTTTGACGGTGTTCACCATGCTTTCGAAGGTGAGGCGTCCTGAAGCCTGCTACTGCCTTAGCGTATGTCAGAGAAGTGTACCTTGGTCCAGTCCTTCCACAAAGTGATACATGGCATCATCATTGGGGTAATGAGCCAGATCGGCCCGTATACAGAGCCATCTGGCGAGGTAATCGCGGGGTTTTTGCCCTCTCTCTGAACGCAACGCGCCAGATCGAAGATTGTCACCACTCCGACGAACTTGGATCTCTACTGTCCAGACGCGCGGACGAAGCCGGCGGACTTGCAGCGATCTTCCACCGTTATATCCTGCACATGGGCGGTTTGGGTGGGCCTTGAATTTTTCCGATCTTTGTCGGCAAACTCCAAAGAGAGATTCTTACATCGATCCTTCCGCGAACATATCATGCCCGTAGGAAGTCTATGCGGGTCTTGATGCTCCTCCGACTCCCAGGGAACTAGTGCTCGAGTCAGTTTCGCCGATGAAGAGGTGGATATCTCCGATGGGGACGATTGAGCACCGCGTAGGGTTCGTCTTTGCCGGGATCTAGAACTCGTCAGGAGGGACGATCGGAACGTTTCCGGAGAAAAGAACGCGACCTATGGCTACGGTTTTGACGATTCCCTCAAAGATCTTGGACCTCGCCCGCTGTAGAGCCTGAAGCGCCTCTTGCCCCTCGGTGGGCGCCAACTGTCGTGGTATTGCCGACGAGTACGCCATGGAGGGGTCCTCACAGTGCGTGTTTAGAGACGTGGGGTAAGGTGGACGGTTGACGGGTACGAGGTAACACAACTTACCTAGATTCAGATCCCACAACGGTGGCGGAATCCTACCCCTGCTATAAATCACTATAATGGCAATACGCCAAGTTACAGGGATTGGTTCGCTGTGCGAGGTATATGTTAATTGATAGTAGGTTGTTCCCTAAAGGCTCCCATAGGCCCTACTTATATAGTCGCCAGGTCCTAGGGTTATAGGGAAAGTCCTAGCCGGACAGGTTACAGAGTCCTACACTGCATACAATTAGTCTAGCATGTCTTGCACTCCAAGGCTCCGGGTACGTCGGTGACTCCTCCGTAGCCTTCCTTTATCTGGCATGGGCCTCCCTTCTGGATCCATCTAACTGGGCCGCCTAGCAGGCCATGGGCCATGCTACCAACTGTGGGCCACCCGGGTTATCCGGATAAGGGACATACTATAAGGATACCCATATAGCATATCCCCAACAATGGTGTAGGTTTGGGGACCTGAATCGAGTCCCTGACATCGTTTAGTGACAACCACAATTGGTAGACAAACATTATGGTGATGTCAACGTCTGCCTCCTTGACCGTGCCAAACCACTCCAACAGCCACTGCGTTAAGTCGCTTTGCGCGTGCACATTAGCAAGGGGTGCATGGAGCACTCGACCGTCAGAGTTGTGAATGACATCCCACAAATGTTTGGAGAAAGGACATAGCCAGAATCGGTGCATGGCCGTCTCTTCGCACGCTCGCAAGCAACACAACGAACTCCCATCTTAATGTTCCTACTGTACGTCGCAACTCAGTACCCACCGAGAGGCCATTTCTCAAGAGCCTTCACACATGTATTTTAACTTTCTCGGGTACGGGTGCATTCCACAAAGAGAAATGATAATCATCCCCCGATGGTGTCGTCCGGGTCAGGTCTCGAATGCGTGTCCGACTCCCGCCGTGTGGACGCGTTGCCTGGTGGGCCCAGAACCTTATCTTTTCACATGTCCTTATCCTCCTCTACTTCTTCCCCTCGTCTTTTCTATCCCCATAAGGAGAAAATTACAAAAAACCACCACAATTGGGACAAGGGTTTCAAAAGACCACCAAAAATTTAAAAAGTTTCAGATTGCACCGTTTTTGGAGCACACAGTTGCAGGCAACACTGATCTGGCTCTAATGCCGCGCTAACAATGAAACTAACCGGTGGGTCCCAGTCGTCAGGCCTACGTGGAGCATTTGGATGGCTGGGCGTGGACGGCTGTTAATGGCACTATCCAAACCCTAACAGCATGCCCTGATATGGTCGGAACCAAGTGAGTCAGTTAGTCTCAGCACAGCTCACAGAAGCGATGGCGGAGACGGCGGCGGATCCCCCGGTGGCGTTGAACCCAGAGGTGGCGCCAGATCTAGAGATGGTGTCGGACCCAGAGATGGAGCCAGAGCTAGAGACGACGCCTGCAGCATGGAGGGATCTAGCGTTGAGGATTTCAGCGGGAGCTCAAACCCCGTGGCAGCTGCGTTCTATTCGCTGGAGAAGGCGGCCGCTATTGCCGTGGCTGATGTGTGGAAGGAGAACCCGACACAGAGTAGCCGTTGGACAAGTGCATTCGGCGGCGGCGGCGAGTAAGTTTTCCCCCTCTTTTCCTTGGTCTTTTATTTGTTATTTCTCTCTGTGATTTAGGCTAGGGTTTTCTATTGCAAATAATTTTGTTGTAATTTCAATTGTGTAGTTTGGACGATGACATATGGGATATAAGGATAAATCTAGATGGTCAGGACAATATTGAGCGTGGCATATGTGAATCAGACATCACCTACCTAAATCTGTTAGCTTTAATTGAGGGAGAGGGCTATGGAATTAATGATTACATGTATTATTTTAGAGAGAAGGGTAGAGGAATTGCTGGCATGGAGTTATTGGATGGAATGAGCAAGGTTCAGCAGATGGTTACACAGTATGAGAATGAAAAACAAGTTAGTTTAACTGTAATCAGTGGAGGAAGCACATTGCCACCAAATGTAAATAGTGCCTCAGTAGAAGAACAAATTCCAATTTCAGAGATTGAAAACCCTGTTGTGTACATAGTGGATGATGAAGGTGTAATTTTGCCAAGCCAACAGTGCACACAGTTAACTGAAGATCCAGACTGCCTGTACATGTTGACACAACAGAGCAACAATATGGATGAAGAACAACATCAGCAATGCAGAGCTAAGGAGAAGGACAAGCAAGTTGGGGATTATTTAATGGAGGAAGATGAAGATGATGATGAGCTGAACCATGATGTAACTGAATCAGATGATAGTGATCTGAACTAGACCCTAGATGATTTCAAGAAGAGGAAGATGTGGGAGTGGGATTCAGTTTTTGATGCACATCAAGAGGTAGATGATATTTTCCATGTGTCGGACTGTGAAGATGAAGACAATGGATGTGAACTGACATAGCTGACAGACTTTGAACTGGATACAACTTCTGGGAAGAAGAAAGAACCAGTTAGGAAGGGGCCAACTGATAGAAGTCATTGCAGTCAGCCAAAGAAAAAGCTACCAGCAAATTATGTTCCTTCTGATGATGAAGGGCCAGATCTATATTTGGATCCAGAAGATGATGATGGGTTTGAGACACCTTCTTGGATTCAACCAAAAGGAAGAAATAGCAGGGCCAAGAAGAAGGAGCCAAGGGTGTGGTATGATGAAAACAGGATTCATCCAGAAGAAGGGCTCTGTTGGAAAATGTGTTTCTTAGATGTGTATCAGTTTAGAAAAGCAGTGCAGACACTACATGTTGCACAGCTAAGGAACTTTAGGTACCACAGAAACTGCAAAGACAGGGTCATGGTACATTGTGCTCAGGAGAAATGTCCATTTTTAGTGGTTGGTGCACAAATTAAAAATGAGAAGACTTTATGCCTAAAAAAGGTGGATTTTGACCACACATGTGCCTCATCTGGTGAACAATGCAAGGTGACGGGCAAGTGTCTAGCACAAGTGTGTGAGCCCAGTGTGAGAGTAGATCCAAGGACAGGCATTGAGGCAGTGATGAAGACAACTAAGGATAAATATGGTGTAGATATGCACAAGATGATGGCATATAGGGCAAAGAAGAAAGCATTGCAGGTAGTGCTTGGTGATCAGGTTGGACAGTACAGGAGGCTTGGAGACTACTTGCAGACAGTTATTGACACCAACCCTGGCTCAACATGCATTATTACTACCAAATTTGTTGTAGAGCATCCTAGCACCAACCCTAGATTCCATGGGATGTTCTACTGTCTAGGTGGATGCATACAAAGTTTTCTTAATGGCTGCATGCCATTTTTAGGTACATTTGATCAAATGTTTATTGTTGCATAGTTGCTGTGACCAGCTAGCCATAATATTACCTCACTGTTTATTGTTTCTTTGCAGGTCTGGATGGTTGCTTTGTGAAGCTAACCATAGGCCAGCAGATCCTTTGTGCCACTGCAAGAGATGGTAACAACAACATATTCCCTCTTGCTTTTGGCTTGGTTGACAAGGAGGAGACAACTTCATGGAGTTGGTTCCTCACACAAATGAAGTATGCAATTGGGGGTGAACAAGGCAAGTTTGGATATTACACAATAATATCTGATAGGTAGAAGTTCAGTGTTTCCTCTTGCTTTTATACATTGTCACATTGCAAGTATATAGAAACTATTATTCCAAATATTACTATTGCTTTACTTAATGCAATAAACTACTCTGTAATTGTGTAGGGCCTGCTTAATGCAATAAACATAGTATTTCCTAACTTCCCTCAAAGATATTGTTTAAGGCACATCTATGCAACCTTTCAAACTGCTGGGTTTAGAGGTGAGGAGCTGAAAAAATACATGTATGCAGCCAGCTATTCTGACACACAAAATGGCTTTGATGTTGCTATGGCTAACATGAAAGAAGAGAGTGTAGAAGCTTGGGAGTGGCTAATGAAAATACCAGTTTCAGCTTGGGCTAGATATGCCATGGATTATAACTGCAAAATTGATTTAGTTGTCAACAACTTGAGTGAAGTTTTCAATAGATGGATACTAGATATTAGAGGAAAACCAGTGAAGACCATGTTTGATGGTATCAGGAAGAAAGTAATGGTCAGACATGATGCAAAGAGAACAGGAGGTGCCAAGGCAAGGTGGTACATCACACCAACTTATTCAGAAATGCTAGAAGAAAGCAAGAAATGGGCAAGAATGTATAGATCTAGTAGGTCTGTTGATGGCTTGTGGGAAGTTAGTCATGGTGAGAAATCTTATGCTATCAGTTTGACTGCCAGGACATGTGGATGCAAGAGATGGGATATGACTGGAGTCCCTTGTCATCGTACCATATCAGCCATCTACAAGTCATTCCAGCATCTAGAAGACTTTGTTCTAGATTTCTTCAAAAAACCAATGTACATGGAGGCATACAATCCAGTCATTTACCCAGTGCCAGGTGAGGATTGCTGGACAAAAACTGATACACCTAATATTGATCCACCAGTCTTCAAGGTATCATTGGGCAGAAATCAAACAAAGAGGAGGAAGGGCAAGTTTGAAGTTCCAAAGCCACCACCGTCCTCTAGAATGTCAACTATCAGTTGCAGCAACTGTGATTTGCTTGGGCACAGATACACTAGTTATGGTCAAGCACTAAAGCCAATCACTGTAGATTAGGAAAAACCAACATCAGTTTTACCTCTTGCCTATTTTACTTTTGTCTATTTTCCACTAGTTGCATTTCAGTTACCTTTTCTGTGATCTATTTGTGCAGGAAAACAGGGCAACCCTCTCTGAAGCTCCACATGCTCCAGCTCTAGGACCAGCTCCACGATCTTCTAGGAGGGCAACACCTGCAGCTCCAGCTCTAGGACATGCTCCACAATCTTCTACGAGGGCAACACCTGCAGCTCCAGCTCTAGGACATGCTGCTCCAGGACATGCTCCAGCTCCAGGACCATCTCATGCTGCTCCAGGACAAGCTCCATCTACAGGACCATCTCATGATGGACCTAGTGGTACCACTGCCCCGGCTAGGAAGAAGAGAGTAGTATCTTCAGCTCCAGGACATCCTTTCAAAGCTCCAAGGCCAGCACCAGCACATACTGGACCTAGTGGTACTACTAGACCTAGTGGTACTACTGGAAGGCCAGTAAGAGCAAGAAAGGCTAACTCTAAGATGGTTGGTTACCTCACTACAAGCAACATTGACAAGATCATACTGAAGGATATCAAGACAGGGATGTTATGAATAATTTATGTGCTTCTGAGCATAATCAATTTGTGTGCTTTGTAGAACAATCTGTTTGTGTGCTTTGTAGAACAATATGTTTGTCCATGTGCTTCTGAGAACAATCAGTTTGTGTGCTTCTGAGAACAGTCATTTTGTGTGTTGTGAGATGATGTATAACTATTTGAACAAATGTTGTGTTCGTTTTCTGTTGTGAGTCTGAGACAATGGCCAACTATTTGAAATGCTTGTTGTGTACATGTTGTCATGCTAGTATAGTTAAATTATTGATCATTATAGATGTTGTCGAGACCACTCTAGGGGCCTCGACAACCCTAGTATATTAAATTATTGATCATTATAGATGTTGTCGAGACCACTCGAGGGTCCTCGACAACCCTAGTATAGTTAAATTATTGATTATTATAGATGTTGTCGAGACCACTCGAGGGGCCTCGACAACCCTAGTATATTAAATTATTGATCATTATAATATAACATTGTATCCAGTACCACAAAGCATTATAGATTTTGACATATTAACTAAAATGCATGAAATTTTAGACACAAATAGGAGAACATCTTCACACAAAATGAATGGTTCAACACATGGAGGGTTCAACTAAACAAATAAAGGATTCAACACATGGAGGGTTCAACTCAATAAATAAAGGGTTCAACTCAACAACTGCATTACACAAATATGCCAACTAAACAGACTCATACATCTACCTAAACACACCATCACTCCTCCTCCTAACAAATTGCCTTGATTCTCTTGACCTTATCCTTGTTAACACCATTAACCTTAAAAAGGTCATGCATGGAGTACTCTAACTTTTTCTTTTCATCCTTCATATTAGCTCTTTCCTCATCCCATTTCTGCTGTTTCACCTTGAATACTTCTGCCTATGATTTGAGCACATTCTTCAGTTCCTCCTTAGCATTCTTCAGCACCTCTACTTCATTCTTCAATGCAGCTATGTGCTTCTCCATCTGCTCAGCATCATGTTCCTCACTCATTAGCTTAGCAAGGATTTCTTCTTTGGCTTTCTTCTCAGTCTGAGCTATCCACTTTCTATCAGTCTCATCTATCCACCTATTACCCTCCTCTATTAGGGTTGCATGTTTCTTCTCCAATTTGTCCTTCTCTTCAGTTAGATCCTTCAACATTTCGCTGCTCTCATACCTCTCTTGAATTCTTGAGCTATTACTCTCATTGTGCATTGCCCACAACTTAGTCAATGCATGCTTCATGCTATCATCTCACTCTGGATCAATCCAGCTTTGAAAGCAACAACTCATTAACTCCTGTACATTAAATATTTTTTATTACAACATACTGTATATGATTACAACATACTAAAAATGGCAGATTATGTAAAAACAGAGCTGAAATACATGTCTATAATTACAACATACTGTCTATGATTCATGAGCACACTATCATTTCTAAATGAACACATTATCATTTCTACATCACATACCTGCTAAGCAAACTGTCACATATCTATATCACAATATTCAGTAAACTGCTAGAAATCTAACTGTTCTGCACTACTACTCAATGTTGCTCTAAATGAACATACTATCATTTCTATATCACTGTAGATGTTAGTTAACTGAAACTAAATGAATACATGATCACACTGTGAGTAAATCAAATCACCTATAGGGACCTATTGAAGAAAAATGGGAGATGAGCGCTTACATTCTCTATAGCACATATGTAGAACTTCCTCCCTATATCAGTGCCGAAACGCAACACACCTACATGGCTTCAATTTATGAGCAACGCAAACAAAAGGAGCTCCATGGTCAATGCCGGCAATTTCTGCGTCATGGAGCATGTCTGGTGCTTAGTCGAACACAGTGAACTACAAATCCGAGAAATCCAGGAAAACATGAGGCTCAAATCGACGATTTTCCAAAAATTCCCAAATCTGGATCCAAACCCTAAATTAAAGGAGGAGGAAGGCACTCACATGGTCAAACGAGAGAGAGTCGGAAGAGGAGCTTCCGTTGTTGTTCCAGCTCGGCATGATCTATGGAGCAGCGGCGGAAGCAGTCGTCAGCGATGGTGGCGCGGTCACTAGCGACGGCGACGGTCAGGCTCAGAGGAAGCAGATGAGTGAGGCAGCGGGGGAAAGAAGAGGAGGGCTCGACCGTTTTGATGGTTCCGACAGCACCGTTAACGTCCGTCCACGCCCAGCCGTCCAAATGCGCCACGTAGGCCTGATGACTGAGCCCCACCGGCCAGTTTCGTCGTTAGCACGGCATCAAAGCCAGATTAGTATTGCCTGCAACCGCGTGCCCCAAAAACGGTGCAGTCTGAAACTTTTTAAATTTTTGGTGGTCTTTTGAAACCCTAGCCTCAAATGTGGTGGTTTTTTGTAATTTTCTCCCCCACAAGAGAAACCACTGCACCGCTGTGTCACCGCCGCCTGGACCTGGTGCAGATTCGCCGCAGTGTAGGGTTGTTGCCGCCCGCACCCCGTCGCCGTTCCGCCGAGGGACACGTGCATAAGCTGTCTAGGCGCTCAAGCCGGCCACGCGCCTCCATGCGGTTGCACGCCATCGACCTCGCCGTCGTAAATGCTAGGACCGGACAACAAAGCTCCAGGCGGCGGGCAACATTGGAGAACTTCGACGACGACACGATGTCCACATAGCTACTGCAAGAGAGAGGTGCTGAAAGGGGCAGGCCGTGCTGCTGCCGAGGGCTACACCTCTGTGGCCCTCGAGAACCATCTCCGGTGTTGCTACTAGCGGCTCTGACGATACCTTGGGCAGGAGGCATTGCTACATTGGTCGGGCGGCGATGCTACCTCGGGGAGGAGGCCTTGCTACCTTGTGGCGGCCGGCCTTGCTACTAGTGTTGGATGGAGTTGCTACAAAGGGCAGGAGCCCATGCTACGACGGACGGGCGGCTTTGCTACCCGGTGGAGGGCGCTTTTTGCTGCGAGCCGTGGTGGGATGGCTAGCTTTAATGCCTCTCTGACTACGTCTTCTCCGACGATGGCGTCTACTCTGGCGATGGCGTTTTTTGGCTACGAGCGACGGTGGGCTCTGCTACTAGCGACGGGAGCCTCTTCTTCAAAGGATGGCTGACGTTGCTACCGCTGCGACTACGTCTTCTCCTGCGACGACACTTTTTTGCTGTGAGCGGTGGTGGGCTCTACTACTAGCGGCGGGATTGTCTGCTACAAGAGGTGGCCGGCGTTGCTACTGCTGCTGACGACGTCCTCTCGGACGGCAATGTCTTCTCCGGCGACGTCTCTGGTGACGCCACCCTGACCACCAACGGTGGAGGTTAAAAGAAGGGCGAGGCGAACATATAGGATATAATGAGGTTTTTCAGTTTTCGTGGGAGAAGAGATGCGGCCGTGGGAGAAAAGGGAGATGCAGGGGACGTGGGGGCGTTGAGCAAAAGGACACGTGTCGACCTGGACCTGGGAATCAGGACGATGGGAAGTGTTTAATCGTCCGGCCGGGAGACGATTAGCATTGTCCTTCCACAAAGCAAGCCATCCCTAGTGAGCTGTAGCAGCGTAGATGAATCGCATCTTACCCTTTCCTCCTTCGGTTGCATACCCAGATGATACGCAGACCAAACCCGTCTTTAGTGAAGTTCAGGCATGGAAATCCTCAGCACCCCACCCAACACAAACGACCTAATATTCGCAACATCAAACTCATGAAATATCTGGTTCAGTTTCTAAACGTTCCATGTGCCTTGGTTGAGGAGCAGTTCTAAGACCTTTTGAATAGTGGTATCGCTCTTTCCGTCCCAGTGGCCGTTGAGCTCCCTCCCTAGGAATCAAGTTACTGTTCCAAACATCGATTGTTGAACTATAAGCCTGCTGGTCTCTGTTAACTGAAGCTCGTCAGGTTCTTGTCGACAACAGTCAGATGAAATTCAGTTAGCAGCTAGGATAGTTTCAGTTATCTGTTTCTTAGCTGAATAAATGTAAACGCTCGGTGAGTCTGTTCTCGAGCTAGTCTAGGCTGTAGTCGTCGTGCACGATGCACCGTGGGATGGCACGGATCCAATGCTCGCTGCACGGCATCTCGGAAGTGGTCAGGTGATCGTGGAATGGCACGATCGACATACCTGGTCATGACCTGATTTTTAGGATCGGTTGTTTGTTTGTAACAACCTACAAATAAGAGAGAAGAAAACGAAAAGCAGCAAGTTGTGCGCTGCGCAAAATTCCTCGTGTGTGTCCGCTCCTACCTGCTCTCTCTGATTCTCAGTTTGAGCTCTGACATCGATATGAGCCCCTGAACCTATTCTCCAGATTATCCCACGTGCAAGCAAGTCTCGTCCGTGGAGGATGTTACGCCAGGTAATGTAGCATGGAGGATATCTGAGTTAGAGAAATATCTCTCTTTCATAACTCGCGCACATAAGAAACCCGATACACTGTCAGTATCTGCCACGCCTGCTTCGCATGGAGCGCTTGATTGATTACTTCGTTGTCCTCGATTGTTGTGATATATCCTCATTTCCATGTTTTGTTAATGAAACATCAAAATCAAGTAAAAAAATGAAATATCGGATAGAAAAATGAAACCAAACAGTAAAAAACCTTTGATAGATAAAGCATGATATAATGATTTTTTTGTTTCGCCTCAACAATGAAACTTGTACAGGAATCCAGAGAGAAGTTAGAGTAGTACAATCTTCACAAGAGAAAAAAACAACCTAAACTTACAGGATGCGTTGGATGGCCGACTCACCAGGCGGCTACTGGGCTCCATTTCTAATTTTACAGGTCTCTGCGGCGTCTCAGTTGATTTATTGATTCGGTCTATAATTTGATGGGATATGCCTACCGGGGTATGTCCAGCAGGACGTTTCCGACTGGTCCAGGAGCTGGCGAGTGGGCCTGCAAGACGGCGACTGGATCAAAATCTGGCGTGGATCCAAGCGACTGGAAGTTGAAGGCCCAGAAGAGTAGATAGGCCTAGTCGGATTAGGTTAAACGAGTGCCGAAACCTTAACTGATTCAGTTGAGATATGTAAACCCTAGGGGAGGGTGAGTCTATATAAACCTCCCTACAGGGCGTGTAAACATACGTTCCATCATCCACCCAAGCGACTCGCCGCCTAGCCGTCGAGCTCGCCTCATTGTACTTCCATCATAATACAATCTAGCAGGAGTAGGTCTTTACCCTTCGGGAGGGCGAACCTGGGTAAAACCCTGTGTCTCCGCCCTCATCTCGCACCGCAGATGGCTGGCCACCCTTGCCCTTTGTTCTACTACTCGCTGCCGATTGCAGCATCTGCCGTGGTCATTCCCACGACAGTGGCGCCCACCGTGGGGCCTGGCCGGTCTGGCCGGTGTTCTGCGGCGAGATCCAATCTGCCCATCAACGAGTCGGTCGCCACCGGCCGCATGATAGCGATCGGCGAGATGCTCCAGATCTTGTCGAGCAGCTACGTCCCGGCGGCGCGACCCGTCACGCACAGCATGATCTTGCCGGTTGGCACGATCAGCCTCTTCGTCGGCCTCACCGACGTCATCGTCTCGGAGGACTCGGCTCGCATCCGCGAGTCGCCGCCACGCGACCGGCTCTCCGAGAGCCAGGTCCGCACGATCCATCGCCTCGCCTCCGAGTACAACTCGGCCCATAGCGACGTGGCCGAAAACACCGCGGCCGCGGAAGACGCGGCCCTCAACGACGACGCCGACTCGGCGACCCCGGCGTCACTCGCCGGATCCATCACCGCGGCTTCGCCCGCGGGCTCCATCACCCAGGTCTCCAACATGGGAGACTTCGAGGATCCTTCCATCCTTGGCATCTTCGACTTCGACTCTGGGTCAGAAAACTCCACCGACCTCCGCGACGGGACCGGTCGCCATGTCGTGACCTACATGGCGACCGGCACCGACCCACCGGAGGATCCCTTCTCCACCCTGATCCCTCCTAACGACACGGCAACGAAGGTCGAGCAACTCCGCCTGAAGCTAGCGGAGGCAGTCCGCAAGGAGCAAGCCGAGCGTGGCAAATTTCGCCTCGAGCAGGTGACGGCGCAGGAGCTGTCGCGTTACCACGCGCAACGAATCAGGTCACGCTTGAACCCCACCGTCTAGGGGCGCGCCCTGAACTTCGACGACGAGAACGACCCGGCCCGTGTAGCCGAGCGCGCGATCTGCGAGAACGCGCCACCAGGAGGAAGCGCCCGGCCCCCACCAGGGTCAACGGCGATGGGTGCCCCACCTCCACCCAACCGCGCACCCCCAGGGACCAGCCGCGGATAGTAGTCTCCTCACGGGAGAGAGACGCGAACGGCCTACCACTGTTCTCCACCCCGATGGACAACCTCGTGGCAGGCCGAGCAGCGACCGACAACATCACGGCCACCGGTGACGGCACCCTACAGATCCAGTACGTCAAGGCCCTGCTCGCAAAGGCGGTCGAGCAACAAAACGCAGGCGTCGACTCGCAGGGTCGAATGTACTCGCGTTCATCGGGTAGCAGGGCGGCCTCGAGCGGCCGTCCATTGGCGGCAAACACCTTTAACTGCCCGCCACCCGAACCACCGCAGATCCAACACCGACCCGCGAACGCGGCACTCTCCACCAACCACCCCAGGCCAGCGACCAACTTCGTTGCCGCCAACGGTCAGCCCGTCGACGCCCGCACCCACATCATCAACAACCAAAGCTGGCGCGCACGCCAGCCCGACGACCTGCGACACACCCTAACCAATCGCCGTGACGGCGAGCCGATGGGGTCGCTAAGCCGACTCGGGCCCAGGTGCTTCGGACCGATGATCCGAGGCGAAAAATACCCGGCGAACTTCAAAGCGCCGAAGGAAATAGAGAAGTACAACCCTTCGTACGACCCCTCCGTGTGGCTGGACACATACCTCATGGCGATGGGGATCGCTAGCCACACCGACCTTCTAGCCGCCCGCTACCTCCCCCTGATGATGGAGGGAACGTGCAGGCAGTGGATCAACACCCTTCCCCAGGATAGCATCGACTCCTGGAAGAGATGCGAGACGCCTTCGTCAGGCACTTCGAGTGCTCCTACACCCGCGCCACCACCATCGAGGACCTAGAACGATGCGCCCAGGGACCCCGCGAGTCGACCCACAGCTAGGTCAGCGGTGGCAAGAACTATGGTACAACGCGGTCGGCATCCACCCGGACACCGCGATCCACTGCTTCAAGACCTCGTGCCGCTACGATCCCTTGGTCGCCAAGCTCAAGCGACATTCCTGCACACTCGACAACATACCGGACCTCCTTGAGATCGCCAAAAGATATGCGGAGGAAGACCCAAACCAGGAAACCGACGACGAGTCGGGAGGCCAACGCCGCACGAGCGGCAACAACAACGGACGATGGTCCGACCTACACTATAGCAACACTCGCCTCACCGGCAAACGCCGCAGTGACGGGCGAGTCGACTTCGTCGCCAACACCGGGCACGCGAAGCGCGATCCCAAGAGCTTTCGCCGCGACGGAGGGCAACGCCGTGGCGGCGGCAACTACAAGGCGAAACCAAGGTTCGACCCCGTGGCCCTCCTTAACCAGCCTTGTGCGTTTCACAACAGGGAAGGGAAGCCCGCCACGCACACGACCGCCGACTGCCACTCTCTCAAGGAGATCGAGAAGGCACGGCGAGCACGGGAGGACCCCGACAACAACCCGCCAAACGGCGGAAAATTCGGCAGTGTTGCCGGCTCGCTCCACACCTTCACAGGCTTCAACACGAAGCGCGAGAAGAAGGTCATAGCCCGCGCCGTCGCCGTCAACGCGGTGGCCTAGGTGGACGTTCCCCAGTTTCTCAACTGATGGGAGCAGCCCATCACCTGGAGCCGCCAGGACCACTCGCCACGCATCGAGTACCTAGCACGAGTCGCCCTAGTGGTCAAGCCTAAGGTGGGAGACTACTGGCTCCCCAAGACATTGATGGACGGCGGCAGCTCCATCAACATCCTGTACCTGGACACCTTCAAGCGACTGCGGCTCCCGCAGTCGATGGTCGAGACGACCTACACCACGTTCCACGGCATCGTTCCCGGTCAGAAGGCGTACCCGATCGGCAAGGTCACGCTGCCAGTCACCTTCGGCACACCAGCAAACTTCCGCACCGAGCGGATCGTCTTTGAGTTGGTACCATTCGACAGCCCCTACCACTGCGTCCTGGGGCGCCAGGCGTTCGCCAAGTTCCTGGCAGCGCCCCACTACGCGTACAACGCGATGAAGCTCCCCGGGCCGCGCGGCGTCATCACCATCAACGGCGACCCCGACATGGCCGCCGAGTGCGAGGCCAAAGGAGCCGAACTCACCGACGCCGTCATCGCGGCAGAGGCCAACCACGTCGACGAGCTCGCCAAGTACGCGAGCGGGGTCAACAACGACGACCCCACCATACTCAAGAAGTCCAATTCGGAGGGCACCAACACCTCGGCCTTCGAGGCAACGACGCACACCCGCACCGTGGAGCTAGTCCCCGGCGACTCCAGCCAGACGGTGACAATCGGGACGGGCATGAGCCCAGCCTAGGAAGGCACGCTCATCGAGTTCCTCCGTGATAATAGGGACATCTTCGCATGGAAGCCCTCTGACATGCCTGGTGTCCCTAGGGAACTCGCTGAGCACAAACTAAACGCCGACACCAAAGTGCGACCCGTCAAGCAGCCGCTGTGCCCTTCAATGAAGAGCGCCGCCGAGCCATCACCCAGGAGGTGCAGCGACTACTCGCTGCAGGCTTCATCCAGCCAATCAAATACTGCAAGTGGCTGGCAAACCCAATCCTGGTCGAGAAGAAAAATGGGACCTGGAGGATGTGTATCGACTACACAAACTTAAACAGCGCCTGCCCGAAGGAGCAATTCGTCCTCCCGCGGATCGACCAAATAATCGACTCCACCGCGGGCTCGGAGTCGCTGTGTTTCCTCGACGCCTACTCTGGGTACAACCAGATCAAAATGGTTGTTGAGGACAAGGAGAAGACGGCGTTCATCATGCCATTCGGAGCCTTCTGCTACACCGCCATGACCTTCGGCCTCAAGAACGCCGGGGCAACCTACCAGCGGTGCATGCAGGAATGCCTTGCGAGCCAAATTGGCCGCAATATCCACGTCTACATCGACGACGTGGTAGTGAAGTCCGCTCGCCAGGGCGATCTACTCGCCGACCTGGCGGAAACATTCGCCAATCTACGGAAATACAAGATAAAGCTCAACCCAGGCAAATGCACCTTCGGTGTACCAGCAGGGCAACTACTTGGGTACGTCGTCTCCAAGCGCGGGATCGAGGCGAACCCCACAAAGATCGACACGATCGCTCGACTCGGCAAACCCGAGTGCCTGCGCGACGTCCAGAAGCTGGCCGGGCGAGTCGCGGCTCTCAGCCGCTTCATCCCCCGATTGGGCGAAAAGGCGATGCCCCTATACCGCCTAATGCGAAAGAACCCCACCTTCCAGTGGGACAAGGAGGCGGACGATGCACTCTGCGACCTCAAGAAGGTGCTACTCGCAGCACCGCTACTCGCCGCCCCCGTCGACAAAGAACCCATGCTGGTCTACGTCACGGCTTCCGAGCGCGTCGTCAGCGCCGTCATGGTCGTCGAGCGGCCGGAGGAAGGAAAGGAACGCCCGGTACAACGACCGGTGTACTATATCAGCGAGGTCCTCACCGAGTCGCGCCAGTGGTACCCGCAATACCAGAAACTGGTATACGCAGTCTTCAGAGCGCAGCGGCGACTGCCGCACTACTTCCAGGAGCACCCGATCACAGTAGTCTACTCAACACCGTTGCATGACATCATTCACAACCGTGAGGCGACCGGGCGAGTCGCCAAGTGGGTCGTCGAAATCGGCGTCCACAACATCAAGTATGAGCCACGAAAAGCGATCAAGTCGCAGGCTCTCGCGGATTTCATCGCCGACTAGGAAGAGGCCCGGCAGCTGGAAAAGCTGCCATACCTCCACTACTGGAGCCTGCACTTTGACGGCTCCAAAAACATGGACGGCGCAGGAGCAGGGATCGTGTTGACTTCCCCGAAGGGCGACAAGCTCCGCTACGTCCTCTGCCTCGACTTCACCCCATGCACCAACAACATGGCCGAGTACGAGGCACTACTCCACGGCATGCGAGCTGCCAAGGAGATGAATGTCAACCGCCTACATTGCCACGGAGACTCCGACCTCGTCGCTGGGCAAGTCGCTGGTACTTGCGACGCTGTCTCTCCCACCATGGCGGCATACCGCCAAGCAGTAGACAAGCTGGGTGGACACTTCGCAGGCTACTCCGTCGAGTGGATCGACAGGAGGAAGAACGAGGAGGCCGACGCACTCTCTCGCATCGGGTCGGCCCGACTCGCACCACCCTCCGGCGTCTTCCTCGACACGATCACCAAGCCGTTAGTCTCTCCCCCAAGGGAGATCGACATCGGAGTCCCGCTGCAACCAGAGGCAGCACTGGTCGCACTCATCTCCGAGCCAGACGACTGGACCAAGCCATACATCGCCTACCTGGAGGCTGGCACCTTGCCGGCAGTCGAGACACACGCCCGGATGGTTGCACGTCGATGCAAATCCTTCACCATCATCAACGGCGAGCTCCACAAGCACAGCATGACTGGCGTGTTCCAACGCTGCGTCCAACCCGCAGAAGGACGCAAGATCCTCCACAACATCCACTCCGGCGACTGCGGCCACCACGCCGGAGCCCGCTCTCTGGTTGCAAAGGCCATGCGGCAAGGCTTCTACTGGCCCACTGCACACGCTGATGCCGTCGACATTGTCCAGCGGTGCGCCGGGTGCCAGAAGTACGCCAACCAGATACACATGCCGAGCTCAGCGCTCAAGACAATCCCCATCACCTGGCCATTCGCCGTGTGGGGTATGGACATGGTAGGCCCTTTCAAAAAGGCCCCCTCCGGCTTCACCCACCTCCTGGTCGCGGTCGACAAATTCAAAAAGTGGGTGGAGGCCAAGCCAGTCCAGAAATGCGATGGGAAGACCGCCACCAAATTCCTACGCGAGCTCATATATCGCTACGGGTTCCCAAACAGCATCATCACGGACAACGGCACCAACTTCGACAAAGGAGCCATGGCCGAGTTCTGCGAGGAACATCACATCCGGCTCGACCTCGCGTCAGTCGCCCACCCGGAGTCCAACGGCCAGGCGGAACGGGCCAACCAGAGCATCCTCCACGGCCTGAAGCCGCGGCTCCAAGTACCACTCGAGCGCACCGCCGGGTGCTGGGTCGAGGAGCTAGCCTACGTTATCTGGGGTATCCGCACCTCGGTCAACAGGTCGACAGGGTTCACCCCCTTCTTTATGGTGTACGGCACCGAGGCAGTCATGCCCACCGACCTCGAGCACGACTCGCCAAGGGTCGTCCACTACACGGAGGCTGCGAACGAACTCGCACGTCAGGACGGAGTCGATTAACTCGATGAGGCACGCGACCTAGCTCGCTCTCGCACTGCCATCTACCAGCAAGGACTCCGCCGCTACCATAGCCGGCAGGTGAAAACTCGCACCTTCCAGGAAGGCGACCTGGTGCTACGCCTCATCCAGGACAAGAAGGGCATGCACAAGCTGCCCCCCCCCCCCCCCGTGGGACCATTCGCCATCGGGCGAGTACTCGGCAACGACGCCTACTACCTCATTGACGTCCACGGAGACGGAAAACTCGACGTCAAGCGACCATGGAATGTAAACCTCCTACGGAAGTTCTACTCCTAGAACTCCACATATGTATCCTCTAGTCGCTATGAAATAAAACATATTGGTTACCACAAATTGTATCTACTCTCCATGTCTTGTGCCACTCGCACTCGTAATAACAGCACCAAGCTAACTACAAGAGTCAACCTCTGGCATAGCGATCGGCACAGCCAAGTAGTACGCTACGAGGGCACTGGGTTACCCCAGGTCTCGTAACGTCCACAAAAAATGCCTACCCGGAGCCCCATTGGAGTCGTCTAGCTCGACTGGCTTAACGAGCCAAGACAACTGCCTTCGCTCCTCACAGCGACAATGATCCTCCGCATCCTCGACACGGCGACTCGAACGGCCAAGTACCACGCTCGGGGACTGACGACCAGTTCAGCGCGAGTGACTAGGGAAAACACCAAGTACGAGAGCATGCCCAGGACTCGCCATGCGACTGACCCGACGGGCCAGGCAGGAGTGATGCGCTTACTCTCTCGCGCCCAGTCCTCACCCACCCTAGAGTCGCGCCTAGAACAACCAAGTACCACGCTCGGGGACTCGGCTACCCGACCTCGCTCGCGCAAGGGAAGACGGTGAAGTACAGAGCACTCATGGGAGTCGCCTTGCGACTGGCTTTCCAAGCTCGGGCGAGTCAACCTCAATAACAAAATGTTCAACACCACAAATACATAACAAACGAGGTAAACCCCATAAAAAGGGCGGACGCGCTCGGGGACTCGTTCAACCATCAATCACAATCGCAAGACAATTCACAAAATAATGCGAAATCCCATTATAACAGACCAAAGTTGTTACAAAATACAAGTTGCGCGCAATGGCCGAACTACTACTAACGCCACAGGGCACAATGTTTTATTTCACAGGCTTCGATGTCGACTCGCCGCCACCCTTGTGGTTGCGAATGAAGGGAGTGTACGGGTTTGACGGGTACGTCGTCAGCTCACCCGCCATCGCCGCACGGAAGGGCTGCTCGATCTTGAAGTCCCGGTGCTGCGGCTCGGGGTCGTTAGGCGCAACGACTGTCTCCTGATAAGGAAGGAGGTCGCCCATCGCCCAGACGCGATCGGAGTACACCGCGGTGTAGTCCATCAGCTTCAGCACCTCGGCGATCTCCATCGAGCCAGTCGACGACGGGTAGCCGCTCGTCACATCGTCCAGATCGAAATCCTCTAGGAAGTGGGGGAGGCCAAGGCTAAGTGCCATCGCCGCCCCGCGCCGGAACATCGACCGCGTCATGAACTCGACGACTGATGGCACCTTCTCCAAGTACCGACACACTTCGACGAGGTCACTGGGAATCACTTCCGTAGGAGACATCTCCTGAAGATACGCCCGAATACAAGTCGCGAACAACGTGGCCGAGTCGACCAGAGTGGCCACGCACTGCCGCGCGTCGAACGACTGCGCCTCTTCCGCGCTGTCGATGATCCGACCTGTGGACAGAGGGGGTAGTGAGTACATCAAAGATCACACCATGAAAATACTACAGTCAGAGGCAGGCACACTTACCAACCAAAGGACGGGAGAGATCCGTGATGAAGCTTTGAAGAGAGGAGTAGTCGTCTTGAAGACCAGCAACAAGGGCGTTAGAGACCCTACGCTCCTCAGCGGCGGCCGTAACAGCAGCCTTGGCTCGCCCATCCGCCGAGCTCGCCTCCTCCTTTGTGACCACAAGCTCGCGCTCAAGGTCGGCGATTCGCTTCTCCGCCAAACTCAACGTAGATTGCGCCACCGTCAGCTCACTCGCCGGGACAAGGCCCTAGCGAACCTCTTCTGCCTTCACAGCAATCGCCTGAAGTCCCTTGTTCGCCTCTTGAACGGTGACAAGTTCCTTCTCCGCGCGACACTTCGCAGCGAGCCGATCGGCTGATTTATGCTGCAAACCCTGTGTAAAAACCAAACAGTTAACAGTAGCGGAATCCTAAGTTCCCACTCGCTGAAATTCAACGACTGGACACTCGGGGACTGGCGATCAAAAAACCTAAGTGCCCACCCGCTGAAATTCAATGACTAGACACTCGGGGACTGGCAATCAAAAATCCTAAGTGCCCACCCGCTAAAATTCAGCGACTGGACACTCGGGGACTGGGCGTGAAAAATAAAAACATAACACCAAAAAGAATCTGACCACTTAAATTCAGCGGCTCGATCCTCGGGGACTGGACATACTTGGATAGTCGCGCCAAGCATGCCATGGAGCTATAACGCGTCCACGGATGCGAGAAGAGCCGGAGTATGCCCATGGCGCTGTTCGACCTCTGTTTCGGCG
This sequence comes from Avena sativa, assembly GCA_916181665.1. Classification (NCBI taxonomy): domain Eukaryota; kingdom Viridiplantae; phylum Streptophyta; class Magnoliopsida; order Poales; family Poaceae; genus Avena; species Avena sativa. The sequence goes on from OV702296.1 coordinate 251,062,570, forward strand.
ACCCTAGGTACGCGGCTCGATGGCGTGGTACCACTCGCCGCAGCCGCTCTGGCCATGAAGCGGGGGAAGGTCGTGATGGATGCGCCGGCACCAAAGGAGACCGGCTCGGCAACCCCAGGCGAGGAAGCACCCTCCTTAATCATCAGGGCCGCCTTCCCCGCAGGATCACTCGGAGCAATCGTCGTGTCGTCAGACACCGTGACGATGTCATCGCCCTTGGCCTTCTTGGCACTGTCTGTGGCGGCAGCGACATCATCAGTCTTCCTCTTCCGAGAGGGGTCCTCCTCGGCGATGACTGGCGGTACTTTGGCCACGGACGGGTGGCCTATCTTTTTGATTCTAGTCCTGCAAATTTATTTAATGAGCAAAGTATTCCAAGCACCACGAAAAGTAAGGCAGGTGAACAAAACTCACTTGGCGACTGGCAGGAACCGCAGCCCCGTGCGGATGCTAGCCGGCTTCTCCAGTTCGGGGCCCAGTTTCCGACTGAGACCCATCTCCAGGGCATCATGCGCCCAAGACACGGACGGCCTCTTCGTTGACGAGGCCGCGACAGGAGCCTCCACAACGTTTTCGGCGGGAGCTCTCCTGGGAGGCGAAGCTGCCGCGACCGGAGCGGCCCCCGACCCAGAGACTGGGGCGAACAGGGGGGAATTGAGGCCAGAGGTACCTCACTCAGGGCGGCGGTGGCATCCGGAGCTGCCGTCGTCAGTGGCGCTTTGTCCCTGGCCAGACTGGTGGCGTCGGAGCTACTCGCCAAACGAGGCGGAGATGCCTGTTTCGCCGACTTCGTCTTCCTCTTCGGAGGGGCCTTCACTTCCTTCTTTTCTTCTTTTTCGACGGAGTAGCCTCGCGACGCGAGGTGTGCTCGGGAAGCTCGTCGTCGTCATCGGCGTGGCGTTCAAGGCTCCTACTCGCCTCGAGCTCGTGCTGACGCTGCCCGCGAGTTCTGCGAACGAGTGGGACGGCTTCTTCTTCGGACTCGTCGTTGTCGACGCTCCTGTCGCTCTCGGCGTCGCCCTTGGCAGGAGGCGACTCGCCCCCGTCCTGGACGGACGAGCTCGAATTCTCTTCGTCCGCGGGCGGAAGCCATCCTTCCACCACTTGAAATAACTGCAATAGGCATGAGACAGTATCAGTATAACCGTGACAGCATCAACTGCGACTGCGAATGATAGAAAATGACTTACCGTTGGGGCTGGATGCTTCACGGTGTAGGGGGCGACCCCAGCCTTCGCGTCTAGGTACACCGCCTGGTGATCTTCTTCAACGCCGGGATGTAGTCCTCGAGTTTCCACTCGGCGAGGCAGGATTTCATCGAGTCCTCCCGGCCCGTGTACTCGTACATATAATGGTCACAGCGGGCCAGGGGAACGAGTCGCCGCCCGAGCCAGCAGTTGTACAAGTTGATGGTCTGAAGACCCTTCTTCTTCAGGCCGTGGATGGTTTGAAGCACCTCATCCACGACCATCCGCTGGTCTGTTGGAAGCTTGTCGACTTGGAGTCGGCGCGGCTCGGGCCGGTCGGCGGAGTATCTTGGGATCGCCACCTCGCCGTCTGGAGTCGCCTCGGTGACATAAAACCAAGACTTCTTCCACTCGCTCGCCGCCTTGGCAGGTAGCATCAGATCAAAAAAGGAGGCCTTCGACTTCAATTGAAATGTCAAGCCACCCGCAGCAAGCATTGGGCCGCCTGCTTCTTCGCGACTGATCCTCCCATGGAACAGATCTTGTCACAGGGGAAGTAGGGCCTGCAGCCTAGGTAGCACTCGCAGGACGCCACAAAAATGGCGAGCTGCTCGATGCTGTGCAGGCCCAGGTCCGATGGCTGGATCCTGTAGAAGGCGCAGAAGCGCCGGAAGAAGAGAGATGTGGGGAATCCCAGCCCCCGTTCCAGGTGGCTGGTAAAGCAGACGAATTCTCCCTCACGCGGGTCCGGAGTCACCTCTCCGGCCGCGGGGATACGCCACCTGCCGGCGCGTAGGATTCTGGCCTCCTCGAAAGACGCCAGTAGCGCTCTCGTACACTTGGACCTGCCCCATGGTTCGGTGGAGGGGGCCATTGGCGGAAAGGTTCGTGGAGGTCGGAGGATTTTGGATCGGCTGGATTGCGATGCGGAGGAAAACGGAGGTGCGCGCAATCGGAGGAAATGACGAGGAGGTGGTTCTCCGATCGCCTACCATTCCCTTTATATAGCGGTTGTTACCCGCCAAATCAGGAAGCCGTTACTACGCGGTGATTACGCCAAAAGTTACCGTTGGATTACCCCAACGGCTAGTTTTGACTGCGTTTGACGGTCCAACTTCAGCCACTCAGCTCGCTGACCCGACCACTACAACAGTGACTAAATATTTCGCCGATCCGTTCGCCAAGCTGCGACCAGAATGATTAGTTTTTTCCTTTATTCAAGAGGCCGCCACCGATTCGACTGGATGTCTGCATTGGACTCGTATGCTCCGACTGCCAGCAACCACCTGCGCCCAATCAACAACGGCCTCGGGGACTACTGATGGGGATATGCCTACCGGGGTGTACCCAGCAGGACGTTTCCGACTGGCCCAGGAGCTGCCGAGTGGGCCTGCAAGACAGCGACTAGATCAAGACCTGGCGTGGATCCAAGCGACTGGAAGTTGAAGGCCCAGGAGAGTAGATAGGCCCAGTCGGATTAGGTTAAACGAGTGCCGAAACCTTAACTGATTCGGTTGAGATATGTAAACCCTAGGGGAGGGTGATTCTATATAAACCTCCCTACAGGGCGTGTAAACATACGTTCCATCATCCACCCAAGCGACTCGCCGCCTAGCCGTCGAGCTCGCCCCATTGTACTTCCATCATAATACAATCTAGCGGGAGTAGGTCTTTACCCTCCGGGGGGCTGAACCTGGGTAAAACCCTCTGTCTCCGCCCTTATCTCGCACCGCAGATGGCTGGCCGCCCTTGCCCTTCGTTCTACTACTCACTGCCGATTGCAGCATCTGCCGTGGTCATTCCCACGACATAATTCATAGGCTTAGCGACGGCGGATGATTATCCAAACATTTATGGACAAGGAATCCCATGTCGCCACCGATGAAGAGGAGCATTTGACAATCCTCACTTGTTTTCTACAACTACAAGCTCACGAGCTGAACAATGCCGCTCCAAAACATGAAGGTTTGGGGAGACAGAAGATGAAGAAAAGGCAAGGACAAGCAAGATGAGAGTTGGGCTTAAACTTCATTTTGTTTATATTTTTATATGTTCAAGCTATGTTTGTAACATGTGACTAGATTTGGCACCGTTTTAGTGGCCAGGGTAATCAATAATGCCCGAGACTATTTTTGTTTTGATTTCAAATTGCAAAAATTATGTAGAAAAACCTATAAGGCGTGATCTATTGGGTGTGCGCCTGGGTAGAGGTACACCCCAAAGGTGGGTGCCCGCGGCATTGCACTCCATATGGGGGATTCAACGACGTTGCCGAGCGCCATTTGGGGTGTGCGGCTGGGGATGATCTAACTCGGACTAGGCTCCGAGCAGGGCCGAAGAAAGCTCGTTTCTGAGAACCCAGACCAAGCTTGGCCCATCCCATAGCGTCGGGCCACAATTTTAGTCCTAATCCTAGATGAAATCGCGGCGGGGATAGACCACCAAAGGTTGATAGTGCACTCCGCTGCAAATAGACAACAGAGAGGACCGTCAGCACACTCGAGATGCCCCTAGGGCAAGGATAACCGGGGTGGCGATACCTAGAATCACGATCGCGGCCAACCATCCGGCCGGGTACTGCGAGCAGAACCGTGATCGCCTAGATTCGCCAAATAGGTTGCGCCCATGCCAAGACCGGTTGTAGTCTCTCCGCGCGCGGAGGCATATTCCTGATGACATTGTTCGAGGGAGAACTTCACGAAAACTAAGAGCATCTCCAGCAGGCGTGGCGCGCTACATTCCGGTTTACAGCATGCTAAGCGGATGCAGCGCGCGACGCCGGCAAGAGCTTCACCGGGTGTTGTAAACCGTCGCGCCAAAATGCAGCGCTAAATTGGTCCATTTACAGATGCGCTAAAATGCAGCCTAAAGACTTTTTTTCACACAATTTCATATGTAAATAGATCAAACAAAGACTACAAATAACGGACTAGAACTACACTAAACTAGAACTAAAACTGAATTTAAAACTAGACTATAATTAGAACTAGACTAAACTAGAACTAATCGGACTCCTAGTCGGAGGAGTCAAATGTTGTGGATGACACCGGTGTCGACAACCACTCGTACTCTGCGGTGACCTAGCATACCACTGCATGATGTAGTATACTATAGTCGTTGACATAACACCAATAAAACACTGTTCACTAGTATTACATCCCTCAGAATGGCACAACAGAAACACAGCGGGTCCAATACATGGCTAAAGGTTACAACTCACCCTTTACATAAGATCCAGAGAACACTCTAGGTTAAAGAGAGAGAAAGAACTACTTATGGAGAAAAATCAAAGATAAACAACGCAAGAACGATTATACTATTAAGTCTAATATTCAGACTAAGAGGGTGGCATTGCTGCTATTGCAACGCACTACAGAAATAGGTTCTTTGGTTAGATATAGTATTCATATCTAATCAGTAACTTTCATCTTCACTTGGGTTGAGGTATATGTTGACTTCCTTGTCGTCATTGAAGAGCTTTAGCTGGTCTTGATAAGTCCTGGAGCATATCTTGATGTAGACATCGTTTTAATGGCTTCAGAATCTAGCAAGGGTTAAGAAGATACTTTGAGTATGAGCGTACTCAGCAAATTCACTAGAAAAGGAGTGTTTGATGCACTATATCTACAGCCACAGACCATAGGTCGTAGGCAATGCAAGTTTTCATAAATATTTTTTCAAAGGTTGCTTTTATTCTGAAAAGCTATGTCCGTCAGCCTTCACGGGTTTACCAGAACTTTTATGGAGTTCCTTTCCCGCCGCGTTCACAGCTCCTTCCCGGAACAGGGAGTAACAAGTTACAGTTTTTACACTCTGCAGAGGTGCGTTACTTTACCCATGAGAGATCAACTCTTTGTTGCACAACCGTGCAGCTTATTCATGTCCACAATTCCATGATGTGGGGCCCAGAAGATGATCCAAGCCAATCACTGCCCCCTTCGCGACCTCGCATGCCTCCTTGGTGTACACCATGCCCACATAAAGAATTACGGCAATGGTTTGTACAAACTGTTAGATGCTAGAACTATCGTGGGACGATGAGGGTTCCCACCCATATGTTGCATATCCTCTACGAATTACCAATTAATATGCACGCTTCAAGAATAACAGCCACGACCTACACATCCGGCTTCATGCGAGAGGAAGAAGATACAGCTGACTTCTTTGTCCCATTCCAAATCTCATGGTCAACGCGTAATATACGGCGCAAGAATCACTGGCGACATTGGTTGTTAAGTCCTAGGTGATATAGTTCTGAACAGTGGTATTCCAACTGTCAGACTTAATAGATTAACTGATCACCCTGGATCAGTAATCAATAGTTCTCCTTATTATTGAAAATAGTGTTTTCTGACCTTTTTTCAAATGCAGGTGAAGACAACACTAGATTTGTAAAATATTTTACAGAAAATAACAAAGGACATGAGCAAGTGTGAACTTGCCTTTTTTGATTGCAAGATTATGCACTCACGGTCTTCGAGTCAGTATAAGATCCAAAATCTGAAATCAGCATCATTGGTCCGGTAAGGACTAATGTTTAAAGAAGCAATATGCTTTTATGCATAAGTAATGTGATGCACGTTCTAAGCGCAAATCCTGGGAATAACATTGTCCTAGGGTTTGGATTCCGAAAATGGTCACTTTGGAATGTGTGGTCCTTTTAGATAAGTTTCATAGTTGTACCTTTATTAGAGTTTATGAGTGGTTGTAGACAACACATTTGTAGGAGTAAAGTATACATACTTATGACATACTAGTTAGGATTACTTATACAAGAGTTCTTATTTAAAGTGGCAAAAAGGATAACCTTCGAAGAAAAGGTTTCTCTTCTAAGGTCTAAACAAACTTTGTGGGTAGTTAGTGGTGGTTAATGCTATTTGTTTGCTCAAATGGTTTGGCTTGAGTTGCTTTATAATTTAACTACTTCAGACCAAAGTTAACTATAAAACATATAGTAATGCTTATAGTGTTGGATTAAGATTCTGTAGACTAAAGTTAACTTTAAAACAAAGATGATTTTGAGAGTATAATACTTATAACATTTGGATCTATTGTATCAGAAATGTTTCCTTTAGGTTACTTAAGAATGGTCATTCATTTTACTTGCATAATGGTTTCTTGTTTTGATTATGGAGTAATATCATTTATCTTTTATAGACAAGTGAATATAGTTTATAATCTAGAACATACTATTACTTAACTATTTATGGGTTTATATAATGTTGTGGTAGTTTTTGCAATTTGGTAGTTAATATAGATAGGAAAGGTTTGGTGTATTCATAAGTTGTTCTTTAAGGTTTTTATTATAAATTGAAATACTTTGAGAATATAATCTTTACTTAGGGTTGCTGATAATTTAAATGAAAGATATTTATAATGTTTTTTAACCCTTAAAGTTTCATTTCATTAATATTTAAGATTTGTACTATTTATTAAATTTAATTTAGTCATTTTAAGAATATTAATAAATGTTATTTATCCTTATATGAATTATTAATGAAGTAAATAGGTTTAAATTTGAGTTATTAAAATATTTGAATTTTTATTTAATTCAAAAGTATAATATTAGATTTTTGTCATGTAGATATTATTTTTGTGATCATTTTGGCATATCACATTTATTTTTGTGATTAATAAATAATAAGATATGATTTTTATAATTCTTATTATTTTATAATTACTAAATAGATAATAAGTATTTACTTAAGTGAAATAATAATACATAACTATAGTTTTATATTGGAATTATTACTTTTCCAAGATTTTTGGTATTTTATTTAGATTTTAATATTTACCATTATTAAAATATGAATTATCAAAGCTTTATTACTTATAAAACTTTTATTAAATAATATTTATTTAAATAATCATCATAATAATATTTGATAATAAGTTTAAATTGTAGAGTTTATTTGTCTATAAATTTTCATATATTATACATATTTTTCTGAATTATAAATCAAAAGTTATTAATTAAACAAAATTTAATCATTTATTTGATTTCTGGAATATTATTAATTGGATTATAACATTTTATTTGTTTCCTAACAGAAAATACTTTTTACACCACGCCTAGAGCTAGCCCCCAGTCACTGACCCGTGGGTCATTGTCCACCTCAGCTCTCAGGTTAAAAGAATTGCAGTCGTTACTGATTGGTTATCTACCCCAGTCAATGACATATGGGCCCTGGGCCACGTCACTTGCCACGCGGGAAAACTGCCAGTCAAACTAGCTGACGTGGTGCGACCATGACGCAACGATGGCGTCAGCACCACCACCGCCGCCAGAGGTTGGTCGCCGACGACGATGTACTACACCCTAGCACGCGAAATAGATCTAGTTCGAATCAGCGCATCCTACTAAACCTAATAGTGGCAGCGCCGCTCGGAAATAGTCATCGGAGCTTCAGCTCCGACGAGCTCCGACGGTGGCCGACGGTGGCGTATGATGAAACGGCGACTTATAATGAGATCCGGCGATTGAATGTTACTGGGAAGTTCAGGAACTCACCCTGATGATGATTGAGTGGTCGGCGAGGACAGGCGCGCTCGGAAATGAGCTTCCTAACGAGGATTCCGACAAACTACTGCGAAGGGAAACGACCAAATTCACTCACTCCAGTGCTCCCCTTGATGCAAGCTTCTACCCAGAGGATCTACGGAGGAAGGCGCTTATCCATGATGGCTCAGAATGGTGTGGGGAGACGTGGTTCGACGGCGAGAGGTGGCTCCGGTGAGCTAGGGTTTCGGTCTCGTTCGTATCTGAGAGGATAAGGAGGAGTTGGAGATAAGGATTGATCCAGGGCGTCGCGGTGGCCTTCTTATCCCCTCCTAGCGACGACGACGAGTATCTTGGCGCAACGGCGACGATGACGGCATCGGGCGGCGGTGAGCTCCGCCAGCGAGCTGCCTGTGTGCGTGACGATGACGATGATGACCGTTTTGCGGATAACCCCCTAATGAACTTTGCTTCTCAACCCGCAGTCCTTTGCTGACCCCACTTGTCAGTCACAGACAGAAAAGAACCTGGGCTGGTTACTGGGCTGTTGTGGGCTGTACATAGGCGTCAGATAAGTATAGGGTTGTTGGGTTGCGGCCAGGTTTGGTTTTTATTTGTTTTATCATTTTTATATTTCCTGTTTTCTTATTCAGATTTGAATTTGATTTATATATTTTGAACTTTTCTTTGCAGGATTTCTTTGCTGGACTATTTCAATAACACTAAAATACAGTTAGTATTATGTGTGAATTTCTTTATTATATTTATCTTATTGTATTCCTTGTATTTTCTTAATATATGAACCCCCTTTTAATATTTGTAAAAGCTCTTCCTATTATTTTACTTTCCTCTTTTAGTTATGGATTTATTGAATGATATATTCTTATTTGCTTATCAACTTAATTTTAGTGAGCTCATAGTTTGAATAGAAACTTTATATATATGTATAATGATTCTATACCATTATTTGATGCATGAAATATAAAGACATTGATATGGTGATTATTACTCCCGTTAATTTGGAAAATGGCAATGTATTTGATAAACAAAGAAGTTTAGGATTTTGAATTATGAGTAGTACCCTTGGCTTTAGGGTTTTGTATAAGCTTAGATTCCTTTTAAGAGTTAAGATTTAATAACTAAGCATATTGCCTCATGTATATAGTATTGGATGAAATCTCCCTTTTTAATATAAAGTTATAATTAGAGTGTTTTATAGAAGTGAACTTATAAAAATATACTTAGGCACATATAGTTATGGTTGAAATTGACAGAGGTATGCTTATGTAATTTGTTATAGGGAAATATTTCTATAAAGTGTTATAAGCATCAGATGATGGATCAACAGTATGAGATGGATATTATGTTTGATTTGAGATGTGGAGTTGATTTCTTAACCAGATTAGAATAGGAAAATGATTTATACATCTAATTGTGTTTCACAGTCTTGGATCTCTAATTAAGGAATTCCTTTCCTAGATATAATACTTCTTCCTATCTATCATCATGATTAACATGATGAGCTTTACTCATTTAAATCTTCTTATTCATATATCATTCTTCTAAACTCATGAATGAATCCAATGAGTTTGATACTAAAATAGTTCATAACTTCTTCATATCCATTTTTGATTGCACCTACTATTCTACTGTTGATAAACTTCCATCCAACCAGTAGTTCCTTCAACTTCACTCACAATCTTCCTTGATATTCCATCACTGACCTTTCTCTAAGGTTGATTATCTTTCAAGATGAATAACACTACTTCTAAACTCTATGCTATACTAGCTTTAATTAAATAATATCAGCCTATATTTACTTAACTCTCATGACTTATACTTCAATTCCTGAAATATATTTATGTGGTTTGCAAAGACTACTCTGGGATCACTTATCTCTACTAAGGTTCCAATCATGTTCTACCCACCAGTATTACTTATACTAAATATAAGCACTTAATATTGGTGGCCAAAGCATTATCATGATAGAACTCTAATCATTTATTACTGAAGTTCTTAGTTGGCTAAGCAGGGCTTTATCAGTCCTACCTTTTATTGTCTGGAAATTATCTTCTTAGTATCTTATATTGGATTAAGGTTATTAATAGATTATGTCCTCATTAGAAGATTTAAGTAGATGTTCTGATAAGATCAAGTAATAGATCAAAGATTAATAGTTAAAGAATTTGTGAATCAATGGGGAATTATCCAACATTGATGAACAACAGATATTGAAATAAGTCCTATGAAGCTTCTATAGAAGAAAGATATCTATATAGTGGATGATCTTGACTTAATCTCTTTCCAACTCCAACTCATCAAAGGAGTTTTTAAGATTAGGTGTTACTAAGATACTCGGGATGTATGCGGATGGGATTAAGTTATAGTGGTTTCATTCCTATGATTTGTTTTATATCTTTAACTTGGTACTTATGAATGATTATAATGAGTACTATAACATGATCACCTAATGATCAAATATAATTCCCATTGTATTGAGGTTTAACTTATAGTACATTTGATCTACCCTTAGATCAAATCTCTCTTACCCAATATGAGGTTTTAGCAAAGATCCTATTGAAACTTATCGCAGTCAACTTGATGATCTACTTCAATTCCATCAAGCTAAGAGAAGCTTCAATCACTTTGACAAGTTTTGTTTAAAAGCACGAAAATTATTCGGATTTTCTATGCATGAATGCAATGCACACCTCTGGGTTCAGCTTGTTTCTAGGCTCTAATGCTGGGATGTTACATACTCCAACAAGAAAGAGTCGACGGTGATGGTCGATGGACCGGCGCCATTCTTCTTCTCCTCCTTCCTCGCGGTCTTCTCCTCCTTCTCCTTCTTCTTGGCCCTCCTCGCCTCCCGATCTTGCTTCTTCGCCACCTTCCGCGCCTCCTTCTCTTCTTTCTTGTCGTCGGGCCACAAATTTAGTCCTAAGCCTATGAGCATATTTGGTTCCAAAACGATCATGATGTTGACTGGTTCCGAAATATTTGGTTAGCTTGTACTTGTATTCTCAGACCTTAGTGTGCGCTCTCGTGGTCAGACATTTGGATGTTGCCGTTCGGGGCTTTTTTTTTGCGGGTGGGGCTTTATATATAGAGTCGGTCCTATGGCCTTCAGTTTAACTGGAGGTGTCACCACGGGCAATCAACCTCTAGATGAACTCGCGGCGCGTGGGGACAGACCACCGAAGGTTGATAGTGCACTCCGCCGCAAATAGACAATAGAGAGGATCGTCAGCACACTAGAGATGTCGGCCCCTAGGGCAAGGATAACCGGGGTGGTGATACCTAGAATCACGATCGTGGCCAACCATCCGGCCAGGTATTGCGAGCAGAACCATAATCACCTAGATTCATTCACCAAATAGGTTGCGCCCATGCCAAGACCGGTTGTAGTCTCTCCGCGCGCGGAGGCATATTTGTTGATGACATCGTTCGAGGGAGCACTCCACGAAAACTAATCCCACACCAGGGCCTGCAAATTAGTGGTTATCTAGTGGCTTTATCTAGAGCCCTATCAGGACTGAGATCCCAAAGGATGTGCGGATGAAAATTACGAGTACTACGACGGAACGCATGCATAACCCATTTCGTGTACCACAAAAACTTCACCCAAGCGGTCACCATCATGGGAAGCAACACCGAAGCTCGAGGTATTGAGTTCCACATAATCTTGTCGGTGATAACACCTCAGCGTTTGTGGCTCCTGACGGCACTGGGCTGGCGTTACCATTGCAGTTTCAACAATAATCTCTTTAGTGTGAAGCAATAAAATTTTAACTCGGCGGGGATTAAAAGGATCATAAAACCAAGGAGTTTTCTTCGGAAAAAAAGAGAACGTTGAAACTAAATGTGGAGATATATATCCACATTTGTAATAAGTAATCTTTTGTGGCATCATGTCTTGCTACTTTTGAGCAAATTATGCACAAGTATACGCCTTAAGTTTTTGTAGGCGATGAGCTATTTATATTAAGAACAGTGACATTATGTTTTTACTCATAATAAATTGACCTTCCCCCGCCGCCCGGCGGTCTATAATGGAGTCATCTCTTAGCATTTTCTGATCAACCCATTTTCTAAAACTAGACAGCTTATAAAATAAAATTTCCATCTCAATTACTCTCACCGCCTCTTGATGTTTTCTAGAAAAGGTTATGTCTGAAATTTGTATGGTTATAATCAAGAAGCATACTATAAGGCAGAGATAGCGACACTTCCCCATATTTTACTAATTTTGCTGTAATAAAAAGAGGCCAAACGACTCCAGATTTTGTTATACCGTTTGAAATAAAGCCAAACCAGACCAATTATCAGCACTATGGGGCCAAAATAGTTTTACTCATTCAAGGTAAATAAAAAAGATTACTATCTGTGGATCCATATCATAGCGCATGCAACATATAACAATAAGCCTATCAGTTGAAACCAATGCAACGATAAATAAGTAATATGTATTGTTCATATACTGCAGCAATAGAATGGTTGCAATTGCACCGATACAACATGATACAAACCAGTGATCCAACAATTTAATCAAAGTGAAATCTTGTTTATCAGGGAGCCACTCTGTCACCAAATATCTCTTAGCATCTGAATAGTCCCATTATTGACTACTAGAGCCCCAGGGCAATATGGAAATGCAGCGCTATTATTCGTCGCTAGAATCTAGGAGATACTGAGTTAGCATGGCGTTAGCTCTGTAGATGTGCACTTTTATGATGTCCTCTGATAAGAGCTCGAAGACACAGACGTCAAATTCCTCCAGATGATTACCTAGAGAAAACTTGCCCCAGCCCTCACTGAAAGCGCCAGCATAACGCTGGCTGCAATAGACATAGGTAACTTCCCAAACATTTCCATACGGATCAAAGAGTGTCAGCTTCTTGTCGGTGTGGGGAAGATACTCCCTGACAAATTCACTTGGAATAATCTGCCAGACAAGGAAGTTATTCAGGAAAATGATAATCTACAGTATAATGGTACTTCTATATTGCTTGTCAGAACATATATTCTGGAACGACTACTACTATTTTTACAGTATGCATTTACAAGCGGATGATTGGTCGATGCTGACTATAAGTCAGAAAAGTCATAACAGTGCAGATAAGAAAATAAGTTAACATACAATTATACGGAACCTCTAAACGTTAGCTAAGTGAAAGAATCTGAAAAATAAGTGTTTCCCTATTATGAGGTTAATTAATCCAGTCCAGATTTTGTGTGTTTACTACATTGGCGGGGTTTACTTTTCCAGATTTTGAGCAGGGAAATAGAATACTCCCATATTTCTTACCCAACCTGATTCTTTAGTCTACTCATACCAGTAACTTGGACCATGAACCTCTTGCACAACAATAACCAGGTAGTTTGTTATTTGAGTTACCGATCGCATCATCAATGGCAATTCCATGGAAAATAATAGTAGTACTGATGCCAACGGATGTTGAAAACAGTGGATTAGCTTGAAGAAAAATCTCTAACACTGAGCAAAACAGAAAAAAGGCAATTTGGAGAATTAATCCTGTTCGATACGTGTACTAAAGAATCTTGTACATGCATACATAAAAAATGAAGACTTTTGAACTTGATATAAGTACTAAAATATGGGGGAAAGTAACATTACCATGAAATATGTCTTGTAGACATAAGTCTTCTTCATTATTTGCAGAGTTATAGGATACTTCGATTTATATTGCTTTGCCTTTTGAAGAGCATAGTTCTTCCATCCTTGACTTACTGGCGGTCTTTGCGACATTACTGCTGGCTGTCTTTGAACTCTCATGACGTCTGGAAAGTGCAATACATAATTGAATTACTTAAATAAATCATGCCCTGAGAATGGCAACTCTTACTACCCATGCGTGGTAGCAACCTTGTGATAACAAAACAGTACAGGGGACGGATAACTTAATTTTTTCACGTATATCCCCATACTTAGAAAATCTAAGCATCGCTACTGACTTTGAAGAATAGCTGCTAGACAGATACTTTCTTCTATCACGCGGTTCGAAGAATTAGAATCTTTGAAAAGAATTGTAAGCTTGCAGGGAATTCATACAAACCCTTAGCAACATGTACAAACAATAATTGTCAAAACCAGTATAAGGCAATGATTGTTCGAGAAAAATTAGTATAATGTCAATGGTATAAGTCGCATCTAACCTAACACTTACAGATGGATCTCTTCTAGCATCTAGTACCAAGTTAGACACAACATAAGCCTCCTAAATTATGGCCATGCATGGCAACCAATAAAGATTATAAGCACTATACTGTACTACACATGTAAGTAACTAATTCTCAATATCATCATATATCTGACCATGCCTGCCGCAAGGTTATAGAGTTATTAATTGAATATGCATTCTACATAATCTTATCGGCTTGTTGCTCTAACAGTTTATGTATATTGTGCCAATCACCTGTCACCAGCTACTACATATGCCATTTTTATATGAACCCAATTCTGACTAAATGTAGATAAATACCATGTTTTTAATGAACGAGGGTTTACCTTCTGTACCGTTACGGCTGGCTGACTTGTAATCAATTGATGCTACATCAGAACGCTTCCTCAATTTAGAGCTGTTTGCATCTATTTCTCCAGTCCTGTTCCTTTTGGTACCATTATTCTCCTCAAGGGGGGCAGACGATATTTGCTTGTCCTCCTCATCTCTTTCTGTTGTAGCAACCAGATCATAGGAAGGCTTAGCACGAAAAGCTGACGGCTTCTCAATATACATTTCATCAAATATCACCACTGAGAAATGTGAGTCTCCATTATAACAGAAGGTTAGAATGTGCCCTTCCTCTATGGAATGATCCGTAACAAAATCCTTCCACCCATTTTCAAAGAAGAACCCTTCAGTGTCTGAAGCAAGGTCTGCAAGCCATCGGTTCCCACTTTGACCAAATAGGTAAACCAGTCCAATCTCATTCTCAAGGTACTGGCTGAATGATGGTGGAATTCTCTGCAATACATAACATAAAAAATTCTTATTTTTTATCAAGGTTACGCATGGAAATTTGGTAACAATGTGAAATACATATGCAATACAATCACAGCTCCAAGAAAAACTATCAAACAAATATGATATGCTATATCATGTGTCGGACTAAAAGGCCACCAAGGCACCAAGTTGTCCTAAGCTAGTAAAGCAATTCTGAAGTAAGAGCACCAAATATGAAAATGTACCAATAACATGTGGGTATATAAATGACCGATAAAAGCAAACAACTTTAAACAAGCTAAAATTTAAACCATCTCAAATAACCAATGAATTATCATAATTTTAATCTTTGAAATCCACATAATGTAGATTCCCTCCCAACATAATGTGCACTAACTAAAAAAATGGTCATTACACCTAAATGCTACTTGTTCCATCCAACAGACGACAAATTAATGCCCCTTTTCCGAATTTCCATTTATGCATTTTAAAAATAGTATATTGGTAAATGATTCTTGCATTTATTGAACCATGTAGTAATGCACACGGAACAACATCTGTATACAGAACCTTGTATTTTGGGGAAATAGATCATTAGTACAATCTACTTGACATCAACAATCAGGTGAGCTCTAAAAAGGGTAAAAAATGCACTTCTGATCTGGACACTTGATGCTCGACATAGTCCCTCTACTCTAGAATCTGTCAAGGGATTAACTATTATTAAAAAAACATACCTAACCTCTCCACCGTGACCCTGGCTATCCAAGTAACAACCACTATACGTAATGATCAATAAAATACAAGGTGCATTAACAATTCTATGATCTAATAAAAGTTGCCTGAGTTTCAAATGTGGAAGATAAAACATATAGTTCACATAATTGCTTTTATCTTATTTATTACTCATGAAAGCAGATATCAGTCAACGTCGCAAACATATCAAGGTAAAAATGAAAGGAGAAATAACATCTATATATTCAAACAAATGAACACCACTTATACAATTATCTCTACCAAAATCACACAAAGTAAACCACTTTCAGTCGTGGCATCTTAATTTGGTATACGGATCCAACGGCGCGACAATGTTATGTGATAGAAGAATGACATTTTTGGAGTATTCTACCATATATTGGACTAATAAAGAACATTCATGCACAAGTTGTATGCAGACTGAAACTGCAATCAGTTGATTGAAAAAAGCAAGGCAAACGAACAGAATACCATTCCTAACCCTGATAACTAAGTAGGGAAAACCAAACGAAAGCAGACAACGGTGTAGGCATGGACAATGATGTGTTAGCTTGATCTGATATGTTTATGCTCCAATTGAACAGTGCACATGAACACTATGAATTCTATTTCATGAGAAATAGACAACAAATCAAAGACAAATCATCTATCCTTAGAGAAAACTGAACTAACAAAGATGGTAAAATATTTAAAATCAAGAATACACATCCACCAAGGAAATTATCATGTCACGAGAAAGCGGAGATTTGAACATTTTCCTACTGACATATACCGACTGGGCAGATGAGCACATAACCAAAACAAGAGTCTTCATTTTTAGACAATCAAAATCTATTGGAGAGAAACATAAACATATCAACTTCATCAGTGAAAGATTAACCAAATATTCGAAAACCCTCACCAATCACTCTCCCTGCAGAATAGCGGCCCAACATAATGTGCATTAACTAAGAAGAAATGTCACGTAACAGACGACATTAATGCATTTTACAAATAGTATACTGGTAATTGGTAAATGATCCTGCCATTTACCAAATCATGTAATAATGAACACTGACAAATATCCATATATAGAACTTTGTGTTTTGAGATATGTTTTGACAGATCATTAGTACAATCTACTTAACATTATCATTCAAGTGAGTTCCGAAAAGAGTAAAATGCAATTCTGGTCCCGACCGTTGATGCTCGACTTGGTTGGAATCTATTGAGGGTTAAAGACGCAATGGCAAGAACCCAGGCACTTGTTAATTCTATTGATGATAAAACCCCTTATTTAACCTCTGTTGGGATTATCAGGGTAGCATGTCATGTGCAGTCTCGTCGGCAGGCTGCCTGTTTTATTTTCAAGTCAGTAACCCTACATGTGTGCCCATTATGACTGAATAAAATATGAGGTTCCTTAACAATTCTACGATCTAACAGTTCTCTTGAAAAAAAAAGTGTGATCTAATAAAGGTTGCCTGAGTTTAAATGTAGAAGACAAAGCATGTAATACATGATTTATCTTATTTACACATGAAAGCACATGTATCTAATAAAGGTTCCTTAACAATTTTTTTGGAAAAGGTAATGTCAGTACACTAACCTAATGACTTGATGATGCTAAAATATGTTGGACAAAAGGATTCAGCATTCACCTCTCATTGTGATATATTTTTGAATCTCAGTCATACGTAAAGCCATGAGTCCGTAGGGATTATGTGAGTTAGTTCCATTTCTATTTATACCAGTCCTCACTCACATTTTTTTCTTTACCAACATAAGCAAGCTGACCTTAATCAAGGAATTAGGAGAATATAGTTCACTATGGAAGCATCGTGTCATATATTGGACTAACAGAGAACATTCCAGTAAAACTTGTAAGCAGTAAACAAACTTGTAAGCAGGAACAACCGAACTGTCAAAGATTGCAAAGAAACAAAGATCCAGAGGAAATCATCCATGCTCTCTTTTTTTTCTCCTTTTCCAGCTGAAACATACCGGCTTGGTGGATGAGCAGTTACTTGAATTTTTAGACAATCAAAATATAATGGAGAGAAACATAGGCATAAACATATATGATCATTGAAAGATTAACCAGAGACTCAAAAACCCTCACCAATCTCTCCCCGGATTCCTGAGCCGAGAAAACCGTGCAGAATCGCTGCCCAAACTTCTTGACATCCACCTCCTTCCCCTTCTCCTCCCTCTTCCCGTTCTCCCTCCTTGCCATGGCCGCCCTGCTCTCTTTCCTCTCCTGCTGCCCCGCCATTTCTAACTCTACAGCACTATCTAGAGGACCAGAGCAAAGGATACGCGAAGAGCAGATGGTTTGTTGCGAGGCAGGGAGGGTGGGAAGAGGAGACGTCGTCGAGGTTTATAAAGCCGTGGCTGGAGTCTTGAGAGAGAAGAGACAGGCTCTAGCTGGGACACAGCTCATTGACAGTATTTTTTGTTATTATTACGTTCCTTTTTTGGCACATTCTGTCGTTTCCCCTTTAACAACAAAATCTGGAGAAAATCTGTGAGTGGATTTTAGACACCCCGGAGTAATTTTGTTGTGTTACATTCCTTTCTTGGCCCATTTTATGTCGTATTTCCCAAACACTCCTCAGTTTAACAGGAGAAGTACATGAAAAAAAGCCTGAACTCTACAAAGACTGAATCCTATAGTACGCAGAAATAGAGTAATTTTTGTTTTGTTACATCCCTTTCTTGGCTCATTCTGTCGTTCGCGAACACTGTTCAGTTTACAGGAGAAGTACATGAAAAAAAAAAACCTGAACCCCCCAAAGACTGAATCTTATAGACAGAAATGGAGTATGCAGGGCAAGCTAAAAGTGGACCGTGGAAAGTTTACCTGCGTCTTGTCTTGTGTCTCCTGTGGGGTCGGAGGCCGCGAGTCGAAGAACTACGGAGACGTTGCACAGCGGCTCCCTTGCAGATGCACGAAGCCACCGCGGAACGACTCCATGGCGCGTCTGCCGCAGCCCGCAGACGGCTACGAGTTGCTGCGCCAACTGTGATCTGCCGGCTCCAGGTACGAGCTGCGTCGCTAGAGCCACCCGCGAATGACCCCCTCCAGGTCAGGGCGTCCGGCGAGAGAACAAAGGGCCCCCCCAGCGGCGAGAGGAGCTGCGGTCCGCGCGAGAGAAAGGTGGCCGGGAGGAACTGGCGCGCGGCAGACGGTTTCATCCCCTCCGCCGTCCGTGCTCTGTTACAGGCTTCCCGACGGGAGAAAGACAAGACTGGGGAGTGGAGGCGTCTCCCATCTGATTCTGATACGAATCGCCTCGTATTCGGATTATTTTATTTTACTATCGTTTTTTGCTCTTTTTTTTGCAATTTGCAACTTGACAGCCCCGTCGTCAGACGTTCTTCCTCCCCATTAGATTTCGTTTTTTTTTCTTTCAGAAAGAAACAAACATCGTCATGCTCCTAGTCCTGCTAGCACGTGCTCACCTGAGAGGCTGAGATGGTGACAATTCTGACCAACATATGACCGTGTGAAACTTGATGCAAAAGAACGGCTACAATTTTTGTCAAGCATTTAGGTAGAAAAAGGTTGCCAATGTTGGCAAGATTTATAACTAACTTGATTTTGGGATGTCTTCATGCATACGGCTAGGATGGTCTTGGTGTGTGTGTAAACGAGATAGCATAATGTAAACCGTGAGTTTTAAAAAAAAAAACATCTAAGTGGAAACGCTACTACTCGATGACATTGTGCAAACCCTGGTCTAAAAAACAAAACAAAATATTCCCTTTATATCTCCCTCATCCCCTCGCCCCTTCACTGCCTCCCCACTCGACGCCAATAGTTAATGGAATCGTTTATTGTTATTTTCAGAACGGAAACATTCATATCGGAGAATCATTAGAGCATTTTACACAGACTTCGACCCAAATCGTGACAGCTGCCCTATTCTCTTCGAGGTGCAAAACATTTTTAGAGGAGTCCTTAAATGTGTGTTCTTGAGTTATACGCCTAGGAACTTGACCATAACTTTTACATGCGCATTTATCCCCACATTTTCACGCGCGAAACCAAAAAAGCCCTGACCTTGTTCCTAATCACGCCACCACCGCCACTCATCGGCGGCATGAAGAACCCCTAGTCCAAATCCCCGCACCAAAACGGGCTTCCGGCGGCTCCTACTTGGTGGTTGCCTTTTTTCCTACAAAGGACATGCATCATATTAACCAGGTGACATTAGAACCCAAAGATTAACCAGGTGACATTAGAACCCAAAGATAACAACTTACATCTTATTATCAAACGAAAAGGCTACAATAAGCCTTTATAGATGTGTACAACCCATGCGCCGAAGTACTTCTGATTAGTGGTAGAGCTGTGTGTAAACCCCCTTCACTATATAGTATTTGTATATTGGTCCTTGGTGTTTAGACAGTATGATTGTCGGGGAACATAATAGAAAAAAAATCGATCTGCACGTAAAACCCAAGATCTATTTATGGAGATGCAATAACAATATTGGATATCTATCTAATCTCACCAATGAAGTGGAGCGAAACATTAGTTGATGAAGTTTGTGATAGAGATCCCCAGGGCTAGGTGTGTCCCTCCCAGCCGCGAGGATAGTATCCTTCTTGTTCCGAGGATCAAACGTGTAATCCCTCTTCCCCTCGCCCCTTGTTCCCTGCCTCCACACTCGATGCCAATAGTTAATGGAATCGTTTATTGTTATTTTCGGAAGGGAAACATTCACGTCGGAGAATCATTAGAGCATTTCACACAGACGTCAACCCAGATCGTCGAGATAAAAAATGGGTCTTCCAACTGCCCTATCCTCTCCGAGCTGCAAAACATTTTTAGAGGAGTCCTTAAATGTGTGTTCTTGAGCTATACGCCTAGGGACGTGGCCATAACTTTTATAGGCAAATTTATCCCCACAATTTCACGCGCGAAGCCAAAAAAGCCCTGGCCTTGTTCCCGATCACACCACCACCGCTGCTCATCGGCGGCATGAAAAACCCCTAGTCCAAATCCCCGCACCGGAACGGGCTTTCGGTGGCTCCTACTTGGTAGTTGCCTTTTTTCCTACAAAGGACATGCATCATATTAACTAGGTGGCATTAGAACCCAACAAATATAACAACTTACATCTCATTAGAAAATGAAAAGGCTACAATAAGCCTTTATAGATGTGTACAACCCATGCGCCGAAGTACTTCTGATTAGTGGTGGAGCTGTGTGTAAGCTGACCGCTCAAATTTTCTATAAACCCCCTTCACTATATAGTATTTGTATATTGATCCTTGGTGTTTAGATAGTATGATTGTCTGGGAACATAATAGCAAAAATAAAATCGATCTGCACGTAAAACCCAAGATCTATTTATGAAGATGCAATAACAACATTGGATATCTATCTAATCTCACCAATGAAGTGGAGTGAAATATTAGTCGATGAAGTGTGTGATAGCAATCCCCTGGGCTAGGTGTGTCTCTCCTAGCCGCGAGGATGGTATCCTTCTTGTTCCGAGGACCAAACGTGTAATCCCTCCACATGCATCCATGCGCCTGGACCTTCAATTCTTCAGTGTTTTGTTGTCCAAAACATTGGCTGGCGGTGTGAAAGGAAGTGATTTAGCCTAACATCGTAGGTGGAGAGCTGAGAGAGAGGGTGTGTGTGTGAGAGAGAGAGAGAGGGTGAGAGAGAGAGCATCCAATACATGGGTCAAATCTCGAGGGGTTGTCGTCGTGTATATATATTCTGGGAGGAGCTGCATGACTTGGGGTGGAGGGAAAATCCCTGGTCGTCTCCACCTAACATGGCAGGAGGCGCGCAAAAAACCCTAACCCTAGGTGGCCCCTCAATTTTCCCCTCAAGGGAAGTGGCGTAGAAGCCCTTAGGGAGGCCCCTTAGGCCCATACAGCTAGCTAAGGGAGGCCTCTGAGGGCCCATGAGGCCACCCCTCATGGATATCATCCCTAGGAAGCCCAGGGACCCCTCCAGCACTACAAATGCTTTCTGATAAAGCCCGGTACATCCAATGTTCTTCTATAAATATTCTAGAACCTCTCCAAACTTATTCTGATTACACTGGAACAATTCCGGTGACATCCTCACATCCACTTACCACTAAGAACGTCTCTTGGCCACTTGAATTAACTTAAGCATGTGGCCCATTAGGTTTGGTAATACGCGGACATGCATGATCCCGAAACACTTTTTGATCAATAACCAACAACAAGGCCTAGACGTCAGTGATGTCTCTTGTGCATATAATAATAACATTTATGTTACTCAAGTGCTAATCCCTTTGCCTCATGATACTAATGACAATTTGAGCGAGACTTCGGTATTCTCGTGATTCAACACTTTGAATAGTATACCCGCTATCCTTGTTCCGGTTTTATTCTCTTTTCTTGTTGTGTATTCTAATTTCCTCAGGATCACAATGACAATGTACTTGGATAGATGATTGGGTGTCACCACAATATCGAGAGGGCCCAGAGAATATCTCTCCATCGTCATAATGAGAAAAATCCCAGTCTTGGGCTATTAATGAGACACACTTTACAATGTACCTGGATTGTCCTATTACATGTAATGTCTTTTAGTATGGGGACACTCAATAGTCTCATGGTCTAAGGACATATGCATATGATAACGTCATAATGATAGTACTAATAATGTGGGATGGAACGATCTTGTAGCATATTATAGAATTGGATTGGTTCAACGCCCTTGTTCAATGTGCTCCCATTGTCGTAGGCATCTTTTTTATCGTAACTATGTCATGATCATGAAAACGTGATCACCACACGATATATGAGCTAGTTCTAGAGGCAAGACTAGGAACAACTTGGTATGAATCTCTCTACATGCACTCATGAGTTTTTCATTAAATCTCATATTTAAGAATCATAACAGTCATAACACAAAGATATAAACATTAATAATGAACATGAAAATAAATATAACTTTTATTATTGCCTCTAGGGCATATTTGCTTCAATGACCCCACAAGTTTCCAACGCTAGCTTTTTCACTACTTCTGGTTTGAAAGACGCACCAATTCCTAGCAGTTGAAAATCTCCATCATCGTATCCAAGCACCGGACCAACATTGACGATGCCAAGCACTAGCTACGAGAAGCAAAAATACACAAGTATAGTACATGTCAAAGGTTACAAATGGATCCAAACAGGAGTCCGACAAGAACCCGGACTCCAAAACCGGTAGTTGCAACCTTCGATGGCCTCTTGTGTGCTCACCAATCGTGGACACTATAACAGTGTGTATGGTCCCTGGTGCTTTTGAACGCCGAGGTACACACGAAAATTTCACTATAAAGTATAAAGCCATGGTGGCACTTAAAAATGCCGAGGTACGTTGAGGAAAGTATACACACGACACTTTTTTACTTGACATATACGATCCACTATGGGATCAGTGCATCAGCAGTTTGAGATGTTTCTTGGTACTCCGTACAATAAAAGCGGGTGGAAAATTGGTGTCAATCAACCGATAGGAGCGGCCGCAATAATTTGCTATATGAAGTACATCAGGAACACCGATGGGGGACTCCGGTGAAGCTTCAGAGGTTGTGCCATATCAAGGGATAATACCCGACGTGGGAAAGTTACATGTCTTCATCTTGTGTGTCATCTCTTTGGCATGAATAGGTAGTATCAGAGATGGGAGTTGGTGAGATCTGTATATTTTTTTGAAATTTTAATGTACAAATTTAGAGTTTCAACTGAATAGTGGAAGGTAGGAGTGCATCTACGTACAAAGTGGACAATGAGACGTGGATTTCCTTTATTATATAGAAAATATGACTTCTGAGTAGGGGTAGAGTTTGTTTTATGGGCTTAAAATATATGCGGCTACATCATGTTTGTACATAGAGCCTAGGTTTCTGGAGACATGGAACTCAAGATATAAAGGCCAGACTCTTCTCGCTGGTGGTGTGCTATGCTAAAAGTTCCTGACCAGTCAGCAGGGCATGGTTACCACTGCAACGTTGGACCCACTTTCAACTTCACTTACAATGGACGCAATTATCAATGCATCCATCCCTAAGCACAACATAAAAAACTTTGACATCTACCACGACATAATTATATACCAGTATGTAGTCTATCACGGTGCATAAATATTCACCCTCTTGCTAGCAGCCAAGAAATTTCATCTACCAGGCAAAACACTTTTACAATATTTTTTGTCTTATACCATCAAAAAAAATGTGGGACTATTGCCATAGTTCTTTTAGTAAGAGCTAGCGAATATCTCGAAAATCGCATTGGCAAACACCGTTGAGGATTAAAAGACTGAGTTCACTGCTAAAAAAACCATCTTCGGTTCGATCAGAACAAGCCCAGCAGTCCCGGCCCGTCACGAACCGCGACTAGTGCTAGCACTAGTCCCGGTCCGTGAGGCCTCCAACGGCTAGAAATGGCCATAAGCATTAGTCCCGGGCCGGACCAGAGCATTAGTCCCGGTCCGTAATACGACCCGGGACTAATAAGCTGGAGCGGGGCAACAGCTCTTTTCGGGGACTATTAGTCCCGGGTCGTATCACGGCCCGAGACTAATTGTTCATCACTATATATACAACTCTCTTGCCAGCTGCCCTAAAGCATATGGTGGCCATTTTTCTCAAAGAAAGCAAGAGAGTTCATGCCATTTTTTTTGTCAAGATTTAGTTTGCAACACCTAAATCCAAAGCTTTAAAAGATTAGAACTTCATTCTTTCATCTCTTATTGCTACTTTAGCTCTATATAATGCTCTAGAAGTATAGAGATATGGATCAAATGCATGCATGCTCTAGAAGTAGCTAGAAGGATTTTGATATATATGTGTAACAAATTTTGATTAGGCACATAGTTACTGAAAATTGAAATGTGTAATTTTAGAGTTTCAGAGCTTAGAATGGAATGAGGTTTTCACTGATAGAACAATAATAAAAAACTCCACATTTATCATGTTGATTGTTTTCTCCAATTCACAAATTGGTGCATGTAAATTTTTCAAAATTCAAAATTAATGCTCTAGAAGCTCTCAATATAACTTGTAATAATTTCATCATATTGTGTAATGGTTTTTGATATACTTTTACTATAATGCAGATGGTCCGGGAATGGATGTACGGTACTGACCGACGCTCTGGCGGGTTCATTAATGGCGTGCATGAATTCATCCGTGTTGCTGATGCAAACAAGCACAATGGTTTTGTATTCTGTCCATGTAATGGATGTAGGAATCAGAAGGACTACTCTGACTCAAAAACCCTTCACAGCCACCTGTTGAAGTTCGGCTTCATGCCCAGTTATAATTGTTGGACCAAGCACGGAGAGGGAGGGGTTATAATGGAAGACAATGAAGAAGAGGAGGAGGATGACAACTATCATGGTTTCCCTGAGTACGGAGATACTTCCATGGGGATGCTGAAGGGGAGGATGAAGAAGAGACACATGATGAACCCGCTGATGATCTTGGTCGGACCATTGCCAATGCACGAAGAGATTGTGAAACTGAAAAGGATAGGGAGAAGTTCAATCACATGCTAGAGGATCACAAAAAGTTGTTGTACCCAAATTGCGAAAATGGTCTGAAAAAGCTGGGCAGCACACTGGAATTGCTGCGATGGAAGGCTGAGTGTGCTATACCTGACTCCTCATTTGAAAATTTGCTGAAAATGATGAAGAATATGCTTCCAAAAGATAATGTATTGCCCGCCAGTACATACGAAGCAAAAAAGGTTGTCTGCCCTCTAGGTTTAGAGGTTCAGAAGATACATGCATGCCCTAATGACTGCATCCTCTACCGCGGTGAGGAGTATGAGAATTTAGATGCATGCCCGGTATGCACTTCACTTTGGTATAAGATTAGACGAGATGACCCTGGTGACGTTGAGGGCGAGCCCCCCTGGAAGAGGGTTCCTGCGAAGGTGATGTGGTATGCTCCTATAATGCCACGGTTGAAACGCTTATTCAGAAACAAAGAGCACGCCAAGTTGTTGCGATGACATAAAGAGGAACGTAAGTCAGACGGGATGTTGAGACACCCCGCTGATGGGTCGCAATGGAGAAAAATCGATAGAAAGTACCCGGACTTTGCAGATGACGCAAGGAGTTTAAGGTTTGGTCTAAGTACAGATGGCATGAATCCCTTTGGGGAGCAGAGCTCCAGTCACAACACCTGGCCCGTGACTCTATGCATCTATAACCTTCCTCCTTGGTTGTGCATGAAGCGGAAGTTCATTATGAGGCCAGTGTTGATCCAAGGTCCGAAGCAACCCGGCAACGACATTGATGTGTACCTAAGGCCATTAGTGGAAGAACTTTTACAGTTGTGGCACGAACCCGGGATACGCGTGTGAGATGAGCACAAGCAGGAAGAATTTAACCTCCGAGCATTGCTTTTCATAACAATCAATGATTGGCCTGCTCTTAGTAACCTTTCAGGACAGTCAAACAAGGGATACAATGCATGCACACACTGTTTAGATGAGACTGCAAGTATATATTTGGAACATTGTAAGAAGAATGTATACAATGAGCATCGTCGATTTCTTTTGGCCAAGCATCCCTTAAGAAAGAAAGGCAAGCATTTCAACGGTCTAGCATGTCACCAGACGAAGCCTAAGGAGCGTACTGGTGCTGATATATTTGATATGGTCAAAGATTTGGATCAACTGGTAACCTTTGGAAAGGGTCCTGGAGGAAAATCTGTTCCGAAAGACGCTGAAGGACACGCACCCATGTGGAAGAAGAAATCTATATTTTGGGAGCTACCATATTGGAAATTCTTAGAGGTCCGCTCTGCAATCGATGTGATGCATGTGACGAAGAATCTTTGCGTGAACCTGCTAGGCTTCTTGGGCGTGTATGGGAAGACAAAAGATACACCGGAAGCACGAAAGGACCATCAACGTATGAAAGACCCAGATGGTCTGCATCCAGAATGGTTTCAAGGTCATGCCAGCTATGCTCTTACCAAACAAGAGAAGGAAATATTTTTTGAATGCCTAAGCAGTATTAAGGTCCCGTCTGGCTTCTCGTCGAATATAAAGGGGATAATAAATATGGCAGAAAAAAAGTTCCAAAACCTAAAGTCTCATGACTGCCACGTGATTATGACGCAAATGCTTCCGATTGCATTGAGGGGGCTTCTACCAGATAATGTTCGAGTACCCATTGTGAAGCTATGTGCATTTCTCAATGCAATCTCTCAGAAGATAATCAATCCTGAAGATCTACCACGGTTACAGAATGATGTGGTCCAATGTCTTGTCAGTTTTGAGTTGGTGTTCCCACCATCCTTCTTCAATATTATGACGCACCTGCTGGTTCACCTAGTCGAAGAGATTTCCATTCTCGGTCCTGTATTTCTACACAATATGTTTCCCTTTGAGAGGTTCATGGGAATCTTAAAGAAATATGTTCGTAACCGTGCTAGGCCAGAAGGAAGCATCTCCAAGGGCTATGGAACAGAGGAGGTCATTGAATTTTGTGTTGACTTTGTTCCTGACCTTAAGCCGATTGGTCTTCCTCAATCGCGGTATGAGGGGAGACTGAGTGGAAAGGGTACTCTAGGAAGGAAATCAATAATATGTAGAGACGGACATTCTTACACCGAATCACATTACACCGTTCTATAGAATTCTATCTTGGCAGCCCCATATATCGAGGAACACAAGAAAATCTTACGCTCCAACAACCCTGGAAAGCATGACTCTTGGATTAGAGATGAACACATGAAGAGTTTCGGCGGTTGGTTGCAACATCTCATTAAAAACAACACTCTTGGAGATCAGCTATACTTGTTGTCTAGGTCACCATCTTCGACTATATCGACTTTCCAAGGGTACGAGATAAATGGGTATACATTTTACACGATAGCCCAAGATAAAAAGAGCACCAACCAAAACAGTGGTGTCTGCTTTGATGCAACAGACAACAATGGGTCAAAGACCACATATTATGGTTACATAGAGGAGATATGGGAACTTGACTATGGACCTACTTTTAAGGTCCCCTTGTTTCAGTGCAAATGGGTCAAGCTGACGGGAGGAGGGGTTGAGGTAGACAAGAAATACGGAATGACATCGTTGGATCTCAACAATCTTGGGTACTTAGACGAACCATTCGTCCTAGCCAATGATGTGGCCCAGGTTTTCTATGTGAAGGACATGTCTACCAAACCTAGAAAACGAAAAAATAAGAAAAAGAATACATCAGACGATGAGCCAAAGCGCCACATAGTTCTTTCAGGAAAAAGAAACATCGTGGGAGTGGAGGACAAGATAGACATGTCAGAAGATTGTGATAAGTTTCATGAAATTCCGCCCTTCGCGATGAAGGATGACCCAAGCATCATGTTAATGAATGAAGATGCTCCATGGATACGACGGGATCAGAAAGGAACACACGCGAAGAAATGATATGTAATAATTGTAACATTTTATGAGTGAAGATGTTCCATGCATGTGTCCATTTTTATAGTGTTGTCTGCAAACAATCTTGAGTGTGTTAGTCCTGTTTTGTGGCTGGACCGGGACTAAAGGAGGGCCTTTAGTACCGATTCATACTTACCATTAAGATCTGATCTCCAAACGCGTGATGTCACATATTAGGGAGTGCCTCTATGACCAGTTTCTCGGAGATGCCGGAGGACTGGGCTCCGTCGGCATCTCCCTGAAACTGGCCGTAGTGGTGTCCCTGCTCTCGAAAACCATCTTGCAGCTTGTAACTCCTCTAACTAGATCAATATGCCTAGGAGCTAACTAATTTCACATATTAGGGAGTGCCTCTATGACTAGTTTCTCGGAGATGCCGGAGGACTGGGCTCCGTCGGCATCTCCCTGAAACTGGCCGTAGTGGTGTCCCTGCTCTCGAAAACCATCTTGGAGATGCCTCAAACTGGCTGGAGGACTGGACTCACAAGGATTCCTATTTATAGTACAAGCAGCTCGGCATAATATCGACACTCACGACATAATGTCGACACTCACCCCTATTATTAGTGCTGACTCATCTTTAGTCCCGGTTGGTGTCTCCAACCGGGACTAAAGGTTCATCTTTAGTCCCGGTTGGTGACACCATCTGGGACAAGGTACAAGCCGCACGACATAATGTCGACACTCACCCCTATTATTAGTGTTGCCTGGCCCAGTCTGCCGCAATCCCTTCAGTCGCGGTTGGTTTCTCCAACCGGGACTAAAGATGAACCCTCTCTTTATATAGGAATTTCCCTCTATTTATTAGGTAACACTCAAGACATTTATTAATATTAAAAAACGGGACAAACCGGGACTAGCTAACACTCAGGACTAAAGCCGCCCCCTTTAGTCATAATTATGCCTAGTCCTATAGTACGCAGCTTCAGGGTCTTCATCGTCATCGTCATCGTCACCTACCACTCTGGGGATCCTCAGCCCATCAATGGCATATACCAGGGGCCATTCTAGCCTCGGATTCACGGTGGGCGGGAGAGGGGTCTCCTGGAAGACGATGCCGCTACCGCCGGGCCGGTGTGGGGCCTGTGGCGGGTGGACTCGTGGGCACCGTAGGCGAGGATGGTCTCCCCCGGCGATGTAGCGCATCACTCCGATGATAGTATGGTTCGCCCACCACAGACGACGGCCGGCTTCGTTGTGGTTCACCGGTGGCGGGCCATCACCCTCGTACCTGGCGAGCTCCCTTTCCTGCCTATTAGCGAAGAAGGCATTCCAGGTGTCGTAGTTGTCGGGATCCCACTTGGGATCCATCCGCTGCTCCGGCGTGAGCTCGTGGTAGAAGTGGTTTGTGATGGCCGCCTGGCGTGCGAAACCTTGAGGGACAGGAACCCCTCCAGCGCTCAGCATCCAGCCGGCGGGCGGCCGGTAGCCCGGCGGACAAGGGTAGTTGGAGGCGCACAGCGCCTCGGTTTCCTCGAGGGTCAGAATGGCCCAGTAAGCGTTGTCCATTGTTCTAAGAGAGGAAGGCGTGGATGTGTGGATAGCCATGGCACGATCGCCCTAAATATAGAGGGAAAGGGCGGGAAAACTTGGCGTGAAGCTTTGGGAAATGGCGGGAAATATCTTTAGTCCCGGTTAGTGACTACATCCGGGACTAAAAGCTCTCGTAGAAAGGAAAGGGCGGGAAAACTTGGCAGGAAGAGGTGGGAAATGGCGGAAAATATCTTTAGTCCCGGTTTGTGACTACATCCGGGACTAAAAGCTCTCGTAGAAAGGAAAGGGCGGGAAGACTTGGCGGGAAGAGGTGGGAAATGGCGGAAAATATCTTTAGTCCCGGTTTGTGACTATAATCGGGACTAAATAGATATTATATTAAAATTCTTTATATTTTTTGATAATAATAGACATATTATTTGTTTTATTTGGATTATTACAATAAAAGATATGATTTTTCAAAGTTTTTATATTTGATTTGAATTAAAAAAGAAAATTTACAAATGAAATAATTTATAAATGACGCAAATAGATAAATGGATATTATATTAAAATTCTTTATATTTTTCTGATAATTATAGACATATTATTTGTTTTATTTGGATTATTACAATAAAAGATATGATTTTTCAAAGTTTTTATATTTGATTTAAATTAGAAAAAGGAAATTTACAAATGAAATAACTTATAAATGATGCAAACAGATAAATGGATATTACATTAAAATTCTTTATATTTTTTTGATAATAATAGACATATTATTTGTTTTATTTGGATTATTACAATAAAAGATATGATTTTTCAAAGTTTTTATATTTGATTTGAATTAAAAAAGAAAATTTACAAATGAAATAATTTATAAATGATGCAAACAGATAAATGCATATTATATTAAAATTCTTTATATTTTTTTGATAATAATAGACATATTATTTGTTTTATTTGGATTATTACAATAAAAGATATGATTTTTCAAAGTTTTTATATTAATTTTGAATTAAAAAAGAAAATAAAAAAACAAATAGTCGCGGGTCGTGGCTGGACCCGGGACTAAAGGGTGAGTGCGCGCGCGAAAACGAAGCGGCCGAAAAAATCCTTTAGTCCTGGGTCGTGGCTTAGCCCGGGACTAAAGGTGGGGTCTTTAGTCGCGGGTTAAGCCACGGCTTAGCCCGGGACTAAAGGGGGGTCCCTATATATACGCGCGCTCGCGCGCGCCAGCACTTAGCACGCGACGAAGACGAGCCGGCGCCATCGACGCAGAGAACACAGGGGAGGTGTTGCCCGCCGGCCGGCCGATTCCCGCGCCGCCGCCCTCATCTTCGGCCGTGCGTGCTCCGCCGCTCCGCCGTGCCGCCACGCCGCCGTGCGCTGTCCCGTCGCCCTGCAACGCGCGCCTCCGTGCCGCCACGCGTCGTCCTGCTGCCTTGACGTGCGTTTTTTAGCTAGGAATTTTTAGTTTCTTTTTTTATATCTTAGTAGAATTTTTAGTAGCATTTTTAGTTTCTTTTTTTAGGAATATATAATTGCTTTTAGTTTCTTTTTTTTAGAATATATATTTGTTTATATAATTGTTTTTAGTTGAATATATAATTGTTTTTAGTTTCTTTTTTAGGAATATATAATTGTTTTTAGTTTCTTTTTTTAGGAATATATAATTGTTTTTAGTTGTTTTTAGGAATATATAATTGTTTTTAGTTTCTTTTTTTAGGATTATATATAATTGTTTATATAATTGTTTTTAGGAATATATAATTGTTTTTAGTTGTTTTTAGGAATATGATGATGGTGAACCGATTGCTCCAGAGAAGCATCGGAGGATGTTTATAAATCAATGCGGGGTGCTTGTTAGGGAGAACCTGCCGATCACCATCGAAGAATGGAATAAGTCAAAGAAAGCCGGTGAAGAATCCAACAGCTATGTCACTGATGATGCCAAAGATGACCTTTGGTAGAAGCTCATAGCGCATTTCATACTACCTCCAGAGTATGAGGAATTTGAGGTAGATGGTATTACCCCAAGGCCGGGTGGGCTTGAAAATAGAGCGAAAGTCAAGGAGTGGGCACTAAGCAAGATGGTTGAACTGTATCGAAACCACAAGAAAAATTTATACGCGAAATATGTCGCGAAAAAGAAAACTCCAGACTTCAATGGAGTAAACGAGAAGTTGAGAGAACAGTGGCCCGATTTTGTACAGTACAAAAAATCTGATAAAGCAAAGGCAAAGTCGGAAAAGAACGCGTTAAATGCTGCCAACAAGAAATACCATCATAAAATGGGAACAGGTGGCTACAAGAGTGCCGTCCCTAAGTGGGAAACTATGGAGAGGGATATGAGGGCTAGAGGCGTCACTCCTGGTACAGATAGATGGCCCGAGAGGTCAAAGCACTGGTGGTACGGGCACGGGGGATCCTTGGACCCAGAAATAGGGAAGACATTATTTCATGATAAAATTCTAAAACCCTCCCAAGACCTTATTCAAGCAATGAACGATGCTCAATTGGGATTGTTCCGTTAAGGCGCATTTTGCACCCAAAAAGCCTGAGCCAAAGCCGGTATATAACGAAAAAACCAAAAAGTGGGCTAAGTCCTTTCTTGAGCAACCATCCCAGATATCGATGAATCTGGAATCAGACTATGACCGGGAGATTATTAAGCAAGCACAGAAGAAAAAAAATCACAAGTGCAAAAAGCGGGAAGCAAGTTGCCCAGCTCGGAGCACAGAAGAATCAATCGGTCGCCCCGCTCAAAGTCATTTCAGACCTCGACAAGGCCTTCAGAGCTGAAATAGATATGGACATGCAAATAATGGACCCTAGAGCCCGTAATAGTGCTGCACTTATGGGAATCACTGTATCGCAGGCCAAAGCACTTGCTAACGAAGCAAATATGTCTCTTGGTCAATATTTAGGCTATGAAGATACGCCAGTGGGTTAGATAGTACGACAGTATGTCCAAGGAGCGCCTCTAGTCAGTAATGAGGAGCTCACGCATCTATCCACACATATGCAAAATCTGCACGAATGGTACATGTCACAAGCACAAAAAAAGCATCAGAAAGATTGGTTTCCGGTGGACGTTAGAACGGAGCATCACTTCAAACCATACTCGATACAGGTTCAAATGACCGAACTATTTCAGTTATACAACCAGCGCACCCTCGACAAATCTATCATTGGTTGCTACTATCTGTAAGTTATTTATTTCTATAATTGAGTTTGTAGCTTTAGCTCGTTCATTGCATTTAATATATTATCCTAACTATATATATCCTTTTGTATGATGATATTATATTCTGCAGAATGAAGATGCTTGAATGCAAAAGAGCTAGAAAATACGACGTTGGGTTCATTGACCCATATATCATTAATGAATATACGTTAAATAATCACCCCAAAGACGTGGAGGAAGACCTGTCCAGGTTCTTAACCAAGAATAATTTTGTTAAGGAAATACTATTTTCTTACAACTTCAAGTGAGTGTTTATATCTTATACACATTTTATTTTTGCTTACTCGATGAGCTATATATGCATGTATGATTATGTAAACATCTGTAGATTCCACTGGATCTTGCTAAACATTCAAGTTGACAACTCCCTAGGTGAAGTCCATGACTCATTAAGTTGGGACCAAGAGAAGTGGAGCGACATGACATCAATGCTCCATAAGTAATTTTAATCATTATCGCATTATATCGTCCTCTTTCATTCATTTCCTGATATCAAGTAACTAATAACTCCTTTGTTCATTTTCTTTGCCGAGCAGGTGTTGGACACGGTTCAGACAGAAAATACCAGGTCCATTCAAAGAGGAGCTAACTTATAAAATGGCGAAGAGTTTACAGCAGCCACCGGGAACTCATTTATGTAGATACTACGTCTGCGAGTACATCCGAGAGTTGAGCAGTGAGCGGAAAGTTGACTCACATTATATTTATAATTTGCGGGAGAAACTAGAGCCAGACCAGCGCATAAGAGCAATTCAAGAGGAGCTGGCGGGATTTATGATGAAGGAAGTCCTTGATGTACATGGAGAGCATTATGCAGATGACGTGGAACTCGATTTGCCTTAGTCATCTCCATGTAGCTCATATGATATATATATTCATCAATGACCATGTAATTTCAAAACATTTCTTCCTTTTGATATGATTGATTATATGTATGCTTGCAAGGGATCGATTAATTATATAAATGCATCGACGTGTAGTGTGTATGTAGTAGCGTATAATATGTATACTGAAATATATGTTTGTTATAGTGAAACACAAAACGAAAAAGGAACAAAATGGCAAAGAAAAGGAAATACACAATCTCTGCCGCGGCAGAGAAATGTGGTGTTTCTCTGCCGCGGCAGGAAACCTTTTAGTCCCGGGTGGTGTTACAGCCCGGGACTAGAGGGTTTCCGCCCCCCGCGGCGCTGAAACAACCACGTGGCTGTTATCGGTCGCGGGCCATTGCGAGCCGGGACTAGAGGGGGGGCCTCTAGTCCCGTTTTCGCAGTCCTGGGCCCAAAACCGGGACTAGAGCCCGTTACGGCCCGAGACTGAAGGCCCTTTTTTCACCAGTGGTTGAAGATATTTTTAGACCATTGGTAACTAAGACAAGAGTTTTCTCCGCTAAACCTAAGGTTGCACCAACAAAAAATTTATCACACATTTCCTACGCAAACTCGAGCGGGCAAGCAAATGACATATACAACAAGCATATACATAAAGTGAAATTGACATCCATAAACGAGCGCTGCTGGGAACCGCTGGTTGTGAGGGTTTTTTAGGAGTGAAACTATGGCATAGAACTAGCCAGAAGTCCCAAGACTAGAATCTTAGAAATTGAAGGCTTCTCTTCGGTGCCAAATACACATGAAGCTTAGGCTAAGAATGGGGTAAAACCCGCACCTTACCCCTTGCCCTAACACCCCAATCCAGTCCAACCCAATAATTAACTTTCTTAACCCACACCGCTGAAAATTCCATCTGCACCTGCACTACACCGCATGAAGAATGTGGATTGAACCATCGGGTTCAGCCCATGGGTTTGTGCATCCCTGGGTTTCTATCAGCTAATGGCGTCTCCTATGTAGTCGTCTGCTGCAACATCACGGGTAGGGCAAGACCGTGGGCACGATCCACGGGTTCACTACTAGAAAAAAGGTATTTTTTGACAAACCCCTTTTATCATGTAAGATAGCATATTTGTCACCGAAAATAGGTTGGTGACAAATGTTGTCCGTCACGAGATTTTTCACAGAAGCCCCATCATAGAATATCGGGCGTGACGGTACGCAATTGGTTGTCATTATCAAACGCTAATCGTTGACGGTGGAAAATTTTATCATGCATCATGGTTGATAGGTGACAATCCTTTTTGTCAATCAATATAGTGACACTTGTCATTGTCAGATGGAATGTGTAAATAGAAATAGTGAACTATGTTGACGTGTAATCTTACATGTGGGTCCTATGATGCTGACATGGGTGCTGATACGTGGGAACGACCGTGATGATGTGGATGATGTCTTGTGGGTCCAGAGCATAATGGCGTGGTATTATGTCACATGGGCCCGCACATGATTTCAGTTGTGGGCCCTAAAATTATGATAGGTGGGACCCACCATATTCTGACAGGTGGGACCAATGCGTTTATGTCATATGGGTCCATAGGGAGGTGACGGTATCACATTTTTGTCACAGCCGCTATAAATACAGATATGTTTTAATTTTGTAATATTCTGGGAATATAAAGTGCATAAGAATAAATGTTGAATGAAAGTATAGGAAAAAATGGGAAATTAAATTATATATAGCAAATATTCGCATACATTGTTGATAAATCTGACTAACAAATCGGTCTAGGACTGATAGGGAAATGTGTAAATTAAGACTTTAAAAATCTTGTTGAAATTATTTTTACAAGAAGCGCAGTGCATCAGGATGGAGACGCGCTTGGTTTCTTGGATGTCCTTAAGACATAATTAACATGTGCATCCATTTCTTGGTGCATTTTCTCAACAGCAATATTCTTATCTTCCTGTGATTTCTTCAGAGCTTCAAGTTCTTCTTCCTGCTTCCGTCGCATCTCCTCAAACCTCTGTTCCTGGGCTAGCATCCTTGCCTCCATCTCATGGTGATACTTTTCAGTTGCTGATACTAACTGCTACTCCTGATCAGCAAGTCTTTCTTCTAGCTCCCGAATGCGTGCTGCTGAAACCGAGTTCTTCCTAGAGCTAGATGCAATGCCCAATCTTGCGAGGAATGTGCTTATGGACGAGGATGAAGATCTTTTCTCCTTAAGAATTTGTTCAACAATCTATGTATCAGTATAGGTTGGCTCATCTTCTGCACGTGGTGCATTTTTTTAAGCTCACCATTGCATCATGCAAGAGAGATGCAATTAAATGTATGAGGCAATAAGAGTCGTAATTATTGTATGACAATGCAGATGTCAAGTATTTGTTATATAGGCAGTTTTTGCTTTTGTTGTCATCAAGCCATCCTTGTTTGTGTGGCTTATTCTATAAAACTCGATCAGAGAGGTTTCTTGATCCTCGACTGATTTTTCTGCAATAATTACAACATGCTGGACATGAGTTATGCACACTTCATATAAATGAAAAAAGAAATATGATATGTAGATAGGTAGTGCATGCACTTACAATATGTTCATAGTGTGTAACGCAGCATCTAGATCCAGTGGTGTGTTTCTGTTTCACACCCTCGCGGTTAATTTTATTCTTCTCACACATGTCCTGCAGTCAATTAAATCAAAATGAGTATTCATTAAATTACATGTATACGAAGTCAGTAGCTCAGGATGAGAGAAACAAGTAATGTGTACCTGGTAGTGCTCATCGAACCATCTGTTGACAAGTTGCACCCAACTTGTTTGTTCTACATTATGTGGTACAAGAAGATATGCTTGCTCAGGAGTAAGATTCTTTATCTTGTCTCAGTACATCTTCTTAAGCCTATAGCGTTGTTGGCGTACACAACTCTATATGATATCAGTGCACACGTCTTGGGCATCTTCACTTTTTGTGTCCATTTCAAACTTTTCCTATGAAATAGACATGCAATTGAAATTAGGGCCCATGAGTTTACATGCATTAGAAATGTTGGTTTTAAAAAAATAGTGTCGACTCACCACTACACGTTTGATAACATCTAGAATAACATTCTTAGAGATTCATATTTCGTGTACTGCTTCCAATGTGTTGCAAGAGCCATTTTATTGGTGCGGATGTGCACACCACACTCGGAGCTGAGCTTCGCCGCATGGATAGGATTTGTGGGTCTCTTGATGCCAGGCGTGAATTGAATTTCCATCTTGTTGCCAGAGTTCCTTCTTGTGTACTCATAAAGTCCATGACCCATAGTAGGTCTTCGTCCCCCTCGCTTTCGCTTAGAATGGCTAGAGGTTGTCACTAACTCTAAAATTAGACAAACAATAGGGTTAATTTGTTAGTAAATTTTGTAACAACAATTAGCACTAGGGTTCGAGTTAGATGGTCATACCTTGCCGTTGAATGATCTGATTATGAGCAGGAGTGTTGGTATCTCTAGATGTTTAGAGTTGCCATCTGCTGGTTGTGGCATCGGTTCCAAACCGCTTGCTTCATGGGTAGGAGGTAGTCATGATCTAGTTGCTATGTTAGATGGAGGTACAAGATATTTCGAACGCTTCTTTTGTTTTGAAGGTGTAGATTTTTCAACATCCTGGCAAGTTTAATATATTAGTAATAAATTAAAAACATGTATTCATTGATATTGAAAGTAGGAAATACAGTGTGCTCATCGTCATTATTCGCGATCTCATTATCAATAGGTTCATATGCAGGGTCATCTTCTATGAGCTTGTCTTTCAACTCCGTACTTTTTTTGGTTGCCCGTGTCCCGAGTTGTGCCTCGCCGTACACAAATTTATGCGCGGTCTCCAAGAAGTCTTGGTTATTCAGACCCAAGGATGTAGCTTATTCATTCAAATGCTCATTCAAACGAGCAACATTATATTCCAGATTTTTCTTCTGTTGAATCTCGTATGCTGATTTAGATGGTACTTCAATAGTCGTGGTAAAATAAACAGCACATGTGTCAGTTAAGGTACATGGTAAAAGCAGGTCTAAAATTAAACCTAGCTAGTCAAGTGGCCATAGTTTTTTATTATAGACTTTGCATATCAACATTTTAATACCTAACATGTCTATGAAATGAACAACAACCTGACGAAACTAAGTCTGTGAAATGAACAACAACTTGACGAAACTGAAACCTAAAAATACAATATGAATTAGGCGTCATATTTTCCTACAGCAGAATCAACATTTGAAACCAAGCCCCTGTACAAATGTACGATCTACCTCAGATACACGAAAACAGAGATAGGAGACTAGAGACGGTAGGAAATTACATACCTGGTCATTTCTGATTGCCCTTCTTCAGATTGGGAGTCAGAAGTTTGTGGCAGGTGCAACTGCATAGCGGGTCGCCGGTCATGTGTTCCGCCGGGTAGGGCAGGCGGGTAGTCGATGAAGCCAGCGTGATAGAACAAACCGTCGATGAGGCGATCGGATCTGAGAGGTGAGTGTAGGATTTTTGGGAGGCGAGTTTAGAAGGGGGGGGGGGAATTGTGGGGTTGGGTAGGCGAGTTTTATTAGGGGGGGTGAAATATTTAGCGCGCTAGTGGTGGGTGGGGTGGAGGTAACGAAAAGTTGTATAAAATTTGGAGGGAAGTTTGTTTTCCTGTGGAAGAAAAGGGAGGAAAAAATGAAATTTGTAGTACTCTTTTTTGTCCTATAAGAAAACATGTATAATTTGTTAAACCATGAAGAAAACATGAATCATCAAATTTTCAAATGTTTGTTAAAGTTTTGTGAAACAATAAATAGAATTTTAGCAAGTAATAATTGATTATTCAAAAGTGATCCATGGAGTCTCTAATTTATGATAATGATAGTGTACCCTTATTAGGAGATCATGCATGTTTATACATTGTTGAGAATGAAATCATTGTGTACCCTTATTTTTGAATTTCACCATTTAGTTTCAAACATGTAGTTGATAGGATATTTGGACAAGATAATTGTTGTTGGTGAAGGTGTGGATATATTGGCAACATTATTGAAAGACAAGTCTTGTTTACCAAAATTTGAGATCATTTAGAGCTACTTTGTCATGGTCTTATTTTTTAATTTCATCATTTAATTTGAAACATGTAGTTGACAGGATATTTACACAAGATAATTGATCTTGGTAAAAGTGTGGATATATTGGCAACATTATTGAAAGACAAGTATTTTACCAAAATTTGAGCTCATTTAGAGCCACTTTGTCATGGTAATATTTATGAATTTCATCATTTAGTTTTAAACATGTAGTTGATAGGAGATTTGCACAAGATAATTGTTGTTGGTGAAGGTGTCGATCTATTGGCAACATTATTGAACGACAACTCTTGTTTACCAAAAATTGAGATCATTTAGAGCTACTTTGTCATGGTCTTATTTTTTAATTTCATCATTTAGTTTTAAACATGTAGTTGATAGGATATTTACATAATATAATTGATCTTGGTGAAGGTGTGGATATATTGGCAACATTATTGAAAGACAACTCTTGTTTACCAAAATTTGAGATCATTTAGAGCCACTTTGTCATGGTAAATTTTTTGAATTTCATCATTTAGTTTGAAACATGTAGTTGATAGGACATTTGCAAAAGATAATTGTTGTTGGTGAAGGTGTGGATATATTGGCAACATTATTGGAAGACAAGTCTTCTTTACCAAAATTTGAGATCATTTAGAGCCACTTTGTCATGGTAATTTTTTGAATTTCATCATTTAGTTTGAAACATGTAGTTGATAGGATATTTGCACAAGATAACTGTTGTTGTGAAGGTGTGGATATATTGGCAACATTATTGAAAGACAAGTCTTGTTTACCAAAATTTGAGATCATTTAGAGCCACTTTGTCATGGTATTTTTTTTTGAATTGCATCATTTAGTTTGAAACATGTAGTTGATAGGAGATTTGCACAAGATAATTGGTGTTGATGAAGGTGTGGATATATTGGCAACATTATTGAAAGACAAGTCTTTTTTACTAAAATTTGAGATCATTTAGAGCTACTTTGTCATGGTCATATTTTTGAATTTCATGATTTAGTTTGAAACATGTAGTTGATAGGAGATTTACACAAGATAATTGATCTTGGTGAAGGTGTGCATATATTGGCAACATTATTGAAAGACAAGTCTTCTTTACCAAAATTTGAGTTTATTTAGAGCCACTTTGTCATGGTAATATTTTTGAATTTCATCATTTAGTTTAAAACATGTAGTTGATGTGAGATTTGCACAAGATGATTATTGTTGGTGAAGGTGTGGATATATTGGCAATATTATTGAAAGACAAGTCTTTTTTACCAAAATTTGAGATCATTTAGAGTTACTTTGTCATGGTAATATTTTTGAATTTCATCATTTAGTTTGAAACATGTACTTGATAGGAGATTTGCACAAGATAATTGTTTTTGGTGAAGGTGTGGATATATTGGCAACATTATTGAAAGGCGAGTCTTTTTTACCAAAATTTGAGATCATTTAGAGCTACTTTTTCATGGTCATATTTTTGAATTTCATCATTTAGTTTGAAACATGTAGTTGATACGAGATTTACACAAGATAATTAATCTTGGTGAAGGTGTGGATATATTGTCTACATTATTGAAAGACAAGTCTTTTTTACGAAAATTTGAGTTCATTTATAGTCACTTTGTCATGGTAGTATTTTTGAATTACATCATTTAATTTGAAACATGTAGTTGATAGCAGATTTGCACAAGATAATTGTTGTTGGTGAAGGTGTGGATATATTGGCAACATTATTGAATGACAAGTCTTGTTTACCAAAATTTGAGATCATTTAGAGCCACTTTGTCATGGTAATTTTTTGAATTTCATCATTTAGTTTGAAACATGTAGTTGATAGGAGATTTGCACAAGATAATTGTTGTTGGTGAAGGTGTGGATATATTGGTAACATTATTGAAAGACAAGTATTTTTTACCAAAATTTGACATCATTTAGAGCTACTTTTTCATGGTAATATTTTTGAATTTCATCATTTAGTTTGAAACATGTAGTTGATAGGAGCTTTGCACAAGATAATTGTTGTTGGTGAAGGTGTGGATATATTGGCAACATTATTGAAAGACAAGTCTTTTTTACGAAAATTTGAGTTCATTTAGAGCCACTTTGTCATGGTAATATTTATGAATTTCATCATTTAGTTTGAAACATGTAATTGATAGGATAGTTCCACAAGATAATTGTTGTTGGTGAAGGTGTCGATATATTGTCAACATTATTGAAACACAAGTCTTGTTTACCAAAATTTGAGATCATTTAGAGCTACTTTGTCATGGTCTTATTTTTGAATTTCATCATTTAGTTTGAAACATGTAGTTGATAGGATATTTACATAAGATAATTGATCTTGGTGAAGGTGTGGATATATTGGCAACATTATTGAAAGACAACTCTTGTTTACCAAAATTTGAGATCATTTAGAGCCACTTTGTCATGGTAATATTTTTGAATTTCATCATTTAGTTTGAAACCTGTAGTTGATAGGACATTTGCAAAAGATAATTGTTATTGGTGAAGGTGTGGATATATTGGCAACATTATTGAAAGACAAGTCTTGTTTACCAAAATTTGAGATCATTTAGAGCCACTTTGTCATGGTAATATTTTTGAATTTCATCATTTAGTTTGAAACATGTAGTTGATAGGACATTTGCACAAGATAATTGCTGTTGGTGAAGGTGTGGATATATTGGAAACATTATTGAAAGACAAGTCTTGTTTACCAAAATTTGAGATCATTTAGAGGCACTTTGTCATGATAATATTTTTGAGTTTCATCATTTAGTTTGAAACATGTAGTTGATAGGATATTTGCACAAGATAATTGTTGTTGGTGAAGGTGTGGATATATTGGCAACATTATTGAAAGACAAGTCTTGTTTCCCAAAATTTGAGATCATTTAGAGCCACTTTGTCATGGTATTTTTTTTGAATTGCATCATTTAGTTTGAAACATGTAGTTGATAGGATATTTGCACAAGATAATTGTTGTTGGTGAAGGTGTGGATATATTGGCAACATTATTGAAAGACAAGTCTTTTTTACCAAAATTTGAGATCATTTAGAGCTATATTGTCATGGTCATATTTTTGAATTTCATCATTTAGTTTGAAACATGTAGTTGATAGGAGATTTACACAAGATAATTGATCTTGGTGAAGGTGTGGACATATTGGCAACATTATTGAAAGGCAAGTCTTTTTTACCAAAATTTGAGTTCATTTAGAGCCACTTTGTCATGGTAATATTTATGAATTTCATCATTTAGTTTGAAACATGTAATTGATAGGATAGTTCCACAAGATAATTGTTGTTGGTGAAAGTGTCGATATATTGTCAACATTATTGAAACACAAGTCTTGTTTACCAAAATTTGAGATCATTAGAGCTACTTTGTCATGGTCTTATTTTTGAATTTCATCATTTAGTTTGAAACATGTAGTTGATAGGATATTTACATAAGATAATTGATCTTGGTGAAGGTGTGGATATATTGGCAACATTATTGAAAGACAACTCTTGTTTACCAAAATTTGAGATCATTTAGAGCCACTTTGTCATGGTAATATTTTTGAATTTCATCATTTAGTTTGAAACATGTAGTTGATAGGAAATTTGCAAAAGATAATTGTTATTTGTGAAGGTGTGGATATATGGGCAACATTATTGAAAGACAAGTCTTGTTTACCAAAATTTGAGATTATTTAGAGCCACTTTGTCATGGTAATATTTTTGAATTTCATCATTTAGTTTGAAACATGTAGTTGATAGGACATTTGCACAAGATAATTGTTGTTGGAGAAGGTGTGGATATATTGGCAACATTATTGAAAGACAAGTCTTGTTTCCCAAAATTTGAGATCATTTAGAGCCACTTTGTCATGGTATTTTTTTTGAATTGCATCATTTAGTTTGAAACATGTAGTTGATAGTAGATTTGCACAACATAATTGTTGTTGGTGAAGGTGTGGATAT
Source organism: Avena sativa (assembly GCA_916181665.1). Lineage (NCBI taxonomy): Eukaryota > Viridiplantae > Streptophyta > Magnoliopsida > Poales > Poaceae > Avena > Avena sativa. The sequence continues at coordinate 251,105,010 of OV702296.1, forward strand.
ATTGGCAACATTATTGAAAGACAAGTCTTTTTTACCAAAATTTGAGATCATTTAGAGCTATATTGTCATGGTCATAATTTTGAATTTAATCATTTAGTTTGAAACATGTAGTTGATAGGAGATTTACACAAGATAATTGATCTTGGTGAAGGTGTGGACATATTGGAAACATTATTGAAAGACAAGTCTTTTTTACCAAAATTTGAGTTCATTTAGAGCCACTTTGTAATGATAATATTTTTGAATTTCATCATTTAGTTTGAAACATGTAGTTGATATGAGATTTGCACAAGATAATTGTTGTTGGTGAAGGTGTGGATATATTGGCAACATTATTGAAAGACAAGTCTTTTTTACGAAAATTTGAGTTCATTTAGAGCCACTTTGTCATGGTAATATTTATGAATTTCATCATTTAGTTTGAAACATGTAATTGATAGGACAGTTCCACAAGATAATTGTTGTTGGTGAAGGTGTCGATATATTGTCAACATTATTGAAACACAAGTCTTGTTTACCAAAATTTGAGATCATTTAGAGCTACTTTGTCATGGTCTTATTTTTGAATTTCATCATTTAGTTTGAAACATGTAGTTGATAGGATACTTACATAAGATAATTGATCTTGGTGAAGGTGTGGATATAATGGCAACATTATTGAAAGACAACTCTTGTTTACCAAAATTTGAGATCATTTAGAGCCACTTTGTCATGGTAATATTTTTGAATTTCATCATTTAGTTTGAAACATGTAGTTGATAGGACATTTGCAAAAGGTAATTGTTATTGGTGAAGGTGTGGATATATTGGCAACATTATTGAAAGACAAGTCTTGTTTACCAAAATTTGAGATCATTTAGAGCCACTTTGTCATGGTAATATTTTTGAATTTCATCATTTAGTTTGAAACATGTAGCTGATAGGACATTTGCACAAGATAATTGTTGTTGGTGAAGGTGTGGATATATTGGCAACATTATTGAAAGACAAGTCTTGTTTACCAAATTTTGAGGTCATTTAGAGCCACTTTGTCATGATAATATTTTTGAGTTTCATCATTTAGTTTGAAACATGTAGCTGATAGGACATTTGCACAAGATAATTGTTGTTGGTGAAGGTGTGGATATATTGGCAACATTATTGAAAGACAAGTCTTGTTTCCCAAAATTTGAGATCATTTAGAGCCACTTTGTCATGGTATTTTTTTTGAATTGCATCATTTAGTTTGAAACATGTAGTTGATAGGAGATTTGCACAAGATAATTGTTGTTGGTGAAGGTGTGGATATGTTGGCAACATTATTGAAAGACAAGTCTTTTTTACCAAAATTTGAGATCATTTAGAGCTACATTGTCATGGTCATATTTTTGAATTTCATCATTTAGTTTGAAACATGTAGTTGATAGGAGATTTACACAAGATAATTGATCTTGGTGAAGGTGTGGATATATTGCAACATTGTTGAAAGACAAGTCTTTTTTACCAAAATTTCAGTTCATTTAGAGCCACTTTGTCCAAGTAATATTTTTGAATTTCATCATTTAGTTTGAAACATGTAGTTGATATGAGATTTTCACAAGATAATTGTTGTTGGTGAAGGTGTGGATATATTGGCAACATTATTGAAAGACAAGTCTTTTTTACGAAAATTTGAGTTCATTTAGAGCCACTTTGTCATGGTAATATTTATGAATTTCATCATTTAGTTTGAAACATGTAATTGATAGGATAGTTCCACAAGATAATTGTTGTTGGTGAAGGTGTCGATATATTGTCAACATTATTGAAACACAAGTCTTGTTTACCAAAAATTGAGATCATTTAGAGCTACTTTGTCATGGTCTTATTTTTGAATTTCATCATTTAGTTTGAAACATGTAGTTGATAGGATATTTACATAAGATAATTGATCTTGGTGAAGGTGTGGATATATTGGCAACATTATTGAAAGACAACTCTTGTTTACCAAAATTTGAGATCATTTAGAGCCACTTTGTCATGGTAATATTTTTGAATTTCATCATTTAGTTTGAAACATGTAGTTGATAGGACATTTGCAAAAGATAATTGTTATTGGTGAAGGTGTGGATATATTGGCAACATTATTGAAAGACAACTCTTGTTTACCAAAATTTGAGATCATTTAGAGCCACTTTGTCATGGTAATATTTTTGAATTTCATCATTTAGTTTGAAACATGTAGTTGATAGGACATTTGCACAAGATAATTGTTGTTGGTGAAGGTGTGGATATATTGGCAACATTATTGAAAGACAAGTCTTGTTTACCAAATTTTGAGGTCATTTAGAGCCACTTTGTCATGATAATATTTTTGAGTTTCATCATTTAGTTTAAAACATGTAGTTGATAGGAGATTTGCACAAGATAATTGTTGTTGGTGAAGGTGTGGATATATTGGCAACATTATTGAAAGACAAGTCTTGTTTCCCAAAATTTGAGATCATTTAGAGCCACTTTGTCATGGTATTTTTTTTGAATTGCATCATTTAGTTTGAAACATGTAGTTGATAGGAGATTTGCACAAGATAATTGTTGTTGGTGAAGGTGTGGATATATTGGCAACATTATTGAAAGACAAGTCTTTTTTACCAAAATTTGAGATCATTTAGAGCTACATTGTCATGGTCATATTTTTGAATTTCATCATTTAGTTTGAAACATGTAGTTGATAGGAGATTTACACAAGATAATTGATCTTGGTGAAGGTGTGGATATATTGGCAACATTATTGAAAGACAAGTCTTTTTTACCAAAATTTGAGTTCATTTAGAGCCACTTTGTCTTGGTAATATTTTTGAATTTCATCATTTAGTTTGAAACATGTAGTTGATATGAGATTTGCACAAGATAATTGTTGTTGGTGAAGGTGTGGATATATTGCCAACATTATTGAAAGACAAGTCTTTTTTACCAAAATTTGAGATCATTTAGAGCTACTTTGTCATGGTAATATTTTTGAATTTCATCATTTAGTTTGAAACATGTACTTGATAGGATATTTGCACAAGATAATTGTCGTTGGTGAAGGTGTGGATATATTAGCCACATTATTGAAAGACAAGTCTTTTTTACCATGCATAGTAGTTTATAGTGGACACTTTGGAAAAACTTGGTTTCTTGGAAGTTGGAAGCATGAGTAGAACTTACTCATACAAGTGGAGGCTAGCAAAAGACTGGGAGCAACCAATTAAGAGAGCAATAATGGCCATAATCATGCAAAGCAACAAAACATTATTAATCAAAGCATAGAGTGGTACTACAAGTCAAGGACTAAATGATCATAGAGGCTAAGGTGACTTGTTAGAGCCATAACATGGTGTTAGCATGTGCCAAGTCAACCCAAATAAAGCATCAAATTAGAATACCACAATACTATGCTTTTGCATGCTAAAACAACGCATAATTTCTTCAAGGAACACTAAGCAATCCCAACTGTTTGGAACAAGACATGCTACAACAATAATCACTAAGCATAAGGTCAAAACAACACCTAGCATGTCATGCTAAAGTCTAAGTCACAGTCAATGCAAGCTCCTCTTGGACTTACAAGCAAGAACTTACTACTCCTTTCCAACACCAAGCAACTTATTTGCAAAATAACACAATGAGAACGGGGGTCCAAACTACTTTATTCAAGCAAACTAAACAAACTAAGCAAACCACAACAAAAACTAAGACGCTCCAAGAATAACACAACTGTGCATGAAACAATAAAAACGAAGTGTCTAGACAGCCCTGAGCTTTTTATTGATAAAGAAGGGGATGGATTGGGCATCCCCAAGCTTTGACGCTTGTACCTCTTAGATATTTCTTGGGGTGACACCGGGGTGGAATCCCCAATCTTGAGTTTTTTTCCATTCTTCGTCTCATTGCATCATTCTCTCTCTACACCTGAAATTTTTTCCTTCATACAAAACTTCACACAATCTTCATTAGCAACATTAGTGTATTAAAAAGATATTAGTCCTCTGGCAAAGCTTTGGAACAACAAAACTTTTCACTAAAAACACAATCTACTGTAGCAACTCCTTCAAAAAGCTCAATTCTCCAAAAGAGAACTCAAAAAGGAATCAACAAGAAGCAAATGCAAATAATGACAGAAATCTGTCAAAACAGACCAGCAGGTAGAAACCGATTTTTGCGAAAATCTTCTGTTGCTAAAATCAAAAATTGTTGAACTAACAAAAGTTATCTAACATACTAGGGGATTTATTTATAAATTTTCAGCTCAATACGAGTTACAGAGACTCCTCACGAATTTTTATGCTGGAGGACAGAAATCTGTTTCGGGATAGCAACTCCTCAAATCTTACTTCCCTCTCATTAGAGGTCATTCTTGGCACAAAAGGCAAACAAAAGGATAAGGAGAGGTCATTACTGAAGTAATAACTTCCAAGACTCAAGGAAACTCTTGGGTTATCTGCCAACAATACTTTTCTTTAACGCCTTTAAGTTAGGCTTGATAGCTTGAGAAGAATCAAGTATTTTCAAATGAAGAAGCATTAACATCAATACTTGCAAAGTCTTCAACCATGAAAGGTATCTCATCCAAATGGGTTTTGGAGGATCCCTTCTCATCTCTCTTTGGTTTACTACTTTCATCAAAAATATTTTCAGGAGCAATCCAATCAAAATTCTTTTCAAAGGCTTCATGCATTCCAACAAGCTTAAAGAGTATGGGTATCTTAAATTCTTCTCTAGTCTTAGTTTTATCAGAAATACCCACAACATATACACTTGAGCCTAGCATATTGAAACGCTCAAAGACCTTTTTGGCCTCCTTAGCAACATCATGGAATTCTTTTAATAAAGTTTCAAGGATGAATTCTCTCTTTTCAGCATCCTCTTCTTCTTTTAGTTTTAGGAACAAGAATTGTATGAAGGGGTTAAGGCTAACAAACCTAGCTTCCAACATATGAACTAAAGAAGTTGTAGCAGTCTCATAATTAGGAGCAAGTTCTGCTATAGATCAATCCTCAATATCCTCATGCTTGCTAACATGATTAAAGAATTCTTCAATATTATCTTTCCTAATTATGGAGCCACTACCTATTGCAAGATCTTTCAGGGCAAACTTGGGGAACAACATGGTGAGCTAGAGCAAGGTGGCAACTAGAGTAGGAACTAATTTTTTGTGTTTTTGAATAAAGCAAGCAGACCAAACTAGACTAATTTTTTGGGTTTTTTTAAAAGAAGCAAACAAAACCAAGCAAAAGGAACAAAGCAAACTAAAAACAAAGTAAAGAGAAAGGAAGTGAAGGACTCTCCTTGTGAAGACGTCCTTAGCCTCCCCGACAACGGCGCCAGAAAAGTTGTTGATGGCGCTGCGTCAACATGCAGTGCTTTGTCGGGAAACCCCAAGAGCAAGGTGTGATGCAGCACAGCAACAAGTTTTCCCTCAGTAAGAAACCGAGGTTATCGAACCAGTAGGAGGAAGGAAACGTCACACAGGTGTTGCAAGCAACGCGGAGACCTGCACAACACAAACTCAAAACTTTGCCCCAACGAATTAGTGAGGTTGTCAAGCTCACTGGTTTGCTGTAACAAAGGATTAAACGTATGGTGTGAAAGGTAATGGTTTGCAGCAAGTAAACAAGTAACAGTGGAAGATGTATCAATGGTAAAGATTGGACCGGGGTCCATAGTTCACTAGAGGTTCTCTCCTTAGATAAATAACATGGCATGAAGGGTAAACAAATTACAGCAGGGCAATTGACAGGAACTGAGCAAGGCATAACAATGCAATACTAGACAAAAAGATCCTATGAGATTCGATTGGGCAATACAACAATATATATACCGCCATCCAACTGCATCTATGACTAGAAGTCCACCTTCAGGTTATCATCTGAACCCCCTCCAGTATTAAGTTGCAAGCAACAGACAACTGCTTTAAGCAAAGTGTGTAAGGTAAACAATCCACTTATTCTATGAACAAGAGATTGTTGTTTTCTCCCTAGTAGCAATAGCACATCTACAACCGAAGAGATTTTTGTCACTTCCCTTGGAAACTAGAGGCATCAACCCACTATCGAGCATAAATACCCCCTCTTGGAGTCACTAGCAACTACTTGGCCAAGATAGCTACTAACAACGGAGAGCATGCAAGATCACAAACAACATAGATATGATAGAATCATAAAGACAAAACCATTAATCAATCTGACATAGTAATCTCAATATCCATCGGATCCCTGCAAACACAACATGCATGATTATAAATAGATTAGATCTTGATCATGAACGGAGCTCACAAGATCTATACATGAAAGCACAACGAGGAGATACAACCATCTAGCTACTACATGGACCCATAGTCCAAGGTGGAACTACTCACGCATCATACCGGAGAGAAGGCCTCCGGGATGATTTCCCCTCCGGCAGGGTGCCAGGAAGAACTTCAGACCCCCCCCGATCTAGGGACGATGGTGGCGACGTCTACAGAAGGTTTCGTGGAGTTTTGATCGGGTACTTAGGGTTTCTGCATCGGGGGCTTCTTATAGGCGAAGAGGCGAGGCCGGGAGGCGACCAGGGGGGGCACACCCTACCCAGGCGCGGGGCAGGGCCCACCCGCGCCTAGGCGGGTTTGGCCGCCCTGGTTCACGCCTTCGTCTCGTATTCTGGATTCGTGTTCCTCACGGTAAAATATTGAATTTGGATTTTGTCCCGTCCAATTCCGAGAATATTGATTTTTTTCCTTTCTGGAATCAAAAACAGAAGAAAACAGGCAACTGGCACTGTGGCAACTTGTTAATAGGTTAGTTCTAGAAAAGATATAAAAACACCTCAAAGTGTAGACAAAGAAAAACAAAGTAGATACTAAACAAGCATGGAGCATCAAAAATTATAGATACGTTTCCGACGTATCAGATCACTATACGATATATGAGTTAGTTCTAGAGGCGAGACTAGCAACAACTTGGTATGAATCTCTCTACACACACTCATGAGTTTCCCATTGAATCTCATATTTAAGAACCATAACAGTTATAACATAGAGAGATAAACATTAATAATGAACATAAAAATAAATATAACTATTCTTATTGTCTCTAGAGCACATTTCCTTCAATGATCCCACAAGCTTCCGACGCTAACTTTGTCACTGCTTCTGATTAGAAAGACACGCCAATTCCTAGCAGCTGAAAAACTCCATCATCATTTTCAAGCATCAGAACAACATTGATGATGCCAAGCGTTAGCCACCAGAAACAGAAATACACAAGTATAGTACATGCCAAAGGTTACAAATGGATCCAAACAGGAGTCCGACGAGAACCCTGACTCCAAAACCCGATAGTTACAACCTTAGAGGGCCTCTTGTGTGATCACCAACCATAGACACTACAATAGTGTGGGATGTCCCTGGTAGGTACACACAAAAATGTTGCATAACGCCATGGTGGCACTTAAAAACTACCAAGAATAACTGCGTTGAAGTTTACACACAACACTTTTTTCACTCGGCATATATGATCCACTATGAGATCAGTGCAACAGCAATTCGAAGATGTTTCTTGGTAGATTAAAAGCGGGTGAAAATTGGTGTCGTCAACCGATAGGAGTGGCCGCAATATTTTGCTATATAAAGTACATCGGGAACACCGGTGGGGGACTCCGGCGCAGCTTCAGAGGTTGTGCCATATCAAGGGATAATACTCGATGTGGACAAGTTACATGTCTTCATCTTGCACGTCATCTCTTTGGCATGAATAGGTAGTAGCAGATATGAGAGTTGGTGAGATCTGGATTTCTTTTTGAAAATTTGATGTGCAAATCTAGAGTTTCAACTGAAGAGTGGAAGGTAGCAGTGCGTCTAGTGGACATGAGAAGTGGATGTTCTTTATTATATACTCCCTCCGTCCAAGAATAGATGTCTTAAATTTGTCAAAATTTAAATGAATCTAAACACTATTTAGTATATAGATTCATCTAAAATTTAAAAAATTTAAGACATCTATTCTTGGATGGAGGGAATAGAAAATATGACTTTTTCGAGTGGGGGTTAGAGTTTATTTTATGGGTCTAAAATATATGTGGCCACATCGTGTTTGCACATAGAGTTTATAATGATTGTGATTTCTGGAGACGTGGAGCTCAAGATATAAAGGTCAGACTCTTCTCGGTGGTGGTGTGCCATGCTAAAAGTTCTTGACCAATCATCGGGTCATGGTTACCAGTGCAACGTTGGATCCACTTTCAATTTCACTTACAATGGACGATGCAATTATCAATGCATTCATCCCCAAGCACATCATAAAAACCTACCTCTATTTTATAACATCTACCACGATACAATTCTGTACCAGTATGTAGTCTAAATTTGAGTGAACCTACACACTGAAACTAGTATAGATACATTTGCTTCACAAAGCTAAAACGTCCTATATTTTGAAACGGAGGGAGTACCATCCAAAAAAGTGTGGGACTATTACCATAGTTCTTTCAGTGAGAACCAACGAATATACCGAAAATCGCATTGACAATCACCATTGAGGATTAAAAGACCGAGTTGTAGATATTTTGGGACCATTCTTAACTAGTATTAGAGTTTTCTCCGCTAATCCTAAGGTGCACCCGTGAAAAATGTATCGTCCATTTTCGGCACAAACTCAAGCGGACAAGCAAATGACATAAAGTAAAATTAAGAGTGATAAACGAGCGTTGCCGGAACCGCTGGTTGTGAGGGTTTTTTAGGAGTGAAACTACGACATAGAACTAGCCAGAAGTCCCAAGACCAGAATCTAGAAATTGAAGCTTCTCTTCGGTGCCAAATACTCAGGAAGCGCATCAATGAAGGAATAGTGGGACGGAGCTAGATTGAACGGGAGGGAGAAACACATGATCCTTCGCCAAATCCTCTCTACTAGAACAAAAGAGGAACAAAACAAAGGCAAATACAAAAACTCTACAGTGGAACTATTTTTGGGACTGAATCTAGCGGTTGGTAAGGCTGGTTGGGAAAATAACCCGAGCCTCTCGGCGTTGCCTCCCCGAGTGAGGCGGCCGAGGCAGCGCTCACCACCTCCCCTTCCTTGATCCCCCCCCCTACCTCCCACTGTCGTCGGTAGGAGCCATCAGACATTGCACACTCAGGACCGGCGGCGACGGTTTCTCTCCCCGCACGTGAGGGCCTCCGCTTAGGTGAGCGCCTCTGGCGGCGGTGCTCCTAGGCCGACAACGGATTCAGCGCTCTTCCAGGTGGCGGGATGCAACAACACCTCTATTTGGCGGCGGGGTGGATCTTGACGTGAGCGTGGCTAGCGTGTCCTTCTGGCCCAAATGGCCAAATCTAAGCCCTTTGGGCATGGGCGAGCTGGCTCTAGTCTGGATCAGGTGACGCTCCAAGAGGGATGCAGTGCTCGGACTTGGGGGCGGCACCGGCGATGCATCTGCTACAACGTGGCGGTGGTGACTTTATGGGTCCGATCTGGTACCGATCAGGCCCGTGGGCCTGGTTTGCCCTTGATTTTGCATCTGGTCGGCTACCGCCCTGAAGACGATGGAGGTCGATCCCTCCTACGAGGTTGCCGTGCAACCCCTCATCTCCGGCGGTCCCTCTTATCAGTCATGCAGGTCTCACATCATCGGCCACGGTGAGATGAACATGATGCGGCAAGATCGTGTTGGCGTGTTTTAGTGTGCGACAAGTTTGGGGGAGAGCTACCGATCGATCAGGGTTGTGGTTTTTTGGGGTCCTGGAGAAATCCCTATCGGCTCGTCCAACACCGACGCGGTTACACCTATGGGCGTCGCCTTCCTTTTTGAAGGGTGTCGATTGTACCCCTTCCCTACCCTCTTCGCCTATCGGGGGAAATCCCAGGACAAGTCCAGGCAGCAACGTCGTCAGTGTTGCATTCCTTCTTGATGGTGTTGCTTGATATACGGCGCTTCAGAGTGTTAGGAGTGTGGTGGGACAACTTCGTAGGGCGCAAGGGTTATGGATCATCTTTTTTTGTCGATTTGCTCGATGTCGACATTCGTTTCTCTTTCCTTTCACTTTCTTTTCTTTTTGGATGGACTGTGTTGATGGCTTAGCATTGTCGATGGTTGTATCATGTGGTCCTATATTAATATAGCGGGACGAAAGCCTATTTTGAGAGGATCTAGTAGTTTGTCAACCTAGATGCAGAGATTGAGAAGAGATAAAGGGGCACATGATCGAATAGAGAGTCAACACGTATCCAAAAGGACTCATACCAACAAACATGTATAGGTTATTAGAAAGTGGACGTCCAAATCATATCTTGATGCAATTGATGACAAGGACAAGGATAGAAGCATGACAAAGGTAGACACTGGAGAAAGCATCATGCACAAGAGAATTAATATTCACATTATCAACATAGGTATCAATTCCACAAGTCGTGGTGACCAACATAGAAAAGCCACTCCAATGAAGAATAAAATCCCTAGTAACTATATCACACACATCTTCTACATCTAAATAGGAGTCCCCCACTAAAACATGCAAGCATCCCACGTCATCAAGCTTCTAATTATTGGTCCATGTCATCAATGAAACAAAAAAGGTCCATGTAGTTGTGCCACATCGTCATTACTTTTATTTTTAATCTCTTAGCTTTTTTTCCCTGCAGAATCTTCATATCGACAGTCTAATGTACACCCTCCTAATTATTAACTTCATAATAACTCTAGAATGGATTCAAGTCGTCACCTCTACGCGTAAGTTTCAGGTTTGTCTACTATGAACTGATGACCTGCAGCTGCAGGAACGAATGATAACCTCAAGTGGCAATAAATTAATTCTCCCCAGCTTCCCCTAAATTCAGGTCATAAACAATTAATTTTTCAGAGCGTTTGTTTACTCGATGCCCCGTCTAGATCGTTGACATTCCATTTCATTTTTCTTCAGTTCCACTAGCACAGTGCCTTAAAAATGCACCACTAATGCAATAATAAGGCATTGATGACAAGCCTGTTCATATTCTCCAGGCAATAGTAACGGATGGACGCGGTAGAAATTGCTCTCCTTCGAGGAGCGTAGCATGCTTCATTCCGTTCATTTCCATCCTAGGCCGTAGTTGGGTGGTCGTGCTCTTGCTCGGATCGAAGTATCAATTGTCATTTGTGAGTTATCTCCCCTTCCTATTCCGCAAATTCTCTATGATGTCTCAATCCACAACGATCTAAGTTTTTTGATCCAAAGTTGTCCCCATCGCCTGCCGGAGCCGCGTGTGCTGATGAAGGGACGCCCATGGTCCGGTTCAACCCCCTCATCATCGTATTATCCTGCGCCGCCGCTGAGGATTTCCTTGCCGCCTGTCACGGATTCCCCTCGCTGTTGGAGGGCACCACACTGATGTTCGTTGCACCTACGGTTAGCTAGGTTCTGATGAGTCATTACTGGCGAGAAGAATATTTTTTTTGCAAAGGCCTACTGCGTCTTTACTAAGTATCATGGAAGTATTTTATCTTCAAATGCATATTCATTTATGTTTAGTATCAGGGCAGAATGGAAGAAGTGGCTGAATTCTATGCCCACTATACCTGCGTACCTTGTGATCCTTCACTCTCCTTATTTTCCTTATGATGGATGCAGTTCATCAAGAATATTAAACCTCTCTTTCTGGTTTCATGGTGTGCATTTGTCTTTGTTAGGCATCCTGAAACTATGGATCAAATTTAGAGCATTCTCTGGCTCTTTGCTGTTTGGTTATATATACCTTATCACAGTTATCATTTGCTCAGAGTGGAGTTACAAATTTGTGAACACCGAATAAGTGAAGGGACCCGCAAAAAAAGTGAAGAAAATGGAGCAAGCCAAATGCATCTTAGTGTACGTTTTGGTTTCTCATTTTCAATGGAGTTAATGCCTCGGCTACATATGGTATTCTCACATGAACTGAATTTTTTTTCCAGGTTGATGTGGTTAGTCGGATTGCAGATCCATCTTTGATTTGCACCATTGGGAATCGATCATGGGCAGAAGAAGGCACCAAAGTTTATTTTGTAACCTACAATCTTTTTTGTCTTGGCATCCTTCGATGTCTCCACTATAACTTTTTATTGGTCTTGCTAAATCACCTACCAGTATGGATTCACTATCCATGTTTGTCCTCCCCAAGAATACAAAGCACAAATCATTCGGTGCCGGTGCACTTATGGCAAGATAGAACATATATTTTCCTACCAATTATTTTGTTAAGTGATACAATAATCAACTCAAACCCGTTCATTTGTTCTAGGTTAGTCTTGCTCAATGCCAAACTAAAGGGTCTTTGTACGTGATACATGATGGCTATCTTGGTATGATTAACCTACAATACTTACTATAAATCACTCATTGTTTACTTCTATTTGGTGGTTGCAAGAAGTGTATGATTTAGGGTGTTATCTTATTTCAGTTACCTCAATGCAAAATTATGAACATTGTTTCTTTCAGCCACATTTTTGATTAATTTATGCACTCTCCACATGGTTGGACCTCTTAAAATTTGATAAACAATAATTGTTGTACACATTCCCGCCGCAACGCGCGGGGTATCTTCTAGTGTCTAGTAAAATGACGATACGCAAACAAATCTCAATAGACTCTTCATAAAAACATGAAAAAGACTCCCTCTCGCTGGCTAACATGATTAAAGAATTCTTCAATATTTTCTTTCCTAATTATAGAACCACTACCTATTGAAAGGTCTTTCAGGGTGAACTTAGGGATCAACATGGTGAGCTAGAACAAGGTGACAACTATAGGAATAACTAATTTTTTGTGTTTTTTATAAGAAAAAGAAAACCAAACGAAACTATTTTTTTTTGTATTTTTGAAAGAGAGAAACAAGCAAAACAAAAACAAAGCAAAACAAAAACAAAGTAAAGAGAATGATTGTGAGAGACTCCCCTTGCGAGAATCTTTTTCTCCCTGAAAGGTGACTGGCGAGGAGGAAGCGATTGAAGTTGTCCTTATCTCCCCGACAATGGCACCAGAAAACGTCTTGATGGCTCAGATCACTGTAGAGCTTCGTTGGGAGACCCCAAGAGGAAGGTATGATGAGAACAACAGTAAGTTTTTCCTCAGTTATGAAACCAATGTTATCGAACCAGTAGAAATAAGGAAAGAACTCCAAGGTGTTGCTAACAAGTTGGAATCATGCACAACACAAACTCAAAACTTTGCCTCGACTTATAGTGAGGTTGTCAATCTCACTAGTTTGCTGAAAATAAAGGATTAAACGTACAATATGAAAGATAGTAGTTGCTTGTAGAAAGTAAACGGTAACAGTAGATGATGTATCAATGATAAAGATTGGACCGGGGTCCAGAGTTCAGTAGAGGTGTTCTCCTTAAGATAGATAACATGTTGGGTGAACAAATTACAGCGGGGCAATTGATAGATTCAGGAAGCATAACAATGCAAATACTAGACATCATGAATCCTATGAGATTTGATTGGGCATTACAACAATATACATAGACTGTAATCCAACTGCATCTATGATTAATAATCCATCTTCAGTTTATCATCTGAACCCCCTCTAGTATTAAGTTGCAATCAACGGATAATTGCATTAAGCAATGTGTGTAAAGTAAACAATACAATTGTTCCATGAACAAAAGATTATTGTTTTCTCCCTAGTAGCAATAGCACATCTACAACCTTAGAGATTTTTGTCACTTCCCCAGATTACTAGAGGCATGAACCTACTATCGAGCATAAATACTCCCTCTTGGAGTCATAAGCATCTACTTGGCCAAGATAGCTACTAGCAACGGAAAGCATGCAAGATCACAAATAACATAGACATGATAGAATCAATAATCAATCTGACATAGTATCTCAATATCCATCGGATCCCCGCAAACACAACATGTATGATTACAAATAGATGATCTTGATCATGAATGGAGCTCACGAGATCTAAACATGATAGCACAAAGGAGGAGAAACAACCATCTAACTACTGTATGGACCCATAGTCCAAGGGTGAAATACTCATGCATCATACCGGAGGCTGGCATGGTGACGAAGAAGGCCTCCAGGATTATCTCTCCCCTCTGGCAGGGTGCCGGGAAGAGCTTCAGATCCCCTCAATCTAGGGACGATGGTGGCAGCGGCTACAGACTGTTTCGTGGAGATTTGATCGGGTGCTTAGGGTTTCTACATCGGGGTGCTTTTATAGGCGAAAGGGAAAGGTCGGAGGCCGGCCAGAGGGGCCACACAATAGGGCGGCGCACCCTAGGGTGTGGCCTCCTGATGACCCACAAGTATATGGGGTGTATCGTAATACTTTGGATAAATAGGAGTGTCGATCCCAACAAGGAGCAGAAGATGTTGACTAGTGGTATGGAGTAGGAAATATCTGTAAATACTTAGCAAACGGATTTTTAGGGTTTTTTGATAAAGCAAGGAAATAAAGTGCAAGTAAATAAAGACAGCAAATAATTGCAGCAAGTGGCCCAATCCTTTCTTATCAAAGGACAAGCCGCAGGTAATACTTATGAGGACCAAACGTTCTCGAGGACACATGGGAATACTGTCAAGTGCTTTCGTTTCATATAGTTGATTAATCATCTTTGGTTTGATAAGTGTTGTGTGGGTGAACCTGTGCTAATGTACCGACCTTACTTGGACTAATACATACTTGCGATTAAACCCCTTGCAAGCATCCGCAACTACAATAAAGAAATTAAGATAAAAACCAAACCACAGCCTTAAACTCTGAGATCCTACACTCCCTTGTGCAAAGGTTTCCTAACGGGGGTTCAGGTTTCTGTCACTCCGGCAACCCCATAATTAGTAGCCAAATACACAATGCATTCCCCTAGGCCCATAAATGGTGAAGTATCATGTAGTCGACATTCACATGACACCACTAGAAGTATAGCACCACAACTTAAATATCAAACCATTGAATAATACCTCAACACAATTCCACTACTAACAACATAACTTCTCCCATGTAACGAACTACTCACGAGAAATCATATAGATCAAGATCAGAGATGTTATAATGATGGATAACAATCTGAACATAAACAATAATTCAATGGTTCCACTCACAAGCATCAACTACAATAGTAATCAACACCGGGAAAGTTTCCTCTAAGAA
Source organism: Avena sativa (assembly GCA_916181665.1). NCBI lineage: Eukaryota > Viridiplantae > Streptophyta > Magnoliopsida > Poales > Poaceae > Avena > Avena sativa. The sequence continues at coordinate 251,120,102 of OV702296.1, forward strand.
CTATGCAAGATTCAACACAATTGTTACAGCGGGATGGAGTGGTGATGATGGTGCTGGTGGAGATGGTCGTGCGGATGATGATGATCCCGATGAAGTCTATCTTGATGATGGTGTTGATGGCGATGATCTCCCCTCTCTGGGAAGGAATTTCCCTGGCAGAAATATGTCTATCGGAGAGCTCTTTCTCTCTCTGTGGTTTCCGCCCCGCAGAGGCGGCGGAATCTTTCTATGGTCACTCCCTGACTTTAGGGTTTTGAGGAGAAGATATAGGCGAGAGGGAGGAGCCAGAGGTGGGCCAGGGTGGCCACACCACCTGTAGGCCCAACTCTGCCTCCCCTTCTGGCATCCTTCGTCTTCTGGGAAAAAAATAATTTTCTGTAGTTTTCCTGGTATTTTTCTGATCTTCGCGAAATTGCATAAAAACACCGCTTTTTCCATCAGAATCCTGACTCCGGAAGTTCATCCTCCAAGAATCATCCAACATGCAAAAACAGATGAAAAGACATAAGTATCACCTCTTAATAAGGAATATATCAATGAATAGAAGCAAATTATGATATAGAATGGTGATGCAAATTGGACGTATCAACTGCCCTCAAGCTTAGACCTCGCTTGTCCCCAAGCGAAAACTGAGCTCAGTAAACATTCCCACAAGTTTATGGAGTGAAGTGTCGATAAAAAGAATACAAACAAGAAGCATCACACTTACCAATACACAACTCATAGTAAAAAAAGCAACTCACCATTATATAACTTAGCTTGCAACAAGTATGGGAGTCACAATAAAGATTCATAAAGATAAATCATAATTGGGATTGGCAAACTTTTTTCTTGGTCAGAGAGCAGTTGGCAAACATTTTTCAAGCAAAGCTTTTATAAAGAAGTTTATAACAGGAGTCCTTTTGCTCAAACACAAAAAACTTTTCACAATGATGGCTTTCAAAGTAATACTCATTTAGATAAGAGTCTTGTGCAAAACAAGGGAGATAAGAAACATGATTGAATACATCATCATATGAATGCTTGAAACACAACAACTCAAATGCTTGCTGGAGATAAAGAGGAAAAGGTTTACTGACTCAACTAAGAAGTAGAAAAAAGGCCCTTCATAGAGGGAAGCAGGGATTTCAAGTTCATAAAGAGCTTTCAAAAGATTATGGTACTTACTGGCTTTGAGCCCTCATTGCCCCTATCATAGGCATCTTGAGATGATTAAGGTTAAAGTGCACAAAGATGGAGTATATGCTTGACAAAATTTAAGTTGGCAATCTCATGTCCCTTGAATATGAGGGACGCTCCTCATGCTACTCAACTTAAGTTACCGGTAAGTTCTTGTCATAGTAAGTACATATGTATCATAGAGAACCGCCAACGGGGTACCCCTTGCACATGATACAGGAGCTATCCCATATCAAAATGACAAGGCAAGCAGACAGTGAGCATCTCAACGATCTTTTTATTTGCTATTTGCATAGGTTTTTATTGAGGATGCGTCACAGATTGCTGACTATGGTTATGCTACAAGTTTCCACCATGATTAGGCATGGCTTAGGCTAGCGGCCCAGGCGTTTCTCTAACACACATACATACTCCATGGACTAACAAGCTCTCCTTTTATTTCACATCTGCGACATCCGCAAACAAAAGAGCATGATATCAACTGTGTACTATGTATAGGTGCAATGTTGAAAGTGTTCCTCGTGACGGCACGGTTCTGCTAATTCCAACGTATAGGTGCAAGCATATACAACTTCGATGGCACAATGGTGCAAGTTTAATAGGGGCAAGAAAATAAGGTGTGCCATCAAGTTCGTGAGAGCTTTACTAACTAGTTTTCACATAACAAAATAATTTTTAATTTGAAAGGTAGATGAAGCTTGAGAATTTAGCTGGAATAGCAATAATACTAATAGGTAGATATGGTGGATGATGAGTGCAGCAGCACTTCGTTGGGAGACCCCAAGCGGAAGGTATGATGCAGTACATCAGGCAAGTTTCCCTCAGTAAGAAAACGAGGTTATCAAAACAGTAGGAGGAAGGAAACGTCCCAAAGGTGTTGCAAGCAACATGGAGACCTGCACAACACAAACTCAAGACTTTTCCCCAACTAACAGTGAGGTTGTCAATCTCACCGGTTGTTGTAACAAAGGATTAACTGTATGGTGTGGAAGGTGATGATGGTTTGCAGCAAGTAAATAGTAACAGTGGAAGATGTATCAATGGTAAGGATTGGACCGGGGTCCATAGTTCACTAGAGGTGCTCTCCTTAGATAAACAACATGGCATGAAGAGTAAAACAAATTACAGCAGGGCAATTGACAGGTACTGAGCAACGCATAACAGTGCAATACTAGAAAAAAGATCCTATGAGATTCGATTGGGCAATACAACAATATACATAGGCCACCATCCAACTGCATCTATGACTAGAAGTCCACCTTCAGGTTATCATCCGAACCCCTTCCAGTATTAAGTTGCAAGCAACAGACAACTGCTTTAAGCAAAGTGTGTAAGGTAAACAATCCACTTGTTCCATGAACAAGAGACCGTTGTTTTCTCCCTAGTGGCAACAGCACATCTACAACCGAAGAGATTTCTGTCACTTCCCTTGGAAACTAGAGGCATGAACCCACTATTGAGCATAAATACCCCCTCTTGGAGTCACTAGCAACTACTTGGCCAAAATAGCTACTAACAACGGAGAGCATGCAAGATCACAAACAACACAGACATGATAGAATCATAAGACAAAACCATTAATCAAGCTGACATAGTAATCTCAATATCCATCGGATCCCCGCAAACACAACATGCATGATTACAAATAGATTAGATCTTGATCATGAATGGAGCTCACAAGATCTATACATGAAAGCACAAGGAGGAGATACAACCATCTAGCTACTATATGGACCCGTAGTCCAAGGTGGAACTACTCACACTTCATACCAAAGGCTGGCATGATGAAGAAGAAGGCCTCCGGGATGATCTCCCCTCCGACAGGGTGCCGGGAAGAACTTCAGATCCCGCCGATCTAGGGACGACGGTGGCGGCGGCTACAAACGGTTTCATGGATTTTTTATCGGGTCCTAGGTTTTATGCGTCAGGGGATTCTTATAGGGGAAGGGGCGAGCCAGGGGGCCACTAGGGCGGCTGCCCCCCCCCCCAAGGATGGGGTGGGCCCACCCACGCGGCCAGGGGGTGTGGCCCCATGGTGAGCCTTCTCCGTCTCGTCTTCTGGCTTCGTGTTGCCCACAGTAAATTATTGACTTCGGATTTTGTCCCGTCCAATTCTGAGAATATTGATTTTCTCCCTTTCTGGAACCAAAAATAGAAGAAAACAGGCAACTGGCACTATGGCAACTTGTTAATAGGTTAGTACCAGAAAACATATAAAAACAACTCAAAGTGTAGACAAAGCAAAGCAAAGTAGATACTAAAAAAGCATGGAGCATCAAAAATTATAGACACGTTTCCAACGTATCAAGCATCCCCAAGCTTAACTCCTGCTCGTCCTCGAGTAGGTAAGTGATAAAAAATAATAATTTTTTAGGTGACATGCATCGTCAAAACCAAGATCAAACCATTTGCAAGCATTGAAAGTTGGGATCAAATAACTCTAAACATGTGCATGAAATATGGAGTTCTAACAATAAGACAAAGTAACTATGCATGCAACATGAAAGGATATAAAAAAAGATCATGAATAACATGCATTGAAAAATGTTTGTTTGTTTCACATACAGAAAACATGGCATAGTGGCAATCAGCTTGTCCCTCATAGAGTAGCAAATAGATGCATAGGACACCTTCAATGTTCATAAGAGTGACTAGATACAAGTAGCACAAGAACAAGTAATATCACAATATGCATCAATCAATAAGTTTTGGGACATTGCACATAGAAATAAGAATGGCAACTATGCTCTCTTAATGGTGCCTAAAGGTAGAAGGTGGAGACTCAATATAATAGTGGAAGAAAGGCCCTTCATAAAGGGAAGCAGGGATTTCAAGTTTCAAAAAGATCTTCCAAAAATTATGGTACTTGTTAGCTTTCAGCCCTCATTACCCCTATCATAAGCATCTTGAAGTGATTAAGGTTAAAGTGAACAAACTATGGAGTATATGCTTGACAAAGTATAAGTTGGCAATCTCATGTCCCTTGAATACGAGGGCCACACCTCATGCTACTCAACTTCAGTAAGTTCTTGTCATAGTAAGTGCATGTGTATCATAGAGAACCGCCAACGGGGTACCCCTTGCACATGGTGCAGGAGCTATGCCATAACCAAAATGACAAGGCAAGCAGACAATGAGCATCTCAGCGATCTTTTTATTTACTATGTGCATAGATTTTTATTGAGGATGCTTCACAGAATGCTCATTATGGTGATGCTGCAAGTTTCCACCATGATTAGGCAGGATTAGGCTAGCGGTCCAGGCGTTTCTCTAACACAAAATACATAACTCCATGGACTTACAAGCTCCCTCTTTATTTCACACCGGTGACATCCATAGACAAAAGAGCATGATATCAACTGTGTACAAAGTACAAGTGCAATGTTGAAAACATTCCCCATGGCAGCATGTGTCAACACCCGGATTTTTCAATCCTAGATGCCTGTTATGCCATACATCGCAATCCCAGGATTACCATTTTTGCGAGACATAATAGAATTGGATACCATAGTACTTCATCCATTACAAACGATACATAAGTTCTTACACAAATAGGGATCTCATGATCCAGTTCTTAATACAACATCAAGCAGCGGAATACGTAATAATAACGGTAGCGTAGGCGAAGCTCCATCTTCGGGGTCACAGGCAATGCTGACGATGGGAGATGATCCTAGTTGTCGTAACCTTCCGGGGGTCCATCCTCCAGGTACTCCTCTTCATAGTCTGGCCATGGGAATAGTCAGGGACAAAGCCATGAGTACTCTTTAAGTACTCGCAAACTAATACTAACAGGTAAGGGGTTTTTGGATAATAGGACACTAGGCTCTAGGGTTATTTTGCAAAAAGCCAGGTTTATCGTTACTAAGTTCCAAAGCTAGTCACAATTTTATAACTCCTAAGTGGGATCTTGTAATTCAGGTCACAACTCTGTTGTGGTCAAGTCAAAGTCTCACTTCATTTCACAAGTCATTTTCAAAGGGTCTGACGGGGGAACAGTATGGCCACTCCAACTGTCCATAACCGCGGACGCGGCTATTCGAATAGTTTGACACTCTGCAGAGATTGTACACTTTCACCACAACATTCGATACATCCGTCAGGAACAAAATCCTAAATTCACCATACTCAGTATGTGGATAATCAATCCTAACCTTTCGATTACACGCCCTAGTATAAGCACCTCTCCTGTGAGTTTGGCCTCCCAACCATGACCACTGTCATCTTGGGTACTGCACAGGTGGACAATCTTCACAAGGTAGCCTCAGCTCAGACCTTGGCCGTGAGGGAACTAATACTAAGGTATATAAGTTTCTAGTCAAGCCCTACCCAAAATTCGGGTATTGTGGTTGTACGATAAAATTGGAAAGGTATCGCATCCAGACAACCATCAGTTTTATAAAGGGCTAAGGCTCATGCCTCAACATTTTCATCACCAAAATCATCAAGTGTTTGGAAACACCTGCCCAAAACATTTCAATAGAATGATCCATCATTCCAAGGTTTTCATAACCATTTTTCCACCAAGTATTCACATCTAAGGTTGATCAAGTTTTAAGCTTAGCACTAGCATCTATAAGGGGGGTAGTACTAATGAGGGGTGGTAAACTAGTGGGGTTTCACTAAATCCAACATTATATCTTAGACTGAGATCAGGGTCTCTAGCTTAGGCCAAATTTTATGCTCTTTAAGCAACCTTGAGCACAACTGTCTAATATCTACCAAACTCTTAGGTAGACTCTAAGTAAGCTTTGATAAAGAAATAAAGAAAGAAGCTTGCCATAAAACTAGGATTGGTTTAGCAAGTAGATATGATCACATATGCTTAAGGCATATAGTATTCATATCACAAGTATGGATTTGTGGCAACAATAGGGTATTTTGCAAGGGTTAGCTTGCACATTCACTAGTAGTATTAGGCTTTCATTGGTATAGTATCAGCTTGCCTTGTGCAGAGCAGTGGTTGAAGTTCTCCTCGGCTTCCTCTTCGTAGTATCCTCCTTCTTCCTCGTATCCTTGGTCGGTACTAGCGTCTATGAATAAATACGAGGTACACAATCACCAAACAATACTTAACTACTTGCAATCATCACACACAAGGGTCCTATAGATGATCTAGCATCATCTCTAACATTACAAGGTTAAGGCTTGGTTTAAAACTTTTTATTTTAGAAAAGTAATTTCTACTCATTGAAAAACTACTTAAGATTTAATATTCTCCAACTAAACATGGGAGCATGTTGACACATGTCATCACCACATATTGTAGTCCAAGAGAATGTGATTTAAAGTGGTGTCACAATTTAATAAGGTTTTACCCTTTTATTTTAATTAATTAAAGTGACTAGAAATGCTTATGAAGCATTCTTTTATTCCTTGAACATTATTTCTGCAAGTAAACCTATATATTTTTATATATTCTGAAAGGTATGGTTAAATTTGATTTTTGAGAGTTGGAATCAACTCAAAAGCTTTTATGGTTTAAATTTGAAAAATGTTTGAATGCAGAAAAGCTTCTGCCTTGTTATTTTTGCTATGGGTGATCTACTGATCCAAAGGACTTGAATCCAACGGGCTTGGATTAAGAATTCACATACCTTTCCAACAAAATTGGTTTCACCCAATTTGGTATACTGAATCGATCTGGGTTGATTTTTGAAGTTGGATGCTGAAGTGGGTTTGAAAAGAAATAGAAAAAGGTTTAATTTGAATTGCTGGGCTGCGCGGGAAATTCTAACGGGCCGGCCTGCTAAGCGCAGTGCTCCCGCGGGCTGCGTAAGTGGGTGTCCCCACTCGTCAGTGACACGGGGCTGGGCGAAGCGGTATGGGGTGATGTGGATCGTTCGATCTAGCTCTAATCCAACGACTGTGGGTCATCGTCGACGCGAGACAGCTCCGGCGAGAACTAAACCTAGCGCGGCCAGTGGGGGGTGCTGGGGGATCACCGGGGTACGAGCGAGGGTTGGCGAGGCGGGCGAACGACGAAGTCGACGACGGCGAACCTCCTGGTACCGGTGGCTTCTCCTGGGGCGGCTCCAATCGCTGGCTCCTTTCTTCTTCGGCAGCGGCAGGCTCCAGTGAAATTCCGGCGAGGTGGTGCGCGCCTTGCTCTGGGGATGGTGTGGCATGGTCAGTGGGGAGAGGGGAGTGAGATGGTGTGAAGAAATCGTGCGGGGGTGGCCTCTATTTATAGTCGAGCGAGGGGACCGTCGGGGCGCAAGGTGAGCTCGTCGGGGGCGACGTTACAGGCGGCTAATGGCATGGGAAAGGGTAGGGGACGGTGCTGTGTCTCCTGGCGATGCTCAACGGCATGGTCGCGAGGCATGGGGCGGTGTGGTTTGGTCTGGAACGGGCGGTGCTCTGCGCGGCAGAGGCGGCGTCTTCGACGGCGGGCGGTGGCTATATGGCACGGGGCGGCAAACGGGGGTGTCTGGCGGTGTCCTGGGTCGGTGGTGATCGTGTGTGTGCGCGCGGTGAGGGCGGCGCGCGGTCTGTGGACGTTGGTCGCTGGTGGCGCTCTGGCGCATGCTCGGCAAGGTCTGGGCGTGTCTCGTGCGCGTGGTCCAGGGCTTGGCAACGCTCGGGCGTTGGGACAGGCAGTGGCGGTGGACGGTGGGCTGCCTCCCAGACAAGGTTGGCACGGCTAGTTCTTCCTCTAGCCTGCTGTCCACAATGGGGTGACATGGGGTTGCTCGGCTGTTCACCATTAATGGCAATGGCAAGCTCACAGGGGTGCTAGTGTTGGGCTAATCTTTCTAGATGATCTACTGGGTTGTGTGTGAGCTAACTAGGGAACAAGTTAGGCAAGAATCACTGCACACTATAGTGTTTGAGGTTTTGTTTGATTTGTGTCTGCAACCTGTTTGATGAAATGGCCGCATGAACTCAAGTTTTGAATTTTGAAATGATTTTTGGTGGGTTTGCTAGATTGGTTCTGGTGAGTCTGCAGATGCTTGGGTTTTGAAAATTGAGCTTGTTTGAGTGGGTTTTGGAAAAGTGGGATCTTCCCATATGAAGAAGATTCAATTTTGAAATGTCATTTAAACTATGCATTTGAAAGTTTCTGGATGATCACAAAGTGGGCCTTGATACCTTGTTATGAGTACATTCAAGGGGTGCAAAAATCCAGAAAAGTTTCTGTTAGGTTCTGAAAGTTTGAGACAGCCAAAGTAGGCATTGGAGTTAAATTGGTCAAAATGACCATTCCCTTAATATATTTGTTTTGATTTACTTGTCTTTAGGAAAAGTGTGGGAAATGTTTTAGATGATGTTATTTTCACCTTAGAAACATTTTACAAGCAATGGATCACACAAACGAGGTGGGTTTAAAGGAATTCAAAAATCTATGCATTCTCATATGCATGCATTCATGAATCCATTTAGAAAAGTTTTTGTTGACCCTAATCTTGATGATTAGTGTTTTGATGATCTAAGTTTGATATTTTTTGGGATGTTACAAACCTTCACCCCTTAAACAAAATCTCGTCCCGAGATTTGAAAAGGACGAAAAGATTACCTAGGATTTGAAGAGATCGGGAAACTCCGTCCTGATGTGATCTTCGCGTTCCCAGGTAGCTTCTTCTTCCGTGTGATTGCTCCATTGAATCTTGAGAAACTTGATGCTCTGGGTTCTGGTGGTTCGAAAGGCTTCCTCCAATATACGGATGGGCACTTCGGGATAGGTCAGGTCATCGTTGATCTCTATGGTCCGGTGGTCGATATTCTTGAACACTTGAAAAGTAATGAGATATGGAACACATTATGCACAGATGACATCTCTTCAGGTAGCTCCAGCTGATAAGATACTTCTCCTCGACGATTCAAAATTTTGAAAGGTCCGATATATCTGGGGGCTAACTTTCCTTTGAGTTGGAAATGTTGCATTCCCTTCAATGGCGACACTTTCAGATAAACAAAATCTCCGATGTTGAAGGCGAGGTCTCGACGTCTCTTGTCGGCGTAACTCTTCTGCCGAGATTGGGTGGTCTTGAGATGCTCACGAATCTTGTGAACCTTCTCTTCTGCTTCTCGTAGGATGTCGGGTCTGAAGATCTGACTCTCTCCTACTTCCGACCAGTTCAAAGGGGTGCGACACTTTCTTCCGTACATAAATTCAAATGGGGCCATTTGCAAACTGGCTTGGTAACTATTGTTGTAAGAAAATTCTGCAAACGGCAGACAGTCTTCCCACTTGGATCCATATTCTAGCACACATGCTCTAAGCATATCTTCGAGTATTTGATTTACTCGCTCCGTTTGTCCATCGGTCTGAGGGTGATACGCGGTACTGAAATCTAGGTGGGTTCCTAAACCTTCTTGGACTTTCTTCCAGAATCTCGAGGTAAACTGAGTTCCTCGATCCGAGACTATGTTCTTGGGAACTCCGTGCAAACTAACGATCCTAGCGATGTATAACTCCGCTAGCTTCGAACTCTGATAGGTGGTTTTGACGGGCAAGAAATGGGCTACTTTGGACAATCTGTCCACTATGACCCAAATAGAGTCATTTCCCCTACTAGAAGTAGGTAGTCCAGTGATAAAGTCCATTCCTACAGAATCCCATTTCCATTCTGGAATTTGCAAAGGTTGCAACAATCCAGCGGGTCTTTGATGTCCTGCCTTGACTCACTGACATATGTCACACTTGGCGATATAGCTTCCGATTTCTCTCTTCATCTTATGCCACCAAAATTGCTCTTTCAAATCTTGATACATCTTAGTTCCTCCGGGATGGATAGAATAAAGAGTATCGTGAGCCTCTTTCAAGATAACTTCTTTCAACTCCGAATCTGCTGGTACACAAAGGCGTCCTTTGTACCACAAAACTCCTTCTTCGTCCTCGGTGAATCCGGGTACTTTGCCTGTACCGATACGACGCTTGATTCCGTCGATACTGGCATTTCCCTTCTGCGCCTCTTTAATCTGACTGATCAAAGTGGGCTGAAGTTCGATGCTAGCCAAAAATCCTTCACTTACTAATTCCACTCGAAAATCTTCCATCTCTTTGTGCAAACTTGGTTGCTCCTTTAAAATCATGGAGTTCAAGCGGCACGGCAATCTGCTAAGGGCATCGGCTACCACATTGGCTTTTCCAGGATGATAGTGAATGTCCAGGTCATAATCCTTGATTAGCTCAATCCATCTTCTCTGCCTCATATTCAGCTCCTTCTGAGTGAATATATACTTTAGGCTCTTGTGATCCGAATAAATCTCACAACGGTTTCCCATCAGGTAATGTCTCCATGTCTTCAGGGCTAGAACTACAGTTGCGAGATCGAGGTCATGGGTTGGGTAATTTTGTTCATGTTTCTTCAATTGTCGAGATAGATAAGATATAACTTTGCCCTCTTGCATTAGCACACATCCGAGACCAATCTTGGATGCGTCACAATACACATCGAAGGGCTTCGTGATATCCGGCATGATCAAGATTGGGGCTGAGATTAATCTTCTCTTGAGTTCCTGAAAACTCGCTTCACATTTGTCTGTCCATTCAAACTTCTTGTCCTTCTTCAGCAATTGGGTCATGGGTCGGGCTATACTTGAGAATCCTTCTACGAATTTGCGGTAATATCTCGCCAATCCGGGAAAAGCACGAACTTGGGTTTGAGTGGTTGGGGCTTGCCAATCTTCTACATCTTTCACTTTGGCAGGGTCAACGGCAATTCCTCCGGCTGATACAATGTGACCAAGGAATCCTACCTCCTGTAACCAGAATTCACATTTGCTAAACTTTGCATACAACTGATGCTCTCTAAGGGTTCCAAGAATGGTCCTTAGGTGTAGCTCATGTTCTTCTTCTGATTTGGAATAAATCAGAATGTCATCGATGAAAACAACGACAAATTTATCCAGGAAGTCCATAAAAATCTTATTCATGAGATTCATGAAATAAGCGGGGGCATTGGTTAATCCAAAAGACATGACTTTATACTTGTACAATCCATATCGGGTGGTAAAGGCAGTCTTTGGAATATCCTCTGCACGAATTTTGAGTTGATGATAGCCAGTTCTAAGATCAATCTTAGAAAACACCTGGGCACCGGTCAACTGATCAAATAAATCTTCTATCTTGGGCAAGGGGTACTTGTTCTTGATGGTGACGTCATTCAACTTCCGATAATCCGTACACAGACGGTTACCTCCATCTTTCTTGTCCACAAACAAGACAGGTGATCTCCATGGTGACGCACTTGGTTGAATTAGTCCAAATTCTAGCATAGAATCCAGTTGCTTCTTCAGTTCTTCTAGTTCCGACGGGTTCATACTATAGGGTCTCTGGGCTATGGGTCCTGTTCCGGGGATTAGTTCGATGATAAACTCGATATCCCGATCTGGGGGCATACCGGGCAAAACATCTGGAAATACATCGGGGTATTCGCAGACTATCCGAACTTGGTCAATGGTAGGTTGGGCTAGACTCTTGTTACACTTGAATTGGCGAGGTAAGGTTTCAGATATATGCTCGACTGATATTCCAGTGGTACTGGTCATGGTGATGGCTTTCTTGGCACAGTCAATCAATCCTTTATGTTTGGACATCCAATCCATTCCTAGTACTACTTCCAAACCTTTAGTTCCGAGTACTATTAGGTTAGCATAAAAATCTATGCCATGGATTCGGATAGGGACGGCTTTGCAAATTTGCCTAGCCTTGGTGGTTGATCCAGGAATTTGTACAATCATCACATGCTTCAATTTGGTTGGTTGAATTTTACTAGTGCAGGCAAATTCTTCGGTGACAAATGAATGTGATGCACCAGAATCAAACAACACTTTTGCAAGTACTGAATTAACAGAAAACATACCCAGCACGACGTCTGGCGCTTTCTGAGCTTCTTCAGCATGCATGATAAAAAGACGGCCATTGCGGTTGAGTGAATTTCCTGGGGCAAATCTTCTCCCTGGTTGGACACGACGCTGCTGCTGAGCTGGGACATTGGTATTAGGGGCTATAGCATTCTTCTTGTTGGGACACTCGTTGGAATAGTGGCCTTTATTTCCACAGTCATAACAGGTCACTTGTGACTTGTCCTTGGCTGCGACAGGCACAGCATTGCTTCCAGTCCTTGGGGCAGTGTTGGGGTTGGTGGTAGTATTGTTGGTGTTGAACTTGGGTGGGGCATGGGTGAAATTGCTAGAGTTGCCGGGGTTGTTGTGATTTCCTTCGGGTCTAGGGTTTCCACGGTTGGGATAGGTGGGACGGGTCATAGGGGGTCTATTGGTTCTTGGGGCAAATCCTGGAGATGGGTTGGGCGATACTTTGGGGTCTGATGGGTTCCTGGTTGATGCATCATGCGACGCTTGCGGTTCTCATTGGCTTGGTTGATCTTTCCTTCCATCTGGATAGCAGAGTCGACAAGGGCTTCAATATCAGCAAAGGGGATATTGACTAACACCGTCTGCATCTCGTCATGCAGACCATTCAGGAATCTTTCTTTCTTCTTGGCTTCGTTGTCTATTTCGTCCGGGGCATACCTAGCTAATGACAAAAATTTGTCACGGTATTCCACTACAGTCATCCTTCCTTGCTTCAACTCTCTGAACTCGTCTCTCATTCTCTTAATTAAACCTGGTGGCACATGGGTTCTGCTAAACTTGACCTTGAATTCCTCCCAGGTCATCATCTGGCCTCCGGTCATTGCACGAACACTGTTCCACCATGCCCTGGCATCTCCGGCTAGATAATGGGTGGCAACAAGACTTTCTCGTTGGCTTCCACTCTGGCTACTTCTAAGTTATTTTCTATGGTTTGCAGCCAATCATCGACGTCTAGGGGTTCTTCTGACTTGGTGAAAATGGGTGGGTTGGTATTCTGGAAATTCTTGAGCTTAGATCCGGGGTTGTCCTGGTTTCCATGGCCTTGGTTGTTATGGGCTAGCTGGGCTATGTGTTGCAGAGTGGCTAGGTTGGCTTGACGTTCCGCTCTTTCAGCTTCACGGTCAGAAGTCAACATTTGCAGGATCTGCAACATCGGGTCCGGGACTGAACCACTTCCTCCACGTGGCATCTGAAGATTTAGATAGATCATGAGAAAAGAGGGAAATTACTAAGGTTTTGGGTTCTTGAAAAGTTTTGGGGGTTTGACTCAAGTTTTCTAGCAACTTGCTTTTTCATTCATTCACTCATAGCACACAGTACAACACACACCACAACAAGGAAAAACAGATGGTTTTAAGAACCATTCTGGAATCTACGATACAGTGGGACCGACTACTACTCACTACGCTAGTGCTCAGTGCTACTACTCCTCAGAGTCTGTGGCTTCATCATCTTCAGGATCATCGATGAAGGCGAAATCATCCTCATCGGTGAAGAAGTCCATGGCCTGATCCTCCAGAAAATCATCGTCATCGCTGAGATAAGAGTAAGGGTCTCCACGAAGATCTTCTCCGGCATTCTCCCTTTCCTCCAACTGCATGTCTCTCTCGTGGATGGTCTCTTCCAGAGATGAGATGCGATGGCGAAGACGAGCAATAATGCGCTCCTTCTTGTCGAGCTGACGGCGGCGAGACTTACGATCCTTTGCTAGCATGGCGATGGTCTGATCCTTCGTCTTGATGATGGCAGACTTGTGGTTGCAATAGTCACGGCAGTTGTCCAACTCCTGCTGACGATCATACATCATGAAGCTAAGGTGGTCCAATTGAGTCTTCAGCTCGGGGTGGTAAGGGGCTTCCAGTGGTTGTCCATTTGCATCACATCTTGGGAAAAACTCAAAGAGAGTACCCTTGATCTGATTGATGCTCTGCCCACACAGACGGGAAAGAGATTCCTGCATTGCTCTGGCAAGTCCATCGAGCCAGTTGTTTTCCCTTAAGGTAAACTGAATTCCTTCCGCAGTGGGAGGTTCAATCTTTCCTCGGAGACTTGCAACAATTAGCCACTGCAGATCTTCTCCTCCTTGATCATTGAGCTGAGCTCCGAAGAACTCAGGATGTGGACGCTCCAGAAGTTCCGAAAGCTGATCCAGATCCCTCTCAAAGATAAGGTCTCCTCCATTCCCGAGTTGATAAAACTTGTTGTACTTCACGTCCATCTATAAAAATAGAGGATGAGTAGATTAGCAGAGTGATCAAGTGTATCAAAATTTTATCTATTTGCAAGAGTTTTTGAGGAACATGAGGTTTTATGAAAGAATTAAAGAGATAAGAATGAGAATAGGTTTTTGTAAATATTTGTTTTCTTTGGTTTTTGAAACTAAGTTTTTGGTTCAACGTCCAACCTAACTAGGGTCTCCTATGGTCAGGATGGCTCTGATACCAACTTGTCAACACCCAGATTTTTCAATCCTAGATGCCTGTTATGCCATACATCGCAATCCCAGGATTACCATTGTTGCGAGACATAACAGAATTGGATACCATAGTACTTCATCCATTACAAACGATACATAAGTTCTTACACAAATAGGGATCTCATGATCCAGTTCTTAATACAACATCAAGCAGCGGAATACGTAATAATAACGGTAGCATAGGCGAAGCTCCATCTTCGGGGTCACAGGCAATGCTGACGATGGGAGATGATCCTAGTTGTCGTAACCTTCCGGGGGTCCATCCTCCAGGTACTCCTCTTCATAGTCTGGCCATGGGAATAGTCAGGGACAAAGCCATGAGTACTCTTTAAGTACTCGCAAACTAATACTAACAGGTAAGGGGTTTTTGGATAATAGGACACTAGGCTCTAGGGTCGTTTTGCAAAAAGCCAGGTTTATCGTTACTAAGTTCCAAAGCTAGTCACAATTTTATAACTCCTAAGTGGGATCTTGTAACTCAGGTCACAACTCTGTTGTGGTCAAGTCAAAGTCTCACTTCATTTCACAAGTCATTTTCAAAGGGTCTGACGGGGGAACAGTATGGCCACTCCAACTGTCCATAACCGCGGACGCGGCTATTCGAATAGTTTGACACTCTGCAGAGATTGTACACTTTCACCCACAACATTCGATACATCCGTCAGGAACAAAATCCTGAATTCACCATACTCAGTATGCGGATAATCAATCCTAACCTTTCGATTACACGCCCTAGTATAAGCACCTCTCCTGTGAGTTTGGCCTCCCAACCATGACCACTGTCATCTTGGGTACTGCACAGGTGGACAATCTTCACAAGGTAGCCTCAGCTCAGACCTTGGCCGTGAGGGAACTAATACTAAGGTATATAAGTTTCTAGTCAAGCCCTACCTAAAATTCGGGTATTGTGGTTGTACGATAAAATTGGAATGGTATCGCATCCAGACAACCATCAGTTTTATAAAGGGCTAAGGCTCATGCCTCAACATTTTCATCACCAAAATCATCAAGTGTTTGGAAACACCTGTCCAAAACATTTCAATAGAATGATCCATCATTCCAAGGTTTTCATAACCATTTTTCCACCAAGTATTCCCATCTAAGGTTGATCAAGTTTTAAGCTTAGAACTAGCATCTATAAGGGGGGTAGTACTAATGAGGGGTGGTAAACTAGTGGGGTTTCACTAAATCCAACATTATATCTTAGACTGAGATCAGGGTCTCTAGCTTAGGCCAAATTTTATGCTCTTTAAGCAACCTTGAGCACAACTGTCTAATATCTACCAAACTCTTAGGTAGACTCTAAGTAAGCTTTGATAAAGAAATAAAGAAAGAAGCTTGCCATAAAACTAGGATTGGTTTAGCAAGTAGATATGATCACATATGCTTAAGGCATATAGTATTCATATCACAAGTATGGATTTGTGGCAACAATAGGGTATTTTGCAAGGGTTAGCTTGCACATTCACTAGTAGTATTAGGCTTGCATTGGTATAGTATCAGCTTGCCTTGTGCAGAGCAGTGGTTGAAGTTCTCCTCGGCTTCCTCTTCATAGTATCCTCCTTCTTCCTCGTATCCTTGGTCGGTACTAGGGTCTATGAATAAATACGAGGTACACAATCACCAAACAATACTTAACTACTTGCAATCATCACACACAAGGGTCCTATAGATGATCTAGCATCATCTCTAACATTACAAGGTTAAGGCTTGGTTTAAAACTTTTTATTTTGGAAAAGTAATTTCTACTCATTGAAAAACTACTTAAGATTTAATATTCTCCAACTAAACATGGGAGCATGTTGACACATGTCATCACCACATATTGTAGTCCAAGAGAATGTGATTTAAAGTGGTGTCACAATTTAATAAGGTTTTACTCTTTTATTTTAATTAATTAAAGTGACTAGAAATGCTTATGAAGCATTCTTTTATTCCTTGAACATTATTTCTGCAAGTAAACCTATATATTTTTATATATTCTGAAAGGTATGGTTAAATGTGATTTTTGAGAGTTGGAATCAACTCAAAAGCTTTTATGGTTTAAATTTGAAAAATGTTTGAATGCAGAAAAGCTTCTGCCTTGTTATTTTTGCTATGGGTGATCTACTGATCCAAATGACTTGAATCCAACGGTCTTGGATTAAGCATTCACAGACCTTTCCAACAAAATTGGTTTCATCCAATTTGGTGTACTGAATCGATCTGGGTTGATTTTTGAAGTTGGGTGCTGAAGTGGGTTTGAAAAGAAATAGAAAAAGGTTTAATTTGAATTGCTGGGCTGCGCGGGAAATTCTAACGGGCCGGCCTGCTAAGCGCAGTGCTCCTGCGGGCTGCGTAAGTGGGTGTCCCCACTCGTTAGTGACACGGGGCTGGGCGAAGCGGTATGGGATGATGTGGATCGTTCGATCTAGCTCTAATCCAACGGCTGTGGGTCATCGTCGACGCGAGACAGCTCCGGCGAGAACTAAACCTAGCGCGGCCAGTGGGGGGTGCTGGGGGCTCACCGGGGTACGGGCGAGGGTCGGCGAGGCGGGCGAACGACGAAGTCGACGACGGCGAACCTCCTGGTACCGGTGGCTTCTCCTGGGGCGGCTCCAATCGCTGGCTCCTTTCTTCTCCGGCAGCGGCAGGCTCCAGTGAAATTCCGGCGAGGTGGTGCGCGCCTTGCTCTGGGGATGGTGTGGCACGGTCAGTGGGGAGAGGGGAGTGAGATGGTGTGAAGAAATCGTGCGGGGGTGGCCTCTATTTATAGTCGAGCGAGGGGACCGTCGGGGCGCAAGGTGAGCTCGTCGGGGGCGACGTTACAGGCGGCTAATGGCATGGGAAAGGGAAGGGGACGGTGCTGTGTCTCCTGGCGATGCTCAACGGCATGGCCGCGAGGCATGGGGCGGTGTGGTTTGGTCTGGAACGGGCGGTGCTCTGCGCGGCAGAGGCGGCGTCTTCGACGGCGGGCGGTGGCTATATGGCACGGGGCGGCAAACGGGGGTGTCTGGCGGTGTCCTGGGTCGGTGGTGATCGTGTGTGTGCGCGCGGTGAGGGCGGCGCGCGGTCTGTGGATGCTGGTCGCTGGTGGCGCTCTGGCGCACGCTCGGCAAGGTCTGGGCGTGTCTCGTGCGCGTGGTCCAGGGCATGGCAACGCTCGCGGCTGGGACAGGCAGTGGCGGTGGACGGTGGGCTGCCTCCCAGACAAGGTTGGCACGGCTAGTTCTTCCTCTAGCCTGCTGTCCACAATGGGGTGACATGGGGTTGCTCGGCTATTCACCATTAATGGCAATGGCAAGCTCACAGGGGTGCTAGTGTTGGGCTAATCTTTCTAGATGATCTACTGGGTTGTGTGTGAGCTAACTAGGGAACAAGTTAGGCAAGAATCACTGCACACTATAGTGTTTGAGGTTTTGTTTGATTTGTGTCTGCAACCTGTTTGATGAAATGGCCGCATGAACTCAAGTTTTGAATTTTGAAATGATTTTTGGTGGGTTTGCTAGATTGGTTCTGGTGAGTCTGCAGATGCTTGGGTTTTGAAAATTGAGCTTGTTTGAGTGGGTTTTGGAAAAGTGGGATCTTCCCATATGAAGAAGATTCAATTTTGAAATGTCATTTAAACTATGCATTTTAAAGTTTCTGGATGATCACAAAGTGGGCCTTGATACCTTGTTATGAGTACATTCAAGTGGTGCAAAGATCCAGAAAAGTTTCTGTTAGGTTCTGAAAGTTTGAGACAGCCAAAGTAGGCATGGGAGTTAAATTGGTCAAAATGACCATTCCCTTAATATATTTGTTTTGATTTACTTGTCTTTAGGAAAAGTGTGGGAAATGTTTTAGATGATGTTATTTTCACCTTAGAAACATTTTACAAGCAATGGATCACACAAACAAGGTGGGTTTAAAGGAATTCAAAAATCTATGCATTCTCATATGCATGCATTCATGAATCCATTTAGAAAAGTTTTTGTTGACCCTAATCTTGATGATTAGTGTTTTGATGATCTAAGTTTGATATTTTTGGGATGTTACAGCATGGTTCTGCTAATTCCAACGTATAAGTGCAAGCATATACAACATAGCTGACACAATGGTTCAAGTTTATTAGGGGCAAGGAATATAAAGTGTGCCATCAAGTTCGTGAGGGCTTTAATCACTAAGTTTTCACATAACAAAATACTTTTTAATTGGAAGATAGTTGAAAACAAGAAGACACTTGGAATGGTGTAACACACCATGCATAGGAGTTTATAGTGTACACTTTGGAATAACTTGGTTTCTTGGGAGTTGGAAGCATGAGTAGAACTTACTCATACAAGTGGAGGCTAGCAAAAGACTGGGAGCAACCAACTAAGAGAGTAATAATGTCCATAATCATGCAAAGCAATAAAACATTACTAATCAAAGCATAGAGTGGTACTACAAGTCAAGGACTAGATGATCATAGAGGCTATGGTGACTTTTTCATAGTCATAACATGGTGTAAGCATGTGCCAAGTCAACCCAAACAAAGCATCAAAGGAGAATACCACAACACTATGATTTTGTATGCTAAAACAACGCATAATTCTTTCAAGGCACACTAAGAAATCCCAATTGTTTGGAACAAGACATGCTACAGCAATAATCACTAAGCATATGGTTAAAACAACACCTAGCATGTCATGCTAGAGTCTAAGTCACAGTCAATGCAAGCTCCTCTTGCACTTCCAAGCAAGAACTTTCTACTCCTTTCCAACACCAATCGACTTATTTGAAACAACACTGCGAGAACGGGGGTCCAAACTACTTTATTCAAGCAAACTAAACAAACTAATCAAAGCAAACGAAAACTAAGACGCTCCAAGAACAACACAATAGTGATTGAAACAATAAAAACGAAGTGTCTAGACAAACCTGAGCTTTTTATTGATGAAGAAGGGGATGCCTTGGGCATACCCAAGCTTTGACGCTTGTACCTCTTGAATATTTCTTGGGGTGACACCGGGGTGGCATTCATTCTTCATCTCATTACATCATTCTCTCCCTACACCTGAAAGTTTTCCTTCATACAAAACTTCACACAATCTTCATTAACAACATTAGTGTATTCAAAAGATAATAGACCTTTCGGTTTAGCTTTGGAACAGCAAAACTTTTCACTAAAAACACAAGATACTATAGCAACTCCTTCAAAAGGCTCAATTCCCCAAAAGAGAACTCAAAAAGGAATCAATAAGAAGCAAATGCAAATAATGGCAGAAATCTATCAAAACAAACTAGCAGGTAGAAACTGATTTTGGCGAAAGTCTTCTGTTGCTCAATTCAAAAAGTGTTGAACTAATGAAAGTTAGCTAACATACTAGGGGATTTATTCGTAAATTTTTAGCTCAATCCGACTTACAGATACTCCTCACGAATTTTATGGTGGAGGACAGAAATCTGTTTCGGGACAGCAACTCCCCAAATCTGACTTCCCTCTCATTAGAGGTCATTCTTGGCACAAAAAGCAAACAAAAAGGATAAGGAGAGGTCATTACTGAAGTAATAACTTCCAAGACTCAAGGAAACTCTTGGGTTATCTCCCAACAAGTACTTTTCTTTAATGCCTTTAAGTTAGGCACAAGAAGCAAGAAATCAAGTATTTTCAAATGAGGAAGCATTAACATCCAACCTTGCTTTCAAAGGAGGAGAAAAAGCAACTTCTCTCTCCTAATAGGGAAGTGTTCACTACCTTTCTTTAATGGGAATTGATATTTAATGGTGCCTTCTTTCATATCAATGATGGCACCAACAGTTCTAAGAAAAGGTCTTCCCAAAGTAATAGGACAAGAAGCATTGTATTCAACATCCAAAATATAAAAATCAACAGGAACATAAGCATTGTTAACCATAATGAGAACATCATTAATAATACCCATGAGTTTCTTCTTAGCATTATCATCAAGTGGGACATCCAAATAACAATCTTCCAAAGGTGACAAATCAAGCATTTCATAAATCTTCCTAGGCATAATAGAGACACTAGAACCAAGATCACATGAAGCTTTGAGATCAAAGTCATTCACTTGCATATTAATAATGGGTTCCCAACTATCTTCTACTTTCCTAGGAATAGAAGCTTTGTGTTTTAACTTCTCTTCCTTAATCTTAACAAGAGCATTTGTAATATGTTTGGTGAAAGAAACATGCATATCACTAGCATCAGGACTTCTATCATGTTTTTGTAGGAACATAATCACTTCACAAATATTGCAACCATCTATATCAAAATCAAACTTAGCATCACTAGTAGTAGACTCATTAGGCTTAGGCATTGTAGGAGGAGGAATAGGGACTTCTTGTGGTTTAGTGGTATCCATTCTAGTGATGGTGCACACACTATTGTTTCTATCAATTTCATCTTCCATTTCCCACTTAGCATGAAGTTGGCCTAACAGTCTAACATTTTCATCAATAGTAACTTGTATGGCATGAGTAGCAACAAAGGTACTTTCCATGGTTTCAGGTTTAGCAACCATTTTTATTAATCAAGGAGGACTATGCTTCAGACAAAGAGGAAATGTTCTTCTCAACAGTTAAAAGTTTTTCCTCCATAGTCTTGTTGAAAGTGGTTTATTTACTAATAAAATCTTTGATCAAAACTTCAAGTTCAGAGGGGGCACTTCTAGCATTGTTGTAGGAGTTTCCATAGGTATTGCCATTATTAGGAGGATAAGGCCTATAGTTGTTACCAGCAAAATTATTCCTATAGGCATTGTTGTTGAATTTATTGTTTCTAATGAAGTTCACGTCAACTTGATCTTCTTGAGGAACCAAAGAGGCTAAGGGAACATTATTTGGATCTAAAGGAGCTTTCCCATTAACAAGCATAGACATAATGACATCAATCTTATCACTCAAAGAGGAGGTTTCTTCAACAGAATTTACCTTCTTACCATGTGGATCTCTCTGTGTGCCATTCAGAGTAGTTAACCATCATATGATGACCCACAAGTATAGGGGGTGTATCATAGTACTTTTGATAAATAGGAGTGTCGATCCCAACAAGGAGCAGAAGGTGCTGAACAGTGGTATGGAGCAGGAATTCTCTGTAAATACTTAGCAAACGGATTTTTAGTGGTTTTCTGATAAAGCGACAAAACAAAGTGCAAGTAACAAAGAACAAACACAACAAGTGGCCCAATCCTTTCTTAGTGAAGGACAAGCCGGTGGAATTACTTATAAGGACCAAACGTTCTCGAGGACACAGGGGAATCCTGTCAAGTGCTTTCGCTTGAAATAGCTGAGTACTCTTCTTTGGTGTTGTAAGTGTTGTGTGGGTAAACCTGTGCTAATGTACCGACCTTACTTGTACTAATACATACTTGTGATTAAACCCTTGCAAACATCTGTAACTATAGGAAAGTAATTAAGATATAAATCTAACCACAGCCTTAAACTCTGAGATCCTATACTCCCTTGTGCAAAGGTGTCCTAACAGGGGCTCAGGTTTCTATCACTCCGGCAACCCCACAATTAGTAGCCAAATACACAATGCATTCCCCTAGGCCCATAAATGGTGAAGTGTCATGTAGTCGACGTTCACATGACACCACTAATAACAACATGACTTCTCCCATGTCCTCAAGAACTAAACGAACTACTCACAAGACATCATATGGATCAAGATCAAAGATGATATGATAATGGATAACAATCTGAACATAAACAATAATCCAATGGTTCCACTCACAAGCATCAACTACAATAGTAATTAACACCGGGAAAGTTTCCCCTAAGAACTAAAGCAATATCCAACACAATTTTTATAGTAGGACGGAGTGGTGATGATGGTGATGATGGAGATGATGGTGTGGATGATGATGATGATCCCGATGAATCCTAGCTTGATGACGGTGTTGATGGCAACGATCTCCCCTCTCCGGGAAGGAATTCCCCCGGTAGAAATTTGTCTACCGGAGAGATCTTTCTCTCTCTCGGTGTTTTCCGCCCCCAGAGGCGGCGCAAATCTATCTATGGTCGCTCCCCGAGGCTTAGGGTTCTGTAGGGAAGATATAGGCGAAGGGGCGGATTCGGGAGCCGGGAAGGTAGGCCACACCTACCCTAGGCGCGGGGTCAGGTGGGTCCGCTCCTAGGGGTGTGGGCCCCCTGCGGCCCTTCTTCGTCCCTCCTTCTGGCTTCCTCAATCTTCTGAAAAAATAATATTTTCCCATATTTTTCTGGTATTTTTCTAATATTCGCGAAATTGCATCAAACCACCCTCTTTTCCATCAGAATCCAGACTCCGGCAGTCCATCCTCCAAGAATCATCCAACATGCATAAACAGTGGAAAAGACATAAGTAATACCTCATAATAAGACATATATCAATGAATAGAGGTAAATTATGATATAGAAAGGTGATGCAAATTGGGCGTATCAACTCCCCCAAGCTTAGACCTTCGCTTGTCCCCAAGCGAAAACTAAGCTCAGTAAACATTTCCACGGGTTTATGGAGTGAAGTGTCGATAAAAATAATATGAACAAGAAGCATCACACTTACCATTACACAACTCATCGAAGAAAGCAACTCACCATTATATAACTTAGCTTGTAACCAAGTACATCAGTCACAATAGAGATGCATAAAGATAAATCATAATTGGAATTGGCAAACTTGTCCTTGGTCAGAGAACACCTGACAAACAGTTTCTCAAAAAGCTTTTTGTAGAAGTTTTATAATAGGATCACTCTTTGCTCAAAAAGGTTTTTCAATGAAGGTTTTCAAAGCAATACTCAATAGATACGAGTTTTGTGCAAACAAGGAGGATAGAGAACATGATTGAATAAATCACCATATGAGTGCTTGAAACACAACAACTCAAATGCTTGCTAGAGATAGAGAGGAAGTAGGTTTACTGACTCAAACTGGTAACTAGGAGAAAGGTCCCTTCATAGAGGGTAGGAGGGATTACAAGTCATAAAGAGCTTTCAAAATATTATGGTACTTACTAGCTTTTATCCCTCATTTCCCCTATCATAGGCATCTTGAGATGATTAAGGTTAAAGTGCACAAAGATGGAGTATATGCTTGACGAAATATAAGTTGGCAATCCCATGTCCCTTGAATATGAGGGTCACTCCTCATGCTACTCAACTTTAGTCACCGGTAAGTTCTTTTCATTGTAAGTACATGCGTATCATAGAGAACCGCCAACGGGGTACCACTTGCACATGGTACAGGAGCTATCCCATAACCAAAATGACAAGGCAAGCAGACAGTGAGCATCTCAACGATCTTTTTATTTACTATGTGTATAGCTTTTTATTGAGGATGCTTCATAGATTGCTCACTATGGTGATGTTGCAAGTTTCCACCATGATTAGGCATGGCTTAGGCTAGCGGCCCAGGCGTTTCTCTAACACAAAATACAGACTCCATGGACTTACAAGTTCCTTCTTTATTTCACACCGTTGACATCCATAGACAAAAGAGCACGATATCAACTGAGTACAAAGTACAGGTGCAATGTTGAAAACGTTCCCCGTGACAACACGGTTCTGCTAATTCCAACGTATAGATGCAAGCATATACAACTTCGATGGAACAATGGTTCAAGTCTATTGGGGGCAATAAAATAAGGTGTGCCATCAAGTTCGTGAGAGCTTTACTAACTAGTTTTCACATAACAAAATACTTTTTTAATTCGAAAGGTAGATGAAGCTTGAGAATTTGCTTGGAATAGCAATAATGCTACTAGGTAGATATGGTGGACACAAGTGGCAAAGGTTTTGATTCAAAGTGATTGGAAACATGAGAAGTATGTCTTCTCAAAACAGGTTTTTGGCTAGCAAGGCTGGGTAGCAAGCAAGAGAGTTCAAAGAAACAAACAAACATACAAGTAATAAAGCCAAACATGCAATCTTCATTGAAGACACAAAAGATCTTAAATAAATAATACTAAGCTTATGAGCCAACCAAGAAAGAAAGTAAATGATACAAAATACCTGTAAGCTTTTCTCTTTTTTTTCTTTCAAACCTCAAAAAATATTGCTACTGGCCAGAAGTCGGTTTGCCAAAACCAATTTAGATCCACTTGATGATCCCAAAGTGATGCCAATACTGATCAACAAGATCCATCATATAATAGAGATTGCAAACTAAAATAAGAAGTGCAAAAAGTAAAAGATGAGACTTCTCATTAATATTCCAATAAAGGCACTCACACCAAGGGATACATAGATAATCTACTAACGGAGAGATACTTCCACAATGCAAACAATCTATAAGATAACTTTTTTACCAAAGATATGAATCCACTAAAAAGGTAAAGATAAAAGATAATGGTGGTGATACCGCGGCACTCCCCCAAGCTTGGAACAAGCCAAGGGGATGCCAAACCTGATGACTAATTACTCCTTCGATGGTGGTGGTGTTCTCTTGATAAGCTCTTCAATAAGTTTCTTCAAATCCTCACTATCGAAGGTTAGAGTACGAATCAATTCTGAATTATGCTCAATGCAGCTCATGATTAATTCGGACCGAGGATCCCAATCCTTGTTATTCTTTCTCCAGTCTTCCTTATTAGAGTGTTCCTCCCCTGCATGGTTAGAACGAGTAGTACAAGGAAGAGATGACCATGGAGAGATGATATGACGCGGAGGTTTGCCTCTTGTAGACATCCGTGCTGTCCTCTTAAGCTTGATAGGTTTTGCCACCAATCCAATGCTTGTGACGGTAGCTCGGGTGTCTGGTCGCTTGTCCTCCTCCATGTCTCCTTCATAACCTACCAAAATCTCCTCCTCCTTGGGTTTGCGAGGATCGTCATCCTCGGGCTTCCTGCCTTTATTGTTGGCGGAGACCATGGTGATCTAAACTTGAGAAGATTTCCTATCAGAAACAGATCAAAACAAAAACACGACGAGAACACGATGCACGAACCTCGGGGGATCCAGGGGTTATATATTACGAAGTTTCAATGCATAAGGAAGGTTTTGACACGAAAACGAGGCGGAGACGGAGTTCGAGGGAGTCAAACCCCCTCCAGGCGTGGCCAGCTGGGGCCCGCGCCTGGGCTGGGTTTGTCCACCCCGGACTCCGGTTCCTCCTCTGCTTCGTATCGTAGTCTTCCTTATGTATTAAAAACATAAAAAATATAAAAATATTAGGGTTTCACGAACCTTCTGTTTTCACCACTTTTACCTATTCAAAGACGAACTCTGCAGATTTCTTTTCTCCTTCTCCTAAAAATTTCCTCCATACAAAACCCTTGCACAAACTCAAATGACAAAATTAGTGTAAGAAAAAACAATAAACCTTTGGGTACACACTTCAACTGAAAACCCATCAAAACAAAGGCTTCTTAAAGAGGCAAATGCAAATGATAGCAGAAATCTGTCAAAACAGAACAGCAGGTAAAGATTGATTTTTTTAGAAAACCTTCTGTTGCTCAAATCAAAAAGTGCAGAACTAATGAAAGTTGGGTAACAACTTGGAGAACAAGATCAGAAAAATGCAGCTCCATCCGACGTACTGAGCTCCCTCACGAATGTTTACAATGCAGCACAAAAATCTGTCCCAGGACAGCCACTTTCACAACTCCTCTACTTCACAGAAGTAGTTGAACTTGACACAAAAACCAAAACAAAAAGGATAAGGAGCGGTTATTATAGAGGTAATAACTTCCAAGACTCGACAAAACTCTTGGATTATCTCCCAACAAGTACTTTTCTTTAATGCCTTTAAGTTAGGCTTGAAAATTTCAAAGATGCTCACAAAGGAGATATATATCTGGAGTGAAAAAGAGCATAAAGAAGCAAATAACCAACACACTTGAGTCTAACCCACTTCCTATGCATGGGAGTGTCATGAGAAAACAAATTGTTGAAACAAAAAGCCATAAGCATAGGAAGACAAAACAGATGCAACTTCAAAGCTTTCAACATAAAACAGGGAAACTTAACATTATTGAGATGCATAAAACCGTGTTTCCCTCTCTCATAATAACTTTCAGTAGCACTTTGAATAAAGTTGACAATATAAATGTCACTAGCAACAACTTTATCATAAGAATGAGCATACTTACAATCACCAAAGAGAGGTCCAAGGTCATAAACCGGATCAATAGAAGCAAGTTGTTCCATCCTGGAATCTTTATTAGGCAAGCTGTTTTCACAAGGAGCTTTAGCAAACTTGGAAAAGTTAAACTCATAAGAATCTCCATCAAACTTAGTTAAAACTTTATCCTTCTTACAATCTACAATAGCTCCACAAGTGTTCAAGAAAGGTCTACCAAAAATGATAGGACAAGTTTTGCTAGCTACAGAATTAAGCACTAGAAAATCAACAGGATACTTAATCTTACCACAAATAACCTCCACATATCTTACAATTCCAATGGGGTAAATGGTCTCCTTATTAGCAAGGTGAATAACCACATCAATATCCTCAAGCTCACAAGGACCAATCTCATGCATAATTTCCCTGTAAATCTCATAAGGAATAGCACTAGAACTAGCACCAATATCACATAAACCATAGTAGCAATGATCACCAATTTTAACAGAAAGCATAGGAACACTAGCTTTTCTAGCCTTACTATGATGAGAGATAATATTAGAACCGTCTTCGCAAACGAAAATGTGCTCATCCTCTATATTTCTAGTGACAGGGTCTTTCACAATAGCTACCACAGGTTCATCATTAAATTGCTCATCAGGCTCCAAAGTTTTCATTGTACCTTTATTATTTGCACTAATAATCATAGAATACTCCTTTACATTAGCTGGGAAAGGAACTTTCTCAACATGAGGTTCAGGCATAATATGATTAGTAGTACAAACTTGAGTACTTCTAACAAGAACATGACTAACAATATCTTTATAAGGTGCATGGTACTTATTCCACTTCTTCTTGGGAATTTATATGTAAGAGGCAAAGGCCTTAAAACATTTGGAAATACTTTGGGAATCAAGACCAAACTCATTACTAATATCACGGAAGTCATCAGTTCCCATAAAAGATTTAATGCATTCATAATCATAGTTTATACTTGACTTTCTTCCTTTGTCATTCTCCCAAGCTTCAGTGTTTTCTTGAATACGGTCTAGATCCCATTTAGCTTCTTCCTTCATATGTGTGAATGATCCAGCACAAGAAGCATCTAGTAAATCTTTATCATGAAGAGAAAGCCTAGCATAAAAGTTATTGATGATAATATTGTTAGGGAGTTCATGAATAGGACATTTAAGCATTAGTAACTTCAGTCTCCCCCAAGCTTGAGCTGTACTCTCTCCATCACGAGGCCAAAAGTTATATATCAGATTTCTATCCTTATGAATCTCACTAGGAGGATAAAATTTAGAGTAAACGAGAGATGCCATTTCCTCCCATTCCATGGATTGTCCATTCTTCGGCAGCTTATACCATTATTCAGCTCTCCCTTTCAAGGATATAGAGAGTAACTTCTTCTTCACATGTTCAGTTGTGATACCTGCACACTTAAACAACCCGCATAACTCATGGATAAAGAGCAAGTGATCACTAGGATGGGCAGTTCCATCCCCAAAATAATAATTATCCATAACACGATCAACAATACTTGTAGGTATCTTAAAAGGATCTTTCTCAACAGGTGGTGGTTCATCTACTACCCTAGCAGCGGTAGTAGTTTTCCCAAACATAAAACTAAGTGGGTTATCCATATTGGCAACAAAGTAACAAGCAGTAACAAAAGAAATACTCATAATAAAAGTTTCCTTTACCAGTTCCACTCTTCAATAGCGCTTCACTCCCCGGCAACGGCGCCAGAAAATAGTCTTGATGACCCACAAGTATAAGAGGTGTATCGTAGTACTTTTGATAAATAGGAGTGTCGATCCCAACAAGGAGCAAAAGGTGTTGAACAGTGGTATGGACCAGGAATTCTCTGTAAATACTTACAAAACGGATTTTTAGTGGTTTTCTGATAAGGCGACAAAACAAAGTGCAAGTAACAAAGAACAAACACAGCAAGTGGCCCAATCCTTTCTTAGCGAAGGACAAGCCGGTGGAAAGACTTTTAAGGACCAAACGTTCTCGAGGACACATGGGAATTCTGTCAAGTGCTTTCGCTTCAAATAGCTGAGTACTCTTCTTTGGTGTTGTAAGTGTTTTGTGGGTGAACCTGTGATAATGTACCGACCTTACTTAGAATAATACATACTTGTGATTAAACCCCCTGCAAACATCCATAACTACAGGAAAGTAATTAAGATATAAATCTAACCACAACCTTAAACTCTGAGATCCTACACTCCCTTGTGCAAAGGTGTCCTAACGGGGGTTCAGGTTTTTGTCACTCCGGCAACCCCACAATTAGTATCCAAATACACAATGCATTCCCCTAGGCCCATAAATGGTGAAGTGTCATGTAGTCGACGTTCACATGACACCACTAGAAGAATAGCACCACAACTTAAATACTAACCATTGAATAATAACTCAACACAAATCCACTAATAAAAACATGACTTCTCCCATGTCCTCAAGAACTAAACGAACTACTCACAAGACATCATATCGATCAAGATCAAAGATGATATGATAATGGATAATAATCTGAACATAAACAATAATCCAATGGTTCCACTCGCAAGCATCAACTACAATAGTGCTATTTGACTTTGTTGCAACTTGTTGTGCTTAATGCTTGTCACTAGGGCCCGAGTGCCATGATCTCATATATGAACCTATTATTGAATCATTGTGATAGTATTGTTTGTGATCTTATCTGCAAGTTGTGTTATCGGGGATATAACCCCAGGTACCCCACAGTTGATCTATAAATAAACTAATAAGAGACATGAATAAAGGAAAGAGTATTTAATAAGAGGATATTAAGCAAAATAGAAAAGGAAAAAGACAAGAAAGAGCAACTGGACGAGTAAGGGAAATCTCGGCCCAGTCCACACTCTCCATGGCCGAATTAAATACAAAGAAAGAGAAATAACCCCCGGGTGGGCCGACCTAAGCCTAAGTCGGCCCGCCACGGGCCTCCTACCCGACGCCCACTCCCCTTCCTGCCAAACCAACCTGCAGGTCGACACCCTCTCCCGCCAAGCTGCTCCCAGCCATTCCACCTCGATGCCCGGGTGGGCCGAATGAGCACTAGCTCGGCCCACCGCGGGACTCAGCGCCGGATCCCTCTCCTCGTCGCCCGGGTGGGCCGAATGAGCACTAGCTCGGCCCACCACGGGACTCAGCGCCTGCTCCACAGGACCAATTCACTCCGGCTAAGCCTGCCCCCAGCGGTACTCCACCTGGGCCAAGACGGACGAGCCGGCTGGGCCACTGAGTCAACCGGATGGGCCCTTCACTCTGCCTAGGCCGAATCAACTGTCTGCCAGGCCGAATCTGCTCTACCCAGGCTGAACTATACTTCCAGCAATGTCATTTGGGCCGAGGTATATTACTCCAGGTACCAACTTATTTATCTCCAGATAAAGCGCATCATCAGATCAAGCCAAGACGAGCTACACAAGTATAGTGCCAGTCCTGGGACCCAACCAACTCAGACTGGCACATGGCCAAAGGAATATGCCCTAGGCATCCAAGAATATTCTAAGGAATATGTCGTGGCATCTCCAAAGATGCCAAGGCATATGCTGAGCATCTGAGAAGATGCCGGGAATATGCTACGTAGATGCCAAACGTGTGGAACAAGCCTTGTCCCCTGGGCTCCCCTTTATAAGGAGCACCAGGGGGATCGTTCAGAGGAGAGGCCCCGAAGGGCTCCTCCCCTCTCTGCTCACTAGGAGCTCTCCTTCTTCCTCTTCCTCCACTCTCATAGAGAGATCTAGATAGAAGCATAGGAGATACAGCTCCAGGAGCATGATTGTATCCACAAGTATGGCAAGATTATAAGAGATTAGATGTATAGAATGAGGTGTTATCCCCACTTGAGAGCTTCAATCCAATATACATTGTATTTCTCTTTGTTCATACGAGTGCGGTCTTCACTGCATCATCCCTCCCCGGATTCCTCCACGTCCATCGGCCCCAACTTTAGCCTACCCATGGCAAATGCCGTGATACCACCACGACATTTGGCGCCCACCATGGGGCCTTCTAGTGGCGTTGGTTGGGTTTCCATCCGGACGGGAACACCTTCATAAACTTTCTTCCTCATAGGGCTCATTCAGCTTCACCAAGCCTACAGAGAACAAAGAGGTAAGCGCAGAAGCTCTCCAAGTCTAACTCATCAAAGCAGGTAAGACTCAGCAAGAAGGACTCAAGCACTACTCCAAGCTTACTGTAAGTACCAAGTAACTCAGCAGGGCAGGTATTACCTAGCAAAACTCACCCAAACACTTCTCCAAGTATACTGTAAGTGCCAGGTAACTCAGCCACCTACACTCAATCCTTCATCCCGGGGAGAAAACAACTTAACCCGGGGACTAGTCAACTTATCCGTAGAGTCACCTTTAGATTAAGAGAGCATTATGTTGATTTAGATCTGTACTCTAGCCAGCTTGTTTATAACTCGGCCATAAGTTGAATCAGCTTATTTGTGATTCATATAGATTTTGAGTCAGTTAGTTTATGCTTTGGGTTATCCTGTGACTCAGTTCACAGGCCAGCTTATTTATAACTCGGCCATAAGTTGAATCTGCTTATTTGTGATTCAGATAGATTCTGAGTCAGTTTACTTATGCTTTGGATTACCCTGTAACTCAGCTCCCCAGCCAGCTTATTTATAACTCGGACAGAAGTTGAATCAGCTTATTTATGATCCAGATAGAATTTGAGTCAGCTTACTTATGAGTCGGATAGAATTTGAGTCAGTTTATTTATGCTTTGGATTGTCCTTTAACTCAGCTTACCGGCCAGCTTATTGATGATTCGGATATAATTTGAGTCAATTTGTTTATGCTTCGAATTAACCTTTAACTCAGCTCAGTAGATTATCTCTGATTCGGACTAACATTTGATTCAGTTTGCCAGGGTATATTATAATTCGGATTGGTATTCAGACTCGGCGTACTAATCATATCTCTGATTCAGGCCGAAGCTTTATTCAGTTCGCCAGATTGCTAGGTTATGTTATGACTCGGATTGATATTTCACCATCTTGCCAGGTTATCCCATATCTCGGATGACTATTGGCCAGCTTATCATATCTCGAATCTATATCTCATATCTACATCTCGAATCAGATCTCTCAGCGGTTAGCCCTATTATCATATCCCAAAGCTTAATCTCGGATCTATATCTCGGATCCATATCAAAGGCAAATTATCGTCATCACGCCAAATCAAGTTATATTGTGGCAAACAAATGATTCGGATTTGAGTCATATACCTCGAATTTGAGTCAGAGGACTCAGACTTAAGACATATAAGTCAAAATTGAGTAAAGTAACTCGGATTTGGGATGAGCTAGCTCGGATTTGAGTCATACAACTCGGATTTGAGTCAGATGACTCAGACTTAAGACATAAAGTCAATTTTGAGTAAAGTAACTCGGATTTGGGATGAGTTAACTCGGATTTGAGTCATATAACTCGGATTTGAGTCAGATGACTCAGACTTAAGACATAAAGTCAATTTTGAGTAAAGTAACTCGGATTTGGAATGAGATAACTCGGATTTGAGTCATATACCTCAGATTTGAGTCAGAGGACTCAGACTTAAGACATATAAGTCAAAATTGAGTAAAGTAACTCGGATTTGGAATGAGCTAACTCGGATTTGAGTCATGTACCTCGGATTTGAGTCAGAGGACTCAGACTAAGGCCATAGAGTCAATTTTGAGTAAAGTAACTCAAATTTGGAATCAGATGACTCGGATAATAACTTACCCAAAGAGGTTAAAAGAGCAGTGCCCAATAAGGCCAGAACTCATGACTTGCCCAAAGAGGTTAAAAGAGCAGTGCCCAAGAAGGCCAAAACTCATAACTTACCCAATGGGGTTAAAAGAGCAATGCCCAAGAAGGCAGGAACTCATAACTTACCCAATGGGGTTAAAAGAGCAATGCCCAAGAAGGCCAGAACTCATAATTTACCCAATGGGGTCAAAAGAGCAATGCCAAAGAAGGCCAAAACTCATAACTTACCCAATGGGGTTAAAAGAGCAATGCCCAAGAAGGCAGGAACTCATAACTTGCCCAAAGAGGTTAAAAGAGTAGTGCCCAAGAAGGCCAAAAACTCATAACTTACCCAATGGGGTTAAAAGAGCAATGCCCAAGAAGGCAGGAACTCATAACTTACCCAATGGGGTTAAAAGAGCAATGCCCAAGAAGGCAGGAACTCATAACTTACCCAATGGGGTTAAAAGAGCAATGCCCAAGAAGGCAGGAACTCATAACTTACCCAATGCGGTTAAAAGAGAAATGCCCAAGAAGGCAGGAACTCATAACTTACCCAATGGGGTTAAAAGAGCAATGCCCAATAAGGCCAGAACTCATAACTTACCAAATGGGGTTAAAAGAGCAATGCCCAATAAGGCCAGAACTCATAACTTACCCAATGGGGTTAAAAGAGAAATGCCCAAGAAGACAGGAACTCATAACTTACCCAAAGGGGTTATGACCAGTGCCCATGAAGGACGGAAGTCCAGAAACTTACCCAAAGGGGTTATGACCAGTGCCCATGAAGGCCGGAAGTCCAGAAACTTACCCAAAGGGGTTATGACCAGTGCCCGTGAAGGCCGGAAGTCTAGAAACTTACCCAAAGGGGTTATGACCAGTGCCCAAGAAGGCCAGAAGTCCAGAAACTTACCCAAAGGGGTTATGACCAGTGCCCATGAAGGCCGGAAGTCCAGAAACTTACCCAAAGGGGTTATGACCAGTGCCCATGAAGGCCGGAAGTCCAGAAACTTACCCAAAGGGGTTATGACCAGTTCCCATGAAAGCCAGAAGTCTAGAAACTTATCCAAAGGGGTTATAACCAGTGCCTGATAAGGCCAGAGGTCAAGAACTTACCAGAAAGGGTTATGAGCAATGCCAAAGAAGACCAGACGTCTAAAACTTGCCCAAAAGGGTTGTATGAGAAAGGAGTATATTACCAAAAGGTATAATAAGTCGAAAAATAACTCTAGGAATATTTTAAATTAAAGTCTATGCACGACTCTACAAGTCCCACATAGACTCTGGGACTAATGTCGGGGATATAACCCCAGGTACCCAGAGTTGATCTATAAATAAACTAATAAGAGACATGAATAAAGGAAAGAGTATTTAATAAGAGGATATTAAGCAAAATAGAAAAGGAAAAAGACAAGAAAGAGCAACTAGGCCGAGTAAGGGAAATCTCGGCCCAGTCCACACTCTCCATGGCCGAATTAAATACAAAGAAAGAGAAATAACCCTCGGGTGGGCCGATGTAAGCCTAAGTCAGCCCTCCACGGGCCTCCTACCCGACACCCACTCCCCTTCCCGCCAAACCAACCTGCAGGTCGACGCCCTCTCCCGCCAAGCTGCTCCCAGCCATTCCACCTCGACGCCCGGGTGGGCCGAATGAGCAGTAGCTCGGCCCACCACGGAACTCAGCGCCGGCTCCCTCTCCTCGTCGCCTGGGTGGGCCGAATGAGCACTAGCTCGGCCCACCACGGGACTCAGCGCCTGGTCCATAGGACCAATTCACTCCGGCTAAGCCTACCCCCAGCGGTACTCCACCTGGGCCGAGACGGACGAGTCGGCTTGGCCACTGAGTCAACCGGATGGGCCCTTCACTCTGCCTGGGCCAAATCAACTGTCTGCCAGGCCGAATCTGCTCTACCCAGGCCGAACTATACTTCCAGCAATGTCATTTGGGCCGAGGTATATTACTCCAGGTACCAACTTATTTATCTCCAGATAAAGCGCATCATCAGATCAAGCCAAGACGAGCTACACAAGTATAGTGCCAGTCCTGGGACCCAACCAACTCAGACTGGCACATGGCCAAAGGAATATGCCCTAGGCATCCAAGAATATGCTAAGGAATATGCCGTGGCATCTCCGAAGATGCCAAGGCATATGCTGAGCATCTGAGAAGATGCCCGGAATATGCTACGTAGATGCCAAACGTGTGGAACAAGCCTTGCCCCCTGGGCTCCCCTTTATAAGGAGCACCAGGGGGATCATTCAGAGGAGAGGCCCCGAAGGTCTCCTCCCCTCTCTGCTCACTAGGAGCTCTCCTTCTTCCTCTTCCTCCACTCTCATAGAGAGATCTAGATAGAAGCATAGGAGATACAGCTCCAGGAGCATGATTGTAGCCACAAGTATGGCAAGATTATAAGAGATTAGATGTATAGAATGAGGTGTTATCCCCACTTGAGAGCTTCAATCCAATATACATTGTATTTCTCTTTGTTCATACGAGTGCGGTCTTCACTGCATCATCCCTCCCCGGATTCCTCCACGTCCATCGGCCCCAACTTTAGCCTACCCATGGAAAATGCCGTGATACCACCACAACATGTGTACACATATCATTGTCCGGATCCAAAGGCCCCGAAGTGACAGAAATTAGGACAACATGAGGGGATGGCAGTGATGTGAGGATCACATGTGTTCACGGAGTGTTAATGCTTTGCTTCGGTGCTCTATTAAAAGTAGCACCTTAATTTCCAGTAGTTCCCTTGAGGCCCCGCTGCAACGGGCTGGTAGGACAAAAGATGTTGTGTAGGTTCTCATTGCGAGCACGCATGACTATATATGGAGCACATGCCTATGATTGTTTAGTACTTGAATGCTTATTCTTATTTATCTGTAATTGCCCTAGATCTTGAAGTTACATGTTTAGACTTGTCCATGCAACGCCAGTCCATCCATCCCTATGCCTACCGCGCTCATATCCTACTGATTGCTACTACTGTTACTATTGCTTTTGTTTTGATGATGCTTTGCTGTTGCTACTAATAAACTTCTGTGTGCAAGAACTATTTCCAGGTGCAGCTAAATTGACAACTCAGTTGTTAAGGCTTGCAAGTATTCTTTGGCTCCCCTTGTGTCGAATCAATAAATTGGGTAATACTACCCTCGAAGACTGTTGCTGACGAGGTTGGATCTCATCAATGCCCATTGTTATGGACTTGGGTTTTGGAGAAGATGGGGATGCTGGAGATCATGGAACGGTTAGCAAACAAGCAACACGAGGACACAAGGTTTACCCAGGTTTAGGCCCCCGGAGGGAAAACCCTACTCCTGCTTGTCTTCTCTTGATTACGGTAGAACCGAAGGTTACAGGGTTGCACAGATTCGATCTGGCGTGGAGGTGTGTATGCGAAAGTATGAGTCGAGAGATCTAGGTCGTTCCCTCCTGGCCTTTATATAGACTTAGGCAGGTCCCGGGCATAGACCTAGTCGGTTACAAGTTCTAGGGTTTTACCCCTTTGAATTTCCTATCTATGCTAGTCTTGCTCTCCAAGGATCCGAAGACGTCATGGGCCTTGGCCACCCGAAAATCTTCATGGGCCGGCGTACATCTGCCGTGGGCCTTCCTTAGGCTGGACCAGGTATGCTGAGGTCATGTACCTGTAGGGTATAACCATGTCAGTAGCCCCCGAGTGATCAGTCGAATCATAGATTCGGCTGAGGACTCTTCCATCCTTCAGGTGCCACTATGTGTTAATAGTATATGTGTGTAGGGATTGCTGATGCGTGTGCCTGACTCACCCGACGGATCGGGGTCAGTTAACTGTCTTAGGACGAAACAACACGATATTCTTCAGGTTCGAGTCCCTCAACTCGGACCTGGAACATATGCTGGCGTAATCCGACTCAGGCCACGGAGGACTTACAGGAGTGGAATTCCAGTGATTTTAATTGGTGTACCGAACGTGTCCGTCGGGATTTTTCATCACGCCTGCTGGCACGGATTTATACTAGCAGAGCGCAGTCATGTGCATTGCCAGGCCATCAGATGATATCTGTAGGTCTTATCTTTGCGTCGCAGACGCAGCATCCGAACATTTGTCACCGCGGAGGTGTTTCGGGTGGCCAAGGAGAAACATTGCTCACTTAGCATTTTACTGGGGCAAAGTTGCCGAAAATTTTTTGCGTGTTTGATCTGAAAGATCGCAGTCGAAGAATTCATAGGGTGCGCGACCAACGCTCCCTATGGGAGTAGCCCCCGAGTGTCTGTTCGAGTCGTAGACTCGAGCGGAGACTTTTATTCAAGCGTTTGTTCATTTTTAAGTCCGCAGGACACAAAAAATTTCGTATGTTTAAATCCATCCTCCCTATGGGAGTAGCCCCCGAGTACGTAGTGGAGTCGTAGACTCGACGTAGGACTCGAAGAGATAGTTCGCTGTTATTCATCTTTTGGGTGCACGGTCAGCGCTCCTGATAGGAGTAGCCCCCGAGTACTTAGTCGAATCGAAGATTCGAGTGAGTACTCTTAGCTTTGAAGCCGAAGAATTGTAGTTGGTGCTAGTATAGCTTTTGATGACATCAGTGCTGACGATCAATGACCTCAAGCGTCTGCTATGCCAGAGATGACTTGACTGGACGAACGTGGGTCCCACTTGCTGACCTTGAATTGACCGGTCACGCGCGACATGGAGATAATTACGGTGTCGCCTCGATTTCCGCGCATAGTGGACGGCGTGGTAACGACGGTTCGTTGTGATGCTGACATGTGTATGGCCAGATCTGCCGTTGGCGTTAGGTCTTCTTGATAGACGGTTGTCGTGCATCGTCTTCGCCGTTATAATCATTGGGGAAAGCTGCAGTTTGTTTTCACCGCATCTACTCTTGTTTTCACTGCCTCCTTGTGCTCTAGAGGTTCTTGCTGCGTGCTGCGATATTCTTCCATATTTCCTTCTTCCCGTCCGCACTCTCACCGCCAGTGCCGCCGGAGCGCGATGGGGAAAGCGAAGAAATCATCATCTGCAGTTGGTACCAGCGCCGCCGGAGGGAAGAAAGGCGCTACCACCACTCGTGTCACCGACGGTGGTTGGCAGCGATCAGAGACGCGGGAGAGTGATCTCCGCAGGCTTCGCGAGCGGGGCTTGATTCCGCAGGATAGGGAGGCCGTCAGACTCCCCGGCAACGAGGTAATCCCCCATCCCTCCGCTGGGTATCGGGTTATGTTTCTTGCCTTCGTTATTCGTGGGTTTTCCTTCCTAGTCCACGACTTCCTTCGTGGGCTGCTCTTTCTCTATGGCATCCAGCTGCATCATCTTTCGCCCAATTCTCTTCTTCACATTGCTTGTTTCATCACTTTCTGCGAGTGCTGGCTCGGCATCGAGCCGCACTTTGGTCTCTTCCGGAAGCTCTATTACGTGAAGAGGCAATCCGGCTCGGATGGTGTGTATCCCATTGGGGGTTGCATCATCTCCCTTAGGGCCAATATTCTTTTCTTTTCCTTCTCTATGTCTGAATCTGTCCAGTATTGGCGGAGGCGATGGTTTTACATTCGCGACTCCACAGTGGCTGGGCAGAAATTTGGTCTTGCTCCTTTCGACTCCTCCCAGATAATCGAGCCAAAGAGGTCCTGGAAAAATTATATCTTGGACGGCGAGTCAGCGAAGATAGAGGCCCTTTACCGTCGGGTGGAGGATCTCCAGTTGATTCCTGATAAAGAAGTGAACGGGGTGGATATTATCCGCATGTTTCTCGAGCGTCGGGTGCAGCCTCTCCAGGCTAGGGCGCACCCGATGTTCCTTTATGTTGGGCGCCGTGACCCGACGAGAGTTTCGGCTGAGAAGCTTTCCCAGGGTGATCTCAACAAGGCCCTTCGTACGTTGTTGAAGTTCAAGGCTGGAGAGGATACCCCGGGGAAGTCGCTAACTCCGTTGTTTTCTTCGGCGCTGGTTGTTCCACAGGTGTAGACTCGTGCGCGTAGCACTTTTCGTCGACTGTGTATTTATTTTCCTTTGTTTGCTAACAAAATCCCTTCTTTTTTGCAAAGCTTCAAGGTGCCGGGCATGGTGCCTCCATTGCTCGAATTGTTTCTGAATGCGCCGGATAATGACGTGGTGGACTCCGTGTCCGAACTTCCTTCGGCGCGTTCGCCAGCTGAAGAGGCCAACGGATCGAGCGAGGAACATACTCGCAAACGATCGCGGAGCTCCAGTGAATCTTCAGATGCATCGACTCCTCCGACTCCCAGAAACCCTCTATGCCTTGATCGTCACAGTGACGGGCATGGAGGTTCTTCCTCTCCCATTCCTGCCATTCCTATGCGGGCTGTAGCACCGCACCCGCCAGTGAAGCGGAAGAAGGAAGAGAAAAAGGAGGAGAAGAAGGGGGAGAAGAGAGCCCGAAGGACTCCTCTTATCTTTGACTTGAGCTCACTGGGCTCGTAAGTTTTCTTGTTATATTGCTGTCCTTTTTTCTTGTTGACTTTTGTGCTTGTGCTAATTTTTTCCTTGTGCAGGCATTCCTCCCACGACTCTTCCAGCGATGGTGCTCGGGAGATGATGGGAGAGTCGAAAGTTGCGTCTCCTCCTCCTCAGACGGTGGCAACATCGGGGGGCGCCGCTCCGAATCCTCCTCAGCAGGAGGTGCAGGTGGTTGCGCCTCATAATTTCGCCAGCAGGCCTTCGGAGTCGCCGTCAGAGCATGTAAGTACCTCTATTTTCGTACCACGGGGGGAGCCCCCGGGTGTCTGAAAAATTTCTTGTCTTGTTCTTTTTTCAAATCTTCGGGGGGGAGCCCCCGAGTGTCTTCGTGTGCGAATTTTGCTTTTATTCCTTTGTGTTGGGCACATCCCCCAAGTCCTTTTTTCTTACTGGTATTTCTTTTTCTGCAGCCTTTTGTGCAGGAGGCCAAGCGGCTGGTGCAGGAGTGCCTGGTGCTAGAGGCTAACCTCCGACAGCTTCAAGGTACCTGTGTGCTGTTGATGCTTCTTTCATTTATTCCGGTCCTGTTTTCTGACGTTTGCTTGTTTTGAATGCAGAGGAGCATAATACTTCTCTCCGTGAGGTCGACGCTCTCAAGAAGAGCCTTGGTCAATCGGAGAAGAAGTCCGAGGCCGCCGTTGGTGCGAAGGAACGCCTCGAGCTAGAGCTGACCAAGGCAGCCGAAGCTAAGGAGCGTCTGCAGCAGGAGGCCGCGGACCGTGAGGAGCAGCTGGCCACTGTTGCGGCTGCGCATGAAAGAGA
Source organism: Avena sativa (assembly GCA_916181665.1). Taxonomy (NCBI): domain Eukaryota; kingdom Viridiplantae; phylum Streptophyta; class Magnoliopsida; order Poales; family Poaceae; genus Avena; species Avena sativa. The sequence goes on from OV702296.1 coordinate 251,159,596, forward strand.
GGTGGCAGGCAAGCTCATGGCTGCTGCCAAGGCTGTTTCGGGTGAGTGTTGTATTTGTGCTCCTTTCTTTTTGTTTTCTTGTCTTCTTCTGTGTTCTTTTCTTCATTCCTTTTCTTTTTGTCTCAGATGCCGCAGGCATTGAGTTTGACCGCGGCGCCCTGGAGCATGGGAGTGCTCTAGATGATGCAACTGTAGCGGTCGAAGATCGCTGCAGCACCGTCGTCAACTCCCTTGCCAAGACGAAGGAGGTTCTTGGCCGCTTCTACAAGGAGCTTGTCCCTAAGGGCGCGGCCCTTGATGATGTGGATGCCCTGGCGGAGGCTTTGTCAGCCGAAGCGCCTGCGGCGTACAAGCGCAAGCAGAAGGGCATCGGCGCGTCCGTCGGGCTGGCGATGGCCTTGGCGGCTGGAGCGGAGCTGGACCTGCCCCAGATCACCTCCCGGATGCCGACGACCGCAGATGTATCCGAGGTAGCCTTTGCTGCCTACTCTGCTCGCTGCAAGCGATATGGGCCAAAGCTCATTGATTTGCTGTCTGAGTATGCGCTGCGGCAGCAGGGGGAGGCCAAGGCTAGGCAATCCGGCTCCGAGGCGACTCAGGGTGCCGCGTCTTAGGCGTTGTAGATGTAGGATAATTTGTAGTCTGCTTTTGCTGTAAATATTTTGAGGAACACAATCCTTTTGCCACGTAGTGGCCTTTTAATGAATTCTTCTGAGTTGTGCTCTACTACTGTCTGAATGTTTGTGTGCTTTGCTTTTCTGCTGTTCTAGGTTCCTTCGGGTGCTGACCCTGTTGACACCTCGCCTGCAGCGCAGCTGCAGCCATCTTTGGATGATCCTTCGCAACTCGCTTTTCTTTGGGACCGTGTTCGTAGTCTTGAGAGGGAGTTGCTTGGGTTGCGTGGTCACGCCGATGTTTGGAAGTCCAAGGCAGATCGCGGTGCAGCCAGAGAGGAGTACTTGATGACAGAACTGCTTCGGCTATCTGAGCAGCTTCAATGTAAGTTGTTCTTTGTTTCGAGCTGTAGCTCAGTTCTTCGGATGAGCCTGCTGGCCTTGCCTCTTATTTTGTACAATTATCGCAGGTGCTAACCTTGCTCCGAGGGAAGAGAAAGAGCGTGTCGCTGTTCGGGTCAATTGCTTGACTCAGCAGGACATGGAGGCCGGTGGCTTCTTCTGGATGGATCATTGACCGTGCCATGGCTCTGGTGACGGTGCAGGATCGTGTGCACCAGGTTTCGCGGGTGCTTCGCCAGGTGCAGACGTCGCTTGCCTCGGTGTTGCATGTCATGTTTCCTTTGGATGCTGTGCCGACGAGCCTTGTGGGTCTTCTGTCGAAGTTTCGGAGCGTGAGCAATGAAAGGAGTTGGTGCGGCAACAGCTCATCGCAGGAGTGCAGGCTGCTTTGTCTCTTGTGAAACTGCACCGGCCTGATGTAGATTTGTCTGTTATGGCGGCTGGGCCACCTCCTCGGCCGGATGGTGATGAGTGGGACATGCGTCCACATTATGCAGCTATAAGGCAGTATGCCGAACAGGTCGTAGATTTGTTTGAGCAGCGTGCTCAGGTTATTCTTCAGAATAGGTAGTACCTGTAAAAGAGATAGATGAAAATTTTGTATATTTCGACTGGGCATGTTGTGCCCTTTGTTGTAAAGGTTTGTTTGTTGAGAGCACGTAGTGCTTTGTATGAGTATGTGTCCTTTTTGTTTGCCTGACGTTGTCAGCTACTCAGGTGTACACGCGCGATCCTCGGTCGATGAAATCGTGAGGTGGGGGAGCCCCCGAGTGTGTTTGTAGCATAAAGTAGAGTTGCAAATAACAAACGGAAGTTTGGGGCGAGATACTTAGCTTTATTTATATCGTAATGGAGGAAGTACATTGTTCGGCTGAATAGCCTTGGCTGAAAAGCCTTATTGAAAGTAAAGGGGTAGGTAGCTAGGGGTAGAATCGTTGCAAGTGCGCGATGTTCCATGGGTTGGAGTATGCGACTCCAGACTCCACGTGTTTGAGGCGATAGGCGCCACCTGGGATGAGTTCGGTGATGACGTAGGGTCCTTCCCATGGTGACTCGAATTTCTTCGGTCGCTCTTGCTTGAGTCGCAAGACGAGGTCTCCTTCGACGAAGGACCTTGGGCGCAGCCGGCGGCTGTGGTAGTTGCGGAGACTCTGCTGGTAGACCGTTGATCGAGCTGCTGCTATGTCTCTTGCTTCGTCGAGTGTGTCAAAAGCGTCTTCGAGTGCAGCCGTGGATTCGGCTTCGCTGTAAGCGACGACCCGGGGGGGCCTGGTGGCGTACTTCGGCTGGTAGCACGGCCTCGGCTCCGTGCACCATGAAGAACGGCGTGTAGCTGGTGGAGCTGTTTGGCGTAGTCCGTAAGCTCCACAGTACAGATGGTAGCTCTTTCGTCCAGGCTCTAGCTTTCCGTTCGAGTGGACTCATGAGGCGCTTCTTGATACCAGCGCCAATTAGGCCGTTGGCCTTTTCCAGTTGCCCGTTCGTTTGCGGGTGTGCCACTGAGGCGTACGTGATGTTGATTCCGAGGCCTTCGCAGAAGTCCTGGAATTCCTTGGAGATGAAGTTCGATCCATTGTCGGTGATGATGCTGTGCGGTACGCCAAACCTGTAGACAATGGACTCGAAGAATTTTATGGCGGTCTTGCCCTTCTGGTTAGTGACGGGCATGGCTTCGACCCACTTGGTGAATTTGTCGACTGCGACTAGGAGGTAGACGTGCCCCCCTTTTGAAGATTTTGGCAGTTTGCCAATCATGTCGAGGCCCCATTGAGCGAAAGGCCAGGCTATAGGTATGGGCCTGAGTTCTGACCCGGGTGCGTGTGGTTTGTCGGCGAACCCTTGGCACCCGTTGTATCTTCGGACGATGTCCTTTGCGTCGTTCATGGCCGTTGGCCAGTAGAATCCAGCTCGTAGAGCTTTGGCGACAAGGGAGCGGCTGCCTGCATGATGGCCGCAGATGCCCTCGTGGATGTCTTGGAGGATGGCTTTCCCGTCACTGAGGGTGACACACCTTTGTAGTACACCCGTAATACTGCGCTTGTACAGCTCTCCATTGATGATGGTGAAGGCTTTTGACCGACGAGATATGCGTCGGGCGTCTGTCGGGCTGTCAGGCAGTTCTCCGTTGATGAGGAACTGGAGGTATGGTCATGTCCATGTCTCTTCGACTGCCATTACCTGCATCAGGTTGACCATGGCGACCTCTGTGTCCAGTTTCTCGGGCCCTTCATGACCTTCGGGCAGTGTAGCCCCCGAGTGTTCTGCTTCTTCGGGTGATCCTTTGGGGAATTTCCGCTTGATTGATGGCACACAGATATGTTCGAGGAACACACCTGGTGGCACCTTTGCGCAGGTGGAGCCGATGTTGGCGAGTCTATCGGCCTCCTCGTTGCTTTCTCTTCCAACGTGTCGAAGCTCGCAGCCGTCGAATTCTCCTTCGAGTGCGTTGTAGAGAGCGCGGTACACGATCATGTTTTCAGCGTGCGTGTCGCACTCATTCATCGTCTGCTGGACGACGAGGTTGGAGTCACCATAGATGACCAGGCGCGTTGCGCCGTAGATTTTTGCCATCCTCATGCCGTGTATGAGGGCTTCGTATTCGGCCTCGTTGTTGGAAGCTCGGAATTTCATCCGAAGGACGTACTTCATCTTGTCGCCTTGCGGGGAGGTTAGTATGACCCCGGCTCCTGCTCCGGCTTCACGCTTGGAGCCGTCGAAGTGCATCGTCCATGACTGCGACATGTCTGGGGTGTCTGGCAGCTGCAGCTCCATCCAATGTACCAGGAAGTCCGGAAGGACTTGAGATTTGATTGCGAGTCGCTTCTCGTAGACGATGTCTAGGGGTGACAGCTCGATGCCCCACAGGGCCACGCGTCCTGTGGCCTCTGGATTATTCAGGATGCTGTTCAGGGGTGCCTCATTGACGACCATCACCTGGTGCTCCTGGAAGTAATGGCTCAGCCGTCGAGCCGTCATGAACACGCCGTAGGCGAGTTTCTGGTAGTGAGGGTACCTCTGTTTTGTTGGCGTCAGTACCTCGCTGAGGTAGTAGATTGGGCGTTGGACCCCGTGGGTCTTGCCCTCTTCGGGTCGTTCGACCACTAGCACGGTGCTGACCACCTGGTGTGTGGCTGCTATGTACAGCAGCAGAGGCTCGCGCTCCTTTGGCGTGACCAGGACGAGCGAGGTGGATAGTAGCCGTTTGAGGCTTTTGAACGCATCGTCGGCTTCGGGCGTCCACTCGAATTTGTCTGCCTTGCGTAGCAGCTGGTAGAATGGCAGGGCCTTCTTGCCCATGCGGCTGATGAATCTGCTTAACGCCGCTATTCGTCCTGCAAGCTGCTGCACGCCTTTGAGGTTTTTCGGCTTCTCCATCGCCATGATGGCTCTGATTTTTTCGGGTTCGCCTCGATCCCTCGTTGAGAGATGAAGTACCCAAGCAGCTGACCCGATGGGATGCCAAAGGCGCACTTTTCGGGGTTAAGCTTGATCCTGTAGTGATCAAGGTTATCGAACATCTCGCGGAGATTGTCGATAAGTGTCCTTGCCTCCCTTGTTTTTATGACTATGTCGTCAACATAGACTTGAACGTTGCGACCGATCTGGTCCTTGAGGCAGGCCTGCATGCATCGCTGGTACGTGGCACCTGCGTTCTTTAGCCCAAAGGGCATTGTGTTATAGCAGAATACTCCGAATGGTGTGATAAACGCCGTTTTCTCCTGATCTTCGACCTTGAGCCGAATCTGGTTATAGCCTGAGTAGGCGTCGAGGAAGGAGAGTTTCTCACAACCTGTAGTCGAATCGATGATCTGATCGATCCGAGGAAGAGGGAAGTGTTCCTTTGGGCAATGCTTGTTTAGTGACGTGAAATCCACGCACATCCGCAGGATGTCCGTGTCCTTTTTTGGGACCATCACTGTATTTGCAAGCCACTCGCTTTCCTTGATTTCCCTGATGAAGTCTGCAGCGAGTAGTCTATTGATTTCCTTGCCGATAGCTTCGGCTCATGGCTCGGACAGTCTCCGGATGGACTGCTTGACGGGCTTGGTGTCTGGAAAGACGTTGAGTGCGTGCTCGGCGAATTCCCTGGGAACTCCTGGCATGTCCGCAGGACACCAGGCGAAGATTTCCCAGCGCTCACGGAGGAATTCGATGAGCGCGCCTTCCTATGCGGGGCTGAGGTCGTTGGCAATCAGGGCCGTCTTGGAGGCATCCGTCGGATGGACCTGCACCTTCTTTGTGTTGACGGTGGAGTCGAAAGACATGTCGGGCGCGTTTTGTCGTGCTACTGGGGGTGCCCCATTGTCTGTCGCTTTGCGGAGTCTTAGGAGCTCCTCCTGCATGCCGAATGACTAGGAGATTCTGTTGAAATCCCTGTCGCATTGGTCCAATCGGGTGAAGCTCCCGTGGTTTGTGATGACGCCCTTCGGCCCTGGCATCTTGAGTAGCAGGTATGCGTAGTGTGGGACAGCCAGGAACCTTGCGAATGCTACACGCCCGAGGATGGCGTGGTATTGTGACGGCCAGTCCACCACTTCAAATTCGAGTCGCTCCAGCCGGAAGTTGTCCGGCTTGTCGAAGATGACGTCGAGCCATATTTTGCCCAGGGGGAATATGCCCTTACCTGGGACGATGTCGTGGAACGTTGTGTCCGACTGTTCTAGGCTGCATTGCGGGATCCGCATTGCTGCTAGAGTGCTTGCGAACATCAGGTTGATGCCGCTGCCGCCGTCCATGAAGACGCGACTCATCTCGAAACCTCCGATCTACGCCTCCAGCACCAGGGCAGCATGACCTGGGCGAGGGATCTGGCAAGGGTGATCCGAACGAGTGAATGTGATGCAGGACTCCGATCCGGTAAGGTACTCAGGGATGGCAGGTGGAGTTGCCACGGCCAGGTTGATTTGTCGGGTGATTTTCTTCTGCACCCTATTCGTGGGGCACCCCTTCTGGATCATCAGTGCTCCTTTCGGCGGGGGTACCCGTTCCCAACGTTGTTCTGTGCTGGTGCGACTGGTTGGTTTGGGCCTCCGATAGGTGGTGGTAGAGGAGCTCCATGCGCTATTTCACCTGGCGCAAGTGCGTTTCCGAACGCAGGGATTAGGGCTTGCTGCCTCATCTGCACCATGCTTTCGCTGAGTTTCTGGAACTCGCGGTAGTCCTTGAGCATGTGGCTGGCTTTCTTTTTGCCATCCTGCTTGTCAATGTAGAAGTGGATGGTGCATGGACCCGAAAGTTTGTCGTATGCTGAGGGTCCGTTGTCGCGGTCGTGGTGTTGCCATGACTGTGCTGGGCGTTCACCGTCGCGGAAGTTTCCTCCGCGGTATCCTCCGCTGTTGCGGTTGTTGTCGTTGTGACGGTCGGCGTAGCCGGCCGCGACCATGTCGGGTCCGTCGCGATCGTCGTAGACGTGCGATCTCCTCTTGCTACGGCGTACCCGTCTTCGGTCGTAGTCGTCCTCTTCATCCGATTGTACTCGGTGAATGGAATCTTCGCCGTCGGCCCACCTGTTGGCGATGTCCATGAGGTGGTCGAGTGTTTTGGGCTTGACGCGCCCAAGTTCCTCCTTGAAGTCTTGGCGCTTGACGCCGTCCCTGAAGGCGTCGATGGCCCTCTCTTTGGAGATGTGTGCTGCGGAGTTCTTGGTGTTGGACCAGCGTAGTATGTACGAGCGAATCGATTCGCCCGTTCTTTGAGTGCAGGCCCGCAACTCTTCGATTGAGGCGGGCCTCTTGCTGGTGCCCTTGAAATTTCGGATGAAGCTGTAAGCTAGCTCCTCCCAGCTTCGGATGGACCCTGATGATAGGCTACTGAGCCAGATCCGTGTCGCGCCTGTCAGCTGCAGCTGAAGGCATTGCATGGCGGTTTCTTTGTTACCACCGTGCAGCTTGACGGATGACAGATGATCACTGAGCCATGCTTTTGGATCTTGGGTGTCGTCGAACTTCGGAGTATCCAAAGGAATCTTGAAATTACGTGGCATCCGTGTTCACCGAACAGATCTGCTGAAGCATCGGGCTCCACAGAGTTCTCCTTCGTCTTCGTCCATCTCGGATTCAGACGAGCATGCGCGCTTGGCCCGCGCTTTGTCGATTTTGCGCTGTGTAAGCGCGTCTCTGGCATTGTAGTCGCGTTTATTGTGTTGCGAGCTCTTCTTCCTTCGAGGAAGGTCGTGCTCCTCTTCCTCTTCCTCTTCGGATGAAGGGGTGGGGCTCCGGTCGTGCCTGGCCGGAGCTTTCTTCTTTGGCTCCGCAGGAGCGTCTTGGTGGAGCGCAGCTCCGACAAGTCCAAGTTCGGTAAGTGCGGACTTATGCATGGCTCTTTTCGGGTCCCCCTCCGGAGGTGGGTGGGCCGCGAGATACGCAGTGGCTGCCGTGATCGCAGCTTGCGGCGTCTTCGGGATGACGTTGCCGTCGGCGTCCATCTCCATGAACGATGTGCGGAGAGTTCGGGTCACCTCACGGCGCTCCTTGGGATCCATGTTCTCCACCCGAGAGCGGTGTTTGTTTCCTTGGTTTCCGTTCGTGCTAGAGCCAGGGGCCATGGCGGAGAGCGCAGCTCGTCGTGCGCTGGACTCAGAGGCTGCTTGCTTGCGTTTGTCAAGTGTTTCTTGCATCTTGACTTGCTTCTTGTGCTCCTCGATGAGGAGGGAGTGGTATGCCATCAGTAGTTCACGTGAGGCGTCTGCAGGCAGGACTATGTCGCCTGCTACGGCGCGGCGTGCCTGGGCCCATCCTTCTTTGCTAAGTCGGATGATGTGGCCGTTGTTTTCCTCGTCGGGTGGGGGGGACTGGCTTCTTCTGTTCCCGTCGTTTCTGTCCTGCGGGTTGGGGTTCGGGTTGGGCGGCGGGTTGGGCATTTGCTGCTCCACATTGCTCTGGATGACTACGGTGCATTGGTAGCACTCGTAGATTGGTCCGCTGTTGCCGCAGCTTTTGGATCCGGAACCGTAGGTCCCTTCATCCGAAGGTGGATCGCACAGATCGGAGTTACAGCTGCTGCTGTCGTAGAACTCATTTGTTGATGACAATGTGCGTAGCACAGGGTGTGGATCCCACGAGGCGGGCCTGATTGATGGTAGGGGCACCCGCTCAGGGAGGCGGAGGGTACCAGTCTGACCCACCTGGAAGCAGAAGCTCCCGAATAATATCTCGAGTCCGTCGCCTACGGGCTCGAAATCTTTCATGGTGGCCGGCGAGTGGGCTGTGAAGTCGAAAGCGCCGAAGAGGAGGTGACTCTCCGTCGCTGCAGAGTTGTAGATCGATCGGGTTGGGACCGTCACGATCACACAATCAGCAGCCCTAGTTCCCACAGACGACGCCAATTGACGAGGTTTGATCTCATCAATGCCCATTGTTATGGACTTGGGTTTTGGAGAAGATGGGGATGCTGGAGATCGTGGAACGGTTAGCAAACAAGCAACACGGGGACACGAGGTTTACCCAGGTTCAGGCCCCCGGAGGGAAAACCCTACTCCTGCTTGTCTTCTCTTGATTACGGCGGAACCGAAGGTTACAGGGTTGCACAGATTCGATCTGGCATGGAGGTGTGTATGCGAAAGTATGAGTCGAGAGATCTAGGTCGTGCCCTCCTGGCCTTTATATAGACTTAGGCAGGTCCCGGGCATAGACCTAGTCGGTTACAAGTTCTAGGGTTTTACCCCTTTGAATTTCCTATCTATGCTAGTCTTGCTCTCCAAGGATCCGAAGACGTCATGGGTCTTGGCCACCTGAAAATCTTCATGGGCCGGCGTACATCTGCCGTGGGCCTTCCTTGGGCTGGACCAGGTATGCTGAGGTCATGTACCCGTAGGGTATAACCATGTCAGTTGCGATCTCCTATACTTGTGGGTCATCAAGACTATTTTCTGGCGCCGTTGCCGGGGAGCATAGCTTTATTTGTAAGTTCACTTGGATCTATTATTGTTCACTTCTACTCATTTCATCATGGGGAAGTCTCATGATGGAAAGTTTCCTATTTTACCATCCACTACAAGAAGAGGTACAGTCCTAAACACCGTTGCTGCTCTTGATTCACCGTCTGTTATAAGTAAGCTTGTTACACCACCACCACATACTCATGCTACACACACAACTACTACTGCTAAATATGAAACTGTTTCTAATAGTCATGATGTTACTTCTACTGTGCTTGATGCGAGTGGTTCATTAGGTCCTTTCCTAGATGCTACTATGGCTAGTCTAGGAAATACTAAAAATCCTAGTGAAGACATTGTTACACCTGTTAGCTCATCTGAGTCTAGAGAGAGATATGATATTAATGATGGTTACATTGAGTTTACTGATGTATTTATTGAGGAGTGCTGAAACACACATGGTGCTAGTGCTATTAAGAGTCTCCTTGAGAGACATACCATTATTCCTAAACTGTCCTCTGATCCTAAGTTTGCCACCACTCCCATAGATATTAAAGATGAAGATTATGATTTCTCTCTTGATTTATCCTATTTAGACATTGTTGAGAAAGAACCTTTTTGTGGGACTGAAAATGAGAGTGTTGTAGCTCATATGAATGAGCTTTCCACTATGAGTGCTTTATTCTCTGATGATTTTAAGATGCACAAGTACTTTATTACAAAGATCTTCCCTTTTTCACTAAAAGGAGAAGCTAAAGCTTGGTTTAATAGATTACCTCCTAGTTCCATTGATAGTCCTGATTGTTTGATTGCTTATTTCTTATAGAAATATTTTCCTCCTAGTGCTAGACATGCTGCTTTGCAGAGACTTTTTGATTTTAAACATGGAGAAGAAGAGAAATTGTCTGATTCATGGACAAGGTTCTGTGCCTTGATTCATGCGCATCCTGGATGTCCATTACCTAAAAATGAGCTTCTTGATATTTATTATAATGGACTAACTGATGATTCTAGGAAATACCTAGATAGATTTGCTGATTGTGTTTTCAGGAAAAGAACTCCTACAGATGCTGAAGAATTAATGGCTAAAATAAGCAAGAATTATGATGATTGGACTTCAACTAAGCTAAATACAACTGAAGCCACGTCTCAGCTGTTGCCGCCAATGGTTCATATTGCTCGCGCGGGAAAAACGGACATGATTGCGTTCTCTGCATGTGTGAGTTACGAGGCGTCGCTGACCTATGTCTACGTCACCCTAGCTATCATAGGCAGATGAACCATCACATCGGAAGAGTACGAAGGAAGATTCAGCATTTCTCCGACTTACAAATTGAAGACGGAGAAAACCTTGCGGGGTTCTTTGGGAGGACTACAAGATATTTCTTGATGATTTGCCGACATCCATATAGACGGAGCATTCAATGAGAAGAGGCAAGACAGCGCAAGATCTCGGAGTTCTCCGGGGGCTACTGTTGGGGATATGCTATATGGGTATCCTCATAGCATGTCTCTTATCCGGATAACCCGGGTGGCCCATAGTCGGTATCATGGCCCATGGCCTGCTGGGCAGCCCAGTTATATGGATCCAGAAGGAAGGCCCATGCCGGATAAAGGAAGGCTAGGGTGGAGTCACCAACGTACCCAGAGCCTTGGAGTACAAGACACACAAGACTAGCAATAGACGGTGTAGGACTCTATAACCTGTCCGGCTAGGACTTTTCCCTGCAACCCTAGGACCTGGCGACTATATAAGTAAGGCCTATGGGAGCCTTTAGGTCACAATAACTTAGACTTTCTAGTCACACCTCGCACGGTGAACCTATCTCTGTAACTCGACCTATTGCCCTTATAGTGATTTATAGCAGGAGTAGGATTCCACCACCGTTGTGGGATATGAACTTGGGTAAGCTGTGTTACCTCGTACCCGTCAACCGTCCGCCTTCCCCCATGTCTCTAAACACGCACTGTGAGGACCTCTCCATGGCGTACTCGTCAGCAATACCACGACAGTTGGCGCCCACCGTGGGGCCAGAGGCGCTTCAGGCTCTCTAGCGGGCGAGGACCAAGATCTTTGCGTGAATCGGCAAAACCGTAGCCATCGGTCGCGTTCTCTTCTCCGGTAACGTTCTGATCGTCCCACCCGACGAGTTCTGGATCATGGCGAAGACGAACCCTACGCGGTGTTCGATCCCGGGGAAAGATAGGAAAAATTCAAGGCCCACCCGGGGAATCGGAGGAGCATCAAGACTCGCACGGACCGCCTATGGGCAGGATACGTTCGCGGAAGGATCGATGTCGGATCTCTCTTTGGAGTTTGCCGGCAAAGATAGGAAAAATTCAAGGCCCACCCAAACCGCCCCTGTGCAGGATATAAAGGTGGAAGATCATTGTATGTCCGCCAGCTTCGCCCGTGCGTCTGGACAACAGAGATCCAAGTTCGTCGGCGTGGTTACCATCTTCGATCTGGCGCATTGCATTCAGAGAGATGGTTAAAACCCCCGCGATTACCTTGCCAGGTGGCTACGTATACGAGCCGATCTGGTCCACTACCCCAATTATGATGCTATGTATCACTTTTTGGAAGGACTAAACCATGGCACGCTTCTCCGACATTCTCTAAGATGGCAGCAGGCGTCGGGGCGCCTCACTTTCGAAAGTATGGTGAACACCATCAACAGCTACGCGGAGGCCGGCGGGGCAGCTCAGGCGGATCTAGCGCTCATTGGCGGAGCGCCGCCGCCTCAGCATCCGCCTCCGTCGCCACCTCCTTCGGCTGCCGCTGCCGCAGCTGCGCCACCACCTCCAATCATCGTCGCTGTTGCACCTCCACCCCCCGTCATGGAGGAAGTCCTGGCACCCTCCGACTCTGTGATTGACGCGCTATACGCCGACTTCAGTGCAGATTCAGAGGAGATAGATTTCAGTCCATAAGAACTAGACTCCGCCATGCAGGATATGGAAGAGGAGTACACGCGCGACGAGAAGGCCAACAAAGCCATCATGTCTCGAGAGGTGTTCGTCACCATTGGGACGGCGATGGTGTTGGAATTATGCCCTAGGGGCAATAATAAAGATGTTATTATTATAATTCTTGTTCATGATAATGTTTATATTCCATGCTACAATTGTATTAAGCGGAAACATTAATACTTGTGTGGTTTGTGAACAACACCGTGTCCCTAGTACGCCTCTATGGACTAGCCCATTGATCAATGATGGTTAAGGTTTCCTAACCATAGACATGGGTTGTCAATTGATAATGAGATCATATCATTGGGAGAATGATATGGTGGACAGACCCAAACTAAGCGAAGCAATTACATTGTGTCTTTGTGTTCATCTTTGCGAAGCTTTTCTTATGTCAAATATTGTATTCCTTAGACCATGAGATAATACAACTCCCTGGTATCGGAAGAAAGCTTTGAGGTCATCAAACGTCATCCTATGAGAGGGTGATCATAAAGGTGTCTCTCAGGTGATCGGAAAGTATCTGTTGGGTTGTATGTATCGAGATGGGATTTGTCCCTCCCAAGTCGGAGAGATATACTTCGGGCCCACTCGGTAATCGATATCAACACCGCTTGCAAGCATGTGGTTAAGGAGTTAATCACAAAGTGATATCGGATTACGGAACGAGTAAAGTACTTGCTGTGAACGAGATTGAACTAGGTATGACGGTACCGACGATCGAATCTCGGGCAAGTAAAATATCGCGAGACGAAGGGAATATATATATGGGATTGATTGAATCCTGGCATCGTGGTTCATCCGATATGATCATCGATGAATGTGTGGGAGTCAATATGGGTGCCCAGACCCCGCTGTTGATTATTGATAGAAGATCATGTCTACATATTCTCGAACCCGCAGGGTCACACACTTAACGTGTCTCGACGCTAGGATAGATTGGATAATTGGTTTATGAATTTTTTGTTCGGAGTCTCGGATGGGATCCGGGACATCACGAGAGGTTCCGGAGTGGTCCGGAGAATAAGATTCATATAAGGCAGTGCAGTTTTTGGAGTTCGGAATTGTTCCGGATTAATCGGTATTGTACCGGAAGCTTCTAGAACCTTCCGGAAGGGGGCCAACGTGGTCCCACCTTCCGGGAGGGGGCATGGGCCTATGAGGGAGTGTCCTGGCCGCATTGGGCCAGGGGCACAAGGCCCCATAGGGCCCAGCCGATCCTAAAGAGTTTAAATCGTTTAAACTAGAGATAAGATAAGATAGGATTTCTAGATAAGGGAGAGTTTAAATTGTTTAAACTAGAGATAGGCTTGGAGGAGAGGCTAGGGCTGGCCGCCCCCCCCCCCCCTCTATAAATAGAGGGCTGGTGCGCCCCCTCCCTACACACCTTCCTCCAAGCCCTAGCCTCCCTGCTGGCCCTCCTCTCTCCCTCCCGACTGTTTGTAGGCGAAGCCCTGCAGCAGAAATTCTCCGCCATATACACCGCGCCGTCGTGTTGTAGATCCAATCCATCTCTCCACCATACTTGCTGGTCCGAGGAAGGAGGAGACGTCGAGGTACTGCACGTGTGCATCTCACGGAGGCACCGCCACTTGTGGTGCTAGATCGGATCGGATCGCGAGGAGGAGAAGCGAGTACGACTACATCACACACGTTTCGACGAACGTTCCGCTGTGCGAATCTTCAAGGGTATGAAGATCTAATCCAATCTCTCTCGTTGTTTGCATCTCCTAGATTAGATCTTGGCTTTCCTTCTGTTCGCTTCCGTAGAAAATTTTGATTTACTATGCTGCGAAACCATTCAGTGGTATCAGAGCTAGATCTATGCGTAGATGTGATTCACGAGTAGAACGCAACATGGTTGTTGCGGGCGTTGATGTTTTCTGTTGCAAGCCTCTTGTTTGTGTTCTTCTTATGACGCGGGATAGTGAGATTGAAGCGGTCCAGGCCAACCTTACGCGACGTCGTTCACGAGACCGGCTCCGCACTTGACGTGTGGCTTGTACCACACATGCGGCTGGTGGATGTCAGTTTCTCTCACTATAGTTGTCATGGGATTAACACCGGAGTTTGGCAACCATAATATCACCGTTGTGGCTTTCCGTAGGTAAGAATCGTTCTTAGCATCTACTCCCATAAGCCACGTAAAACATGCAACAACAAAGTAGAGGCGTCTAACTTGTTTTTGCAGGGAGTGTTTTCTGTGATATGGTATGGCCCAAGATGTGATGTGTATATTATATGCGATGATCATGTTTTGTAATGTTTCACGACTTGCATGTCAATGAGTACACAACCGGCAGGAGCCATATGGTTGTCTTTATAATTGTGTATGACCTGCGAGTCAACTTCTTATACGCCATGTAATAGCTTTACTTTATCGCTAAGTAGTTAGCAATAGTTGTAGTTGCTATTCGTGGTGGAGGCAATCATGGTGGAGTGATGGAGATCATGCCGGAACGCACAAGATGGAGATCATTGCGCGAAGATTGGATATACCATGTCACATAAAGTTATATGCATGTGATGTTTATCCTTTTATGTATCTTATTATGCTTAGATCGCGACAGTAGCATTATAAGATGATTCCTCACTTAAAGATCAAGATAAAAACTGTGTTCTCCCCAAGTATGCACCGTTGCGAAAGTTCGTCGTGTCCAAGCATCACGTGATGATCGGGTGCTATAGACTCTACGCTCACATACAACGGGTGCAAGCCAGTTTTGCACACACGGAAATACTTGGGTCTAACTTGACGAGCCTAGCATGTACAGACATGGCCTCGGAACACAAGAACCGAAAGGTTAAGCATGAGTCATATGAATGATATGATCGACACTTCGTTGTCCACCATTGAAACCACATCTCTTCTCATGATGATCGGATTTGGTGTGGTGAATTTGGATCGTGTTCACTAAACAACTTGAGGGATGTTGAATTTGGTGGGAGTTCGTGTAGTAATTTGATTAAGTTGAACTATTTATCATGAACATAGTCTAAATTGTACTTGCAAATACTGTAGATCACATGGCCAAGTCCAACTTCAACTTCAACGTTTTTGCTGAGAAAGAAAAGCTTAGAAACAATGGGTCTAACTTCACCAACTGGTTCCGCAATCTAAGAATCATTCTGTCTGGCGGACAAAAGGACTATGTCCTTGAGAAAGCGTTAGGTAACCCCCCTGCTGCAACTGCGCCGGCTGATGAGAAAGCTGTCTATCAGTCGCGCAAAGATGATTATGGTGTGATTAAGAGCACCATGTTGTTTGCTATGGAACCGGAACTTCAAAATCGTTTTGAAAACTATCCCGGGCCCTTTGAGATTCTCGAGGATCTGAAAACCATGTTTCAGACTCAGGCCCATTCTGAGAGATATGAGATCTCTGAGAAGTTCTTTAACTGCAAGATGGAGGAAGGGAGTTCTGTTAGTGAGCACGCCATTAAGATGTCGGGCTGCACTCAACGCCTTGAGCAACTGGACTGCAAGATTCCAGAGGAGCTCAAGATTGACAGGGTTCTGCAATCACTCCCTCCCAGCTACAAAAGTTTTGTAGTGACTCACAATCAGATTGGTTCCACTGATACGATCACCGAGCTCTTCGCAAAGCTGAAGGCTGCGGAGGTGGACATCAAAAAGGATAATCATGTGTTGATGGTCAACAAGCCCTCCTTTAAGAAAGGTAAAGGTGCAAAGAAGCCCTTCAAGAAAGGCGGTGGCAAGCGCGTTGCCCCTGCTGAGAAGAAGCTCAAGTCTGGTCCTAAGCCGGACACTGAGTGCTTCTATTGCAAGGACAAGGGTCACTGGAAGCGCAACTGTCCGAAGTACTTAGCGGACAAGAAGGCTGGCACCATCAAAGGTATATTTGATATACATGTTATTGATGTTTTCCTTACTAGCCCTCGTTGTAGTGCCTGGGTATTTGATACCGGTTCAGTTGCTAACATTTGTAACTCGAAACAGGAGCTACGGAATAGACGGCGGCTTGCGAGGGATGAGGTGACAATGCGCGTTGGCAACGGATCAAGAGTTGATGTGATGGACGTCGGCACGCTCTCCTTAGTTTTACCTTCGGGATTAGTTTTAAACCTTAATAAATGTTATTATGTGCCTGCGTTGAGCATGAACATTATTTCTGGATCGTGTTTATTGCAAGATGGTTATTCATTTAAATCGGAGAATAATGGTTGTTCTATTTATATGAGTAACATCTTTTATGGTCATGCACCTATTGTGAATGGTTTATTTCTTCTAAATCTCGAAAGGTATGAAACACACATCCATAACATTGAGGCTAAGAGATGCAAAGTAGATAGTGATAATACTACTTATTTGTGGCACTGTCGTCTAGGTCATATTGGTGTAAAGCGCATGAAGAAACTCCATTCTGATGGACTTTTGGAGTCTCTTGATTTTGAATCATTTGACACATGCGAACCATGCCTCATGGGCAAGATGATCAAAACCCCGTTCTCCGGTATGATGGAGCGAGCAACGGACTTGTTGGAAATCATACATACCGATGTATGCGGACCGATGAGTGTTTCGACACGCGGTGGATATCGCTATTTTCTCACTTTTACCGATGACTTAAGTAGATATGGGTATATCTATTTAATGAAACATAAATCTGAAACGTTTGAAAAGTTCAAAGAATTTCAGAATGAAGTGGAGAACCATCGTAACAGAAAGATTAAGTTTCTACGATCCGATCGTGGGGGCGAATATTTGAGTTATGATTTTCTCACGCATCTCAAAGCAAGTGGAATCGTTTCACAACTCACGCCACCCGGAACACCACAGCGCAATGGTGTGTCTGAACACCGGAATCGAACCCTATTAGATATGGTCCGATCGATGATGTCTCTTACTGATTTGCCGTTATCATTTTGGGGTTATGCATTAGAAACCGCTGCATTCACTTTAAATAGGGCTCCATCTAAATCCGTTGAGACGACACCGTATGAACTGTGGTTTGGTGCTAAACCTAAGTTGTCGTTTCTTAAAGTTTGGGGATGCGAAGCTTACGTCAAGAAGTTGATGCCGGACAAGCTCGAACCCAAAGCGGAGAAATGCGTCTTCATAGGATACCCTAAGGAAACTATTGGGTATACCTTCTATCACAGAACCGAAGGCAAAGTGTTTGTCGCAAAGAACGGTTCCTTTCTTGAGAAGGAGTTTCTCTCGAAAGAAGTGAGTGGGAGGAAAGTAGAGCTTGACGAGGTTATTGAACCTTCTCTTGAATTGGAGAGTAGCGCAGCACCTGAAATTGTTCCAGTGCCGCCTGCACCAACAATAGAGGAAGCTAATGACAAGGATCATGAAGCTTCGGACGATGCTGCTACTGAACGTCGCAGGTCGACAAGGTCGCGTGCCCCTCCTGAGTGGTACGGCAACCCTGTCTTGACTGTCTTGTTAGTAGAAGACAGTGAACCTACGAACTATGAGGAAGCGATGATGAGCCCAGACTCTGAGAAATGGCTAGAAGCCATGAAATCCGAATTGGGATCCATGAGCGAAAACCAAGTATGGACTTTGGTGGACCCTCCTAGCGACCAAAAGGCCGTTGAGTGCAAATGGCACTTCAAGAAGAAAACGGACGCGGATGGTAATGTTACCGTCTATAAAGCACGGCTTGTCGCGAAAGGTTTTCGACAAGTTCAAGGTGTTGACTACGATGAGACTTTCTCTCCCGTAGCGATGTTTAAGTCCATTCGGATTTTATTAGCAATTGCTGCGTTTCATGATTATGAAATATGGCAGATGGATGTCAAGACTGCTTTCCTCAATGGCAACATTGATGAAGAGTTGTATATGATGCAACCCGAAGGTTTTGTCGATCCTAAGGATGCTGATAAAGTATGCAAACTTCAGCGTTCCATTTATGGACTGAAGCAAGCATCTCGGAGTTGGAACCTTCGTTTTGATCAAGTGATCAAGAGCTTTGGATTTTTTCCAAATTGCTACGAAGCTTGCATCTACAAGAAAGTGAGTGGGAGCTTGGTGACGTTTCTGGTACTATATGTGGATGACATATTGATTATTGGAAATGACATCAACATGCTTAACGATGTGAAGAGTTATTTGAACAAGTGTTTTTCAATGAAAGACCTAGGTGAAGCTGCTTATATATTGGGCATCAAAATCTATAGAGATAGACAAAGACGCCTGATAGCTTTAAGCCAGAGTACATACCTAGACAAAGTTCTGAAAAGGTTCAGAATGGATAAGGCATTGAAAGGTTCAGTGCCTATGTTGTCAGGTAAGATATTGAGCAAGGCTCAGTGTCCAGCTACGGTAAATGATAGGGAAGCTATGAGCAAAGTGCCTTATGCCTCAGCCATAGGTTCCATCATGTATGCCATGCTATGTACTAGACCGGATGTGTCCAATGCTCTTAGTTTGACGAGCAGATATCAAAGTGATCCAGGAGTGGAACACTGGACAGCCGTGAAGAACATCCTAAGGTACCTGAATAGGACTAAAGAAATGTTCTTAGTCTATGGGGGTGATGAACAGCTCGTCGTAAAAGGTTATGTCGATGCTAGTTTCGACACCGACAAGGATGATTCTAAATCTCAGACAGGATACGTGTATATTTTGAATGGAGGAGCTGTGAGCTAGAGAAGCTGCAAGCAAAGCGTGATCGCGGGATCTACAGTAGAAGCGGAATACATGGCTGCTGCAGAAGCGTCAAGTGAAGGAGTTTGGATCAGAAACTTCATCACTGAGCTTGGCGTGGTTCCAAGTGCATTGGACCCACTGGAGATATTGTGTGACAACACTGGCGCCATAGCACTCGCTAAGGAACCAAGATATCATCCAAAGACCAAGCATATCAACCGCAAGTTTCATATAATCCGAGATTATATAGCAGATGGAGATCTAAAGATCAGCAAAGTACATACAGATCTGAATGTCGCAGATCCATTGACTAAACCTCTTCCACGTGTAAAACATGATCAGCACCTCAGTGCCATGGGTGTGAGATTGTTGCCAAATGTAAACTAGATTATTGACTCTAGTGCAAGTGGGAGACTGTTGGAATTATGCCCTAGAGGCAATAATAAAGATGTTATTATTATAATTCTTGTTCATGATAATGTTTATATTGCATGCTAGAATTGTATTAAGCGGAAACATTAATACTTGTGTGGTTTGTGAACAACACCGTGTCCCTAGTACGCCTCTATGGACTAGCTCATTGATCAATGATGGTTAAGGTTTCCTAACCATATACATGGGTTGTCAATTGATAATGAGATCATATCATTGGGAGAATGATATGGTGGACAGACCCAAACTAAGCGAAGCAATTAGATCGTGTCTTTGTGTTCATCTTTGCGAAGCTTTTCTTATGTCAAATATTGTATTCCTTAGACCATGAGATAATACAACTCCCTGGTATCGGAAGAAAGCTTTGAGGTCATCAAACGTCATCCTATGAGAGGGTGATCATAAAGGTGTCTCTCAGGTGATCGGAAAGTATCTGTTGGGTTGTATGTATCGAGATGGGATTTGTCCCTCCCAAGTCGGAGAGATATACTTCGGGCCCACTCGGTAATCGATATCAACACCGCTTGCAAGCATGTGGTTAAGGAGTTAATCACAAAGTGATATCGGATTACGGAATGAGTAAAGTACTTGCTGTGAACGAGATTGAACTAGGTATGACGGTACCGACGATCGAATCTCGGGCAAGTAAAATATCGCGAGACGAAGGGAATATATATATGGGATTGATTGAATCCTGGCATCGTGGTTCATCCGATATGATCATCGATGAATGTGTGGGAGTCAATATGGGTGCCTAGACCCCGTTGTTGATTATTGATAGAAGATCATGTCTGCATATTCTCGAACCCGCAGGGTCACACACTTAACGTGTCTCGACGCTAGGATAGATTGGATAATTGGTTTATGAATTTTTTGTTCGGAGTCTCGGATGGGATCCGGGACATCACGAGAGGTTCCGGAGTGGTCCGGAGAATAAGATTCATATAAGGCAGTGCAGTTTTTGGAGTTCGGAATTGTTCCGGATTAATCGGTATTGTACCGGAAGCTTCTAGAACCTTCCGGAAGGGGGCCAACGTGGTCCCACCTTTCGGGAGGGGGCATGGGCCTATGAGGGAGTGTCCTGGCCGCATTGGGCCAGGGGCACAAGGCCCCATAGGGCCCAGCCGATCCTAAAGAGTTTAAATCGTTTAAACTAGAGATAAGATAAGATAGGATTTCTAGATAAGGGAGAGTTTAAATTGTTTAAACTAGAGATAGGCTTGGAGGAGAGGCTAGGGCTGGCCGCCCCCCTCTATAAATAGAGGGCTGGTGCGCCCCCCTCCCTACACACCTTCCTCCAAGCCCTAGCCTCCCTGCTGGCCCTCCTCTCTCCCTCCCGACTGTTTGTAGGCGAAGCCCTGCAGCAGAAATTCTCCGCCATATACACCACGCCGTCGTGTTGTAGATCCAATCCATCTCTCCACCATACTTGCTGGTCCGAGGAAGGAGGAGACGTCGAGGTACTGCACGTGTGCATCTCACGGAGGCACCGCCACTTGTGGTGCTAGATCGGATCGGATCGCGAGGAGGAGAAGCGAGTACGACTACATCGCCCACGTTCCGACGAACGTTCCGCTGTGCGAATCTTCAAGGGTATGAAGATCTAATCCAATCTCTCTCGTTGTTTGCATCTCCTAGATTAGATCTTGGCTTTCCTTCTGTTCGCTTCCGTAGAAAATTTTGATTTACTATGTTGCGAAACCATTCAGATGGATGAAGATCAGCCCGGACGAGCTCCGCCTACAGTGCTGGACAAGGGGAAGGGACCACTTATTGCTGCTGACGATGATTGCGCAAAGGTCATGCCCCCTCCGCCTAACCCAGTGCAATAGCCACAGGAACTCGGCACCGGCCCGGGCAACAACAACACCGCAAACTTGCCGCCTCCAGTGTCTACATTCGCTGCTGCCCAAGTCACTCCAGCTGATAGAGTGATGTACATCAACCTTCTTGTTGAGCCACTGACCGTAGCTCATATCCGGAATGTGACCCAGCTTGACGAGAAGCGCCAGCAGCTGCTGGAGGAAGCACAGGCCATCGCAGAACAGGGCGCTAAACTAGATCGAGATCTGGTCAACGCGCAGAAATCCATAGAGAAAGCTAGAGCAATGGAGGTCGAGTGCAAAACTCTACTGCAGCAGCAGAAGGCGAAGAAAGCTCCGGCTCGTGTCATCAACGATCCTGGTGTACAACGAAACCTAGGATGGGCTCCCCCGAAGCCGGGACAAGCCAAGCCATACATTGACAGTGAAGGCGGGCAGGTGATGCCCACTCCTCTCCTCAACCTCACTGTCTCCAAGACCCTTCTGGAGCAGGATCGATCGCCTGAGGCGGTGAAACAGGTCTATGACCTAGTGGCCAAGGTGGTGAAACAGCAGGAAAAGGCTACCTCTCAGAGGCTTGAGTCTGACCCATCGTTTTGCCGGTCTAGCCAGCACAAACCGCCAAGGGACAGATCTCTTGATGTCGGGTCTTAGACGGGTTCATCAGAACGAAGACGGAGGGATGCGCGCAACAGGAAGGATGCTATCCCCATATCCTCCAATCACGGAGAAAAGGCCCAACCTCGTCGCCCATCGCCACCGCCCCGCTCCCCCCGACATCGCGAAGACCCCAAGGCTCACCGTCGTACGGATATGCCCCCGCCAAGGCAGAGCGGCATCGTCATCGCGACACACGGAGCAGACCCTTCACAACGGAGAATGCAACCAGGGACACAACAGCAGGTCGCTCCATGACCCTCTACGTCCGACAAGCAATCGCGACAGGCGTGAGGCATCGCAGGAGGGTAACAGCAAGAAGGCTAACCCACCGCCACCTCCGCCTCCGTTGCCACCTAGCAGTCACCATGGCGTAGGGAGCCCGCGTCGGTCATGCAGCCCATCCCCTGTTGATAAGAAGAAGAGAGATTTGGAGCCATACGATGCACGTTCACAGATCGATAAGATCCACGAGGCCCGGGAAGGATCATACCTAGGACCACGTTGCTTTGGACCGGCGATACGGTCCGCAACTTACCCCAACGGTTTCTGTATTGACAAGACCATCAAGCCCTATGATGGCACTGCTAAGAAAGCTACATGGTTGCAGGACTACGGCAACACGGTAGAGATTGCCGGGGGTAACCCCAATGTTGCCGTCAAGTACCTCCCATTGATGTTGGCGGGCACGGCCCGTCAATGTATCAATGAATTGCCGGAGAAATCCATCTGCAATTGGTTGGACATGCAAGAAGCGTTCACCAAGAACTTTGAGGGTACGTATAAGCGTCCCTGCACTGTGGGCGATCTACAGCGATGCGTGCAAGAGAAAGACGAGACATCTCGAGCCTACCTCTCCCGCTGGATGGATATGAAAAATTCCTGCACAGGATCCACGCTCAGACCGCCATGGACGCCTTCATTGATGGGTTGGAAAGGGGCACGTTGCTCCGACATAAGCTGAAGCGCTTGCAGGAAAATCACTAGCTTGACTTGAACCAGATGATTAAGTTAGCTAGTGAGTTCGCAGCTGCCGACGATGATGCTCGCGGCTCCTTGCCGGCAATAGCCGTTCCAACTCAAGCTCGGAGGAACAATAGCACAAAGCGGAAAACCGCTCTAGAAGAAAAGCAAACTCCCGACATGGTCGCTATGAACTTTGCAGGACGAGGTGATGGCGGACAACATGGCCAAGGACGGGGAGCTGGTCGTGCGCAGCAGCGAGGAAGTGAAACCACCTCGGCAGTGCTCCGCGTTCCCCAAACCTACGAGGAGTACCACGATATGTCGTGCCTCGTACACCTCGATGTCAACGGCAAAGCCACTCACACCAATTGACACTGCAAGTTTGTCAACGACATCAAGGAGGACCCGTAGTCCGGCTACAAGCAAAGTCAGAAGAACAGACCGCGAGGCAAGGGCAAGGGGAAGAAGAAGGAGGAGGAGTCCAAGGATTCAAGTGACATGGATGAAGATGTTGACCCTAAGCACGCCGCCAAAAGCGACGACAAAGGCAAGAACCCCTTCGTGAAGAAGGCGCCAGTTTACCACACTTTCCTTGGCACCCCCTCCGCCCGACAACAGAAGACCTATATGAGGATCCTGATGGCTACTCTACCCCAGTTCCCCAGTACCTACGCTGGTTGGAGGTTCCAATTACTTGGGACAGGAAGGATCACCCAGACCTCATCCCTATGGAGAACCAATACGCCATGGTCATCAACCCCCTGATTGGCGGCAATGAGTTCACCAAGTGTATGGTGGATAGTGGAAGCAGCATCAACATCATGTACCTGGATACACTGCAGAAGATGAACTTGACGGAGGCAAACCTAAGGCGGACCAACACCATCTTCCACGGCGTAGTTCCTGGTCGGGAGGCTCGGTCCCTTGGGTGCCTCACACTTCAGGTAGCCTTTGGCAATGTTAATAATTACCACCAAGAGCGCATGACCTTTGAGGTGGTCCCCTTCAAGAGCAGGTACCACGTCATATTCGGCCACGACATATTCCACACCTTCATGGCCAAGCCATGCTTTGTCTACAACAAAATCAAGATACCCGGACCAAATGGAGTCATCACCATATCCGGAAGCTTTACCAAAGTTAGGGACTGCAAGATTAATGAAGCAGCCTACGCGGAAGCTGTCCTCTACATCGAAGAATTCAAGGAGATCCAGAGAAAGGTCGATGACTCAGAGATGCCCGCGTTGAAGAAACAAATCTCCGACTCCGCTCCAGCATTCAAGGCCGCCATTGAGACCAAGCCGGTGGAACTTGTGGTGGGTGATGCCTCCAAGACCACTGCCATTGGGACGAACCTGGATCCCAAATAGGAAAGCGCGCTCGTCGAGTTCCTCCGTGAGAATAGGGACATCTTTGCCTGGCAACCTGCCGACATGAAAGGTGTACCTAGGGAACTTGCCGAGCACAGCCTAAACATTGATCCAAAATGCAAACCAGTGAAGAAACCTCTATGACACCTTGGATATGAGAAGAGACGCGCCATTGGCAAAGAGATAGCTAGGTTACTTAAGGCTAGTTTTATCCGAGAAGTCCTTCACACCCAATGGGTGGCCAATACTGTACTTGTCACCAAAAAGGGAACCAATGAATTAAGAATGTGCGTTGATTACACCGGCTTGAACAAAGCATGTCCCAAAGATCCGTTTGCTTTGCCTCGCATTGACCAAGTCATTGACTCGACGGCTGGCTTGGAACTTTTGTGTTTTCTCGATGCATACTCAGGATACCACTAGATCAAGATGAGGAAGTCGGACCAATTGGCCACTTCGTTCACTACTCCATACGACACGTTTTGCTATGTCACGATGCCCTTTGGGCTGAAAACGCAGGTGCTACGTATCAGCACACAATGCAACATTGTCTGCACGATCAAATTGGTCGGAACGTTCATGCCTACATGGACAATATAGCGGTGATGTCTAAAAAGTCAAATGACTTAATCTCCGACTTAAAAGAAACCTTTGATAATCTCTAGAAAATACAACATGATGCTTAACCCTAAGAAGTGCGTCTTCGGGGTCCCAGCCGGCAAATTGTTGGGATTCATCGTTTCCCAGCATGGAATCGAGGTCAACCCAGAGAAAATCAAGGCCATCTTAAACATAAAACCATCCGACATGCCTAAAAGACATTCAACGACTAAAAGGTTGTGTTGCAGCAGTTAGTCGGTTCGTCGGCCGACTTGGAGAGAAGGCTCTGCCGTTGTACAAGTTGCTGAAGAAGGCGGACAAATTCACATGGACGGACGAGGCAGATGCAGCATTGAAGCGGCTCAAGGAGATTCTTTCCTCAGCGCCCATCCTTGCAGCACCCGAGCCTGGGGAGCCCATGTTACTTTACATGGCGGCTACCAACCAGGTAATCAGCATCGTCGTCATGGTAGAGTGGAAGGAACCAGGCTATGAGCACGGAGTTCAACGACCAATTTACTATGTAAGCGAGGTCTTGACAGAGTCCAAGCAGCGTTACCCGCACTACCAGAAGATAGCTTATGGAGTATTCCTTGCTTCTCGGAAGCTGAGGCATTACTTTCAGGAGCACCCAATCACAGTGGTGAGCAAGACTCCACTGTCCGACATTATCAACAACAACTACGCTACGGGAAGTGGGGCATTTAACTTGCCGCCTTCGAGATCACCTACAAGAGACGCGACGCTATCAAGTCACAAGCCTTGGCGGATTTCATCATAGATTGGACGGAGATGCCGGATGTTACTCCGTTGCTAGAACCAGAGTACTGGGTGATGCACTTTGACAGATCAAAACTGCTCAACGGCTCGGGGGCTGGTGTATTGCTACAGTCACCAACTGGCGACAAGCTACACTACGTTCTGCATATCCACTTCGAGGCTACAAACAACATGGCGGAGAATGAAGCACTCATTCACGAATTACGTGTAGCCAAGGATATTGGAATCAAGCACATAGTTTGCCGTGGAGATTCCGACTTGGTTGCCCAGTAGGTGGCTGGCACCTGGAATGCGCGGAACCCTATGATGGCGGCATATTGAGACGAAGTGGACGAGATAGCCAAGTGCTTCTTGGGCTACGAGGACAAATATGTACCTAGGGAGCAAAACGAGGCGGCCGATCTACTGTCTAAACTTGGATCAGGGCGCAAGCGAATTCCACCAGGAGTTTCCCTAGAGCATCTACGGACACCATCTGTGAAGGGAGCATACATCGACAACCCGGATAGAGTTCACCCTTTCGTCCACATGGTGGCAAAGATCCCTCCGGCTTGGACAAAACCGTTCATGGAATATCTCGAACACGAAACTTTGCCCGGAGATGAGGTCGAAAGACGGCAAATAGTAAGACGAGCAAAGGGTTATACTATAATCAATGGACAGCTCTACAAAAGGAGCACTACTGGTGTATACCTTAGATGTGTTTCCCAGCTGGAAGGTATTGAAATCCTGCATGAAATCCATCTCGGAGATTGCAGGCATCACGCCGCTCCTTGATCATTGGTTGCGAAAGCCTTCCGGCAAGGATTCTACTGGCTCACCGCGAAGGCAGACACCGACAAGCTGGTTGAGACATGCATGGGATGCCAGTATTATGCCCGACAACCACATGTTCCTGCTGAAGAATTGCGAACAATACCAATAACTTGGCCGTTTGTAGTCTGGGGGCTAGACATGGTAGGGCCGTTACAAACGGCACCACGTGGGTTTACGCATCTGCTAGTAGCAGTTGATAAATTCACTAAATGGATAGAAGCTAAACCCATTAGAAAGCTTGATGGGGCAACTGCTCTTAGGTTTGTCCGAGATCTAGTGGTGAGATTTGGTCTCCCACATAGCATTATCACCGACAACAACAGCAACTTATCACTCGGAGAAGTGGAGGCTTATTGTTGGGAGAAGGGCGTCCGACTTGACCTTGCTTCTGTGGCACACCCACAATCCAATGGTCAGGTTGAGCGAGCCAATGGATTAATTCTGCAGGGAATAAATCCACGTCTTGAGGCACCGCTACATAGAGCAGTTGGAGCCTGGACGGAAGAATTACCATCTGTGCTGTGGAGTTTACGAACTACACCCAACAGATCCACCGGCTACACCCCTTATTTCATGGTATATGGAGCAGAAGCCATCCTACCTTCTGACATACTTCAAGATGCACCAAGAGTTGCCGCCTACGACGAAGATGATGCTGAAGAATCCAGACGCCTAGATGTGGACCTTCTCGAGGAGGAGCGTGTTTTGGCATGCCAAAGATCCACCATCTACCAGCAGAAGCTATGCAGCTACCATAGTCGCCGCGTTCAGCATCGCTCGTTTAAAGAGAGGGATTTGGTGCTCCGACTTAAGCAGAAGAAGTCACACAAATTATCCCCGCCATGGGAAGGATCGTTCATCATAAGCAAGGCGCTGCTCAATGGTTCTTACTACCTTGTTGACAATCGTGAACTAAAGGATATACCCAATGAGGATCATAAGAGTAAGCGACGTGACCCGGATGATTACTACCCGGAGCTTGATCAGCCATGGAACATAGCAAAGCTACGTCCTTTCTACACTTAGAATTTTTATCTATTGTGTACCTCTTATATGATCAATGAAATAAAGCTCTCTGGTTCACTCATATTTCTAAGTCTTTTACCTCCTTTAGTGTTCATTTTTGGATCATATAAAACCTTTTATGCACAAGCTTTACGATTGCACTTGTGAAAATTCCGCCTATGGGCGTTAGCTTAAGTTTTATGGTCTACACGTTCTTTGTTGTTTCTATGTGGATTTCTGGAGTAGTGACTTTTGGCACTTATTGTTGGCGATTTTGTGCTTAGGTTATTGACGGTGCCATTGGGCATCATCACCTAAGCGCATGGTTCCGACAACGAGTCTTCCGACTCACGAAAAGTCAAGCATAAAAACCAAAGTAATGGATAAGCCAGCACTTGCTTAAAAATATATACATGCTGGAAATAATTCTTGAGTAGCAGGACATACACCATTGTTTTCCGCCTTAAGATAATACATTGTTTTTTCCGCATAAGCACATTCAGAGGAAACAAATATTACAAGTTGTTTTTATTCCTCTCGTGCAGGCGACTTGGAAGCAGCAGCATCAGCAGCAGGAGAGCCACCCTCAAAGTTGGCAGCGTGAAGGGACTCGGAGGAGCTTTGGTTGCCTCCATCGATGGTATTCAACGGCACAAAGACGTTGACGTTAACTAACTCGGCAACTCTGGTGTCATAACCCGTGAGTTACGACAAGATGGATTCGTGATTAATCTCTTTGCCATCGTCATCTACGTCGGGAATTCCAGAGGTTACCATGTCGATGTCGGCATCCTCGTAGTGTGATTTTACCATGGATAACACCATCCTTGCACCGGCCCGCGCACATGAAGCTTTCCAGCTTGTGATACGCTCGGGGGCTCGGCGCAGAATCTCCGAGAACTTCTCCACAGAGTCTGATGCCTTGATGTTGATCTGGAGGGGCTTGGCAATCTCTTTGGCTTGGGCGATGGCGGTGTTGATGAAGTTGCCGGCAAGAACCATGCATTCCTTTGCTGGAGGAGGCGACCGGGTTAAACCCATAGGAGCTGCAAATTCCGACAAAGGAGCATATGAGTTCAAAAGTTCAAAGTATCCAGACTACAGAAATCCAAGACGGAGAAAACTTACTGAAGATGCTGGCCTCAGCTTGCCAGAGGGTATTCGCCATGGAGTCCCGTTCTTGTTGGAGGAGCTTGTACGCTTCATGATGGCGGTGATTTTGCTCATCAGCAGCTCTTTTCTGCTCTTTCAAGATAGCGATTTCCTCCTTCAAGTGGTTCATCTACTCTGTGGCGGAGTCCTGCAAGGCTTTCATTGATTCCTCATGCATTTCAGCATGTCTTTCCTCTCCTGCTTAAGGATCTTGTTCTCGCTATCCAGTTGCTGAATATGCTTGTATTGCTCGACAATGTCCTTATCCTTGGCAATGGTTTCTGCAAGTCGGAGAAATAACTATACATAGTGAGTACTCGGAGAATGTGGGCACAAAACCAAGTCGGAATGCGAAAAATAAAACAGACGCTTGCTCTTGGTGATTTGTTCCTTCAAGAAGGCAGTTTTACCCTTTTCGGTTTGCAAATCTGCGTGCATCTTCTGGTACTTGTCGTTGGCCATGCCCCTCCGAGCATTCTCATTCTGTGGAAAGAAGAAAGTTAATCGTTGTTTGGTCTACTTGGAGCATCTAGCCGGAAAATTTCCACCTAGATGCTCGGGGGCTACAACGAGAGTTTTTAACTTAGCAATATGCTTAGTCTTTCTTTAAGCATTTAGTCGGAACTAAATCAGATTTTGATTAGAAGCTAGGGGCTACAGTATAAAGTTTTAACGCAGATGTATGCTTAGTTTCTCTTTAAGCATCTAGTCGGAACTAATTCAGTTACAACTAGAAGCTTGGGGGCTATAGTATCGAAATCTATAAACACTACGTATGCTACTCTTAAAGCATCTAGTCGGAATAATTCATTCAAACTACATGCTTGGGGGCTACAGTGAGAAGTTTTCTAGCTTGCTCACTCTTAGAGCACTCAGACGCAAAGACCTATGGTTTTCTGTCTAAATCCTCGGGGGCTACAGTGGGATACTCATATGAAATGTAAAAGGCAAATAAAACTTACAAGTGCAATGATCTTGAGATTGGTAGCTCTCTCGGCCAGCAGCTTGCCAAAGGATACACTATTTCCTTGCAGGATCTCTGCTTGTCGGAGGAGCTCCTCAAGACCGCATGTCGGAGATGTCGGTGCCGCACCAAGAACCAGAGAAGTGCTACCCGGAGTAAGTGCCGGATAGACTATCTTCGGGAACTCTATGGCTTTCTGGGGGCGAGGACGCCGCCTTCGGCAGAGGTACCACCTCCCATCACCGCCTTACCGCTACCGATGGCATCCTTAGCCGGAGCTTCATCCATTTGGTGTGCGGAACTCTCCTGCATCTCCTGCTCGCCAACAACAGCAAGCTCGGTAGAGACACCTGAGTCCACTTCCATGGCGGAAGGACCAGCTGCTTCCTTGGCTTGAGAGCTTGTCGGAGCGGATCAAGGCTTGACGATGGGAGTGACAGGGGCGATGGCGGGAGATGCGTCGCGATGCAGCATATCCTTGATGGTTTTAGAAGCCCCCGAAGTTTTGGAGGTCTTCTTCAAGATGGTCGTGGATTTCTTCCTGAAACGTGCAAAATTCATAAGTACGGGAATAAGACAGACAAATGGACAATGTCGGAGAAAGAAGCTAAGTGGGGGTGCTTTGGCAAAAGGGATCCCAGTAACCTTTCTTTTCTCCGCCTCCAAGGCGGCGGTAGTCTTCTTGGAGGCTCCACCCTCCGTCTTCTTTTTCTTGCCTCCGTCGGCAGCGTCAGAGGTGGAGCTCTTCTGCTTTTGTGCCAACGGTTCATCGTCGTCGGACATGACGGTGACTTCCTTCATCTTTGGATCATAGATTTGAGGATCCATGTTGTCCTCATCTATGTCGCTAAGTTGTTAAGTGAAGAACCACCATGTTAGATGAGATGGAAATGGCTAGATGGAAGAACTGGAGTATATGTCATACACGGAAAATAAGCAGTTACCTTTGGGCACTTGCTCTCTACGAACATGTCATAGGTGATGGTGAAGCCACGTCGCTTGTCCTTCACCTTGACGATGTCCTTGAGGCGAAGCTTGACGGAGTCGCTCGATAAGTTGTCCACGAAGATGCGGAGGCTATCCCTTCTATCGTTGGAATACTCGTGCATAAGCTTCAAGAGGTGCTGCAGAGGCTGGATCGCCTAATGAACCAGCACATGGCTAGGTCCAATCCGGTCAAACTCGTATCTACGAACCACTTTATACGCCTTATAGCGTGGGAAGCGTCGATGTCAGAGGGAAGGGAGGCCTGGGATCTCCATGTCGGGTCTTCGGCGGCGGATCCATCGACGAAGTCCGGGTACGTTACTTCCCATTAGCCAGAGGAATATCTGGGCCGTAGAAGTACGCTGCAGTTCTTGCAGGACTCGTGGCTGACGATGTCGGGAACCGCCGGCCAGGTCGGATCTTGAAGCTAATGGTGCCACCATTTCTAAGTTCATCTTTGTTGGCCCCGGCTTCACGCTTGACGGTGAAGAAATAGACAAAGATATCTAGCCTAGGCCTAATCCCTAAGTAACCCTCGCAAAGCGCCGCGTAATTGCTAAGCGCTAGGATACTATTGGGAGAAAGGTTTTGGGACTGTATGTTGGAGATATGCCCTAGAGGCAATAATAAATGTAGTTATTATTATATCTTTGTGTTTATGATAAATGTTTACATTCATGCTATAATAGTATTAACAAGGAAACATTAATACTTGTGTGATTTGTAAACTTATTTTGAAGTCCCTAGTAAAGCCTCTGTATAATACTAGCTTGTTGGTTAATAGATGATTCTGGTTTCCCTATCATGAACATTGAGATGTTATTAACAACAAGATCATATCGTTAGGAGAATGATATGGTGGACATACTCCTATAGATAAGCGTAGCATAAAGATCAAGTCATTTTAATAGTTCAATTGCTATATGCTTTCTGATACATAGTTATCTAATTCCTTCGACCATGAGATCATGCATATCACCTTTGCCGGATGGATGCTTTGATGACATCAAACACCAAACCGTAACTAGGTGGCTATAAAGGTGTCATTGAGTGTTCAGAAAGTATTGGTTGAAACACATGGATCAAGAGTGGGATTTGTCCATCCATATTACGGATAGATATACTCTGGGCCCTCTCGGTGAAATGTCATCCAATTAGCTTGCAAGCATGTGACTGGCTCACAAGGGATCACATATCACGGGAACGAGAAAAGAGTACTTATCAGTAACGAGGTTGAACTAGGTATGCAGAGATACCGACGATCATAACCTCGGATAAGTAAACTATCGTGAGACAAAGGGAAATTGATATCGTATGTAAGTGGTTCATTCGATCACAAAGTAATCGTAGAAATATGTGGGAGCCATATGAATTTCCAGATTCCACTATTGGTTATTGTTCGGAGAAGTGTCTCGATCATGTCCGCATAATTCACGAACCGTAGGGAGACACACTTAAGGATTCGACGTTGTTTGAGTAGTTATGGAATGATGAGAAAGAGACCTAATGTTGTTCGGAGTCTCGGATGGGATCCGGGATATCACGAGGAGATCCGGAATGGTCCGGAGAATAAGATTCATATAAGGAAAGTCCCATTTCGGAGTTGGGGAATGGTTCCGGTGTTTTCATCGGGAACATTCTAGAAGGTCCCGGAATGTCCGGCACTCCGGGGGGGGGGAAGGGTACATGAATGTGTCATTGTAAGTTGGAATGATTGCATCATGTACTAGGTGTCTTTGCTGTCCAAAATAAAGGGTTTATTTAAATCCTAAATTGAAAAGTCAAACGGCTTGTTTGAAAGTCAAACGGCAAGTTTTGGAAAGTGGAAAGAGGAGGAGAAGAGGAAACCGAGTTGGGGAGGGAGTCCTCCTCCCCAAGCCGGCGCCCCACCCAAGCCGAGTTGGGGAGGGACTCCCCTCCCTTCCCTTGGCCGCCGGCCCTCCCACCTATAAAGGGAGGGGCAGGGCTGCCCCTCCTAGTACATACAAGTTCCTATCCTCTAAATCTAAACCCTAGCCACAACCTCCGGTTTAGAGCTGTTTTGGTTTAGAGCTTCTAATTGCCCTAGCCTTCGGTTTAGAGCCTTCTAATTGGTGTGTCTAAACCCTAGACCACTAAAGCTCTCTCATACTCCACCATACTCGCTCCGGCTTAAGGCGAAGCCCTGCGGGATCTCCCCTCTACTTCCGGTACCACGCCGTTGTGCTGCCGGAATCGCGAGGAGAGTGCTACAACCTCCGCTGCCTGCTGGAACAAGGGAGAGGAAGGTCTTCGTCGAGTACCGAACGTGTGACCGACTGCGGGAGCGCTGCCGGAACACAGCGCCGGAAGGATCGTCTACGCGATCTTGAGATCGGAAAGAGTACGACTACATCACCCACGAGAATCTGCTCTCGTTAAACACTTTGGAATCTTCGAGGGTGAGTTATTCCATCGACTCGTTGCTACAATCTAGTAGATAGATCTTGGCTTGTTTGTTTGTATGCGGTAGAAATTTTTTGTTTTCCATGCTACGAAACCCTACAGTGGTATCAGAGCCGTGTCTATATGTAGATCTGTTGCACGAGTAGAACACAATGGTCATTGTGGGCGTTGATGCTTTTATTGTCGATTGCTTCTTGTGTACTTTGCATCTTGCGGGATGTTGGGATGAAGCGGCCCGGGCTAACCTTACATGACATCGTTCATGAGACTTGCTCCACGCTTGACATGCAACTCGTATTGCATAAGTGGCTTTGCGGGTGCCTGTTTCTCCCAGCATAGTGGAGATCCAATTTACAACGGGTGATTAACAATACTAGTATAAATGTTGTGGTTCTTGTTCGTAAGTTAGAACGACACTTATTGAAAGCCCCAAACCACGTAAAATATGCAAAGAAAGTAGAGGCGTCTAACTTTGTTTTGCAGGGGTGTGCAATGATGTGATATGGCCATGATTGTGATTATATTTGATGTATGCAATGTTCCTTATTGTAAGTTGGCAACCGGCAGGAGCCATATGGTTGTCTTTAATTTTGTTAAGACCCGCGTGTCTATTCAAAGTAGTTGTAATAGTTGAAGCCGGTGGACGACAACCATGGTGAAGCGTCATTGACCTTGATGCAATGCTGGTGATGATGGAGATCATGTTCGTGCTTGAAGATGGAGATCGGAAGCACAAAGAAGAAAGGCCATATCATATCACATATTATGAATTGCATGTGATGTTAATCCTTTATGCATCTTGTATTGCTTAGTAGACGACGGTAGCATTATAAGATGATCCCTCATGCACATAAATTTCAAGTTCTAAAGTGTTGACCCTTAGTATGCACCGTTGCCAAAGCTTGCTGTTTCGAAGCACCACGTGATGATCGGGTGTGTTAGATTCCGCGGGTGAATACAACGTAAGCAAGCCAGATTTGCTTATGCGGTAGCTAAGCTTTGATCTTGACGAGCCTAGCATGTACAGACATGGTCTCAGGAACACGGATCACCGAAAGGTAAAGCATGAATCATATAGTAGATATGATGAACATGTCGATTGTTCGCCATTGAAACTATATCAACTCTCGTGATAATCGGTTTTGATATGGTGGATTTGGTTCGTGTGATCACTAAAACAATGTGAGGGATATTGTTTTGAGTGGGAGTTCACCTAGATTAAATTTTATTATTAATTTGAACTCAATTTGTCATAAACTTAGTCTAAACTATTGCAAATATGTTGTAGATCAATGGCCGCCCCTACCATCAATTTTAATGCGTTCCTAGAGAAAGAAAAGTTGAAAAACAATGGAAGCAACTTAGCGGATTGGTTCCGCAATTTTAGGATTGTCCTCACAGCTGGTAATTTGACCTATGTGCTGGATGCACCGCTAGGTGACCCACCTGCAGCTGATGCTACCGATGAAGTAAAGAATTTTTACCTTGCTCGGAAGAATCAGTACTCCATAGTTCAGTGTGCTATCTTGTATGGTTTAGAATCGGAGCTTCAGAAAAGGTTTGAGAATTCATACCCACATGATATTGTCCGTGATCTCAAATTGATCTTTGAGACTCACGCGGCGATTGAGAGTTATGAGGCTTCTGAAAAGTTCTTTAACTGCAAGATGGAAGAGGGCAGCTCCGTCAGTGAGCATGTGCTTAAGATGTCTGGGCACGCAAACAAACTTCAAAGCTTGGGTATAGTGATTCCTAATGCTTTGGGGATTTACCGTGTCCTCCAATCACTACCACCAAGTTACAAGAACTTTGTGATGAACTACAACATGCAGAACATGAACAAGCAGTTGCCAGAACTGTTTGCTATGTTAAAGTCTGCAGAAGTGGAGATCAAGAAAGAGCACCAAGTGTTGTTGGTCAATAAGACCACCAAATTCAAGAAAGGCAAGTCTAAGCAGAAGGGACACTTCAAGAAGGGTGGTAAGAAAGTTACCACGCCGACGAAGAGGACCAAGGCTGGACCCAAGCCTGATACTGAGTGCTTTTACTGCAAGGGAGAAGGTCACTGGAAGCGGAATTGCCCAAAGTACTTGGCGGATTTGAAGAACGGCAACATCAAGAAGAAAGGTATATCTGATATACATGTTATTGATGTGTATCTCACTAGTATTCGTAGTAGTGCCTGGGTATTTGATACTGGTTCGGTTGCTCATATTTGTAACTCGAAACAGGAGCTGCAGAATAAACGGAAGCTAGTGAAGAATGAGGTGACGATGCGCGTGGGAAACGGATCAAAAGTTGATGTGATCGCGGTCGGCACGCTACCCCTTCATCTACCATCGGGATTAGTTTTATACTTAAATAATTGTTATTTGGTGCCTGCGTTGAGCATGAACATTATATCAGGATCTTGTTTATTGCGAGACGGTTACTTGTTTAAATCCGAGAAAAATGGTTGTTCGATTTATATGAGTAATATGTTTTATGCACATGCACCTTTGATAGATGGTCTATTCTTATTGAATCTCGATAGTAGAAATACACATATTAATAACATTGAAGCTAAACGTTTGAAATCAAGCGATAACTCGACCTATATGTGGCACTGTCGTCTTGGTCACATTGGAGTGAAGCATATGAAGAAACTCCATTCCGATGGACTTCTTGAATCACTTGATTTTGAATCACTTGAAAGATGCGAAGCATGTCTGATGGGTAAAATGACTAAGACTCCATTTTCTGGTATGATGGAGCGAGCTACGGACTTGTTGGAAATCATACATACCGATGTGTGTGGTCCAATGAGTGTAGCATCGCGCGGTGGTTATCGTTATGTTCTTACCTTCACGGATGACTTGAGTAGATATGGGTATATCTATTTCATGAAACATAAGTCCGAAACTTTCGAGAAGTTTAAGGAATTTCAAAGTGAGGTAGAGAATCAACGTAACAAGAAGATTAAATTTCTACGTTCTGATCGTGGAGGTGAATATCTAAGTTACGAGTTTGGCGAGCATTTGAAGAAATGCGGAATACTTTCGCAGTTGACACCGCCGGGAACACCACAGCGTAATGGTGTGTCCGAACGTCGTAATCGAACTCTCTTAGATATGGTTCGTTCTATGATGTCACTTACAGATTTACCGCTATCATTTTGGGGTTATGCATTAGAAACAGCCGCATTCACTTTAAATAGGGCACCGTCTAAATCCGTTGAAACGACACCGTATGAATTATGGTTTGGGAAGAAACCTAAATTGTCGTTTCTTAAAGTTTGGGGATGCGAAGCCTATGTAAAGAAGTTACAGCCGGACAAGCTTGAACCCAAAGCGGAAAAATGCGTCTTCATAGGATACCCGAAGGAAACTATTGGGTATACCTTCTATCATAGATCCGAAGGCAAAATCTTCGTTGCCAAGAATGGATCCTTTATAGAGAAGGAATTTCTCTCGAAAGAAGTGACTGGAAGGAAAGTAGAACTCGACGAGGTTGTCGAACCTTCTCTCGAAATTGCGAGTAGCGCAGCGCCAGAAGAAGTTCCTGTGGTGCCTGCACCAATTAGAGAGGAAGCTAATGATGATGATCATGAAACTTCGGTTGAAGTTACTACAGAGCCTCGCAGGTCAACGAGAACTTGTACCACTCCAGATTGGTATGATCCCGTTATGAGTGTCATGTTGGTGGACAACACCGATGACCCTGAGACATATGAGGAAGCAATAATGAGCCCAGATTCCAATAAATGGCAAGAAGCCATGAAATCCGAGATTGGATCCATGTACGAAAACCAAGTATGGACTTTGGTGGACTTACCGGATGGCCGGAAGGCTGTCGAGAACAAATGGATCTTCAAGAAGAAAACAGATGCTGATGGTAATGTTACTGTCTATAAAGCTCGACTTGTCACAAAAGGGTTTCGACAAATTCAAGGAGTTGACTACGATGAGACTTTCTCACCAGTAGCGAAGCTAAAGTCTGTGAGGATTATGTTAGCAATCGCTGCATATTACGATTATGAGATATGGCAGATGGATGTCAAAACAGCATTCCTCAATGGTGACATTGATGAAGAGTTGTATATGATGCAACCCAAAGGTTTTGTCGATCCTAAAGACGCTAACAAGGTATGCAAACTTCAACGGTCCATCTATGGATTGAAGCAAGCATCCCGAAGTTGGAATCAACGTTTTGATAAAGTAATCAAAAGTTTTGGTTTTATACAAACTTATGGAGAAGCTTGTATTTACAAGAAAGTGAGTGGGAGCTCTGTATCATTCTTAATACTATATGTGGATGACATATTGTTGATTGGGAATGATGTAGACCTTCTTAATAGTGTCAAGGAATATTTGAATAATAGTTTTTCAATGAAGGATCTTGGCGAAGCAGCTTACATATTAGGCATAAAGATTTATAGAGATAGATCAAAACGCCAAATATCATTGTCACAAAGTACATATTTGGACAAAGTTCTAAAGAGGTTTGGAATGGAAGATAGCAAGAAAGGGTTCTTACCCATGTTGCCCAATACGACCTTGAGTAAAACTCAGAGTCCGACATCGGCAGAAGATAGAGAAAGGATGAGTAAGACTCCCTATGCCTCAGCCATAGGATCTCTAATGTATGCCATGCTATGTACTAGACCCGACATTGCATATGCTGTTAGTTTGACTAGCAGATATCAAAGTGATCCAGGAGTGGATCATTGGACAGCGGTCAAAAACATCCTTAAGTACTTGAGAAGAACTAAGGATATGGTTCTTTCTTATGGAGGTGATGAACAGCTCGTTGTCAATGGTTACATCGATGCTAGTTGGAACACCGATCCGGATGATTCTAAATCACAATCTGGATACGTATTTATTTTGAATGGTGCAGCAGTTAGCTGGAGGAGTGCAAAGCAAAGCGTTGTGGCGAGATCTTCAACTGAATCGGAATACATGGCTGCTTCGGAGGCTTCACAAGAAGCGATATGGATGAAAGAGTTCATTACAGAGCTGGGTGTGGTTCCTAGTGCGCTGGACCCAATGTCTATCTACTGTGATAACATGGGTGCCATAGCCAATGCGCAAGAACCAAGGTCACACAAGAAGCTGAAGCACATCAAGCTACGTTTTCACGCTATTCGAGAACATATCCAAGATGGGGATATAAAGATTTGCAAAGTACACACAGATCTGAATGTGGCGGATCCGTTGACTAAACCTCTCCCGAGGGCAAAACATGACCAACACCAAACTGCCATGGGTGTTCGGTATATTACCATGTAATCTAGATTAGATGACTCTAGTGCAAGTGGGAGACTGTTGGAGATATGCCCTAGAGGCAATAATAAATGTAGTTATTATTATATCTTTGTGTTTATGATAAATGTTTACATTCATGCTATAATAGTATTAACAAGGAAACATTAATACTTGTGTGATTTGTAAACTTATTTTGAAGTCCCTAGTAAAGCCTCTGTATAATACTAGCTTGTTGGTTAATAGATGATTGTGGTTTCCCTATCATGCACATTGAGATGTTATTAACAACAAGATCATACGTTAGGAGAATGATATGGTGGACATACTCCTATAGATAAGCGTAGCATAAAGATCAAGTCATTTTAATAGTTCAATTGCTATATGCTTTCTGATACATAGTTATCTAATTCCTTCGACCATGAGATCATGCATATCACCTTTGCCGGATGGATGCTTTGATGACATCAAACACCACACCGTAACTGGGTGGCTATAAAGGTGTCATTGAGTGTTCAGAAAGTATTGGTTGAAACACATGGATCAAGAGTGGGATTTGTCCATCCATATGACGGATAGATATACTCTGGGCCCTCTCGGTGAAATGTCATCCAATTAGCTTGCAAGCATGTGACTGGATCACAAGGGATCACATATCACGGGAACGAGAAAAGAGTACTTATCAGTAACGAGGTTGAACTAGGTATGCAGAGATACCGACGATCATAACCTCGGATAAGTAAACTATCGTGAGACAAAGGGAAATTGATATCGTATGTAAGTGGTTCATTCGATCGCAAAGTAATCGTAGAAATATGTGGGAGCCATATGAATTTCCAGATTCCTCTATTGGTTATTGTTCGGAGAAGTGTCTCGATCATGTCCGCATAATTCACGAACCGTAGGGAGACACACTTAAGGATTCGACGTTGTTTGAGTAGTTATGGAATGATGAGAAAGAGACCGAATGTTGTTCGGAGTCTCGGATGGGATCCGGGATATCACGAGGAGATCCGGAATGGTCCGGAGAATAAGATTCATATAAGGAAAGTCCCATTTCGGAGTTGGGGAATGGTTCCGGTGTTTTCATCGGGAACATTCTAGAAGGTCCCGGAATGTCCGGCAGTCCGGGGGGGAAGGGTACATGAATGTGTCATTGTAAGTTGGAATGATTGCATCATGTACTAGGTGTCTTTGCTGTCCAAAATAAAGGGTTTATTTAAATCCTAAATTGAAAAGTCAAACGGCTTGTTTGAAAGTCAAACGGCAAGTTTTGAAAAGTGGAAAGAGGAGGAGAAGAGGAAACCGAGTTGGGGAGGGAGTCCTCCTCCCCAAGCCGGCGCCCCACCCAAGCCGAGTTGGGGAGGGACTCCCCTCCCTCCCCTTGGCCGCCGGCCCTCCCACCTATAAAGGGAGGGGCAGGGCTGCCCCTCCTAGTACATACAAGTTCCTATCCTCTAAATCTAAACCCTAGCCACAACCTCCGGTTTAGAGCCGTTTTGGTTTAGAGCTTCTAATTGCCCTAGCCTTCTGTTTAGAGCCTTCTAATTGGTGTGTCCAAACCATAGACCACTAAAGCTCTCTCATACTCCACCATACTCGCTCCGACTTAAGGCGAAGCCCTGCGGGATCTCCCCTCTACTTAGGGTACCACGCCGTTGTGCTGCCGGAATCGCGAGGAGAGTGCTACAACCTCCGCTGCCTGCTGGAACAAGGGAGAGGAAGGTCTTCGTCGAGTACCGAACGTGTGACCGACTGCGGGAGCGCTGCCGGAACGCAGCGCCGGAAGGATCGTCTACGCGATCTTGAGATCAAAAAGAGTACGACTACATCACCCACGAGAATCTGCTCTCGTTAAACACTTTGGAATCTTCGAGGGTGAGTTATTCCATCGACTCGTTGCTACAATCTAGTAGATAGATCTTGGCTTGTTTGTTTGTATGCGGTAGAATTTTTTTGTTTTCCATGCTATGAAACCCTACACTGTACTCGGTAATGATTGAGGACATCGAGGAAGAAGTTAGAGATGGGCAGGGAGACGTCGCGTACCAACTGTGCTTTGAGGTACACCTTTTCTCCGGCTTGGGGAGAAGGTGTGACCTCACCAGCCGGCGCCGCCCGCCAGGCGAGCCCCTCCGTCATGGGGAGGTAACCTTCGACGTTCAAATCCTTGATGTCGCGGTCCGTGATATCCGAACCGCGCCAGTTGCCTTTGTGGGAGTCGCTCTCCTCCTCCAGCAGCTCCAGCGCCGCTGGATTATGGTCACCGTCGGTGGTTTCGACCACCGCGGACATGGGGATGACCAGGCCCTCTGGGGGCACGACGATGGAGCTCGCCGGCTTCACCGCAGCTTCTCCTGACTCCGCCATCAAAGGGGTGGAGCTTCTACTGGCCATTGAGTGTGTCTAGAGGTGACTGGCGAGATTGGGAGTTAGGGTTTTTCGTGCGAGGAGCGGAGAGCTTGAGGGGGCGCTCGCTGGAAGAATAAGATGATGTGAGGAGAGAATAAGGTGAAAAGTAAATTTTCCACCGCAGTTACTATTTATGATCTCCAGCATTGAGATTCGTGCAGCATGATCGGACGGTTGCCGCGTAGACGACGTGTGCGCGGACGTGCGCGGAAATTTCGCCACGTCTCAACCGTCGCCGCCAACGGTTCGAATCGCTCTCGTGGGGAAAACGGGCATGATTGCGTTCTCTGCATGTGTGAGTTACGAGGCGTCGCTGACCTATGTCTACGTCACCCTAGCTATCATAGGCAGATGAATCATCACATCGGAAGAGTATGATGGAAGATTCAGCATTTCTCCGACTTACAAATTGAAGATGGAGAAAACCTTGCGGGGTTCTTTGGGAGGACTACAAGATATTTCTTGACGATTTGCCGACATCCATATAGACGGAGCATTCAATGATAAGAGGCAAGACGGTGCAAGATCTCGGAGTTGTCCGGGCGCTACTGTTGGGGATATGCTATATGGGTATCCTCATAGCATGTCTCTTATCCGGATAACTCGGGTGGCCCATAGTCGGTAGCATGGCCCATGGCCTGCTGGGCGGCCAAGTTATATGGATCTAGAAGGAAGGCCCATGCCGGATAAAGGAAGGCTACGGTGGAGTCACCAACGTACCCGGAGCCTTGGAGTACAAGACACACAAGACTAGTAATAGACGGTGTAGGACTCTATAACCTGTCCGGCTAGGACTTCTCCTTGTAACCCTAGGACCTGGAGACTATATAAGTCGGGCCTATGGGAGCCTTTAGGGCACAATAACTTAGACTTTCTAGTCACACCTCGCACGGTGAACCTATCTCTGTAACTCGGTGCATTGCCCTTATAGTGATTTATAGCAGGAGTAGGATTCCACCACCGTTGTGGGATCTAAACCTGGGCAAGCTGTGTTACCTCGTACCCGTTAAGCGTCCGCCTACCCCCACGTCTCTAAACACGCACTGTGAGGACCCCTCCATGGCGTACTCGTCGGCAATACCACGACAGTAAGCCTCCTTATCAATGCTTAGAGGAACTTGACACATTTATTGTTAAACAAGGTAATTTTAATAAACAAGTTCAGAATCATTTATTGAAAAACTCTAGAGCTCTTAATGAGTTGAAAGATACTATGGAAAGAACTGCTAATTATATTAAAATGCTTTGTAAACACTTCCAAATGGTTCAAACCCAAATTGATCAACTTGCTAAGGTATACAAAAGGATATGCTAGTTAATGCCTCAGGAGATAAACATGCTTATGGAATTAGAACTGGGAGTTGTATAGCTACTCAAGATCCTTTATATCCTGAAGGACACCCAAAAAGAATTGAGCAGGATTCTCAACAAGATGAAAGTAGTGGTAGTCCTCGTAAGAGAAAGAAAAAGAAACATAAAATAGTTGAGGAACCACTTGAACTTGTCGTAGATCCTAATAGTATATCTCTCTCTGATGCTGAAACTAAGAGTGGTAATGATAAAAATAATGCTCCTGATAAGGAGGAAGTTGAGGAAGAACCTGAGAAGCACACTAAGAACACTAGGTACACTAAGGAAGATTTTATTGCTAAAAACATGGTAGTGAGAGAGAACCTTGGGTGGAGAAACCTATGCCTTTTCCAAATAAGAAACACAAGTCAAAGGAGGAAGAACACTACAACAAGTTTTGTGAGTGGATGAAACCTTTATTTTTGCAAATTCCTTTGACTGATGCTATTAAGTTGCCTCCTTATTCAAAGTATATGAAGGATATTGTCTCTAATAAAAGGAAGATTCCTAATGAGGAAATTTCTACTTTGCTTGCTAATTATTCCTTCAATGGTAAGGTTCCAAAGAAACTTGGTGATCCAGGTATACGAACTATTCCTTACTCTATTAAGAACAATTGTGTTAGAACTGCTTTATGTGATTTGGGAGATGGAGTTAGTGTTATGCCTTTTTCTCTCTACAAGAGACTCCAGCTAGAAAAGGTGATACCAACTGATATATCTTTGCAAATGGATGATAAGTCAACTACTATTCCTATTGGTATATGTGAGGATGTTCCTGTTCAGGTGCCTCATAATTGCTTGGTTTTAACTGATTGAAATGCCTGAAGATGATAATATGTCTATTATTCTTGGGAAACCTTTTCTTAATACTGGAGATGCTATCATCAACTGTAATCAAGGAAAGTAACATTTAGTATTAATGACAAAGAGCATACTATTTATTTTTCCAAGAAGGTTGCTAAGAGCTATTGTCTAAACTCCATTGAAAATATTGAGAGCATCAAGGTTGTAGAAATATATTGTCCCATTCCACAAGAAAGTTTTGAAACTATTATGATTGGGAATATTGCTATTAAGTTTTAGGTAACATAATCACTTTGTGGAATGCAAAGTTTCGTTTCATATAAGATTGTTTTGGTAATAAGACCTGATCAACCTTGTTAACAACAGGATTTTAATGAACAAAATAATGTTTTCACGGTGGTTATACTTTCCCATTTTTACTTTTCTCCTTCCTAGTCTTTGGTTTTTATCTTGTTAGCTTTGGTTTTGCTAGTTGTTTGCTTGTTAGAGTGTCTTAGAACTTCTGTAGTTTTGGTTTTGGTTTGCTTTTGCTTCTTCTAAAAAATCTTTTCCGCAAGAAAGTTAATTTTCATACCCTGAAAATTGGCCAAAAATAAAGTTTCCCGAAAAATTCCAGAAAATTCATATTAAATTGTTCCTCGAAAAAAGGGGCAGAGGGACACCTGGAGTGGCCCAGGGGCCCCACAGGCCAGCACACCCCCTGGTGGCGCGGCCAGCCCCAGGGGCGCGCCTGGCATGGGTGGGACCCACCTAAGGCCCTCCAAGTTGTCTCCTCCTAGCCACCTTGTTTCTCTCTCCCAAAAAACACCGAAAAACTTTCTCAAGCTCGAGTTCTTGATGTTCTTGCTCCCGATTTTCGATCTCCTTGCTCAGCCCATCTTTGCTACTGATTTTTGGAGGGATTGCTCCTTGGTATGTGCCTCCTCCGCTTGTCCAATTAGATTTGTGATTGATAGATTGTATCTTGAGTATTTTTCTATTATAGGTGTCAAGTTGTGTGAGCTTGCATTCTTGTTCTTTGCTTAGAGATTTCATTTTGATGCATGTGTAGCCCTCTAGAAAGTTCCTATAGTAGTTTCTCATCATTTATCAACTTGGAAATCACTTGGTTTGTGTTTTGTCCAAAAATTTCAGAAAAAGGGTCATGGACAACCACACCTATGGTGAAATATTTGAGAGTGATGCACCTAGAAGGACAAGGCCTTCAAGATCATCCTCCCGAGCTAGGCCCTCATACAATGAGGATCTCATTACACCGTGATTTGGCGACGAGGGAGATGAGGGGGATGCGCACCCTTCTACCTTTCCTTGTCCTACCTTTTTGTGGGCTGCTGGGATTCTCAATGATTTCCTAACCTTGGTTTGGAGGGTTGGACTAACGAGTTATATGCAGGATGAGAGTGTGCAGTATGCGACACTCACTAAAACCTTTGTGGAGAGTTTCTGTTTTCCTAACAGCCTGTTTAAACCAGATGTGTCTTTCAAAATCTATATCAGGCCTTACTCCATGACATTGAAGAAATTTTGTGAGATCCTGGGTATTGGTACACCTGGGACGGTGAAGAAGATTCTATCTCAACCCACTGATTTGTTGGAGCTCTACCGCGGAATAACTAATGATGATGACCGCAGAGCCCAGCGAGGAAAGATAAGAAATATTCAACTCCCAGCTATCAGGTATTTTGCTTATTATCTTGCCACTAGTGTTCTTTGTAGGGATAACACTAGCAATATTTCCAACTATCATTTGGCCTTCCTAGCTGCTGCACTCAACAATGAAACCAGGTACAATCTTGGTTCTCTCATTGCTCGTCGCTTAGCTTCTAAGGGACCCATTTATGGGGGAATTATTGTTGCAC
Source organism: Avena sativa (assembly GCA_916181665.1). NCBI lineage: Eukaryota > Viridiplantae > Streptophyta > Magnoliopsida > Poales > Poaceae > Avena > Avena sativa. The sequence goes on from OV702296.1 coordinate 251,203,725, forward strand.
GTGTTGTTGCTGCCTTAGACCTTGTTGTTGATCCAAATGATACAGTTTTGGATCCTTAGAGGCTTGATCTTGCTGCCATGAAAGCGCATCACTTTGTCACTGCGGGCTCTACCCTTGAGAGCCTAGTTTATAGAATGTTGTTTACTGACGGGGAAGAGAGAGAGATTCCTCTGCCCCAAACCACTTTGTTCAGTATTTCCCAGGGACCTTTGTCACGCTCCAAGGAGGATATGGACGAGAAGCTGCACCTTCTTGGTCACCATGGAGTTGATCCCCACTTAGGCCAAAAGCCTAAGCTTGGGGGGAGGTATACCGACATCACACTCATCTATATACCATGTTTCGTCGGTTCTTTGTATATCCATTGTTTTGCTTTCTTTTTTGGTTTTTGTTTCTGCTTTCTCAAAACACAAAAATACCAAAAATATTTTCGTTGTTTCTCTTGTTTTGTTTCTCTGTTTTATAGCTTTGGTTTTCCTTAAAGAAAAATCCAAAAATATTTTTTGCTTTGTTTGTTTGTTTTTGCTTTGTTTGTTTGTTTTTAAAAATCAAAAACACCAAAAATATTTGTTGTTCTTCTTGGTTTTGTGAGTTCTTTGCAGGGTTCAACCATCCTCAGTAGAGTTTGGTTTCATGTTATTATTCAAGCCACACAAGTGAAGGGCAATAAGGAATATTAAGACAACTTGAGGTGTGGTAAGAGGCTAGTAACAAACTCTATTTATTTTCATTTTTGTACATATACTCATCATTGTGATCATGCTTAGTCTGTTCATGTAAGGTGTATGTTTTTTATGGATGCTTAGTAGTTCTTGCTTTCTTGTGATTAGGTCTAGCTTGCTAATAGTTTGTAGCATGTCATATGAGTGTTTGCTTGCATTGTTCTATTCATAACTTGGTATGATATTGTGGTATCCTCCTGTGAATGTTTCATGTGAATCGACTTGGCACATGCTCACGCATGCATATGACTAAACAATAGTCAGTAAGCCTCGATGATTTATTTTGCCTCAGAGTTCTTGTATCACTTTCATGCCGTAATTAGTCATGTTTTGTTGCAAGCATGATTATGACAGTTATTGCTCTCTCATTTTTCGCTCCCTCTCTATTGCTAGCCTTCACTTGCACTGAGTATGAGCTCTACTTGTGCATCCAACTCCCAAAACCAATATTGCCAACAGTGTCCACCATACCTACCTATTAGCATCATTTGCTATTCAGTGCATATTCATTGTGCCTTGTTTTCTTCCAAATAAAATGTTTGCTTGTTTTGAGAAAGTTAGTTAGTAAAGCTCTCACGAACTTGATGGCACACTTCATTCCTTGCACTTAATAAACCTGAACCATTGTGACTATCCATGAAAGTTATATGCTTGAATATTATAGGCTGGGAGTTAGCAGAATCGTGCTGTCACGGGGAACGCTTTCAACACTTATGGATACATATCCAGTTGATATCATGCTCTTTTGTTTTCGGATGTCGTCGGTGTGAAATAAAAGGGGAGCTTGTGAGTTGATGGAGTTATATATATGTGTTAGAGAAATGCATGGGCCGCTAGCCTAAGCCATGCCTAATCATGGTGGAAACTTGCAGCATAACCATAATAAGCAATCTGTGAAGCATACTCAATAAAAACCTATGCAAATAGCAAATAAAAAGATCATTGAGATGCTCATTGTCTGCTTTCCTTGTCATTTTGATTATGGGATAGCTCCTGTATCATGTGCAAGGGGTACCCTGTTGGCGGTTCTCTATGATATGCATGTATTTACAATGACAAGAACTTACAGGTAACTAAAGTTGAGTAGCATGAGGAGCTGCCCTCGTACCCAAGGGACATGGGATTTCCAGTTTATGGTCTGTCAAGCATATAACTCATACTGGACCTCACTTTCACCATTAACCATATAAAGATGTCTATGATAGGGGCAATGAGAGCTCAAAGCTAATGAGTACCTTACTTTCAGTATTTGGAAGCCTTTCAAACCTTTCAAAACCTTTTCACCTCCTTGTTGAGTCACCACTTATTCTATGAGAACCTTCTTGAGAGCATAGTTGTCATTCTTGTGTTGGTCTCAAAACTTGGTTAATTATGTCATGACTTTGATGCTTGTACCTCTGATATCTTTACTTCTAGTCTTCACTTGAACTTTAGAGGTGCCTTGGCATTTATATTGTGCTCTACAAACAAAGGCAAGCGAGATACCACTCTATCATACCTTCTTATGAGCATTGCAATGTTGCTTATGTTTATGTTTCATGCTACGTATTATTACTGAGTTGGTTTATCTTCATAACTTGAATTGACTATTAAGTAGACTTAGTTGCATACTTCTTATTATGAATGGTTTAAGTGTCTACTCATGTGCTGAGAATATTTACATCATATGAAGAAAATGTGTTCGTGGAAGTTCTTTTATCGCACTCAGTTTTCAACTGAATTGCTTGCGGACAAGCAATAAGCTAAGCTTGGGGGGAGTTGATACGTCCAGAACGTATCTACTTTCCTGAACACTTTTGCTATTGTTTCTCCTCTAAACTTGTGTGATTTGGATACAACTAACATAGACTGATGCTTTTTTCAGCAGAATTACCTTGGTGTCTAATTTTTATGCAGAAAATCAACTATCAGGAAAAATCCTGGAAAATATGCCAAAAATCCTATTTCGCCAGAAGACTCATGGAGTCAGAGTATGAGATGGAGGGGAGGCCTAAGGGGCCCACACACCCCTGCCACGCGGGTGGGCCCAGGTCGCGCCTGGAGGGGGTGTGGCTGCCCTAGGCACCCCCTTGGCCTCCCTCTTCGCCTATAAGATGCCTCTTGACCTAAGAACTGAGGGGGGTTTGATGTTTTTCCAGAAAGAGTTCCGTTGTACCGCCACCACCAGAAACCGCGATTCGGAACAAGAAACTCCGTTCTAGCACCCTGCCGGGATGGGGAATTTGGAGAGGATCATCACCATCATCATCACCGACGCCTCTTCATCAACCATCCATGTTTCCCTCATCCATGAGTGAGTAATCCCCCGCCGTCGGGTATGGGGATGGTAGGGATTGGATGAGTTCTATCATGTAATCAAATAATATTGTTAGGGAATGGTGCCTAGTATCTCTATTAGTGCTATTTGACTTTGTTGCAACTTGTTGTGCTTAATGCTTGTCACTAGGGCCCGAGTGCCATGATCTCAGATCTGAACTTATTATTGAATCATTATGATAGTATTGTTTGTGATCTTATTTGCAAGTTGTGTACACATATCATTGTCCAGATCCAAAGGCCCCGAAGTGACAGAAATTGGGACAACCTGAGGGGATGGCTGTGATGTGAGGATCACATGTGTTCATGGAGTGTTAATGCTTTGCTCCAGTGCTCTATTAAAAGGAGCACCTTAATTACCAGTACTTCCCTTGAGGCCCCGCTGCAACGGGCTGGTAGGACAAAAGATGTTGTGCAAGTTCTCATTGTGAGCACGCATAACTATATATGGAGCACATGCCTATGATTGTTTAGTACTTGGATGCTTATTCTTATTTATCTGCAATTGCCCTAGATCTTGAAGTTACATGTTTAGACTCGTCCATGCAACGCTCGACCATCCATCCCTATGCCTACCGCGCTCATATCCTATTGTTTGCTACTACTTTACTATTGCTCTTGTTTTGCTGTTGCTTTGCTGTTGCTACTGATAAACTTCTGTGAGCAAGAACTATTTCCAGGTGCAGCTGAATTGACAACTCAGTTGTTAAGGCTTGCAAGTATTCTTTGGCTCCCCTTGTGTCGAATCAATAAATTGGTTAATACTACCCTCGAAGACTGTTGCGAACCCCTATACTTGTGGGTCATCAAGACTATTTTCTGGCGCCGTTGCCGGGGAGCATAGCTTTATTTGTAAGTTCACTTGGATCTACTATCGTTCACTGCTACTCCTTTCATCATGGGGAAGTCTCGCGATGGAAAGTTTCCTATTTTACCATCCACTACAAGAAGAGGTATAGTCCTAAACACCTCGGTTTCTCTTGATTCACCGTTTGTTATAAGTAAGCTTGTTACACCACCACCACATACTCATGCTACACACACTGCTACTACTGTTGAATCTGAAACTGTTTCTGATATTCATGATGTTACTTCTATTGTGCTTGATGCGAGTGGTTGTCTTCTAAAAAGAACTTATAATAAAGAGTTGATAACCATGGTTTGTGAGCACACATGATTTTAATGTTTTGAGGTGACAAAGATGTCTTTAAGTGATTTGCTATAGAGAAGTATTCTTACAAACCATTTGAGAATAGGATGATGGATCAAACATATGATATGGATATTAAGTTTGATTATAGATTTAAGGTTTAGTGTTTACCAAGAATTCCTATCTTCCATACTCCATAATTCTTGACTTCTACTTAAGGGATTCCTTTCCTAGATATACTACTTCTTCATATCCATCATCATGTGTTAACATGATGAGCTTTACTTTACAAGAATATTCTTATTAATAATTTCTCCTCTTAAATCCATTTGTAAATCCAATGAGCTTGACACTAAAACTCTACATGATTTCCTCATGGAAACATCTCCCACTTCTGAACTGCTTCTACTGATAATAATCTCCAATCCAACTAGTAGTTACTTATAACTCCATTCATACTCTTTCTTAATCATCCATCACTAATATTACTCTAATAGATTTATGTATCAAATTCTACTTTCCTCAAGTGCTTACTATTCTTTAAGAGGAATACAACTACTTCTACATCTCAATGTTGCTCTAGTATCAGCTTTATCCTACTATCTTATCTTTTACTTGCCTTAGTAACTCATACACCAACTTCCAATTATACCATTGTGATTTTCCATGACTAACCTAGGATAACATATCTACACTAGGGTGTAATCATGTTCTATCCACCAATGTCACTTGTACATGATATAATCATTCACTCTTAGTGACTTGAGCATGATCATTATAATCCTTTGATCATTTATGGTTTAAGTTTTTAGTTGTCCAATCAAGGCTTTACCAATACAACATTACAGTTGTATTATAATTAACTTCTTAGCATATCTATTTGATTAGGAGATTTATTTATTGACTATACCTACTTGATCCAAGAGGATTACTTCTTGGTAACTATCTTTAGAATTTATCCTTGTAATCTTCTTTATCACCATATAAATATATATTCCAAATAACTCTTCTATCCATTTAGGAGTGAGTTAACTCCACCAATTATCATATTGATTTAACTCCCTTCAATCACTCCCATCCTATAGATGATATCTAAAACTAGTATTACCACTTACCTCTTCTTACTTCTTTCTCTAAAGGACTTAAGTGAATGTTATGATAAGGACAAGAGTTAATAGATCAAGAATTGATAGGTTAAGAATTGATGAATCAATAGTTGATTACTCAACATTGATGATCAACAAATATTAGAATAAGATTCAATAGAGATGATAAGGATTGATATGGAAAGGAATATATGTGGTGAATGATCTTGGCTTGATTTACTTCCTACTCAACAAGTGATAAGGAATTAGTGTTAAAGAACTACCATGATGCTCGTGGTAGGAATGGATAAGAATAAGACACATCAAGAGTTAGTTATTACATTCTTGTTACTTGAATTATATTCATAACTTGGCATTCATGGGTTATTGTAATGAATACTATGATATGATCACTTAAAGAATAAATATCAAACATTAAGTAATGTGTTGGTGGTTTAGTTTTATTACATTTGATCTACCCTTAGATCAAATCATCTTTACCCAAAATAAGGTGTTAGCAAAGGTCATATTGAAACTTATCGCAGTCAACTTGATGATCTACTTCAATTCCATCAAGTTGAGAGAAGCTTCAATCACTTTGACAAGTTTTGTTCAAAAGCGTGAAAATTATTCGGATTTTCTATGCATGAATGCAATCCACACATTTGTGTTCAGCTTATTTCTAAGTTCTAATACTGGGATGTTATAGAGGAGCAGAAGGTGTTGACTAGTGGTATGGAGCAGGAAATCTCTGTAAATACTTAGCAAACGGATTTTTAGTTTTTTTATAAAGCAAGGAAATAAAGTGTAAGTAAATAAAGACAGCAAATAATTGCAGCAAGTGGCCCAATCCTTTCTTATCAAAACACAAGCCGGAGGTAATACTTATGAGGACCAAACATTCTCTAGGACACATGGGAATACTGTCAAGTGCTTTTGTTTCATATAGTTGATTAATCTTCTTTGGTTTGATAAGTGTTGTGTGGGTGAACCTGTGCTAATGTACCGACCTTACTTGGACTAATACATACTTGTGATTAAACCCCTTGCAAGCATCTGCAACTACAAGAAAGCAATTAAGATAAAAGACTAACCACAACCTTAAACTCTGAGATCCTACACTCCCTTGTGCAAAGGTTTCCTAACGGGGGTTCAGGTTTTTGTCACTCCGGCAACCCCATAATTAGTAGCCAAATACACAATGCATTCCCCTAGTCCCATAAATGGTGAAGTATCATGTAGTCGATGTTCACATGACACCACTAGAAGTATAGCACCACAACTTAAATATTAAACCATTGAATAATACCTCAACACAATTCCACTACTAACAACATAACTTCTCCCATGTCCTCAAGAACTAACGAGCTACTCACGAGACATCATATGGATCAAGATCGGAGATGATATAATGATGGATAACAATATGAACATAAACAATAATTCAATGGTTCCACTCACAAGCATCAACTACAATAGTAATCAACACCGGGAAAGTTTCCCCTAAGAACTATGCAAGATTCAAACAATTGTTACAGCGGGATGGAGTGGTGATGATGGTGTTGGTGGAGATGGTGGTGTGGATGATGATGATCCCGATGAAGTCTATATTGATGATGGTGTTGATGGCGACGATCTCCCCTCTCTGGGAAGGAATTTCCCCGGCAGAAATCTGTCTGCCGGAGAGCTCTCTCTCTCTCTCTCTCTCTCTCTCTTTGTGGTTTCCGCCCTGCAGAGGCGGCAGAATCTTTCTGTGGTTGCTCCCCTGACTTTAGGGTTTTGAGGAGAAGATATAGGCGAGAGGGCGGAGCCAGAGGTGGGCCAGGGTGGCCACACCCCCTGTAGGCACGACCTAGGGTGGCCCGCGCCTGGGGGAGTGTGGCCCCCCTGGGGCCGAACTCCGCCTCCCCTTCTGGCATCCTTCATTGTCTAGGAAAATATAATTTTTTGTAGTTTTTCTGGTATTTTTCTGATCTTCGTGAAATTGCATCAAAACACCGTTTTTTCCATCAGAATCCTGACTCCGACAGTTCATCCTCCAAGAATCATCCAACATGCAAAAACAGATGAAAAGACATAAGTATCACATCTTAATAAGGAATATATCAATGAATAGAAGCAAATTATGATATAGAATGGTGATGCAAATTGGACGTATCACCGCCTCGTAGCCCACCTTCGACTGCCCTTTTGACTCTGTCTTCTCTCCGGTAAAATATTGACTTTGGCATGTGTCTCGTCCAATTTCGAGAATATTTCCTTACTAGCTTTTCTGAAACCAAAAACAACAGAAAACAGGCATCTGGCACTGCGGCATCTTGTTAGTAGGTTAGTCCCAAAAAAATGTTTAAAAATACCTCAAAGTGTAGACAAAATATTGCAAAGTTGATACTAAACAAGCATGGAGCATAAAAAATTATAGATAAGTTTACGACGTATCAAGCATTCCCAAGCTTAACTCCTGCTCGTCCTCGAGTAGGTAAGTGATAAAAAGAATAGTTTTTGAGGTGTCATGCACCAACACAATCTTGATCAAACCATTTGCAAAGCATTGATAGTTGGGATCAAAGTACTCTAAACATGAGCATGAAAGATGTAGTTCTAACAATAGGACAAAGTAACTATGTTGTAACATGAAAAGGAACAAACAAAAGTTCATGAATAACAATGCATTGAAAGACGTTTGTTTGTTTCACATATAGAAAGCATAGCATATGTGGTATTCATCTTGTCCTTCGTGGAGTAGCAAAACATAAATGCATAGGACACCTTCAAAGTTCATAAGGGTGACTAGATACAAATAGTTTAAGAACAAGCAATATCAACATTATGAATCAATCAATAAGTTTTGGGACAATGCACATAGAACTAAGAATGACAACTATGCTCTCTTAATTGGTGCATAAAGATAGAAGGTGGAGACTTAATATATAAGTAGGAAGAAAGGTCCTTCATAGAGGGAAGCAGGGATTTCAAGTTTCATAAAGAGCTTCCAAAAATTATGGTACTTATTAGCTTTCAGCTCCCATTGCCCCTATCATAAGCATCTTGAAGTAGTTAAGGTTAAATTGAAACAAATATGGAGTATATGCTTGACAAATCATGAGTTGGAAATCTCATGTCCCTTGAGTACGAGGGCCATTCCTCATGCTACTCAACTTTAGTCACCGGTAAGTTCTTGTCATTGTAAGTATATGTGTATCATAGAGAACCACCAACGGGGTACCCCTTGCCCCATGACACATGAGCTATCCCATATCAAAATGGCAAGGCAATAGACAATGGGCATCTCAGCGATCTTTTTATTTGCTATTTGCATAGGTTTTTATTGAGGATGCTTCACAGATTGCTCACTATGGTTATGCTGCAAGTTTCCACCATGATTAGGCATGGCTTAGGCTAGCCGCCCAGTCGTTTCTCTAACACATATACATAACTCCATGAACTTACGATCTCCCCTTTTATTTCACACCGCCGACATCCGCAAACAAAAGATCATGATATCAACTGGGTAATTTTCTCATAATAAGTTTAATTTGGAAGATAGATAAAAACATGAATATACTTGGAATGGTGTAACACACCATGCATAGGAATTTATAGTGGACTCTTTGGAATAACTTGGTTTCTTGGGAGTTGGATGCATGAGTAGATCTTACTCAGTACAAGTGGAGGCTAGCAAAAGACTGGGAGCGACCAACTAAGAGAGCAATAATGGTCATAATTATGTAGAGCGACAAAACATTATTAATCAAAGCATAAACTGATATCACAAGTCAAAAAGTAAATGATCATAGAGGCTAAGGTGACTGGTTCATAGTCATAACATGGTGTGATCATGTGCCAAGTCAACCCAAACAAAGCATCAAATGAGAATACCACAATATTATGCTTTTGTATGCTAAAACAACGCATGATTCTTGCAAGGCACATTAAGCAATCTCAATTGTTTGGAACAACTCATGCTATAGCAATAATCACTAAGCATAAGATCAAAGCAACATCTAGCATGGCATGATAAAGTATAAGCCACAGTCAAAACAAGCTCCCTTTTGTACCACTATAAGCATGAAAATTTCTACTCTTTTCCAACAGCAATCAACTTATTTGAAACAAAAAGGTGCAAAAGCAGGGTCCAACCACTTTATTCAAGAAAACTAAACAAACGAAAACCAAAAATAAAAACTAAGACACTCTAAGTGTTGGAGATATGCCCAAGAGGCAATAATAAAGTGGTTATTATCATATCTTCATGCTTATGATAAATGTTTACATACCATGCTATAATTGTATTAACCGGAAACATTAATACTTGTGTGATTTGTAAACATAAAAGAGTCCCTATTAAAGCCTCTTGTTAAACTAGCTTGTTGGTTAATATATGATCATGGTTTCCTAATCATGAACATAGAGATGTTATTAACAACTGGGTCATATCATTAGGAGAATGATGTGATGGACATACTCCTATAGTTAAGCGTAGCATAAAGATCAAGTCATTCAATATAGTTTATTTGCTATAAGCTTTCTGATACATAGTAACCAAATTCCTTCGACCATGAGGTCATGCAATCACCATCACCGGATGGATGCTTTGATGACATCAAACACCACTTCGTAACTGGGTGGTTATAAAGGTGGCATTGAGTGTTCGGAAGGTATGTGTTGAGGCACATGGATCAAGAGTGGGATTTGTCCATCCATATGACAAATAGATATACTCTGGGCCCTCTCGGTGGAATGTCATCCAATTAGCTTGCAAGCATGTGACTGGCTCATAAGGGATCACATATCACGGGAACGAGAAAAGAGTACTTATCGGTAACGAGGTTAAACTAGGTATGCAGAGATACCGACGATCAAACCTCGGATAAGTAAAGTATCGCGAGACAAAGGGAAATTGGTACGTATGTAAATGGTTCATTAGATCACAAAGTAATCGTAGAAATATGTGGGAGCCATATGAATTTCCAGATTCCTCTATTAGTTATTGATCGGAGAAGTGTCTCAGTCATGTCCGCGTAATTCACGAACCGTAGGGAGACACACTTAAGGATTCGATGTTGTTTAGTAGATATGGAAAGTGAGTAAAGAGACTGAATGTTGTTCGGAGTCTCGGATGGGATCCGGGATATCACGAGGAGATCCGGAATGGTACGGAGAATAAGATTCATATAAGGAAAGTCCAATTCTGGAGTTCGGGAATAGTTCCGGTGTTTTCATCAGAATGTTCTAGAAGGGTCTAGAAGGTTCACCGATCCAGAATGGGAAGGGTACATGGACGTGTCATGACAAAGTGGAATGGTTACATCATGTCCTAGGTCACTTGGCTAGACACTTGGAAGAGAGAAATCAAACTCTAGTTTGAAAGTAAAAGGCCAGTTTGCAAAAGTCAAACTGGGACAATAATTTCCAAGTGGGGGAAGAGAAGGAAACCTAGGGAGAGAAGGTTTCCCTTCCCTCCTCCAAACTGCCGGCCAACTAGGGAGTTGGGGGAGGACTCAGCTAGCCCTAGCCGTCCCTCCCACCTATAAAATAAAGGGAGGGGCGCCCCCTCTCCCTACACCTTGCCCCTTAGCTGGCGCCCCCTCTAAACTCTAGGCCAGCCGCCGCCCCCTTCTAGATGCGGCTGCCCTAGATCTCCTCTAAACCGCCGTCTAGCTAAACCCTAGCCGCCAGTTACCTCTAAACTCTTCGTCCCTCTAAACCCTAGATTGCCAAGGTCCTCTCTCTACTCCACCATACTCGCTCTGGCTTAGGCGAAGCCCTGCGGGATCTTCCCTCTACTTCCGACACCACGCCGTCATGCTGCCGGAATCGCGAGGGGAGAACTACAACCTCCGCTGCCTACTAGAACAAGGAAGGGGAAGGTCTTCATCGAGTACCATACGTGTGACCAACTGCGGGAGCGCTGCCGGAACGCGGCGGCGGAAGGATCGTCTATGCGATCTTGAGATCGGCAAGTGAACAACTACATCACCCACGAGAATCTGCTCTCGTTAACCGCTTTGGATCTTCGAGGGTTAGTACTCTATCAACTTGTTGCACTAATCTAGTAGATAGATCTTGGCTTGATCATAGATTAGATCTTGATTGTGTGTTCATGCGGTATAAATTTTTTGTTTTCCATGCTACGAACCCCGCCAGTGGTATCAGAGCCGTGTCTATATGTAGATCTGTTGCACGAGTAGAACACAATGGTCATTGTGGGAGGTGGTGCTTTTATTATCAATTTCTTCTTGTGTACTTTGCATCTTGCGGTATGGTGGGTTGAAGCGGCCCGGGCTAACCTTACATGACATCGTTCATAAGACTTGCCCCATGCTCGGCATGCAACTTGTATTGCATAAGTGGCTCTGTGGGTATCTGTCTCTCCCATCATAGTAAAGATTCAATTTACAATGGGCACTTTATAGTTCAAGCATCAATGTTGTGGTTCTTGTTCGTAAGTTAGAACGACACTTATTGAAAGCCCCAAACCACATAAAACATGGAAAGAAAATTAGAGGAGTCTAACTTTGTTTTGCAGGGGTGTGTTGTGATGTGATATGGCCATGTTTGTGATTATATATGATGTATGGAATGTTCCTTATTATAAGTTGGCAACCGACATGAGCCATATGGTTGTCTTTTAAATTCCGTTAAGACCTACGTGTCTATTATTCAAAGTAGTTGTAATAATTGATGCTGGTGGACGACAACCATGGAGCGGCGCCATTGACCTTAACGCCACGCCGGTGATGATGGAGATCATGTTCGTGCTTGAAGATGGAGATCGGAAGCACAAGAAGAAAGGCCATATCATATCACATATTTTGAATTACATGTGATGTTAATCCTTTTATGCATCTTGTATTGCTTAGTTCGCGACGGTAGCATTATAAGATGATCCCTCTCAAAAATATCAAGTTATAGAGTGTTCGTCCTTAGTAGGCACCGTTGCCAAAGTTGGTTGTTTCGAAGCACCACGTGATGATCGGGTGTGTTAGATTCTGCGAGTGTATACAATGGGATCAAGCCATATTTGCTCATGCGGAAGCTAAGGTTTTATCTTGACGAGCCTACCATGTACAGACATGGTCTCGGAACACGGAATACCGAAAGGTAAAGCATGAGTCATATAGATGATATGATGAACATGATGATTGTTCGCCTTTGAAACTATATCATGTCACATGATGATCGGACTTGGTGTAGTGAATTTGGTTCGTGTGATCACTAAAACAATGTGAGGGATATTGTTTTAAGTGGGAGTTCAACGACAATATGATTAAAAGTTGAACACTATTTATCATAAATTAAATCAAAGTGAATTTGCATAGTTGTTGTAGTCATTGGCATCCGTTTACCACCTTGCACTTAGTTATAATTGAGATAATAGAACTATAGAATTATGGGTAGTTACTTTACGAACCGGTATCGTATTGTTTTAAAGTGTTGATCTAAAGTTTAAAAGTCCTATTGCAAACTTTTAGTAAGTTCCAATTACTCCGTGAAGTTTAATATTTGGTATTAAATCAAAAGTGACAATTCCAGTGTTAGTATATAAGTATCATGTTTGTCTCCATGATTATTGATATTCAAAAGATTGTTTTAATATCAAGGTTATCTAGGATCTGAAAGAGTTGTTTCAGAAACCATGATGTGTGGAAGATATTGCGATATCTGAAATAATGTTTTGGTTGCAACATGAGAGAGTATAATATGGCAAAGTTTATGTTCTCATATTTGATGAGAATTTGAAAAATGTTGGAGACGCTTGTCGTCCTAATCCTCTAAAAGGTTTTGGAGAGCAACATTATACTCGTAATTCACCGTTATAAGCTAAAGTAGCTTGATCATGAATAGTTCCATGATAAGGATGAATATTTAATGTAGCTAAAATGTTTACTACACTAAAATATTACTAAAGAATGGAATTTGAAAGAACACCAAACATTTGATTATGGTGATCTACTTCAAAGTGCAAGTCCAAAGACATTGGTATTTAACTATACATGTTTTGGACTATGTGCCATAAGTATGGCGCCACTGTTGATGTTGATTCTTTTGAAAGGATAAAGAAATACTGAAAGAGAAATCTAATAAATATTTGGCAGAAGAGAAAAGACTAAAATTGTTCAACTTAGATATATAGAGGATATACATGTTATGGCTGTATTCTTTGCTTGTTAAACAATGTAGTTCTTGAGTATTGGATACTGAATTTGTTGGTGTCAATCGTCATATAGAACAACACAATTCATGAACTACAATGGCCTAAAGTAACTAGCAAAAGAATATGTGATGATGCTCATCGAGAACAAATAAAGGGTTGTTGTGTTGCTCGTTGAAATCAAAACTTACCTTCAAGATTTGTTTTCAATAATTGTTATTTCGATCAGGTATTATGAGAACAAAAGGGTTGTTCAAATAATTGCCGTAATCCATAAAAGACGGATGGTTTACAAATATCGTTGGAGAAATCACATCCATAAAACTAGTGCTAAAAATGTCTAAAGACAAATTGATTGAAAGATCACTTAGAAAGTGACATCGATGTTTAAATTATATTGGAAAGGAAGCATGAAGAAACTCCATGTGGATGGAATTTTGGAGTCTTTTGATTTTTGATCAAATGACGCTTGCGAAACTTTCCTAGAGATAATTAAAACTCCATTCATAGGCCAAAAGTGAACGAATGACTAGCTTATTGAAATTGTACATAGAGATGTATAAAGCCCATTATCTGTAGTCAAGAGCGATGGATTTCAACTTCATATGCTTTCTCCGAAAATTTGAGTGAATATATGAATATTTACTTAATAAGGATGAAGTGTGAAACATTTGAAAAGTTCAAAGATTTTCAAGATGAAGTGCAAAATCAATGTAACAAGAAAATAAAGGATTTATGATAGGATCATAAAGGGAGATATTTGAGTTACAAGTTTAGCATAACACCTAAGATTTGAGGAATCGTTCCATGGATTTGCGTTTCCCGAAACACCATATGAGTATGGAATAATCGAGATATGCAATGAAACCTTGTTTGACATGGTAAGATCAAAGGTGTAATTCATAAAACTTCCATTATATTTTAAAGATTAAAAGCTTTAGAGACTATCTCTTTTTTAGTGAAAAGATCTCCATCATGATCCGTTGAAATGAAGCCATATAAAGTTATGGTTTGGGATAAAACCCAAGTTGTCCTTTCTTAAAACATTGGTATGCTATGCATAAGAAAGATGTTTGCAACCAAAATCGGATGAACATATCTTTGTATGTTATTTTGAATAATAGTTGAGTATTCCTCCATAACACCAAAGACAAAAATGTTTGTCACTTAGAACGTCAAGTTTCTTTGAGAAAGGAATTTTTCGTGAAAAGTTAAGTGGGAGGACAATAGAACTTTGATAAGGTTAAAAGAACCTTAGCTATATGTGCAAAGTTGCGCAACGCCTAAAAGTGTTCTGGAGGAAGAAACAATGCTCATGGCTCACCTGCCTCAAAGGTTGTGGTCACAGAGGTCTAAGTTCCTATTGAACCAAGTAGGTCGGGTAAACAATCAAATACCAAGATTTGAGAGTTAAATCATTATTTGATAATAATGATCCGACTACATGCAAAGAAGCGACGATGGGCCCTGACTCCGTCAAATGGTTTGAAGCCATAAAATCCGTGATAGTTCCATATACGAGAGATCAAGCTTTGAACTTGAAAGACCCTTTGAAAAGGTGCAAGACCCTACAGTCGTATTTGGATCTATGAAGAAATAGACATGGATGTTTCACATCTATGAAATTATCGACATGTCAGGAAAGAGTTTACGACAATATTCAAATAGTTGACTATGACAAGATTCGATCTTTCATTAAGCGATATTTAGTCTAGACGGATTAATATAGCAACCACTACATATAATTTTGTTATGTGGTAGTTGAATAAACAAAACAAGTTCTTCTAATGGAATGGTTACCTAAGACGTGTGCATGACACAGTCCAAAGGGTTTTGTTAATTCAAAGGATGCTAAAAGCATATGCAAACTTCAATGGTTAAATTAAGCATCACAGAGTTGGAATCTTCACTATGATGAAACTGTTAAAAGAGTTTAATTTCATCAGAGACGATGAAGATGCTTGCATTTGCAAGAAATTAAGTGGAAGCGATAAGACATGTTTCTAATACATTATATGAAAGATATATTGTTGATTGGAAATGATGTATCTTTTTATTGACACAGGTTAAGAATTTCATCTCGATGAAAGGCTTAGGCAGAACCCGAATATTTGGCATCAATGTCTATATGGATAAATTGTGACGCCAATATGGTTGTGCCAGAAGTACATAGATGAGATATTGAATGAGTTCAATATAGAAACTACAAGAAAGGTTCTTGTTGCACAGGAAGGATTGAATAAAGATTCAAGTATTTTTGATAGATAAAATCACAAAGAGTATTTTATCAATCATGTTGTGATGTGTACAAATCCAGATATGTCCTATGCTATAAATGTTATAAGCGTATACCAGAATGATTCATAAGATGATTATTGGACAATAGTAAAAATATTCATATGATCTTTTAGAAGAACTAAGAATATATTATTTTGTAGAAGTGACAAATAGATGGTTAGTTCATTGTAAAAGTATTACATTGATACTAGTTTTGTCACAAAGTATAAATTAAGTTTATCTCAATCTAAACTAAGGGTGGCACAAGATGATAGAAAGTAATTTCCATAATGGATTTGGATGAGTTCCAAAGTTAAGACATTGTGACAGATACTACAACAAAAGGCTAAGTATATGACTGCTATTATAGCAGCAAAAGAGGGCATTTGTGTCAAGTAGTTTGTTATCAAACTAGGTGTAGTTCACAGTGTGTGTGTACTATGAAGATATATTGTACGACAATATTATCAACATGTTTTAACCCCAAGGAACTAAAGGTCTCACAAAAGGACCAAATTTATACAAATCCATCTCATTAGAGAATGAGTGATGCGTAGAGACGCAAAGACATGCAATTACACACGGACCTGAAAGTGTCAGATCCGGAGATCAGTTGACCACTAGCGATCGTGTAAATACAACAACGGAAAGCCATAGGTGTTGAATGCACAAAGGTTTGAAACTAGATTATTGACTCTAGTGCAAGTGGGAGACTGTTGGAGATATGCCCAAGAGGCAATAATAAATTGGTTATTATCATATATTCATGCTTATGATAAATGTTTACATACCATGCTATAATTGTATTAACCGGAAACATTAATACTTGTGTGATTTGTAAACATAAAAGAGTCCCTAGTAAAGCCTCTTGTTAAACTAGCTTGTTGGTTAATATATTGTAACTACCTCGGTGAATTACGCTCCTAGTTACAAGCCTGGATGAGCGGAAATGGTTGAAATAGTACGGTGGGGCCCAAATGCCACTCACAGGTAGACCTTTCGGCCGTCCCAACCATTTCTAAACATCGGGACAAGAACGGGCGGCGTAATCGGCAGGCGAAGGGATCAACTACATACACAAATGAGTATGTATGCAAGCCACCATACAACAGTACATCAGAGCCATTCCATCTAAAAAGAAAGGAAATATAGCAACGCCATACGGCAAGATCCAAATATCCTAGATAGATATAATAGTTTAGGATATCTCCTCATACATCAATCAACAGAGTATCAAGCGGAAGCGGAAGACAAAATCCGAGTACGGATAAGAAGCAAATTGGCATAAGATGCCCCATAAATAAGCAGATCCCGCCCACAGATCTCACGGATCCCCGTTCCCGGAATCTCTACACCGAATGATCATTGCCCACATCGTCCGTCTCTTCCACCCAGTATCCATCTTGCGAATGTACCTGTTCATCTGAACCAATAATTTATCGTGTGAGACCCTAGGGGTACTCAGCAAGTCTTTATGCCACTAAAGGGGACACAACCTGGGGTGACGCAATTGCAGCAAAATATAACCCTAACAATGCTAAAGATACTCGCTAACCATTCGCCTAACCATAGATAGACGGATGTCCGTGAACTAATAACAACAGTTATAACAATTATAACGGTAATCTTAACAGATCCATCCTCCTCCCCGCTTACCGACGAGGAAGCGGACGAACAACCCCCCCCCATCCGTTGGCAGTTTTATTATCCATTCCATGAGTGTTGCACTATTTACTAGTCAGGTACCTAGTCTAGTCAAATTAAAAGCGGTACTTTAGTTATACTTGTCTATGATCGAGAAACTGTGCTCCAAGTCGTCCATAACCGTGGACACGGCTTTCAGAAAGTTTTACCCTGCAGGGGTGCACAAATAGCAACACACACTCGATATGCCTCGGAAAAACCAAATCAAAACCCAACAAGGCAGTCACGACAAAGCAATTACAGGATTCAGAAATATTTCAGGGGGCCACCCCATTAAGCTACCCGCGACGAAGTTGGCCGACTCCGAGACGGACTCAAGGTTTGCGTCAATGGCTGTAAACGACTGGGAACCCGAAAATGTGACTGGGCTTGTCGATACCACGAAAACACTCCGCTTGCCTAAACAGTACAGTGTGCAGTACCTCGCACAATTTAAATAAAGCAGTAAAGCATGGCATAAGTACAGTATAGTAAATAAAACCTCAAACTAGTTTGTGGCCCCAAGAAATAAGAATGAATCAAGCTCTGGCTCAGGGGGGGTCCATAAGGCCTCCCGGATGTGGATAGCGCGAATATTCTTGGAACAGGAATCAAGTAGTCGGGGTCTTACGGGACACAAGTGAGCCTGAAAAACCAAATAGCAAATATGGCTCACCGATGCCACTTTCATTAGTTCTCCCATTACTACTCAGGTTAAGTTGTTTAGGTACCTCGTTATCCATCCGACACTCACATACCCTACACATGCTGTTCTACGACTCACATGGCTCAAACAACTCCTGTAGTAATGGCTCATAGGATGGAGGAACAAGCTTCAGTGGGGTTTAAAAGTAAAGGCTATGCAGTACTTGGGATTCAATTTAATGCAATCGCGACTCAATGATGCAGGAATAAGATAGAGGCAATAGGTACTATATGTATGCAAGCATGTGGTAGTGCTTGCCTGGCAGCTCAGTTGAAGCGAGAGAAGGATCTGGGTAGTGCTCCTGGTTCTCTTGATATATCCCCTGCTCAGCGTCTATCCGAAGAAGAACCAAACAAACAAGGGCCAACATAAATAAAGTGCACAAGCATATGAATAAAATGCGACAAGCAAACAATCATGCCATGATGAATGATGCACAATTTGCATGGCAATAGGTAGCATGGCATAGGTGAGGTGTGGAATACAAAAATAAATCATTTTATTGGGTTTTGGCCCCATTTTATCCTCATATTAGTTGCTGTATACAATATATTTATATGATGCATGCTTCAAAACAAACCAAGGAATGCATAAACAGAAAGGTCTCGTCGATCTAATCATTTTAGACATATTATTTGTTAAATTTGGACTTATAAAACAAAAGTTATTAATTAAATGAGTCAAAAGGGCATTTTATTGTAATTTAAAGCAACTTGAATTTTTAAGTGTTCAAAATATATTTTGGATGGCATATTTGAATTCCTCATATTTTTCTGGTTTGAAAACATATATTATTTGTATTATTTGGAATTATATTTTAAAAGATAATTAAAAACAGAATTAAATTGGAATTTGAATTAAATTTGAAAAGGTCTGAATTAAACAGAATACGGGAAAAACTTTTTATACACAGATTTAGCTAGCCACAGTCAATGACCAGTGGGGCCAGCAGCTGACTCAGCAGCACACTGCGCAGAAACGCTTTTTACACCGCGGCAGTGCCCAGCCCGTGACACTGACAGATGGGACCCGCTGGCTCGCAGACCCACTTGACAGAGAAAGGTGGGGGGCTGACCACGTGGCGCGGCGAGGGAGCGCGGGTTGAGACTAAGATACTAGGGGGGCTCTTTTGCAAGATCGAACGGCGGCTGACTGGTGGGCCAAAAAGGAGCACGGGTTGATGTAGAAAAAGAGGCAGGGGGTTATGCGCAAAAGGACGCCCGACCCCACTGTTCCTCTTCTCCGCGGACGGATCGGTGCTCGCATCGGCAGAGCGCGGTGCGCGGGACTCGAACGCGCGATCTGGGGTGTGCGCGCAGAGGCGGAACCACTGCGGTGGCCTGGGGTTGCTGCTGGGGTACGGCTGCGCGGCTAGATGAGGGCTAAGCGATGCTAGCGCGAGCAGACAGAAAGGAGCGGCGGCGAGCGGAGGGCGTTCGACGAAACGATCGGTGCACACAGGAAGCGACGCTGGACAGGGACTTGTCCAGGGTGGTCAGAGGCTCACCGAGAGTGCGTCAGTGTAGGTGGATCGGGTCGAGGCGCAGCAGAGCGACGGCTATGCAGAGGCCGAGCGGACTAGGGTTTCGCGTCGGGTCGGCGGTGGTCCAGCGCTCCTGGGGCGTCTCCTCCTCGACGGCGGGTACAGGCGGACTCCTAGGCGTCTCCTCGTTCTCCCAGGCCTCTTCTCGGACGTGCTGCACGGCTGGAACGACTGGGCGTGGTGGAGGCCGACGGTGGGCGGCGCTGGGGTGGCTGGCGGCGATAGAGAAGAAGGGTGGAGGGCCAGGGCGCCTCGGCCAGATCTGGAGAGGCCAGAGGAGAGCCGAGGGAGGTGGTGGTAAGGCAGGGGAGAGGGAGGTGCCGTGCGGGAGTGGTTGGATAAAGGTGGCCTCGGTGGTCACCTTTCCTCCTCTCCTCACGTGCTCGGCTGGTTCGGGCAGGGCAGGGGCAGGTAGATGGGGACGTCCAGGTGGGGCAGGGCGAGGCCAAGGGCAAGGGCAGGCTCGGGTGCCCCTTATGGCAGAGAGAAAGGAGAGGGGGAGAGGCTCGGGTGTAGCTAGGGTTGGAGCTAGGATAGGAGAGAGAGGGGTATGGCTCGGGTAGGGTTTGGTTCTAGGGTAGCTAGGGCAGGGGTGAGGTGGCCAGGGAGAGAGGGTGGCCGGTGGGGCCAGCTAGGTAGAGAGAAGAGAGAGAGGCCGAGAGAGAGGGGTGGTAGCTTAGGGTTTTGTATAGAGGGGGGGCATGTTAGATTAGAGAGGGACTAGGGTTTAGGAGAGAGGGGGTATGGTGATGATGGGTAGGTGAAAAGGGTGGTAGGGTTTAGGATTAGATAGAGGATTAGGGTAGGATGGTTTAGGGTTTAGATAGGATACACAAGATCATGCATGGATGGTGGAGAAAAAGGAGAGGGAGGTGAAGAAAAGAGAGAGAGATGGATAGATGTGTGTGGTTTGGATTCACTCAAAATGCAATTAAAATCCAAATGACAAGCAAAAAGGTGGTTCTTGCATGGGCCATGCATCATTAATTAATACCATGATTTTTTTATGTGAAAACAAGATTACATCACATGGCATTAACCTTAGGCATTCCCACAAGTGGAATACAGCCAAGCAAGAATTTAAAGGAAAAAACCCAAGTGGAATAGATGGAGATGATCATGTTTGGTTACAATTGGGACTTGCTAGTGTGTATATACCACTAGATGCTTAATAGTCCCCAAAATACCCCAACATGAGCATAAATCCATATTAATCCATATGGAAGCTGGGGAAAAGGGTTCCGCTCACAAGGCATGCAAAGGTGGCCATGTGGCTCTCATATATCAATAATGTGAAAACAACATGATGCCAAGATGAGAGCATGTGGAAAAGAATTGGATCCATCCCAACCCACATGAGCTAGAGGTAAAACCAATAAGTGCCAAGCCCATATTTAGTTGGATGGTGGAATTATAAGGTGGTGAAAGGAAAGGTGGTGGAGTTAACAAAAGATATGCCCCCAACTCAACTTGGGCATTACACAATATATCAAGACCCAAATACAATATCAAGAAGCAAATGCAATTAATAATGCCGATGAGATAAGAACCAAATCAAAAGGGTTTTATATGATGCTCAAATGCAAGGTGGCATGATGACATGAGCATGATATAATGATGATGCAGCAATTATATATTTGAAGTAGCCATTATATTACTAGACCAAGTAGCATTACAATTGTTAGACAATTGGGATGCTACAACTCTCCCCCACTAAACAGGAATCTCGCCCCGAGATTCTAGGAAGAAGAAGAAGAAACAAAGAGGGTAGGATACTTGGCACGGAGCTCATCTTCACGTTCCCAAGTGGCTTCATCAACAGAATGGTGCGACCACTGCACCTTGCAGAACTTGATGGACTTGTTGCGAGTCCTTCTTTCTGCGACTTCAAGGATTTTTGTGGGGTGTTCTTGATAAGACAGGTCTTCTTGAAGATTGATAAGCTCATGATCCACAGTCCTGCCGGGATCCTTGAAGCACTTCTTGAGTTGAGAGATGTGGAAAACATCATGGACATTGAGTTTTTCCGGGAGCTCAAGAGCATAAGCAACTTCTCCTCTTCTTCCACGAATTTTGAAGGGACCGATGTATCTAGGAGCCAGCTTTCCTTTGATACCAAAATGGTGCGTGCCTCTCATGGGAGTGACACGAAGGTAAACGAGATCACCAGGGACATACTCCATGTCCGTGTGCTTTCTGTCATAATTGCTCTTCTGGCGACTTTGAGCAATCCTCAGATTTTCAAGAATGATGTGAACCTTCTCCTCCGCTTGAGTCACAATGTCAGGGCCAAACAAGATCCTTTCACCTGCACCCGACCAACCAATCGGAGTTCTGCATTTGCGACCATAGAGAGCCTCAAATGGTGCCATCTTTAGACTTTTCTGGAAGCTGTTGTTGTAAGAGAATTCAGCATAAGGAAGACATTCTTCCCACTTCATGCCAAACGAGATGACGCAAGCACGGAGCATATCCTCCAGAATCTGATTGATCCTTTCCACTTGTCCTTGCGACTGAGGGTGGTAAGCTGTGCTGAAGTTCAACTTTGTTCCCAAAGCATTTTGGAAACTCTCCCAGAACTTGGAAGTGAAGATGCTTCCACGGTCTGAACTGATCTCGAGAGGAACCCCATACAGAGAGACAATTCTGTTGATATAGAGCTCAACCAACTGAATTGCAGAAATTGTTTCCTTGACGGGGAAGAAGTGAGCCACTTTAGAAAGCCTGTCAATGACAACAAAGATTGCATTGTTGCCCTTCTGCGACCTTGGGAAACCAGTTATGAAGTCCATCTCCACTTTCTCCCATTTCCATTCCGGGGGTTTCAATGGCTGTAGAAGACCGGAAGGTTTCTGATGGACAGCTTTCACTCTGCGGCAGACATCACACTCCGAGACATACTTGGCACAATATCTTTTCAAACCAGGCCACCAATATTGTGTTTTCAAGTCCATGTACATCTTTGTGCTGCCAGGATGGATAGAAAGAACAGAATCATGCGCCTCCTTGAGAACTTGCTCTCTCAAACCTGGGTAGTTCGGAACAAACATCCGGTGTTCAAAGAAAAGCGTGCCTTGATCATCCACGTGGAAGGACTCATACTTAGGAAGCTGAAGCCTAGAGATGATCTTTCTTGTGTACGGATCACCAAGCTGAGAAGAGCGAACCTTTTCTTCCAAGAGGGGGGTTGCTAGAAGGTTCAGGAGATACCCTTGTTCCACAATTTCAAGGTTGAGCTGACGGAATTCCTCGCACAAGAGAGGTTGTTGTTCTTCCACCATGAAGTTGTTGACATAAGCTTTGCGGCTGAGAGCATCTGCCATGACATTAGCTTTGCCCGAAGTGTAGTTGATGGTCAGATCGAAGTCATTGATTGCTTCAATCCACCTCCTCTGCCGAAGGTTGAGATCAGGCTGTGTGAAGATATACTTCAAGCTCTTGTGATCAGAAAAGATCTCACAACGGTTGCCAAGCAAGTAGTGCCTCCATACTTTCAAAGCAAAGACAACTGCTGCGAGCTCGAGGTCATGTGTAGGATAGTTGATCTCATGCGTCTTCAACTGTCGAGAGGCATAAGCAACAACTTGTTTTTCTTGCATAAGGACCGCACCCAATCCTTGCAAAGAGGCGTCACAGAATATCTGGAACGGCTTGGATGTATCCGGAGGAACCAAGACTGGTGTGGATGTGAGCTTCTCTTTGAGCGTCTCAAAGCTTGCTTGACATGCAGGAGTCCAAAGGTATTTCTTGCCTTTCTTGAGGAGATCGGTAAGAGGCTTCGCTATCTTCGAAAAGTTCTGAACGAAGCAACGGCAATAACTAGCCAAACCAAGGAAACTCCGCACTTCTTTGACATTGACAGGAGGAAGCCATTCAACAATTGTCTTCACAGTTTCCGGATTGACTGCAATGCCCTGGGCAAAGATGACGTGACCAAGATAGGTTACTTGAGGCAGCCAAAACTCACACTTGGAGAACTTTGCATACAGGCGGTTCTCACGAAGCTTGCTTAGGACACACCGAAGGTGTTCTTCATGCTCTTCTTGTGACTTAGAATAGACTAGGATGTCATCCAGATAGACCACAACGAACTTATCAAGATACTCCATGAAAACCGAGTTCATGAGCCTCGAGAAGGTGGCAGGTGCGTTGGTGAGACCGAAAGACATGACCGTGTACTCATACAGGCCATAGCGGGCGGTGAAAGCTGTTTTAGGAACATCTTCCTTGCGAATCTTGATTTGGTGATAACCACTTCTCAAGTCAAGTTTAGAGAATACCACGGCTCCAGCTAGCTGATCGAAGAGATCATTAATCCGCGGAAGGGGATATTTATTCTTGATGGTTTTAGCATTGAGAGCCCGATAGTCAACACAAAGTCTATCAGTCTGGTCTCGCTTTTTCACAAAGAGGGTAGGGCTACCCCAAGAAGAAGTACTGTGTTGAATGAAGCCCAACTTCTCTTGTTCATCAAGCTGACGTTTGAGTTCAGCCAACTCAGCAGGACCCATTTTATAAGGCCGCTTGGAGATAGGAGTGGTACCAGGTTCAAGCTCAATTACAAACTCAACCTCACGATCCGGAGGCATACCTGGCAACTCTTAAGGAAAGACATCTGGGAACTCACAGACCACCGGAACACTCTGAATAGCCTCCATAGCATCAACATTCAGAGCCGCCAAAGAGAAAAGCTGGATAGCAGGAGTCAGACTTGGAGAATAGACTATATGGCCTTCAGGAATCTTCAGAGAAACCGAGCGTTCAGCACAATCAATTACAGCTGCATTTGCTGTCAACCAATCCATGCCCAAGATGACATCAATGTCAGAATTGCCCAGAACAATTAAGGAAGCCGAGAACGAAGAGCCACCAATCTCAATTTGATTGCCATGGCTGATTTTAGAAGCTGCCATTGTTGCTCCAGGAGAAAGGACCATTAACCGCTTAAGGAGAGGATCCATAGCTAACTCATTCTCATTTGCAAACTTGTGAGAAACAAAAGAATGCGATGCACCAGAATCAAACAAAACTCGTGCAGGGACTAAGTTAACGGATAGCATACCCATCACAACTCCAGGTGCATGCTCAGCTTGAGCGGCGTTGACACAGTTGGCACAAGCAACAGTAGACCCAGGCTTGGTGTTGATGTTGAGAGCCCGAGGTGGTGGTGCACGAACCATAGGAGAGCTTGCCGCAGATCTTGGAGGTGGTGGAGGGAGAGCCTTGTTCTTCATCGGACAGTTCCAGTTCTGATGCCCAGTGTTTCCACAAGTGTAACAAGCACCAGGTGGACGTGGAGCAACGTAGCCAGGGACTCCGCCAGGCGCTCCAGGGTAGTGGTGGTTGTAGCCCCTGGGAGCAGCAGTGAGGAAGTTTGGTGGCCTTGCCGCGAAGCTTGAAGGTCTTGGTGAAGCCGGGAGCAACGGTGGGGTGTTAGGAACCCAGACACGACGCTTAGAAGGAGCTGACATAGCTGAAGAGCTTGCTGCATCACGGTTGTGTTTCTTTGACTCCTCGAACACTTGCCTACTTGCCTCTTCCTGCAGAGCTGTATGCTAAAGTTCCAGAAAAGACGCCGGCCTTGCATGTGTGATTGCAGACTTAATCGATGCATTGAGCCCTTTCCTGAACCTCTTTTGCTTCTTCTTGTCATCAGAGATCTCATCGCCACCATAACGAGAAAGGTTCATGAAGTTCCTGATGTAGGTGTTGACATTATCATTGCCCTGCTTGAGGTTGAGAAACACTTCCTTCATCCTCTCCATGACAATTTCTGACAGATACTGCTCTTTGAAAGCTCCAGTGAACTGTCCCCAAGTAGGCTGAAAACCAGTGTGGTTTGCCTTCAGGTAATTCTCCCACCAGAGAGCTGCATCTCCCTTCAGAAGGTGAGTAGCACACTTTACCCATTCTTGCTTAGGAACATCAGCAGTTGCCAGTAACCTTGACATCTCCCGCAACCAATCATCAGCATCAAGTGGTTGATCAGAAACATCGAATTGGCGTGGGTTGAACTTCAGGAAGCTTTTGATGTCTCCTCGCTTGGGAGGTGGAGGTAGCGGAACAAACTCATTCCTCCTGACACTTTCTTCAAACCGCTGTTGGTTCTGCTGCATTGCTGCCAAGGCATTAGCGATGCTCGACAACGCTGCCCCCAGTTCAGGTTGTATGTCCTCCTCAGAACGGCGTGGTGGTGCCATCCTGTGATTGATATAAGACACAAGTCAGTACTATAATGGAGAATAATAATAATCCAAAATAGTACCAAGATGGAATTAATCAAGATTAAAGGATACTATTTACTAAGATGATATTAAAATATCAACAAAGTTCAAAGCACCTAGAAGATATTAAGCATATCGCACACGACTGAAAAGGAGTGTGGTACACAAATATATCAAAGAAAAATTTTCCACAAATTCCGGCATTAAAATACCAATAGATGCGCAAAATCCCTTAACGAATCAAGATTAGTGACTCTACCAACTCAATATACAAGAGCAATGATAAAAGTAGTGGTATGGTCGCGACTCCATCCCGCACTCAAATCATTACTCCGCACATGAATAAGTAAAACACATATCCCAACACTTCTTCTCACGATGAACCTAAATATTAGCAACTACGGAAACGAACACCTCAAACAAGATAACGTCGGATAACAAAGAGTAAGACAGATCGCGTCGGTATACAACGAATCAGATAGATCGCGTCGGTTGGCAAAAGCCTGTCGGTATGGAATGTACCAACAGTTGATAACCAAAGGCAGATAAGATAACATGTTGGATGCAACAGATAGACAAAGAATTACACACACACACACAGATACACAACCTATGGTACTACGGAAACCCAGAACACGTGAATCCTAGTTTGAATTTTAAGAAGAGGATTGAAAACGTTACACTTCCTTACCAGAAAAGGGTGGTGGTTGGGTAAGAAGAAAAATGGAAGCAGTCCTACTCTCACGTTTTGTTTTTCCCTAGTATACATAACTACTAAAATATTTGCTAGACAGACAACGACCATTTGGCTGAGACCCTGAAGGGCGGGATGGCTCTGATACCAATTGTAACTACCTCGGTGAATTACGCTCCTAGTTACAAGCCTGGATGAGCGGAAATGGTTGAAATAGTACGGTGGGTCCCAAATGCCACTCACAGGTAGACCTTTCGGCCGTCCCAACCATTTCCAAACATCGGGACAAGAACGGGCGGCGTAATCGGCAGGCGAAGGGATCAACTACATACACAAATGAGTATGTATGCAAGCCACCATACAACAGTACATCAGAGCCATTCCATCTAAAAAGAAAGGAAATATAGCAACGCCATACGGCAAGATCCAAATATCCTAGATAGATATAATAGTTTAGGATATCTCCTCATACATCAATCAACAGAGTATCAAGCAGAAGCGGAAGACAAAATCCGAGTACGCATAAGAAGCAAATTGGCATAAGATGCCCCATAAATAAGCAGATCCCGCCCACAGATCTCACGGATCCCCGTTCCCGGAATCTCTACACCGAATGATCGTTGCCCACATCGTCCGTCTCTTCTACCCAGTATCCATCTTGCGAATGTACCTGTTCATCTGAACCAATAATTTATCGTGTGAGACCCTAGGGGTACTCAGCAAGTCTTTATGCCACTAAAGGGGACACAACCTGGGGTGACGCAATTGCAGCAAAAGATAACCCTAACAATGCTAAAGATACTCGCTAACCATCCGCCTAACCATAGATAGACGGATGTCCGTGAACTAATAACAACAGTTATAACAGTTATAACGGTAATCTTAACAGATCCATCCTCCTCCCCGCTTACCGACGAGGAAGCGGACGAACAACCCCCCCATCCGTTGGCAGTTTTATTATCCATTCCATGAGTGTTGCACTATTTACTAGTCAGGTACCTAGTCTAGTCAAATTAAAAGCGGTACTTTAGTTATACTTGTCTATGATCGAGAAACTGTGCTCCAAGTCGTCCATAACCGTGGACACGGCTTTCAGAAAGTTTTACCCTGCAGGGGTGCACAAATAGCAACACACACTCGATATGCCTCGGAAAAACCAAATCAAAACCCAACAAGGCAGTCACGACAAAGCAATTACAGGATTCAGAAATATTTCAGGGGGCCACCCCATTAAGCTACCCGCGACGAAGTTGGCCGACTCCGAGACGGACTCAAGGTTTGCGTCAATGGCTGTAAACGACTGGGAACCCGAAAATGTGACTGGGCTTGTCGATACCGCGAAAACACTCCGCTTGCCTAAACAGTACAGTGTGCAGTACCTCGCACAATTTAAATAAAGCAGTAAAGCATGGCATAAGTACAGTATAGTAAATAAAACCTCAAACTAGTTTGTGGCCCCAAGAAATAAGAATGAATCAAGCTCTGGCTCAGGGGGAGGTCCATAAGGCCTCCCGGATGTGGATAGCGCGAATATTCTTGGAACAAGAATCAAGTACTCGGGGTCTTACGGGACACAAGTGAGCCTGAAAAACCAAATAGCAAATATGGCTCACCGATGCCACTTTCATTAGTTCTCCCATTACTACTCAGGTTAAGTTGTTTAGGTACCTCGTTATCCATCCGACACTCACATACCCTACACATGCTGTTCTACGACTCGCATGGCTCAAACAACTCCTGTAGTAATGGCTCATAGGATGGAGGAACAAGCTTCGGTGGGGTTTAAAAGTAAAGGCTATGCAGTACTTGGGATTCAATTTAATGCAATCGCGACTCAATGATGCAGGAATAAGATAGAGGCAATAGGTACTATATGTATGCAAGCATGTGGTAGTGCTTGCCTGGCAGCTCAGTTGAAGCGAGAGAAGGATCTGGGTAGTGCTCCTGGTTCTCTTGATATATCCCCTGCTCAGCGTCTATCCGAAGAAGAACCAAACAAACAAGGGCCAACATAAATAAAGTGCACAAGCATATGAATAAAATGCGACAAGCAAACAATCATGCCATGATGAATGATGCACAATTTGCATGGCAATAGGTAGCATGGCATAGGTGAGGTGTGAAATACAAAAATAAATCATTTTATTGGGTTTTGGCCCCATTTTATCCTCATATTAGTTGCTGTATACAATATATTTATATGATGCATGCTTCAAAACAAACCAAGGAATGCATAAACAGAAAGGTCTCGTCGAGCTAATCATTTTAGACATATTATTTGTTAAATTTGGACTTATAAAACAAAAGTTATTAATTAAGTGAGTCAAAAGGGCATTTTATTGTAATTTAAAGCAACTTGAATTTTTAAGTGTTCAAAATATATTTTGGATGGCATATTTGAATTCCTCATATTTTTCTGGTTTGAAAACATATATTATTTGTATTATTTGGAATTATATTTTAAAAGATAATTAAAAACAGAATTAAATTGGAATTTGAATTAAATTTGAAAAGGTCTGAATTAAACAGAATACGGGAAAAACTTTTTATACACAGATTTAGCTAGCCACAGTCAATGACCAGTGGGGCCAGCAGCTGACTCAGCAGCACACTGCGCAGAAACGCTTTTTACACCGCGGCAGTGCCCAGCCCGTGACACTGACAGATGGGACCCGCTGGCTCGCAGACCCACTTGACAGAGAAAGGTGGGGGGCTGACCACGTGGCGCGGCGAGGGAGCGCGGGTTGAGACTAAGATACTAGGGGGGCTCTTTTGCAAGATCGAACGGCGGCTGACTGGTGGGCCAAAAAGAAGCGCGGGTTGATGTAGAAAAAGAGGCAGGGGGTTATGCGCAAAAGGACGCCCGGCCCCACTGTTCCTCTTCTCCGCGGACGGATCGGTGCTCGCATCGGCAGAGCGCGGTGCGCGGGACTCGAACGCGCGATCTGGGGTGCGCGCAGAGGCGGAACCACTGCGGTGGCCTGGGGTTGCTGCTGGGGTACGGCTGCGCGGCTAGATGAGGGCTAAGCGATGCTAGCACGAGCAGACAGAAAGGAGCGGCGGCGAGCGGAGGGCGTTCGACGAAACGATCGGTGCACACAGGAAGCAACGCTGGACAGGGACTTGTCCAGGGTGGTCAGAGGCTCACCGAGAGTGCGTCGGTGTAGGTGGATCGGGTCGAGGCGCAGCAGGGCGACGGCGATGCAGAGGCCGAGCGGACTAGGGTTTCGCATCGGGTCGGCGGTGGTCCAGCGCTCCTGGGGCGTCTCCTCCTCGACGGCGGGTACAGGCGGCCTCCTAGGCGTCTCCTCGTTCTCCCAGGCCTCTTCTCGGACGTGCTGCACGGCTGGAACGACCGGGCGTGGTGGAGGCCGACGGTGGGCGGCGCTAGGGTGGCTGGCGGCGATGGAGAAGAAGGGTGGAGGGCCAGGGCGCCTCGGCCAGATCTGGAGAGGCCAGAGGAGAGCCGAGGGAGGTGGTGGTAAGGCAGGGGAGAGGGAGGTGCCGTGCGGGAGTGGTTGGATAAAGGTGGCCTCGGTGGTCACCTTTCCTCCTCTCCTCACATGCTCGGCTGGTTCGGGCAGGGCAGGGGCAGGTAGATGGGGACGTCCAGGTGGGGCAGGGTGAGGCCAAGGGCAAGGGCAGGCTCGGGTGCCCCTTGTGGCAGAGAGAAAGGAGAGGGGGAGAGGCTCGGGTGTAGCTAGGGTTGGAGCTAGGATAGGAGAGAGAGGGGTATGGCTCGGGTAGGGTTTGGTTCTAGGGTAGCTAGGGCAGGGGTGAGGTGGCCAGGGAGAGAGGGTGGCCGGTGGGGCCAGCTAGGTAGAGAGAAGAGAGAGAGGCCGAGAGAGAGGGGTGGTAGCTTAGGGTTTTGTAGAGAGGGGGGCATGTTAGATTAGAGAGGGACTAGGGTTTAGGAGAGAGGGGGTATGGTGATGATGGGTAGGTGAAAAGGGTGGTAGGGTTTAGGATTAGATAGAGGATTAGGGTAGGATGGTTTAGGGTTTAGATAGGATACACAAGATCATGCATGGATGGTGGAGAAAAAGGAGAGGGAGGTGAAGAAAAGAGAGAGAGATGGATAGATGTGTGTGGTTTGGATTCACTCAAAATGCAATTAAAATCCAAATGACAAGCAAAAAGGTGGTTCTTGCATGGGCCATGCATCATTAATTAATACCATGATTTTTTTATGTGAAAACAAGATTACATCACATGGCATTAACCTTAGGCATTCCCACAAGTGGAATACAGCCAAGCAAGAATTTAAAGGAAAAAACCCAAGTGGAATAGATGGAGATGATCATGTTTGGTTACAATTGGGACTTGCTAGTGTGTATATACCACTAGATGCTTAATAGTCCCCAAAATACCCCAACATGAGCATAAATCCATATTAATCCATATGGAAGCTGGGGAAAAGGGTTCCGCTCACAAGGCATGCAAAGGTGGCCATGTGGCTCTCATATATCAATAATGTGAAAACAACATGATGCCAAGATGAGAGCATGTGGAAAAGAATTGGATCCATCCCAACCCACATGAGCTAGAGGTAAAACCAATAAGTGCCAAGCCCATATTTAGTTGGATGGTGGAATTATAAGGTGGTGAAAGGAAAGGTGGTGGAGTTAACAAAAGATATGCCCCCAACTCAACTTGGGCATTACACAATATATCAAGACCCAAATACAATATCAAGAAGCAAATGCAATTAATAATGCCGATGAGATAAGAACCAAATCAAAAGGGTTTTATATGATGCTCAAATGCAAGGTGGCATGATGACATGAGCATGATATAATGATGATGCAACAATTATATATTTGAAGTAGCCATTATATTACTAGACCAAGTAGCATTACAATTGTTAGACAATTGGGATGCTACATATATGATCATGGTTTCCTGATCATGAACATAGAGATGTTATTAACAACAGGTTCATATCATTAGGAGAATGATGTGATGGACATACTCCTATAGTTAAGCGTAGCATAAAGATCAAGTCATTCAATATAGTTTATTTGCTATAAGCTTTCTGATACATAGTAACCAAATTCCTTCGACCATGAGGTCATGCTAATCACCATCACCGGATGGATGCTTTGATGACATCAAACACCACTTCGTAACTGGGTGGTTATAAAGGTGGAATTGAGTGTTCGGAAGGTATGTGTTGAGGCACATGGATCAAGAGTGGGATTTATCCATCCATATGACAGATAGATATACTCTGGGCCCTCTCGGTGGAATGTCATCCAATTAGCTTGCAAGCATGAGACTGGCTCACAAGGGATCACATATCACGGGAACAAGAAAAGAGTACTTATCGGTAACGAGGTTGAACTAGGTATGTAGAGATACCAACGATCAAACCTCGGATAAGTAAAGTATCGCGAGACAAAGGGAAATTGGTATCGTATGTAAATGGTTCATTCGATCACGAAGTAATCATAGAAATATGTGGGAGCCATATGAATTTCCAGATTCCTCTATTGGTTATTGATCGGAGAAGTGTCTCGGTCATGTCCGCATAATTCACGAACCGTAGGGAGACACACTTAAGGATTCGATGTTGTTTAGTAGATATGGAAAGTGAGTAAAGAGACCGAATGTTGTTCGGAGTCTCGGATGGGATCCAGGATATCACGAGGAGATCCGGAATGGTCCGGAGAATAAGATTCATATAAGGAAAGTCCAGAGTTCGAGAATAGTTCCAGTGTTTTCATCGGAATGTTCTAGAAGGGTCTAGAAGGTTCACCGATCTGGAAGGGGAAGGGTACATGGATGTGTCATGACAAAGTGGAATGGTTACATCATGTCCTAGGTCACTTGGCTAGACACTTGGAAGAGAGAAATCAAACTCTAGTTTGAAAGTAAAAGGCCAGTTTGAAAAAGTCAAACTGGGACAATAATTTCCAAGTGGGGGAAGAGAAGGAAACCTGGGGAGAGAAGGTTTCCCTACCCTCCTCCAAACCTCCGGCCAACAAGGGAGTTGGGGGAGGACTCGGCTAGCCCTAGCCGCCCCTCCCACCTATAAAAGAAAGGGAGGGGGCGCCCCCTCTCCCTACACCTTGCCCCTTAGCTGGCGCCCCGCCTCTAAACCCTAGGCCAGCCGCCGCCCCCCTTCTAGATGTGGCTGCCCTAGATCTCCTCTAAACCGCCGTCTAGCTAAACCCTAGCCGTCGGTTACCTCTAAACCCTTCGGCCCTCTAAACCCTAGATTGCCAAGGTCCTCTCTCTACTCCACCATACTCGCTCCGGATTAGGGGAAGCCCTGCGGGATCTTCCCTCTACTTCCGACACCATGCCGTCATGCTGCCGGAATCACGAGGGGAGAACTACAACCTCTGTTGCCTGCTAGAACAAGGGAGAGGAAGGTCTTCATCGAGTACCGTATGTGTGACCGACTGCGGGAGCGCTGCCGGAACGCAGCGTCGGAAGGATCGTCTACGCGATCTTGAGATCGGCAAGTGAACGACTACATCACCCACGAGAATCTGCTCTCGTTAACCGCTTTGGATCTTCGAGGGTTAGTACTCTATTAACTTGTTGCACTAATCTAGTAGATAGATCTTGGCTTGATCATAGATTAGGTCTTGATTGTGTGTTCATGCGGTAGAATTTTTTTGTTTTCCATGCTACGAACCTCGTCACCAAGAACAACACATCAGTGCATGAAACAATAAAAACGAAGTGTCTAAAAAGAGATCTGAGATTTTTATTGATGAAGAAGGGGATGCCTTGGGCATCCCCAAGCTTCGACGCTTTTACCTCTTGAATATTTCTTGGGGTGACACGGGGTGGAATCCCTAAGCTTGATCTTTTGTCCATTCTTCATCTCATTACATCATTCTTCCCCTACACTTGAAAATCTCCTTCATACAAAACTTCACACAATCTTCATTAGCAACATTAGTGTATTCAAGATAATAGGCCTTTGGGTTTAGTTTAAACACAAGGAAAACTTCCATTAAAACACAAGATATTGTAGCAATTCCTTTTAAAATCTCAAGTGATCAAGGAGAACTAAAAAAATAAACCGATTAAGAGGCAAATGAAAATAATGGCAGAAATCTGTCAAAACAGACCAGCAGGTAAAACCTGATTTTTTCGAAGACCTTCTATTGCTTAAATCGAAAAGTATTGAACTAACAAAAGTTAGATAACAACCTGGGGCATAAGCTTAGAAAATTACAGATCAATCGACATATAAGGATTTTTCACGAATTTTTACAGTGAAGCAAAAAAATCTGTTTCGGGACAACAACTTCCCCAAATCTTACTTATCTCTCATTAGAGGTTATTCTTGGCACAAAAACCATACAAAAAGGATAAGGAGAGGTCATTACAAAAGTAATAACTTCAAAGACTCAACAAAATAAAATCCTAACGAAATTTGGGCTATCTCCCAATAAGTACTTTTCTTTAATGCCTTTAAGTTAGGCATAGGAAGCATGAATCAAGTATTTTTAAATGAAGAAGCATTAAGATCAATACTAGAAATTTCTTCAACCAGTTAAGCTATCTCATCCAAATGATTTCTAGAGGATCCTCTCTCAAAACTCGTGGGTTTACTGCTTTCATCAAACGGGTTTTTAGGAACAATCCAATCAAAATTCTTTTCTAAGGCTTCATGCATTCCTACAAGTTTAAAAGGTATGGGTATTTTAATTTTATCTCCATTGGGTTGGGTTTTGTCCAACTTTTCTAATGTGCCCATAACATCTACACATGAGCCTAGCATATTAAAATGATCAAAGACCTTTTTAGCTTCTTTAGCAACATCATTGAATCCCTTAAGCAAAATTTCTAGAATAAAATCTCTCTTTTTAGTATCCTCAGTATATTTAAGTTTAAGAAACATTACTTGCATCATGGGGTTAAGGTTAACAAACCTAGCCTCCAACATGTGAACTAAAGAATCTACATCAATTTCATAATTAGGAGCAAGTTCTGCTAAAGATCTATCCTCAATATCCTCATGCTTGCTAACACGATTAAAGAATTCTTCAATATTTTCTTTCCCAATTATAGAACCACT
This sequence comes from Avena sativa, assembly GCA_916181665.1. Classification (NCBI taxonomy): domain Eukaryota; kingdom Viridiplantae; phylum Streptophyta; class Magnoliopsida; order Poales; family Poaceae; genus Avena; species Avena sativa. The sequence goes on from OV702296.1 coordinate 251,238,321, forward strand.
ACCTATTGAAAGGTATTTCAGGGTGAACTTAGGGATCAACATGGTGAGCTAGAACAAGGTGACAACTATAGGAAGAACTAATATTTTTGTGTTTTTTATAAGAAAAAACAAACCAAACGAAACTAAATTTTTTTGTATTTTTGAAAGAGAGAAACATGCAAAAAAAAGCAAAAGAAACTAAGAAAAACAAAAACAAAGTAAAGAGAATGGTTATGAGAGACTCCCCTTGCGAGAATCTTCTTTCTCCCTGAAAGGTGACTGACAAGGAGGAAGAGATTGAAGCTGTCCTTATCTCCCTGGAAACAGCGCCAGAAAATGTCTTGATGGCTCAGATCACTGTAGAGCTTCGTTGACAGACCCCAAGAGGAAGGTATGATGAGCTCGGCAGTAAGTTTTCCCTCAGTTATGAAACCAAGTTTATCGAACCAGTAGGAGTAAGAAAACAACTCCAAGGTGTTGCTGACAACTTGGAATCCTGCACAACACAAACTCAAAACTTTGCCCAACTTACAGTGAGGTTGTCAATCTCACAGGTTTGTTGAGAACAAAACATTAAACATACAATATGGAAGATAATAGTTGCTTGTAGAAAGTAAACGGTAACAGTAGATGATGTATCAATGATAAAGATTGGACCGGAGTCCATACTTTACTAGAGGTGCTCTCCTTAAGATAGATAACATGCTGGGTGAACAAATTACAGCAGGGCAATTGACAGATTGAGGAAGCATAACAATGGAAATACTAGACATCATGACTCCTATGAGATTTGATTGGGCATTACAATAATATACATAGACTATAATCTAACTACATCTATGACTAACATTCCACCTTCAGGTTATCATCCGAACCCCCTCCAGTATTAAGTTGCAAGTAACGGGTAATTGCATTAATCAATGTGTGTAAAGTAAACAAAACAATTGTTCTATGAACAAAAGATTGTTGTTTTCTCCCTAGTAGCAACAACACATCTACAACCTTAGAGATTTCTGTCACTTCCTAGATTACTAGAGGCATGAACCTACTATCGAGCATAAATACTCCCTCTTGGAGTCACAAGCATCTACTTGGCCAAGATAGCTACTAGCAATAAAGAGCATGCAGGATCACAAATAACACATACATGATAGAATACATAATCAATCTGACATAGTATCTCAATATCCATCGGATCCCCGCAAACACAACATGTATGATTACAAATAGATGATCTTTTTTTGAGAAAACAAATAGATGATCTTGATCATGAATGAATCTCACAAGATCTAAACATGATAGCACAAAGGAGGAGAAACAACCATCTAGCTACCGTATGGACCCATAGTCCAAGGGTGAACTACTCATGCATCATACCGAAGGCTGGCATGGTGATGAAGAAGGCCTCTGGGATGATCTCTCTCCTCCGACAGGGTGCCGGGAAGAGCTTCAGATTCCCCCGATCTAGGGACGATGGTGGCGGCGACTAAGGATGGTTTCATGGCGATTTGATTAGGTGCTTAGGGTTTCTGCATCGGGGTGATTTTATAGGCGAAAGGGCAAGGTCAGAGGCCGGCCAGGGGGCCCACACCATAGGATGGACCCGTGCAGCCCTAGGGTGTGGCCGCCTCATGGTCCCCCTTCGGCTTCCATTTTGACTCCGTCTTCTCTCCGGTAAAATATTGACTTTGGATTTTGTCCTGTCCAATTTCAAAAATATTTTCTTACTAGCTTTTTTGAAACAAAAAACAACAGAAAATAGGTAACTGGCACTACGACATCTTGTTAATAGGTTAGTCCTAGAAAATGTATAAAAATACCTTAAAGTGTAGACAAAAATAGCAAAGTTGGTACTGAACAAGCATGGAGCATCAAAAAATATAGATACGTTTACGACGTATCATTATTCCCAAGTGGACCACTAAATGACTATTGTACTCCCCTTGCTGTCACCATGTTTCATGCGTAGGCGCCGTTTACCACACATCATACCTCAAACCTTGATCAATCCTCAGGGTTTTGGGCACCTGACAAGTCCTTGAATTAACGTAAGAGACAATGATACAAATACAAATCTGCTATGCAATCACCACACAATATTTCCATGTAATTAGATGCACATAATTGCTGCGAGACTATTTCCCAACCCGCAACCCGTGAGGACTACTCACTCATAATAAGATCAAGGACAAAAAATATTGTAGAATTACTTAGATCAATACCAAATATCCTTACAAAGTCACCAACCGCGGGAAGATCTTGAATACAAGTTATGGTTATGGCTATGGATGAAGATGGATATGATGAACAACATTGGTGGTGAAGTGGTGGATGTTCCTCGGTGTGTTTTCAGATGCAATCTGCTAATACCGTCTCTCCCTGTGGCGGCTAAAAGTCTCGAAATATATAGGGCCCTTCACAAAAGTTGCTATGTTTGACCTAGCGAAGCCACAACCATGTGGTATGGGAAAGCTTCGCCCGTACCGATACTCGTTAACACTTTTGGATGCTGGATTTCGTCCCTGGTTGACTTGGTTGTGTAGGCAACGTGTGATTCTCGCTTGATTGCTCTAGATTTCATCGTAAAAGAGTGATTTCCTGTATATTATAATTTAAAATAAGGATGTACACATCTTTGCAATAATTAGTCATTACTGGCAAGGCTAGAGAGATATTTTATCAATTGATTAATAATATTTAAACACGAATAAAGATCCATCAAGTAGTCATGAATAAATGGGGAGTGAGCATTTAGAATCAACATAAGTAAAAAATTGGGTATCTAATTGAAATAAAAACACGAAAAAAAGGAAAACTGTAAGCACCTTGAAACCTTTGATCATGGTGTTCTCATTTTTTCAAGAAAAATATATAACAACCTGCAGCTAGATAAACACATTGTTCAAATAATATAGCAAAATATACCAGTTGAAGTGCTAAATTTACAACAGAAGCCCATTAGCAAAATAGCAAAGAGAAGGAGAGATGAATTGTGACCTTGGGCTAAAGATTAAAGAAAATGACCTCACAACTTCCCTCTTCTCCTATTCCACATCGACTATTCTTCACCAAACCAACGATGCCCCGAGTGCCCTACCCGCATATAGCTATGCTACCGATGCTCTACAACTATTCGTTCTTGCTGAATCGGGGGCCTCATGGAATAGTTGAGCATGAGAACTTCATTGCCCATGTTTCCAAATACAAAGTAAACCGGTTTATTTCACTACATATACATTTATTGCAATCAGCTATTTCAATCCTATTAAATAAACCCAAAGCAAAACAACACTATATTTAAAATAGAACTAAACATGAGCCACGTTACATCTGAATAATCCAGAAAAACTAAAAATACAATCACACATGAGGGAGAGAGAGAGAGAGCATAAGACCTAGGACGCTTGGCTGAGATGCGGAACATCGCTTGGCCGCCGGAAGCAGGCAGATGCGGAGAAGGGCGTGTATTTGTAGAGCTCGAAGGTGTCCTCCCTAAAGAGGCCACCAACGCACAACACTACACCGACCCTCCTCCTCCAAAGTCGTCAGGCCTGGCGAGGTCCTCATGCCTGGTCGATCAAGATGTGGATGAAGGGGTGAACATGCAACCGAATATCCCTTCTTCGTGCCGATGGCGGCGACGATGACCAAGAAGATGGCGTTCCCTGTACCAATGACGGAGCTCCACCAGTTGCTCCCCCGGTGATGGCACGGCGCGCGACGGCCTTGCAAGCGGCAGCCTGCGCTGATCCCGCCGGTCACTCCTCTGACGATGTCATGGCACGTGGTGGTGGGTTGCGTTTCTCCCAACGACCAGTAGCGGTTCCTCCTTGTCACCATATGTTGGCTCTTCTCGGCTCAATGTGAGATAGTGGACGGGAGGCGACGCAAGGGGGCGAGCTGGAGGGGGATTGGGAGGAGCGAGCGAGGGAGGCTATTGGAGAGGACGACGCGGCATGAGGGATTGGGCTGTGGTGGCTTTCACCGTGTGAATCAGGTGGACATAGTCAAAGAAGTATCCTACAAGCATGTAAAACCGCAATGCAAAATTATTTGTATTCTGAGCTTTTTTTTTTTGATAAAATCCGATAAATTTGGAGATTTGAAAATATGCATATTTTTTTTTAAAAATTCCATTAATCTATTAATAATCATCAACATGAGTAAAAAAGGTGTAAAAATAATAAAAATTACAAATAAATCTATGGATCACCTGGCGACGAGTATCATTTTACCTCAAAATAAAAAATACCCGAAATTGAAATTTTTCATACTTGTTTAAAAAACATTGGCTCCATCCGATTTTTTTATTGTACTTGTTTAAAAATCTGCTTAGCATGTGATTAAGATCTCCAGCACTCACAGAACATACATACTAGGCAGTTAACTGAATTTCCAACATGTCTGTTTCCACTCGACATGCTAAGCAGATTTGACAGAAAAACAGCCAGAATTGTTGAACGCTTTATTCCACCAAAATATCCCCTCCGTGTCGGCTCTCATCTCTGATCTCTCCCGTTGGGCCGTTCCCATCTCACCAACCTCGCTTTCTAGTCTAGTACTACATCTACACTAGAGAAACAAGTCCTCTTCTCCTAACCAAACCCCCATCATCCTCACGTGCAACTAACCAACTCCCTCCAACCCATCCCGATCAAAATTACAGAAAAGCCCCTCCATTTCCCTCCCCATCCGCCTCTGGCCTCCGTCCCGTCCATGGTGGTGGTGGCCGAGCACGAGCACCAGCAGTAGCACCGCCCTGCCTCTGGGCTGATGGCGCAGTACAGGCAATCGGGCGGCGGCTTCTTCGACTCCCGCGCCGGGCTGGGCCACCACCCGCTCCCGGAGTACCACCGGGCCCACCCCTCCAAACCCTCCCGGATCCGCCGCCCCGGCAAGCCCGCGCGCCGACGCTCCCCGGCCGTGGCCGCGGCTGCCGCGGCACTCCTGATCCTCGCCGGAGTCTTCCTCCTCTCGCGACGCCTCTCCCGCGACCCCGCAGGTTCGTGCTTGCGTTGCGCCCCCCGGCACGCTGGGATTCTCTCGCGATGGGTTTGACCGGTCCGCTCGGTGTTCTTGTTGCTTTGAGAGGGGAGAAAGAGAACTAACGGGATCGTCCATGGCGCGGTGGGATGCGAATGGAGGGCTGTCGATCCAAATCGCTCGGCTGATCTGATCGATATGTACATTTCGGTTGTCTTAATGCCGTCCCCTTCATGTGCTTTTTGCAGAGATCGGTGAAGATTCCGGTGGCGGGGAGGGCTTGCCGGAGTGGAACCGGAGCAAGAACTGGAAGCAACTCAAGTTCGGCCATGGCGGGGGTGGCAGGAGCGCGCGGGATTCCAGGTACTGGGACCAGGACGACCGGAGGCGCGACGAGGACTACTCGGAAGACGAGAAGGACAAGATCTCAGGTGCAAGTGGAAAAACCAGCGATGCTGGCGGCAGCAGCGAGAAAGGCGTGAGCTCTGATCCTGGTGTTGAGGAGAAAGGGTTGACCCTGGAGACCGGTGGTGGTGCTGAGAAGGAGGTTGCGGAGGCGGCTGAAGGTGAGAAAGGAGAAAACTTGTACAATGAGGGTGGCAGGAAAGAGCTGGAGCAGTACGAGGCGGCTTCCATGGGAGCGGCAGTCACAGGGATGAGGGAGGTTGATCCAGATGATGAGTATGATGATGGCATTGATGCACAGGATGAACTCGACGATGCTCAGATGCGCTCATCTGATGTCGGGAGGAAGCTTGGTGATGGTATTCATGACAGCGTGGAGAAGGGAGAGAATGTTGCCTTGGAGAGACACATGAAAGCAGGTACAAGGATTAGTGACGGTGTTGGTGCTGTTAATATGGATCAGAAGAAAGGGACTGGTGATAAGAAACATGGGTCCAAGAAGAAATCAAAGCGGAAAAAGTCTGGTGAGTTGTTCTCCCTTTTCAAATTTCAAAGCTAGGGTCGAACAACTTTAGTTTAGGATCAGGATTTCTTGCTTAATTTGGTGGACATTTGATCCCCATTGACTTAGGATAACATAACATTTAGGCATTTTTATCGTACTAGCTTGCTGTAGCTTTGTGAGATAATTCAGGTAGCCCTTATGCATGTTTATTTTCTGCTGAAGCGAGATCATTATTTGTGTGTAGAGACTAGAAATGTGATTTTTAAGAATCTAATAGCAGAGCGCTGTTAACATGAATAACTTGTGTACCGTACCTAGCGACTATTTACCTCTACATCATGAATAAAATATTAGCATGCATATTGTACCTAATGGCTACCAACATTTTACAACATGCTAAACATGACTATCATAATAGATGCCTTGGACATTTTAGACGGCTAACTGATAGGCTTATGGTGTAACATTTTCATGGTTTACTGTTGGATTAAAAATCATGGAGCTCATGGTCTCCGTTAGTCACTTAAAGGCTATAATATAGATATGGTACTGGTGTTGATGACCAGATTTTTTTATACTATTTATGCAAAAGTCCAAATCAATATTTGTTAGCTTGATTATTAGGTTTGTTAATACCTTTGCTATATTTGATAATCTTCTGTTCCATATATTCTGTGATCAAATATGACACTGATTTTCTAGTCGACTACATGTCTGGTAAAATACTTGTTTCATGTCTTTATTATCTACCCATAGAAATGCTTATTTTAGCCTCTGTTCTTGATGGTTACCTAATTAGTTGATTTTTTTAACCAGGTTCAACTTGTGAAATGAGATTCCTGAACTCCACTGCTCAACTTGTAGAGCCTGCGAAAAATGAGAAATTCGCTAGCTTTAATTTGGAGTATATAGAAATTGATGAAAAACCAGTTGGTTCAGAATATTGGGAGCCAAGATTTGCAGGTCACCAGAGTCTAGAGGAAAGAGAGGAGTCATATGTAGCTCATGACCAAAAATTAACTTGTGCTTTTGTTAAGGGGCCTAATGGTACAAGCACTGGTTTTGATATATCCGAGGATGACAGAAACTACATGAGCAAATGCCGCATTGCTGTATCTTCCTGTATATTTGGAAATTCTGATCGTCTGAGGACTCCATTTGGCAAAACAGTATGATATTTCTTGGCACATAACTCTCTAACAAATTTACTCTTTTACAATGCTTGCTTCCTCATGCGTAAGCTGCACTAAGCGTCTTATATCGATCTATTTACGTAGTTTCCTTCGTTCTTGGTATGGTTCATCCCAGAAAGTTTAGGGTCTTGTTAGCTTCACTTTACTGTTCTAACCCCTAGGTACTTAGGAATATTTTACTGCTGATTAGTTTCACATACAGGCATAAGAAAACCTTAGATAACTGGCCTACAGAATCCAACCATATCTCTATCAATATTGTGATGGCATTATCTTTCACCAAGTCCTTTTATGAGGATATGTGATGCAAGATTGAAAACTTGTACTCCCTCCGATCCATATTAATTGTTACTGGATTGGATGTATCTAGCACTAAAACATGTCTAGATACATCCATTTCTGCGACAAGTAATATGGATCGGAGGGAGTACATATTTTCTAAATCATCATAACCACACTCCAATCTTAAAAAATTCTTTACCTTTTTCTATTTCGCAGCACAGAGTATTATGTAATATTGCTAAAAAATGTCTTTCTATGATTCTTTGCAGATCACAAGTCTCTCAAAGAAGACAGTTTGCTTTGCTATGTTTTTGGATGAAGTCACATTGGAAACTTTGCTATCTGAAGGCCAAAAAATGGACAGTATGGGTTTCATTGGTATATGGAAGGTCATATTGATTAAGAATATGCCGTATAATGACATGCGGAGAGTGGGGAAAATACCAAAACTTCTGGCACATCGACTTTTCCCATCATCAAGGTAAGACTAAATTTCTGCATAATATCTTCTGTTCTGACTGCCATACATGTATTTGAATGGAAGACTCAACTCTAGTTTGAAATGTTAAGCAATAGAGGGACGCTTCAACAAAAAAAATCTTTAGTTTGAAATGTTATACGTGCAATCTCCCCATTACCAAATCATAACTTTCAATCTCCAAAAATGACTTTTTGCTCAACACAAACTGGTTTATTATGCAATCTCCCAATTATTTAGTCCAAGTCGTTTTCCACCAGGCAACCAATTTTCCCAGTCCCCATGAGGACAAATGAAAGTATGTACTATCCTAAATTATTGGATCCTGTAATTTGCGGCTTCTTATCCACTGTTTGGATTCAGAGTATTTGATGGTCTGTATGCTAGCATAAAACTGCATAGTTAGAAGAAGTTAGTGGGTAAAATGATGATGTTGGCAACATGTACTGATTCGGAAAGGAGGATCTTTGTAGCGAATTGAACCGATATACCGTAGCTACTTATCTGTGGTTGCTGTACTTTTTATCGAATGGGTAGTCAGCCAGTAACCTCCAAATCTTGAACAAAGATCCCACTAGTAACCTCCATATCTTCAGCAACGATCCCTTAAACTGAGGGCCAGTTACTTTTTTCGATTCAAATATTTGACAGCTCTGGGGAGTACCGGTTACTGGCTGAGAACCAATACCACCATAGGTCCGGTATTTCCCCGAATACAGAATTCGGAACTGTATTTCCCATCCCCTGCATGTCACAGGTATCAATTCTAGGCCATGTGCTGCCCATATGAGGAACTCAGCGAGTCCCCATCCGTAGTGCGTGCTTGTCTGCTTAAACGTTTGCCCAGAGCAGTAATCCATCCTGGTTTCTTCAATAAAGTAGTGTCAGCGTTGCTGTCTCAAATGCGTGGACCCGAGTTGGATCCATATGGTGACTGTTTTTGTGTTTCTGGTTTGTTCTCTTCCCGTCCAATAGCAGTGCAAACGCTGGCTCAAATTGCCTGTTTCCCTGGTTTCTTCTCTCCCTGTTCAGTTGAATTAGAATCACTGGATTAATGGCTTTATTCTATCCAGATTGTGTGCATAGTCCGCTCTCAAGCTCTTTCTTGTACTGTAAAGAAACCGGCTGGTGGTGCCAACTGTCCCATTTGCTGCCAACTTGATCATCACCCACTTAAAATATGTTCTGCAGAACATCCGTAACATATTTTTTCTGATATGCTGAGCAGCACCTCAGTTCAGTATAGTATTTAGTCTTTTAAACATGTATGTTCTTTACTCTGTAGCAACGCATGGGTTCTTTGCTAGTATAGCTAAATAATATAGTTTCTTCTTGGTTTTCACCTTTTGGATAAGTGGCAGCAACTCTTTTTGGTATATGATGCTCTGTGTAGAAAATAAGGATAATATCAGTTTGAATAATGTTCCATCTTGGTTATAAATTAGTAAATTACAATATGCGAAGGTGAATGTGCTTTGTCAGACAATTAGTGCACAGGTTGTGCTGGGCTTCTGTTATAGGTTTTGCATCCTACAAGCATCAGCACTAATGTGTTGAAGAATCCATTTTTTGCAATATAATGTCTAAGAACTTGGTCACTTGTCTCAGATTCTCGATCTGGCTGGACAGCAAACTGCGACTACAAACTGATCCTATCCTTATCCTAGAATATTTTCTTTGGCGGCATGGTTATGAATATGCTATTTCCAACCATTATGATCGGCACTGCGTCTGGGAGGAAGTGGCACAAAATAAAAAGCTAAACAAGTTCAATCATACAATAATCGATCAGCAGTTTGAGTTTTACCAAGCTGACGGACTGACAAGGTTCAACCCATTGGATCCCAACAAGCTGCTACCAAGCTGTACGCTCTCTTACCTGCTAATATTAGCTCTAGTGTATGATTTTTTTTTTACTTGAGATATTTTTTTCCCTTGTTACAGATGTCCCTGAAGGTTCTTTCATCGTGAGGGAACACACACCAATGTCCAACTTATTCTCTTGCCTGTGGTTCAATGAGGTTGATCGCTTCACACCTCGTGACCAGCTCAGCTTTGCATATACATACTTGAAGCTTAGAAGAATGAATCCCAAGAAGTCGTTTCGCCTCAATATGTTTAAGGTGGGTGTGGCGAACCATCATAACTAGGTTGAACACAACATATTATGAACTGAGTTTAATCACTTTCTACTATTGTTCAGGATTGTGAGAGGCGATCAATAGCAAAACTATTCCATCATAGATCGGAAGAAAGACATAGCAGTGCACAGCTAACAAGATAACAGAGGTACTTTGAAAGGATGGTTTTAGAGAGAAAGCAGAGATAGTTCAAGGATTTTATACCTTTGGTACAGATCACGAAGTTCAACCTTTGCCTGCCGGAGAATTTATGCTGAATGATGGCCGCAAGCGATTACCTGCAGACCAGTTCCGCCGTTCTTTTTGTACCCGAACAAAGGCGGATTAGGAGGTAATACTAGCTGTTTGGTTTCATAAGTTCTTGTTGCTTGCAGTGAAGTTTTGTTAATTCTTTTCGGAAAGTAATGGTCTGGCTGGGCATGAACTCCCAGAGACGGCCATGCTCTGTATACCATCATACGGTGTATTTTCATGTAATCACTAATGGTCTTAGTGAAATGTAATATTATGACAGGAAGCTACACTCTGTAACTCTCTCCAGGATAGCAAATTAGCAAAATTTTGCCTGATTTTTTTTTGAATCTCCAGACTTTATCTGTGAACAAATTAGTCGTGTCCAAGAAGTGGTCACCTGTTATATTTTCTACTAGAACATCATTGTGTCAAATGCAGAAGTGTCTCCTCAAAAGGAGAAGAAAATTATAAAACAAGGCATATGTAGGTTGCAGGCTTTGCAGCTATTTCATCCCTGGAATAAATCAATTGCTTTATTGATCAGACTCATGACACTGTCAATACAAGTTCCAGACCAAATGAAAATATAAACACATAAAACCACACACTACAACAACTTCTATATACCCTTTTACACAGAGGAAAACAGAGACTGTAGAAAAATCCAGTTTGTCAATCAATTAGCAATTTAGCATCAATCGAATTCAACATTACAAATATCACCAAATTTTTACATATTGTTAAAATCCAGAGGTAATTAAAATTCACCCCAGTTTAACTATGTGAGAGCCTTGTCTCTGAAGATCCCCAGCATCTCATTCCTGCCTCTGATCACCTCGTCAAAGACCTGATCAAGAACGCAGTCGAACATCTCCACCCCCTCCCGGAGCTCGCCGGACCTCGCCCTCAGCAGCTCCACATGATCCTCTGACCCTTCCGTCTTGCCGCCGACCATGTCCCTCACCGCCGTCGCGACGTTCTCGTGCTCCGCGATGCTCGCAGGCAGCGCCGTCACCCGGTCGTTGATCGCCGACAGCGACTCGCGCCACGGTCGCAGCTGCTCCGGGACGGCGGCGCGGGCGAGCGTGCTGCTTCCACGCTGGTGCGCGCCGACGTTGTCTTCGTGGTCGAGGGGGGAAGGGGGTGAGGTGTGGCTGAGCGCGTGGAGCACGGAGGTGGCCACGACGGCCATTGTGATTTTGGCGACGAGCGTGACGAGGACTACGCTGCTGCCGCCGCCGCCGGACAGGATCTTTCTCCCTAGCCGCTCCGCCTCGCTCACCACCGCCCTCACGTCCGAGAGCTTTCCGCGGACGGCTGACGCATACGACGGCGCGTCCGTCTCCTCCGCCGCGGCGGCCCCGGCGGCGACGAGCGACGCGGCGGTGGCGCCGGCGCGGCAGCCGTGGACCTGCGCGGCGAAGTTCACCACCATGCAGTACCGGTGCATGCGCGCCACGGCGGACTTGAGCGCGTTGCACAGGTCCAGCAGCGCCGCCGTCTCCTGCATGTACTGCTCCAGCCAGCAGTCCGATGATCCAGCGCCACCGCCGCCGGGACAGTCCGCGGCCGCCACGGGTGCGTCAGCGCTCCTGAAGACGGCGAGCAGGTCGCCCTGCATCCGCCTCACCAGGCGCATGGCGTCGACGCACCACCGGATGGACACCGCCGACGACGAGGACAGCGCGCTGTCGAGGCGCGCGAGCCCGTCGACGAGCGAGGCGCAGAAGGCGGCCAGGAGAGGGCACTGCTGCCGGCGGCGCGCGCTGCTCGGCATCAGACATCTCATCGGAGAGAGTTGCATGCATGCACGTTGCACGGGGGAGAACCGGAGATGAATTCTTCGTATCTGCACGGGCTGGGCTGGTTGGTTTCTTGCAGGGATAGGGATGATTTTTCAAAGGGGTGATGAAGAGGGAAGGGGAGGAGTGAAGCAACCGAATTGGAATTGGTGAACCATTCTATGCACCTCGCGCACTTTGCTTAACCTTTGCTCTTTCTTCTTCTCCGGACGGTTAACTATTCCAGTGTCGAACTGGTCAAAATTCAGAAGAAAACTTAGTAATCAGACGAATATTTTTAGTGAAACCCAACTCAAATGCTTCCCGATTTTCTATGTAACCGGGCGGGGGGTCACCGAGAAATCTGGTGTAACACAGGAAGCGGAAGGGATTTTCTTTCTTTCCTTCCGTCTCTGTCCTAGTTTGGGCTAACCAACCAACCTTCACTTTGGTGTTTGTCCAGGTGTTTAGATTTGGATGTGGGAGCGACACTTAAGTTATTGATTGACTTGCAAGGATATGAATGGGGGCCCTTGGGATTCCATGACAAGGGAAGTAGTTCACTCTAAGTCTGTCACTGATTAGAAAAAAAAAGGGTCCAATGCATATGTCCTGTGTTTTGACGCAATTCCTTCACTACCCAAAATAATTGGGGTGTTACACGGAACTCTACTTTGAATTGAGAAAATTCCTATCCGAGATTTAAATAACTCGGCTTTCTACTTTGAGTAAGTCTAACTAAATATTATGGTACCGGTGTTGATGACCAGATTTTTGCCAGGTGAATTAACAGAAAAATGTCATTAAACAAAGATATCTTGTTTTTTTTTTGTTATACTACTACCTCAGATCCTAAATAAGTGTCGCCACTTAGTTCAAAATCGTGACACTTATTTAGGATCGGAGGGAGTACTATTTATGCAAATGTCCAAATCAATGTTTGTTAGCTTGATTATTAAGTTTTGTTAATACATTTGCTATATTTGATAATCTTCTGTTCCATATAATCTGTGGTCAAATATGAAACTGATTTTGCAATCGACTACATGTCTGAAGCTTGTTTCATGTCTTCGTTATCTACTCATAAAAATGCTTATGTTAGCATCTGTTCTTGATGGTTACCTAACTACTCCCTCTGTCTCGAAATAGATGTCGGAGATTTGTCTAAATTCACATGTACATATACACTAAATCTAGACAAATCAATCGACTACTCACAAAGTTGAATCAATCGACTACATGTCTGAAGCTTGTTTCGTCTCTTCATTATCTACTCATAGAAAAAACTTATGTTAGCCTCTGTTCTTGATGGTTACCTAACTAGGAGTAGTTGGATTTTTTTTAACCATCTTCAACTTGTGAAATGAGGTTCCTGAACTCCACTGCTCAACTTGTAGAGACTTCAAAAAAAATGAGAAATTCGCTACCTTTAATTTGGAGTATGTAGAAGTTGAAAAAAACCAGCTGGTTCAGAATATTGGGAGCCAAGATTTGCAGGCCACCAGAGTCTAGAGGAAAGAGAGGAGTCATATGTAGCTCATGACCAAAAATTAACGTGTGCTTTTGTTAAGGGGCCTAATGGTACAAGCACTGGTTTTGATATACCGGAGGATGACAGGAAGTACATGAGCAAATGCCGCATTGCTGTATCTTCCTGCATCTTTGGAAATTCTGATCGTCTGAGGACTCCATTTGGCAAAACAGTAGTATGATATTTCTTGGCACATAACTCTGTAACAAATTTACGCTTTTACTATGCTTCCTCCGTCATGTATATGTTGCACTAAGTGGCTTATATCAATCTAGTTATGTAGGTTCCATCGTTCTTGGTATGGTTCATCGCAGAATGTTTAGGGACCTCGTTAGCTTCACTTAATTGTTCTAACCCCTAGGTACTTGTCAAGTTAAAGCAGTACTTCTACTGCTGATTTGTTTCACATACAGGCATAAGAAAAATTCAGATTACAGGCCTTCGAAATGAAACCATATCTCCATAAATATTGTGATGAAGCTATCTTTTTACACTTTTTATAAATCACCATAAGCAGACTACAAACTTAAACGATTTTTGACATTTGCAGCATAGAATATTCTGTAATATTCCTGAGAAATCCTTTCTATGATATCTTTGCAGATCACAAGTCTCTCAAAGAAGACAGTTTGCTTTGCTATGCTTTTGGACAAAGTCACATTGGAAACTTTGCTAACAGAAGACCAAAAAATGGACAGTATGGGTTTCATTGGTATATGGAAGATCATATTGATTAAGAATATGCCTTATAATGATATGCGGAGAGTAGGGAAAATACCAAAACTTTTGCACATCAACTTTTCCCATCATCAAGTTAAGACAGAATTTCTGCAATAATATCTTCTGTCCTGACTGCCATACATGTATTCGAGTGGAGGACTCAATTATAGTTTGAAATGTTAAGCAATGGAGGGACGTTTCAACAAAATAAAAAAATGTAGTTTTAAATGTTATACATTCAATGTCCCCATTATCGGATCATAACTTTCGATCTCTTATAACAACCTTTTATTTTAATCAAAATTGTGTTCCACCAGGCAAAATTTAATCAAAATTGTGTTCGCATACCGTCTTTTTAATTTAATCAAAATTAAATTAAAAAGACGGTTTAATATGTGTCCGCATACCGTCTTTTTAATTTAATCAAAATTGTTTTCCACCCGGCAACCAATTTTCCCAGTCCCCATGAGGACAAGTGAATTCATATACTATCCTAAATTATTGAAATTCGAATTTAGTTTGCGGCTTCTGTTCGCTGTTTTGGATTCATAATAGTGGATGGTCTGTATGCTAGCATAAAACTGCATAATTAGAAGTTAGGGAATAAAGGATGATGTTGGCACCATGTACTGATTTTGGAAGGACGATCTTTTTAGTGAATTGAACCAATATGTCTACTTATCTGTGCTTGCTGTACTTTTTATCGAAATGGGGTAGTCAGCCAATAACATCCAAATCTTCAACAAAGATCACCCAAACTGAAGGCCAGTTGCTGTTTCTGATTCAATATTTGACAGCCCTGGGGAATACCAGTTACTGACCGAGAACAAATACCACCATAGGCCTGCTATTTTCCCCGGATACATAATTCGGAACTGCGCACATAGACTTCCCGGTGAAGACCTTGCTAACCAAAATCCTGACCTGCACACTGCCGCCAGTCGTATATCCTCGCGAGAGGATGACGCATAATCATCGGACAAGACAGAACAACTCCACGGCGATCTTCTTGCAGACATCCTGTGCCGCCTCATATACGGGCTCGACATATGTCTCAAGCACACCAAGTTGTACTCAAGATAACAGAAACAACAGAAAATACGTGGCCAAGCTACATCGCAAAATATTTTCTTCAGTTTTACATCGGGAAACCTATTATTATTCTCGACATGAAATTGATAGGATAAACACAGTATGCTTGTGTTGTGTTCAGGCTGCAAACAAGAGAATTGCGCATTAGCTTTCCCTACACCAAAGTCAAAGAGTTCGATCCATCCATCGTAGAGGTGCTGCTCTGGGAATCTATCGAGTGTAGATCGTCGATGCGATACTACTAATTCAGTTGCATGGTCCAGCCCATCAGATCCTCAGCATGACCCGTCTGGAGGCTCGTCAGCGAGGTGTATAGCTGCTGTGACACCACACCCACTCCTTGGTTGCCGCCGTATTCTACCCTGAAAAGCAGAAACAAGCATGGCTTATTTATCAGTCAGTCTTCAAATGAAGAGAGCTCTGAACACCGTAATTTTTTTTGTCAGTTCCGAGATAACAGAGCAGATGCTTCACCTTTTGCCGAGATACGTGATGCTCCCCACGGGTGAAACCACAACTGCTGTTCCCGTGCAAAAAACTTCATCAGCATCCAGCGATTCATCTACCGACACCGGACGTTCCTCCACCTTAAAAGAAGCCAATTGCGTTAATTAACACCGTAAAGTATAACAAGCAGCATAGAGTACTTCTTCTCAACTTCTAATTGTATGGTGAATGGCGCTCTGATGAGCTAAAAATATGAACAATTTACCTCGTAGCCTTTGCTCTTAGCAAGTTCGATAATACTTTTCCTTGTTATACCAGGCAGTATCGTTCCTTCTATTGGCGGAGTAGAAATAGTATTGCCCTGGTGTAGAACATCATATGTAATTAATATATTTCTGCACTCCAAAACTTGGCGACAAAAAATCGTCAAGAAAAATTAGACAGTAAGAAACTCAGGTATAAGTTCAGTATTACATTGAGTATTGATGCAGCTTATAGATGAGAAACAAACTAAAATAAAGTAAGTGTGTTTACATCTTTTTTGACAGGTCAATCACGTTGACATCAAGAGAATATTCATGCCACGTCCTCATAGGTTTCGATCACAAACGCTACTTCTAAATGCAGAAGTGCAGGTACTAAAACAGATGTACAGAGATAATAGGATTGGTAAGGATCATACCTTCACAATAAAAATATTGCATGAAGAAACTTCTTCCAGATATTTATTGTGGATGGCATCCAGAAAGAGGACATCAGAATATCCGTTCTCCTTGGCAATTGTCTGGGCTTTCAACACCTACATGGTGATGTCAAGTTTGACAATTAGTAGGCAACCACAGTTTCAGAACAGATGTAAAAAACCACAGTTATCAACTCACATATATACTTGTTGACTTCAATTTCAGGAAAAAATTCATAACATTCTTTTACATTAAGTTATATTGAGAAAGTAGAAAAATAATGGATGAGATGAATATTTAGCATCATAGAAAATATAACTTCATGTAAATATCTAGCATCTTAAACGGTTGAAAAAAGGCAAGTGTTCTGAAATATAACTAAAGGGCATCTTAAACTTTAACAATTTTAAGTTTCTCAGATAATTAATGCGAAACAAACTCCAATCAATCACTGAGAGCAAAGTATTCTGAAAGGAAAAATGTTATTATGCTTTAAGTTCAATCATTTATTTTTTTTCCAATTAAATATCCTTATTATGTTGTGGATGTACGTTTATCATTTGTAGTACTACGATCATATGTCCCCTATAAAGTTTTGAGCATTGGGGAAATAAAAAAGGCATCCATCATGGAAGATCTAAGCAAGTGATGGGTAGAGAGTACATGGTAGAAAAGGTAATAACTAAGCGGCTATGAAAATATGGCTTTCATAGATGCTGATGCAAAAAAATTACCGAGGCATAGTTTCCAATGGTTTTCACGCCTCCAGTTCCACCAGGGACGGCACGGTGGAAATTATGTTCAACAATCAAATTAATGGGAGCTAAACCTTCCTGTAGAATAAAGTTAACAAACACAATTCTTAATTTGCACAAAGAAAACCAGATACTTCACAGAGGATGAGCTTGCACTTGTACAAAGATGCTTGTGGTATCGATGCTATATAACTGAGAAGGTAAGAACACTAGTTGTGCTGAATTCCCAAACAATATTGTGTGAGTGTGCTAACGGTGAAAGCTCGGTACGAACCTTAAAATAATTCCCAACAGGAGAGACATAAATAAGAAAGGTGTACTCAGTAGGAGGCGCAAGACCAAGAACAGGCTCGCTTCCGAAAAGCAGCGGTCTAATATACAAGGAACCTTTACCAGTAGGAGGCACCTACATTATGAAATAAGAAGTTAGGAATCACAAACATAATAACAAGGATTAATGAATGCAATGAGCTTGAGAAAAGACATAAGAAAAAAAATGCTTACCCATCTTTTATTTGCCAAAACGGTTTGCTTGACTGCATCCACGAATTGCTCCACGGTCGGCGCAGGCATGCATATCCTGTCTCCACCATCTATGATCCTTACGGCATTTTCTTCAGGACGGAATAGCAGGAGAGAACCATCGGCTTTCCTATACGCTTTCAGGCCCTCGAAACATGACTACATACAAAAGCAGCAATTGTGTAAGCACACACATCACAATCCTTGAAAGGATAAATAAATTCAGAGGTTATCATCATCATCATCATCGCTACAAAGTCCCCAATTCCACCACATATATATGAAACAACAAGCAGGTCTTCCGTTCCAAGTCCACCACCAACCTGTCCATAGTTTAGGACCGCAGCAAATGGGCTGAGTGGTATAGGTTCGAACGGCACTATCTCTCCTCTGGAGAAATCTCCGTCTGGCCCGCATTTAGCCTTGTACATGAAGTCGGCCTCCACAGGGTTAAGCCCGAGGTTTTCCCAGTCCAAGTCGGCTAACTCAGGTGTCTCCCTGACAAGAGAATCACACCATCAGAACAGCAACAGAGTTTAGAACCATCACCGACTCCGGAAGAAATAGTTGAAGCACGACTGCGGTGACACGGTATAGCACACAGTTACATACATGTATTTGGTTGCTTCGGATGCCTGGCATCCTACTTTGGTGTGAGCCTTGTGAGTCATCGAGTAAACGTGATTCTGGATCTGTGGAAGTAATAAGCCAAGAAAAAGAGTGTTTGTTAGTAGGTCGTCACAAGGCTGTTTGACAGTTAAAACCACCTGAACTGAACCCCGTCTGCCTATTTACAAGGAGATTCAGAAATCAAGCTGGAACTCATATTTGAAGAAGGAGGGGTCTCATCTACCTAACAACATATAGCCCGTGAGGGATCATTCCCCGGAGGTCAACATTTATATTTAAAGAAGGGAATTGCGGCAAGTGAGTTGGTAAGTCGAGCATAAAGAAAATCCAGAAAGACTAAACAGATGACATCAATTGTACAGTATGATGGTACTATCTATGTTCCTAAATATAATCCTTTCTAGCAGTTTAAGACGAACTACTAAAAAGGCCTATGTTTTGGACCGGAGAGAGTGAAAAATTATTATTAGCCGTTGGGTCGTCCTAGCCAGCAATTTTCTTCTGCCGGATTCTTCAAAGTGGTCAGTCAAAGTAGCATGTACATAGTCCAGTCCTAGATGAAGTGAGAAGGACATGAGAATAGGAAGGCATCATCGACGACTGCTATACATAGTCCTCGATAGCAACCTGGACGTTCAGCTTGTATGATGAATTCTAAACAGAAGTTCATCAGAGCGTAACCCCTCTCATCCCACGCATTGCTCAGTCGGTGGCGGCAGCCGGCAGTTACCTGAAGCGACGGCGAGGGGAGAGCGCGACGGTGACAAGGGAGGCGAATGCGGCGGCGGCGGTGGCGGGTCAATGCGTGGCGGGCAGGGTCAATAACTTTGGGAAAGATACTTTTATTTTCTTTTTTACTTCCTCTTCCGTCAAAACTAGGGTTAAAAACTCACGCCTAGGCTGTGCTTATATACACAGCCCTAAGACACGCACGATATCCTGGTTATAATTTCCTAAAAACTCAAATAAGTTTATAATTTCCTAAAAACTACACGATATGCTCATCAAATCCGGTCCATCGGTTTCTCTCATATCCTAAAAACTAGATTATTGGCTTACTTCGATTCTCTCATATTACATGGTGTGTGGACATAAATGGTTTGAAACTGTGCTCATGTTTTTAGCCTACCCTTCAATTTCATCCTAGATTTGCCAATGTTTATGTCCACACACCATGTAATACGAGAGAATCGAAGTAAGCCAATAATCTAGTTCTATACTGAAAGTTCTTGCGTTTTTGAAAGGCATGTCTGGTTGCTTAAGTTGGGATAGTTAACAAGCACGACCCCACTCATTCAACTTTAATTTCAACAACATGATCTCTTACCAACCAAACAATAATAGATATCTTGTTTTCATGGTGCTTTGCACCGAGCTACACCGTCGGCTATCACAGCTCTGATGGTTACCATACTCAAACACTGACACGATTGCTTAAATGTTTAACCAGGCAACCATTTACACTAGACTTCTCGACCTTATATACGCAGTTGGGCCAGGGAGCTACACCAAATAGAGGGTAGGCTCGAGCCTATCAAAGCCTCCCTGATAAATTCGCCCCTGCTAGCCAATATATGCACCGACCCATCCAGCATATTATTAGTATTTCCTTTGTTTTAAATTAAGTGACATGTGTTTGTCTATATTCATATGTATCTAAATATGGTGATATAAGATTAAATTTCTATAGTTACCGTGTTTTAGATCTTGATTCGACAGATCGATTTTGGATTTTTTTTCTCATGATTGCTGTAAGGAGTATTATTCTCGTAATATTTGTTCCGGCTGCTACGTCCTTGGAAATAGAGATTCGTATTCTTAACTTTCATGCAACGCCGATCGCACTGTTCGGTTTCTTTTTCCTGAAATACTGGTGGTGTTACTCTGCCGATGTTGATGAATTACTCTAATGGCTGCGTGAGTGCATGTAGTGACGTAGTCTTGGCATTACAGCTTAAATTAAAATTATAGGAGAACCCTCATTGCTATTTACAGGTTTATGGGTTATGCCATGTTTATTGGGCTGCCTTCATACAAGTGCAAGATTCTGTCATGGAAGAAGAAGATTTTGAAGACCTTTGAGATTTGGTCGTTTTCACTTAGACTTTATTTTGTAGTCGTTAAATCAATTTATGTTTCTCCATCATGTACTATTTGTTACTATGTATATGTGTGGTATTGATTATAGAAGAATATTAAAATATGCCTAGTTACTTCCAAATCTAAATAATTCAATTAACTTATTTTAGGATGAGGGAGTACTTAGACCTTTCATAATGAGTGTTTTTAGCGCTAAATTTTAGGTATTTTTCTTATGTGTGACATGCTATTTAATAAAAAAAAACAGATGGTTGTTGTATCTTTGCTAAGATACAACCTTTGCACTCTATCATAGGCAAAAAACTTGGCTAGTCCAATCAAATACATGCATGAAACTAAAATCATTAAATATAACCCTCCTAAGAAAACACCTAAGATACATTTCATTGTAATGGTTGTTTCTTAAGTTTTAATGACTTCTATAATAGCGTGTCCAGGTATGGGGGTGTGTAGCCCCCGGGAGCCACATCGTAGTTCTCGGTAATAACTTCTCTATTGTAAAAAGACTTATAAAAGGCCATCCTAAGTATACTAATTATTTATATTTTATTTGATATTAGACTACCCACAATAAGAGTATCATAATATTATGTTACCAAAAATGATACTCCCCCAATTTCGGATTATAGGGCTAATACGTACTTTAAGAAAATATTTTAACCATAAATTTGGTCAATAATATGTAAATCATGTCACAAAAATTGTACCATTAGAAGCGTATTTTAAATATGAATCTAATGATATAATTTTTGTTAAATATAGTTTGTGTTTTGTTGACTAAATTTTTAGTCAAACTATTTTCTTGAAATATGTATTTGTCTTATAAATCAAAATGGAGGTAGTGTGATACATTAATTAGTTAAGAGAGAAGTGATAGTGATATCAGAGGATGTTCAATTGTAGCCGATTGTTGGCTATATAAAGTTGCCACGTTATCAATAGTCATCATCTGTCGTAAATTACCTTTTGCATTATTATCAAGGAATCTAATCCTAACATGCACCATCAAGCTAGTACACATACTTATCACACCTACGTCCTCTTCTCGCGATGATATACTTTCGCGAAGCGCATACGACTCCAAGACGTACTACAAGGCCAGTTAAATCCACGCATCATCCACCGTGTCCGTGTGTGCGTAGCCAAAAGATGGAGGTCCTTTATAAATAGCTTGACCTTGTTAATTTTAGCACCTGGATACGCGTTCGGACCCAATCGGTTCTTCGCACCTACCACTTGACTCCCCGCTGATTTCTTACACACGAGTCAAAGTACAACATGGTCACGTTGGGACCCATTCTCCCATGCGCGCTAAGGGCAACTCCAGCTGCAACCCCGTTTTGGACACCGAAAGTATCAGATCTAGTGTCCGTCCAGGCCACTGCACCCAAAGTCGTTTTCCATTTGTTCTCGGCCATGCAACTTTTTTATTTTTTTTATTTTTCATATTCCACATAAATAGTCTTAGGGCACGGTAGCAAATTATCAATGTCCTCCCCGTCATCCACAAATGCACGAGACTCATGGTTAAATAAAAGTGACCGAGTTAATTACACATGTTGACCATGGATCCTCTTCTTCTCCAACCATGCACGTTGAATTGGATTCATGTCCTCGATCAAGGGTGTCGTTATTATCTTAGACTCCTCGATGAGTAGGGCGAGCTTCAATTACTTTTGCTTGTTATCTACTTCCTTGACTCTTGCACGAACGATCTCTTCAATTTTGAGTTTTCTATGTTGCATGCCATAGAATCTCTTCACGAACTCTTCTTTTTCCTTGGCACTTTCTCTCTTCCCTCATCTCACTTGATACCTCCTTCTCGGCAAAGATTTTATTAATCGACTCTTGCGATGCTGACGAGGAAGGCTCATGCTTTGCATCCGCCTTGGAGTTGATCCTTCCTCTCGGTCTCTTTGATATCTTGGTCGCACTTAGGGTGGCACCACTAAGATCAATGACATAGATTATGTCCCTTGGTTTCCATTGGCGCATTTGTTGTTGGTCCACGACACATAGAGCTCTTGCCACTTGGGACAATCTTTTATTGCCCTCCAACAATGGACTATGTTGAATGATTTCCCTTAACAGGCAATGTGAAAGTGATTCAAAGCTTGCAACACCTAAAAATAGCAAGATTTTGTAAGTAGGAATGCGGAATTAACACATGGTAAATACTATCTTAACACATAGTAAAAATTTGTAAGTGCTTTGAGTTTAATAAATAAACGTACCATGTCTCCCACTCAATTGCAACTAATTTTTCACCTCTTTACCGTGTCATATGAAGCATTAAAGTTGGTGCATTTTTCTTGGATAAATACCTAACTTTTTGTGAGAGAGATCTCATTGCGATCACTCTCAAAAGGGTGCTCACACAAGTGCTTGTGCTCGTGTAAGTAGTTGAAAATTTTCCTCCAAAATATCGCTCATTTTGCTTGGCACCATAAATTGTATCTTGTCTAATTTCCATCCAACCCTCGCAAAGCACCACGTCCTAAGGTTGGTTTGTGATCTGGTTATTTTGGACCCTCCTCTTGCACCAACAAAGTGAGCGAGCTCATCCTCGAACAATGGCTCATCATCGGTGGATATCCGGTCTTGTTGGGTGCCGTTCATGGTCGCATGTATCTATACACTCTAGTACTTTTTCAGTCCTAAAATATAAAGCGTCTAAGAATTAGTCAAAAGTGAAATCTTACAAACTTTGATCAAATATTAAGGAAAAAGTATCTACAACTTCAAAATTAAATGACACATCAAGAAAATATATTTATGGTGAATCTATTGATATTGATTCAGTATTGTAAATTTTCATATTTTTATGTATAATCTTGGTCAAACTTAGAAAACATTGACTTTTGGCTAATCCTTGGGTTATGTTTTGGAACGGAGGGAGAATGTACGATGATAATGCTACCAGGCATCAAAAGTGCTACCCGAACTCTTGTTACCGAATCTCTCCTCGAACCATTTCCACTGTCACTTTCTCCATAATTACCTAAGTATCAGGCAAAACTAGACCCAACACATGAAACAACCAAGTCTCATCTTCGCTCGAACTTCCCTTGCAAAATCTGGCATTGGAACCTTTGTTAAAACATGTTAGTGCCAGCTTCTCCTTCCCCTACCTACGGCTGGAAAGATTGATCAGAGCTCGCCTTTCATAGGCTCTATGGCAGCCGCCTGCCCTGCAGTTTCCTTGTTCCTCTTGATGTTGTCAACGATCTCGTCTAGGTCTTTCGGGACCTTTCCTGTTCAAAAAAAAAAAAACGATCTCGTCAGCGGTGCTGCCGCCATCATAGGAGATCATCTAACCGCTAGGGGTGATGAAGTACAGGGTCCGATAGCCCTGGACATCGAAGTCTAAATTTTTTGGGGCCGTACACCCGGGGATATTTCCCCAAAATCCCCCGGTTCCTCCCGCTGACACGTGTTCTCTAAAAATCCCCTAATCCCACTTTTGCTATAAACATATCCACTTTTGCTATAAATAGCCCCGCTTTTGCTACATGTTGCAGAAAACGGTTCGGTGTAGAATAAAAAACAGACTAGACCTTGTCGGAGAGTTCGTCGGAGACCTCGCCGGCGACGGTGTAGCAAAAAAAAATACTAATGTAGCAAAACCGATTTCACCGAAAACTCGCCGGAGCATCTCGCCGGAGACCTCGCCGGATAACGCGTAGCAAAAAAATTGTGCTTTTGTAGCAAAATCAGAAAACAGATGTAGCAAGATGATTATGCTAATGTAGCAAAAGCCTGACTTCACCAAAGACATTGTCGGAGCAAAAATTGTAGCAAAAAAAATGTCATTATAGCAGCATCGCTGGCCACATGTAGCAACACCACAAGTCATATGTAGCAGGTCCGGTCCCGTGTGTAGCAGGACCGCGTATCAGCGCCGCTCACCGCAGGTAGCAGGTCTGAATGCCGCAGGTAGCAACGATTGTGGCTGTAGGTAGCAACATTAGAAGCCGCATGTCGCAAATCCAACGTAGCACAAACCAACGCCGCTTGTAGCAACATCGGTGGCCATTGATAGCGATGCCGGTGGTCGCATATAGTGAACCCGTGGGGAGAGGACCGCACGTCCAACCGGGGCTCGCATATGGCAGTAGTCGGGATCCCTAGGACGGTGGCCATGGTGAAGGCCTCTATCTCCGGTGGTAGGCAAGACTGGTGTGGGGTGGAAGCGGAGCAGCGGGACGTCCTGGACGGCGGCCATGGCAGGTGGCCGCCATCTCCGGCAAGAGAAGCGCGGCGGCGCAGCGGCGCGAGCTGCAGGTCCTGGCCGGCGACAACTTCGCGAGGCGCTCCGGCAACGTTCGGAGACAGCGCATCTTGGTACCGAGCAAAGGGACGGGGCGATACTACATTGGCGAGATTTAGATTGAGAAGAAAAGGAAGAGATAAGGAAGAAGAAAGGAAAGGACATGGGTCCCACCCGTGCAACGTACGTGCCGCACGATGTGGAAAGGCAGACCGACCCGGGGGATCGCGCGGTATTATCCCCCGGCTGATCGGTATCATTTTCCAATTTTTTGTTGGTTTAAAAAAAACTCTAAATTTTTTGTTAATATGGTTACATATGTTAGGGTAATAGACTTGTTGTATTATCAGGAGGCCAAAGGCCACAATATATAGTACATGTACAGGTGCAAATATACAAAAAAAAACCTAACACGTGGAGAAACTACAATATACAAATATATAATCTAACACCCCCTCTCAAACTCATGGTGGATACACAACACTGAGTTTAGAGAGTAAGAAGTCATGCTGCGCTCGAGTTTGTGCATTTGTAAAGAAATCTGCCAACTGCAAATCTAATAAAGCGCAACAACCTGATCCTGCACCTGAGCACATGTATAAAAAACATCAACACAAATATGCTTGGTCAGCTCATCCTTGACCGGATCACGTGCAATACTGATAGCACCTATACTGTCAGACAAAAGTGGAATGGGTGTCGTAAGAGAGACCCCAAAATCTGCAATCAACCACCGTAACTAGGTCACCTCAGCAATCAACAAAACCATAGCCCGCAGCTCAGCCTCAACACTCGAACGGAAAACCGCTACATGTTTCTTCGTCTTCCAAGCAACAAGCGAACCACCAAGAAACACACAGTAAGCAGAAAGTGAACGACGATCCGTAGGATCAATCGCCCACGTAGCATCCGAATAGCACTGGAGCTGGAGAGAGCTGGAACTAGGAAAGAAAAGGCGACGAGTGATCGTGCCACAAAGATAACGAAGGACACGGAGGAGATGACTGTAGTGAATGGTGGTAGGAGCTGAGACAAACTGACTCAGAATATGAACAGGATAAGAGATATCAGGACGAGTGACAGCAAGATAAACAAGACTCCCAACAAGATGGCGATAACGCGTGGGATCAGGAAGAGGATCACCATCAGTAGGACGAAGCTTAACATTAAGCTCCATAGGAGTCTCAACAGTGCGCTCATCCCCAAGAGCAGCACGAGCAAGAAGATCCTGAATATACTTTTCCTGAGAGATAAAAAGCCATCAGAAGTGGAGGAGACCTCAATCCCAAGAAAATAGCGAAGAGGACCAAGATCAGTCATAAGAAAATAATCACAAAGACGAGCCTTGACAAAGGCAATATACTCAGGATCATCACCAGTAATGATCATATCATCAACATAGAGAAGAAGAAGAGTACGTCCACGAGAAGTGTGAACAAATAGCGCTGGATCATGAAAACTAGGAGAGAAACCAGCAACAGTCACCACAAAGGCAAAGCGCTCAAACCAGGCACGAGGGGCCTATTTCAGGCCATAAAGAGAACGTCGAAGACGACAAACCATCCCATCGGAAACAGAATACTCAAGAGGAGGTTGCATGTAAACCTCCTCACTCAACTCGCCATTAAGAAAAGCGTTCTGAACATCAAGCTGGGACACAGACCAACGTCAAACAGAAGCAACAACAAGAAGAGTACGCACAGTGGTCATATGAGCCACAGGGGCAAAAGTCTCATCATAGTCACGACCGTGCTCCTGCTGAAAGCCACGAGCCACAAGACGCGCTTTATAGCGCTTAAGAGATCCATCAGAGCGGGTCTTAATTTTATAGACCCACTTACACGTGATAGGATGATCACCAGGAGGGGGAGAAACAAGATCCCAGGTGCCAGTGCACTCAAGCGCAGCGATCTCCTCAGCCATGGCAAGCTGCCATTCAGGATGACGCTCGGCATCCCGATAAGAAGTCGCCTCAGAGACGACATAGAGACCATACTGACTAGGATATTAATGGTCTGGAGCACGACGCTGACGAACAGGCCGTGAAAAGGGAAGCTCATCGGCGGAAGACGACTCATCAGAAGAAGAGGAAGAAGGAACAATAGAGGAAGGGTCTGAAGCCGGAGAACGAGGAGAAATAGGGGAACTATACGGAGGATAGGATGGCGCCGAAATCGAAGGGGGCGCATCAGAAGTAAGAGGTGGAGAAGAAGGGACAGCGGGAGGTGCATCAAGAAAAAGAAGAAAAGAGATGTCATCCACCAGGTAAGTACCAGAGGTGGGGCGAGGATAGAAGGGACGCGTCTCATCAAACGTGACATCACGAGAGATGCGCATCCGACGACCAACGGGGTCCCAACAGCGATATCTCTTATGCTCATCACTATATCCGAGAAAACACACTCAACAGACTAAGCAGTCAGTTTGGTGCGTTCGCGAGGAGGTAGAAGAACATAGCAAACGCAACCAAATAAACGAAGAGTTGAGTAGTCTGGAGAGCTACCAGAGAGTCGCTCGAGAGGAATGCCACCTTGAAGGGCAGCAGAAGGCTGAATGTTAATGAGGTAAGTCAACGTAGCGACGGCCTCATCCCAGAAATGCGGCGGAAGAGAGGAAGCAATCATCATAGCACGGGTAGTTTCAAGAATATGACGATGCTTATGCTCGGCGACACCATTTTGAGCATGGGCGCCGGGACATGAGAACCGAGCGAGGGAAAACGGAGGGAAGTGCGCGTGCTGATGTTTAATCATGTGATGCCTATGATGTAAGGGCGGGCCCGTAGGTGCAGACAGGTTCGTCGGGGGCAAGCTTCAGAGGTGCCCTACTCAGCAAGGACACCACGCAGGTGCTGGGAGATATACTCTCCTACAGAATCAACACGAAACACACGAATAGGCGTGGAATACTGAGTACGAACCATGGTCGCAAAGCGCTGATAAATAGAGAGCACCTCACTGCGAGAGCGTATAAAAAACAACCAGGTGTACCGTGAAAAATCATCAATGAATAAAATATAGTATCGATGGCCCCCTTTGGAAGCAAAGGGAGCCGGACCCCAAACATCTGAATGAACAAAATCAAAAGGTCGCTGAGATACAGACACACTAGTAGGATAGGGAAGCTGAATCTGTTTGCCTAACCTACAACCCTGACACGAACGTAAAGACACATCTCCTGAGACAGACCCCAGAAGACCACAACGAACTAAGGACGATAAACAGGAGCCACAAAGGTGACCCAGCCGATGATGCCACTGCTGAAAAGAGCCAGTGACAGAACCAGCAACCACAGAAGAACTAGCAGATGAAGTGTCAGTGGATGGAACACGAAGCCAGTCTAACTCCCATAGCCCCGGAGACTCAAGGCTGCGAGGACCAGCTCCAACCAAGTCCTGGGTATGGCGGTCATGAACCGCACAAGAATCAGCGTCAAGAATGACACGACAACCAGAATCAGTAAGCTGACTAGCAGAAAAAAGGTTCATCTTAAGACTAGGAACATGAGAAACGTCAGGAATAGAGAAAGATGAAGTAGAAAGGGTGCCTCGAATGGAAACAAGAAGAGAGGTACCATTGGCCGTGATAACACGGACAGGAGAAATAAGAGAGCGAAGAGTAGAAAGAATAGAAGACGCAAAAGTCATATAAAAAGAAGCTCCAGAATCCAGATACCCCGGGGATGACATACCTGACTGTGTAGAAGGTGGTGGTCGCGTGGTGCCAGAAGAGCTAGGCACAGAACCAACAGTACCCGACGAGGAAGAGCCTATAGCAGCGAGTAGACCATAAAGAATGTCCTGATCAGACAGTGCAACAGTAGAAGATCCTGAAGAACCAGCCTGCCTACAAGCATGGTACTGCTGACGTAAGTTGGGATCCCTCCTCCAGCAGCTAGAGACATCGTGGCCAGGCTTGCCACAGTAGGCACAGGGAGGACGAGGAGGTGTTGTCATACCACGAGGCTGCTGAGGCTGACTCTAGCCCTGGACCGGAGGAGTAGAGAGTATAGGCGGTACTGGAGACCGCAACGAAGCCGACGGCACAGGAGGACCATGAGCAGCAAGTACGGAGGGAACCTCAAGAAGACCAGCACCACGAAGACGAGTCTCCTCGGCACGAAGCTTAGACAGTACCTTAGAGAGCGGAACACGACCACGGGCAAGCAGCTGGGCACGACGCGGCTCAAATTCCTTACGTAGCCGCGACAAGAACTCAAATACGTGCTGAAACTCTAGATCCGCGTGCACAGTCAGACAGCAGGGACAGGTGGCACACACAACTGTACGAAGAGAATCAAGCTGACGCCAAATCGCAGCACTCGGAGTATAGAACTCATGAATAGTAGAATCACCCTGCTGAAGAGCATGCTCTTGGCGAACCACAGACAGGTAAAGAGCATCCCTAGACGGCTGATAGGGCTGCCGAAGAAAAGCCCACTGAGCAGCAGCAGTGGGAAGACCCATGAACTCAGCAGCATACTGAGGCAGAATACTGGAAGTGAGAACAACAGCAGCACGAGCGTCCTCATCTATCCACTAAGTGTAGCCAGTCAGATCCTGAGGAGCATCGGGGGCAAGGGCAATAGGCGACGTAGGAGCAGCGGGGCGCGGCGGACAGGAGACCTTGCCAGAAAGCACACCCCAAAGATGAAGACCGCGCATGTGGACGCGCATAAAGGCAGCGAAATCAGGATAATTCGCGCCATCAAAAATCACCGGGCAGCGAGGAATCGCAAGATAGCCCGACGAGGAAGACATTTTTTTTCTTCTTTTTTTTGGACGAGAATCAGATCTGATCAGATCCACAGCACGCAGCAACAGCCGCGGCGGACGGGGTCGACAGGCCGGGTGGCGGCCGGGAGGCGGCGGCGGTCGGGCGATGGCCGAGAGGTGGCTGGGAGACGGCGGCCGGGCGGCGGACGGCGACAGGCCGGCGGGCGGGCGGGACGGGGGTGGCTGGGGCGACAGCAGCCAGGGCGGACGGACGGGAGGCGGCGGCAGCCGGGGGGCGGCCGGGGCGGATCGGACGGGCGGCAGCGACCAGGGAGGACGGGGCAAGCTCGCAGGAGGCGAGGGAGAGGCAGCGGCGGTGGCCGGGCGCGGCGGCAGGAAGCCGGGGCGGGCGGAGGCGGCGGCTGCGAGGAGAGGAGCTACCTTACAGCTCTGATATCATGTTAGGGTAATAGACTTGTTGTATTACCAGGGGGCCAAAGGCCACAATATATAGTACATGTACAGGTGCAAATATACAGGAAGCCCCCTAACACATGGGAAAACTACAATATACAAATATATACTCTAACAACATAGTCATATCCTCCGTCCTAAAATAGATGTCTTAGATTTATTAAAATTTGGATGAATCTATATACTAAATAGTGTCTAGATTCATTAAATTTTGACAATCCAAGACATATATTTTAGGACGGAGGGAGTACTAGAAACCGCTATGAAAATATTCATTAGGTCGCACCCGTTAGAGATATTTATAATAAATATGTATGCACTCTAAAGTTTACGTGATTGTGAAAATAATAAATCAAGAAGAACCCTTTGTTATAAATGCAAGTTACTTTAGTAAGTACAACTATACAATGAAGAATGCTACAACTAAGATTTAACAACATTGCTACATGGTTAACTATGAGAAATATATAATATAAATTATACTCTTCAATGATGACAAATGCAAGAAAAATAAAGTATAAAAGTTTAATATAAATTTTAACTAATTTTATTTTCTGCAAATTAAAATTTTATTACTCTGTATGTCGTACTGGTGGCAATTGATTTCAGCGGTACTTGCATAAGAGCTGCCCTCGGCTGCCGGATAAAGTCGAAAGAGATGGTCATGTCTATCATGTGACCAAATATGTTATCATTTTGTGTCCTAAGCATGCACTTGGGGTGCCCCTCGCTACATGTCAATGATATCATGAATCATTAATTCGACGGGATCACTTCTTTTCTTGAGGGACTAAGCCGAGTATGGCTGATTCATATGTCATTATTACCAAAAAGAAATATTATGTGTATGTTTAATTTTAATTTATGTTTGTAAACCGCTATTTCGACGGTTGCATAACTAGCCTAATATTTTTTTCGAGAATTCAGTGGTACACGACACTTCTCCATAATTGTTTCCTTGCTTTGCATCCTTCTCTAAGGCACTTGAACCAATTATGAGGATGAACTAAATGTCAAAAAAATCGAAGGAAAATTTTCCATGTACATCCAAACATTCTATGTTGGTGCACAAAGTTTCGAAAGAATAGAACATTTTTGTGGATCGTGCAAAAAGACAAAAAATATCATAGGAATAGTCATATTGTAACATAAAAAATTCTCCTTTTTACCAAAGCCACAAAAAATGTTCTTTTGTGTCGAAACTTTGTATCTAAACATAAAATGTCCGAACGTTCATAAGATTTTTTTTTGGAGTATGTCAAAGGCATGCCTTATCTTTATAGAATGCAGAAAAGCTCAAATGCAAGAAAACCAGAGCCCAACTGCTAACAATTGGTACGTGGGAACTCACCCCAACACACTTACCCTGCTCCTAAACCTAAGCCTACTCTCGCACCGTTTGTCTTCTCCCTCCAGCTAAGGCAAACGCCCATTGCCCGAACTCCTAATGGATGCGATCGGTAAGCTGTTGCACATTGTACTGATCAATGGTGTTCCCAAAAACTCTTAGGTTCCTCTGCTTCCACGGCATCCATGACACCAAAATCACTAGGGTGTTGAACTTCCTCCTATTTGTGGCATGTACTCTTTCTCTAGCCTGTAGCCACCAGGTCTCTACTGTGCTCTCCACCTGCGGTTCTTCAGGCTGTAGTCCAGTGGCATGTAAGCACGCATGCCAAGTTTGTCTCGCGAAGAAGCACTGTATGACTGTCCTCTTCTTGCAGGCATGTAAAACACGCGCTGGGTTGATCCTGTAGCCCATGCTTAAATCTCCTGTCTGACGTCCATAGTCTTTGCCTAATCGCCAGCTAGCAGAACACTTTACATTTTAGTGGCGCGTACGATCTCCATATCTGCTTGTACTTGCTGGATCTATAGCTCCCCTAACTCAGCAACTTGTACGTTGTCCTTGGCGATGTACTGTTCTGACCGTGATCCACACCACGAGAATATGTCTAGTTCTGGACATCTATCTGCATGCTCCTGATCGCCACCCAAATGCGCACACACTGCATGTATCTGTCAAGCTTCATGCACTAGCCAACGCAACCAAAAGTCCGAACTGATGGAAAGGGATAGTGCAATCCACTTATACACTTCAACACCCCCTCTCACGTGTGACGGGGAGAAATCAGCACGTGCAACGGGAAGAGAGCGACGGCGCGCGAAACTCACGTATGACTCAAGAGGCCTATACGTGAACACAGAGGGGTCAACAACAATTTTAAGATAAATTGCGAAAGCCAAGACTCGAACTCGAGACCTTAGGCTCTGATACCATGTCAAGCTTCATGCACTAGCCAACGCAACCAAAAGTCCGAACTGATGGAAAGGACTAGTGCAATCCACTTATACACTTCAACATTATCCCTCTGTATCCAGCTCTCTTGAGACATCTATGACCCATCTATTTTCAATCGGGGCATACCTCCGAGACCAAGCTTTTGTTCTTTTGTGCTCGTGGGTACTAGGCCAAATATACTTGGCGCGATTTCCTCTATCTTGCGCCCATGAATCCATCGATTTTTCTATAAGAACACTCTCCGTCCATCTCCCAACGTGATCCTCACCAAGCTCTAGAACACATTTGTTGCTGCCTTGTCCACTCAGCCCCTGCCATGGCCTTGTTGGGTTTGTACGGTGTAATAACTCCCACCTCACTATGAGGGAAAGCCCTTGTAGGCGTAGATCCTTTACTCCAAGTCCCAAGTATAGAGGTTTAGAGATAATGTCTTAGGCCACAAGACATTGTCCTCCATGGAGGTCCCGTCTACCTGCCCAGCATACATAGGATACCTCCACCAGGACGTGAGGCACTGGCCTGGCTGTTGATGAGGATCAGACGCCCCTCCCTTCCAATTAAACCCCTCTGCCATGCCGGCACTAGATGAAGGACTGAATCCAACATGGTCAAAGGCCGTAGTGATACCTGAAGCCCCAGATATTTACAGCAGCCTAGGATGTCGGTGACTCTCCTTGTCCTGTTCTCCTCCTCTGATAAGGGTAGCCGTTGTTTTCCTGTAGTTCACCATGAGCCCTGAGGCCTGCCCAAAGATGCCTAGAATCTCTCTGATGGCAATTTCTGGTCTGAGGAAAATTACCACATCATCAGCAATTCAGCATATATAGACTCGTTGGATTGGGAATATATTGGCAAGGTTCTGAAACAATTCCGCTTCCACCGCCTTAATGATCACCTACGTCAGAACCTCCATCCCGATTACCTATAGCATCGGTGATGTAGTCAGAACCTCCATCCCGATTACATAGAGCATCGGTGATGTAGGGTCGCCTTGCCTCAAGCCGTCGCATGCATGCTGAATTCTACCCATGGTTCTCCATTCACTGTGATTTCGTGTTTGCTGTGTACTATAGCAGGGTAGCGATCCACCTCATGAACATCTCCTCAAACCCCAGCTGCCGTGGCACCTCAAAACTCCACGATACGGAATCAAAAGCCCGAGAAATATCCAGCTTGAGTAACACCCCTCTCTGTTTGCGTTGATTGTGTTGGGGCTGCATCTCGCAGCCCCATCTTCTTCTACCTCTCAATCTCACATTCTTCCCTCAAGAGCACACACGCACGCACACATCACCAAGGAGAAAATAATCATAGCTTTGCCAAGAGCTATTCTCTTCCTGGTTAACCACATGGGCTACATCTCTTCTCTGCCAACACGGCTTTTTCTTTCTCATTAACTGGATGAAACATATATACAGGAGCTTACCCCTCGGGCCACTCATCCACTCACGCAGTAACCAGCCACTATCCCATGCACTAATCCACTAACTTACTTGACCTCTTCTCAAGGCCTCTACCAAGCTAATCCACTCAATGGGTTGATCCTGCAGCCCATGCTTAAATCTCCTGTCTGACGTCCATAGCCTTTGCCTAATCGCCAGCTAGCAGAACACTTTACATTTTAGTGGCGCGTACGATCTCCATATCTGCTTGTACATGCTGAATCTATAGCTCCCCTAACTCAGCAATTTGTACGTGTCCTTGGCGGTGTACTGTTCTGATCGTCCTCTCTTGAGACATCTATGACCCATCTATTTTCAATAAGCACCTTTGAGACCAACATGTTGTTCTTCCGTCTCGTGGGTACCAGGCCAAATATACTTGGCGCGATTTCCTCTATTTTGCGCCCATGAATCCAGCGATTTGTCTAGAAGAACACTCTTCGTCCATCTCCTAACGTGATCCTCACCAAGCTCTAGAACACATCTGTTGCTGCCTTGTCCACTCAGCCCCTGCCATGGCCTTGTTGGGTTTGTACAGTGCAATAACTCCCACCTCACTATGAGGGAAAGCCC
This sequence comes from Avena sativa, assembly GCA_916181665.1. Lineage (NCBI taxonomy): Eukaryota > Viridiplantae > Streptophyta > Magnoliopsida > Poales > Poaceae > Avena > Avena sativa. The sequence goes on from OV702296.1 coordinate 251,272,557, forward strand.
TTGTAGGAGCAGATCCTTAACTCCAAGTCCCCCCAAGCATAGAGGTTTAGAGATAATGTCCCAGGCCACAAGACATTGTCCTCCGTGGAGGTCCCGTCTATTGAGGCTTCCTCCACCAGGACGTGATGCACTGGCCTGGCTGTGATCACTAATTTGATGAGGATCAGACGGCCCTCCCTTCCAATTAAACCCTTCTGCCATGTCGGCACTAGATGAAGGACTGAATCCAACATGGGTTGTCACTCCGCTCTGGTCAAAGGCCATAGTGATACCTGAAGCCCCAGATATTTTATCGGAAACTTTGCCAGATTACAGCCTAGGATGTTGGTGACTCTCCTCGTCCTGTTCTTCTCCTCTGATAAGGGTAGCCGTTGTTTTCCTGTAGTTCACCCTGAGCCCTGAGGCCTGCCCAGAATCTCTGTGATGGCAGTCAACTCCGCAACTTCTGGTCTGAGGAAAATTACCACATCATTAACGTATATAGAGACTCGTTGGATTGGGGAGATATTGGCAAGGTTCTGAAATAATTCCCCTTTCACCGCCTTAATGATCACCTGCGTCAGAACCTCCATGTAACACCTCAAAATATTAAAAGGAGAATATCAATTTCCAATCAACCAAAATTAGGGTTAACAAAAGCTTTTAATTTTAAAAACTATATAAATGCATGTTATGCCATGATTGTTTGTTATAAATGATGAGAATTAGTTTAGAGATCAAAACCATATCATCTAAGACAAATCAAACCCAAAACAAAGCAAAAGAAAATCAATATATAAAGCATATGAGCTAATGGTCATTTTTGCAAATGTTAACACCTAGCCCACTTTGGGCATCTCTATTAAATGATTTCAAACAGAAACAATTCCATTTCTTTTCTCACCTTGCTAGACCAAGTGACAATGAACACAAGTGAGCTTTCAAAACTTACATAAACAAATTCAAATTCATTTGAGGGACTTTTAAAAATTGAATCTATCATAGGCATCAAGATGGCTACTTATCAAAAACCATCCAAACTTTATCCAATTGACCAATCCTTGCAACCAGAGACTCTCAAACTTAGTATCATCCAACCCACTAAAAAGAATTTGAAAATTCAAATGTTTTTCTCTTGCGGCCATTTGATCGAACAGCTAGCAAGCACAGTACAGAGATACCAACTACACATTGTTTGGAGCAATCTTGTGATCATCTTGGTACCACACAAAGCCTACACTACTCGCCCCCACTCACCCCAGTACCAGCCCATGTAGCTGAGCCTCTCTCACTCAACCAATTGACCATTGCAACCTCATACCCAAGCTCACCATGCCGACCCGACATGGACATGACGATACACGCCTCACCGCCCTCGCCCATGACATCTAGAAGCTAGCCATAACCTCACCGCAACTTCCTGTGTATGCCTCGACCAACACCAGGACGTGGAGACGCCAGCACAGCCGAACCCACTTCTCTGTTTGCCATGACGAGCACCGTGCCAAAGTGCCGAGCAATCCCACACGACCACGTCGTGCCTCGCTCTCCCATTGCATCAATGCGTTCGTCACCTCGCCAGCGACCTCCTAGACCTGCCCGCTTGACCACGCGCGACCCGTAACCACCGTACGCCGTGACAAACACCCGCGATACCCAAGGAGGGCATGGACGTCCCCGACCGATGGAGATCGCGCCTCGTCGTGCCACTCTGTGCATGACGATCGCCAAGGAGCCCTGTGTCGGCCTACATCCTCCGCCATGCCCATAGCACCCTGTAACAACATCGCCGACAAGCCCGAGCCATGCCCTAATGCTCCCCTTGCCGGGGTATAAATAGACCCTGCCCCTTTCCCCAAAACGCACCCCACTCGACTCACCTCTCCCCCAGCAACCTCTCTGACCCATCCCGGGAGCAAGCCGAAGTGTGCAGCGCCAGCATTTCACCAGAGCCTGCCGCCGCAGTGGTGGAGCGGAGCCAGCGCTAGGAGCCGCCCCAGGAGCTGCCGCGACCACCATTCGAACCGTTGTCATCTACCAGTTCATTCGCACGTACCGCCATACTTAGCTGGAGCCCTGGTAAGCCCCCGACGACCCACGCTAGAGAGCTAGGGTTGAATCTCGTGCACGCCGTGCGAGGGAGATGATGACGCTGAGCCGTTGATCGTGCTCTAATCGTGTGGCTAGGATTAGCGCATACCGCTTCGCATTAGAACAGTCGTTGGCATGTGGGACCAGCGCAAGTGCAGCCCGCTACGCGCGAGCCGTGTAGTTGGGTCGGCCCAGTATTGTTCCCACGCAAGCCCAGCAATTCAATTGTAGATTTTTCTTTAGAAAGGAAATAAAAATCTCTAAACACTCCCATTGGATTCAAACAGTTTGAATTTATAGATCATCCCTAGTAAAAATAACAAGGCAATGACTTTTCCAACTTCAAACATTTTTCTAAAATCAACCATAAATGCTTTGGAGTGGATTCCAATTGTCAAAAATCACATTTGCCATGATCTACCTGAATATGTAAAAATAGTTAGTTTTACATGAAGTAGTCATGGGCTAAGATTAAAAGAATGGCTAAGATTAAAAGAATGGCTATATAGTTATTTCTAGTCATCTTAATTATATTAAATAGCAATATTAACCTCTGTAATATATGCCAACTACTTTAAATCACATTCCCACGTATTGAAATATATGGTGATGACATGTGTCAACATGATCCCATATTTTATAACCGAAGAATATTAAATCTTAAGTTTTTTTTCAATGATTAGAAATTGCATCTCCAAAATAAAATAAATAAGACTATGTCACTAATTCATGTGATAATTGATATGATGCTAGATCATCTAGCGTGGGCCTTTCTATGCTGAATAGAAGTAGTTAAGTATTGTTTGATGATTGTATACCTCGTATTTATTTATAGACGCTAGTAAAAACCCAGGCTATGAGGAGGAATAATTCTACGAAGAAGAAGAGGAGAACTTCGACAATTGTACCAACCAAGGCAAGATACACTACGCAAGCTAACCTTTGCAAGATACACTATGCCTGCTATTGTGATGCAACCTTGATTACACCAATCCCAGGTTTTACTTGCAAGCTTTATTTTTCTTCCCTTTACCAAAGTTTCTTAAATAGTTAATTATTGGTGATTAGTGGAAGTTAGGACAGATTACCATCAAGAGCATAAAACTAGGCTCATGTAGTTATACCTGATTAGCACCCTTCACTAGTGACCCCTCATTGATAGTTGCTAGTGCTAAACTAATATTGATCACTTTAGAGAAGAATACTTAGAACAAATGATTATGAAAACCTTAGAATGATGAGTCATTCTATTGAAATTTTTTGACACGGGTTATGAAACACAATGACTTGAATATGATGATGAATGAGGCTTGTGCCTTGACTTTGAATAAAAACGGATGGTTAGGTTCGGATGCGATACCATTCTAGCTTTATTGTACAACCACAATACCTGATTTGGGTAGGGTTCAATTGGAATTTTATGTGTCTTAGTATGGTTTCCCTCGTGGAAAAGAGGTTAAGGTGAGGCTACCTCATGACTGTGAATGCCCACCTATGCAGTTCCTGGGATGGCGGATGGCCATGGTTGGGAGGCCAAGATCATAGGGGAGGTGCCTATACTAGAGTGTGTAATTGAAAGGTTAGGATTGATTATCCGTATACCTAGTATGATGATTCAGGGCTATCCCTGACGGATGTATCGAATTTTGTGGCGAAAGTGTACCACCTTTGCAGAGTGTCAAACTAATCGAATAGCCGCGTCCGCGGTCATGGACAGTTGGATGGCCATACTGTTGCGTTGTCAGATGTTTTCAAAATGACTTATGACTTGAAATATGACTTTGGCTTTACCACAACAGGGTTGTGGACATGAAAACTAGGTTCCCACTTGAGCAATCTAGATAACTAAAATAGGTCTTTACTACTAAGTACTTCTGAAATAAAACTAGCTTATTGCAAACAAGCCTAGAGATTAGAATTCCTACTAGAATTGTCTTACTTGCACTAGTGATAGTTTGCGAGTACTTTAAAAGTACTCATGGCTTTGTCCCTGGCTATTCCCATGGCCAGACTATGAAGAGGACTATCCGAAGGACGGACAACATGATGTCTACGATAACTAGGATCATCTCCCATCGTCAGCATTGTCTGTGTCAATGAAGATGGGGTTTCTACTATGTTTATTTCCGCTGCTTTGATGTGTATTAAGACTTGATCATGTTATCAACTATTTATAAGACTATTATGGTTTGTAATGGATGAGGTACTGTGTTATCAATTATGTTATGTCTCGCAAAAATGGTAATCCTGGACTTGTATTAAGGCATATGGACTTAAAAATCTAGATGTTCACACTCCATCCCGATTACATAGAGCATCAGTGATGTAGGGTTGCCTTGCCTCAAGCCGTATGCATGTTGAATTCTACCCATGGTTCTACATTCACTGTGATTTTCTTGTTTGTTGTGTATAGCAGGGTCGAGATCCACCTCTTGAACATCTCCTCAAACCTGCCGTAGCACCTCAAAACTCCAGGATAAGGAATCAAAAGCCTAAGAAATTTCCAGCTTGAGTAACACCCCTCTCTATTTATGTTGATTGATCCTTCTTTCCACCTGACGCAGATACGTCAGAAACGTATCTATAATTTTTTATGTTACATGCTTGTTTAGTATCTACTTTGCTTTGCTTTGTCCACACTTTAAGGTGCTTTTCATATGTTTTCTGGTACTAACCTATTAACAAGTTTCCACAGTGCCAGTTGCATGTTTTCTGTTGTTTTTGGTTCCAGAAAAGCTAGTAAGGAAATATTCTCGGAATTGGACGGGACAAAAGACAAAGTCAATATTTCACCGAGAAGAACACGGAGTCCAGAGGAGAGACGGAGGGGCGCCATAGGGCGGCTGCACCCCCCTCCCCCAGGCGCGGCCTAGGCAGGGTGTGGTCCCCCGATGCCTAAACCCTAAGTACCAAATCAATATTCCATGAAACTGTCTGTAGCTGCCGCCACCATCACCCCTAGATAGGGGAGGGGTCTAAAGCTCTTCCTGGCACCCTGCCGGAGGGGAGATCATCCCGGAGGCCTTGTTCTTCATCATGCCATCCTCCGGTATGAAGCGTGAGTAGTTCCACCTTGGACTACGGGTCCATGTAGTAGCTAGATGGTTGTATCTCCTCCTTGTGCTTTCATGTCTAGATCGTGTGAGCTCCGTTCATGATCAAGATCTAATCTATTTGTAATCATGCATGTTGTGTTTGCAGGGATCCGATGGATATTGAGATTACTATGTCAGATTGATTAATGGTTTTGTATATTTGATTCTATCATGTCTATGTTGTTTGAGATCTTGCATGCTCTCCGTTGTTAGTAGCTATCTTGGGTAAGTAGTTGCTAGTGACTCCAAGAGGGGGTATTTATGCTCGATAGTGGGTTCATGCCTCTACTTAATCAAGGGAAGTGACAGAAATCTCTACGGTTGTAGATGTAATGTTGCCACTAGGGGAAAACAACAGTCTCTTGTTCATGGAACAAGTGGATTGTTTACCTTACACACTTTGCTTAAAGTAGTTGTCTGTTACTTGCAACTTAATACTGGAGGGGTTTCGTATGATAACCCAAAGGTGGACTTCTAGTCATAGATGCAGTTGGATGGCGGTCTATGTATATTGTTGTATTGCCCAATCGAATCTCATAGGATCTTTTTTCTAGTATTTCATTGTTATGCCTTGCTCAGTCCTGTCAATTGCCCTGCTGTAATTTGTTTACCCAGCATGCCATGTTTGTTTATCTAAGGAGAACACCTCTAGTAAACTATGGACCCCAGTCCAATCTTTGCCATTGATACATCTTCCACTTTTACTGTTTACTTGCTGCAAACCATCATCACCTTCCACACCATACAGTTAATCCTTTGTTATAGCAACCGGTCAGATTGACAACCTCACTGTTAGTTGGGGCAAAGTCTTGAGTTTATGTTGTGTAGGTTTCCACTTTTATTGCAACACCTTTGGGACGTTTCCTTCCTCCTACTGGTTCGAGAACCTCGGTTTCTTACTGAGGGAAAACTTGTTGTTGTGCTGCATCATACCTTCCTCTTAGGGTTTCCCAATGAAGCGCCTCCACGTTGACGCAACGCCATCAAGACTTTTTCTGGCGCCGTTGCCGGGGAGGCTAAAGACGTCTTCACAAAGGGAGTCCTCCTCAACCTTTCTCTTTTCTTTGTTTTTAGTTTGCTTAGTTTATTTTGCTTTGTTTTGTTTGCCTCTTTTTATCAAAAACTCCAAAAAAATCAGTTTAGTTTGGTTTGCTTTCTCTTATCAAAAACCTAAAAAAATTAGTTCCTACCCTAGTTGCTACCATGTCTGGTTTTGGTCCAATCTCTGTGACACCTATGGAAGAGATCTTTACTTTCAAGCAAAAAGATGAAGAGAGTTTTAAAGAAGCTTGGTCTAGAATCTCTGCTTTACAAAGGGAAACTGAGCCTAAGATGAGTCTTAGCTTGGTTATTAATAGTTTCTACCACAGTATTGCTCTTTGTTATAGATATGCTTTGGATGTTGTGGCTGAGAAAGATAGTTTTCGACATACAGAGTATGAAGCTTTTGATGCCATAAAGAAATTTATTATAATTTATAATACGCCTGGCAAGTCTGTTTCCTCTTTCATAGACATTTTTGCTAGGTTGAACACTCTTGAGTCCAGTACTGCTGCTTTGAACAGTTGCTATCACACACTTAGGGCGTACCATGATTATGTTCCAATAAATTCTGAGCCTTCAAAGTGGTTTCCCACAATCAAAGTCTCTATAAATAGTGCCACTTTTAATGCTCGCTGTGATATCATGTCTGAATTTTGCCTTATGTCTAAAGATATTTATGAGTCTTTGAGTCTTTGGGGACTTTATAAAGGAGGAGAAGAAATATCTCTTACCAATAATGCAACTTTATTACCCATTGTAATAGATGAAGGTGTGTTTACAAAAATCTCAGGGAAAATGGTGTCAACTGATTATATTGTTATTGAATGTGCAGGCAAAGGACATATTGCACTTGGAAGATCCCTGCTAAAACACCTTGGAGCAAAAATAGATGTGGGAAAAGGCATTATGCATTTTGCTCCTCTAGTAAGCAATCATATTTTCCCTAAAGAGAAGAAGAAAGGTAAGAAAGGTAGGAGCAAGAGGTTTGATGTTAATGCTTCTTCATTTGAAAATACTTGATTTATTGCTTCTTGTGCCTAATTTAAAGGCGTTAAAAAAAGTACTTGTTGGGAGATAACCCAAGAGTTTCCTTAAGTCTTGGAAGTTATTACTTCTGTAATGACCTCTCCTTATCCTTTTTGTTTTCTTTTTGTGCCAAGAATGACCTCTAATGATAGGGAAGTAAGATTTAGGGAGTTGTTGTCCCGAAACAGATTTCTGTGCTCCACCATAAAATTCATGAGGAGTCTATGTAAGTCAGATTGAGATGCAAAATTTATGAATAAATCCCCCAGTATGTTAGCTAACTTTAATTAGTTCAACAATTTTTTATTTGAGCAACATAAGATTTTCTAAAAAATCGTTTTCTACCTGCTGGTCTGTTTTGACAGATTTCTGCCATTATTTGCATTTGCTTCTTATTGATTCCTTTTTTGGGTTCTTTTTGGGAAATTGAGCTTTTTGAAGGAGTTGCTACAGTAGCTTGTGTTTTTAGTGAATTTTTTTGCTGTTCTAAAGCTAAACCTAAAGGTCTATTATCTTTTGAATACACTAATGTTGCTAATGAAGATTGTGTGAAGTTTTGTATGAAGGAAAAATTTCAGGTGTAGAGAGAGAATGATGTAATAAAATGAAGAATGGACAAAAGCTCAAGCTTGGGGAGTCCACCCACGGTGTCACTCCAAGAAATATTCAAGAGGTACAAGCGTTAAAGCTTGGGGATGCCCAAGGCATCCCCTTCTTCATCAATAAAAAGCTTAGGTCTTTCTAGACACTTCGTTTTTATTGTTTCATGCACTGTTGTGTTGTTCTTGGAGCGTCTTAGTTTTCATTTGCTTTGCTTAGTTTGTCTAGTTTGCTTGAATAAAGTAGTTTGGACCCCCGTTCTCGCTGTGTTGTTTCAAATAAGTTGATTGGTGTTGGAAAGAAGTAGAAAGTTCTTGCTTGAAAGTGCAAGAGAAGCTTGCATTGACTATGACATAGACTTTAGCATGTCATGGTAGGTGTTTTTTTGAACTTATGCTTAGTGATTATTGCGGTAGCATGACTTGTTCCAAACAATTGGGATTGCTTAGTGTGCCTTAAAAGAATCATGCATTGTTTTAGCATGCAAACGCATAGTATTGTGGTATTCTCCTTTGATGTTTTGTTTGGGTTGACTTGGTACATGCTCACACCATGATATGACTATGAACAATTCACCATAACCTCTATGATCATTTAGTCCTTAACTTGTAGTACCACTTTATGCTTTGATTAGTAATGTTTTGTCACTCTGCATGATTACGGCCATTATTACTCTCTTAGTTGGTTGCTCCCAGTCTTTTGCTAGCCTCCACTTGTATGAGTAAGCTCTACTCATGCTTCCAACTCCCAAAAAACCAAGTTATTCCAAAGTGTCCAATATAAACTCCTATGCATGGTGTGTTACACCATTTGTCGTGGTGGTGGGACGGCAGATGCCATGGGTAGGCTTAAGTTGGGGGCCGAATGGGTGCTTGTGGTCACCGGGGAGGGAGTGCACGGTCGAGCCATGCACGAAGAACAATAAGAACTCTCCACACTTAGAAATTTTATTCACAACCGAGGATTACAAGTGCTCCTTGAGCTGTATGAACTAGGGTTCGGTGCACTAGTTCCCTACCTGATCCAAACTCCTTCTACTACAACTATGCCCTCCCTTATATAGGTAGTGCTAGCTTATACCCCTTTGGGTTCTAGGGTTTACTGTTTGGATCTTGGTCCCTACAGTGCGTGTCGGGTCATGGGCTTGCCCTAATCCCAATGGCCCAGTCCACAAAGCTTGACAGCTAACGGTCTTCTGGTACGTCGCCTCCCGTTCCTTTTGGCGTCACGCAGTAACTTTGTACATCAGCCCTTGCTTTGGGCGTCACCCGGATCCTTTTGTGTCACCCGGTGTTGCCCTTCTCTCTTTTGACCATGTTTTACCATGGTCCCTCCTGAACCTTACTCGAAAAGGTGCTACGCGTTCCATCTGACTCGGCCCTTCTTCGGTAGACTCGGCTCGTCGGTCCCTACAAGAATAACAACTTTGTCTTATGCGGGCCGACATAGTTCATATGTCGGCCACACACGCTTCTCTCTCTCGGCCGTCCTTACCCGGCCTAGTACTTTCTTCACTCCGAGCTTACCTAGCTATGCTATGTTTCATCCCTTGTGACCCTACCGGGGGTTATCCCCCTGACATTAGTCCCCGAAGCTGGTGAAGTCTAGCAGTTCAAGCTGTTAGGCGTCTCCAGGTTCCTTTTACGTGACTGGAACTTAATTTTTGTCTTTATTCGTTGCAATCTTGCACCTTGCCGAGTCTGTCTGACAGTTTTCAGATCCACTCTTTGACTTCCTGGCTCGTTTTTTCCTCGTGTCGAGTTACTTTGGCAGATTCTGGGTCATTTTCGGCGTGCTTCAGTCACTGATAGCCGGTAATCATGATTACTTGCCTCAAATTTTGTTCCAAGCTCTGGCGGCACAGTGACGGCTATGCAGTTATTCCCCGTCACTGTGGCAGTCCCATCGGCATGCGCCCCTTGTCCTTCCTTTCATGACGTGGCACGGGACTTTTCGTGTATCTCTGGCTACGTGGCGCCCGCTGATTGGCTTACCCGTCCTGGTACATGGCCACACGCTGGCCGCATGGCGCGGATGGATCCCACGACCGGGGTTTTTACTGCCCTTAAGTAGGGGTGAGGGGATTACCTCTTCCCTCACGCCCGTTCAGTTTTTCACTGCCTCTTCTTCTTCCTTGCGCATGCGAAATCAAACCGCCCCCCTTTGCGGTTTCTTCTTCCTCTGTTCTTTCCCTACAATTGCTCCACTCCTCTTTCCGTTCCACCACGGGTCTGTGTTCTTCCAAACCTTTTAAAATGGTGGAGGAAACTGAATCTGCGAGGCTCATGGACGCACGCGACGACGTTGATGGTGCTGAGGAGCAGGAGGTTCCCGCCGGCGAGCGCGGTGGATGGGAAGGCTCGGAGGTCTCCACCGAGGAGGTGGAATGGCTCCGCTCCCCCAGGCGCATTCCGCTGCAAGTGGATTGCCGTCTCCCCACCGGTGAGATCTCTCCCAAGCCCGATGCTAACGAGCAGGTGGTTTTCCTTTCTCACTTTGAGCACGGTCTTCCAGTGAGCACCTTCTTCTCCTTGTTCCTCTCCACTTTCCATCTGCAAACCCATCATCTCCCTGCCAACGCGATTGGCCCTCTTTATTGCTTTATTTCTGCTTGCGAGGGTTACCTCGGGATTTGGCCTACAGTTCTTCTGTGGGCCAAATATTTTAGCTTTAAGGTTCAAGTTGTTCCCCAGCCTCGTGCTCCTTGATCCGAGAAGAGGCCGACCCGGTGCGGTGCTGCTAGCATCACGCCCAGGAGAGACTCCATCTTTTCTCGGGTTACTTGTATTGATTCCTACAAGAAATGGCATAGGACTTTCTTCTATGTCAAAAACAGCGGGTCCACCGATAACATCCGGCTCCCCCTTTCTCGGACGAAGTCCCGAACAAGAATTTCTGGCAGCTTGACCCACGCGACCAAGACGCTACGGTGAATGAAGCCAACACGATCTTGGAAAGGTTGCTGTCGCCGGATGAGCATTTTCATCTTGCCGAGAGGGACCTCATGTGCACCTTCGTCTCACGCCAGGTTAGTCCCATCCAAGATAGGAGCCACAAGATGTGCTTCATGAGTGGCTCCCATGACCCCACTCGGCACTCTACTAAGGAGCTCACCCATGACTCCATTTCTCGCCGAGTAAGCTCAATCTTTAAACTGAACTTGGTGGATGATTGGGCTTGGAGCTGTCCTCTGTTTAGCTGGGTCAAGCCTGTCCCCTGGGTAAGTTTTCCGAGTCGTTTTCCTTGCCGAGTCAGCTTTAGCTCTTTTGCCACTCCCAGTCTAGTTTTTGTTACTCATTATGTTTGTCTCTCGCAGAACCTTGTTCACCAGGTTGATGATAGTATTGTCCCTCCTGCGGTTATAACGGGGATCGCTCCGACTCTGACGAAATCGAGTTCGACCTGGAGTGCTTCATGCCCATCCCGCACGCAGCCGCTGCTTCATCTTCGGGTAAGAGTCGATCTCGTAATCCCTTACAAGATTGGTCTGACAATGATGATGATGATGATGATTGTACGATTTTGGAGGTACATGCCGTGTGACCTTAGTCTCCCAACTTATCCGAGTAAGCATGTTATTTACTGATGCATCTGGCCAGGTACATGACACTCCTCCTCTCGCCATGGGCGGAGTCGGCAAGATCCCCGTCGCCAAGCCAAAGCGACGTGGAGCCTCCTCCAGCACTCAGCCGGCCAAGAAGAGAAAGCCCACTCCGGCAGCTCCTGCTGCCACGCTGGTCGAGACTCGCCAAGCCGCTGGGCGCTGAGTCACATGCCGAGTCACCCATGACCCGGTCGTCATCGGGTAAGTTTTTATACTCTGCTTTTATTATTCTTTCTTTTTTGTCACTATTGTTCTCTTATATATGTCTTGTTGTTTTCAGCGCCGCACCTTTGTCGGTGAACCAGGCTGCTTCTAGCATTGCCACGCCGCTAAGGACCGCTCCCGCTCCGACTGACTCCATGGTACAGAGTCCTGTCCGAGTCGAGGCTCCCACTGTTGAGGCTCACGCTTCTCAGTGTCAGTCAGACCCGGTGGCGCACCCGGCGAAGGAGACTCGGCCGAGCACCTTTGGTGCTGGTCAGGAACAACTTCCTGATTTTGCTGCTAGTGACACTGGTGTCGTGGTGGTGGCACGGCAGATGCCATGGGTAGGCTAAAGTATGGGGCCAATGGATGCTAGAGGGATCTGAGGAGGGAAGATGTAGTTGATTCTACACACAGAAGACTAAGGTAAAGATCTTTATTTCTCCTTCCTTGGGCTACAAGTGCTCCTTTTGCTGTGTACAAGTAGAGAGGAAGAACTTTACCAGCCTAACGGTACTAAATGAGCCGATGCCCTTCTCAGAGTCCAAGCCTCTCCTTTTAAAGGAGAGCCCTGGGCTCCTCTAGGGCTGACGTGGCAAGCATATTCGAGGAATATGCTTGTCCCAATATAGTAACTCGGCGGCCTCCTTTCCGTGTCACCCTTCTAATGACGGCAAGGTTCCAGAGGACCCCACCTGCATGCCTCGGGCTTCAGGACTGTCACCTCTGTGACCTCCTTCTGCCCCTCTGTCGCTCTGCGCCTTGTCCTTTGTGCTTGGCTCTGCTCAGATTCTCCCTAGCCTGTGACTAGAGTTTGATTATAGGCATCACCTTCTCGTGCAAGCTTCATATCATTCGGCACTGTCTCGCATAACTCGGCTTGGACTTCACCTGCATTCAGATTATTCGGGCTGATCCGGCCGACTTACACGGTATCTCGGCCGGGTAATGCCTTGCTCTTCTCACAAAGGTCCTGCTCTTTCATATTTCGGCCGACCTTTACAGGATTCTACCGACTTACATTGTAACTCGGAAACTGTACGGGGAACCTCCTTTCGTCTTTCCCCGTCTTTACCCTATCCGGGGTTACCTCCCCAACATTAGTCCCCGAAGCTGGTATGGCCCCGCCTATAACTTCGGCCGGACCGTATCAGTTTCACGATATTCGTTTCCCATTGTTTTCGAGTTATCTTTTCCTCGTTCGAGGTATCAGCATATCTTCTCGTGTACGCCTCGTCCTACGTGTCATACTCATCATTGTTTCTCTCGTTTTTTGTTCTTCTACAGTGTCCACTGACAGGCTACAGTAATTACCATTTCCGTCAGGGATCTTGACCTTTTCTATCATCGTGTGGTCGTCGGTGCGGTTCCACTCAGCGGCGTGCGGTTGTGCTGCATACACGATCTACACAGCTAACCGCCACACCCACGATCCCACTACTTCTCAGGCCGCGCGGTTATAAAGAGGGGCACGGGGCTAGGGGATTCACTTTCCCCTTTCGCTTACCGGTGCCCTTCTTCTTCCTCTCGCCTCCGCGCCCGCTCGCGCTTCCGCCGCCGTGCACCCATCTGGATCTTCGACGGCAAGGCTCCCACCGCGCTACTCCGTCGATCTCGTCCCCGTTTGCCTGCTCCGGCATCGTCGTCGGTGAGTTCATCCGGTCTTATTGCCTAGGCTTTGCTCTAGACACCTCTGCTTTTCTTTAGTTCTCACGCGGTGGTTCCTTCTATGCTCCGCCGCCGTTTTCACGTAGAATCACGACGGGGCCTTGCAGTTCTAGGCTTCCCTCTGCCGCTATTTCTTCCTCCGTAAGTTCCTCCGGCGATCTCATGTCGAGATCCGTCAGCGGTGCGCTCATTGAGAACAATGATGCTGCGTCTGGGCCCGAGCAGGGCTCGTGGCAGGGCTCTTCCGTCACCCGCCGAGAGGTTGAGTGGCTAATCCGAACTCGCCGGATTCCTGCCGAGGTAGCCTGTCGCTTACCCGGCAGTGAATCCTCTCCAGTTCTTAGGGAGGGCGAGTACGTCGTCTTCATGTCACATTTTGCTCGCGGGTTTGGTCTTCCCCTCAGCGATTTCGCTGGGGAGTTCCTCGATTACTTCGGCCTGCAGCCGCATCATCTTCCTGCTAATGCCATCGCCTCTCTTTCTGCCTTCATCTCTGCCTCGGAGGGATACTTCGGCCTATGGCCGTCTGTGCACGTTTGGTCGAAGTTTTTCCAGATTTGATCCAACATCGTCCTAGACAAATCTCTTCAACCCTCCGAGAAGTTGCTCACCCAATGTGGAGCTGCGTCAATCACACCTCGGAGGAAATCTGAATTTCCTCGCGTTGCAGGTTTAGAATCATGCAAGAAATGGCATAAGTCGTTCTTTTATGTCAAGAACTCTGGGAATGAGGATAGGATTTGGCTCCCTGCTTTCTCCATTGGCCCTCCTTCCAAGAAGAATTGGACCTATAATCCAAGGAAGAGTCATGCTCTGGTCGAGGCTTTCGAGATTCGGCTGAAGGAACTGATCCGCTCTGGGTTACGCGGCGAGGATCTGATGACTACCTTCATCAGCAGCCGGATCTGCCCATTCCAGAAACGCACCCACAAGCTCTGCTATATGAGCGGTCCTCTCGATCCCAACCGAGTCTCGACGGTGGAGCTGGACAATTACCTTATCTTCAAGCGCGTCCGGTCTATCTTTAAGACGGAGATGCCGGAGGACTGGGCCTGGGGATTGAATCCGTTCACTCGCGAGCGTCCCCCTCCCATAGTAAGTTCTTGCAGTCATGTTTTACCCTTTAATCGCATCTTTGTTTTCTCTTGTTAATTTTTCTCTTGCTTGTCCTGCAGAGGTTTGAGGAGCAGAAGATTGAGGATGCTGAGGTTTTGTACCTCCCGTGGCCCGTGGATCGGAACACTCTGGACAGCGGGGAGCCAGACTCGGAAAAGTTCGTTCCCAAGTCGGATCTTGCTCCGGCTCGCGCCCGCGGCAAGACCCCGGCCCACGAGGAGGAAGGTGATTCGGACGAGGTCCAAGTTCTAGAGGTAGTTGCCGCAATGCCAATTTCTTATGCATTTCCGGCTTCTACTTTCTCAGCTAATCCAGCCGGTCAGGTTCACAACGCCGAGCCTCTAGCCTCCCGGCCTCCTTTTACCTCGAGGAAACATAGCGCTCCAGCTAGTGCCTCAGAAGCGGTTTCGAAGAAACGAATGAAGAAGTCAGCCCAGCACCCTCCGAAGCGCAAAACTATGCCCGGGGTTACTGGGTGAGTTGCTTTTGTTTGCATTTCTTGTTTCTCTCTTTCTGCTTTTTGACTTGATCTTTTTTGTCTTTACAGGGCTCCTCTTTCTGTTAAGCCCAACGGTCCTAGCATGACGAGTCGTACGACTCGGCCGCCTTCTCCTCCGCCTCCTGAGGATACCAGAGTTCCGAGTCCTGCTCGCGTTGGTTCTCCTCCCACTCCGAATCAGACGCCGCCTCGCCAGGATGTGCCTGAGATTTTTCCTGTTGATGTCGATACAACTCGGCCAGTAGATATCTCTACTGAGCCTGCTGCCTCCTCCGTGAACCCTGATGCTTCTGTTGAGATTACTTCGACCCCCACAGTTTTTACTGCGACACCGACTCCAGCCGAGGATACCAATATCTCGGCGCCCTCTGGAACCGTAATCCCTCCGGCTCCCAAAGCCGCCACTCCAAATGCCGAGGTACCGGCTCCTGCCGACGCCTCTTCTAAGGCAAGAAAGGTCGTCGTCACCAGGCCTCCCTCATCTCAGAAAGGTCTTGCCAGCTCTTCTCATCCTACTATTGCCGATGTGCTGCGCAAAGGGGTTAGTTCTGCCAAGACCATTGTTACCCCGGCTGCCGATACACAGCTCGCTCTTCACAAGAGTCCTGCGGCGGTGGTGGCTACACAACACGTCCGAGGTAAAATCCTGACTCGTACAGAGAGTGGGAACAGCCTCGGCTCGTTGGTTGAGTATGCCAACAATTGGAATGTTGCTGACCAGCTCGAGGGCAATCCGAGCAGCCAGCCTTTTCAACTCTCCGACATCAGCAGTCGCCTACATCTGGCTGCTAAGATCGTCCTTGACAGCGACAAGATGAACGAGGTAATTGTTTTTTATCGACGTTCGATTAATCCTTCGAATGATACTATATACACTCTAGTCCCCGAAGCTTGCAACCGAATAATTTGTTATTTATTTGGAAGTTTTATTAGGCTTTGCCTGGTTTAGTGTTGTCTTAGTGTTCGAATATCTCTCCACCTAGATCCGAATTAAGCTTTGCTTGATTGGGATCTGCCTAAGTGTCTAATATCCAGCCACCTAGATCCGAGCTAAGTTTTGCTGGACTCGGATTTTTTTTAGGTTCGAATATCCAGCCACTAGATCCGAGTTAAGTTTTGCTTGACTTGGATCTGTCTTACGTTCGAATATCCAGCCACCTAGGTCCGATTTAAGTTTTGCTTGACTCGGATCTGTCTTAGGTTCGAATATCCAGCCACCTAGATCCGAGTTAAGTTTTGCTTGACTTGGATCTGTCTTACGTTCGAATATCCAGCCACCTAGGTCTGAGTTAAGTTTTGCTCGACTCGGATCTGTCTTAGGTTTGAATATCCAGCCACCTAGATCCGAGTTAAGTTCTGCTTGACTTGGATCTGTCTTACGTTCGAATATCCAGCCACCTAGGTCCGAGTTAAGTTTTGCTTGACTCGGATCTGTCTTAGGTTCGAATATCTTACTGCTTATTTGTTTCGTTGCCTAGGTTGCGCATGACCGGCGGACCGCCGAATTCCAAAGGCTGCTTTTTGCGCATAAAAAATTGCAAGATAAGTATGAGAAGGTCATTCCTGTGGTGAAGAAAGATGGTAAGTCAACAAACTTTTGCATTATCCCTAAAGCTCTTATTGTTTTGAACATGAGGCGTTAGCTCACTTTGCTGGTAAATAGGTAACATGAACAATCTTAACATCCGTCTTGAGAAGAAAGTCAAGGCCCTGGAAGGTTAGTTACTCTTTTACTTTACATACTCCCATTTGAAATGTGCACTAGGTTTCTTTTAACTCTTTTGGCTTTGGTAAAGCCGAGTTACAAATTTCGGCAGCGTCACATCAAGATTGCACACCTATGCCAGATATGATGCTGCATTTTTTAGAACAAGCCGCTACTCACTCGGCGCAGCTCAAAGATAAAGACGATGAGATAATTCGCTTGCGTGCCGAGGTGGAGTCCCTCAAGCTCTCTCAGAAGTCTGAGTTAGAGAAAGTTGACCAGGAGTTCTCCGAGGAGAAGAATCGGCTAGCTCTGCAATTGCAGAAAGATAAAGAACTCCTCGCTGCTGCCGAACTTAAGACACGGACGATGAGCAAGGAGATCACTCGCTTTGAGAAAATCAAGGGTGACTGGGCACAAGATCTTCAGAGAATGCTGACCTATATTCACCGTAAGCCTCTGACCGTGGCCGAGTTATCTTTTTCCCTTTCTTACTGTTGACTGATGTATTTTTCTTTTGCGCAGACCATTTTCCAGAAGCTAAGCCTGTGAGTTCCAAAGCGGTGGTTAATGCTCGTGTGCGCCGAGGTGTTCCTGCTGATGCGAGCCCAGAGTACTCGATGGAAGATTTCTTGGTTGCTATTAGCGATGTTGTTGGTCCGATGAAGATTATGGGCAGGGACTTGGTGCAGGCAGCCATCCGGGCCTACCATGCTCTCTGGCCGAATACTTCTGGGACTCCTAATATTGATGAGGTCAAAGTATTGGTGGAAAGATTGATGGCATCTGAGAACCAGTTAAATCTTTGGAGGGAATCCGCCGGACGAGCTGGTGCTGATATGTCTCTCACAGTCATTATGTCATGGTATGAGGATATTTCCCTTGATACCTTGATAAATTTGCGCACTGGTTCCCGTTGGGTTGAGGACCCAGAATTTGTTGCTCGCCGGCAAGCTCGTGCCTTCCAGCTTGTTGAGTATGCGGACGTGCATAACTGGATTGAAGGGCCGAGTTTCCTTCCTAACCCGGCAGACGAGGTCGAAGTTGAAGATGCCTCTGATGATAACTCAGCCGAACAGGGCGAAGATGAGTGTGACTCGGCTACTTCTGGTAGCTCGAGCTCGGATGGTAATGGCGACGCACGATCCTCCTCCAAAGGTACTGGGCATTCCACAGCTCAAGCTGACGCTCCTCAACAGCCTCTGGCCTCCCCCGAAGTTGCTCCTGGATCTGTGGAGGGCGAGGCAACTTCGGCCGAAGTGCCACCTACCTCGAAGTGCCCAGCTCCTGATCAAGTCGCTGCCCCTTCAGCTAAAAAACTCTAAGTCATTTCCTATCCCCGGTATGCCGGGCGTATGATGTGTGTCAGACATTTGTCCGTCTTTTTGTGCGATATGAACCTCTTTTGCCTTTTGCCGCTGAGGCACATGTGGTTGTAGTCGTTATCACTTTGTTTAAACTGATCCTGTTTGTCCGAATCTTTGCTTTGGTAACCTTCAATTTCTTGAGTTTGGAGAAGATATTTGCCTTTGCCCTACCGTAGTTCGGCGTCCAATATTGCCTGACTTTGATAAGCTTCACAACTTAACCCTGTGTTTTGGACTGTTAACCAGGGTGTAAATCTCGAAGGCCGTATTTGGGGAGAGCGAAATAATATCACTCTGGGTGCCAAAGTTTGATACCCACTCCTGCAACAAGGGATAACCGTGGGGCAATTCCTTCTGCTCTAGAGACCTAGACTTACCGCATCACTAAAAATGCGAAACAACACTGTGCAGTCCTTGAGTCATTGCTCGAGGTGCCGAGGTTTAAGATATAACCCAAACTAAAAATGACACATGGCAGTCCCCGAGTCACTGCTCAAGGTGCCGAGGTTTGATACATAACCCCAACTTAGAAACAATATAGGGCAGTCCCCGAGTCATTGCTCAAGGTGCCGAGGTTTAATACATAGCTCAAACTCAAACACAACATAGGATAGTCCCCGGGTCACTGCTCAAGGTGTCGAGGTTTAATACATAAGCCAAACTTAGAAACAATATAGGGCAGTCCCCGAGTCATTGCTCAAGGTGCCGAGGTTTAATACATAGCACAAAATCAAAAACAACATATGGCAGTCCCCGAGCCACTGCTCTGGGCGCCGAGATTCAATACATAGTTGATGCTCTGTCCTGAAGCGTCACTTTACAATGTGTCGTAGATGACTCCTACGAGTAAAATGGACGAAGTAAAGCTACGTTCCATGGTCTTTTTGATTCTTCGCCGGCTTTGTCTGCCTTGTTCTTTCCTGGTGACTGAGCATCGATTAGGTAATACGCATCATTGTGCAATGCTTTGCTCACGATGAATGGTCCTTCCCATGGGGGCGACAGTTTGTGCATGCCGGCCGTGCGTTGCACCAGTCGGAGAACCAAATTTCCTTCTTTAAACACTCTCGGATTTACCTTCTTGCTGTGATATCGTCGCAAGTCCTGCTGATAAATAGCTAATCTTGATAGCGCTAGCTCCCTGGCTTCTTCTAGCAGTTCGACATCATCTTGCCGAGCTATTTCATTTACCTCAGCGGTTGTATACTGGGTAACCCTTGGCGAGTCATGTATTATGTCGACTGGAAGCACAACTTCTGCCCCATATACTAGAAAAAATGGTGTATAGCATGTTGATCTGTTTGGGGTAGTCCTGAGGCTCCATAGTACTACTGTTAGTTCCTCAATCCAACACCCTGCCGACCTTTGCAACGGTTAGACGAGTCTTGGTTTTATTCCGGACAATACTAGTCCATTAGATCTTTCTACTTGCCCATTAGATGCTGGGTGAGCCACCGATGCGACATCCAGTCTTATGTGCTTTTCTTGACAAAATCTAGTGAAGGCTCCTTCGACAAAGTTTGTACCGTTGTCTATAATAACACTATGTGGGTAACCATATCTTAAGGTAATATCTTTGAGGAATTTCACTGCTGTGGGCCCATCACACTTCTTTATCAGTTTTACTTCAATCCATTTTGTGAATTTGTCAACCATGACTAAGATGTGGGTCATCCCGCCTCGGGCCGACTTGAATGGTCCCACCATATCTAAGCACCATACAGAAAATGGCCAAGTAATTGGTATCGTTTTTAACTCGGAAGATGGCATATGTATCTTGCTGGCATATCTCTAGCAACCATTACATTTTTCGACCAGTTCTTTGGCCTCTTTCAACGCTGTTGGCCAATAAAACCCATGCCTGAATGCTTTGGCCACTAAAGCTCTGGACGAGGCGTGATGCCCGCATTCTCCTTGATGTATATCTAGGAGGATCTCATGGCCTTCCGCAGAGCTCACACATCTTTGCAACACGCTTGTGACGCTCCTTTTATACAGCTCATTGTTTATGATTGTATAAGCTTTAGCTCTTCTTACTGTCTGTCTTGCCAATGTCTCGTTATTCGGCAAAATCGCATCTTTAAGGAAAGAGAATATGGGTTGCGCCCATGTTGGTGTGATTTTTTCTGGTGTAATCCCACTATCTATTTCCATATTTTCTGCCGACAAAACTACCTCGGATTTCTCCATATCCATCCTTGCGTCAGCCGGCTTCATCTTTGGAAGTTCCGGGTTATATTCCTTATCAATTTCCATCGGCATACTATCTTCCCTTGATTTTGCCGGAATGAAGATGGATTCAGACTCTGGCGATGGTGTTATTGATGGCTTCCTCAGGTGCTCTAGGGCGATACCTGGGGGAATTGACTGTCTGGTTGATCCGAGTTTTGACAATGTGTCTGCAGCATCGTTTTCTGCCTGAGGTATATGATGAAATTCACATCCATCGAAGTATCCACTGAGTTTTTGCACATGAAACCTATATAAGGCCATATTGGCATCTAACGCATCCCAATTGTCTGAGACTTGTTGTACCACTAGATCTGAATCTCCGTAGCACAAGATTCGGCGTATGCCAATCTCTTTCGCCACCTTCAATCCATGGACGAGTGCTTCATATTCGGCTACATTGTTTGACGCGGCAAAATGTATTTGCAACACATATCTCAGCTGATCTCTTTTTGGCGAGGTTAACACTATTCCTGTCCCCAAACCATTTCTTAGTTTGGAACCGTCGAAGTGCATCGTCCAATAATTCGGATCTGGCAATGGTGGCTCATACTGCACCTCGGCCCAATCCACGAAGAAGTCGGCCATAGCCTGAGATTTGATTGCATCTCGCCTATCGAATTGCAGAGCATAAGGTGACAATTCAATTGCCCATTTTGCTATTCGGCCGCTTGCATCTTTGTTGCTCAAAATGTCGGCTATAGGTGCTTCACAGATTACTTTGATGGGGTGCTCTTCGAAGTAATGTTTAAGTTTCTTTGCTGACATGTACACCCCATATGCCATCTTCTGATAATGTGGGTAATTTTGTTTTGAGGCTGATAGTACCTCGCTTAGGTAATACACCGACCTTTGTACTGATTTATCATCTTCAATTCGTTCCACCACGATCACAGCGCTTACTACTCTGTTCGTGGCGGCTATGCAAAGTAACATAGGCTCTTTCGACAATGGAGAAGCCAAGACTGGCGCTGTGACCAACATCTTTTTTAATTCATGGAACGCATTATCTGCTTGTGGTGTCCAAATGAACTTATCAGATTTTTTCATCAATTGATAAAGTGATAGTGCTTTCTCTCCCAGCCGACATACAAATCGGCTAAGCGAGGCTAAGCAACCTGTGAACTTCTGTATGTCATTTAGACATATCGGCAAGTCCATCCTTTCCACTGCTTTTATCTTAGTTGGGTTGGCCTCTATACCTCGGCTAGATACGAGAAAACCGAGTAGTTTTCCCGCAGGCACACCGAAAGTGCATTTTTCCGGGTTAAGCTTCATTCGGAACCTTCTCAGGTTCGCGAAAGTCTGCCGGATATCATCCAGTAGCGTTTTGCTTTCTTTGGTTTTGATAACCACATCATCTACATACACTTGTACATTCTTTCCTATCTGGTCATGTAGACATTTTTGCATACATCTCTGATACGTTGCCCCCGCGTTACGCAGGCTGAATGGCATGGTGCAATAGCAATAAGCCCCGTACGGGGTAATAAACGTAGTCTTTATTTGATCGGCCGGATTTAACGGTATATGGTGAAAACCAGAATACGCGTCTACAAATGACAATAGTTCACAACCAGCGGTCGAATCAATGACTTGGTCTATTCTAGGTAAGGGAAAGGGATCTTTTGGACACGCCTTGTTCAGGTTCGTGTAATCGATACACATTCGCCACACAATGGCTACATTTGGATCATCCTTCTTCTTTTCCACTAGCACCGGGTTCGATAGCCAATCCGGATACAACACCTCCATGATGAACCCGGCCGCAAGGAGCCGAGCTATTTCATCCCCTATTATTTTTCTCCTGTCTTCGGCGAAGCGGCGGAGAGGTTGCTTCACCGGCCTTGCTCCTGGCCTTACATTCAGAGAGTGCTCAGCCAACTCCCTCGGCACACCTTGCAGATCCTGAGTTGAGCATGCAAAGATATCCTGATTCTCACGGAGGAAGTTGGTGAGCTCGCTTTCCTATTTAGCATCTAGGCCGGCACCAATGGTGACGGTGCGCTCTAGGAACTGCTCATCTATCTGGAACTTTTTTGTTTCTTTTAGTCGGCTAGAAAGAGACACTTCCATGCGGGTTGGCCAATGCTGGCATATTTAGCTGTGCCGACTGAGCGAGGGCTGCTACCTCCTGAATCCTTCTTTTTTCTCTTGCTATTACCAATGATTCGGCCAGATTTGATCCGGCTGAAGCACATTCCATTGACTTCCTGTGATCTCCTACTACTGTTATCACCCCTTGTGGTCCGGGTAACTTCATTTTCAGGTAAGTTATGTGGCAGCTGCCCATGAATTTGGCCAACGCTGGCCGTCCGAGTAGAGCATGATAGCAATTCTCTAGATCCACCACTTCAAACTCCAAATTTTCTGCTCTGCAGTTATCTCTTGTGCCGAATAACACGTCTACTCACACCTTTCCAATGGGTTCGCATGAAAGACCCGGTACTATCCCATGGAATGTGGTCCTCGTGGATTGCAGCATATTCTGTGATATTCCGAGTTTATGCATTGTATCTTTGTATATGATATTGATACTGCTCCCATTGTCAATGAGTACTTTTGAAAATTTCACATTTATGCTCGGCCCAACAAATGTCGGATCTAGCACGAGTGCATACGACCCCGGATTCGGCATTATTTTGGGGTGATCTTTTATGCTCCAAGTTATTTCTTGATCTGACCAAGGCACATATCTTGGTACTGCCGTCATAATGCATTTACTTCCATATGTCGGTGTTGTACACTTTGCCTGTCTTGCTGTTCTGTTGTGAACACGCAATATGATTGATGATGTTCCCTGTAATCATTGCGTCCACCATTTCCTGGATTTGTCCTTCCATCTAGACCCTGATTTATTACTTGATGCATTGCATCTCTCCGGTCCGAGTTTTCATACCTCGGGGGAGGAGGCGGTAACATCAGTTGTTGTGCATTTGCTCCAGTCAACTGTGGCTGATGCTACTGATGTGCCTGGAGGGATGTTGCTTGCATGCCTGCGGGGTTACCCATTGCATTTTTCATCCAGGCACACTGTCGAGTAGTATCATTGGCCGGCCTGGCCGGGTTTGATGTGTGAAATTTAAACGGCTTCTTTTGCTCTGGTGTCTACTGTCTTTTCCCTTCATTCCTTGGTGTCCATTGCTGAGGACCATTCTTTTGCCGCTGACTGTTTCCGTGACTCGGCTGATCTTGCACTACTGCTGCCACCTGATTTGAACCATATCTATAATCTGGTCTTTCTTCTCTTCTTCTTCCTCTGAATTCATTGCGCCTCGATGACCCGGCCGTATCTCTTGCATATTGATCTTGATGTTCCCGATGATCTGCCGACATTAGTTCTGGTTGCGTTGGGTCCCCTAATGCATAGGAATCCGCTATCCTGATGGTTTCTGCCAAAGTGGTTGGCATATCTCTTTGCAATCACTACCATAATACACTGGCATAGCGGCATCCTTGAGCGAACCAAGCCATCGCCTGTGATTCTATTACTCCCTCACATGAATTCCTGAGATTACACCACCGAGTTAAGAATTCTCTGTCTGTCTCATTCGGCCTTTGCTTGCACATGGCTAGCTGTTGCGGCCTGTTTGGCCTTTTGTAAGTACTGGTGAAGTTGCTGACGAACATTTCTTCAAAATCCAACCAACTGTTGATACTACCTGCTGGCAGGTTATTCAGCCATACTCTAGCTGGTCCTTCCAACATTTGCGGGACGTATCGTACCGCCCATCGCAAGTTTCCGCTAGCTATTTTTACAGCAGTGGCATAATCAATCAACCAATCTTGTGGTTTGGTGCTCCCATTATATGTTTTTGTGCCTCTTGCCAGCTGAAAGTTCGGCACTGGCGGCTCGCCCATGATCCTGGGTCCGAAGCATGCTGGACCTGGTGGACCTTGTTCTTCTAACAACTCGGATCGGTATAGCCGGTCCAGCTTTACTCTCGCATCACTTGAGGGCAACTCCCTGTGCAGAATTTTCTCCTGCACTCCATAGTGGTTATTTCCACCATGAAACGCATATTCCATCTCAGAATATCCATCATTATACCTCTCATTCGCCTGATAGTGGCGAGCCGGTCTCACCTCTCTTTCCTGCCGAGGTTCATGTCTCGGTTGCGGATTAGGTAGCGGCTCTCTCCTTCCTTCAGCCGGGATATTGTTCTCGTGATTTCCTCTTCCAGGTTCTCCTCTTCCAAAGTCTCCATTACCTCGGCTTCCGTTGCCTTTCTCGGCACGGCCGGGGTTTCTCTCGCCACTGTTACCTCGGCTTCCATTGCCTCTAATCTCATTTGCTTTTCTGGCTATCGCCGGATCATATGGGACAATTTGCTTATTTCTCTTTCCCGAAGTTACCGCTCTGTCCTTTCGTGCATTATTTCCGGGCGAAGATGCTGCTGCCACAGATAAGGCAGGTGTTGCACCCGCCGAATGAACCATTTGCGAGGCACCTGGCCTTGCCGGGTCTGCCTTGAGCATTTCTTCATTCTGCTGGTTCGCAATGCACACCAGCTCATTCACTCTTTCTTGCTGTTTTTGCCGGTCTTCGCCAGTCAATCCTTCTAACTCTAATGCAGCGGCATTTGCCGCCCTCAGGTTCTTTGTCGGGGTACTATACCTCGGCAAGCCTAGATCAACTGATTCTGCCTTATGAGCATCATGCTCCTTGTTGATATCATCTATGAGGTTCTTTCCTCTTAATCTCAACTCATCAACCCGCTCGGGGGCGACGTCAAGCTTATTTGCCCTGGCATACTCTCGCAGGGTCCTGTTTAAGGACTCCCGCAAGGCTGACACCTTTTTTGCCTCTACCAGCACTTTCTACCTGGTCTCTTCTAACTCTGCCTGAGCATTAGCCGGATCAAGTATCGGCGCTACAGGTGTAGTCAGATTATCTATAGTTGTCTGGAGAATGTTTTCCGGTCTTTCCAGAGGTGGTCCTCTTACCCTTGGTGCCCTTGGGGTCGTCTCCTGCATCTCGGCCTGGTTGGCCGCTGAAGGAACTACCTTGGTGGGATGTGGAGTTGTCTGCTTTGGGGCAACCTGCACACCCGTCGTCGGATCCTTGCTCGATCTGGCGCCTGCTGCTCCCGTCTGCACCCCGGCCGACCATCACCTCGACGCTGCTGATAGGGCGCACTCAGCGCGGACTGTTTGCGGCACTAAGGGGAGGTTCTCCTGCAACAACAACCTGGTGAGGATAAAAGCCGGAGATGTCGACGCCGACGTAGATCTTGTGCATGCCCAAGTTGATGAAGACGCTGTTGCACGGAGGAGTTTTTCCCTTGAAGCTGCCTACGTTGTCGCTGACGTAGTCACAGAGATCAAGTCTCCGGACTAAGCCAGAGACAATGCGCTCGCCAGTATGGATGAAGTTTCCCGTTCGGATCATGACTTCAGCTAGCACCGCTGCTGGCCCCACGGTGGGCGCCAACTGTCGTGGTGGTGGCACGGCAGATGCCATGGGTAGGCTAAAGTATGGGGCCAATGGATGCTAGAGGGATCTGGGGAGGGAAGATGTAGTTGATTCTACACACAGAAGACTAAGGTAAAGATCTTTATTTCTCCTTCCTTGGGCTACAAGTGCTCCTTGAGTTGTGTACAAGTAGAGAGGAAGAACTTTACTAGCCTAACGGTACTAAATGAGCCAATGCCCTTCTCAGAGTCCAAGCCTCTCCTTATAAAGGAGAGCCCTAGGCTCCTCTAGGGCTGACGTGGCAAGCATATTCAAGGAATATGCTTGTCCCAATATAGTAACTCGGCGGCCTCCTTTCCGTGTCGCCCTTCTAACGATGGCAAGGTTCCAGAGGACCCCACCTGCATGCCTCGGGTTTTAGGACTGTCACCTCCGTGACCTCCTTCTACCCCTTTGTCGCTCTGCGCCTTGTCCTTTGTGCTTGGCTCTGCTCAGATTCTCCCTAGCCTGCGACTAGAGTTTGACTATAGGCATCATCTTCTCCTGCAAGCTTCATATCATTCGGCCCTGTCTCGCATAACTCGGCTTGGCCTTCACCTGCATTCAGATTATTCGGGCTGATCCTGCCGACTTACACGATATCTCGGTCGGGTAATGCCTTGCTCTTCTCACAAAGGTCCTGCTCTTTCATATTTTGGCCGACCTTTACAGGATTCGGCCGACTTAGATTGTAACTCGAAAACTGGACAGGGAACCTCCTTTCGTCTTTCCCCGTCTTTACCCTATCCGGGGTTACCTCCCCAACAACTGGTGTCGGGAAAGCCCCCTCCACTGATTCTTCTGGCATCAGCCCTCAAGCTGGTGCCGATGAACAACTTTCTGATCTTGGTGCCAGCCAAAGCGCTGAGCCCAGTCAGTCAGCTCCACTTTCTTCTCCAAATCCTCCTGCTCGCTCTCCTGTTCTGTCAAAGGGCCAGACCCAGCCCAAGGCCTCTGGCTCGGCTCGCCCTTTATCCGGCAATTCCACCTCCACCAAGCAGACAATGTTGGTATGTGCTCCGGGTTCTGCTCCTCAGATCCGGCCTCTGACGTTGGCAACAATGCTTGATTCAACGGTCAAAGCAGGCTAGTCCGCTGCTGCCGGGTCAGGTGATGGCTCTAAAGTTGTTGCCCTTCATACTAGTGCTGCTGCGACTTGTGCCAATGTAGGAACTACCCTGAAAACGGGTCGAGTTCTCACTCGAACGCTCAGCGGGAAAAGCCTTGGTTCGGCTGAGCCTTATGCTTTGGCATGGAATGCAGCTGGCGAACAAGAGGTCAGTACCCGGAGCGGCAAGAAACTAGTGCTGGGCCCCAAGGCCGTCTCTGACATGACCCAGTAGGCCATCACCTTAATGGCCCGCGCTGACCAAGTGAATGAGGTAAATGATCTTCTTACTCTTTTGTGTTGTTGAGTATTCCATTTATGCATATTGCCTAGTCCTTGAGGTTACTGCCGAGTAAGGAACTTACTCGGCCGTAAGCTCGCAATAATCACTTAGTCTTTAAATTTTCATGCCAAGCTTGTATGCTAGAGCTTCGATCCCTAGCCCTCGAGGTTACTGTCGAATGAAGAACTTATTCGGCTATAAGCTCTTAAGTTTTAGAGCTTCGATCCCTAGCCCTCGAGGTTACTGTCGAATGAAGAACTTATTCGGTTGTAAGCTCTTAAGTTTTTTTTATTTCCTTATGCCAAACTTATACGTTAGAGCTTCGATCCCTAGCCCTCGAGGTTACTGGCGAGTCAGGAACTTACTCGGTTGTAAGCTCTTAGATCTTTTTGTTTCCTTATGCCAAACTCATATGTTAGAGCTTCGATCCCTAGCCCTCGAGGTTACTGCCGAGTCAGGAACTTACTCGGCTGTAAGCTCTTAGATAAGAGTCATTTTTTATCCAGTCAGTTACTTGTCCTTTACTTACTCTCTGTTTGCTTTGTACAGCTCACGCATAACGAGCGCACCAAGGTGCACCAAGCTCTCATTCTGGCGCATCGCAAGCTCGAACTTGCGTATGAGAAGCTGCAGACTGACACCCGAGGTCAAGGTAATGATCTTACTCGCCCTTTCTTTATTCGGTCTATTTCTCTTCGATTCGTTTTCTCAATTTCTTCTTGCTCTTTTCTTATAGCCTCTGCTCAGTCCACCATCGAGGCTCTTCACTCGCAGATCAGCGAGGCGGAGAGTAAGTTTCTTGCCCCATTAGTCCAACAACTGAAGATATTTCTTTCGATGCTGACAAGTAATTTGTTCCGAATAAGCAGAGAAGCACCAAGCCGAACTCCAGAAGGAGCGAGACGAGGTGACTCAGCTGAAGAAGCTGATGGCCGAGATGGAACATAAACACTTGGCCGAGGTGAAGGGGCTGAAGGAGGAGCTTGCCGAGAAAGATGAACAGCACACCGCCAACGCCGAAAAAACCAAAGAGTTGCTCCAGGAGGCCAAGTCAGTGGTTGAGTCAGCTAACCTGTACCTGGATGCACTCCAGGCCAAGGCCAAGGCTTGGCAAACCAGACTCGGCAGCATCAACCTTTTCCTCGGTAGTGAGTTGTTACTCTTTTTGCATTGTGTTTCCTTCCTTCCCATCAATTTGCTTGCTAAGATTCTTTTTACTTGCAGAGAATTTCCCCGAAGAGAATTTGTTTGCTATTCGGGCCATGAAGAGGGTGAGAGCCGAGTCTGGCGCTCCACCTGATGGCGAGGTTTCCAATGATGAGCATCTGGAAGCATTGTGGGAGCGCGTCCAGACCCTCAAGTCTTGCAGGGTGGACTTGCTCAAATCGGCTATTCATGTGTTCCGCATGCTCTGGCCGGATGAAGATGCACCTGCACTCATCGAGCCCCTCGCTGAAAGATTGCTCCATATTGAAGAACGGCTGGATCAGTGGCGTGAGTCGGTCGGCCAAGCTGCAGCGGACAAGGCTCTCTCCTTCGTGCTTTCATGGTACGAGGACATCAATCTTGATGTTCTTGCTCACATAAGAGGAGATGGCAAATGGCTGAATGACCTGGAGCTGATCAAGAAATGCCAGGAGCAAGCCTACGCCATGATTGAGTACACCATTGTGCATGCTTGGTGCGACGGGCCCAACTTCCTCGACCTCGGCGACCCGCTTGTCGAAGTTGTTGATGAAGAGGGTGCCGACAGCAAAGCAATCAAGTCAGATGGTCCGGATGACCCGGCCACAGATGCCCCTGACTCGGCAGATGCTCCAAGCGACGCTCCTAGCTCCAAGGGTGCTCCTCCGAGTCCTGCTGCTTCCTAGGCTAACAAGTACTTGAACTTTTGATTAGATCCACGGTATGCCGGGTACATATGTATTGTACATTTGCACTTTAAGTTTGATTATGCGCTTTTTGACAAGGCTTTAAATATTTTCGTTATGTTCTGAGTGTGAATCATTCAAGGGAAAGTCCCCGAGTCTCATTTTGCCGTTTCACCTTTCCTCGACTTTGGCCCGTGTCTACCTTTTTTGGTGTTCGACATTAGAGTCTCAAAGTACTAAGGATATAGTTAGCGGATATGAAACTTGGATCACTTGGCCGAGATTATTCAACACGCAGTATAACATGACCTCCAGTGGGTTAGGCAAAGACATAAAGCCGACTCGCGTTTCTCATTTGTACTTATCCGGTGTTCGTTTACCCGTCATACATCTTTTTCTCTTGCCTGCCATGAAGCCGTGTTTTCGGACAACAGCATAGTCGAAGAGTTGATTCTTTCCGAGTAAACACTATTTGTTCCGAGATAAATTTTGGGTGTCATGCCAGCCGACATAAAATAACTGAAAGGGAAAACTTAAGGGGTAGTCCCCGAGTCAGTTTTTCGAGTCATACCATTTTATTATCAGGACATAGTCGGCACACACGTCTGACGTATGAGAGTTTGAGTGATACATGCATTGCTTCTCCTAAGTATAGAAGGAACGAAGTTGCGCCACATTCCATGGCCTTTTGGTCTCATCTCCTGACCTATCTGCCTTGTTCTTTTGCGCTTCGCGAGCATCTATGAGATAGTATGAATCATTGTGCAATGCTTTGCTTACAATGAACGGACCTTCACATGGGGGTGATAATTTATGCATTCCCGTTGTGCACTACACCAGCCTTAGCACCATATCCCCTTCTCGAAAAACATGAGGTTGCACTTTTCGGCTATGGTAGCGTTGGAGATTCTATTGATATATGGCGGATCTAGATAATTCCAGTTCCCTTGCTTCTTCGAGTAAGTCTACTCCATCTTCTCGGGCCTCTTTTACCTCGGCTTCCGAGTATTGCCTTATCCTTGGCAAGTCATACTCTATGTCGGCAGGCAAAACTACTTCTGCCCCATACACGAGGAAAAATGGTGTATAGCCCGTTGATCGATTCGGAGTTGTTCTTAGGCTCCATAACACTGAGGGCAGTTCCTCTATCCAACAACCAAGTGACCTCTAGAGTGGTTCCATTAAGCGAGGTTTTATCCCTGACAGAACTAAGCCATTAGCCCGTTCAACTTGTCCATTTCATTCTGGATGGGCGACTGATGCTACATCGAGTCTTATTCGGCGTTTCCCGTAGAAACGAGCAAAAGCTCCTTCAGCAAAGTTTGTGCCATTATCGGTGATTACACTATGTGGGTAACCATATCTTAGGATTATATCCTTTAAGAATGTGACATATGTTTTACCATCCAATTTTTTGATTGGTTTCACTTATATCCGTTTGGTGGACTTATCAATCATCACCAAAATATGAGTCAAGCCTCCCCTTGCTGGTTTGAATGGTCCTAACATATCCATGCACCATACTACAAAAGGCCAAGTGATTGGTATAGTCTTTAATTCGGACGCTGGTAGATGTGACTTGGATGCATAGTGTTGACAACCACTGCATTTTCCGACTAACTTTTGCGCTTGTGCCAATGCGCTTGGCCAATAAAATCCATGTCGGAATGCCTTGGCCACCAACGCTCTTGATGACACATGGTGCCCACATTCTCCTTGATGAATATCCAACAAAATCTCCTGGCCTTTCTCTGAGCTGATACAACGCTATAGTACGCTCGTCACACTTCGCTTGTATAGTTCCTTATTGATTATGGTGTACGATTTTGCTATTCTTGCTGTTTGCCTTGCCAATGCTTCATCATTTTGCAAGGTCCCATCTTTTAAGTAATCGAATACTGTTTGTGCCCATTTTGGTATCAGTGGTTCCGGGTCTGCTTCAGCATCAATTTCCATTGGCTCCGCCAACATATGCTCTGCCGACATGACCTGAGGCGTCCCTGAGTGTGATTCGGCAGCCCCTGAAGTGAGCGGATCAGTCCCCGAGTGAGTCGAACCTGCCCCTGAGTCGATATCCATTGGCACCACGTCTGACTCCTGATTCGCCGGGTGACCCTGATCGAGTCGGATTCTGGTGAGATGGTTTCCTAAGGTGCTCCAGCGCTACTCCTAGTGGTATTGCTTGCCGAGATGACCCTAGTTTGGACAGTACATCTGCTTCTTCATTCTCTGCTCTAGGAACATGATGGAATTCGCATCCGTCAAAGTATCCCGAAATTTGTTGCACATGGAAACGATATGATGCCATGTTTGCGTCCAGCGCATCCCAATGTCCAGACACTTGCTGAATCACCAAATCCAAATCGCCGAAACACATGATCCTTTTGATACCAATCTCTTTGGTCACTTTGATGTCGTGGACAAGTGCCTCATACTCGGCAACGTTGTTGGAAGCAGCAAAATGAATCTGTAACACATACTTGAGTTTATCCCTCTTTGGAGATGTGAGCACTATCCCAGCGCCCAGACCCATTTTCGTCTTGGACCCATCAAAATGCATTTTCCAGTAGTTCGGATCTGGCAGTGGTGGTTCGTACTGCATTTCCATCCAGTCTACAAGGAAATCTGCAACATCCTGAGATTTGATTGCATCTCGCCTATCATATTGTGGAGTGTATGGTGCCAGTTCTATGGCCCATTTTGCGACTCGGCCGCTGGCATATTTGCTGCCCCATATATCCGAGATAGATGCCTCGCATATTACCCGGATTGGGTATTCTTGAAATTAATGTTTCAGTTTCTTTGCCGCCATATATACCCCGTATGTCATCTTCTGATAATGCGGGTAATTCTGTTTCGAGACAGAGAGCACTTCGCTCAAGTAATAAATTGTTCTTTGGACTGATTTGCCCCCTTCTCCACGTTTAACCGCTATTACTGCACTTACAACTCTGTTGGTTGCGCCGACATAGAGCAACATTGGCTCTTTGGATAATGGTGATGCTAATATTGGTGTTGTTGCCAACATTTTCTTTAATTCATGGAAAGCACTATCAGCTTGCTGTGTCCACGTGAATTTGTCTGATTTCTTCATCAGTTGATATAGTGGTAGGGCTTTTTCACCTAGCCGACTAACAAACCTGATCAACGAGGCCAGGCATCCAGTAAACTTCTGGACATCGTTGAGGTTTTTTGGCAATTCCATTCTTTCGATGGCTCTGAATTTTGTCGGGTTAGCTTCAATTCCTCAGCTGGATACAAGGAAACCGAGTAACTTGCCAGCCGGGACACCAAATGTGCATTTTTCCGGGTTAAGCTTCATCCGGAATCTTCTCAAATTTGCGAATGTTTGACGCAAGTCCTCAATTAGAGTATGACTTTGCTTGGTTTTTATTACCACGCCATCGACGTATACTTGAATGTTTTTGTCCAATTGATCTTGCAAGCATTTTTGCATGCATCTTTGATATGTTGCACCTGCATTTCTCAACCCAAATGGCATGGTACGATAGAAATAATCCCCATACGGGGTGATAAAAGATGTCTTTATTTGATCATTCGGATTCAGTGGTATCTGATGGAATCCAAAATACGCATCCACAAATCACAACAACTCACATCCGGCAGTAGAATCTATGACCTGATCGATCCGTGGTAGGTAAAATGGATCTTTTGGACACCCCTTATTGAGGTTCGTGTAATCAATACACATGCTCATACCACTGCCACGTTCGGGTCATCTTTTTTCTTCTCGACCAAGACTGGATTTGACACCAATCCGGGTGCAGTACTTCCATGATGAATCCAGCAGCTAAGAGTTTGGCAATCTCAGCAGCTATTACTTTCCTCCTATCTTCGGCGAAGCAGAGGAGGGGTTGCTTCACCGGCTTGGCATCTGGTCTTACATAAAGAGAGTGCTCAGCCAGCTCCCTCGGAACTCCTTGCGGATCCTGAGTGGACCATGCAAAGATATCCCGATTCTCACAGAGGAAGCTGGTGAGCTCGCTTTCCTATTTGTCCGTGAGGCCAGCCCAAATGGTAACTGTGCGCTCTGGGAAAGTCTCATCCACCTATACCTTCTTGGTTTCTTTGGTAGCTTGAAATGACACATTGCCATGCGGGTTGGTGAGTGTCGGCATGGACATTTGTGCTGCTTTGGCCAATGCTGCCACTTCCAACATTTGATGCTTTTCTTGTGCTATGACGAGTGACTCGGCCAGTGAAGATCCGGCTGAGACACAAGCAATGGATCTTTTGTAGTCCCCTTCAACTGTAATCACCCCACATGGGTCTGGCAGCTTCATCTTTAAGTAAGCAATGTGGGGAGTAGCCATAAACTTTGCCATAGCCGGCCTGCCGAGTAAGGCGTGATATGAGCTGACCAAATCCACTACCTCGAACTCTATGGCTTCAGTGCGACAGTTCTCTCTATTGCCGAATAAAACGTCGACCCACATCTTGCCAATTAGCTCACAGGATAGTCCCGGCACAATACCGTGGAAAGTGGTCTTAGTCGGCTCCAGCATGTTCATGGTAATGCCTAACTTGAGCATAGTATCCTTGTACATGATGTTGATGCTACTGCCATCATCTATCAGCACTTCTGAAAACTTGACATTGATATCTGGGCCCATGAACGTTGGATCCAAAACCAGAGTGTATCCTCCTGGGGTTGGCATGATCTTGGGGTGATCATTTATGCTCCAAGTTATCTCTTGCTCAGAGCAATGCATGTACTTGGGAATTGCCGGCATAGTGGCATTCACCTCCATCATCCGTCGCTGCTGGCTCTTTTTGTCATTCGGCTCTGTGACAAAGACAACATAGCTCTGGTGATGTTCTCTGTACTCATTTCTAGTTCTGTGGCCGACATGAGCATCGTCACCTCTTGGATTGTGCACCTGATGCACAGTTTCTCTTCTTTCTTGATTATGATACCTCGGCTGCCTGTTTTGGTATCTGTTCCCACTGCTTGAGCATTTCCTCCTATAAGTGGTGGAGGGGGAGGTGGTGGAAGCTTCTTATTCGGTGAATCCATTCTATCTCCTTTCTGAAACCAAGTGCATTTCCTTGTTGTGTGATTGGCCGGTTTACTCGGACTAGGCGTGTGAAACTTACACGGCTGGTCCAGCATCATCTCATAGGTATATTTTTGTCATTCCTGATATTGCTTCCTTTGTTCGTATGGCTTTTTGCCATCATTCTTTGGCACCCACTGTTGTTGTCCACTTGTCCTTTGGTGTTGGCTACTTCCAGCATCTGGATGACCCTGACTTACGGCCGCAACCTGAGTCGAACCATATTTGTAGTCTGGCCTTTCGTCTCTTCTCTTGCTTCTGTATTCGGATCTTTCCTAGAGCCTTTGCGATCTGGAAGCGTCATAGATCTGAGTCTCAGTCATCTCGTCTGCCAACATAAGCAGCGGCTGAGTCGGATCTCCTAACGCATACGAGTCAGCAATTCTTATTGTTTCTGCCAGACATGCCGGCATATCTCTCTGTAACCTTTGCCACAGTACACTTTCATGTCTACATCCTTGTGCAAACCAAGCGATTGCATGTGACTCGATTACCCCTTCACAGGAGTTGCACATCGTACACCATCTTGTGAGGAATTCTCTATCTGTCTCATTCGGTCTTTGCTTTCACATTGCTAGCTGTTGTGGGTGATTCAGCCTCTTGTAGGTGCTTGTGAAATTGCTCACAAAAGCGTCTTCAAAATCGATCCAGCTGTTAATGCTTCCAGGTGGCAAATTGTTCAGCCATACCTGAGCTAGTCCTTCCAGCATTTGAAGTACATAACGTACCTCCCATCTCAAATTTCCCGGCGCGATCTTCACAGCAGTTCCATAATCTATGAGCCAGTCCTCTGGCTTTGTACTTCCATCATACGTTTTTGTACCTCTGGCCAGTTGGAAATTTAGTACCGGTGGCTCCTTCATGATCCTTGGGCCAAAGCATGGTGGACCCTGCAGACCTTGCGATTCGATCAGCTCTGCCATCTTTATTCGGTCAAGCTTCAGCCTTGCATCATCCGGCTGAAGGTTCCTACCTCCGAGTCTAGCTCCCATTGCTTGATATGCATGATCTGGCAGTTCATATCCGTCATTCACCATAGCCGAGTAACCATCATTGTACTTATTGGCGTTCGGGTCAGCAGGCTGTTGAGCTGCCTTTCCCGCGCTTTGCTATCTTCTTTCGGGTTGAGATGGTGCATTATTCGGAGCTGGATTTCCTCCTCCTGCCGAGTGAGTTCCACGCCTAGCTTGAGGCGCAAAATTTTTCCCTCCATTGTCGTTTCTTTACCCTGCTTTCCTTTCTCGGCCTGCATTCTCCTGGTTTTCATTTCCTTGGGCATTATTCCTTCTTGCCCCCTGCGCATGCGTCGGGTTTCCTTGAGCCATCGCCGGATCATAGGTGATCATCTGCTTGTTTCTTCTAGAATCCACACTTTTTTCCTTTCTCGGTCTTGGCGCCGCTCCGGGTGAGGATGCCATGTGCCCTGCCGATCTTGCCGGAATAGGAGTCGTCGAGTGAACCAGCTGTGACCTTCCTGCTATACCCGGATTTGCTCTGTAATATGCTTCATTCAGCATGCTAGCTGCTCTTACTAGTTCATTGACTCGTTCTTGTTGTCTTTTCTTTGCTTCTCCCTCCAAATGGGGTAATTATGCCATTGCTGCTTCTGCTGCTCGCAGATTAGCTGCTGCTGTATTATATGTTGGCCGCATAGCTGTTTCGTTGTTGTTCTCCGGCGTTACTTTTGACGCCGCATCTTCCAGCTCTTTGAGATTTCTTCCTCTCAATCTCGTCGCATCCAGCCGGGTCTTCGCGCCCTTGACTCGATTTTCCGAGTTGAGCTCTCGGATAGTGATATCCACATCTTGTTGTAACTGCGCTAAT
This sequence comes from Avena sativa, assembly GCA_916181665.1. Lineage (NCBI taxonomy): Eukaryota > Viridiplantae > Streptophyta > Magnoliopsida > Poales > Poaceae > Avena > Avena sativa. Next base: position 251,308,403 of record OV702296.1, read on the forward strand.
TCCTTGGCTTTCTCCAAAAAATTTATCCTGGCTTCCTCCAACTCGGCTTGCACACGTGCTGGGTCAGTTTCCTGCGCTACTGGCTCTGCCAACTTGTCTATCTCTTCATGCAGATCCTTAGCCCTTTTACTCCTAGCTATGTTTTCTGGTTTTTCCAGTGGTGACTTTGTTGTTCTTGCAGCCCTTGGTGTTTCCTCATGATTTCCTCCCTCAACAATCTCATTCACTACTGGAACTATCGGTAGAGCCGCTGGGTTTGGGGCTCTCATCATTACCTCCACGGAGACGAGTTGGTGACGCTTCCTAGCGACAGGAATCGCTGGCGGATCCGGTGCCAGGACGACCCGTTCCGGATATGCGCACTCCACATGCACTATGACGTAGACCTGGTGCTCGCCAAACTTGATGAAGTGACCGCCCCTAGGGAACGGCTTGGTCCCGAAGAAGCCCGCGTTGTCGCTGATGAAGTTGAGCGCTCCAAACCTCTAGATGAGGCTGGAGTAGACGCGCTCGCCGGTCTTGGAGATGATGTTGCCCATCCGGATGAAGACTCCATCAAGCACCCGCTCCTGCCCCACGGTGGGCGCCAACTGTCGTGGTGGTGGCACGGTAAATGCCATGGGTAGGCTTAAGTTGGGGGGCGAATGGGTGCTTGTGGTCACCGGGGAGGGAGTGCACGGTCGATCCATGAAAGAAGAACTCTCCACACTTAGCGATTTTATTCACAACCGAGGATTACAAGTGCTCCTTGAGCTGTATGAACTAGGGTTCGGTGCACTAGTTCCCTACCTGGTCCAACCTCCTTCTACTACAACTATGCCCTCCCTTATATAGGCAGTGCTAGCTTATACCCCTTTGGGTTCTAGGGTTTACTGTTTGGATCTTGGTCCCTACAATACGGGCCAGTTCATGGGCTTGCCCTAAGCCCAATGGCCTAGTCCACATAGCTTGACAGCTAACGGTCTTCTGGTACGTTGCCTCCCGTTCCTTTTGGCATCACGCAGTAACTTTGTACGTCAGCCCTTGCTTTGGGCGTCATCCGGCTCCTTTTGTGTCACCCAGCGTCGCCCTTCTCTCTTTTGACCATGCTTTACCATGGTCCCTCCTGAACCTTACTCGGAAAGGCGCCATGCGTTCCATCCGAATCGGCCCTTCCTCGGTAGACTCGGCTCGTCGGTCCCTGCAAGAATAACAACTTTGTCTTATGCGGGCCGACATAGTTCATATGTCGTCCACACACGCTTCCATCTCCCGACCGTCCTTACCCGGCCTGGTTCTTTCTTCACTCGGAGCTTACCCAGCTATGCTATGTTTCATCCCTCGTGACCTACCGGGTGTTATCCCCCCGACACCATTCCAAGTATATTCTTGTTTTCAGCTATCTTCCAATTAAAAAGTATTTTTTTATGTGAAAACTTAGTGATTAAAGCTCTCACAAACTTGATGGCACACTTTATATTCCTTGCCCCTAATAAACTAGAACCATTGTGTCATCTATGTTGTATATGCTTGCACTTATACGTTGGAATTAGCAGAACCATGTTTTCATGGGTAATGTTTTCAACATTGCACTTGTACTTTGTACATAGTTGATATCATGATCTTTTGTCTATGGATGTTGCTAGTGTGAAATAAAAAGCGAGCTTGTAAGTCCATGGAGTTATGTATTTTGTGTTAAAGAAACGCCTGGGCCGCTAGCCTAAGCCATGCCTAATCATGGTGGAAACTTGCAGCATCACCATCATGAGCAATCTGTGAAGAATCCTCAATAAAAACCTATGCAAATAGCAAATATAAAGATCGCTGAGATGCTCATTGTCTGATTGCCTTGTCATTTTGGTTATGGGAAAGCTCATGTACCATGTTCAAGGGGTACCCCATTGGCGGTTCTCTATGATACACATGTACTTACTATGACAAGAACTTACAGGTGACCAAAGTTGAGTAGCATGAGGTGCGGCCCTCATATTCAAGGGACATGAGATTGCCAACTTATACTTTGCCAAGCATATACTCCATAGTTTGTTCACTTTAACCTTAATCACTTCAAGATGCTTATGATAGGGGCAATAAGGGTTGAAAGCTAACAAGTACCATAATTTTTGGAAGCCCTTTTTGAAACTTGAAATCCCTGCTTCCCTTTATGAAGGACCTTTCTTCCACTATTATATTGAGTCTCCACCTTCTACCTTTAGGCACCAGTTAAGAGAGCATAGTTGTCATTCGTAGTTCTATGTGTAGTGTCCCAAAACTTATTGATTAATGCATATTGTTGATATTGCTTGTTCTTGTGCTACTTGTATCTAGTCACTCTTATGAACTTTGAAGGTGTCATATGCATCTATTTGCTACTCTATGAGGTACAAGCTGAATGCCACTATTCCATGTTTTCTGTATGTGAAACAAACAAATGTTTTTTAATGCATGTTATTCATGATATTTGTTTATAGCCTTTCATGTTGCATGCATAGTTACTTTGTCTAATTGTTAGAACTCCATCTTTCATGCACATGTTTAGAGTTCTTTGATCCCAACTTTCAATGCTTGCAAATGGTTTGATCTTGGTTTTGATGGTGCATGTCACCTCAAAAATTATTCTTTTATCACTTACATACTCGAGGACGAGCAGGAGTTAAGCTTGGGGATGCTTGATACGTCGGAAACGTATCTATAATTTTTGATGTTCCATGCTTGTTTAGTATCTACTCTACTTTGCTTTGTCCACACTTTGAGGTGCTTTTCATATGTTTTGTGGTACTAACCTATTAACAAGTTGCCACAGTGCCAGTTGCCTGTTTTCTGCTGTTTTTGGTTCCAGAAAAGCTAGTAAGGAAATATTCTCGGAATTGGACGGGACAAAAGACAAAGTCAATATTTAACCGAGGAGAACACGGAGTCCAGAGGAGAGACGGAGGGGCGCCATAGGGCGGCTGCACCCCCCCCCTCCCCCAGGCGCGGCCTAGGCAGGGTGTGGGCCCCCGATGCCTAAACCCTAAGTACCAAATTAATATTCCATGAAACTGTCTGTAGCCGCCGCCACCATCACCCCTAGATAGGGGAGGGGTCTGAAGCTCTTCCTAGCACCCTGCTGGAGGGGAGATCATCCCGGAGGCGTTCTTCTTCATCATGCCATCCTCCGGTATGAAGCGTGAGTAGTTCCACCTTGGACTACGGGTCCATGTAGTAGCTAGATGGTTGTATCTCCTCCTTGTGCTTTCATGTCTAGATCGTGTGAGCTCCGTTCATGATCAAGATCTAATCTATTTGTAATCATGCATGTTGTGTTTGCAGGGATCCGATGGATATTGAGATTACTATGTCAGATTGATTAATGGTTTTGTATATTTGATTCTATCATGTCTGTGTTGTTTGAGATCTTGCATGCTCTCCGTTGTTAGTAGCTATCTTGGCCAAGTAGTTGCTAGTGACTCCAAGAGGGGGTATTTATGCTCGATAGTGGGTTCATGCCTCTACTTAATCAAGGGAAGTGACAGAAATCTCTACGGTTGTAGATGTGATGTTGCCACTAGGGGGAAAACAACGGTCTCTTGTTCATGGAACAAGTGGATTGTTTACCTTACACACTTTGCTTAAAGCAGTTGTCTGTTACTTGCAACTTAATACTGGAGGGGTTTCGGATGATAACCCAAAGGTGGACTTCTAGTCATAGATGCAGTTGGATGGCGGTCTATGTATATTGTTGTATTGCCCAATCGAATATCATAGGATCTTTTTTCTAGTATTTCATTGTTATGCCTTGCTCAGTCCTGTCAATTGCCCTACTGTAATTTGTTTACCCAGCATGCCATGTTTGTTTATCTAAGGAGAACACCTCTAGTAAACTATGGGCCCCAGTCCAATCTTTGCCATTGATACATCTTCCACTTTTACTGTTTACTTGCTGCAAACCATCATCACCTTCCACACCATACAGTTAATCCTTTGTTACAGCGACCGGTGAGATTGCCAACCTCACTGTTAGTTGGGGCAAAGTCTTGAGTTTGTGCTTTGCAGGTTTCCATGTTGCTTGCAACAACTTTGGGACGTTTCCTTCCTCCAACTGGTTCGATAACCTTGATTTCTTACTGAGGGAAAACTTGCTGCTATGCTGCATCATACCTTCCTCTTGGGGTTTCTCAATGAAGCGCTCCACGTTGACACAGCGCCATTAGACGCACCAGCACAAAGTTGTGATGTAGATTCCTCCCCTTCACGAAGGCCAACTGGTTTGTGCTCACGATCTCTCCTAGTCTCGGTCTCAGACAATTCGAAAAGATCTTGGAGAAGCTATGCACTAAACATATTTTTGATATTTTGAAATGTGTATTTTAAACAATTGGTGCATCCGCACCTATGAGTCAAAGTGGATTTCCCGCTAGTATGTCTTTTACCAACTTTACTAATCCTTCAAATGTCCAATAATCAGTTGTTAATAGCTTCGTGGAACTAAAGACAAAGATGTTTCCCCTTCTATTGTGGAAGTAATCATTGGATCGAAAGAACAAGAGCATGGTTTGTTGGTGTAAACTTGCTCTAGATCTAGTCGGTAGTGCTTTGCTATAGGATTCGATCTTGTAGAGAGAGAGAGATGCATACCGTCGGACTTTGGCATTGACGATGAGTTCGCCATCGAGCTCGGCGGAGTGGTGGCGGCGATGAGGGGGTGATACCCGCCGCTACAGCGCAAGACGATCGATGGCTAGGGTTTGGGGTTTTTGGTGGGGAGAGTGGGCAAGACGAACCTTGGTGTTCGTGCCCCCGGCCCCCACCTCTTTATATGCGCTGCGCGTCAGGGTCCCACGAACGATTGCGACGTTGGGCGCCCCCGATCAGGGCGTGAGACCAATCTGTTCGGGCCATTGGGCCGAACGCGGGGAGATCAATCTACCATTCTCCCCCTTGATCTCATCTTTCATTCAACTTATACTTCGGCACCCATTTCATCATAGATCAACATATAGATCATGTCTCGTCATAATGGTCAGTTACGCACCATAGATTCAACAGCCATTATACACCTCTCTATTTTGAAACAGATTCTTGATCTAGGCCCTTAATATCCAGGTATCATAGGCTTTCCCTTAAACCCATGCCGGCGAAGTGTTCTCTGAACACACTGGGTGGTAAGCCTTTTGTGAGCGGATCCGCGAGCATTTCTTTTGTACTTATATGCTCTAAAATTATGGTATGATCCTGGATTATTTCTTTCACAACATAAAACTTAATGTTAATGTGTTTGGCAGCAACACTTGACTTATTGTTGTGAGCATAGAATACTGTTGGTTCATTGTCGAAGTACATTTTGAGTGGTCTTTGAATGTTGTCCACCACTCTCAACCCGGGTATAAACTTCTTTAACCAGTTTGCCTGCCCCGTGGCCTCATAATATGCTACATACTCATCTACCATCATGGACGATGCCGTGATGGTTTGCTTGGAGATTTTCCATGATATAGCTCCACCTGCGAGAGTAAATATATATTCTGACGTGGATTTTCTTTCATCTACATCTCCCGCATAGTTTACATCTGAATACCCTTCTATCTCAAGGGAATCAGTTCTTCTATATGTTAACATGAGGCCTTTTGTGCCTTTCGCATAACGCAATGCCTTCTTTACCATTTTCCAGTGATCTATCCCTAGATTACTTTGATATCTACCAAGTACCCCGGTAAAAAAATCTAAGTCAGGGCGTGTACACACTTGAGCATACATCAAGCTTCCGACAGCAGAAGCATATGGAACCGCTTTCATTTGATCGATCTCATATTGGTTCTTGGGACACTGAAAATTCCCAAATCTATCGCCCTTAACTATAGGAGCAGACGTAGGATTACTCGCATGCATACTATACTTCTTCAGAATTTTCTCTAAGTATGCCTTCTGCGATAGCCCTAAAACCCTCTTTTCTCTATCTCAAAGAATTTCATTTCCTAGAACGAATGAAGCTTATCCAAGATCTTCCATATCAAAGTTCGAGGACAAGAACTTCTTTGTATCCAATAGTAGACCAACATCACTACTAGCGAGTAGAATGTCATCCACATACAGGATAAGGAAAATGAATTTCCAATTCTTGAACTTTGCATATACGCAATTGTCCTCCTCATTCTCATCGAACCCAAACTTTCTTATTGTTTCATGGAACTTTAAGCACCATTGCCTAGAGGCCTGTTTTAATCCATAAATGGAATTCCTCAGACGACATCCCATATGTTCTTTTCCTTCCACGACAAAACCCATGGGTTGTGCCATGTAAACTTTTTCTTCCAAGTCTCCATTTAGGAATGTCGTCTTTACATCCATCTGATGCAATTCTAAATTATAGTGTGCCACAAAAGCCATTATGATTCTAAAAGAAACCTTACTTGAGACTGGAGAAAATGTCTCATTGTAATATATTCCTTCTCTTTGTGTGAAGCCTTTAGCAACAAGTCATTCTTTGCATCTTTCAATATTCCCTCTAGAGTCACATTTTGTTTTGTAGACCCATTTACAGCCTACTGTTTTGGCTCCTTTAGGAAATTCTTCTAAATCCCAGACTTTGTTGCTACTCATGGATCTCATTTCATCTTCCATGGATTCAAGCCACTTCGATGAGTGAGCACTTTTAATGGCTTCTTCAAACATGGTGGGATCACCCTCCATTTGAACTTCTTCATTGACATAGATCTCAAAATCGTTAGGAATAGCTGGCTTCCTAGTTCTTTGAGACCTTCTAAGGGTGTCGCCTTCTGGCACATTCTCTGTGTGGGGCTGTTGCGGCTCTCCCTCATGTGTGGTAACAGGGTCTTCATTTTCATTCATTGTTGCCATAGGAGAACTAACAACAGGTGTCAGATCGACATTTTCCTGTGTCGGTGCAGCAGCAGGTATCGAGAAAAATAGTTCCTGAATCATCAGAGTGGGTGCATGGACCCGCTTCTCCTCAAGGTTGATTTCTCAAGATATCGTGCTCCCCCTGATCATTTGATCCTCTAGAAACACAGTGTGTCTCGTTTCTACAAACTTAGTAATTCTGTCTGGACAATAGAAACGATAACCTTTCGACTTGTCTGGATAGCCAATGAAATGGCAACTTACTATCTTAGGATCTAACTTTCCAAGGTTTGGGTTGAAGAGTTTTGCCTCAGCTAGACAGCCCCACACTCGCAAATAATTGAGTGAAGGTTCGCGGCTAGTCCATAACTCATATGGTGTTTTAGACACCGACTTTCTGGAAACTCGATTAAGTATGTGAATTGCGGTTTTTAACGCCTCCATCCATAGACCAACCGGTAAGGTGGAGTAACTTAACATGCTTCTCACCATATCCATTAAGGTACGGTTGCGTCTTTCAACTACTCCATTCTGCTGAGGCTCTCCCGGTGTTGAATATTGGGCGATTATACCATGTTCCTATAGAAACCTTGCAAAAGGTCCAGGAACTTGGCCATATGGGGTATGCCGACCATAGTATTCGCCTCCACGGTCAGACCTAATGCGGTGACCCAGCATACCACTGCATGATGTAGTACACTATAGTCATTGATATGACACCAATGAAACACCGTTCACTAGTATTACATCTCTCAGAGTGGTACAACAGAAACAAAGCAGGTCCAAGACATGACTATAGGTTACAACTCAAATATTTACATAAGATCCAGAGAACACTCTAGGTTAAAGAGAGAGAAACAAACTTCATAAAGAAGAATCAGAAATAAACAACTCAAAAACTATCACACTATTAAGACTAGTATTTTAACTAATGGTCTGGCATTGCTGCTATTGCAATACGCTACAGGAATAGGTTCTATGGCTAGAGATTATATTCCTATCTAATCAGTAACTTCGTCTTCACTTGAGTTGATATATGTTGACTTCCTTGACTTTATTGGAGATCTTTAGCTTTTAATGATGATTCCCGGAGCATAACTTGATGTAGACGTCATCTTAATGGCTTCAAAATCTAGCAAGGGTTAAGAAGATACGTTGAGTACGAGCGTACTCAGCAAGTTCACTAGAAAGGAGTGTTTGATGCACTATCTCTACAGCCACAGACCATAAGTCGTAGGCAATGCAGGTTTTCATAAATATTTCTTCAAATCTTGCTTTTATTCTGAAAAGCTATGTCCGTCAGCCTTCATGGGTTTACTAGAACTTTCATGGAGTTCCTTTCCCCCCGCGTTCGCAGCTCCTTCCCGAAACAAGGAGTAACAAGTTATAGTTCTTACACTCTACAGAGGTGTGTTACTTTACCCATGAGAGATCTTAGCTTTGTTGCACATCCGAGCGGCCAACCCGTTCATACTTCCTTGGTATGAGGCCCAGAGTCAGATCCAATCCAATCACTGCCCTCTCCGCGACCTCATATGTCTGCACGATCCTTCGGGGCCGGCTCACCTCCGTTAAGCCCCTTTCGGGCAGGATAAAACCCTGATGAGTTCCCAAATACTCTATGACCTGGTGATTCCCGGACGAGTACCATTTAAATGGACTATATCCCTAAACACCATTCATAGATAATCTAGACACCAAAAGTGTAGGGCGTAAGGATGCCCACCCATATGTTGGATCCGCACAAGGAATCACAACGTCACGTTAAGTTTGTCTTGCCTCCATATGAGAGGAAAAGGATACAACTGACTTCTTCGTCCCATTCCAAATCTCATGGTTAACGCGTTATATACGGCGCAAGAATCACTGGCGACATTGGTTGTTAAGTCCTAGATAATATGTTCCTTTACCACCGAAACTTTTATAGTAGGTTATTACCTCATGGTAAATAACCTTTAATCATATTATTATGAAAATAGTGTTTTTTGACCTTTTTCAAATGCAGGTGATGACAACACTGGATTTGCAAAATACTTTACAGAAAATAATCAAAGTACATGAGCAAGTGTGAACTTGCCTTTTGTGATTGCAAGATTATGCACTCACGGTCTTCAAGACAATATAAATCGGCATCCTTGGTCCGGTAAGGACTAATGTTTAAAGAAGCAAGATTCTTAATGCACTTTATAAACACGAATCCTTGAAGTAAGCGTTGATATAGGTTTTGGAAACTAGAAATGGTTATTTTGGAATGTGTTATACTTTTAGATAGGCTTCATTCTTGTGCTTCTTATTAAGGCTTGTGAGTGTGTGTGGAACAACATGTAATTATAATACCATACAACAATGAGTTACACTAATGTGGAATGCTACTCAAGATTGCTTATACAATAATTGTTTATCTTCAAATTTTAATCTACAAGTAATGTTACTTATAAAGAACTTAAGTGTTAACAATCCTCAGTATAAAAGTAAAGTATAAAGTAATGTGATTATTATTAATTGTTATATGTTGTCTGAAGTGGTAAAAAGAATAACATTTGAAGAAAATATTTCTTTACTAAGGTTTACACAATCCTGATAGCTTTTTGAATATAATTGATAGAATGTGGTTGATGTTGTTTATGCTTGCTTGAATAGTCTGGACTTGAGATGCTTTATGACTTAATTATAACATACCAAAGTTAACTATAAAACACATAACAACGTTTTAGCATTATATTTAAAGTTTTGTGGACTAAAGTTAACTTTAAGAACATGGATGGATTTTAAGGTGTAATGCTCATGATATTGTACTTGCTCATCTTATAATATTTCCTTAAAGTTGTTTAAGAATGGCATTACTTCTATTTGGGTAGTGGTTTCTTTACATTATAAATGTATAAAAGGATTTATCTCCTTATAAGGGTGTGGTTATGGTTTGTGAATAAGTAAACAATATTATTTACTACTTATGAAGTATCTTTGGATTTAGTCCATTATAAAATTGTGAGTGAAACAATGATAAAAGTTTTTATTTATTTGAAAGTATCATTCTTGAAGATTTTATATTTGGTAAGAATCTTCTTAGAAAAAAATCTACACTTATGGCTGAATGATAATTTAATAAGATTTATATTTAGGATGTGTTGAACCAAATTGACTTCATCTTCTCAATATTTAAGACTAATACTATTTATTAGACTTTAATTGGTTAATTTTAGAATATTAGCAAATTTTATTTACCCTTATATGAATTATTGATTAAGGAATTTGGATTTAAATTCAAGTTATTAGGGCACTAGGTTTTTATTTACTTTAAAAGTGAAATGTTATATTTTTAATATGAAAATATTATTTTTGTGATCATTTTGGTATATTATATTTATTTTTATGATTTATAAATAATAAGATATGATTTTTAAAAGATTTATTACCTTATAATTACTTAATAAATAATAAATGTTTAATTAAGTGAAATAATAATTTATGATTAAAGTTTTAAATTATAGCTCTAATTTTTCTAAGATTTTTTTGGTATTTTATTTATATTTTTAAGATTTATCAATATTAAAATATGAATTTTCAAAATAGGTAATAGACAAGGATTTATTACTTAAAATATTAAAAACCTTTCTGATAGTATTTTAATATTTTTATAGTGTAATATATTAATTTAAGATCTAAAATTGATTTTTATTTCTTTTTAAGTATTAATCTTATGTTTATAAAATTCCATAAAGGATTAAATGTATTTAAATATTTACTTCAAATTGTATTAATAAAAGAGTTATTTTTATAAAATAGTAGATTTATTTTTTACACAAAAATGATTTTTATTCATTTTTAGGATTCTTCCTTATTTTTACTTAGGATTTTAGCAGCTTTAATATTTAGTTTTATTTTATTTAGCTCAAACTAGTAGTTTTATATTTTTCTTAGAGCTTAAATATTACTAGGGTACTTTTGTAATTTCTGGTTTTGGTCTTTTATTGTTTTTTTATTATTTTTATTTTATTTGGTGGGGCAAGGTTATTGGGCCAGCCTAGCCCAATATTTAGTCCAATGGACCTAGTTGGTCTAGTAGACCCAACCGGGTTGGGTTCAAGCCGAACAGGCGGACCCATTTGGGCCCACTCCTCTCCTCGAGCTTCTTATCCTTTTCCCCTTTGACGCCCCCAGTTATGCCATGACACCGCTGAGTTTTTCCCCGATTCCGGCGAGATCTGATCATCCCCATCGTTTCCCTGCTGGCCTTCGAGGTGATTTAGGCTGCTCATCCGCGGTGTCCAATTCGATTTGAAATCCGCTATCTTTCCTAGTCGCGTTGAGCACTGGACTAGCGGCTAGGGTGCGGATGTTTCGGCCTTTCTTTGTCTCGTGATCCATCGTGGCTGTGTGGTTGATCTAGTAGTGGGGTGACCGTCTGCCGCCATCACCTCTATTTTGGTGATGATGCTAACGTGGCTTGGTGTGGATTGAGCATCGTTGGCGCTCTCCGTGCCGCCATGCTTGGTGTCGTTGTTGGTCTGCTTCCTCTTCTCGAGTTTAAGCGAGGACCTCGGGTAAGTCTGATTCGCCTCCCCCTTGTTCTCTGTCTCCCTTTCAATTCCTATTGCTACTTTGACAAACCCTAATTGGGGCTAATCCCATGTTCTAGGGTTCATCTGCTTGATGAAATTACTTGGGACCCGTGGTTCAATTAAGTTAGGATTAGTGAATTCTGGTATTGTCCTTTATACATGGTCTTTGATCTTGTCCATGATCAATGTGCTTCAGTAAAATTACTAGTTTATGAGATATCTGTTTACTGGTTGTGGTTCAGTCTAGTAGCTTGCTTTATTTTGGGATGGCTTGCAGATGTGATTAGTTTAATGAATGATTCCTAGTGGATGTGACTAGGAAGATGATCTGAATTCTTCTAAACTTATATGAGAGGGTAGCTTTTGAATTCTGGATGATCCTATAAAATGAAGATTGTGATTTTCGGTTGTCCTTTCTTTTGGAGTTACTATTGTGGTGCCTCCACCCTGGAGTGTGCACGGTAGTGACCTTGGCAGCTTACTGTGATGCTTAATAGTTGGATGGTGGATGATATATGACAACCAGCTCTGAGTGTGTTAGGATATGCACTCCTCTGCTAGTGATAATAGAAGTATACTAAATGATTCTTGGCCCATTAGCTAGGAAAATGATTTGAATTTATTTGCAAGTGAGATTTGGTGGTTATGTATGTATGCTGTCAACATGACAGTAATTGAATACATGATTCCTAACTGTGTCTTATAGGAAAATGATATGAATTAAATTGATCTTCATTTTCAAGTGGGACTGTGATACTATACGGATACCTTCCACAGGACAGTATATGTTGAAATGCTTCATAGTCATTAAAATTGATGGTATGGATTGTATTTGTTGCTAGGTAGCTTTTACTTGAATTTGGTTACACAATTACCATCTGGTTGTTGATGGTGTTAAAGTTGTGACACCTCAATTGAGGATACACAATTGTTTTATAAATATTGACTAGCCAGATCTGGTGTTGTAGCTAACTATCTCAAGTTTTAGTTGCTAGCAGGAATCCTTTCTATAACCAAATGATGGATTTACTTAAATAAGCCAATGATGTATGAACTGGGGCATTACTTTTGTTGCACATGAACAGATACTCTTGTTGCCCTTTTGTTAGCTCTAGGATGATTTTGGGGTAGCACTACTACCCAGTCTGAGAGCTCTTTCTCCCACACAACTCCATGCTCAGAAATAAAAAGACAAGAACAGATGCTATACTGATCTAAGAAACCAACCTGTTGGTGTTAAGTAGAATAGTGGCTTGGGAATATGTGCTTGTAGTGATTATTGTGGTGGATCTTGATCAGGTTCTACTTTTTTATTGCTAGTAAGCTTTTGGAAACAATTTCCTTCTCCTCCTTGTGGTGTTGATCTGCTACTGTCCTCCTTGTTGCACACCTGTCATGCTTCTCCTTGTGCTGCTTGAGCTTGCTCAGGGTACCAGGTTGATCTGTTGGCTGATTTGCGTAAATTGGTGTGGTGGATTTGTTGTGAATCTGGTGATGACCAGTGATATATTATGATGCTCTGAGAATAGAGAGATAAGATGTGTGTACAGGGAAAAACCCCCTGTGTAGCCGTGGCTTCCTTTTCTACCTTGGTTGCATCTCTGTTGGCTTGACAGCACACTGGTGCATGCAGATGAGTGAGTTGCCTCTGTGCATGCCTCACTCAAATGGATCAGATCAAAGGATTCCTGTGAATTTACTGTTACTATTCTACCCTTCTCTCTGGTGAAATTTGCCCCTGTCCAATGATGTTGTGCTGAGGCAACTTATCTGATTAAGGACAAATACTATGATTTGGTGAAACTTGCCCCTCTTAAGATTAGTTCAGTGATGAAATGATTACAGTACATTACATTGTTCATTCTAAGATCTCAAGATTTACTCTAGCCCCCTTATTATTTTACTTTTGTTTTGTGATCCTTTAAATTGCTTTGCAGATATACAAGATCAAGAAGGAAATCCTTAGAACATGAAGATTTAGTTTAGGATTCTATCTATTATTCTTGTAATGTTGTTTTTCTTTTTTACTTTGAATATTGTAATAGTCAGTGTAATATGGTATAATAATAAAGTTAAATTTTCTTTCTTTTTGTAATATTATATCTTGATTAAAAATATGAATCAAGTCTTTACAGCACTGTCATCATGTATGTTTATACTTTTGAGACATAAGGTCTATGTCTATTCCTTAAGTATTATTCATACTGCCATATTCCTTTCTATTTGAATAAATGTAAGACTTTGTAATATATGTATCTGCTTATAATAAAGAAGTATTTTAGTTATTTCATTTATGTAGTTCCTTTTTATATTTATTTGTTTTATAGAAATATACTTTGATTCTTTTATTGTAGCAACAATGTAACATTGTATTATATAATAAAGTGTTCCATTTTTCTTGGAACTAAATAAATATTTATATCTTACTTATAAATAAGAATAGCATTCTTATTTATTATTATAATTCATTTCTTTCAATTTTGTGTTTTTATTAATTGAGATTTATCATTAGTGTATCTTTTCAGAAATAAGAGCTCACCTCTTGTTTCTTATTACAATTTAATTTCCAAGTATTACTCTATTTCAAATTCTTATAGTATTCAAATCTATCAATTAAATACTCAAATTTGAATTATCTTTCCCTAAAACATAAAAGTACAATAGAGGTCATGTCGAAATCTATCGCACCTGCCCTAATGTTTCCATCAGAACAAGAGAGATCTCGATCCCTCTATAGCTTCTTTAGTTTTGCGTGAAAATTCTCCGGATTTTCTGATGCATGAATGCAATGCACAAACATGTGTCCTGTCTATTTCAAGGTGCTAATCCTGGGATGTTACACCTAACTACTTTAATCTTTAAACTATGATGATTTTCAACTTCAGCCTTAAATATCTTGAATTTATCCAATGCTTCTGAACGCTCTTTAATTGGATAAATATAACCATAACGTGAATAATCATCTGTGAATGTTATGAAAGAGTCATAGCCATCCATAGATGTCACAGGGAATGGACCGCATATATCCGTATGAATTATTTCTAATACTCATGTGCTTCTTTTGGCGCCCTTCTTAATATTCTTTACAAACTTTCCTTTAATGCAATCGATGCATTGCTCTAAATTTGAAAATTCTAGAGGCGGTAGAACTGATTCTTTTACTAAGCGTTCTATTCTCCCCCTCGAAGTATGGCCTAAACGATAGTGCCATAAATTCGATGACACATCATCAATTCTTTTCCTCTTACTCTTTCCATTCAGGGATGAGGAGGAATTCTCATTCTCGACGCTTAATGCATTTACATTCTCACAAAGTGATAACAAATAAAGTTTGTCTTGTCTGAAGGCAAGACCAACAATCTCATTATTAAACTTGATCTTACATTGTCCATCGCCAAAATGGCAAGCAAAACCACAATCATCTAAGCGTGATACACTTATTAAGTTTCGATGCAAAGAGGGTACATAAAGCACATCTACTAGTAAAAGTACAAAGCCATTTGATAACTCTAATGGAAGATCTCCAATGGCTTCGATTCAGCTTGGACGCCGTTTGCAACTTTAATACTTCTTTCTCCTCTTTACAGGGTCCTTCTCATACGGAATCCCTGTAATGAATTTGCAACATGAACAGTCGCACCTGAGTCAATCCACCAAGTAGATTTTGCATAACTTAAAAATAAGGATTCATCAACAAAAGTAATTAAATCCTCACCATTCTTGCATAGATATATACTTCAGAAAAAGCCACACGGTCACTCATGTAGTGGCCCTTCTGCTTGCACCACTTGCAGGTGTCCTTGTCCACCTCCTGTGCCTGGTGATCAGGAGCCTTTCCATGCGGCCTAGAAGAAGAGGGATGCCCCTGAGGTTTCCCTTGTGGCTTGAAACCCTGAAAGATTCTCTTCTTGGTTGGGCTTAGGTAGTTCACAGAATCTCCAGATTGCCCCTTAAGCCTTTCTTCTTCTTGTACACACATGGCTATCATCTTCTCAATGCCCCACTTTTCTGGCTGTGCATTATAGTTCACAACAAAATCTTCAAATTGATTTGGCAGTGAGGCAAAAATTATATGAATGGTGAACTCATCTGGAAGCTCCATGCCCATGGGCTTAAGCTTGGAAGACATGTTGCTCATCCGCAATATGTGATCCCTTACTCCACCACCAGTGTATCTTGCAGTAACAAGTTTCTTAATGAGAGATCTTGTATAGGCCTTTGAAGACCCAGTAAACTGACTCTCTACCTTTTTCAGGTACTCACTGGCAGTGATACACTCCGGGATTCCTTCCCTTATAGTTTCCATGATGGAGCTCTTAATTATCATCAAGCACTTTCAATTGGACGAGTCCCACTTTGCACAATCAAGGTCATACTTCATTCTTAATGGTGCATGGTCATGGACCCTTTTGTTGAAGTCCACTCCACTTTCTTTTTCGCCCCTCACGGGGTCGATAAGTTCTATGGGACAAGTCTCAATGAGTGCCAAGTCGAGGTCAAGCAGAGCTAGCCCCATCTCAATCTTCTCTTGTCATGAGCCGTATTTCCCTCCATTGAGGGGCTCAATAGCTGAGAAACTCATAGGATTGCCTGAAAGCAAAATATCATCAAAATGAGTTAATTCAACGTTGGTTAATTAAAACATAAAACTTCTCAATATTAATTCTACATCACTGTTGGGCAGAAATAGAGCTAATAATGATAAAACTTACTATTCATAGTAAAAAAATTACTAACAACGTTGGTCATCAAATAAAATCATCACTATTAAAAAAATGATTCTCACTCTATTGCATTTAAGCAATTACTTCTTACTATTTGCAGCGGAAAAACATGAATTAAAAATTCATCAACTTTACATTTTACAGAAACTTTACTGTTACTTTATTACTTTTCTACACAAAATTTCGTTGGATAATTTTGCTATAGAAAAAATTGTGCACATACTATGCAATAAACAGTAAAAAAGCTTCTGTAAAATAAAAAACAGAAAAAACCGTTCCTTTGCTCGCGCACGCAGTCGGCCCACGTCGGCCCACGGCCTGCCGCGACCGCTCCCTAATCTAACACGCGCGCGGCGGCGGCCTCTGCACAGCCCTGGCCCAGCAGCAGCCCGCATGCGGCCTGCGGCCCAGCTGCAGGTGCCCCCAGCCGCTGCCGCTCAATCCAGGTCGTCCAACGCCCCAAACCTAGATCGGATGGCCCCGCACCTCCGTCGCTGGAACAAAACCAGCCACGACGCGGCACCCAGTAACCCTAACCCTCACTCGCCCTTTCACTTTTCCTCTCCAAGCTGATCTCTCCTCTCTGTGGTGGCGCCGCCCGGTACGAAAACCGACGACAAGCCCCTCCTGCTCGAGTCCATCCCATGGTTCCGCTCGCTAGCGGTGACGGGGCAAGGAGGAAAAGGTGAGGTGGCCCCGCGCGGTGCAGCCGGCGGCGAGCCCCTCCCTTTCTTGGCGTGAGCTCCCCCTCCCCTTACTTCTTTCTGTGTACTGAAACCCCACCGAAAACCTGAGCGAGGAGAGGCAGCAACAAAACGATGGACGGCTCCCCCTGGCCCCTTGCGGCGCGCGCGAGCACCTGTGGGTGAGCGCATCACCGTCAAGTGGCCAGAGGCGGTGCCCTTTTCTGGTGGTGGTCGACCTTTCCTTTTGGTTCGAATTCTTCTTTGTTTTGATTTGGGGACGGAGATTTGCGGATGCTTTTCTTTCTCTTTCGAGTTCGGGATTTCTTTTCTTCACCCTAGATGGGGTTGTGTTCTTTGGGGTTAGGGTTTCGATCTAATGGGGGGTTCTTATTCCCGACCTCGGCTTGCCGATGCGTCGGGGTCGAGAGGAACGGCACGGCCTCGCGGCGGCGCTTCTAGAAACCCTAGCCCTCTTGCTTTTCTTTGTCTTTGGCAAATCTACACGAATAGATCTACAGAGCATTGGCTCTGATACCATTGTTGGTGCAAACTTATATACCATTATCCCATAGCAGACTCACGATAATCATTTCAATCATTTGAATTTCATATTTGATCAAAATGCTGCAACTGACATCAGTTCGAAATAGTTTGCATTTTGAGTACCCGTGCAATAGTCCTAGAACTTAAGATGAACACATTGAGCTATCATGTTGAGCAACACCAAAAAAAATTGCACTAAGAACCAAGGATATGTAAATCAAAGGTAATGGGCTTCAAAATCAAGAACTGCTAACAAACCAAGGATATCTTTAGATCAGGTACCTTTTTTAAGTAAGGCTGAAGGCTCCCTTTAATAGTTCTGTACTTCTAAAGAATAGAATAAAGAAAAGAAAGGAGAAACCAATGCAGGTTCCTGCATTGGATTCGGTTCATGTAGAGTTCCAGGGTTTCGAGACCCTGGATTCGGATAAAGGAAAGGAGCTGATTGTATAGTTCAATCAACGTTCTAATATGACCCCTCGTGGGGTCATACATCGAGCATGTGAAACATGCGATCTTTGAATGTTTAGTATAGTCAGAATTCTTTTTCCTCTGGATTGGAGTAACCATCAAGTCAATAGCTGTGCTATTTCCTGATGTACAATCAATACAATAGATAAAGAATTTATAAATTAAGGAAGGAAAAACTAATGAATGAAATGAATAGATCGTATGGACAAATTCCAAATAGATTTGCCAAGCATCTGTCGATGCCAGTCACAAGCATATTTTGATGTCAATACTATATACGCGCACGTACGATTTCTCCCTGGTGATGTGCGCGATTCCTCTCGCACGGAATAGAGGCCCCATCTGCTAGGCTCTCTACCCGGAAGACCAATAGCAAAGTATTAAACAATACGTGCTGTCATGGATGGGAATGACTAGAATATGTTCACTAACCATCTGACTTGATCGTCAATTTGGTTAGTAAACACATGCATTTCATATATATCCCATCTCTTTCATAACATTTATATTGGTCTTTTTCTTCCGGTATAGCTTCGCCCCCTTCAAGGACAATGCCGGCTTATCGATATCCGACTCATCACAGCCCTAGTTCTGTGATCATGATATGCTAAAAGTCTTCACTTGCTTTACTGACATGCCTTCGCTCACTGAACTCATGAGAGATGTACATTTCGAACACTGTTTCTATCACTCAAACAACACCATAAAGTCATCAGTAGAGTTACATTTCAAGGGACCTCCATACCCTACTGGGATGGAGAACGAGCTCATTCTAATTTGTTATTTATTTATGCTTATAAAACATGTTTATCCGAGAATGCAAAATGGTTGGACTTCGATTGTTCCTGTAATGAAACTCATGACGGGAAAAGACTTTCGAACAGAAAAAGAAGATGTGGTTTATACTGCACTTTGTACTTCAATCCATCTTTACGATGTTGCTGAACAGAAAAGAATACCTATTCAGGACATTGCACTGAAAATTTATCGTGCGATCTGTATACAGAAGGATAAGTACAAATCACACAATTTGTATGGGCTAGCTATCAATGTATTCAGTGGTTCGCTGAACGAAGATGATACTGATACTGTTGTTATTCCAACAGATAATGACATTTTTCATGAAATAGGTAAACTAGGTCTGCTGGAAGAGACTACTTCCTACATAATTGACAAGAATGAAGATGAATACATGGAGGATAATGCTATCCAGTTCTTCCATATTCTTCATCCTCTTGTTGAGGCTGGGTCAGTGGCCCCTATCCTCGGGTAAGATAATTCCAATGCGGCAATAGTAATGTTTTCCTAGATTCTAAAGCGGATGGGCGGTTCAAGCTGTAAAGCATAAGACAATACCTAGAAATATACGAGATCACAAACGTAGATTGCATCGCGGTGTCTAAGGACGCGATCTAATAGATCGTTGTATCGAGTAGTTGGATCATAGTCTCTTACCATAAAAATTGCTGCATGTGCAGCAGCACCGACTATTAGAAATCCGCCAATCCACATGTGGTGTGTGAACAAGGAAAGTTGTGTACCATAGTCAGTAGCTAGGTATGGATAGGGGGGCATAGAGTACATATGATGAGCTACAACAATGGTTGTAGAGCCTAGCATAGCTAAGTTAAGAGATAATTGAGCATGCCATGACGTTGTTAAGATTTCATAAAGACCCTTATGGCCTTGTCCTGTAAATGGGTCCTTGCGAGCCTCCAAAATATCTTTAAGTCCATGACCAATACCCCAGTTGGTCCTATACATATGACCCGCGATTAGGAAAAGAATAGCAATAGCTAAATGATGGTGCGCCATAGACCACCGGTTACTGGATCGAGTCCTCCGCGAAAAGTCAGAAATTCTGCGTATTTGGACCAATTTAAGGTGAAAAAGGGGTTGCTCCTTCGGCAAAACTAGGATAAAGTTGAGCCAAAAGGTCCCGATTCAAGAGAAATTCATGAGGAAGTGGTATCTCTTTAGGATCCACCCCGGCGTCAAGAAATTGGTTAATTGGTAAAGATACATGGATTTGGTGTCCCGCCCAAGAAAGAGACCCAAGTCCTAATAATCCCGCTAAGTGGTGATTCAACATGGATTCTACATCTTGGAACCTATTATTTGGGAGCGGCTTTGTGATAATGGAACCAACCAGCAAAAAGCATTAAAGCTGCAAAAATAAATGCACCAATTGCAGTACAATAGAGTTGTAATTCACTAGTTATTCCAGATGCTCGCCAAAGCTGCAAAAATCAAGAGGTTATTTGGATTCCTCGGAAACCCCCGCCTACATCACCATTCAATATTTCTTGCCCTACTATAGGCCAAACTACCTGAGCACTGGGTCCAATGTGAGTAGGATCACTTAGCCATGCTTCATAATTGGAAAAGCGGGCACCATGAAAGTACATGCCACTCAAGCAAAGAAAGATAATGGAGAGTTGCCCGAAATGAGCACTAAAGACTTTTCGAGAGATCTCCTCCAAATCACCCGTATGACTATCGAAATCGTGAGCATCAACATGTAGGTTCCAGATCCAAGTGGTAGTATCAGGGCCCTTAGCTAGTGTTCTTGAGAAATGGCCGGGTCTGGCCCATTCTTCAAAAGATGTTTTTACAGGATCCCTATCCACAACAATTTTTACTTCTGGTTCCGGCAAACGAATAATCATTAAGTCCTCCTCTTTCCGGACAAGACATACAAAGAGACCCGCCACTCTGTTAATGATGATCGTCAGGTTCGAACTGACATAGACCATAGTAAGACCTATTTTCCATGTCATCTGTTAGGTTATTATCTTAGATTCCGTCTATACGGAGCATATGTAGGTTTCGAATTGCTCGGGAATTCATTGATAGTGACTTTCCGGGTCTACACCTCTTTTTTCTCGACGCTTTCCCTCATTCTACTCATCCAGCCCTCTTCACGAAGAGATGCCTCATCTCGAAGCGTCACGAAGTGCCTTCCAGGGGAGGCCGACTTGGGAGGCCGTAATAGGAAGAAGATATATCTTTAAGTGGACTGATTCGAGCGGGGGGTAGGCTCGGGAGCGTAAGACTCAAGAAAACGGAGAGAGGAAAACCTGTCTTTTGTTTATAAATAGTCTCTTCCTTCCCTTGTTCCTCTTGTTCTAGTGTTTTCTTTTCCTTTCTCTTCTTGTCTTTTGTCTTTAGGGAAGCCCCTTGCTAGGGGTTTGGGGTAGTCAAGCGAATGAAAACTCCACTCCGTTTCGTTTAAAAGTATATGTCTTAGAAAACCCCTATGCTTGGGGGCAGGGGGAAGACACTTGGGAAGGGGGGAGGTGAGAGGCCGATAGGCCGAGCACCGTGGGGGGAAACCATTCTCCTCATAACTAGAGTGTCTTATCTTATAAAAAGTAATTTTGTCTATTTTCTAGGCTGGGAAGAGATAAGATATTGTTACTAGGCTAGGATGTTCATTTGGGAAGGATCTCGGATGAAGCTCCAGAGTTCTTGACCAGTGGAGTCAAGTGGAGAAGGCGTTACTTGATAGGAAAGCAGATTTTTTTAGCAGGAATTGTTGTTGTTTCAGCGCGGTAACGAAGGATGTCTTTCTACCTGCACTTGACCCCGGAAAGTTGTGGTGTTTTCTATCTTAGAGGATGAACCACGCCTTTATGCAAAGGCGATGCCCAATACAAGACAAGCACTGGAAAGGATATTCAATAAAAACCGGGCTATCGCCCTATCTAAGCGGGTTTCCCCTCTCCTCTACGGGAGTCCTCTTTTCATTTATGTTCCTGTTTGTCTCAATCCGACTCTACTAAAGAACATGCGCCCCTCGCGGGTACTCTTCATCGGCAAATCCAATCCAATCGACCTTCCTCTTGCTATTTTGATACAACTTTGTGCCTGCTCGGCTTTTCTTTGTATAAATCGAATTCGAATTTCCCATCTTTGTTTGCATTTTGCATTCTCACGTGCAACTTAGCAACATAGATAGAATAAGCACTATTGAGGCTTTTGATCTTTCTATTAAACATGGAGCTGTCTTTATTTTTCTTCTTAGATTTGACACAATAATCAACACATGATTTTATCATCGTTGGCCTTAAGGGCATATGTAGCAGGGTGAAAGGAAATGTTTTAGTCAAGTCATCCATTAAGACTGAGCCTGGAAGTTCTCTCACTTCACGAGTAGAATTACTAAGAAGTTTCGAAATAAACGTCTCTGGATAATGTATATCATCTAGTGTGTCTGATTTCTCAATACCCCTTTTCTTTTCTTGTTCTCTTTTACCCCCAAGATTGGGGGCAGGGGGTTGATGAAACGAACGGAGTGAGAAGAAAGAATTTAGTTGGGGGAGTGAGAATCAGGTAGCGCGAAGAGATATCTGATTACTATGACCCCTGGGAAGCCAGCATTCTGAGCGATCTACTTGTGAAAGAGCGAGAGAAAATGCGCAGTCGATACATCTAGACCGCTTAAGTAAAGTGAGCGGTCGTAATGGATCGAGAGTCGGAGAGATGCCTCATCTCGGAGCGTCACGAAGTGCCTTCCAGGGGAGGCCGACTTGGGAGGCCGTAATAGGAAGAAGATATATCTTTAAGTGGACTGATTCGAGCGGGGGGTAGGCTCGGGAGCGTAAGACTGAAGAAAATGGAGAGAGGAAAACCTGTCTTTTGTTTATAAATAGTCTCTTCCTTCCCTTGTTCCTCTTGTTCTAGTGTTTTCTTTTCCTTTCTCTTCTTGTCTTTTGTCTTTAGGGAAGCCCCTTGCTAGGGGTTTGGGGTGGTCAAGCGAATGAAAACTCCACTCCGTTTCGTTTAAAAGTATATGTCTTAGAAAACCCCCATGCTTGGGGGCAGGGGGAAGACACTTGGGAAGGGGGGAGGTGAGAGGCCGATAGGCCGAGCACCGTGGGGGGAAACCATTCCCCTCATAACTAGAGTGTCTTATCTTATAAAAAGTACAATCCTTTATTAAGTAAGGCCGAAGGCGCCCTTTAATAGTTATGTACTTAAAAAGAATAAGGAAAGGAATACCTTTCCGTTTAGGTAAAGGAGAAACCAATGCTCCTGCATTGCATTAGTTCTAGGGTTTCCGCACCCTGGATTCAGATAAGGGAAACAGCTGATTGTATAGTTCAATCAGCGTTCTAATATGACCCCAGGTAGGGTCATACAGCAAGCATGTGAAACATGCGATCCAGGAAAGATTTCTTTAGTCAGAAATCCGTTTCCCTATTCATAGATAGTACTCATCAAGTCAATAGCTGTGCTATTTCCTGATGAAGAAGAACTACTGAATAAGGAAAGGCTTATTGTTATAGGGCTTGCATTTCTATAATGCAAGGGCATCTAATTAATGTTGGGTAAACCCAACCCAGGAATAAATAAGAAAAAGACAAGAAATAGATTGATTTGTCCGATAGACAAATGCAAAGAGGTCTTTTCCTAGCATCTGCCGATGCCAGTTATTAGGGAATAGCGCATCCACTACTATATACGCGCGCGATTCTTCTCCCACGGAATAGGCGCCGATCTGCTAATCTCGATCTTCCCGGAAGACCAATACCGAATCTTAAAAGATATGGGAGATGTTCGCTAAACACTAGACTAAACCCTAATCGGGTCTAGTCAACACATCGTTTTCTTATCCCATTCTCTTAAGACTCTTTATTGTCTTGGTCTTTATCTTCCGGTTGAGTCTCGATCCCTTCACTGGCGTGATGCCGATTTGGTTATCCGACATCCCATCACAATTTGGATGACATACAACAATGGCCTATTAGCGTTGTTCATCTATGTTTTTATTCACTTGCTTTACTGATATGCCTCCATAATCCCGTAAGGGAATAATAAGGAAGTTTAGTTCCTTAATTGAATTGGGGAGAGGAGCCGAAGGCGAGCTCGAGCCAGAAGCAGGTGGAATGTCGAACCCAAAAGGGTGACATGACACCGAATCCCGAAGACAAGAGTGAACACACAAGTGTCACTCGATCATAATGTATGAGACGAACTCAAAAGAGTGAGGAAATATCTACTCTCAATTCAAATCATGAATCTAAACACATTCGTTTCAGTTTTATTCGACTTCATAGTCACAATCCTATTTTTAAGTAGGGACCCAACAAGTTGTCATGGGTAAAACACTTCACTTACAACACAACACAACTAGAAACAAAACTCAAATAAGAAAACAACACACATGAACCTATTGAAAACGAAACTATTACTTTCCTTCTTGCAATCTCACAAGGCGGAAATCAGAAACCAATTTCTCAACTTCAGTTTAGGTGTCAATTCCATAGAAGAAGATCCTTTCGAGTGTTTTTTCGATTCATCGAGCTGTGGTGATAACCAAACTCAAGCTAGGAAGGAGCCTTGGCCGCTATTACTTTTAGGCCGCATGGGTCGAGGTGGTGGTGGTAGTTCTTCTACCCCGGTAGAAGCTCTAGATCTAGTCGGTAGTGCTTTGCTATAGGATTCGATCTTGCAGAGAGAGATGCATACCGTCGGCCTTTGGCGTTGACGATGAGCTCGCCATCGAGCTCGACGGAGTGGTGGCGGCGGTGAGGGGGTGATATTCTCCACTACAGCGCAAGCCGATCGGTGGCTAGGGTTTGGGGTTTTCGGTGGGGAGAGTGGGCACGACGAACCTTGGCGTGCGTGCCCCTGGCCCCCACCTCTTTATATGGGCTGCGCCACGGGGGGCCACCAACGATTGCGACGTCAGGGTGCAAGACCAATCCGTTCGTACCGTTGGGCCGAACGCGGGGAGATCAATCTAACATGGTTAATTTGAAGATCCTCTACTTTTAGATGTAGCGGGAGGTATTTGGAGCTGATTTGTAGCGGGAGGTATTTGGAGCTGATTTTTAGGTCAAAGAAACCGACGAGGTGCGGTATCTTGGAGATAGATGCGCATACACTTTCCTGGTGGTCAGAAACTTTGCACGGAGTGCATCCTACAGAGTGAAGTGACCATGTACGTAGAGAGTTCGGTTTTGGTTTGTGCTGACATCTGTGAATAGACAAAACAATAGACGCTAACATCTAAAACGCACCACAAAGACAAATGCAGGTTGATGATGCTAGAGGCAGCAAAAGCGCCACTTTTTATTACCAAAGCTCTCCACGAACCACTTCTACTGTCACTGTCACTGTCTCGGTAATTAACTAAGTACACCACTGATGGATTGTACAGGTATTCTCTCAATGGGATACAGTATCGCAACAAAACTGGAGCCAACACATCCAACATGTCATTGGAAGCTGACTTGTCAAAACATGTCAGCGCCAGCTCCTCCTCTCCCTGTCTAAGTCTAGAGAGACTGATCAGAGCTCGTCTTTCAGAGGCTCGGTTGCAGCCGCCTCCTCGGTCACGGCCGCTGCTGCCTGCCCCGCAGTCTCCTTGTTCTTCCTGATGTACTCGACGATCTCATCAGCTGTCCTGCCTCCGTCGTAGGAGACCATCTTTCCGCTGGGAGTGACAAAGTACAAGGTCGGGTAACCCTGGACATCGAACTCAGCTGGCACGTCATTTGCAGTGGCATCCTGGTGAAAAGGATGAGTAGTAGTTGTTAGATCAGCTGATCTTGGGTAGGGGCTTTGAAGAAAAGCCATCAAATTGTCCTCATGTAGAGATGGAAAAACAGAATTTACCAGCTTGGCGATGACAACATCCTCTTCACTTTGAAGAGTGGTAGCTGCCTCATCCAGGATGGGTGCTAGCTTCTTGCAATGTCCACACCAGGGAGCATAGAACTCAATAAGAACTGCAATACAAAGTGGAAAATCAATGAGACCTCTAGGATGACTGTCATAGTGGTAAATGACAAACATTCCAAGCTTATTTCAACTAAGGAATCAAAGCCACTTATAGAATCACAGCAGGTCAAGCTCACAGAGGAGAAAGATTTAAAGACAATGAATACCATTTTTGCCAGATTTGAAGACCACGTCGTTGACATTGTCAGCCACAACAACCTTAACAGGCTCATTGTTAGCCTCAGGAATGGGCTCAGACTTCCTGAACGGGGTCAATTTACCATCCTGCAAACAAGAAAACCTGTGAAATAGCTAGACAGATAACCTAGAATATTACAAATCAGAACAAACACTGGGTACTTACAAAGTAATCCTTCAACCAAGAAACAATTTGGTCAGCCTCAATCTGTTCCTTCAAGAATTTCTTGGATTCGCTGTCCTGAATGAGGATAAGTGGTGTCTGATCCTCCTTCAGACCAAAGTACTATATTCCAACAAAAGAAATATTAGCATCACGAAACAAATAGTAGTTTGTATAATGACTCGAAGAGAAGGCACAACAAGAAACCAACCTGGAAGGCACCTTGGCTCGCTTCGATATCACCAATTAGGAACTTGACCTCCTTGCCCTTGAACTCCTCTGCAGCACCATAGTAGGCAGATTTGAAGGACTCAAATGGTCCAGTGGAGAAGTTCAAGAAGAGCATGGCCTGCACACCATTTGATGTCAGACAACAGAAGTCACATATAATTGGTAAAAAACTAGAACAAAAACATGCTATAATTTTCAGGAGCTTTAGAGTAACAATAGTCCAATACGGTCACAAGCTAAAAATCTAATTTCTAACAGAAAAATAATGTTAGATATTGCAGTCTAATGCTCTAAGCAGAACTCTTTCTATATTAGAAGAAATGCAACTTCCAACATTGCATGCAGCGTAACGATCTAATGGTTCAACTAGTATACCTTCCATGTAAAACACCATGGGTGAAAACACAAAGACCAGAGGCTTTTAAGGCTAACAGAACTAGACAAACTAATATAGTTCAACTGCACGAACATACAGTACAAATACACTAATTATTTGATTCTTGGAAAAAAGTGGTAGAGAGATAGAGTTGGGCTAAAAAAAATACAGTTCCAATTAAGCATCTATATCTAAACTTCATAAACTGTTAAATTTAACCAGCATTGCCTCCTTATTAGTGACAAACAGTGAGGCGTAGGCTTAAAACTGACTAGAAATACAATACAGAATAGCCATCTATAAGTTCATACAAAAAGAAATATAATCAAGATCTCTATGAAAGAGAGTTGTGCCAGCCATTACCTTGGTAGAATCGCCCTGGAAGAATTTCAAGAGGTAAGGATGGTTGTCTGGATTCTTGTCAAAAGTAACAACTTTCGGGGTGCTGCAAGCTTCAATGAAGCTCTCCAAAGCAGAAACATCAAAATCCTGCAAAATGTAGCATCTGTATGTCATTACCCAGTAACTCGTAAAAATGAAGTTAAAAGTGTGACCAACAAGGTGAATAACGATAAATAATGTTTTGTTTTCAAAGTAGAGTATAACCTTGCTGTCAACAACGAGCTCATCAAATGGCTTGAACAGCCTAACCAATGGCCTCTCGACTGCGGCATCACCACGTGGGAGGTGGTTGGCATGCAAAGTGTGGCCAAACTCGTACTCAGACCGCAGCTTGTCAGCAACCTCCATGAAGTTTGCGAACTCAGTGCCGCTGAATTCAGCGAAGACACCAACCTATACAAATTGCAACCGTTACTTCTAGCCAGCAGGCACTGAGCATCAACCAAACAATGGACATATGATGAACCGGTATGTCAACAAGCCAGAAAAAAAACATGGTTGAATTCGGAGCTTACAATGTGGATCTTCCCGTCTTCAATGCCCGCTGCATCTTCTGGTGCCTTGATCTCCTTTGAAGCAGGGCCAACCTGCTTCTTCAAGTAATCAACGATTCCCTCAGCCTCCCTGGGGCCCTTGTATTCCTGAATGTTCTTCCCCTCATTCCTGAAGATCTTAAGAGTAGGGAAGCCCTGGACCCCATACTTGGTCGCAAGAGGCTTGTTCTTCTCGTCGTTGGCATCAACCTTAGCAAGAACAATTGGTGGATCGTGCTTGCTCAGGAGTTGGGCCGCCTTCTCATACTGAAACAGCGCACACATTGACATTTAGCGAATGAGGTCAAAACATTCAGCATATCCATGTGAGAGGCACGAGGATTTAGAAGAATTACCTCTGGCGCCAGGCTTTTGCAGTGTCCACACCTGAAAACAAATACGATTTTGTACAGAATCAGCAACGATTGTCTAAAAATTCAACCAAAATAACTGAGGCAGCATTAAACCAGTGGAGAACTATAGAATCGGCTACATATAGAATATAGTTGGACACTACCAGTAGACAATCGACATCACCAATTATCCGCGAAATCCAAACAGGGACCCCGATCCAACAACCTTAAAACCATAGATAAACCCCGATCCGTACCCAAACTACACCGGAAGCACCGAACCCAGACGCGCCAAACCACCACCAGGCTAGATCCCCAAACACAGCACAGTAGTACTACGCAATTCAGGCATCTGAGACCCCTCACGATCTGAACTCCTACTCAGATCCACCTAAACAAACCCTACAGCCGCCGACCCACGGTCAACATACCAGACACGCAAGAACTCACCATGGGGCGTAGAACTCGACGAGGATGAATGGGTGCTTGGCGATGGCGTCCTCGAAGTTGTCCGCGCCAAGGGTGAGCACGGCCTCCTCCACGGGCGTGGCGGCCTCTTCCGCTGCCGCAGCGGCCTCCTCCGCCCTCACAGCCGGCGCGGACAGCACGACGGCGAGCGCGAGCAGCAGCGAGATCCAGACCTTGCTGATCGCCATGACGGGATCGAGTGTAGCGAGATTTCTCTGACGGGGACAACGCCACGCCGCTGCTCTCCACGGGTTTTAATAGGGGCGGAGAGCACGAGAGGGGGGTTTACGGTCACGGCTAGACTAGGTCCACATGTACTTGGACACCGTTTACTGGGCCCCGCCTCGGCCAGAACTCTATGGGCGCGGCGCATCGGGGTCACGGGATAATCGATGGCCAGTTTTACATCCAGCTCCCTGGAACTAATATAAACCCGATTTCAGGTGTGTGATGCAGGAAATTTAAGCTGATAAATTACAATAAGGCCCCGGATAGGGCTATTGATCTGCTTGTCTAAAATATCAAGGGTGTATTTGTGGGCGTTTTCCGTGGATACTAATTCTACGTCGTGCCGTGAAGTGCTACTACGGGATTGAAGCCACGTCACGCTCGCGCGCCGCCGGTATACGGTACACGTCGTGGACACGTACATGCATGGCGCTAGACCAATGGTAGCACGCCGCGTCAGCTCCGTGACATGTCCAAGGGGTCCTGATTAGCTGAGCCGAACCCGCGCGGTGCACGTTTCCGAATATGGACGTCGCGTCGTCGGCCCATACTGTGCATATTAATTTACTGCTCCTAGTCCTAGATATAGGATAAAAATATATTGGGAGTATTATTGGAATTACAGATCTTTCTGGAATATATTAATTCCGTCCTGATTTCAGGAGATATTATTAATTTATTCATTTATTGCACAAATATTAAGACATTAATTCCTCCCAAATCTGGAATTATGGTGGGCGCAGTTAATCGAATGTGCTAATTATTTTTTCCTTACAGTAAAATCATTTTTTGCTAATTAATATTAAGATTGTGCTCTTTATTTTCCATTTCTCTAGCAAAAGTGGAGAAAAATCATTTTTTTTCTTAAATTTCACCGCTATTAAAAATTATCAACAGCGGTAAAAAAACCTTAAAGTAATAGATCCATGCACCATCTGGCGACGACTACAAATACTAGCACGAGTCGCCTTCATCTCTCTATCATCGGAGTTGGACAAACTTTATGGTAGTAGAGCTTCTTGTAATAGACATGCGGAAAATCCTCGTGCTAAGCCCCAAAGGATCAGCGCACCAGAGCAACAACCATTGTCAATGATGAAAATTGTAGATTGAATAAAAACCATTTCAAATTGAGACTAAAAATTCATCTCTATTGAGATAAAATTATTTTGTTCTCTATTTTCATCAACTTTGTCAACCAAAAACGAAAAAAATCATTTTAAACTGATATGAAAACATTTTATTCTCTATTCTCATTTTTTTAACCGAACGGATGAATAGTGTGCAAAAAGATCTTATTAATGTGATCTTACTCCATCTTTTCTACTAACCATGGAGGCCCTTGGTTCAAAGTAAAAGCAGATAAAATTTTATTCCACTCTAACCTCTCTAGAATTCCTATACATGAAAAATTGTGAGATGGAGCTCTTCCACCTAATAATTTTAACTATACTTTCGTCTTTGATATGGTTTGAAATTGATTTGGTTGTGTTTAGACGGATGGTGTTTGTTCCTATTATCATGAACCAAACAATCGTATTTACAACAGGTTTGTGTTTCTAATTCATTGTTTTACACGTGCAATTTCTATGCTATTACTATTGCTTCGCCGCTCCTACATCCTCCATATCCAATGAACATAAAAGGCCGGATTTTCCTTTATGTTCTGTTTCCTTTCACATATCAAAATGAGAAAACCTTGCATTGAAAACTATGAAAAGCCAAGTCGCCTTGAATTTCTTAACGCATAATATGGAAGATATACTTTATTTTTGTAGTGAGTAAGAGAGACATCACAATCTATTGCGTATATGTTTGAATTTCGAAAGGATTTAGGTAATACATGGTTGTTGTTGTTGTGTAAAAATAGCATTAACCCTACTACAAGCATGCCAAATTAGTTGACGCTATGAAAAGTTTGTTCTATTGTCATACCAAGCTAAGGCTGACACCGCACAAAAAGATAAGCTCTATCGTCATGGGAGATATTCCCTCCGTTTCAAAATATAAGATGTTTCAGTTTTGTGAAGAAAATGAATCTAGACTTCTTTTAGTGTATAGATTCATTCTTAAGTTGAGTGAATCTACATACTAAAACAAGTCTAGATACATTTGCTTCACAAAACTAAAACATCTTATATTTTGAAACGGAGGGAGTATATGTCTACGTTGGATGATGAGCGGAAAACAATTTTGCATTGTTTCTTTTTTCGGTTTTTAGATGAGCACAAAGCATGGGAGACACCTCATCTCAAGCTGGAAAAACAAGCCTACTACAAAACAAATCTGCGATGTGAATTTTGTTCCGTTGTACATGTGTTGTGTGTGTGTGTGTTGTGATGGAGACATATGTGGCGTTCACTCTCTTGTGCCGTGCCGGTGCTAGTGGGTAAAATATACCAATCTTAAGCCGGTCTTCTATGATACGCGCTTGTCAATGGAAAATAAATCATGAAACGGCATGTAATTTCAAAATCAGTTCAACAAACAGAAAGTGCAACACGACGTGCAAACATATATTGCTGCGTGCAAGGAAGCATTAACCTTGGTGTTATGCTTCATCAGCACTGTAATCCACCATCAAGCTCGAGATGAGACATTTTCTTGTGTCGTTTTTTCTCTTGCAGTTTAGCGCACAAGATTATTTGGCCTCGTCCCGAGCTGGAAAGGCTTAATAAGGAACAAGATCTGCCCTCTGAACTTTGTAGATAGATAGTAGAAAAAGGCCAACCTGAACCGACTTTTGTCGTGCATGGTGGGAACAAAAACAAAATCAGGCATGTAATTCCGAAATTAGTTCGATAGAAAGTGCATCAGGATTTGAGAGCAAGCCTACACATTAAAGCGCATTTAGTAGATGGTAGAAAAGGCCAACCTGAACCGACTTTTGCCATGCATGGTGGGAACAAAAAACAAAATCACGAAATGACATGTAATTCCGAAATTAGTTCGATAGAAAGTGCATCAGGATGTGAGAGCAAGCCTACACATTAAAGCGCGTTTAGTAGATGGTAGAACTTTGTAGATTGTAGAAAAGGCCAACCTGAACCGACTTTCGTCATGCATGGTGGGAACAAAAAACAAAATCACGAAATGGCATGTAATTACGAAATTAGTTCGATAGAAAGTGCATCACGACGTGAGAGCAAACCTGCACTGAAACCTTTTAGATACGTGCATATCTGGACCAAACATAGCCAAAACCGCATCAATTAATTTGGAGCCAACCTTAAAAAAAAACTTAATTTGGAGCGGAAGGAGTATTTTGCTATCATGCATGGAAACACTAATCTTGGTGTTATGCGCAACTGACATCGACTTTGTTTGGTGCAAGCTTTTAGCATTGTAATCCATCCATCAAGCTCGAGATAGACAATTGTTTGTGTTTTTTTTCTTTTATAGTTGAGCACGGAGAGACAGGCCGCATCCTGAGCTGGAAAATGCTTGGTAAGGAACAAGATCTGCTGCCCTGTGAGCATTGTTCCGTTGTACGTACATGTGACTTTTGTGCTGCTACTGGAACATGCGTGGCATAGCATGTGTGTTTTACACTGTTCTCTTGTGATGTGCCAGTGGTAGAAGAGGCCAATCTTGAGATGAGCTGAAGCTAAGCTCTCTCGTCCCTTTCTTTGCAAGCTACTTCCAAATATAAGATGTTTTAATTTTATAAAACAAATATAGCTTAACTTTTTTATATGTAAGTTCATTTAGATTTAAAGTGAATCTATACACTAAAAAATTTAAATATTCTTTTTACAAATCTAAAATATTTTATAGTTTGAAACGGAGGGTGTATTACCTGTGTCGTCTCTGCGATTCACACGGCGAGCGTGCGCGCCCACACAGCGGATTTCGGCGAGGAACTCACGCAGGTTCTCGACTCCAACTACTATGCGTGTCTAGCTCATCACGCTCTTTGTCGCATGACTCCTGGCCAAAATCAGTAAACTTTTTTTTTTATCGATATCAACCCAAATCAGTTCACCTGATGTCTGGCTCTCCAATCGTAAGCAACGGATAGAATTAGAGCATCCCTACTAGTTGGGCGCTTTCAGCCAAAATTCGGACCAAAATATGGCCAGACAAGCTCGTTCCAGAACGTCCTTTTTTGTCTATATTCGGCTCAAATTCGTCCGGATTTTAGCATAGTTCGGCATAATATAAATACAGAACAGTGTTCGGCCTAGTTCGGCCAGTTTATGCTCGGCATCTATGTATTGCCCATGCGTATCCATAGGTGCTCAATATGCAAGCAACCTCATCGTCACTATGCACTTCTGCAGTAAGGAAAACCCAACCATGCCAGTACAGTCCTTGCAAATGAAATAGAGGTCGAACTCCTAGATGGCATGCACGATCTTAAGAAAAAGCTTCTGGCTCGTCGTGAAATGGCGCCAAAACACAGCCTCTTTACATAGCAGCTCGTCGGCGAAGTAGTCGGCGTACAACAAGCAGTAGCCCTCTATCTTTTGTCTCGCCTTGCACTTTCGACGACCCTTCGCCGAACCTCCGCGCTTCGGCTTCGCCGTCTGCAGGTACAACTGGGCGAGGAAGACGAGGATCTGTATGTGCTCTGCATCTTCGGCGACAGCGGCGTTCTCCTCTTCCATCAACACGGCGAGCATCTCCTCGTCATCAGAGTTCATGGCCGAACCAGCAAAACGCCGAACACTTGGCAGGCGAGGTGGTGGGAGCTCGCAGCGAAGCCGAGCTACGGCGAAGATTGGGCGGCGAAAGCGACTACGGCGAGCCTATCTAGAGGCGTGGGTATCTCTCGGCGTGGAAGAGCTTCGTCGGCGAAGCCATGGCGGCCGAGGAAGCTGGGGAGCTCTTCGCCGCAGACTGGGCGAGTGGGTGTGGGGAAATAGGTTTGTGTCGCTGATAGAGTTGACCCACGCCCATTTTTGCTTCGTCCAGCGTTATTTTTGCTTCGTCCAGCGTTTTCAGAGCGTTTCCAAAATGCTGGAAATAGTCTGAGAAGTCTGAACAAAGTTCGTCTAAATCCAAACAAAAACAGGTTACTGAGAACGTGACTGAGCCGAATTTCGGCGTCCAAACTTAATTTTCGCCTCAATTTGACAATCTTAGAAAATATCGACGACCCAAATGCAACATCATGCTTGGCAACTTCTTCCAATGGAAGGAAAATGACTACAAATACTGATGATGTACACGTCGTGTTCATAGAGAAAAGAGAGCTGCCAATATAGAAAAAACCTTGACAGTACATAGAAAAATCCTCGCACCATTGTTTTCAAAGCTCTCACGACCATCCATATTCTTTATTCAGGTATGAACAGCTGAGGCCATATTCTCGCATCCAGGCGAACTGACAAGATACCTCAGTTCCATACATAATCAGCGGAATTCCATGCATTCTATGAATATTGTCACAAATTTACCTGCGAAGAGCTTGAATTCTACACAAGCTTACTGCACTCACTGAAGAACAAAGGAGAGAGTATCCTGTAGCTTCTCCACGCAAAAATTAAACTGTGAACTAAGTCTTAATAATTAACAGATAAACAAACTCAACTATGAATATTGCTGTCGAATGGAGTAAATATATACACCTAGGTGAAATGAAGACAGAAACCAGTACCAGAAAGGGCAAAATAAAAAAAAAGTCAAAGGCAACTAAATACACACCACACCCCAGTAACATGACTTCATATCTGACATCTATGATTCCAATTGTCCAATGCGCAAACCAAATAACTCCCAAGGCAATGAAAGAAGTCCAAACCCCTCTTATTTGACGGTATATCTAAGTTGCTAGCATGTAGCAAAACCAGCTGCCTGGCAACTCGGTTATGTGTGTTACATGACTGAAACACTCATCACTCAGCGAGTCCTGCGGCTGTTGGCTGGTTTAGATGGAGAAGACGGATTCTTCTTGGCAAAATCAACAAGATCCTTGAACAGGGAATCCTCAGGTTTGGGCTGGCGGGACGCGGTCGACACCGGTGCAATCCTCTCGTTCTCAGTTCTCCTTTGATTAAGAGAGAGGCTTTCTGTCTGCGTCATCAGGTCATCGTAGCCATCTCCATTGCTACCACCGGGAAAGCCATGTTGCTGCTCAAAGAACTGCTGTCTTTGGCCATACCTTGCAGGAGGTGGCGGTAGAGAGACTGGAGCTTGCGCTTCCCATGGAGCTTTGGGAAGATCTTCATTAGTTGAAGACGAAGAAAAACCAGGCAGTGCAGTGGGGTTTATAAAGTCATCATCAGGAAGGCTCTCAAGCTTAGTCACGGATGAACTATTCGACTCACTCGTAGGACGAGATGGCATAGAAAAGCTGGGTACTGCAGTTGGGTTTATGAAGTCATCAGGCACGCTATCATAACTTGGCTGTTGATCTTTTTCTGTTTTTGAATAAGATGGTGCCGAGATATTGGCTGGGGCCGTTGGGTTGACAAATTCATCTGGCACTTTTTCAGACTTGTAGGAGTCTCCACTTAGATAGTCAACACTGCTTGCCTCTGTGTAAACAGGCCTTTTTGTCGACGGTGGTGGAGGAAGAAGAGGGCTTGGGTATGGCCTCTCATTTCTTGGAACAGAGGACAGGTTGCCCTGTGCTGCTAGGCCATCCCTTGCAGACCTACAAAGCATTTGTTGGCATATCAGCTTGATGAACTAAACATGCCCATTTTCCTTACAAAATCATCCAGTGACTACTGGTAACATGACATGACGCTATGGTAACTAAACATTTCAGTCATTAAGAGCACAATTTCAGAAAAATGATGGTATGAGTTGATATTGCAGAGCAATTATTCGAAGCTCATAACAGTAAGAATATAATGGGAAAACAAATATAGCTTGCCTGCGAGAAAGCACAGAGAACTCGTCTTCTGGTTCATCGTCCTCATGGTGTACATTAAGAAGAGGGGAAAATGAAACCCCAGCAGGCCGAGGAGGGTTTGCCCCTTGGTTTATGTTACCAGCAACAGGTACTGGTATATTGGGAGGGACTCCCTTTGCTATGTCATCATGACGCTGAAGAACACGCTGCAGTTCATCATTTAGTCCTAGAGCCTGAAATAGAAGGCTCTCATCACTGCAGAGAGAATACCAGAAGCCCCGTCAAATGACAACATAAAATGCACACAACTAAACCCAGAGTGAAAGTAACACATACCCAGTATCACTAACAAGATCCATCACACGAGCATGATAAGATCGGCACTGCCCAACAAGGTCAACAATGACCTCCTCCCTCACAGCCTATATCATGAAGCACAATCAAATCAGTTACAGTAAACAGCATTGACACACAAATGATAATAGTTAAATAGAGAAGAAAAAGTACATAGACACCGATGCAAGTTTTATTTTGTTATAAGAACAATCAACCATTAGCTTAAAAACAATCAACTAGGCCAAAACTTTAAGTAAAAAGTTATCCAGGCCAGCATAATATGAATAGAATGCTCAATATTCCAATTTCACGAAGATCATTTTGTTACAATGATAAAATTTTATAAGGTACACGCACTATTACATCGACCAGAAAGCAAACCAAGTTAAAGAAAAGAGCACAGCTGTGAATACCTATCCAAGTACTCCTACGTCTTGAGTTCAAGAAAAGAGTACAGCTGTCAATCTCTAAAGTACTCATTTTCTTGGGAATCGTCCCAACAATGTTGAGCATGTTCCATTTGGGTCAAAATGGAATGCTTTTAGTCATTCACACATTGACAGGCAAGGGATATTTACGTTATAAGCCAAGACGACATGATTTAAGCTCTAAGTGAAGGATATGAACTCCAAACATGCCACATATAGGTTCGAAGTTGAGTAAACAAATTACTTTGTTATCCATCATAGACCAACAGACCTGACTAGTAATTGTGGGACACAGGATAGACAGCCTCCTCTATGAAGTATGAAATACATAAGAATACATGTTTTGAAACACCTCAACTCACTAAATGTGAAAACTACAGTCTCCCAAGTATAGTAAGATGCCCAAACAGCAGACTGATCACATGTTTATTCCTAAATTTCCACTGAATCAAGAAAATGTATCTGGTAGAGATACCAAATCATAATAGAAGAAACCAATGAAAGAACGCAATGTGTTCTCTTGAAGGAGCTCACCTCAGGGTGTCTGTGGTCAAGTGCATTTAACATCTCATCCAGCACATCCACAATTCCTCGAGCACTCTGAATCTCACTTAGACTGACAAGCAAAATGGAGGAAGGTTATAACTAAAATGTTTTTTTGCAAAGATGAAGAGTAAGCACAGCAAAACGAATACGAGTACTGTGATGTGATTATGAAAATGGGACCTTCACAAGGCAGTAAGTGTGTGTCATAAATTGTCAGCCCCTTGTATTTTGTCACAGGATATACCTATGTGATTATTAGTTTTTTAAACCTTTTATATGACCCTAGTTGTATGAATATGCAGCCTGTTGTGAACATCGAGCCAGACACAAAATTAATAGCCGACATATGTTTCATTGCTACTTGCCAGTGCTCTTTTGAGTTTACCATGAGAACCAACAATAAGGAGTGGAGGTCCCGGTGAAAGATAGAGATAAACTCTTAATCAACACATCTGCCTATTCGGTAACGTGAATATGCTTTAACTGTTAAGAAATGTCTAGTCATCATTTATGGTCTTATGGCAGTGGGAGCTGAGGTATCTGGTATGTTTGATGGATCTTACGGGTTTGATGTTTTGTGTGCATGTTTTGCAAAACTATTTTAGCCATGCTTGTTTCAATCAAACTAGAGACTACCTGTTGTTTCTGGCTTACTAAATAATAAATACAAACTTACATAAACGAGAAGTACAATAAAATGTGGGCAAGCCAATCATAAACAAGTTTGCAGACGCTAAAAAGGAGGGAATGCAACCCAGAGAAGGGGGGGAAAATACAAGGCACGAGCAAAATGCATAACATAAATGAGATTGAAAAAATATGAACGACAGTATTGCTTGCAACATACTAAGAAGAAACATAAACAAGGGGAAATCAAACATGTGCGCCAATAAGTGAATACCTCAGGGCAGATGCAGCAGGACCACTAGATTGGAGAGAAGCTTGTATAGCTACATCTTCATAGCTTTGACCTGGAGGATATACATGTGGCTGCCTCAGCGGTTGAGTTTGAGGAGGTGTAAACAGTGGAACTGTATTCTCCTCGCGAGGTGGAAAACCAACACCAGCTGTCTGCAGAAACAAGAAAGCAAGGCATCCTGCTTATTGCTTGGACTAAAGGAGTTGGCTTGGCTAACTAAGCATAATAGTGTAGATCTAAGTTAAAACTGAGAAAAATATAGAAGATTGAAATTCATGGGGGAAAAGCAGTTAAGTAGAAAACTGAGAATTCAATGTTTGCACAAGGTAAATAACAACAAAAGAGACATAAGCAGAAGGTACCACGAGTTCTTGGTATGCAGTATGATACTGGGTATATCTCCCGGTTGGACCTCCAAAAGCCTCTTGCCATGTGTCAATCAAACTCAATATTTTCTCCCGGACGTTTAAGTCTGGCTGCACAGATAAATTTAGGATCAGAACAGTGCACATGAATCTAGGAAAACAGTAGTTAATCATCGATTAGTATCGTCACCTTTTTCTTTACTATCTTGACCATTTCACTTAGTATATCACGCTCAATGATCTGTTGGTGAACAATATCCCCACAATTTTTGCTTAGGGTCTCTAGCACCTGAAACAATAGGACAATTAAATCAGCAAACGACAATAGACATGCAGGTAAAAAAATGTAGATGCTGCCAGGAACTTCTGAAAACTACGGTATGCAGAT
The DNA here is from genome assembly GCA_916181665.1 of Avena sativa. NCBI lineage: Eukaryota > Viridiplantae > Streptophyta > Magnoliopsida > Poales > Poaceae > Avena > Avena sativa. Next base: position 251,346,678 of record OV702296.1, read on the forward strand.
GCAAATGTAAAACCTAGACAAGATGGTATTTCTGAAACTTGAGTGGCACTCAGATAGAAGTGACCTTTGAAACTCATGCATTATTAGCAACTTGAATGTACCAACATCTTGTACTACAACAGTACCAGGCACGGTTAACACAACTTAAAAGATGGCATTACCAAGTCACAACTAACAATAGATATACAAGAAATTTTGTAAAACTCACATAGAGGGCCAGAATTTGCACTTTTGAATTCTTATTCCCAAGGCGTTTCTTTAGGAGCTTGAGTGCATCCTTTGCTTGTCTGCAATTCAGATCAAGGCAACATTTATCAGCATGCTTCAGAGTAAAACACATGAAAAATCAAATAGGAAACACTGCCAAAAAATATACTGCACGGTAACACTATATAAAATCAAGCAACGATGACAGCAATCCAATATTGCAAACACACTAAGAAATCTGCATAACTCCACCATGAACCGAACCATATGAACCAGCAACACAGAGCAGAGTGGTTTCCGGTATATACACAGACCTCAATAATAATATCAACAAGTTAGTTACACAGATCACCACTTGTAGACATTTTTCACTCGAGAGCCTTATATATATATAATTCAAGGTATCCGTAAAACTATGGACGCTACAACTTACAGCTCAGAGCGATCTTAAGCCCTCAATGGTAGTATTTCATGGCCAAACATGATGGCACAACAAAACTGCAGCTCAACAACAAATGCCACTAATTTATCACAAATATACCAAAGTAGGTGACCCTCCATGAGACAATGACACGATAAATTAACCAAAAACTATTGATGAATTGACAAACACATCTCACCTTCCAGGCTAACAACCATATAAACAAGTTTTAAAAACTGGCTAGAAATCTAGAGAAGCTAAGACACTGCAACAACCAGCAGACGAATTGCCAAGAAGAACAGAAAGTAGAGACCACATAATTACATGGTGTTTCTAAAATAACATGAAACAAACACAATGCAACAAACAACAGAATTACAACTAAAACACAGCATCAGTACCCCACTTAATCCACCCTCCTATAATAAAGTTTTGCAATATTTCTTCACACGATGGCGCATTAATCCCAGCAAATTGTATCATGTTCGTGACGAACGACCAGAGACAAGGTATCCCAGCAGATCATGTTGACGACGAACGACCAGGGAAAAGGCGGAGAGAGAGAGGGATGTACGCTCATACCCGGGATCCATGTTGATGATGTCGCAGAGCTCAATGTTGACGGCCCAGTCGGGGCCGATCAGCATGTCGCTGGTCGCCCTCTCGGCGCACGCCGCGGCGGCCGACATTTCCACGCGGCCGAGCAAGCGCGCCACCGCGACGGCTTCCAAAAACCCTAAATCCTGCGACAGACGGAACCCACAGATCAATCACCGCCGAGATCCACCTTAGCATCCAGCCCCGCCCGCAACCCGATCCCGACCACCAGGAACGCGGCTTCGACCCGAAACCCAAAGAGCTCAGAAAATTACCGAATCTGGGCGGACTACCCGCGAGATTCAGCGCAAAGGAGCGCCGGAGCTGCCTCTCTTCCGATCCGGGATGGCGGAGCCGACGCGGTCGTACCAGCGGAAAGTCCGTGGGAAGAATTGGGGGGCGGATTAGAGCAAAAGTGGTGTGGGATTGGAGGAGGGTTCTTGGGGAGAAAGGTAGGAAGGACTGGTTGGGGTTGGGGGCGGTGGGAGGAGAAAGGAAAACGCGGACGTGGACTTTTTCCGGTGTGAATGTGAGGGCCTACGCTTTTATATTTATTTTATTTAGAGATAAAGTTTTGGCTTGGTATGGTGGTTTTGGAGTTCTGGAATCTGGATGGTTAGTAGTTTTTGAATTTGACTTTGCTTTTGTCGTTTGGATTTGGGTCCATTTTGCTTTGAGCTGATTATTTTGTGGTCATCGTGTCGTTTTAGGCAAATTGAGGCTGAAAATGTAGCCCAGCTGTTCACATGGAATGTCGTTGCAGAAGGGTCATTTTCAGATGAGTGGAGAAGTTTGGGGCTTGTGTGGGTACTTGGCGAGTAAGCAACTTTTCTATTTGACTTAGTTATACTTTTCATGAGTATAAGTATTTGGTTGAGCTACCTATGGTCAATATATATATATATATATATATATATATATATATATATATATATATATATATATATATATATATATGAAGCGAATTTGGTACGCCCATCCTCGCTAGAGAAAGCATCTAGCACCATACACGTGCTCCGCGATGCGTATCCAACCTCTATCCTTTTTCATTTACAATTTACACCAAGTATTTGTGAAACTAGTTTCTCTTACCTAGCACATCACACGCACTAGCATAAGAGGAAACTTGTCATAGTTTGGCAGCTCTATTTTCGTGGTGTTTGCAGCTTTTGTTTGAATGTTTGGTTTGAAAAAATGGCAAAAAAGGTACTTGACAGCAGCTAGGAGCAGTGGGCTGTCATCTTGTCAGCCAGCTCACAGAACTTGTCAGCAGACGCAGGCCGGATTCGAAATTCAAACATACGGTACCCCCATGGGTTGGCTGACCGACGGTACTTAACTCGGGCCATGACCCCGGCCTATTGGAGGGTACCGATGGGCCAAGCATCGATGGTACCGATTTGTTCGTAGCCTGGTGAAACAGCGACCCTCAAAAAAAAACTGGTGAAACAGCCTGTCCCGTGCAGATCTTGCCAGAAACTTTGCTCGGTGCCGAACTGCAGGAAAATCCAAAATCCCCGATCTGGAGTGCCGAACCATCGCCAGATTTCATCCAGCACCCACCGTTGTTCTGATCCGAACCCCTAGGTTCGTCTCTGAATCGAATGATGCCTCCTACGGCAGTACCCCAAATCACTAATCGGTCAAGAGAAAGAGCGCGACTGTCCGCCCGCTTCCGCGCCGCCGCCGAACCGCAGATGTCGGAGCCGCCCACCGGAGTCCGTCCCGTCCCGTCGCAAGGAGCCGCGACCATGCGTTCCCCCGGTGAGTATACTCCGTCAACACCCGCTCTCCCCGGCGTCTCCTACGCTGCCGAGTCGCTCAATTTTGGCCAACACAATCTTCCCTCTCCCATTATCTTTTCTATTGATTTTTTCTATCTACACGCGATTTCTTAGTGCACCCTATACATTCAGTACTTGGTCAGACTAGGGAGTAATTGCTCAAAATCTACATTAATTTTAATACATGGATAAGCACATAGAGGATAATCAGGATAGTGATCAGAGAAATAAGTCTCTTCTATAAATTAGCACAAAGGATTTGCTATCAACTCTAGTACTCTACATAGGGCACTTTGATAATCAGGATAGAAACCAGAGGAAGCACGTTGGCCACTTTGATGCACAACACACTCGGACACAATGAACATGTAGCTGCTCCGCCAGGACACTCACTATCGCTCAACTAGGGGCAAGATTGAGCACATTTATAACAAAAACAAGAGAGAGGAAAATGAAGCATTGCCATGCAGTTAGGTACTAAGCGTGGCCGGGCGACGAGGGAGAGCGGCGGGCGCTCGGGGCGTAGCTCCTCTAGGCCATGTTACATCTAGCTAGGGACTGAATACTAACATCTACTACATGACAACCATGTTACATTATTCGGCACGACAAATTAACTTGTTAAGCACTCATGAGGTGCATGTTCCAGTCCTAGCAACATCAATCTGACTATTCATTATTAAGCACCCATGATAACACACGTTCAGCACCCTCGACAGTTCAGCGATAAGATAACAGGCACAAATTCCATACAGCGATAAGATAACAGGCAAAAATTTCATGCAGCTAGGTACTAAGTATCTAGTTAAGCATTATTAAGTACCTGGGAGACCCACGTACATGTATAAGAAGCACTTCACGTCTCTTATGAAGTTAAGCACGTCCTCACTTATACTTCAGTACCATGCATTTGAGTCTGCACATCGGCACGCTGTCTATATCCAGCACCAAGGTTACATTTGTTAAGTGTCTAGATATTGAATCACAAAAAGAAATGGTTCCCCAGTTGAAACGGTTAAGCACCTGAAAAAATTCTTAACAAAATATAAAATAACGAGAAAGTCTGCACTCTCGAAGCATGAGTCATTTTTGTCCGGCACCACATCTTGACTCATTAAGCACCCTGGTAGAAAAATACATTTAGATATGGAACAAATATTCAAAGCAACTAGTAGCAGATGCAAGGACTCGGATAAAAGCCTAGAATTCATTTGTTTCATGCTCTTCTACAGAACCACACGATGGTGACGCATACTGACAGGAAAATTAGGACTGCAGGAAATTCTTCAGAGCAACTTTGTCACAAAATATAATTAATTAGGTTTTGAGGTCTCCCACCAGTCACCAAAATGAGAAAACTGCACTAAAAATGAAGGCCATAACAGTGTCATTATGTTCTTCCCAGAATAAGATAAGAAATAATCAGTACTCCTCTAGGCATTGAGACAGAAGATTTGTGGGTATCAAAAATTATAGCACACAAGTGCAATTGATTCCCAAAAAAAACTAATCAGGGGCGAATAGAGAGAAGAGGAAGATCAGTGCAAGCAATCTTCATCTCATTCTTGTGTGCCGGTGCAGCACTAGCTCAGGCCACAACGAGCGCTAGTGGCGGGGGACCATGGAGGCTAGGAGTGCACAGGAGACACACGAGGCCCTCCGGGAGGCCGGAGATAGAGGAGCAGGGGTGGGCGATGTTGATTTTCGCCGGTGCCACGCCCCGTCATGCTCGTGCGTCAGGCATGGACCTAAGAAACAACAGGGCCACGAGCGGCGGCAGCGGCGGCCAGGTCCGACGGAGCGCGAGGGGACGCGACGGCGACGGCATGATTCGGCCGGCGCGAGGAAACGCGGCCGCGTACCTCCATCAGCTGCCATGGGTTCCCCACGCTGCTGCCTCCGATGACTTGGTCACTGTACTCGTCTGGGTCCGATGACCGGCCTGACGAGGTCGACGGCGAGCTTCTGGACAACATCGCTTGCATGGGTGGACAGGCAACGACCGACGACCCGAGCCAATCGACCCCGGAGCAGGAAACAGTGCCACCGCCACCATAGGGGCTAGGATCTGCGCATCCTGGACTGATATGCGGGGGTCGAAGAACTGCAGCTCGCGGTTGCGGTGTTGGTGGATGGCCTGCTCCTAAATCCCGGCGGCGAGACGATGGGATGGATCCCAGCTGTTGTGGCGGGATCTGGAATGGGACAGGAGCGGGAGGGGGGTGGTACTGGGAACAGGTGATGGCCGCCGGATGGGTGTGGGAGAGACTCGAATACGGGGAGGGATGCGGTTGTTGCGTGGAACGGGCGGTAGGAGGGGATGCGACGGTGGGATCTGGACGGCGACGAATCTGCAGAGGGGAACCGGTGGTGGGGTGGTATCTAGACAGGGAGAGATGGCGCGTGCTATTTAATGAGAATGGCAATGACTACCACCGCGATGGCATACCCGTGAGCTCTGTAAGCAGCGCAGACTACAAGCTAGACTGTCGCGATGGCAGCGGTGCTGGCGTGCCAGCGCAGGGCGACGGTAGGCAGACAGAAAGGGGACGGGGAAAATACCTTTTTGGGCAATTAACGTGTGTGACTAGAAATCCATAAAAGAGAGAACATGCTCTCGGCCGGCACCGATCTCCAAGCAACCGAACGGTGCGATACGCTTCCTCGGTTCTGCACCCGGGTCGATCGTTCGAGCCGGGTCGATCGTTCGAGCCGAACTGGTGTATGGTTTGCTCGACGCCTCGACCCAGCCACTCGACGTAACTTTTCTTTTTCTTTTATCCCGTCGTTTTATTTTCTCAGTCGTGGCCTCGTGCTCGTGGGGTCTCAGAGCTACCCAGCCATCACCTGATTTTCCCCCCTCCTGGTTTATTATCGAGCGGAGAGGGCGACGAGCGGTTTGGAATTGAGCGCGGCGGCGGCGGCGGCGGCGAGCGGGTGAGCGCAGCCGGCGGTGAGCGAGTGAGCCACGGGAGGGCCTTGGTGGTCAAGAGAACGGCGGATGGGTCTACGTTGTGGGTGTCTTCGCCTGCGTCATGAGGTGTGAAATCAGCGGCGCCGTACTCGGCTGGCTGAATGGTGGCAATGGAGGCGTGGCGCAGGAGGGTGGGGCTGGGGCCTGAGGAGAGGATCTGCATCGTGGTGAGCGGCGGGCGGCCGTTTTTTTGCAGGTCCGGTCGGCGGCCTCAGACCTGATGTTGATCGTTTCTCGGTGGGCAGAGTACGCCGCCGGTGGACTTAGACGCAGGGTACGGTGGCGGTTGACCAAAACCTATATTACGAAAACTCCTTCCTCTCTCACGATTCACCAATTGAGTTTGACTGCTAGAGAGATTTCCTTGCGTTGCTTGGTCATTGAGTAGAAGGAATCGGAGGCAGATCCACCACCGCACAGTCTCACGATTCACCAACTGAATGTTGTTTCTTTCTTCCCCAATGTTGCCACGTTCTTCAGTTTCTAGCGTATGATGTAGTTCTTTAAAGTTATAATATGTGCATCTGGCTGATGAGTGGTCTTCAATTTTCCGCAATATATTTTGTACATAGGAGGTATGAATCAAGATATTGATGGAAGAAGTGAGGCACATATGTAATTAGTTTGAAGAGCCCTCCGCTCACAACGCAGCCGATGGCGACAAGGTTTGGTGTTGGCTGCTCCTCTCTTATTCAACTTCTTGCATTGGCAGCTGTTGGATTTAGCTAGCGATTGCGTTTCAATCTCTTACAATTCCTGCGTCCCTCTCTCTTTCTAGGCAACTTCTAGGCAACTTCGGCTATGGTACGTTTGGAGCTGAAGTGTTGAACTGGTCGGATACAAAGGAGTATGGATTGGAATCAAAAGGGCAGACCTTTCTCCATACCATTTATTTTCTTCTAGTTTGTGAAAACTGCTCGTAGCATTCTTGTACTTCTACCTGTGATTTATTCTTGTGTTGTAGTACATGGATTTGTCAATGCGTTCATAACTTCTCAATTTTTCTGATGTTGATTTACGAGATATGGCGACTGGGATCTAAACTGAGAAATTATTTGTTGGCCCCCAAAAGATCCCCTGCTGGAGTGATAAGCTTCTATAGCTGAAGCTGCAGTTTAAGCTGGTTAGTATATTTTCTTTTCGTTGCGACTTATCCATGGCAAGCCCTTAAATATGCATCATATTACCTTAATTTTTCCTTGACGCATCATATCTTAAATCAGCAAAACTGAAATCCAGCTGATAGAACTACAGTTGGTATTCTAATAATGTAATTACTTTGATGTAAGGAAATTATTCATACAGTTCTTGTGCCATTGGCGCTTCACACATGCACTAGGGATTTCTGTACCTACTGAACCAAGCTAAGAGAAGATCGTTACATTAGCATCCCACAAGAAATGGATAGAACTGATCATAGAAGTAACCCATTGATCCTACATACAAGGATAGATTGGCTATATAAAACATCAGTAATTTTTGCATGCAGTTCTTTACAGCAGTATGGCACTACAAGGAACTTTGTTATCAAATATTTAAACAGCTAAAGTTATGTGTTGTAGCTCTATAAACTGGTCTATAGCAGTCAAGTAAATCACTCACTTCCTGAACTTAATAAAAAGATGTTCAAACACTTGTTTGCATGCTCTGTAAAAAAAATTCAAACATTAATCGAAGCCCTTGATTGAAGTGGGTTATCTAGACAGGGTAGTTGACTTGGCAGGTTGACCACAAGCCCCGTAAGTCATCAAGTTGGGCCTAATTACTGTTGGTTGTGCTTTCAGTCACAAATATACACAGTTTAGTGTAATATTTTGTTGCTGATTTTAATCCTCCCAACAGTTGTGGGAGGCTGCTTGGAGATGTAATTTACTTTTTGTTCATGTAGCTCCTTGTCGTTTGCTTCTTAACTGATACAGGCAGTCCGCAACCAGGAAACAACGCTTCATGCTTTTTTTTCTTTACCACCCCATATTTACCAATTTGGATGAGTAAGTTACAATTTTCTCTCCAATTATGAATCATCTAGACCCATGGATTGATCTGATTCTTACCATTCCCGATGATGGTGGCAGACCGGTGCAGGTACTATGAGCTCAAGGATGATGACCCTCCGCACGCCGCCAAGTTTCAACGATTGCTGTGCCGCCGAGGACCCGGAAGCCCTCGGCTGAGCGGTTGGTTTCCGTATCTCCCACGACGACCCAGACTAACAAATTAGTATGCCTACTTGTTCCTCTTCTGCCACAGATCGATCCGCAGTGTCATGCTTGCCTCACTGAAAAATGTAGGGCTCTGCATCTAGTCTGTCACTACTCACTATGTATAGTAAATCTAATACTCTGCCAGTGATCTGGGTCGTGTGACAAAAACAATTGATCCAGTTAATTGGAAGTGTATCTGACCAATAATATGATACTAGTTCTATATATTATAAATTTCTTAGGCAAATAAGGTATAGGTGTTATGCCTTGGAATCGAGGGACATGCAAGGAATTTGGAGACATAGCCAAGTATTTAGAGAAAATTATGCGCATATGAAACATGGCACTGCACTAAGCTTGGTGGCCTATTTTACTTACGGTATGACATACCAGCACATATACTCACCATAAGATGGATCGATAAATATCTGTTTTTTAAGGTAAACAATTGTTTGATTGTTCATTAATGAGTCTTTGATTATACAACCATATAGGCAAATAATTAGCACTGTTTTTAAGGCAAATAATTGTTTTCTAGATTATAAATATCACTGACATTACCTGCTGGTCATCTGACCTGAATCATGGACTTGATCTGTCAAGCTAACCGGGTTTTGTAACCCTTCTGTATTTACTGATTTTTTTATTTGTTATCATAACTAATATATTTTTTCTTTACAAGGTTTGCCTCATGATTTTGTTCCTAGTCTTCTGACCTTGTCGGTCACTGCTAACAGTTCTCAGAACTACAACCATGAATATTAGAATCTTGCATCAATAATTTTCATCATTACTCCAACTGTAAATGTCATTGTTTCCCTTACCGTACAATTCATTAGTTGGTAACAAAATATAACATGTACATTTCGGAACATATTATTGAAACAATAATCCTATGTTTCAAATCTTTACTTTCTGATTGAGCTTGCAGATTTAACATCCATTTTCCGTAATTTTTGTAACAAAGCTGCAACACTAAAGATCATGATGGGTTGATGGTAATGAGGTATTCGAGTTCAAGACTGATGAGAAGAAATTGATTGAAGGCATCACATTATAGTACGCCAGCCCCAAAATAGTGTTGCTTAGTAGGATGGAAATGAACCATCAAAATTTCGTGCAATGGATTTAATGTAAAAAATGGATTATGCTGAGTAATGTACTTCACTACCTGTTTGGGGATTAATTCCTTTAGTTTGGTAGGCGTTAGGCAATGATTTTTTATTCTATGGGCACATCTGAGTCTCTGACTATGCCGTTAATTGTATGCAGAAACGTGTATATCTCTTTTACATGCCCTTGAATCAATGGCATGGAGTTCTTAGAAAATGTCATTAGGCTGTCCTTGTCAATCTTATGTTTCTGTAATCAGGCAAAACTTATGGTGCGTAATCAGGAGAGGTGATCAAGAATAATCCTGGCATAATCTTATGTGGGTTCTTATTGAAATGTATAATTGAGCCATCTTTTGCAAAAAAGGTTCACGATGCTGGAAAAAGAATCATGGCGTAGTAACTCTTATTATGTTGGCTAGCGGGTTTCCCAAACCCATATCAATTTTTTACATTGGCTGGGAGATATTTTACGCCGGTTAAAAGAAAAGACATTAAGGAACACAAGGCTGGCTCAGCGTGCGTGTGGGGGAAATAGCCTGCTAAACACGGGCATAGCTGCGCATAGCCTATCCACCGTTGATTCTATCCTCTTTTGATATAGGGAGCACATGTATCCAGACCTAGGATTTGTCTAAGAACTAACGCCGTTAGTGTTTGGCATGCATGCATGAAGCTCTAGCAAAACAAACCTTATCTAATTTTGTTTGCATGAGGCAAACCCTAACGAGCAACATGCGGTAAACACTAAACCAAATATACTACACGGTAAACCGTAATATACTACATGCATGAAGCCCTAACAAAACAAAACTTATCTAATTTCGTTTTGGTTAGGCAAACCCTAATATACAACATGAGGTAAACCCTAACCCTAATATAATACATGCATGAAGCCCTAGCAAAACAAAGCTTGTCTAATTTCGTTTGCATGAGGCAAACCCTAACGAGCAACATGCAAAACAAAGCTTATCTAATTTCGTTTAGGTGAGGCAAACCCTAACGGACAACATGTTGAGAAACCCTAACTTATTTAATCCTTGTTCTCAATCCTTTCTCATTTTAGATGCTAAAATTTTTGTAGCCAAAACAGTGTGTTAATTTGAAACCCATGCCAAACCCTAGATTCTTGCATGCATGCACAAACTAACACCGTTAGCTCATCCATGTTCCACCCCACTTTCATCTAGAGGTTGCATGCATTTGATCCCTAAATCCAACGGTGCTCTGCCTATGCGCAGCTACGCCTGTGAGTAGCAAATCCGCGTCGTGTATATATATATATATAAGTTGACTACATCCTAACTCATCTTCTGTTGGGATTCACTCTCTCGAAACAGGATTTTGTCCCGCTTATTAATATAGCAATCGCATGAAACCATTGTTTGAGAAAACAGCACAATCAAATCCCAAAAAATGAAAAAAAATAAAGAAATTAATGCCAATAATGGTAGAATGATGAAAAACAAGAATTACTTGTAACCGTTTCACCCTCAGAAGTGTCTCGTCATGCTCCTAGTGCTCCAACACCTTTAAAAAGGAATACGATGGCGATGCCGCTATTGTTGTCTGTACAAGTCCTATGACTTTCCTCGACATGCGGAGGTAAGTGGGACAGGAGTACCTGACGCCCTTCAAGAAGCAATGGTGGCGTCTGCGGGCATCACCGCGTCGGTGCCGGACGAGCCGGCCAGGATTTCTCCACTCCCCAAAGAACCACTATCCCGTATGTCAGGATTTATGTGAATCATAAATTATAAGATATAATTGCAAAGTACTCGGGTACGATGATTTGATCGGATGAAAACAATAAAATATTAATTGTTGTATGAAAAACAATAATTGTTTTCCGATGTGAGAAAGAATAGCTTACAATAATATAATATGTATAAAACGATCAAGTGACAACCAAATACAAGATATTTTTCAAAGTTCATTAAAAAAATGGGCTAGCTTGAGCCCCGGTTCTACCACGGCTACTCAATCTGTTTCCTTGCAAGGCATTCGCCTAGATAGTGGTGTGTTATGTAAAAACATAAAATCTCCTCAACTCTTCCCAGCCAAATGGTGTTAGAGCAAGAATAATAGTATGGCCAACTACTAGTTATAAGATAGTTTCATGTCATCTATAGTCAATTTAGTAGCCAACATATACAACAACAAACTATAGTAATATACTAGTTTATCAATCCTTGCCCACCATTTACTCTCACAAAACGCCTAGGAGCACGTGCATGAGAGCCCACTCTCCTTCTCTCTCCTCTTCTTTCTCCTCCAACTTAGTATAAATATATTATTTAATGTCTTATAGCCGGCTGATGTCACCTTATTGTACTTGTTCTTAGAGCATCTCTAGTACTACACATATCCGGCCAACCTTTATATTGTAGATACGGGTTGCCGAAATCGAGATTTGCAGTCTTAGATTTCATTGCACAGAACAGAACCGGTAGAATGAGCTCTAAATTTTAAAAACTATGAGATATGCTTGTTCATCGTAGTTTCCATAGAAAACATTCGCGATTCGATTACAAAACATATCCAGTCCATCGATCTAAACTAAATACTAGGCGTCATTACCCTATACAACCAAAATTTAGCTCCCGGGGGCCTATGGGAGCGACGGCGATGCCGTGACAAGACGCGGCTCAGACGAAGTCGATGTCAATGATCTACTCCTTCACGAAGCGCATCGTTGTCTCCTTCTCGTCCGCTTCACACGCCACCACCGCAATGATGGCATCTCGCTTATCCTCCTCCTCCTCACGCTTGACCTCCTCCATGTGACATGGGTATGCCTGATACGTCGGAAACGTATCTATAATTTTTGAAGTTTCATGCTTGTTTACTATCTACTTTGCTTTGTCTACACTTTGAGATGTTTTATATCTTTTCTGGAACTAACCTATTAACAAGTTGTCACAGTGCCAGTTGGCTGTTTTCTTCTGTTTTTTGTTCCAGAAAGGCAGAAAATCAATATTCTCGGAATTGGACGGGACAAAAGTCAAAGTCAATATTTTACCATGGGCGACACGAAGTCCAGAGGAGAGACGGAGAGGCGAGCCAGGGCCGCCACACCCCCTAGGCACGGGTGGGCCCACCCCGCGCCTAGCCAGGGTGTGGGCCCTCTGGTCGCCTCCCAGCCTCGCCCCTTCGCCTATAAGAAGCCCCCGATGCAGAAACCCTAGGCACCCAGACAAAACTCCATGAAACTTTCCGTAGCCGCCGCCACCATCGTCCCTAGATCGGGGGGTCTGAAGCTCTTCCCAACACCCTGTCAGAGGGGAGATCATCCCGGAGGCCTTCTTCTCCGGTATGAAGCATGAGTAATGCCACCTTGGACTACGGGTACATGTAGTAGCTAGATGGTTGTATATCCTCCTTGTACTTTCATGTATAGATCTTGTGAGCTCCGTTCATGCTCAAGATCTAATCTATTTATAATCATGCATGTTGTGTTTTCGGGGATCCGATGGATAATGAGATTACTATGTCATATTGATTAATGGTTTTGTCTATTTGATACTATCATGTTTGTGTTGTTTGTGATCTTGCATGCTCTCCGTTGTTAGTAGCTATCTTGGCCAAGTAGTTGCTAGTGACTCCAAGAGGGGGTATTTATGCTCGATAGTGGGTTCATGCCTCTAGTTTCCAAGGGAAGTGACAGAAATTTCTTCGGTTATAGATGTGGTGTTGCCACTAGGAAGAAAACAACGGTCTCTTGTTCATGGAACAAGTGGATTGTTTACCTTACACACTTTGCTTAAAGCAGTTGTCTGTTGCTTGCAACTTAATACTGGAGGGGGTTCGGATGATAACCTGAAGGTGGACTTCTAGTCATAGATGCAGTTGGATGGCGGTCTATGTATATTGTTGTATTACCCAATCGAATCTCATAGGATCTTTTTGTCTCGTATTGCATTGTTTTGTCATGCTCAATTCCTGTCAATTGCCCTGCTGTAATTTGTTTACCCTTCATGCCATGTTGTTTATCTAACGAGAGCACCTCTAGTGAACTATGGACCCCAGTCAAATCTTTACCATTGATACATCATCCACTCTTACCTATTTACTTGCTGCAAACCATTACCTTCCACACCTTACAGTTAATCCTTTGTTACGGCAAACCTGTGAGCTTGACAACCTCACTGATTGGTTGGGGCAAAGTCTTGAGTTTGTGTTGTGCGGGTTTCCACGTTGCTTGCAACACTTTTGAGACGTTTCCTTCCTCCTACTGGTTCGATAACCTTGGTTTATTACTTAGGGAAAACTTGTTGTTGTGCTGCTTCACACCTTGCTCTTGGGGTTTCCCGACGAATTGCTTCACAGAACCATCAAGCTTTTCTGGCGCCGTTGCCGGGAAGGCTAAGGACGTCTTCACAAGGGGAGTCCTCCTCAACCTTTCTCTTTACTTTGTTTTTAGTTTGCTTAGTTTATTTTGCTTGGTTTTGTTTGCCTTTTTTTTTATCAAAAACTCCAAAAAATAGTTTATTTTGGTTTGCTTTTTTCTTATCAAAAACACAAAAAAAAATAGTTCATGCTCTGCTGTTGTTGTTTTTGGCTAGCTCCACTTTTGCCAAAATGAACTCTGTTGAGAACACCAAGTTGTGTGACTTCACTAGCACAAACAACAATGATTTCCTTAGTACTCCTATTGCTCCACCTGCTCCTGATGCTACCTTTTATAAAATTAAGCCTGCTTTGTTGAATCTTGTGATGAGAGAGAAATTTTCTGGTGCTAGTTCTGATGCTGCTGCTTCCCATCTCAATAACTTTGTTGAACTTTGTGAGATGCAAAAGTATAAGGATGCAGATGGAGATATTATTAAGCTCGGGCTGTTTCCTTTATCCTTGAGAGGAAAAGCTAAAGAATGATTGTTATCCTTGCCTAGAAATAGTATTGATTCATGGACTAAGTGCAAAGATGCTTTTATTGGAAAGTATTATCCTCCTGCTAAGATTATATCTATGATAAGTAATATTATGATATTTAAACAACTTGATAATTAACATGCTGCTCAAGTTTGGGAAAGAATTAAGTCTTTGGTTAAGAATTGCCCCACTCATGGACTCACTGCTTGGATGATTATCCAGACTTTTTATGTAGGTTTGAACTTCTCTTCAAGAAACTTGTTGGATTCAGCTCTTGGAGGTACATTTATGGGCATCACTTTGGGTGCTGCAACAAAACTCCTTGATAATATGATGGTTAATTACTCTGAATGGCACATGGAGAGAGCTTCACATGGTAATAAGGTAAATTCTGTTGAATAAACCTCCTCTTTGAGTGATAAGATTAATGTTATTATGGCTATGCTTGTTAATGGGAAAGCTCCTTTAGATCCAAACAATGTTCCGCTAGCCTCTTTGGTTGCTCAAGAAGAGCAAGTTGATGTGAACTTCATTAGAAACAACATTTTCAACAACAATGTCTATAGGAATAATTTTGGTGGTAACAACAATTATAGGCCTTATCCTCCTAATAATGGCAATTCCTATGGAAACTCCTACAATAATGCTAGAAGTGCCCCATCTGAACTTGAAGTCATGCTCAAAGATTCTATTAGTAAACAAACTACTTTCAACAAGACTGTGGAGGAAAAGCTTTTAACTGTTGAGAAAAATATTTCCTCTTTGTCTGAAGCACTGTCTTCCTTGATTAATAAAATGGCTGCTAAACCTGAGACCATGGAAAGTACCTTTGCTGCCACTCATGCCATACAAATTACTATTGATGAAAATGTTAGACTGTTAGCTAAACTTCATGCTAAGTGGGAAAGGGAAGCTGAAATTGATAGAAACAATAGTGTGTCCGCCATCACTAGAATGGATACCACTAAACCACAAGAAGTCCCTATTCCTCCTCCTACAATGCCTAAGCCCAATGAGTCTACTACTAGTGATGCTAAGTTTGATTTTAATATAGATGGTTGCAATATTTTTGAAGTGATTCTGTTCTTGCAAAAACTTGCTAGAAGTCCCGATGCTAGTGATATGTGATACGTCAGAAACGTATCTATAATTTTTGATGCTCCATGCTTGTTTAGTATCTACTTTGCTTTGTTTTGTTTACACTTTGAGGTGTTTTTATATCTTTTATGGAACTAACCTATTAACAAGTTGCCACAGTGCCAGTTGCATGTTTTCTTCTATTTTTGGTTCCAGAAAGGCAGAAAATCAATATTCTCGAAATTGGACGGGACAAAAGCCAAAGTCAATATTTTACCGTGGGGGACATGAAGCAGACGAGACAGAGAAGCAAACCAGGGTGGCCAGACCCCCCCAGGCACGGGTGGGCCCACCCCGCACATGAGTAGGGTGTGTGGGCCCTGGCCGCCTCCCAGCCTCGCCTCTTCGCCTATAAGAAGCCCCTGATGCAGAGACCCTAGGCACCCGATCAAAACTCCATGAAACCTTCTGTAGCCGTCGCCACCGTCGTCCCTAGATCGGGGGATCTGAAGTTCTTCCCGGCACCCTGCCGGAGGGGAGATCATCCCGAAGGCCTTCTCTCTGGTATGAAGAGTGAGTAGTTCCACCTTGGACTATGGGTCCGTGTAGTAGCTGGATGGTTGTATCTCCTCCTTGTGCTTTCATGTATAGATCTTGTGAGCTCCGTTCATGATCAAGATCTAATATATTTGTAATCATGCATGTTGTGTTTGCGGGGATCCGATGGATATTGAGATTACTATGTCAGATTGATTAATGGTTTTGTCTTTATGATTCTATCATGTCTGTGTTGTTTGTGATCTTGCATGCTCTCCGTTGTTAGTAGCTAACTTGGCCAAGTAGTTGCTAGTGATTCCAAGAGGGAGTATTTATGCTCGATAGTGGGTTCATGCCTCTAGTTTCCAAGGGAAGTGACAAAAATCTCTTTAGTTGTAGATGTGTTGTTGCCACTAGGGAGAAAACAACGTTCTCTTGTTCATGGAACAAGTGGTTTGTTTACCTTACATACTTTGCTTAAAGCAGTTGTCTGTTGCTTGCAACTTAATACCGGAGGGGGTTCGGATGATAACCTGAAGGTGGACTTCTAGTCATAGATGTAGTTGGATGGCGGTCTATGTATATTATTGTATTGCCCAATCGAATCTCATAGAATCTTTTTGTCTGGTACTGCAATGTTATGCCTTGCTCAGTTCCTGTCAATTGCCCTGTTGTAATTTGTTTACCCTTCATGACATGTTGTTTATCTAAGGAGATCACCTCTAGTGAACTATGGACCCCGGTCCAATTTTTACCATTGATACATATTCCACTGTTACTTGTTTACTTGCTGCAAACCATTACCTTCCACACCATATGTTTAATCATTTGTTACCGCAAACCGGTGAGCTTGACAACCTCACTGATTCGTTGGGGCAAAGTCTTGAGTTTGTGTTGTGTAGGTCTCCACATTGTTTGTAGCACCTTTGGGGCGTTTCCTTCCTGCTACTGGTTCGATAACCTTGGTTTCTTACTGAGGGAAACTCGCCTGCTGAACTGCATCACACCTTCCTCTTAGGGTCTCCCAACGAAGTGTTGCTGCACTCATCAATATGCATGTTGCTTTCACCAAACACATTACAGATGCTCTTGTTAAGATTAAGGAAGAGAAGTTAAAACACAAAGCTTCTATTCCTAGGAAAGTACAAGATAGTTGGGGACCCATTATTAATATGCAAGTGAATGACTTTGATCTCAAAGCTTCATGTGATCTTGGTTCTAGTGTCTCTATTATGCCTAGGAAGATTTATAAAATGCTAAGAAACTCATGGGGAGTATTAATGATGTTCTCATTATGGTTAACAATGCTTATGCCCCCATTGATTTCTATGTTTTGGATGTTGAATACAATGCTTCTTGTCCTATTACTTTGGGAAGACCTTTTCTTAGAACTGTTGGTGCCATCATTGATATGAAAGAAGGCACCATTAAATA
The DNA here is from genome assembly GCA_916181665.1 of Avena sativa. NCBI lineage: Eukaryota > Viridiplantae > Streptophyta > Magnoliopsida > Poales > Poaceae > Avena > Avena sativa. The sequence goes on from OV702296.1 coordinate 251,363,897, forward strand.
TCAATTTCCATTCAAGAAAGGTATTGAACACTTCCCTATGAGGAGAGATAAGTTGCTTTTTCTCCTCCTTTGAAAGCAAGGTTTGATGTTAATGTTTCCTCATTTGAAAATACTTGATTTATTGCTTCTTGTGCCTAATTTAAAGGCGTTAAAGAAAAGTACCAGTTGGGACATAACCCAAAAGTTTCCTTTAGTCTTGGAAGTTATTACTTCAGTAATGACCTCTCCTTATCCTTTTTGTTTGGTTTTTGTGCCAAGAATGACCTATAATGAGAGGGAAGTAAGATTTGGGGAGTTGCTATCCCGATAAAAATTCATGAGATGTCTTTGTAAGTCGGATTGAGCTGGAAATTTACAAATAAATCCCCCATTATGTTAGATAATTTTCGTTAGTTCAACACTTTTTGATTTGAGCATCAGAAGATTTTTGAAAAAATCAGTTTCTACCTACTGGTCTGTTTTGTCACATTTCTACCATTATTTGCATTTGCTTCTTATTGATTCCTTTTTTAGTTCTCTTTTAGGGAATTGAGCTTTTTTAAGGAGCTGCTACAGTAGCATGTGTTTTAGTGAAAAGTTTTGCTATTCCAAAGCTTAGCCTAAAGGTCTATTATCTTTTGAATACACTAATGTTGCTAATGAAGATTGTGTGAAGTTTTGTATGAAGGAAAAATTTCAGGTGTAGAGAGAGAATGATGTAATGAGATGAAGAATGGACAAAAGCTCAAGCTTGGGGATGCCACCCCTTACCTACTCGAGAACGAGCAGGAGTTAAGCATTTTTTATATTCCATGCTTGTTTACTATCTACTTTGCTTTGCTTTGTCTACACTTTGAGGTGTTTTTATATCTTTTCTGGAACTAACCTACTAACAAGATGCCACAGTGCCAGTTGGCTGTTTTCTTCTGTTTTTGGTTCCAGAAAGGCAGAAATCATTATTCTCAAAATTGGAAGGGACAAAAGCCAAAGTCAATATTTTACCGTGGGCGACACGAAGTCCAGAGGAGAGACAGAGAGTCAAGCCAGGGCCGCCACACCCCCCTAGGCGCGGTGGGCCCATCCCATGCCTGGGAAGGGTGTGGTCCCTCTGGCCGCCTCCCAGCCTCGCCCCTTCGCCTATAAGAAGCCCGCGATGCAGAAACCCTAGGCAACCGATCAAAACTCCACGAAACCTTCTATAGCTGCCGCCACCATCGTCCCTAGATCGGGGGGGGGTCTGAAGTTCTTCCCGACACTCTGCTGGAGGGGAGATCATCCCGGAGGCCTTCTTCTCCGGTATGAAGCGTGAGTAGTGCCACCTTGGACTACGGGTACATGTAGTAGCTAGATGGTTGTATCTCCTCCTTGTACTTTCATGTATAGATCTTGTGAGCTCCATTCATGCTCAAGATCATGCCCGCGATGTTGTGTTTGCGGGGATCTGATGGATATTGAGATTACTATGTCAGATTGATTAATGGTTTTGTCTATTTGATACTATCATGTATGTGTTGTTTGTGATCTTGCATGCTCTCCGTTGTTAGTAGCTATCTTGGCCAAGTAGTTGCTAATGACTCCAAGAGGGGGTATTTATGCTCGATAGTGGGTTCATGCCTATAGTTTCCAAGGGAAGTGGCAGAAATCTCTTCGGTTATAGATGTGGTGTTGCCACTAGGAAGAAAACAACAGTCTCTTGTTCATGGAACAAGTGGATTATTTACCTTACACACTTTGCTTAAAGCAGTTGTCTGTTGCTTGCAACTTAATACTAGAGAGGGTTCGGATGATAACCTGAAGGTGGACTTCTAGTCATAGATGCAGTTGGATGGCGGTCTATGTATATTGTTGTATTGCCCAATCGAATCTCATAGGATCTTCTTGTCTCGTATTGCATTGTTATGCCATGCTCAATTCCTGTCAATTGCCCTATTGTAATTTGTTTACCCTTCATGCCATGTTGTTTATCTAACGAGAGCACCTCTAGTGAACTATGGACCCTGGTCCAATCTTTACCATTGATACATCATCCACTCTTACCTGTTTACTTGCTGCAAACCATTACCTTCCACACCATACAGTTAATCCTTTGTTATGGCAAACCTGTGAGCTTGACAACCTCACTGATTGGTTGGGGCAAAGTCTTGAGTTTGTGTTGTGCGGGTTTCCACGTTGCTTGCAACACTTTTGAGACGTTTCCTTCCTCCTACTGGTTCGATAACCTTGGTTTCTTACTGAGGGAAAACTTTTTGTTGTGCTGCTTCACACCTTGCTCTTGGGGTTTCCCGATGAAGTGCTTCACAGTACCATGAATGGCCTACGGGTGCCCGATGTTAGCCTACCTGGTTCATCCTGGTAGAAGCCCATGAAGAAGGTGTACCTCAATCGTAAAGCCTAGGAGAATTTTGGGTGGCCCAAGCCCAGTAAAGATTCGACTCCTTGGCGGATACGTCTTCTTTGGATAGAAACTTGAAGGGAGAAAACCCTAAACTTGTAACCGACTAAGCCTATCCCCGAGACCTGGCATATCTATATAAATGTCAGGAGGGCATGACGAGGAGGATCTACCTCATAACCTATCACACACCTCGCCAGATCCAATCCGCGCACCTCAGTGATACGTTGGAAACGTATCTATAATTTTTTATGCTCCATGCTTGTTTAGTATCTACTTTGCTTTACTTTTCCACACTTTGAAGTACTTTTTACATGTTTTCTGGTACTAACCTATTAACAAGTTGCAACAGTGCCAGATGCCTGTTTTCTGCTGTTTTTGGTTTCAGAAAAGTTAGTAAAGAAATATTCTCGGAATTGGACGGGACAAACGTCAAAGTCAACTACTTTCCATGGGGAACAAGAAGTCCTGAGGAGAGCCGGAGGGGCCAGCCAGGGGGGGCAGACCACCCCAGGTATCGTGGTATTGCTGACGAGTATGCCATGGAGGGGTCCTCACAGTGCGTGTTTAGAGACGTGGGGTAAGGCGGACGGTTGACGGGTACGAGGTAACACATCTTACCCAGGTTCAGATCCCACGACGGTGGCGGAATCCTACTCCTGCTATAAATCACTATAAGGGCAATACGTCGAGTTACAGAGATAGGTTCGCTGTGCGAGGTGACTAGAGAGTCTAAGTTATCGTGCCCTAAAGGCTCCCATTGGCCCGACTTATATAGTCGCCAGGTACTAGGGTTACAGGGAAAAGTCCTAGTCGGACAGGTTAAAGAGTCCTACACCGTCTATCACTAGTCTTGTGTATCTTGTACTCCAAGGCTCCGGGTACGCTGGTGACTCCACCATAGCCTTCCTTTATCTGGCATGGGCATCCCTTCTTGATCCACCTAACTGGGTCGCCCAGCAGGCCATAGGCCATGCCACCGACTATGGGCCACCCGGGTTAGTCGGATAAGAGACATGCTATTAGGATACCCATATAGCATATCCCCAACACCAGGCACGGGGGTAGGTGGGCCCCACGCCTGGCTAGGGTTTGGCGGCCCTGGTCGCCTCCCGGACTTGCCCCTTCGCCTATAAGAAGCCCCCGATGCAAAAACCCTGAGTACCCGATCTGAAATCCACGAAATCGTCTGTAGCCGCCGCCACCATCGTCCCTAGATCGGGGGGATCTGAAGTTCTTCCCAGCACCCTGCCGGAGGGGAGATCATCCCGGAGGCCTTCTCTCCGGTATTATTCGTGAGTAGTTCCACCTTCGACTATGGGTCCATGTAGTAGCTAGATGGTTGTATCTCCTCCTTGTGCTTTCATGTATAGATATTGTGAGCTCCGTTCATAATCAAGATCTAATCTATTTGTAATCATGCATGTTGTGTTTGCGGGGATCCGATGGATATTGAGATTATTATGTTGGTTTGATTAATGGTTTTATATTTATGATTCTATCATGTCTGTGTTGTTTGTGATCTTGCATGCTCTCCGTTGCTAGTGGTTATCTTGGCCAAGTAGTTTCTAGTGACTCCAAGAGGGAGTATTTATGCTCGATAGTGGGTTCATGCCTCTAGTTTCCAAGGGAAGTGGCAGAAATCTCTTCGGTTGTAGATGTGTTGTTGCTACTAGGGAGAAAACGACGGTCTCTTGTTAATGGAACATGTGGACTGTTTACCTTACACACTTTGCTTAAAGCAGTTGTCTGTTGCTTGCAACTTAATACTGGAGGGGGGTCGAATGATAACCTGAAGGTGGACTTCTAGTCGTAGATGCAGTTGGATGACGGTCTATGTATATTGTTGTATTTTCCAATCAACTTCACGGGATCTTTCTGGCTAGTAATTGCATTGTTTTGCCTTGCTCAGTTCATGTCAATTGCCCTGCTGTAATTTGTTTACCCTTCATGCCATGTTGTTTATCTAAGGAGAGCACCTCTAGTGAACTATGGACCCCGGTCCAATCTTTACCATTGATACATCTCCCACTGTTACTTGTTTACTTGCTGCAAACCATTAGCTTCCACACCATACGTTTAATCCTTTGTTACAGCAAACCGGTGAGCTTGACAACCTCACTGATTCGTTGGGGCAAAGTCTTGAGTTTGTGTTGTGCAGGTCTCCACGTTGCCAGCAACACCTTTGAGACGTTTGCTTCCTCCCTTCAGGTTCGATAATCTCGGTCTCTACTGAGGGAAACTTGATGTTGTGCTCATCACACCTTGCTCTTGGGGTTCCAACGAAGTGTCCCACGTCAACACTGGGAGCACAAATCAAGATTTCTGGCGCTGTTGCCGGGGAGGCTAAGGACGTCTTCACTAGGGGAGTCCTTCACTTCCTTTCTCTTTACTTTGTTTTTAGTTTGCTCTGTTTCTTTTGCTTGGTTTTGTTTGCCTCTTTTCAAAAAACCCAAAAAATTAGTCTAGTTTGGTTTGCTTGCCTTATTCAAAAACACAAAAAAATTAGTTCCTGCTCTAGTTGATGCTGTTTTTGGCTTGCCCACCTTTGCCAAAATGAACTCTGCTGAGAACACCAAGTTGTGTGACTTCACTAGCACCAACAACAATGATTTCCTTAGCACACCTATTGCTCCACCTGCTCCTGATGCTACCTTTTTATGAAATTAAGCCTGCTTTGTTGAATCTTGTGATGAGTGAGCAATTTTTTGGTGTTGGTTCTGATGATCCTGCTGCCCATCTTAATAGCTTTGTTGAACTTTGTGAGATGCAAAAGTATAAGGATGTAGATGGAGATATTATTAAGCTCAGGCTTCTTCCTTTATCCTTGAGGGGAAAACCTAAAGAATGGTTGCTATATTTGCCTAAAAATAGTATTGATTCTTGGACTAAGTGCAAAGATGCTTTTATTGGAAAGTACTATCCTCCTGCTAAGATTATTGCTATGAGAAGTGACATCATGAAATTTAAACAGCTTGATAGTGAACATGTTGCTCCTGCTTGGGAAAGAATGAAGTCTTTGGTTAAAAATTGCCCTACTCATGGACTCACTGCTTAGATGATTATCCAGACTTTTTATGCAGGTCTGAATTTCTCCTAAAAAAAATTGTTGGATTCTGCTGCTGGAGGTACCTTCATTGGCCTCACTTTGGGTGCTGGAACGAGGCTCCTTGATAATATGATGGTTGCTCAAGAAGAGCAAGTGTTCCCTTAGCCTCTTTGGTTGCTCAAGAAGAGCAAGTTTATGTGAACTTCATTAGAAACAACAATTTCAACAACAATGCCTATAGGAATAATTTTGGTAGCAACAACAATTATAGGCTTTATCCTCCTAGTGGAAATGCTTATCAGGATAGATCTGGAATGCCTAGTGAAGAGAGGATTCTAGAAGTTGAGAGATCCACTAAAAAATTTATGCAAATGCAATATGAGCAAAACAAGATTTTCACTAAAACTATGGAGGAACAATCTATTATCTTGAAAAACATTAGTCTTCAGCTTGAGAATCTGAATAGATAAATTCCTAGTTTACAGTCAAAAAATTTGAATGCTAAGAAAAATATATCCTCTTTGTCTAAAGCTCAAACTTCCTTAGTTCATAAAATGGCTGCTAAACCTGAAACTATGGAAAACACCTTTCCTACTGCTCATGCCATACAAGTTACTATTGATGAAAATGTTAGGCTGTTAGCTCAACTTCATGCTAGGTGGGAAAGGGAAGCTAAAATTAATAGAAACAATAGTGTGTGCACTATTACCACTAAACCACAAGTAGCCCTATTCCTCCTCCTACTATGCGTACTACTAGTGATGCTAAGTTTGACTTTGATATTGATGGTTGCAATATTTGTGAAGTGATTATGTTCCTGCAAAAGCTTGCTAGAAGTCCTGATGCTAGTGATATGCATGTTTCCTTTACCAAACACATTACATATGCTCTTGTTAAGATTAAGGAAGAGAAGTTAAAACACAAAGCTTCTATTCCTAAGAAAGTAGAAGATAGTTGGGAACCCATTATTAATATGCAAGTGAATGACTTTGATCTCAAAGCTTCATGTGATCTTGGTTCTAGTGTCTCTATTATGCCTAGGAAGATTTATGAAATGCTTGATTTGCCACCTTTGGAAGATTGTCATTTAAATGTCCCACTCAATGATAATGCTAAGAAGAAACTCATGGGGAGTATTAATGATGTTCTCATTATGGTTAATAATGCTTATGTCCCTGTTGATTTCTATGTTTTGGATGTTGAATACAATGCTTCTTGTCTTATTACTTTGGGAAGACCTTTTCTTAGAATAGTTGGTGCCATCATTGATATGAAAGAAGGCACCGTGAAATATCATTTTCCATTCAAGAAAGGTATTGAACACTTCTCTATGAAGAGAGAGAAGTTGCTTTTTTCTCCTCCTTTGAAAGCAAGGTTTGATGTTAATGCTTCCTCATTTGAAAATACTTGATTCTTCTTGCTTCTTGTGCCTAACTTAAAGGCGTTAAAGAAAAGTACTTGTTGGGAGATAATCCAAGAGTTTCCTTGAGTCTTGGTAGTTATTACTACTGTAATGACCTCTCCTTATCCTTTTTGTTTGGTTTTTGTGTCAAGAATGACCTCTAATGAGAGGGAAAATAAGATTTGGGGAGTTGTTGTCCCGAAACAGATTTCTGTCCTCCACCAAAAAAAATCGTGAAGAGGCTCTGTAACTCGGATTGAGCTCAACATTTACGAATAAATCCCCCGGTATGTTACCTAACTTTCGTTAGTTCAACACTTTTTTGATTTGAGCAACAAAAGATGTTCAAAAAAATTCGTTTCTACCTGCTGGTCTGTTTTGACAGATTTTTGCCATTATTTGCATTTGCTTCTTACTGATTCCTTTTTGAGCTATCTTCAGGTAAATTGAGTTTCTTTGAAGGAGTTACTTTAGTAGCTTGTGTTTTTATTGAAACGCCTTGTTGTTCCAAATCTTTGCCAGTGGTCTAATATCTTGTGAATAAGCTAATGTTGCTAATGAAGATTGTGTGAAGTTTTGTATGAAGGAAAAAATTTAGGTGTAGAGAGAGAATGATGCAATGAGATGAAGAATGGACAAAAGATCAAGCTTGGGGATGCCACCATGGTGTCACCCCAAGAAATATCCAAGAGGTACAAGCGTCAAAGCTTGGGGATGCCCAAGGCATCCCCTTTTTCATTAATAAAAAGCTCAGATCTGTCTAGACACTTCGTTTTTATTGTTTCATGCACAGTTGTGTTGTTCTTGGAGCGTCTTAGTTTTCCTTTTCTTTTGCTTAGTTTGTTTAGTTTGCTTTAGTAGTTTTGACCCCCGTTCTCGCTGTGTTTTTTTGCAAATAAGTTTGCTTGGTGTTTGGAAAGGAGTAGTAAGTTCTTGCTTGAAGTGCAAGAGGAGCTTGCATTGACTGTGACTTAGACTTTAGCATGACATGCTAGGTGTTGTTTTAGCATTATGCTTAGTGATTATTGCTGTAGCATGTATTTTTCCAAACAATTGGGATTGCTTAGTGTGCCTTGAAGAAATTATGTGTTGTTTTAGCATGCAAAAGCATAGTATTGTGGTATTCTCCTTTGATGTTTTGCTTGGGTTGACTTGGCACATGCTCACACCATGTTATGAGTATGACAAGTCACCATAACCTCTATGATCATTTAGTCCTTGACTTGTAGTACCACTCTTTTCTTTGATTAGTTTGCTTTGCTGCATTGCATAATTATGGTCATTATTGCTCTCTTAGTTGGTTGCTCCCAGTCTTTTGCTAGCCTCCACTTGTATGAGTAAGTTCTACTCATGCTTCCAACTCCCAAGAAACCAAGTTATTCCAAAGTGTCCACTATAAACTCCTATGCATGGTGTGTTACACCATTCCAAGTATATTCTTGTTTTCATCTATCTTCCAATTAAAAACTATTTTGTTATGTGAAAACTTAGTGATTAAAGCCCTCACGAACTTGATGGCACACTTTATTCTTTTCCCTTAATAAACTTGAACCATTGTGACAACTTTGTTGTATATGCTTGCACTTATAAGTTGGAATTAGCAGAACCGTGCTGTCACGGGGAACTTTTTCAACATTGCACTTGTACCTTGTTGTACTCAGTTGATATCATGTTCTTTTGTCTATGGATGTCACCGGTGTGAAATAAAGAGGGAACTTGTGAGTCCATGGAGTTTGTATCCTGTGTTAGAGAAACGTCTGGGCCGCTAGCCTAAGCCATGCCTAATCATGGTGGAAACTTGCAGCATCACCATAGTGACATCTATGAAGCATTCTTCTTATAAAAAAGAGACACATTGAGAAAAGAGGAAAGAGAGAAAAAAGCTGTACATAAGAAGAATTGGTGAGATGCTCATTGTCTGCTTGCCTTGTCATTTTGGTTATGGGAAAGCTCCTTGGTTATGGGAGAACTCCGAGATCTTGCACCGTCTTGCCTCTTCACGTGTAATGCTCCGTCTAGATGGATGTCGGCAAATCGTCAAGCAATATCTTGTAGTCCTCCCAAAGAACCCTGCAAGGTTTTCTCCGTCTTTGATTTGTAAGCTGGAGAAATGTTGAATCTTCCATCATACTCTTCCGTAGTCGGATTAAATCCGTCCATGCCGGAATCTTCGATGCGACGGCTCATCTACTCATGTCAGTTATGACGATGTAGGCTTAGGTCAGCGACGCCTCGTAACTCACACATGCAGAGAACTCAATCATATCCGATTTTCCCGCGCGAGCGATACGAACCGTTGGCGGCGGCGATTGAAGACGTGGCAAAATTACCGCGCACGTTCACAAACACATCATCTCATTCTCTCGCGTCATCGTCTTCTTCCTCTAGCCGCACGCCTCCTCGAGTTCTCCGCGAGAAACCTCGAAAACCCTAGCTTCCATCTACGTCAGTCGCACCCTTCCAACACCCCATGGCCAGCAGCAACTCCTCCCCATCGATGGCGGCATCGAACGAAGCCACGACGAATCCGGCGAGCTCCGTCGTCGTGCCTCCAGAGGGCTTGGTCATCCCCGCATCGGCGGTGATCGAGACCACCAGCGGCGACCACAATCTGGCGGCGCTGGAACCACTGGAAGAAGAGCCAGACTCGCACAAGGGCGACTGGCGCGGCTCAGACATCACCGACCGCGACATCCAAGAGATGGTCGCCGAAGGCTACCTCCCCGCGACGGAGGGGCTCGCCTGGCGGCGGTGCCGGCCGGCGAGGTAACACCTTCTCCCCAAGTGTAGAAAAGGTATACCTCAAGGCTCAGCTGGTACGCGATGTTTCCTTGCCCATCTCCCACTTCTTTCTCTATGTCTTGAACCACTACAAGGTCCAACCCCACAACCTCTCCCCCAATAGCATCTTAGTGCTTAGCAACTGCGCGACACTTTGTGAGGGTTACCTAGGGATAAGGCCTAGGTTAGACTTGTTCGTGTACTTCTTCACCGTCAAACTTGAAGCTGGACATAGTAGGGAGGAGCTTAGGAACTGCGGCACCATAAGCTTCAAGATTCGTCCTGGCCGGCGGTTCCCCGACATCGTCGGCCACGAGTCCTGCAAGAACTGGCAGCGGACGTACTTCTACGGCCCCGACATTCCTTTGGCGGGCCGAGAAGTGACGTACCCGGACTTCGTGGATGGAGCCGCCGCTGAAGTTTCTACATGGAGATCCCATGTCTCCCTTCCCTCCGACCTCGACGCTTCTCGCGCAATAAGGCGGATCAAATGGTTCGTAGAGACGGGTTTGACTGGCTTGGACCTAGCCATGTGCTGGTTCATCAGGCGAATCCAACCTCTGCAGCACCGCGCGAAGTTCATGCACGAGTACACCAATGATCGAAGGGATACCCTCCGGATCTCCGTGGATAACTTCTCGAGCGACTCCATCAAGCTCCGCCTTAAGGACATCGTCAAGGTGAAGGATAAGAAGCGTGGCTTCACCATCACCTACGACATGTTCGTAGACGGCAAGTGCCCAAAGGTAGGTATTTATTTTCCGTGTATGACATTGCTCCAGTTTTTCCGTCTTGCCAATACCATCTTATCTAACACGGTGATTTCTCACTTAACAGCTTAGCGATCTAGATGAGGGCAACCTGGCTGCCCAAATCTACGATCCAAAGATGAAGGAAGTCACGGTCGTGTCCGACGACGATGTCCCGTTGGCGCGAAAGCGGAAGAGCTCCACCTCTGACGCTGTCGATGGAGGCAAGAAGAAGAAGACGGAGGGTGGAGCCTCCAAGAAGACTACCGCCGCCCTGGAGGCTGAAAAGAGAAAAGCCATCGGGATTTTTGCCAAAGAGCCCCCCTAGTGTAAGCCTCTCATTCTCCGACATTGTCTATTTATCTGTCTTATTCCTGTGCTTATGCACTTTGCACGTTTCATGAAGAAAGCCACGACCAATCTCAAGAAGTCCTCCAAAACTTTGGGGGCTTCTAGAAATATCAAGGACATGCTGCATCGCGACTCCTCCCCCGCCATCGCCCCTGCTACTCCTGCCGTCAAGCCCTCCTCCGTTCCGACAAGCTCTTAAGCCCAGGAGGCACCTGGCCTTTCTGCCATGGAAGTGGATTCTGGCGCCTCTACCGAACTCGCTATTGTCGGCGAGCAGGCGACACAGGAGAGCGCTGCTTTACCAATGGATGAAGCTCCGGCTAAGGATGCCATCGGTAGCGGCAAGGCGGTGGTGGGAGCTGGTACCTCTGCCGAAGGCGGTGCCCCTACTCCCCAGAAACCTTTTGAGTTTCCGAAGATAGTTTACCCGGTGCTCACGCCGAGTAACACAAATCTGGTTCCTGGAAGAGTACCGTCATCTCCGACGTGCGGTCTTGAGGAGCTACTCCGACAAGCGGATATCTTGCGAGGAAATAGCATTTCCTTCGGCAAGCTGCTAGCCGAGAGTGCTACAAACCTCAAGATTATTGCACTTGTAAGTTTTTACTTTGCCTTTTGCATTTCATATGAGTATCCCACCGTATCCCCCGAGGATGTAGACGGAAAACCATAGGTTTTGCATCTATATGCTCTAAGAGTGACTAAGTTAGAAAAAACTCTCACTGTAGCCCCCAAGCATTTAGATGGAACAAACTATTCTGACTAGATGCTTTTAAGAGTAGCATACGCAGTGTTCATAATTTTCAATGCTGTAGCCCCCAAGCCTCTAGTTGTAATTAAATTAGTTCCGACTAGATGCTTAAAGAAAAGCTAAGCAGATTCCGAGTTAAAAACTTTATACTGTAGCCCCCAAGCTTCTAATCGAGAACTGAATTAGCTCCGACTAGATGCTTAAAGAAAAGCTAAGCATATTGCTAAGTTAAAAACTCTCGCTGTAGCTCCCGAGCGTCTAGGTGGAAAATCTCCGACTAGATGCTCTAAGTAGACCAAACAACGGTTTAACTTTATACTTGTTTTCACAGAACGAGAATGCTCGGAGGGGCATGACCAACGATAAGTATCAGAAGATGCGCGCAGATCTTGAAGCCGAAAAGGGTAAAACTGCCATCTTGAAGGAACAGATCATCAAAAATAAGAGTCTGTTTTCTTTTTGCGCATTTCCGTCTTATTTTTGTGCCCATAATCTCCGAGTACTCATTGTGTACTTTGTTTTCTACGACTTGTAGAATATGTCGCCAAGGCCAAGGATATTGTCGAGCAGTCCAAGCACATCCAGCAGCTGGACAGCGAGAACAAAATCCTTAAGAAGGAGAGGGAAGAGATGTTGAAGATGCACGAGGATTCCATGAAAGCCCTGCAGGATTCCGCCACCACGGAAATCAATCGCTTGAAGGAGGAGCTTGCGATCTTAAAGGATCAGAAGCAAGCTGCTGATGAGCAAAACCATCGCCATAGCGAGGCGGTTAAGCTCCTCCAACAAGAGAAGGAATCCCTGGCGGACACCCTTCGGCAGGCCAAGGCCAGCATCTTCAGTAAGTTTCCTCCGCCTTGTATTTATGTAGTCTGGATACTTAGAGTTTATTGAACTCATGCGCTCCTTGTCAGAATTTGCAGCTCCTATGGGTTTAACCCGCTCGCCTCCTTCGCACAAGGAATGCATGGTTCTTGCCGACAACTTCATCAACACGGCCATCGCCCAAGCCAAGGAGATTGCCAAGCCCCTCCAGATATATATCAAGGCCTTGGACTCCATGACGAAGTACTTGGAGATTCTGCGCCGAGCCCACGAGCGTGTCACGAGATGGAAAGCTTCATGTACACGGGCTGGCGCAAGGATGGCGCTGTCAATGGTGAAGGCACACTATGACGATGCCGACATCGACACAGTGACCTCTGGCATCCCCGATGTGGATGATGACAGCAAGGAGATTGATCACGAAGCCATCCTGTCATCACTCGCGGGTTATGACACCAGAGTTGCCGAGTTGGTGGACGTTGACGTCTTTGAGTCTCATCACAGCGCCGACGTTGAGGGTGATTCTCCTGCTGGGGACGATGCGGCCTCCAAGTCTCCTGCGCCCAAAGAATGAAAAACACTTTGTAATTTATGTTTCACCTTTGGTGTGTGCACGGGAAAAACTTGGTGATGTAACTTAAGGCGGAAAACAATGATTGTTATGTCCTGCTACTTAAGAACTAATTCCCAGCATGTATATATTTTTAAGCAAGTGCTGGCTTATCCATTACTCTGGTTCTTATGCTTGACTTTTCGTGAGTCGGAAGACTCGTTGTCGGAACCATGCGCTTAGGTGATGATGCCCAATGGCACCGTCAATAACCCGAACACAAAATCACCGACAACAAGTGCCAAAAGTCACTACTCCAGAATCCACATAAAAATGACAAAGAACATGTAGACCAGAAAAGTTAAGCTAACGCCCGTAGGCGGAATTTTCACAAGTGCAAACGCAAGACTTATGCATAAAGGTTTTACATGATCCAAAAATGAACACTAAAGGAGGTAAAAGACTCAGCAATATGAGTGAACCAAAGAGCTTTATTTCATTGATCATATAAGAGGTACACAATTAGATAAAAAATGCCAAGTGTAGAAAGGACGTAGCTGTGCTATGTTCCATGGCTGATCAAGCTCTAGGTAGTCATCATCCGGGTCATGTCGCTTACGCTTATGATCCTCGTTGGGTCTATCCTTTAGTTCACAATTGTCAACAAGGTAGTAAGACCCATTGAGCAGCGCCTTGCTTATGATGAACGGTCCTTCCCACGGCGGTGATAATTTGTGCGACTTCTTCTGCTTAAGTCGGAGCACCAAATCCCCCTCTTTAAACGAGTGATGCCGAACACGGCGACTATGGTAGCTGCGTAGCTTCTGCTGGTAGATGGCGGATATTTGGCATGCCAAAATGCGCTCCTCCTCGAGAAGGTCCACATCTAGGCGTCTGGATTCTTCAGCGTCATCTTCGTCATAGGCGGCAACTCTTGGTGCATAGTGGAGGATGTCGGAAGGTAAGATGGCTTCTGCTCCATATACCATGAAGTAAGGGGTGTAGCCGGTGGATCTGTTGGGTGTAGTTCGTAAACTCCACAACACAGATGGCAATTCTTCTGCCCAGGCTCCAGCTGCTCTATGTAGCGGTGCCTCAAGACGTGGCTTGATTCCCTACAGAATTAATCCATTTGCTCGCTCAACCTGACCATTGGATTGTGGGTGTGCCACAGATGCAAGGTCAAGTCGGATGCCTTTGTCCCAGCAATAGGCCTCCACTTCTCCGAGTGACAAGTTGCTTCCGTTGTCGGTAATGATGCTATGTGGGAGACCAAATCTCACCACTAGATCCCGGACAAACCTCAGGGCAGTTGCCCCATCAAGCTTTCTAATGGGTTTAGCTTCTATCCATTTGGTGAATTTGTCAACTGCTACAAGCAGATGCGTCAATCCACATGGTGCTATCTGTAACGGTCCCACCATGTCTAGCCCCCAGACTGCAAACGGCCAAGTTATTGGTATTGTTCGTAATTCTTCAGCAGGAACATGTGGTTGTCGGGCATAATACTGGCATCCCGTGCATGTCTCAACCAGCTTGTCGGCGTCCGCCTTCGCATTGATTATGGTATAACCCTTTGCTCGTCGTACTATTTGGCGTCTTTCGACTTTGTCGTCGGGCAAAGTTCCGTGTTCGAGATACTCCATGAACGGTTTTGTCCAAGCCGGAGGGATCTTTGTCACCATGTTGACGAAAGAGTCAGCTCTATCCGGGTTGTCGATGTCGGCGCCCTTCACGGATGGTGTGCGTAGATGCTCTAAGAAAACGCCTGGCGGAATTCGCTTGCGCCCTGATCCAAGTTTAGATAGCAGACCAACTGCCTCGTTTTGCTCCCTAGGCACATACTTGACTTCGTAGCCCAAGAAACTCTTGGCTATCTCGTCCACTTCGTCTCGATATGCCGCCATCATAGGGTTCCACGCATTCCAGGTGCCAGCCACTTGCTGGGCAACCAAGTCGGAATCTCCACAACAAACTATGCGCTTGATGCCAATATCTTTGGCTACACGTAGTCCGTGAATGAGTGCTTCATACTCCACCATGTTGTTTGTAGCCTCAAAGTGGATCTGCAGAATGTAGTGTAGCTTGTCTCCTTTTGGTGACTGTAGCAGTACACCAGCCCCCGAGCCGTTGAGCAACTTTGATCCGTCGAAGTGCATCACCCAGTACTCTGGTTCTGGCAACGGAGTAGCATCTGGCATCTCCGTCCAATCTGCAATAAAATCCTCCAAGGCTTGTGACTTGATAGCGTCGCGTCTCTTGTAGGTGATCTTGAAGGCGGCAAGTTCGATGCCCCACTTCGCGACCCTTCCTGTAGCGTCGCTGTTATTGATAATGTCGGACAGTGGAGTCTTGCGCACCACTGTGATTGGGTGCTCCTGAAAGTAATGCCTCAGTTTCCGAGAAGCAAGGAATACTCCATAAGCTATCTTTTGGTAGTGCGGGTAACGCTGCTTGGACTCCGTCATGACCTCGCTCACATAGTAAACTAGTCGTTGAACTCCGTGCTCATAGCCTGGTTCCTTCCGCTCTACCACGACGACGATGCTGATAACCCGGTTGGTTGCCGCCATGTAAATTAACAGGGGCTCTCCAGGCTCGGGTGTTGCAAGGATGGGCGCTGAGGAAAGAATCTCCTTGAGCTGCTTCAATGCTGCATTTGCTTCGTCTGTCCACGTGAATTTGTCCGCCTTCTTCAGCAACTTGTACAGTGGCAAAGCCTTCTCTCCAAGTCAGCTGACGAACCGACTAACTGCTGCAACACAACCTGTTAGTCGTTGAATGCCCTTTAGGCATGTCGGACGGTTATGTTTAAGATGGCCTTGATTTTATCCGGGTTGACCTCGATTCCGCGCTAGGAAACAATGAATCCCAACAATTTGCCGGCTGGAACCTCGAAGACGCACTTCTTAGGGTTGAGCATCATGTTGTATTTCCGGAGATTATCAAAGGTTTCTTTTAAGTCAGAGATTAAGTCATTTGATTTCTTAGACATCACCGCGATATCGTCCACATAGGCGTGAACGTTCCGACCAATTTGGCCGTGGAGGCAATGTTGCATTGTCCGCTGGTAGGTAGCACCTGCGTTTTTCAGCCCAAAGGACATCGTGACATAGCAAAACGTGCCGTATGGGGTAGTGAACGAAGTGGCCAATTGGTCCGACTTCCTCATCTTGATCTGGTGGTATCCTGAGTATGCATCAAGAAAACACAAAGTTCCGAGCCAGCCGTCGAGTCAATGACTTGGTCAATGCGAGGCAAAGCAAACGGATCTTTGGGACATGCTTTGTTCAAGCCGGTGTAATCAACGCACATTCTTAATTCATTGGTTTACTTTTTGGGGACAAGTATAGGATTGGCCACCCATCGGGTGTGAAGGACTTCTCGGATAAACCTAGCCTTAAGTAACCTAGCTATCTCTTTGCCAATGGCGCGTCTCTTCTCATCTCCGAAGCGTCGTAGAGGTTGTTTCACTGGTTTACATTTTGGACCTATGTTGAGGCTGTGCTCGGCAAGTTCCCTAGGTACACCTTTCATGTCGGCAGGTTGCCAGGCAAAGATGTCCCTATTCTCACGGAGGAACTCGACAAGCGCGCTTTCCTATTTGGGATCCAGGTTCGTCCCAATGGCGACGGTCTTGGAGGCATCGCCTACCACAAGTTCCATCGGCTTGGTTTCGATGGCGGCCTTGAACGCAGGAGCGGAGTCGGAGATCTGCTTCTTCGACGCGGGCATCTCTGAGTCATTGACCCTGCTCTGGATCTCTTTGAATTCTTCGCTGTAGAGGACAGCTTCTGCAAGGCTGCTTCATTGATCTTGCAGTCCCTTGCCTTGGTAAAGCTTCCGGATACGGTGATGACGTCGTTTGGTCCGGGTATCTTGAGTTTGTTGTAGACGAAGCATGGCTTGGCCATGAACGTGTGGAATATGTCGCGGCCGAATATGACGTGGTACACGCTCTTGAAGAGGACCACCTCAAAGGTCATGCGTTCTTGGCGGTAATTATTAACGTCGCCAAAGGCTACCTGAAGTGTAATGCACCCAAGGGACCGAGCCTCCCGACCAGGAACTACGCCGTGGAAAACGGTGTTGGTCCGCCTTAGGTTTGCCTCCATCAAGTTCATTTTCTGCAGTGTATCCAGGTACATGATGTTGATGCTGCTTCCACTATCCACCATGCACTTGGTGAACTCCACGCCGTCAATCAATGGGTTGATGACCATGGCGTATTGGTTCTCCGTGGGCACAAGGTCTGGGTGGTCTGTCCTGTCCCAAGTTATTGGAACCTCCGACCAGCGCAGGTACTGGGTAACTGGGGGGAGAGTGGCCATCAGGATCCTTAGAGAGGTCTTCTGTTGTCGGACGGTGGGGGTGCCAAGGAAAGTGTGGTAGACTGGGGCCTTCTTTGCGAAGGTTTTTTTGCCCTTGTCGTCGCTCTTGGCGGCGTGCTTGGGGTCCACGTCCTCGTCCATGTCACTTGAATCCTTGGACTCCTCCTCCTTCTTCTTCCCCTTGCCCTTGCCTCGCGGTCTGTTTTTCCGACTTTGCTTGTATCCGGACTCTGGGTCTTCCTTGAGGTCATTGACGAACTTGCAGTGGCGATTGGTATGGGTGGCCTTGCCGTTGGCATCGAGGTGTACGAGGCACGTCATATCGCGGTACTCCTCGTAGTTTTGGGGAACGCGGAGCGGCGCCGAGGTGGTTTCACTTCCTCGTTGCTGCCCGCGGCCCGCTCCCCTTCCTCGGCCGCGTTGTCCGCCTTCTCCTCGTCCTGCAAAAGTCATAGCGACCATGTCGGTAGATTGCTTTTCTTCTAGAGCAGTTTTCCGCTTTGTACTGTTGTTCCTCCGAGCTTGGGTTGGAACGGCCGTTGCCGGCAAAGAGCCACGAGCATCGTCGTCGGCAGCTGCGAACTCACTAGCTAACTGAATCATCTGATTCAAGTCCAGCTGATGATTGTCCTGCAAGCGCTTCAGCTTATGTCAGAGCAACGTGCCCCTTTCCAACCCATCGATGAAGGCGGCCATGACGGTCTGAGCGTGCACTCCTGCGCAGGAGTTCTTCATATCTAGCCAGCGGGAGAGGTAGGCGCGAGATGTCTCGTCTTTTTCTTGTACGCACCGATGTAGATCGCCCACAGTGCAGGGACGCTTGTATGTACCCTCAAAGTTCTTGGTGAATGCTTCTTGCATATCTAGCCAGTTGTAGATAGATCTCTCCGGCAAGTTGTCGATCCATTGACGGGTCGTGCCCGCCAACATTAACGGGAGGTACTTGACGGCGATGTTGGGGTTACCTCCGGCAATCTCCACCGCGTTGCCGTAGTCCTGCAACCATGTGGCTGGCTTGGCGGTGCCATCATAGGGCTTGATGGTCTTGTCAATCCGGAAACCTTTGGGGTAAGTTGTGGACCGTATTGCAGGTCCAAAGCAACGTGGTCCCAGGTATGGTCCTTCCCAGGCCTCGTGGATCTTATCGATTCGCGGACGTGCATCGTACGGCTCCGGGTTCTTCTTCTTGTTGTCAACAGGGGATGGGCTGCGTGAACGATGCGGGCCTCTTCCGCCATGGTGACTGCTTGGCGGCGACGGAGGCGGAGGTGGTGGTGGGTTAGCCTTCTTGTTGTTACCCTCCTGCGAGGCCTCACGCTTGTCATGGTTGCTTGTCGGACGTGGAGGGTCGTGGTGTGACCTTCTCTTGTGTCCTTGGTGGCGCTCTTCATCATGACGGGTCTATGCCACATTGTCGCGAATGACGATGCCGCACTGCTTTGGTGGGGGCATGTCCGTACGATGGTGAGCCTTGTGGTCTTCCTGACGTCGGGGGGATCGGGGCGGTGGCGATGGGTGGCGAGGTCGCGCTTTTTCTCTGTGGTCGGAGGATATGGGGATAGCATCCTTCCTGTTGCGCGCATCCCTCCGTCTTTGTTCCGATGAACCCGTCCGTGACCCGACATCCTGAGGAGATCTGTCCCTTGGCGGTTTGTACTGGCTAGATCGTCAAAGCACTGGGTCAGACTCAAGCCTCTGAGAGGTGGCCTTTTCCTGCCGCTTTACCGCCTTGGCCACTGGGTCATAGACCTGTTCTACTGCCTCAGGCGATCTATCCTGCTCCAGAAGGGTCTTGGCGACGGCGAGGTTAAGGAGTGGGGTGGGCATCACCTGCTTGCCTTCACTGTCAATGTATGGCTTGGCATGTGCCGGCTTCGAGGGAGCCCATCCTAGGTTGCGCCGTACACCAGGATCGTTGATGACACGAGCCGGAGCTTTCTTAGCCTTCTGCTGCTGTAGCAGAGTCTTGTACTCGGCCTCCATTGCTCTGGCTTTCTCTATGGACTTCTGCGCGTTGACCAGATCTCGATCTAGTTTAGCGCCTTTGCTCCGTGATGGCTTGTGCCTCCTCTGAAAGGGTTTCGTAGCATAGTAAATCAAAATTTTCTACGGATGCGAACGGGAAAAGCCAATATCTAATCTAGGAGATGCAAACAACGAGGGGGGATAGATGAGATCTTCATACCCTTGAAGATTCGCAGAGCGGAAAGTTCAACGGAACGTGGTTGATGTAGTCGTACTCGCTTCTCCTCCTCGCGATCCAATCCGATCCAACACCGCAAGTGGCAATGCCTCCGAGAGATGCACACATGCGACACCTCGACGTCTCCTCCTTCCTCGATCCAGCAAGTGGGGTGGAGAGATATGTTGGATCTACAACACGACGACGTGGTGCAAATGGTGGAGAGTTTCTGCGGCAGGGCTTTGCCTACGCGCAGTCGGGAGGGAGAGAGAGAGGAGGGCAGCAGAGCGGCTAGGGCTTGAGGAGGTGTAGGGGGAGGGTGCTCCCCCAGCCCTCTTTATATAGAGGGGTGGGCGGATGCGCCTTGCCCCTCCTCCAAGCCTAGGGCCGGCGGCCAAGGAGGGAGGAGTGGGGGGCAAGTTCCCCCCTTCTAGAAGCTGCCCCTAGGGTTTCCCCTAGGGATTGGCCGGCTGAGCCTATGGGGGCTTGTTCCCCTGGCCCAATGCGGCCAGGGCACTCCCTCGTAGGCCCACGCCCCCTCCTGACAAGTGGGGCCACGTTGGTCCCACTCTAGAAGGTTCTAGAAGCTTCGGGTACAATACCGAACAATCCGAAACAATTCCGAACTCCAAAAACTGCTTTGCCTTATATGAATCTTATTCTCCGAACCATTCCGGAACCTCTCGTGACGTCCTGGATCTCATCTGAGACTCCGAACAAAAACTCATAAACCAATTATCCATTCTATCCTAGCATCGAGACATGTTAAGTGTGTGACCCTTCGGGTTCGAGAATATGCAGACATGATCTTCTATCAATAATCAACAACGGGGTCTGGAAACCCATATTGACTCCCACACATTCATCGATGATCATATCGGATGAACCACGATGTCAGGATTCAATCAATCCCATATATATATTCCCTTCGTCGCGCGATATTTTACTTGCCTGAGATTCGATCGTCGGTATCGGCATACCTAGTTCAATCTCGTTCACAACAAGTACTTTACTCGTTCCGTAATCTGATATCACTTTGTGATTAACTCCTTAACCACGTGCTTGCAAGCGGTGTTGATATCGATTACCGAGTGGGCCCGAAGTATATCTCTCCGACTTGGGAGGGACAAATCCCATCTCGATACATACAACCCAACAGGTACTTTCCGATCACCTGAGAGACACCTTTATGATCACCCTCTCATAGGATGACGTTTGATGACCTCAAAGCTTTCTTCCGATACCAGAGAGTTGCACTATCTCATGGTCTAAGGAATACAATATTTGACATAAGAAAAGCTTCGCAAAGATGAACACGATGACACGATCTAATTGCTCCGCTTAATTTGGGTCTGTCCACCATATCATTCTCCCAATGATACGATCTTATTATTAATCGACAACTCATGTCTATGGTTAGGAAACCTTAACCATCATTAATCAATGAGCTAGTCCATAGAGGCGTACTAGGGACACGGTGTTGTTCACAAACCACACAAGTATTAAAGTTTCCGCTTAATACAATTCTAGCATGGAATATAAACTTTATCATCAACAAGAATTATAATAATAACATCTTTATTATTGCCTCTAGGGCATAATTCCAACAGTCTCCCACTTGCACTAGAGTCAATAATCTAGTTTACATCTGGCAACAATCTAACACCCATGGCACTGAGGTGCTGATCATGTTTTGCTCGTGGAAGAGGTTTAGGCAATGGATCTGCGACATTCAGATCTGTATGTACTTTGCTAATCTTCAGATCTCCATCTGTTATATAATCTCGGATTATATGAAACTTGCGGTTGATATGCTTGGTCTTTGGATGATATCTTGGTTCCTTAGCCAGTGCTATGGCGCCAGTGTTGTCACACAATATCTCCAATGGGTCCAAGGCACTTGGAACCACACCAAGCTCAGTGATGAAGTTCCTGATCCAAACTCCTTCACTTGACGCTTCTGCAGCAGCCATGTATTCCGCTTCTACTGTAGATCTCGCGATCATGCTTTGCTTGCAGCTTCTCCAGCTCATAGCTCCTCCATTCAAAATATAAACGTATCTTGTCTGAGATTTAGAATCATCCTTGTCAGTGTCGAAACTAGCGTCGACGCAACCCTTTACGACGAGTTGTTCATCACCTCCATAGACTAAGAACATTTCTTTAGTCCTATTTAAATACTTTAGGATGTTCTTCATGGCTGTCCAGTGTTCCACTCCTGGATCACTTTGGTATCTTCTCGTCAAACTAAGAGCATTGGACACATCCGGTCTAGTACACAGCATGGCATACATGATAGAACCTATGGCCGAGGCATAAGGCACTTTGATCATAGCTTCTCTATCATTTACCGTAGCTGGACACTGAGCCTTGCTCAATATCTTACCTGACAACATAGGCACTGAACCTTTCTTTGCCTTATCCATTCTGAACCTTTTCAGAACTTTGTCTAGGTATGTACTCTGGCTTAAAGCTATTAGGCGTCTTTGTCTATCTCTATAGATTTTGATGCCTAATATATAAGCAGCTTCCCCTAGGTCTTTCATTGAAAAACATTTGTTCAAATAACTCTTCACATCATTAAGCATGTCAATGTCATTTCCAATAATCAATATGTCATCCACATATAGTACTAGAAATGTCACTGAGCTCCCACTCACTTTCTTATAGATACAAGCTTCGTAGCAATTTGGAACAAATCCAAAGCTCTTGATCACTTGATCAAAACGAAGGTTCCAACTCCGAGATGCTTGCTTTAGTCCATAAATGGAACGCTGAAGTTTTCATACTTTATCAGCATCCTTAGGATCGACAAAATCTTCGGGTTGCATCATATACAACTCTTCGTCAATGTTGCCATTGAGGAACGCAGTCTTGACATCCATCTGCCAAATTTCATAATCATGAAACACAGCAATTGCTAACAAAATCCGAATGGACTTAAACATCGCTACGGGAGAGAAAGTCTCATCGTAGTCAACACCTTGAACTTGTCGAAAACCTTTCACGACAAGTCGTGCTTTATAGACAGTAACATTACCATCCGCGTCCGTTTTCTTCTTGAAAATCCATTTGCACTCAACGGCCTTTCGGTCGCTAGGAGGTTCCACCAAAGTCCATACTTGGTTTTCGCTCATGGATCCTAATTCGGATTTCATGGCCTCTAGCCATTTCTCAGAGTCTGGGCTCATCATCGCTTCCTCATAGTTCGCAGGCTCACTGTCATCTACTAACAAGACAGTTAAGACAGGGTTGCCGTACCACTCAGGAGGAGCACGCGACCTTGTCGACCTGCGACGTTCAGTAGCAGCATCGTCCGAAGCTTCATGATCCTTATCATTAGCTTCCTCTATTATTGGTGCAGGCGGCACTGGAACAATTTTAGGTGCTGCGCTACTCTCCAATTCAAGAGAAGGTTCAACAACCTCGTCTAGCTCTACTTTCCTCCCACTCACTTCTTTCGAGAGAAACTCCTTCTCAAGAAAGGATCCGTTCTTTGCGATAAACACTTTGCCTTCGGATCTGTGATAGAAGGTATACCCAATAGTTTCCTTAGGGTATCCTATGAAGACACATTTCTCCGCTTTGGGTTCAAGCTTGTCCGGCATCAACTTCTTGATGTAAGCTTCGCATCCCCAAACTTTAAGAAACGACAACTTAGGTTTAGCACCAAACCACAGTTCATACGGTGTCGTCTCAACGCATTTAGATGGTGCCCTATTTAAAGTGAATGCAGCGGTTTCTAATGCATAACCCCAAAATAATAACGACAAATCTGTAAGAGACATCATTGATCGCACCATATCTAATAGAGTTCGATTCCGGCATTCAGACACACCATTACGCTGTGGTGTTCTGGGTGGCGTGAGTTGCGAAACAATTCTGCCTGCTTTAAGATGCGTGAGAAAATCATAACTCAAATATTCACCTCCACGATCGGATCGTAGAAACTTAATTTTTCTGTTACGGTGGTTTTCCACTTCATTCTGAAATTCTTTGAACTTTTCAAATGTTTCAGTTTTATGTTTCATTAAATAGATATACCCATATCTACTTAAGTCATCAGTAAAAGTGAGAAAGTAGCGATATCCACCGCGCGTCAAAACACTCATCGGTCCGCATACATCGGCATGTATGATTTCCAACAAGTTTGTTGCTCGCTCCATCATTCCGGAGAACGGGGTTTTGATCATCTTGCCCATGAGGCATGGTTCGCATGTGTCAAATGATTCAAAATCAAGAGACTCCAAAAGTCCATCGGAATGGAGTTTCTTCATGCGTTTTACACCAATATGACCTAGACGATAGTGCCACAAATAAGTAGAATTATCACTATCTACTTTGCATCTCTTAGCCTCAATGTTATGGATGTGTGTTTCATCCCTTTCGAGATCCAGAAGAAATAAACCATTCACAGCAGGTGCATGACCATAAAAGATGTTACTCATATAAATAGAACAACCATTATTCTCAGATTTAAATGAATAACCGTCTTGCAATAAACACGATCCAGATATGATGTTCATGCTCAACGAAGGCACATAATAACATTTATTGAGGTTTAAAACTAATCCCGAAGGTAAAACTAAGGAGAGCGTGCCGACGGCCATCACATCAACTCTTGATCTGTTGCCAACGCGCATCGTCACCTCATCCCTCGCTAGCCGTCATATATTCCTGTTGGAGATATGCCCAAGAGGCAATAATAAAGTGGTTATTATCATATCTTCATACTTATGATAAATGTTTACATACCATGCTATAATTGTATTAACCGGAAACATTAATACTTGTGTGATTTGTAAACATAAAATAGTCCCTAGTAAAGCCTCTTGTTAAACTAGCTTGTTGATTAATATATGATCATGGTTTCCTGATCATGAACATAGAGATGTTATTAACAACAGGGTCATATCATTAGGGGAATGATGTGATGGACATACTCCTATAGTTAAGCGTAGCATAAAGATCAAGTCATTTAATATAGTTCATTTGCTATAAGCTTTCTGATACATAGTAACCTAATTCCTTCGACCATGAGATCATGCTTATCACCATCACCGGAAGGATGCTTTGATGACATCAAACACCACACCGTAACTGGGTGGCTATAAAGGTGGCATTGAGTGTTCGGAAAGTATAGGTTGAGACACATGGATCAAGAGTGGGATTTGTCCATCCATATGACGGATAGATATACTCTGGGCCCTCTCGGTGGAATGTCATCCAATTAGCTTGCAAGCATGTGACTGGCTCACAAGGGATCACATACCACGGGAACGAGAAAAGAGTACTTATCGGTAACGAGGTTGAACTAGGTATGCAGAGATACCGACGATCAAAACCTCGGATAAGTAAACTATCGTGAGACAAAGAGAAATTGGTATTGTATGTAAGTGGTTCATTCAATCGCAAAGTAATCATAGAAATATGTGGGAGCCATATGAATTTCCAGATTCCTCTATTGGTTATTGATCGGAGAAGTGTCTCGATCATGTCCGCATAATTCACGAACCGTAGGGAGACACACTTAAGGATTCGATGTTGTTGAGTAGTTATGGAATGATAAGTAAGAGACCAAATGTTTTTCGGAGTCTCGGATGGGATCCGGAATATCACGAGGAGATCCAGAATGGTCCGGAGAATAAGATTCATATAAGGAAAGTCCTGTTTCGGGGTTGGAGAATGGTTCCGGTGTTTTCATCGGGAATGTTCTAGAAGGTTCCGGAATGTCCGACACTCCGGAGGGGAAGGGTACATGAATGTGTCATATCAAGTTTGAATGATTGCATCATGTACTAGGTGTCATCGCTGAACAAAATAAAGGGTTTAATCAAATCCTAGTTTGAAAAGTCAAACGCCAATTTGAAAAGTCAAACGACTATTTTGTGAAGTGGAGGGGAAGGTGGAAACCGAGTTGGGGAGGAGTTCCTCCCCTCCACTGCCGGCCCACTTGGGATCCGAGTTAGGGAGGGACTCCCCTCCCCTTGGCCGCGCCCTCCCACCTATATAAGGAGGGGCAGGGCTGCCCCTCCTAGACCTACACCTTGCCCCTCTAAACCTAACCCTAGCCGCCGCCGGCCACCATAGCCGCCGCCGCCCTAGGGTTTGCCCAAGCCGCTGACTTGGGGCAATCCCCTTGCCCTAGCTGCCGGCCTAGCTCCCTCTACTTGGTGCCTCTAAACCCTAGATCGCTAAGCCTCTCTCATAGTCCACCATACTCGCTCCGGCTTAAGGCGAAGCCCTGCGAGATCTCCCCTCTACTTCCGGTACCACGCCGTCGTGCTGCCGGAATTGCGAGGAGAGTGCTACAACCTCCGCTACCTGCTGGAACAAGGGAGAGGAAGGTCTTCATCGAGTACCGAACGTGTGACCGACTGCGGGAGCGCTGCTGGAACGCGGCGCCGGAAGGATCGTCTACGCGATCTTGAGATCGGAAAGAGTACGACTACATCACCCACAAGAATCTGCTCTCGTTAACTGCTTTGGAATCTTCGAGGGTGAGTTCCTCTATCGACTCGTTGCTACAATCTAGTAGATAGATCTTGGCTTGTTTGTTTGCATGCGGTAGAAATTTTTTGTTTTCCATGCTACGAACCCCTACAGTGGTATCAGAGCCGTGTCTATATGTAGATCTGTTGCACGAGTAGAACACAATGGTCATTGTGGGCGTTGATGCTTTTGTTGTCGATTGCTCCTTGTGTACTTTGCATCTTGCGGGATGGTGGGATGAAGCGGCCCGGGCTAACCTTACATGACATCGTTCATGAGACTTGCTCCACACTTGACATGCAACTTGTATTGCATAAGTGGCTTTGCGGGTGCCTGTTTCTCCCAACATAGTTAAGATTCAATTTACAGCGGGTGATTGACAATACTAGTATCAATGTTGTGGTTCTTGTTCGTAAGTTAGAACGGCACTTATTGAAAGCCCCAAACCATGTAAAATATGCAAAGAAAATTAGAGGCGTCTAACTTTGTTTTGCAGGGGTGTGCTGTGATGTGATATGGCCATGATTGTGATTATATTTGATGTATGCAATGTTCCTTATTGTAAGTTGGCAACTGGCAGGAGCCATATGGTTGTCTTTAAATTCTTTTAAGACCCGTGTCTCTATTCAAAGTAGTTGTAATAGTTGAAGCTGGTGGACGACAACCATGGAGCGGCGTCATTGACCTTGATGCAATGCCGGTGATGATGGAGATCATGTCTGTGCTTGAAGATGGAGATCGGAAGCACAAAGAAGAAAGGTCATATCATATCACATATTATGAATTGCATGTGATGTTAATCCTTTTATGCATCTTGTATTGCTTAGTTCACGACGATAGCATTATAAGATGATCCCTCAAGCACACAATTTCAAGTTTAAAGTGTTCATCCTTAGTAAGTACCGTTGCTAAAGCTCGTTGTTTCGAAGCACCACGTGATGATCGGGTGTGTTAGATTCTGCGAGTGTATACAACATGAGCAAGCCAGATTTGCTCGTGCGGAAGCTAAGGTTTGATATTGACGAGCCTAGCATGTACAGACATGGTCTCGGAACACGGATCACCGAAAGGTAAAGCATGAGTCATATAGTAGATATGATGAACATGTTGATTGTTCGCCATTGAAGCTACATCAACTCTCGTGATGATCGGTTTTGATGTGGTGGATTTGGTTCGTGTGATCACTAAAACAATGTGAGGGATATTGTTTTGAGTGGGAGTTCAACGACAATATGATTAAAAGTTGAACACTATTTATCATAAATTAAATCAAAGTGAATTTGTATAGTTGTTGTAGGAATTGGAATCCGTTTACCACCTTGCGCTTAGTTTTAAATGAGATGATAGAACTATAGAATTCTGGTTAGTTACTTTACGAACTGGTATCGTATTGTTTTGAAGTGTTAATCTAAAGTTTAAAAGTCCTATTGCAAACTTTCAGTAAAGTTCCGGTTACTCCATGAAGTTTAATAATTGGTATTAAAATCGAGAGTGACAATTCCAAGAGTTAGTGTATGAGTATCATGTTTGTCTCCTTGATTCTTGATATTCAAATAATTGTCTTAATATCAAGGTTATCTAGGATCTGAAAGAGTTGGTTCAAAAACCATGATGTATGGAAGATATTTTGATATCTGAAACAAAGTTTTGGTTGCAACATGATAGAGTATAATATGGCAAAAGTCATGTTCTCATATTTGATGAGAATTTGCAAAAGATTGGGGACACTAGTTGTCCTAATCCTCCAAAAGGTTTTGGAGAGCAATATTATACTCGCGATTCACCGTTATAAGCTAAAGTAGCTTGATCATTAATAATTCCATGAGAAGGATGAATATTTGATGTAGGTAAAATGTTTACTACATCAAGAGATTACTAAAGAAAGGAATTTGAAAGAACACCAAACATTTGATGATGGTAATCTACTTCAAAAGTGCAAGTCCAAAAACATTGGTATTTAACTATACACGCTTTGGACTATGTGTCATGTGTATGGCTCCACTATTGATGTTAATAGATTCTTTCAAACAGAAAAAGAAATACTGAAAGAGAATCTCATAAATATATGGCAGAAAAGAAAAGACTAGAATTGTTCAGTTTGGGTATATAAAGGATATACGTGTTATGGCTATATTCTTTGCTTCTTAAACAATGTGTTTCTTAAGTATTTGTTACTGAATTTGTTGGTATGAATCGTCATACGAAACAACAGAATTCATGAACTACAATGGCCTAAGTAACTAGCAAAAGAACATGTGATGATGTTCATCGAGAACAAATAAAGGGTTATTGTGTTGCTCGTTAATAGCTTGCCTTCAAGATTTGTTTTATCAGGTATTATGAGAACAAAAGGGTTGTTCAATTAATTGCTGTAATCCATAAAAGATGGATGATTCACAAATCTCGTTGGAGAAATCACATCCATAAAACTAGTGCTAAAAATGTCGAAAGACAAATTGATTGAAAGATCACTTATGAAGTGACATTGCCGTTTAAATTATATTGGAAAGAAAACATGAAGAAACTCCATGTGGATGGAATTTTGGAGTCTTTGAATTTTGATCAAATGACGCTTGTGAAACTTTCCTAGAGATAATTAAAACTTTGTTCATAGGCCAAAAGGGAACGAATGACTAGCTTATTGGAACTTGTACATATTGTTGTATGAAGTCCATTATGTGTAGTCAAGAGCGATGGATTTCAACTTCATATGCTTCCTCTGAAAGTTTGAGTGAATATATGAATATTTACTTAATAAGGATGAAGTATGAAACAATTGAAAAGTTCAAAGATTTTCAAGATGAAGTGCAAAATCATTGTAACAAGAATATAAATAGTTTATGATAAGATCATAAAGGAAGATATTTGAGTTACGAGTTTAGCATAATACCTAAGATTTAAGGAATCGTTCCGTGGATTTGCATTTCCCGAAACACCATAAGAGTATGGAGCGTTCGAGATATGTAATTAAACCTTGTTTGACATGGTAAGATCAAAGGTATAATTCATAAAACTGTCATTATATTTTAAGATTAAAAGCTTTAGAGACTACCGTTTTTCCACTGAAAAGAGCTCCATCATAATCCGTTGAATTGACACCATATAAAGTTATGGTTTGGGATAAAACCCAAGTTGTCCTTTCTTAAACATTGGTATGGTATGCATAAGAAAGATGTTTGCAACCAAAGTCGGATGAACCTATCTTTGTATGTTATTTTGAATAACTGTTCCTCCATAACATCGGAGACAAAAATGTTTGTCGCTTAGAACGTCAAGTTTCTTTAAGAAGGAATGTTTTGTGGGAGGACAATAGAACTTTGATAAGGTTAAAAGAACCTTAGCTATATGTGCAGAGTTGCGCAGCGCCGAAAAGTGTTCCGGAGGCAGCAACAATGCTCATGG
The DNA here is from genome assembly GCA_916181665.1 of Avena sativa. Classification (NCBI taxonomy): domain Eukaryota; kingdom Viridiplantae; phylum Streptophyta; class Magnoliopsida; order Poales; family Poaceae; genus Avena; species Avena sativa. Next base: position 251,393,133 of record OV702296.1, read on the forward strand.
CTCACGTGCCTCAAAGGTTGTGGTTACGGAGATCTAAGTTCCTATTAAAACAAGTAGGTCGGGTAAACAATCAAATACCAAGATTTGAGAGTTAAATCATTATTTGACAATAATGATCCGACTACATGCAAAGAAGCGATGATGGGCCCTGACTCCGTCAAATGGCTTGAAGCCATAAAATCCGTGATAGTTCCATATACGAGAGATCAAGCTTTGAACTTGAAAGACCCTCTGGAAAGGTACAAGACCTTACAGTCGTATTTGGATCTATAAAGAAATAGACATGGATGTCTCACATCTATGAAATTATCGACATGTCAGAAAGAGTTCACGACAATGTTCAAAGAATTGACTATGACAAGATCTGATCTTTCATTAAGCGATATTTAGTCTAGACGGATTAATGTAGCAACCACGACATATAATTTTGTTATATGTTGAATAAACAAAACAAGTTCTTCTAATAGAATGGTTACCAAGGACGTGTGCATGACACGGTCCAAAGGGTTTTGTTAATTCAAAGGATGCTAAAAGCATATGCAAACTTCAATAGTTGAAGTAAGCATCGCGGAGTTGGAATCTTCACCATGATGAAATTGTTAAAAGAGTTTAATTTCACCGGAGACAATGAAGATGCTTGCATTTGCAAGAAATTAAGTGGGAGCGCTAAGACATGTTTCTAATACATTATGTGGAAGACATATTGTTGATTGGAAATAATGTATCTTTTATTAACACAGGATAAGAATTTCATCTCGATGAAAGACATAGACAAAACCCAAATATTTGGCATCAATAGACGCTAATATGGTTGTGCCGAAAGTACATAGATGATATATTGAATGAGTTCAATATAGAAACTACAAGAAAGGTTCTTGTCGCACAGAAAGGATTGAATAAGTTCAACATTGATGATATATTCTAGTGTATTTACACTTGATAAGTGAAACAAAGATTCAAGTATAGATTGATACTTGATGTATGAAATCACAAAGAGTATTTATATCAATCATGTTAGTGATATGTACAAATCCAGATATGTCCTATGCTCTAAATGTTATGAGCATGTACCAGAATGATTCATAAGATGATTATTGGACGATAGTAAAGATATTCTTATGATCTTGCAAAAGAACTAAGAATATATTATTTTGTAGAAGTGACAAATAGATGGTTAGTTCATTGTAAATGAATTACATTGATACTAGTTTTGTCACAAAGTACAAATTAAGTTTATCTCAATCTAAACTAAGGGTGGCACGATATGATGGAATGAGAGTTCCATAATGAATTTGGATGAGTTCCAAAGTTAAGACATTGTGACAGATACTACAACAAAAGGCTAAGTATATAACTGCTATTATAGCAGCAAAAGAGGGCATTTGTGTCAAGTAGTTTGTTATCAAACTAGGTGCAGTTCACGGCAGGGATAAATACTATGAAGATATATTGTACGACAATATTATCAACATGTTTTAACCCCAAAGAACTAAAGGTCACACCAAAGGACCAAATTTGTACAAAGCCATCTCATTAGAGAATGAGTGATGCGTAGAGACGCAAAGACATGCAATTACACACGGACCTGGAAGTGTCAGATCCGGAGATCAGTTGACCACTAGCAATCGTGTACATACGACACCAGAAAGCCATAGGTGTTGAATACACAAAGGTTTGAAACTAGATTATTGACTCTAGTGCAAGTGGGAGACTGTTGGAGATATGCCCAAGAGGCAATAATAAAGTGGTTATTATCATATCTTCATACTTATGATAAATGTTTACATACCATGCTATAATTGTATTAACCGGAAACATTAATACTTGTGTGATTTGTAAACATAAAAGAGTCCCCAGTAAAGCCTCTTGTTAAACTAGCTTGTTGGTTAATATATGATCATGGTTTCCTGATCATGAACATAGAGATGTTATTAACAACAGGGTCATATCATTAGGGGAATGATGTGATGGACATACTCCTATAGTTAAGCGTAGCATAAAGATCAAGTCATTTAATATAGTTCATTTGCTATAAGCTTTCTGATACATAGTAACCTAATTCCTTTGACCATGAGATCATGCTTATCACCATCACCGGAAGGATGCTTTGATGACATCAAACACCACACCGTAACTGGGTGGCTATAAAGGTGGCATTGAGTGTTTGGAAAGTATGGGTTGAGACACATGGATCAAGAGTGGGATTTGTCCATCCATATGACGGATAGATATACTCTGGGCCCTCTCGGTGGAATGTCATCCAATTAGCTTGCAAGCATGTGACTGGCTCACAAGGGATCACATACCACGGGAACGAGAAAAGAGTACTTATCGGTAACGAGGTTGAACTAGGTATGCAGAGATACCGACGATCAAAACCTCAGATAAGTAAACTATCGTGAGACAAAGGGAAATTGGTATCGTATGTAAGTGGTTCATTCGATCGCAAAGTAATCATAGAAATATGTGGGAGCCATATGAATTTCCAGATTCCTCTATTGGTTATTGATCGGAGAAGTGTCTCGATCATGTCTGCATAATTCACGAACCGTAGGGAGACACACTTAAGGATTCGATGTTGTTGAGTAGTTATGGAATGATGAGTAAGAGACCAAATGTTGTTCGGAGTCTTGATGGGATCCGGGATATCATGAGGAGATCCGGAATGGTCCGGAGAATAAGATTCATATAAGGAAAGTCCTGTTTCGGGGTTGAAGAATGGTTTTAGTGTTTTCATCGGGAATGTTCTAGAAGGTTCCGGAATGTCCGGCACTCCGGAGGGGAAGGGTACATGAATGTGTCATATCAAGTTTGAATGATTGCATCATGTACTAGGTGTCATCGCTGAACAAAATAAAGGGTTTAATCAAATCCTAGTTTGAAAAGTCAAACGCCAATTTGAAAAGTCAAACGACTATTTTGTGAAGTGGAGGGGAAGGTGGAAACCGAGTTGGGGAGGAGTTCCTCCCCTCCACCGTCGGCCCACTTGGGATCCGAGTTGGGGAGGGACTCCCCTCCCCTTGGCCACGCCCTCCCACCTATATAAGGAGGGGCAGGGCTGCCCCTCCTAGACCTACACCTTGCCCCTCTAAACCTAACCCTAGCCGCCGCCGGCCACCATAGCCGCCGCCCTAGGGTTTGCCCAAGCCGCCGACTTGGGGCAATCCCCTTGCCCCAGCCGCCGGCCTAGCTCCCTCTACTTGGTGCCTCTAAACCCTAGATCACCAAGCCTCTCTCATAGTCCACCATACTCGCTCTGGCTTAAGGCGAAGCCCTGCGAGATCTCCCCTCTACTTCCGGTACCACGCCGTCATGCTGGCGGAATCGCGAGGAGAGTGCTCGCTGCCTGCTGGAACAAGGGAGAGGAAGCTCTTCATCGAGTACCGAACGTGTGACCGACTGCGGGAGCGCTGCTGGAACGCGGCGCCGGAAGGATCGTCTACGCGATCTTGAGATCGAAAAGAGTACGACTACATCACCCACGAGAATCTGCTCTCGTTAACCGCTTTGGAATCTTCGAGGGTGAGTTCCTCTATCGACTCGTTGCTACAATCTAGTAGATAGATCTTGGCTTGTTTGTTTGCATGCGGTAGAAATTTTTTGTTTTCCATGCTACGAACCCCTACAATTCCATAGCTCCTATTTCGAGTTACAAATATTAGCAACTGAACCAGTATCAAATACCCAGGCACTACAACGAGGGCTAGTAAGGAAAACATCAATAACATGTATATCAAATATACCTTTGATGGTGCCAGCCTTCTTGTCCGCTAAGTACTTCAGACAGTTGCGCTTCCAGTGACCCTTGTCCTTGCAATAGAAGCACTCAGTGTCCGGCTTAGGTCCAGACTTGAGCTTCTTCTCAGCAGGGGCAACGCGCTTGCCGATGCCTTTCTTGAAGGGCTTCTTTGCACCCTTACCTTTCTTAAAGCCGAGGGGCTTGTTGACCATCAACACATGATTATCTTTCTTGATGTCCACCTCTGTAGCTTTCAGCTTAGCGAAGAGCTCAGTGATCGTATCAGTGGAACCAATCTGATTATGAGTAACTACAAAACCTTTGTAGCTAGGAGGGAGTGTAGCCCGACATCTTTATGGCGTGCTCACTAACGGAACTCCCTTCCTCCATCTTGCAGTTAAAGAATTTCTCAGAGATCTCATATCTCTCAGAACGGTCCTGAGTCTGAAACATAGTTTTTAGTTCCTCAAGAATCTCAAAGGTCCCAGGGAAATCCTCAAAATGATTTTGAAGGTCCGATTCCATAGCAAACAACATGGTTCTCTTAATCACACCATAATCATCTTTGCGCGACTGATAAACAGCTTTCTCATCAGCCGACGCATCTACAGCAGGGGCGTCACCTAGCGCTTTCTCAAGGACATAGTCCTTTTGTCCGCCAGCGAGAATGATTCTCATATTGCGGAACAAGTTGGTGAAGTTAGACCCATTGTTCTTAAGCTTTTCTTTCTCAGCAAAAACGTTGAAGTTGAAGTTGGACTTAGCCATTTGATCTACAAAAATTGCAAGTACCATTTAGACTATGTTCATGATAAGTAGTTCAACTTAATCAAATTACTAGATGAACTCCCACTAAATTCAACATCCCTCAAGTTGTTTAGTGAACATGATCCAAATTCACCACACCTAATCCGATCTTCACGAGAAGAGATGTGGTTTCAATGGTGGACAACGAAGTGTCGATCATATCATTCATATGACTCATGCTTAACCTTTCGGTTCATGTGTTCCGAGGCCATGTCTGTACATGCTAGGCTCGTCAAGTCAAACCCAAGTATTTCCGCGTGTGCAAAACTGGCTTGCACCCGTTGTATGTGAACATAGAGTTTATAGCACCCGATCATCACGTGATGCTTCAACACGACGAACTTTCACAACGGTGCATACATGGGGAGAACACAGTTTTATCTTGATCTTTAAGTGAGGAATCATCTTATAATGCTACCATCGCGATCTAAGCATAATAAGATACATAAAAGGATAAACATCACATGCATATAACTTTATGTGACATGGTATAGCCAATCTTCGCGCAATGATCTCCATCTTGTGCGTGCCAGCATGATCTCCATCACTCCACCATGATTGCCTCCACCACAAATAGCAACTACAACTATTGCTAACTACTTAGCGATAAAGCAAAGCTATTACATGGCGTATAAGAAGTTGACACACAGGTCATACACAATTATAAATACAACCATATGGCTCCTGTCGGTTGTGTACTCATCGACATGCAAGTCGTGAAACATTACAAAACATGATCATTGCATACAACATACACATCACATCTTGGGCCATACCATATCACAGAAAACACTCCCTGCAAAAACAAGTTAGACGCCTCTACTTTGTTGTTGCATGTTTTACGTGGCTCATGGGAGTAACAATGTAACATCCCAAAAATACCAAACTTAGATCAACAAACACTAATCATCAAGTTTAGGGTTAACAAAAACTTTTCTAAATCAACTCATGAATGCATGTATATGTGTATGCATGAATTTTGAATTTCTTTAAAAACCACCTTGTTTGTGTGATCCATTATTTGTAAAATGTTTCTTAGGTGAAAAGAACATCATCTAAAACATTCCCCACACTTTTCCTAAAGACAAGTAAATCAAAACAAATATATTAAGTGAATGGTCATTTTGACCAATTTAACTCCCATGCCTACTTTGGCTGTCTCAAACTTTCAGAACCTAACAGAAACTTTTCTGGATCTTTGCACCCCTTGAATGTACTCATAACAAGGTATCAAGGCCCACTTTGTGATCATCCAGAAAATTTCAAATGCATAGTTTAAATGACAATTCAAAATTGAATCTTCTTCATATGGGAAGATCCCACTTTTTCAAAACCCACTCAAACAAGCTCAACTTTCAAAACCCAAGCATATGTAGACTCACCAGGACCAATCTAGCAAACTCACCAAAATTCATTTCAAAATTCAAAACTTGAGTTCATGCGGCCATTTCATCAAACAGGTTGCAGACACAAATCAAACAAAACCACAAACACTATAGTGTGCAGTGATTCTTGCCTAACTTGTTCCCTAGTTAGCTCACACACAGCTCAGTAGATCATCTAGAAAGATTAGCCCAACACTAGCACCCCTGTGAGCTTGCCATTGCCATTAATGGTGAACAGCCGAGCACCCCCATGTCACCCCATTGTGGACAGCAAGCTAGGAGCAGCAGCAAGCCTAGCCAGCATGTCTGGGAGGCAGCCCACCGGCCACCGCCACTGCCTGTCCTAGCCGCGAGCGTTGCCAAGCCATGGACCACGCGCACAAGCCGCGCCTAGACCATGCCGAGCGTGCGCCAGAGCGCCACCCGCGACCAGCGTCCACAGACCGCGCGCCGCCCTCGCCGCGTGCACACACGATCACCACCGACCCAGGAGACCGCCAGACATCCCCGTTTGCCGCCTCGTGCCATACAGCCACCGCCCGCCGTCGAAGACGCCGCCTCTGCCGCGCAGAGCACCGGCTGTTCCAGACCAAACCACACCGCCCCATGCCCCGCGACCATGCCTTTGAGAATCGCCAGGAGACACAGCACCGTCCCCTACCCTTGCCCATGCCATTAGCCGCCTGTAACGTCGCCCCCGACGAGCTCACCTTGCGCCCTGACGGTCGCTTCGCTCGACTATAAATAGAGGCCACCCTCGCACAAATTCATCACACCATCTCACTCCCCTCTCCCCATTGACCGTGCCACAACATCCTCAGAGCAAGGCGAGCACCACCTTGCCGGAATTTCACCGGAGCTCGCCGCCTCTAGAGAAGAAGGGAGCCAGCGATTGGAGCCACCCCAGGAGCTGCCGCGACCACCCCTGAGTTCGCCGTCGTCGACTTCGTCGTTCGCCCGCCTCGCCGACCCTCGCCCGTACCCCGGTGAGCCCCCAGCACCCCTCACTGGCCGCGCTAGGTTTCATTCTCACCGGAGCTGTCTCGCGTCGACGATGACCCACAGCCGTTGGATTAGAACTAGATCGAACGATCCACATCGCCCCATACCGCTTCGCCCAGCCCCGTGTCACTGACGAGTGGGGACACCCACTTACGCAGCCCGCGGGAGCACTGCGCTTAGCAGGCCGGCCCGTTAGAATTTCCCGCGCAGCCCAGCAATTCAAATTTAACCTTTTCTATTTCTTTTCAAACACACTTCTGTATCCAACTTTAAAAATCAATCCAGATCGATTCAGTGCACCAAATTGGATGAAACCAATTTTGTTGGAAAGGTCTGTGAATGCTTAATCCAAGCCTGTTGGATTCAAGTCATTTGGATCAGTAGATCACCCATGGAAAAAATAACAAGGCAGAAGCTTTTCTGCATTCAAACATTTTTCAAATTTAAACCATAAAAGCTTTTGAGTTGATTCCAACTCTCAAAAATCACATTTAACCATACCTTTCAAAATATATAAAAATATATAGGTTTACTTGCAGAAATAATGTTCAAGGAATAAAAGAATGCTTCATAAGCATTTCTAGCCACTTTAATTAATTAAAATAAAAAGGTAAAACCTTATTAAATTGTGACACCATTTTAAATCACATTCCCATGGACTACAATATGTGGTGATGACATGTGTCAACATGATCCCATGTTTAGTTTGGAGAATATTAAATCTTAAGTAGTTTCTCAATGAGTAGAAATTACTTTTCTAAAATAAAAAGATTTAAACCAAGCCTTAACCTTGTAATGTTAGAGATGATGCTAGATCATCTATAGGACCCTTGTGTGTGATGATTGCAAGTAGTTAAGTATTGTTTGGTGATTTTGTACCTCGTATTTACTCATAGACGCTAGTACTGACCAAGGATACGAGGAGGAAGGAGGATACTACGAAGAGGAAGCGGAGGAGAACTTCAACCACTGCTCTGCACAAGGCAAGCTAACACTTGCAAGATACTATACCTATGCAAGCTTATATTGACATTGAAGCAAGCTAGTAGCTATGACTACTAGTGAATGTGCAAGCTAACACTTGCAAGATACCCTATTGTTGCCACAAACCCATACTTGTGATATGAATACTATATGCCTTAAGCATATGTGATCATACCCACTTGATAAACCAATCCTAGTTTTATGGCAAGCTTCTTACTTTATTTCTTTATCAAAGCTTACCTAGAGTCTACCTAAGAGTTTGGTAGATATTAGACAGTTGTGCTCAAGGTTGCCTAAAGAGCATAAAATTTGGCCTAAGCTAGAAACCTTGATCTCAGCCTAAGGATAAGGTTAGACTTAGTGAAACTCCACTAGTACCACCCCTCATCATTATTACCCCCACCTGTAGATGCTAGTGCTAAGCATAAAACTTGATCAACTTTAGATGGGATCAACTTGTGGAAAAATGGTTATGAAAACCTTGGAATGATGGATCATTCTATTGAAATGTTTTGGACATGTGTTTCCAAACACTTGATGGTTTGGTGATGAAAATGTTGAGGCATGAGCCTTAGCCCTTTATAAAACTGATGGTTGTCTGGATGCGATACCATTCCAATTTTATCGTACAACCACAATACCCGAATATTGGGTAGGGCTTGACTGGAAACTTATATACCTTAGTATTAGTTCCCTCACGGCCAAGGTCTGAGCTGAGGCTACCTTGTGAAGATTGTCCACCTGTGCAGTACCCAAGATGACAGTGGTCATGGTTGGGAGGCCAAACTCACAGGAGAGGTGCTGATACTAGGGAGTGTAATTGAAAGGTTAGGATTGATTATCCGCATACTAAGTATGGTGAATTCAGGATTTGTTCCTGATGGATGTATCGAATGTTGTGGTGAAAGTGTACAATCTCTGCAGAGTGTCAAACTATTCGAATAGCCGCGTCCGCGGTTATGGACAGTTGGAGTGGCCATACTGTTCCCCGTCAGACCCTTTAAAAATGACTTGTGAAATGAATTGAGACTTTGACTTGACCACAACAGAGTTGTGACCTGAATTACAAGATCCCACTTAGGAGTTATAAAATTGTGACTAGCTTTGGAACTTAGTAAAGATAAACCTGGCTTTTTGCAAAACAACCCTAGAGCCTAGTGTCCTATTATCCAAAAACCCCTTACCTATTAGTATTAGTTTGCGAGTACTTAAAGAGTACTCATGGCTTTGTCCCTGGCTATTCCCATGGCCAGACTATGAAGAGGAGTACCTGGAGGATGGACCCCAGGAAGGTTACGACAACTAGGATCATCTCCCATCGTCAGCATTACCTGTGACCCCGAAGATGGAGCTTCGCCCACGCTACCGTTATTATTACGTATGCCGCTGCTTGATGTTGTATTAAGAACTGGATCATGAGATCCCTATTTGTGTAAGAACTTATGTATCGTTTGTAATGGATGAAGTACTATGGTATCCAATTCTGTTATGTCTCGCAAAAATGGTAATCCTGGGATTGCGATGTATGGCATAACAGGCATCTAGGATTGAAAATCAGGGTGTTGACAAGTTGGTATCAGAGCCATCCTGACCATAGGAGACCCTAGTTAGGTTGCCGTTGAACCAAAAACTTAGTTTCAAAAACCAAAGAAAACAAATATTTACAAAACCTATTCTCATTCTTATCTCTTTAATTCTTCCATAAAACCTCATGTTGCTCAAAAACTCTTGCAAAATAGATAAAATTTTGACACACTTGATCACTCTGCTAATCTACTCATCCTCTATTTTTATAGATGGACGTGAAGTACAACAAGTTTTATCAACTTGGGAATGGAGGAGACCTTATCTTTGAGAGGGATCTGGATCAGCTTTCAGAACTTCTGGAGCGTCCACACCCCGAGTTCTTCGGAGCTCAGCTCAATGATCAAGGAGGAGAAGATCTGTAGTGGCTAATTGTTGCGAGTCTCCGAGGAAAGATTGAACCTCCCACTGCGGAAGGAATTCAGTTTACCTTAAGAGAGAACAACTGGCTCGATGGACTTGCCAGAGCAATGCAGGAATCTCTCTCCCGTCTATGTGGGCAGAGCATCAATCAGATCAAGGGTACTCGCTTTGAGTTTTTCCCAAGACATGATGCAAATGGACAACCACTGGAAGCCCCATACCACCCCGAGCTGAAGACTCAATTGGACCACCTTAGCTTCATGATGTATGACCGTCAGCAGGAGTGGGACAACTGTCGTGACTGTTGCAACCACAAGTCTGCCATCATCAAGACGAAGGATCAGACCATCGCCATGCTAGCAAAGGATCGCAAGTCTCGTCGTCAGCTCGACAAGAAGGAGCGCATTATTGCCCGTCTTCGCCATCACATCTCATCTCTGGAAGAGACCATCCACGAGAGAGACATGCAGTTGGAGGAAAGGGAGAATGCCGGAGAAGATCTTCGTGGAGACCCCTACTCCTATCTCAGCGATGACGATGATTTTCTGGAGGATCAGGCCATGGACTTCTTCACCGATGAGGATGATTTCTCCTTCATCGATGACGATGAAGATGATGAAGCCACAGACTTCGAGGGGTAGTAGCACTGAGCACTAGCGTAGTGAGTAGTAGTCGGTCCCACTGTATCGTAGATTCCAGAATGGTTCTTAAAACCATCTGTTTTCCTTTGTTGTGGTGTGTGTTGTACTGTGTGCTATGAGTGAATGAATGAAAAAGCAAGTTGCTAGAAAAGCCTGAGTCAAACTCTAAAAACTTTTCAAAGACCCAAAACCTTAGAAATTTCCCTCTTTTCTCATGATCTATATCAATCTTCAGATGCCACGTGGAGGAAGTGGTTCAGCCCCGGACCCGATGTTGCAGATTCTGCAAATGTTGACCTCTGACCGCGAAGCTGAAAGAGCGGAATGTCAAGCCAACCTAGCCACTGTGCAACAGATAGCCCAGCTAGCCCATAACAACCAGGGCCACGGAAATCAGGACAACCACGGATCTAAGCTCAAAAATTTCCAGAATACCAACCCACCCGTTTTCACCAAGTCAGAAGAACCCCTAGACGCCGATGATTGGCTGCAAACCATGGAAAATAACTTAGAAGTAGCCGGAGTGGAAGCCAACGAGAAAGTCTTGTTCGCCACCCATTATCTAGCCGGAGATGCCAGTGCATGGTGGAACAGTGTGCGTGCAATGACCGGAGGCCAAATGATGACCTGGGAGGAATTCAAGGTCAAGTTTAGCAGAACCCATGTGCCACCAGGTTTGATTAAGAGAATGAGAGACGAGTTCAGAGAGTTGAAACAAGGGAGGATGACTGTAGTGGAATACCGTGAAATTTTTTTGTCATTAGCTAGGTATGCCCCGGACGAGATAGACACCGAAGCCAAGAAGAAAGAAAGATTCCTGAATGGTCTGCATGACGAGATGCAGACGGTGTTAGTCAATATCCCCTTTGCTGATATTGAAGCCCTTGTCGATTCAGCCATCCAGATGGAAGGAAAGATCAACCAGGCCAATGAAAACCGCAAGCATCGTATGATGCATCAACCAGGAACCCATCAGACCCCAAAGTATCGCCCCAACCCATCTCCAGGATTTGCCCCAAGAACCAATAGACCCCCTATGACCCGTCCAACCTACCCCAACCGTGGAAACCCTAGAACCGGAGGAAATCACAACAACCCCGGCAACTCTAGCAATTTCACCCGTGCCCCACCCAAGTTCAACACCAACAATGCTACCACCAACCTCAACACTGCCCCAAGGACTGGAAGCAATGTTGTGCCTATCACAGCCAAGGACAAGTCACAAGTGACCTGTTATGACTGTGGAAATAAAGGCCACTATTCCAACGAGTGTCCCAACAAGAAGAATGCTACAACCCCTAATACCAATGTCCCAGCTCAGCAGCAGCGTCGTGTCCAGCCAGGGAGAAGATTTGCCCCAGGGAATTCACTCAACCGCAATGGCCGTCTTTTTCTCATGCATGCTGAAGAAGCTCAGGAAGCGCCAGACGTCGTGCTGGGTATGTTTTCTGTTAATTCAGTACTTGCAAGAGTGTTGTTTGATTCTGGTGCATCGCATTCATTTGTCACCGAAGAATTTGCTTGCACTAGTAAAATTCAACCAACCAAATTGAAGCATGTGATGATTGTACAAATCCCCGGATCAACCACCAAGGCTAGGCAAATTTGCAAAGCCGTCCCTATCCGAATCCATGGCATAGATTTTTATGCTAATCTAATAGTACTCGGAACTAAAGGTTTGGAAGTAGTACTAGGAATGGATTGGATGTCCAAGCATAAAGGATTGATTGACTGTGCCAAGAAAGCCATCACCATGACCAGTACCACCGGAATATCAGTCGAGCATATATCTGAAACCTTACCTCACCAATTCAAGTGTAACAAGAGTCTAGCCCAACCTACCATTGACCAAGTTCGGATAGTCTGCGAATACCTCGATGTATTTTCAGATGTTTTGCCCGGTATGCCCCCAGATTGGGATATCGAGTTTATCATCGAACTAATCCCCGGAACAGGACCCATAGCCTAGAGACCCTATAGTATGAACCCGTCGGAACTAGAAGAACTGAAGAAGCAACTGGATTCCATGCTCGAAATTGGACTAATTCAACCAAGCGCGTCCCCATGAAGATCACCTGTCTTGTTTGTGGACAAGAAAGATGGAGGTAACCGTCTGTGTACGGATTATCAGAAGTAGAATGATGTCACCATCAAGAACAAGTACCCTTTGCCCAAGATAGAAGATTTGTTTGATCAGTTGACTGGTGCCCAAGTGTTTTCTAAGATTGATCTTAGAACTGGCTATCATCAACTCAAAATTCGTGCAGAGGATATTCCAAAGACTGCCTTTACCACCAGATTTGGATTGTATGAGTATACAGTCATGTCTTTTGGATTAACCAATGCCCCCGCTTATTTCATGAACCTCATGAATAAGATTTTTATGGACTTCCTGGATAAGTTTGTCGTTGTTTTCATCGATGACATACTAATTTATTCCAAATCAGAAGAAGAACATGAGCTACACCTAAGGACCATTCTTGGAACCCTTAGAGAGCATCAGTTGTATGCAAAGTTTAGCAAATGTGAATTCTGGTTACAGGAGGTAGGATTCCTCGGTCACATTGTGTCAGCCGGAGGAATTGCCGTTGACCCTGCCAAAGTTAAAGATGTAGAAGATTGGCAAGCCCCAACCACTCAAACCCAAGTTCGTGCTTTTCTCGGATTGGCGGGATATTACCGCAAATTCATAGAAGGATTCTCGAGTATCGCCCGACCCATGACCCAATTGCTGAAGAAGTACAAGAAGTTTGAATGGACTGACAAATGTGAAGCGAGTTTTCAAGAACTCAAGAGGAGATTGATTTCAGCCCCATCTTGATTATGCCGAATATCACGAAGCTCTTCGATGTGTATTGTGACGCATCCAAGATTGGTCTTGGATGTGTGCTAATGCAAGAAGGCAAAGTTATATCTTATCTATCGCGACAATTGAAGCAACATGAACAAAATTACCCAACCCATGACCTCGAACTCGCAGCCGTAGTTCTAGCCCTGAAGACATGGAGACATTACCTAATGGGAAATCGTTGTGAGATTTATTCGGATCACAAGCGCCTAAAGTATATATTCACTCAGAAGGAGCTGAATATGAGGCAGAGAAGATGGATTGAACTAATCAAGGATTACGACCTGGACATTCACTATCACCCGGGTAAAGCCAATGTGGTAGCCGATGCCCTTAGCAGATTGCTGTGCCGCTTGAACTCCATGATTTTAAAGGAGCAACCAAGTTTGCACAAAGAGATGGAAGATTTTCGAATGGAATTAGTAAGTGAAGGATTTTTGGCTAGCATAGAACTTCAGCCCACTTTGATCAGTCAGATTAAAGAGGCGCAGAAGGGAAATGCTAGTATTGATGGAATCAAGCGTCGTATCGGTACAGGCAAAGTACCCGGATTCACCGAGGACGAAGAAGGAGTTTTGTGGTACAAAGAACGCCTTTGTGTACCATCAGATTTTGAGTTAAAAGAAGTTATCTTGAAGGAGGCTCATGATACTCTTTATTCTATCCATCCCGGAGGAACTAAGATGTATCAAGATTTGAAAGAGCAATTTTGGTGGCATAAGATGAAGAGAGAAATCGGAAGCTATATCGCCAAGTGTGACATATGTCAGCGAGTCAAGGCAGGACATCAAAGACCCGCTGGATTGTTGCAACCTTTGCAAATTCCGGAATGGAAATGGGATTCTGTAGGAATGGACTTATCACTGGACTACCTACTTCTAGTAGGGGAAATGACTCTATCTGGGTCATAGTGGACAGATTGTCCAAAGTCGCCCATTTCTTGCCCGTCAAAACCACCTATCAGAGTTCGAAGCTAGCCGAGTTGTACATCGCTAGAATAGTTAGTTTGCACGGAGTCCCCAAGAATATAGTATCGGATCGAGGAACTCAGTTTACCTCGAGATTCTGGAAGAAAGTCCAAGAAGGTTTAGGAACCCGCCTAGATTTCAGTACCGCGTATCACCCTCAGACCGATGGACAAACAGAGCGAGTAAATCAAATTCTCGAGGATATGCTAAGAGCATGTGTGTTAGAATATGGATCCAAATGGGAAGACAGTCTGCCTTTTGCAGAATTTTCTTACAACAATAGTTACCAAGCCAGTTTGCAAATGGCCCCATTTGAATTCATGTACGGAAGAAAGTGTCGCACCCCTTTAAACTGGTCGGAAGTAGGAGAGAGTCAGATTTTCGGACCCGACATCCGAACGGAGTTTCCAGATCTCTTCAAATCCTAGGTAATCTTTTCGTCCTTTTTCAAATCTCGGGACGAGATTTTGTTTAAGGGGGGAAGGTTTGTAACATCCCAAAAATACCAAACTTAGATCAACAAACACTAATCATCAAGTTTAGGGTTAACAAAAACTTTTCTAAATCAACTCATGAATGCATGTATATGTGTATGCATGAATTTTGAATTTCTTTAAAAACCACCTTGTTTGTGTGATCCATTGCTTGTAAAATGTTTCTTAGGTGAAAAGAACATCATCTAAAACATTCCCCACACTTTTCCTAAAGACAAGTAAATCAAAACAAATATATTAAGTGAATGGTCATTTTGACCAATTTAACTCCCATGCCTACTTTGGCTGTCTCAAACTTTCAGAACCTAACAGAAACTTTTCTGGATCTTTGCACCCCTTGAATGTAATCATAACAAGGTATCAAGGCCCACTTTGTGATCATCCAGAAACTTTCAAATGCATAGTTTAAATGACAATTCAAAATTGAATCTTCTTCATATGGGAAGATCCCACTTTTTCAAAACCCACTCAAACAAGCTCAACTTTCAAAACCCAAGCATCTGCAGACTCACCAGGACCAATCTAGCAAACTCACCGAAATTCATTTCAAAATTCAAAACTTGAGTTCATGCGGCCATTTCATCAAACAGGTTGCAGACACAAATTAAACAAAACCACAAACACTATAGTGTGCAGTGATTCTTGCCTAACTTGTTCCCTAGTTAGCTCACACACAGCTTAGTAGATCATCTAGAAAGATTAGCCCAACGCTAGCACCCCTGTGAGCTTGTCATTGCCATTAATGGTGAACAGCCGAGCACCCCCATGTCACCCCATTGTGGACAGCAAGCTAGGAGCAGCAACAAGCCTAGCCAGCATGTCTGGGAGGCAGCCCACCAGCCACCGCCACTGCCTGTCCCAGCCGCGAGCGTTGCCAAGCCATGGACCACACGCACAAGCCGCGCCCAGACCATGCCGAGCGTGCGCCAGAGCGCCACCCGCGACCAGCGTCCACAGACCGCGTGCCGCCCTCGCCGCGTGCACACACAATCACCACCGACCCAGGAGACCGTCAGACATCCCCGTTTGCCGCCTCGTGCCATACAGCCACCGCCCGCCGTCGAAGACGCTGCCTCTGCCGCGCAGAGCACCGGCCGTTCCAGACCAAACCACACCGCCCCATGCCTCGCGACCATGCCGTTGAGCATCGCCAGGAGACACAGCACCGTCCCCTACCCTTGCCCATGCCATTAGCCGCCTGTAACGTCGCCCCTGACGAGCTCACCTTGCGCCCCGACGGTCGCTTCGCTCGACTATAAATAGAGGCCACCCTCGCACGAATTCATCACACCATCTCACTCCCCTCTCCCCACTGACCGTGCCACACCATCCTCAGAGCAATGCGAGCACCACCTCGCCGGAATTTCACCGGAGCCCGCCGCCTCTGGAGAAGAAGGGAGCCAGCGATTGGAGCCACCCTAGGAGCTGCCGCGACCACCCCTGAGTTCGCCGTCGTCGACTTTGTCGTTCGCCCGCCTCGCCGACCCTCGCCCGTACCCCGGTGAGCCCCCAGCACCCCTCACTGGCCGCGCTAGGTTTCATTCTCGCTGGAGCTGTCTCGCGTCGACGATGACCCACAGCCATTGGATTAGAACTAGATCGAACGATCCACATCGCCCCATACCGCTTCGCCCAGCCCCGTGTCACTGACGAGTGGGGACACCCACTTATGCAGCCCGCGGGAGCACTGCGCTTAGCAGGCCAGCCCGTTAGAATTTCCCGCGCAGCCCAGCAATTCAAATTTAACCTTTTCAATTTATTTTCAAACACACTTCTGTATCCAACTTTAAAAATCAACCCAGATCGATTCAGTGCACCAAATTGGATGAAACCAATTTTGTTGGAAAGGTCTGTGAATGCTTAATCCAAGCCCGTTGGATTCAAGTCATTTGGATCAGTAGATCACCCATGGCAAAAATAACAAGGCAGAAGCTTTTCTGCATTCAAACATTTTTCAAATTTAAACCATAAAAGCTTTTGAGTTGATTCCAACTCTCAAAAATCACATTTAACCATACCTTTCAGAATATATAAAAATATATAGGTTTACTTGCAGAAATAATGTTCAAGGAATAAAAGAATGCTTCATAAGCATTTCTAGCCACTTTAATTAATTAAAATAAAAAGGTAAAACCTTATTAAATTGTGACACCATTTTAAATCACATTCCCATGGACTACAATATGTTGTGATGACATGTGTCAACATGATCCCATGTTTAGTTTGGAGAATATTAAATCTTAAGTAGTTTCTCAATGAGTAGAAATTACTTTTCTAAAATAAAAAGATTTAAACCAAGCCTTAACCTTGTAATGTTAGAGATGATGCTAGATCATCTATAGGACCCTTGTGTGTGATGATTGCAAGTAGTTAAGTAATGTTTGGTGATTTTGTACCTCGTATTTATTCATAGACGCTAGTATCGACCAAGGATACGAGGAGGAAGGAGGATACTACGAAGAGGAAGCCGAGGAGAACTTCAACCACTGCTCTGCACAAGGCAAGCTAACACTTGCAAGATACTATACCTATGCAAGCTTATATTTACATTGAAGCAAGCTAGTTGCTATGACTACCAGTGAATGTGCAAGCTAACACTTGCAAGATACCCTATTGTTGCCACAAACCCATACTTGTGATATGAATACTATATGCCTTAAGCATATGTGATCATACCCACTTGATAAACCAATCCTAGTTTTATGGCAAGCTTCTTACTTTATTTCTTTATCAAAGCTTACTTAGAGTCTACCTAAGAGTTTGGTAGATATTAGACAGTTGTGCTCAAGGTTGCCTAAAGAGCATAAAATTTGGCCTAAGCTAGAAACCTTGATCTCAGCCTAAGGATAAGGTTAGACTTAGTGAAACTCCACTAGTACCACCCCTCATCATTATTACCCCCACCTGTAGATGCTAGTGCTAAGCATAAAACTTGATCAACTTTAGATGGGATCAACTTGTGGAAAAATGGTTATGAAAACCTTGGAATGATGGATCATTCTATTGAAATGATTTGGACATGTGTTTCCAAACACTTGATGGTTTGGTGATGAAAATGTTGAGGTATGAGCCTTAGCCCTTTATAAAACTGATGGTTGTCTGGATGCGATACCATTCCAATTTTATCGTACAACTGCAATACCCGAATACTGGGTAGGGCTTGACTAGAAACTTATATACCTTAGTATTAGTTCCCTCACGGCCAAGGTCTGAGCTGAGGCTACCTTGTGAAGATTGTCCACCTGTGCAGTACCCAAGATGACAGTGGTCATGGTTGGGAGGCCAAACTCACAGGAGAGGTGCTGATACTAGGGAGTGTAATTGAAAGGTTAGGATTGATTATCCGCATACTGAGTATGGTGAATTCAGGATTTGTTCCTGACGGATGTATCAAATGTTGTGGTGAAAGTGTACAATCTCTGCAGAGTGTGAAACTATTCGAATAGCCGCGTCCACGGTTATGGACAGTTGGAGTGGCCATACTGTTCCCCTGTCAGACCCTTTGAAATTGACTTGTGAAATGAATTGAGACTTTGACTTGACCACAACAGAGTTGTGACCTGAATTACAAGATCCCACTTAGGAGTTATAAAATTGTGACTAGCTTTGGAACTTAGTAAAGATAAACCTGGCTTTTTGCAAAACAACCCTAGAGCCTAGTGTCCTATTATCCAAAAACCCCTTACCTATTAGTATTAGTTTGCGAGTACTTAAAGAGTACTCATGGCTTTGTCCCTGGCTATTCCCATGGCCAGACTATGAAGAGGAGTACCTGGAGGATGGACCCCAGGAAGGTTACGACAACTAGGATCATCTCCCATCGTCAGCATTGCCTGTGACCCTGAAGATGGAGCTTCGCCCAAGCTACCGTTATTATTACGTATTCTGCTGCTTGATGTTGTATTAAGAATTGGATCATGAGATCCCTATTTGTGTAAGAACTTATGTATCATTTGTAAGGATGAAGTACTATGGTATCCAATTCTGTTATGTCTCGCAAAAATGGTAATCCTGGGATTGCGATGTATGGCATAACAGGCATCTAGGATTGAAAAATCCGGGTGTTGACGAACAAGCTAAGAACGATTCTTACCTACGGAAAGCCACAACGGTGATATTATGGTTGACAAACTCCGGTGTAAATCCCATGACAACTATAGTGAGAGAAACTGGCATCCACCAGCTGCATGTGTGGAATAAGCCACACGTCAAGTGCGGAGCCGGTCTCGCGAACGAGGTCGCGTAAAGTTGGCCTGGACCACTTCGATTTCAGTATCCCGCGTCATAAGAAGTACACAAACAAGAGGCTTGCAACATAAAACATCAACGCCCTCAACAGGCATGTTGCGTTCTACTCGTGAAACACATCTACGCATAGATCTAGCTCTGATACCACTGAAAGGGTTTTGCAGCATAGTACATCAAAATTTTCTACGGATGCGAACGGGAAAAGCCAAGGTCTAATCTAGGATATGCAAACAACGAGGGGGGATAGATGAGATCTTCATACCCTTGAAGATTCGCACAGCGGAAAGTTCAACGGAACGTGGTTGATGTAGTCGTACTCGCTTCTCCTCCTCGCGATCCGATCCGATCCAACACCGCAAGTGGCGATGCCTCCGAGATATGCACACATGCGGCACCTCGACGTCTCCTCCTTCCTTGGTCCAGCATGTGGGGTGGAGAGATAGGTTGGATCTACAACACGACAGCGTGGTGCAAACGGTGGAGAGTTTCTGCGGCAGGGCTTTGCCTACGCGCAGTCGGGAGGGAGAGAGAGAGGAGGGCAGCAGGGCGACTAGGGCTTGAGGAGGTGTAGGGGGAGGGTTCGCCCCCAGCCCTCTTTATATAGAGGGGTGGGCGGATGCACCTTGCCCCTCCTCCAAGCCTAGGGCCAGCGACCAAGGAGGGAGGAGTGGGGGGGGCAAGTTCCCCCCTTCTAGAAGCTTCCCCTAGGGTTTCCCCTAGGGCTTGGCCGGCTGGGCCTATGGGGGCATGTGCCCCTGGCCCAATGCAGCCAGGGCACTCCCTCGTAGGCCCACGCCCCCTCCCGACAAGTGGGGCCACGTTGGTCCCACTCCGGAAGGTTCTAGAAGCTTCGGGTACAATACCGAACAATCCGAAACAATTCTGAACTCCAAAAAATGCTTTGCCTTATATGAATCTTATTCTCCGGACCATTCAGGAACCTCTCGTGACGTCCTGGATCTCATCCGAGACTCCGAACAAAAACTCATAAACCAATTATCCATTCTATCCTAGCGTCGAGACATGTTAAGTGTGTGACCCTTCGGGTTCGAGAATATGCAGACATGATCTTCTATCAATAATCAACAGCGGGGTCTGGAAACCCATATTGACTCCCACACATTCATCGATGATCATATCGGATGAACCACGATGTCAGGATTCAATCAATCCCATATATATATTCCCTTCGTCGCACGATATTTTACTTGCCCGAGATTCGATCGTCGGTATCGGCATACCTAGTTCAATATCGTTCATAGCAAGTACTTTACTCGTTCCGTAATCCGATATCACTTTGTGATTAACTCCTTAACCACGTGCTTGCAAGCGGTGTTGATATCGATTACCGAGTGGGCCCGAAGTATATCTCTCCGACTTGGGAGGGACAAATCCCATCTCGATACATACAACCCAACAGGTACTTTCCGATCACCCGAGAGACACCTTTATGATCACCCTCTCATAGGATGACGTTTGATGACCTCAAAGCTTTCTTCCGATACCAGGTAGTTGCATTATCTCATGGTCTAAGGAATACAATATTTGACATAAGAAAGGCTTCGCAAAGATGAACACGATGACACGATATAATTGCTCCGCTTAATTTGGGTTTGTCCATCATATCATTCTCCCAATGATACGATCTCATTATTAATCGACAACTCATGTCTATGGTTAGGAAACCTTAACCATCATTAATTAATGAGCTAGTCCATAGAGGCGTACTAGGGACACGGTGTTGTTCACAAACCACACAAGTATTAAAGTTTCCGCTTAATACAATTCTAGCATGGAATATAAACTTTATCATGAACAAGAATTATAATAATAACATCTTTATTATTGCCTCTAGGGCATAATTCCAACATCCTCCAGCAGCTGCTGGCGCTTCTCGTCAAGCTGAGTCACGTTCCGGATATGAGCAATGGTTAGTGGCTCGACGAGGAGATTGCCGTACATCACTCTATCAGCTAGAGTAACATGGGCTGCTGCCGACGTGGATGCTGGAGGCGGAAAGTTTGCGGTGTTGTTATTGCTCGGGCCGGTGCGGAGTTCCTGCGGCTGCTGCACTGGGTTAGGCGGAGGAGGCATGACCTTTGCGCGATCATCAGCAGCAGCAATAAGTGGCCCCTTCCCCTTTTCCAGCGCCGTAGGCGGAGCTTGCCCGGGTTGATCTTCATCCATCACCGTCCCAATGGTGACGAACACCCCTCGAGACATGGCGGTGTTGTTAGCTTGCTTGTCGCGCGAGTACTCCTCCTCCATCTCCTGCATAGCGGAGTCTAGCTCTTCTGGACTGAAGTCTATCTCCTCTGAATCTGCACTGAAATCAGCATAAAGCGCATCAATGACCGAGTCAGAGGGTGCTAGGACTTCCTCGATGACGGGCAGTGGAGGTGCAGCAGCCTCGATGATGACTGCAGGTGGTGGTGCTGCTACGACGATGGCGGCCGAAGGCGATGGTGGCGGTGGCTGAATCGGAGGGGCTCCGTCAATGAGCGCAAGCGCTGTCTGAGCTGCCGCTTCGGCCTCCGCATAGTTGTTGACGGTGTTCACCATGCCTTCGAAGGTAAGGCGTCCTGACGCCTACTGCCGTCTTGGAGAATGTCGGAGAAGCGTGCCATGGTCCAGTCCTTCCACAAAGTGATAGATAGCATCATCATTGGGGTAATTTTCTAGATCGGCTCGTATGCGGAGCCACCTGGCCAGGTAGTCGCGGGGGTTTTCACTCTCTCTCTGAACGCATCGCGCTAGATCAAAGATGGTAACCACGCCGACGAATTTGGATCTCTGCTGTCCAGACGCACGGACGAAGCCGGCGGATTTGCAGTGATCTTCCACCTTTATATCCTGCACAGGGGCGGTTTGGGTGGGCCTTGAATTTTTCCGATCTTTGCCGGCGAACTCCGAGGAGAGACCCGACATTGATCCTTCCGCGAACGTATCCTGCCCGTGGGCGGTCCGTGCGGGCCTTGGTGCTTTCCGATCTTTGTCGGCAAACTATGAAGAGAGATCCGACATCGATCCTTCCACGAACGTATCCTGCCCGTAGGCGGTCCGTGCGGGTCTTGATGCTCCTCCGACTCCCAGGGAACTAGTGCCCGAGTCGGTTTCGCCGATGAAGAGGTGAATGTCTCCGATAGGAACAATCAAACACCGCGTAGGGTTCGTCTTCGCCGGGATCCAGAATTCGTCAGGGGGGACGATCGGAACGTTGCCGGAGAAGAGAACACGACCGATGGCTACGGTTTTGCCGATTCCCGCGAAGATCTTGGTCCTCGCCCGCTGAAGAGCCTGAAGCGCCTCTTGCCCCACGGTGGGCGCCAACTGTCGTGGTATTGCCGACGAGTACGCCATGGAGGGGGTCCTCACAGTGCGTGTTTAGAGACGTGGGGTAAGGCGGACGGTTGACGGGTACGAGGTAACACAGCTTACCCAGGTTCAGATCCCACGACGGTGGCAGAATCCTACTCGTGCTATAAATCACTATAAGGGCAATACGCCGAGTTACAGAGATAGGTTCGCTGTGCGAGGTGACTAGAGAGTCTAAGTTATCGTGCACTAAAGGCTCCCGTTGGCCTGACTTATATAGTCGCCATGTCCTAGGGTTACAGGGAAAAGTCCTAGCCGGACAGGTTACAGAGTCCTACACTATCTATCACTAGTCTTGTGTATCTTGTACTCCAAGGCTCCGGGTACGCTGGTGACTCCATCGTAGCCTTCCTTTATCCGGCATGGGCCTCCCTTCTGGATCCACCTAACTGGGCCGCCCAGCAGGCCATAGGCCATGCCACCGACTATGGGCCACCCGGGTTAGTCGGATAAGAGACATGCTATTAGGATACCCATATAGCATATCCCCAACACCAGGCACGGGGGTAGGTGGGCCCCACGCCTGTCTAGGGTTTGGCGGCCCTGGTCGCCTCCCGGACTCGCCCCTTCGCCTATAAGAAGCCCCCGATGCAAAAACCTTGATTACCCGATCTGAAATCCACGAAATCATCTGTAGCCGCCGCCACCATCGTCCCTAGATCGGGGGGATCTGAAGTTCTTCCTAGCACCCTGTCGGAGGGGAGATCATCCCGGAGGCCTTCTCTCCGGTATGATTCGTGGGTAGTTCCACCTTGGACTATGGGTCCATGTAGTAGCTAGATGGTTGTATCTCCTCCTTGTGCTTTCATGTATAGATCTTGTGAGCTCCGTTCATAATCAAGATCCAATCTATTTGTAATCATGCATGTTGTGTTTGCAGGGATCCGATGGATATTGAGATTATTATGTTCGTTTGATTAATGGTTTTATATTTATGATTCTATCATGTCTGTGTTGTTTGTGATCTTGCATGCTCTCCGTTGCTAGTGGTTATCTTGGCCAAGTGGTTTCTAGTGACTCCAAGAGGGAGTATTTATGCTCGATAGTGGGTTCATGCCTCTAGTTTCCAAGGGAAGTGGAATTAATCTCTTCGGTTGTAGATGTGTTGTTGCTACTAGGGAAAAAACGACGGTCTCTTGTTCATGGAACATGTGGACTGTTTACCTTACACACTTTGCTTAAAGCAGTTGTCTGTTGCTTGCAACTTAATACTAGAGGGGGGTCGAATGATAACCTGAAGGTGGACTTCTAGTCATAGATGCAGTTGGATGACGGTCTATGTATATTGTTGTATTTTTCAATCAACTTCATAGGATCTTTCTAGCTAGTAATTGCATTGTTTTGCCTTGCTCAGTTCCTGTCAATTGCCCCGCTGTAATTTCTTTACCCTTCATGCCATGTTGTTTATCTAAGGATAGCACCTCTAGTGAACTATGGACCCCGGTCCAATCTTTACCATTGATACATCTCCCACTGTTACTTGTTTACTTGCTGCAAACCATTAGCTTCCACACCATACGTTTAATCCTTTGTTACAGCAAACCAGTGAGCTTGACAACCTCACTGATTTGTTGGGGCAAAGTCTTGAGTTTGTGTTGTGCAGGTCTCCACGTTGCCCGCAACACCTTTGAGACGTTTGCTTCCTCCCTTCAGGTTCGATAATCTCGATCTCTACTAAGGGAAACTTCCTGCTGTGCTCATCACACCTTGCTCTTGGGGTTCCAACGAAGTGTCCCACGTCAACACTGGGAGCACAAATCAAGATTTT
Organism: Avena sativa; assembly: GCA_916181665.1. NCBI lineage: Eukaryota > Viridiplantae > Streptophyta > Magnoliopsida > Poales > Poaceae > Avena > Avena sativa. The sequence goes on from OV702296.1 coordinate 251,417,339, forward strand.
TGGCGCTGTTGCCGGGGAGGCTAAGAACGTCTTCACTAGGGGAGTCCTTCACTTCCTTTCTCTTTACTTTGTTTTTAGTTTGCTTGGTTTAGTTTGCCTCTTTTCAAAAAACCCAAAAAATTAGTCTAGTTTGGTTTGCTTGCCTTATTCAAAAACACAAAAAAAATTAGTTCCTGCTCTAGCTGCTGCTGTTTTTGGCTTGCCCACCTTTGCCAAAATGAACTCTGCTGAGAACACCAAGTTGTGTGACTTCACTAGCACCAACAACAATGATTTCCTTAGCACACCTATTGCTCCACCTGCTCCTGGTGCTACCTTTTATGAAATTAAGCCTACTTTGTTGAATCTTGTGACGAGAGAGCAATTTTTTGGTGTTGGTTCTGATGATCCTGTTGCCCATCTTAATAGCTTTGTTGAACATTGTGAGATGCAAAATTATAAGGATGTAGATGGAGATATTATTAAGCTCAGGCTTCCTCCTTTATCCTTGAGGGGAAAAGCTAAAGAATGGTTGCTATATTTGCCTAAAAATAGTATTGATTCTTGGACTAAGTGCAAAGATGCTTTTATTGGAAAGTACTATCCGCCTGCTAAGATTATTGCTATGAGAAGTGACATCATGAAATTTAAACAACTTGATAGTGAACATGTTGCTCCTGCTTGGGAAAGAATGAAGTCTTTGGTTAAAAATTGCCCTACTCATGGACTCACTGCTTGGATGATTATCCAGACTTTTTATGCAGGTTTGAATTTCTCCTAAAAAAACCTGTTGGATTCTGCTGCTGGAGGTACCTTCATTGGCCTCACTTTGGGTGCTGGAACAAGGCTCCTTGATAATATGATGGTTGCTCAAGAAGAGCAAGTGTTCCCTTATCCTCTTTGGTTGCTCAAGAAGAGCAAGTTGTTGTGAACTTCATTAGAAACAACAATTTCAACAACAATGCCTATAGGAATAATTTTGGTAGCAACAACAATTATAGGCTTTATCCTCCTAGTGTAAATGCTTATCGGGATAGATATGGAATGCCTAGTGAAGAGAGGATTCTAGAAGTTGAGAGATCCACTAAAAAATTTATGCAAATGCAATATGAGCAAAACAAGATTTTCACTAAAACTATGGAGGAATAATCTATTATCTTGAAAAACATTAGTCTTCAGCTTGAGAATCTGAATAGATAAATTCCTAGTTTACAGTCAAAAATTTTGAATGCTAAGAAAAATATATCCTCTTTGTCTAAAGCTCAAACTTCGTTAGTTCATAAAATGGCTGCTAAACCTGAAACTATGGAAAACACCTTTCCTACTGCTCATGCCATACAAGTTACTATTGATGAAAATGTTAGGCTGTTAGCTCAACTTCATGCTAGGTGGGAAAGGGAAGCTAAAATTGATAGAAAAAATAGTGTGTGCACTATCACCACTAAACCACAAGTAGCCCCTATTCCTGCTCCTACTATGCGTACTACTAGTGATGCTAAGTTTGACTTTGATATTGATGGTTGCAATATTTCTGAAGTGATTATGTTCCTGCAAAAGCTTGCTAGAAGTCCTGATGCTAGTGATATGCATGTTGCCTTTACCAAACACATTACAGATGCTCTTGTTAAGATTAAGGAAGAGAAGTTAAAACACAAAGCTTCTATTCCTAAGAAAGTAGAAGATAGTTGGGAACCCATTATTAATATGCAAGTGAATGACTTTGATCTCAAAGCTTCATGTGATCTTGGTTCTAGTGTCTCTATTATGCCTAGGAAGATTTACGAAATGCTTGATTTGCCACCTTTGGAAGATTGTTATTTAAATGTCCCACTCAATGATAATGCTAAGAAGAAACTCGTGGGGAGTATTAATGATGTTCTCATTATGGTTAACAATGCTTATGTCCCTGTTGATTTCTATGTTTTGGATGTTGAATACAATGCTTCTTGTCTTATTACTTTGGGAAGACCTTTTCTTAGAATAGTTGGTGCCATCATTGATATGAAAGAAGGCACCGTGAAATATCATTTTCCATTCAAGAAAGGTATTGAACACTTCTCTATGAGGAGAGAGAAGTTGCTTTTTTCTCCTCCTTTGAAAGCAAGGTTTGATGTTAATGCTTCCTCATTTGAAAATACTTGATTCTTCTTGCTTCTTGTGCCTAACTTAAAGGCGTTAAAGAAAAGTACTTGTTGGGAGATAATCCAAGAGTTTCCTTGAGTCTTGGTAGTTATTACTACTGTAATGACCTCTCCTTATCATTTTTGTTTGCTTTTTGTGTCAAGAATGACCTCTTATGAGAGGGAAAATAAGATTTGTGGAGTTGTTGTCCCGAAACAGATTTCTGTCCTCCACCAAAAAAAATCGTGAGGAGGCTCTATAACTCGGATTGAGCTCAACATTTACGAATAAATCCCCCGGTATGTTACCTAACTTTCATTAGTTCAACACTTTTATGATTTGAGCGACAAAAGATGTTTGAAAAAATTCGTTTCTACCTGCTGGTCTGTTTTGACAGATTTCTGCCATTATTTGCATTTGCTTCTTACTGATTCCTTTTTGAGCTATCTTCAGGTAAATTGAGTTTCTTTGAAGGAGTTACTATAGTAGCTTGTGTTTTTATTGAAATGTCTTGTTGTTCCAAATCTTTGCCAGTGGTCTAATATCTTGTGAATAAGCTAATGTTGCTAATGAAGATTGTGTGAAGTTTTGTATGAAGGAAAAAATTTAGGTGTAGAGAGAGAATGATGCAATGAGATGAAGAATGGACAAAAGCTCAAGCTTGGGGATGACACCATGGTGTCACCCCAAGAAATATCCAAGAGGTACAAGCGTCAAAGCTTGGGGATGCCCAAGGCATCCCCTTTTTCATTAATAAAAAGCTCAGATCTGTCTAGACACTTCGTTTTTATTGTTTCATGCACAGTTGTGTTGTTCTTGGAGCGTCTTAGTTTTCCTTTTCTTTTACTTAGTTTGTTTAGTTTGCTTTAGTAGTTTTGACCCCCGTTCTCGCTGTGTTTTTTTGCAAATAAGTTTGCTTGGTGTTTGGAAAGGAGTAGTAAGTTCTTGCTTGAAGTGCAAGAGGAGCTTGCATTGACTGTGACTTAGACTTTAGCATGACATGCTAGGTGTTGTTTTAGCATTATGCTTAGTGATTATTGTTGTAGCATGTATTTTTCCAAACAATTGGGATTGCTTAGTGTGCCTTGAAGAAATTATGTGTTGTTTTAGCATGCAAAAGCATAGTATTGTGGTATTCTCCTTTGATGTTTTGCTTGGGTTGACTTGGCACATGCTCACACCATGTTATGACTATGACAAGTCACCATAACCTCTATGATCATTTAGTCCTTGACTTGTAGTACCACTATTTTCTTTGATTAGTTTGCTTTGCTGCATTGCATAATTATGGTCATTATTGCTCTCTTAGTTGGTTGCTCCCAGTCTTTTGCTAGCCTCCACTTGTATGAGTAAGTTCTACTCATGCTTCCAACTCCCAAGAAACCAAGTTATTCCAAAGTGTCCACTATAAACTCCTATGCATGGTGTGTTACACCATTCCAAGTATATTCTTGTTTTCATCTATCTTCCAATTAAAAACTATTTTGTTATGTGAAAACTTAGTGATTAAAGCCCTCACGAACTTGATGGCACAATTTATTCTTTTCCCTTAATAAACTTGAACCATTGTGACAACTTTGTTGTATATGCTTGCACTTATAAGTTGGAATTAGCAGAACCGTGTTGTCACGGGGAACTTTTTCAACATTGCACTTGTACCTTGTTGTACTCAGTTGATATCATGTTCTTTTGTCTATGGATGTCACCGGTGTGAAATAAAGAGGGAACTTGTGAGTCCATAGATTTTGTATCCTGTGTTAGAGAAACGTCTGGGCCGCTAGCCTAAGCCATGCCTAATCATGGTGGAAACTTGCAGCATCACCATAGTGACATCTATGAAGCATTATTCTTATAAAAAAGAGACACATTGAGAAAAGAGGAAAGAGATAAAAAAGCACCATATTCCCAAGGTACATAAGAAGAATTGGTGAGATGCTCATTGTCTGCTTGCCTTGTCATTTTGGTTATGGGAAAGCTCCTGTACCATGTGCAAGGGGTACCCCGTTGGCGGTTCTCAATGATATGCAAATACTTATAGTGACAAGAACTTACCTGGACCCAAAGTTGAGTATGCATGAGGTGTGGCCCTCGTATTCAAGGGGCATGAGATTGCCAACTTATACTTCATCAAGCATATACTCCAGCTTTGCCACTTTAACCTTAACCACTTCAAGATGCTTATGATAGGGGCAATGAGGGATGAAAGCTAACTAGTACCATAATTTTTGGAAGCTCTTTTTGAAACTTGTAATCCCTGCTTCCTTTACAAAAAGGCCTTTCTTCCACCATTATTTGAGTCTCCATCTTCTACCTTTAGGCACCATCAAGAGAGCATAGTTGTCATTATGTGTGCAATGCTCCAAAGCTTATTAATTGATGCATATTGTGTTATTACTTGCTCTTGTGTTATTTGTTTATAGTCACCCTTGTGAACTTTGCAGGTGTCCTATGCATTATATTGCTACTCTATGAGGGACAAGCTAATTGCCACAAAGCTATGTTTTCTGCATGTGAAACAAACAAACGTTTTTCAATACATATTATTCATGATCTTTGTTTGTAGCTTGCCATGTTGCGTGCAAAGTTACTATGTCCTATTGTTAGAACTCCATCTTTCATGCACATGTTTAGAGTTCTTTGATCTCAGCTTTCAATGTTTGCAAATGGTTGGATCTTTATTGTGAGGGTGCATGTCACCTCAAAAATTATTCTTTTTTATCACTTACCTACTCGAGGACGAGCAGGAGTTAAGCTTGGGGATGCTGATACGTTGGACACGTATCTATAATTTTGGATGCTCCATGCTAGTTTAGTATCTACTTTGCTTTACTTGTCCACACTTTGAGGTACTTTTACATGTTTTCTGGTACTAACCTATTAACAAGTTGCAACAGTGCCAGATGCCTGTTTTCTGCTGTTTTTGGTTTCAAAAAAGTAAGTAAAGAAATATTCGCGGAATTGGGTGGGACAAACGTCAAAGTAAATTACTTTCATGGGGGAAAAAGAAGTCGAGAGGAGAGCCGGAGGGGCCGGCCAGGGGGGCCAGACCAACCCCAGGTGCGGGGGCAGGTGGGCCCGCGCCTAGCTAGGGTTTGGCAGCCATGGTCGTCTCCCGGACTCGCCCCTTCGCCTATAAGAAGCCCCCGATGCAAAAACCCAGAGTACCCGATCAGAAATCCACGAAATCGTCTATAGCCGCCGCCACCATCGTCCCTAGATCGGGGGGATCTGAAGTTCTTCCCGGCACCCTGCTAGAGGGGAGATCATCCCGGAGGCCTTCTCACCGGTATGATTCATGAGTAGTTCCACCTTGGACTATGGGTCCATGTAGTAGCTAGATGGTTGTATCTCCTCCTTTGTGCTTTCATGTATAGATCTTGTGAGCTCCGTTCATGATCAAGATCTAATCTATTTGTAATCATCCATGTTGTGTTTGCGGGGATCCGATGGATATTGAGATTATTATGTTGGTTTGATTAATGATTTTATCTTTATGATTATATCATGTCTGTGTTGTTTGTGATCTTGCATGCTTTTCGTTGCTAGTGGTTATCTTGGCCAAGTAGTTACTAGTGACTCCAAGAGGGAGTATTTATGCTCGATAGTCGGTTCATGCCTCTAGTTTCCAAGGGAAGTGGCAGAAATATCTTCATTTGTAGATGTGTTGTTGCTACTAGGGAGAAAACAACGGTCTCTTGTTCATGGAACATGTGGACTGTTTACCTTACATACTTTGCTTAAAGCAGTTGTCTGTTGCTTGCAACTTAATACTGGAGAGGGTTCGGATGATAACCTGAAGGTGGACTTCTAGTCATAGATGCAGTTGGATGACGGTCTATGTATATTGTTATATTGCCCAATCAACTTCATAGGATCTTTCTGGCTAGTAATTACATTATTTTAGCTTCCTTAGTTCCTGTCAATTGCCTCGCTGTAATTTGTTTACCCTTCATGCCATGTTGTTTGTCTAAGGAGAGCACCTCTAGTGAACTATGGACCCCGGTCCAATCTTTACCATTGATACATCTTCCACTGTTACTTGTTTACTTGCTGCAAACCATTACCTTCCACACCATATGTTTAATCCTTTGTTACAGCAAACAGGTGAGCTTGACAACCTCACTAATTCGTTGGGGCAAAGTCTTGAGTTTGTGTTGTGTAGGTCTCCACGTTGCCAGCAACACCTTTGAGACGTTTCCTTCCTCATTCGGGTTTGATAACCTCGGTCTCTACTGAGGGAAACTTGCTGCTGTGCTCATCACACCTTGCTCTTCGGGTTCCAACGAAGTGTCCCACGTCAACACTGGGAGCACGCATCACCCAGTAACCTTCGGCATCGCCATTAATCGAGAGAAGACAAGCAGGAGTAGGGTTTTCCCTCCGGGGGCCTGAACCTGGGTAAACACCGTGTCCCGCATTGCTTGTCTGTTAGCCGTTACGCGATCTCTAGTGTCACCTCCTTCTCCAAAACTCAAGTCCATAATAATGGGCATTGACGAGTCGAACCCTCGTCACCATGAGTGTGAGCTAGGAGACGTGGATCATGATGTCCATGGTGGCCGGCTCGGCTTCATCGTCATCGACTAGTCCGTCGATACCACCATGCTGATGGCTCCAATATTGCCATCTTCCATCGTGTTTAAACATTGTTTTTAGTCAAGCAATTGACAAGAAACTCTCAATCCTTGTCACTAATGACTAATATTTGCAAAGATATGCAAAATCTTGCTTTGAATTATATTGTGTAGAAAATCACGGGTTTTAATGCGAAATCATGAGTCATAATTAAGGATTTTGAGGAAGTCTACACGGTCAAGTAATTGGGAAGCCAATTTCAGGTGTCAGTGTGCTTAACAACCAATTGTACGGGAGAGGCCCGTACCGAATAGTCTTGACGACCCACAAGTATATGGGGTGTATCGTAGTACTTTTGATAAATAGGAGTGTTGATCCCAACGAGGAGCAAAAGGTGTTGACTAGTGGTATGGAGCAGGAAATCTCTGTAAATACTTAGCAAGCGGATTTTTAGGGGTTTCTGATAAAGCAAGGAAATAAAGTGCAAGTAATAAATACAACGAACAACTGCAGCAAGTGGCCCAATCCTTTCTTAGCAAAGGACAAGACAGTGGAAATACTTATAAGGACCAAATGTTCTCGAGGACACATGGGAAGACTGTCAAGTGCTTTCGCTTCAAATAGCTAAGTAGTCTTCTTTGGTGTTGTAAGTGTTGTGTGGGTGAACCTGTGCTAATGTACCGACCCTACTTGGACTAATATATACTTGTGATTAAACCCCCTGCAAGCATCCGCAACTACAGGAAAGCAATTAAGATATAACCCTAACCACATCTTTAAACTCTGAGATCCTACGCTCCCTTGTGCAATGGTGTCCTAACGGGGGTTTAGGTTTCTGTCACTCCGGCAACCCCACGATTAGTAGCCAAATACACAATGCATTCCCCTAGGCCCATAAATGGTGAAGTATCATATAGTCGACGTTCACATGACACCACTAGAAGAATAAGACCACAACTTAAATACTAAACCATTGAATAATATCTCAACACAAATCCACTATTAACAACATGAATTCTCTCATGTCCTCAAGAACTAAACGAACTACTCACAAGACATCATATGGATCAAGATCAAAGATGATATGGTGATGAATAACAATCTGAACATAAACAATAATCCAATGGTTCCACTCACAAGCATCAACTACAATAGTAATCAACACTGGGAAAGTTTCCCCTAAGAACTATGCAAGTATTCAACACAATTGTTATAGTGGGATGGAGTGGTGATGATGGTGCTGGTGGAGATGATGGTGTGGATGATGATGATGATCCCGATGAAGTCTAGCTTGATGACGGTGTTGATGGCGACGATCTCCCCTCTCCGGGAAGGAATTTCCCCGGCAGAAATCTTTCTGCCGGAGAGCTCTTTCTCTCTCGGTGTTTTCCGCCCCGCAGAGGCGGCGAAATCTTTCTGTGGTCGCTCTCCGTGTCTTAGGGTTTTGAGGGGAAGATATAGGCGAGAGGGCGGATCCATAGGTGGGCTAGGTGGGTCACACCCCTATAGGCGAGGCCCAGGGGTGGCCCACGCCTGGGGGAGGTGTGGGCCCCCTGTGGCCCTTCTGGCTTCCTTCGTCTTCTGGGAAAATATGATTTCCCATAGTTTTTCTGGTATTTTTCTGATCTTCGCAAAATTGCATCAAAACACCTCTTTATCCATCAGAATCCTGACTCCGGCAGTTCATCCTCCAAGAATCATCCAACATGCAAAAACATATGAAAAGACATAAGTAACACCTCTTAATAAGAAATATATCAATGAATAGAGGCAAATTATGATATGGAATAATGATGCAAATTGGACGTATCATCGTCCGCCCGTAACAGGTGACAACGATTCTGTATCATCAAACCCAACGACTTTCGTGAAGACTCGTATATATTTTGAGGCTCCATCCGCCAGCCAGAGAGCCACCATTCTTAGATTTTATCACAACACCACCAAAGGAGATCCACACCATTGTTCATCTATTGTTCATCCATCCCCTCCATTAGCCACAACCATTGCTTTGTACTTTAGATCTCCTTGTGATTTGGCGACTAGTGTAAGAATATTCAATTTCAATCTAAATATTTTGCATAATGTTTTCTATTGTGGTTTGCACTAGATCTATTTCATTACTTTCATCCATCCATTTGATTATGATGACGTTGTTGATTGCTTCCATGTGTGAATAGTTCCTTTGTTATTGGAGAGATGGAGAAACCCTAACACTATTATGAATTTACAATAAAGATGATATATTCTTGTGTCCGTATAACTTGCAAGTCTATGCTAGATTTATGGTCTTGTGTCCGTATAAGCTTTCAAAGTAATACTCAATAGATAAGAGTCTTATGCAAACAAAGAAGATAGACAAGATGATTGAATAAATCATCATATGAATGCTTGAAACACAACAACTCAAATGCTTGCTGGAGATAGAGAGGAAAAAGGTTTATTGACTCAACTTAGAAATAGGAGGAAGGCCCTTCATAGAGGGAAGCAGGGATTTCAAGTTCATAAAAAGCTTCCAAAAGATTATGGTACTTACTAGCTTTGAGCCCTCATTGCCCCTATCATAAGCATCTTGAAGTGATTAAGGTTAAAGTGAACAAGGATGGAGTATATGCTTGACGAATTATAAGTTGGCAATCTCATGTCCCTTGAGTTCGAGGGTCGCTCCTCATGCTACTCAACTTTAGTTACCGATAAGTTCTTGTCATTGTAAGTACATGTGTATCATAAAGAACCGCCAATGGGGTACCCCTTGCACATGATACAGGACCTATCCCATAATCAAAATGACAAGGCAAGCAGATAGTGAGCATCTGAGCGATATTTTTATTTGCTATTTGCATAGGTTTTTATTGAGGATGCTTTACAGATTGATCACTATGGTTGTGCTGCAAGTTTCCACCATGATTAGGCATGACTTAGGCTAGCAGCCCAAGCGTTTCTCTAACACACATACATAACTCCATGGACTTACAAGCTCCCCTTTTATTTCACACCGATGACATCCGCAAACAAAAGAGCATGATATCAACTGGATATGTATCCATAAGTATTGAAAGCGTTCCCCATGACAACACGGTTCTGCTAATCCCAACGTATATATGCAAGCATATACAACTTCCATGACACAATGGTTCAAATTTATTAGGAGCAATAAAATAAGGTGTGCCATCAAGTTCGTGAGAGCTTTACTAACTAGTTTTCACATAACAAAATAATTTTTAATTCGAAAGATTGATGAAGCTTGAGAATTTGCTTGGAATGGCAATAATTCTATTAGGTAGATATGGTGGACACAAATGGCACAGGTTTGGTTCAAAGTGGTTGGATGCATGAGAAGTATGCCTTCTCGAAACATGTTTTTGGACAGCAGGGCTGGGTAGCAAGCAAAAGAGTTGAAGGAAACAAGCAAACCTACAAGTGATAAAGCCAAACATGCAATATTCCTTTAAAGACACAAAAGATCTTAAATAAATAATACTAAGCTTATGATCCAATCAAGAAAGAAAATAAATGATACAAAATACCTGTAAGTTTTTTCTCTTTTCCTTTCAAACCTCAAAAAGTGTTGCTACTGACCAGAGCTCGGTTTGCCAAAAAAAATTTAGATCTACTTGATGCTCCCAAAGTGATACCAATACTGGTCAACAAGATCAATCATATAATAGAGATTGCAAACTAAAATAAGAAGTGCAAAAGGTAAAAGATGAAACTTCTCATTAATATTCCATAAAGGCACTCACACCAAGGGATACATAGATAATCAACTAAAGGAGAGATACTTCCACAATGCAAACAATCTATAAGATAACTTCTTTACCAAAGATATGAATCAACTAAAAAGGTAAAAGATAAAAGATAATGATGTGATACCACGACACTCTCGCAAGCTTGGAACAAGCCAAGGGGATGCCAAACCTGATGACGAATTACTCCTTCGGTGATGGTGGTATTCCCTTGTTTAGGGTAAGAATACCTTCAGCATTTTATATCCACCTTCATCCTCAAAGCACGGTACTTATCACAAAACTCGTCAGTGGTTCGAAGGGCTTCCACTGCCTCAGGGCAGGATTTGAAGTCTGGAACGGAGGCTATAATCCCCTGCATGTTACGAGAAAAAGCATGTACAGTGTTAATTGCTCCTACAAAAGTAGGTTTCCTTGCCCTTGACCTTGCGGCGGTTTGTTCCTCCATCTTAAATTTTTCCTCGATGCTCCAATCCATGTCCTCGCGCCTAGCAGCGACCCTTTCTTCTTCCACGGTCTTCTTGCCTTTGTCGTTGGCGGATACCATGGTGCTCTAAACTTTGAGAAGATTTCCTGACAGAAACAGATCGAAACGAAAACACGACAAGAACACTATATACAAACCTCGGGGGATTCGGGGGTTATATATTACGAAGTTTCAAAATATAAGGAAGGTACTAATGCGAAAACAAGGCGGAGACGAAGCTCAGGGGGCTCACACCCCCTCCAGGCGCGGCCAGCAGGGGCCCGTGCCTAGGGTGGGTGTGGCCACCCTGGCCTCCGTTTCCTTCTCTGTTTCGTTTCGTAACCTTCCGTATGTAATAAAAACATCAAAAATATAAAAAGATAAGGTTTTCACGAACCTTCTGTTTTCACCACTTTTACCTATTCAAATACGAACTCTGCAGACTCCTTTTCTCCTTCTCGTGGAAATTCCTTTTTCTCACAAGGTCTTACACAAACCTCAATAGCAACATTAGTGTAAGCAAAAACAATAAACCTTTAGGTACACACTTCAACTAAAACCCACCAAAACAAAAACTACTATAGCAACTCCTTTCCAAAACCCCAAAAGAATCTAGAACAGAATCAATATAAGAGGCAAATGCAAATGATGGCAGAAATCTGTCAAAACAGTCCAGCAGGTAAACATTGATTTTTTTCAAAAACCTTCTATTGCTCAAATCGAAAAGTGCAAAACTAATGAAAGTTGGGTAACAATTTGGAGAACAAGCACAGAAAAATACAGCTCCATCCAAAGTACTGAGCTCCTTCACGAATTTTTACAATGCAGCACAAAAAATTGTCCCATGACAGCTACTTTTCACAACTCCTCTACTTCTCAAAAGTAGTTGATCTTGACACAAAAAGCAAAACAAAAAGGATAAAGAGCGGTTATTACTGAGGTAATAACTTCTAAGACTCGACAAAACTATTGGGTTATCTCCCAAGAAGTACTTTTCTTTAATGCCTTTAAGTTAGGCTTGATAGTTTCAAAGATGCTCACATAGGAGATAAATATCTGAAGTGAAAGAGAGCATCAAGAAGCAAATAACTAACACATTTGAGTCTAACCCTCTTCCTATGCATGGGGGTATCATGATAAAACAAATTGTTGAAACAAAAATCCACTAGCATAGGAAGACAAAACAAATGCAATTTCAAAGCTTTCAACATAAAACAGGGAAACTTAACATTATTGAGATGCATAAAACCATGTTTCCCCCTCTCATAATAACTTTCAGTAGCACTTTGAATAAAATTGACAATATAACTGTCCCTGTCAACAATTTTATCATCAGAATGAGTATACTTACAATCAGCAAAAAGAGGTCCAAGGTCATAAACCGGATCAATAGAAGCAAGTTGTTCCATTCTAAAATCTTTATTAGGCAAGCTATTTTCACAAGGAGCCTTAGCAAATTTGGAAAAATTAAACTCATAAGAATCTCCATCAAACTTAGTTAAAACTTTTTCCTTTTTACAATCTATAATAGCTCCACAAGTGTTCAAGAAGGGTCTACCAAAAATAATAGGACAAGTTTTGCTAGCTGCTGAATTAAGCACTAGAAAATCAACAGGATACTTAATCTTACCGCAGAGGACTTCCACATCTCTTACAATACCGATAGGGCAAATGATTTCCTTATTAGCAAGGTGAATAACCACATCAATGTCCTCAAGCTCACAAGGACCAATTTCATGCATAATTTCCCTGTAAAGCTCATAAGAAATAGCACTAGAACTAGCACCTATATCACATAAACCATAGTAGCAATGCTCACCAATTCTAACATAAAGCACAGGTACACTAGCTTTCCTAATTTTTCTAGGATGAGAAATGATATTAGAAGCGTTTTCACAGAAGACAATGTGCTTGTCCTCTATATTTCTAGTGTCAATATCTTTCACAATAGCTACCATAGGTTCAGTATTCATTTGCTCATCAGGTTCCACAGTTTTATTTGTACCTTTGTTATTTGCACAAATCATCATAGAGTACTCCTTTACCTTAGCTGGGAAAGGTATTTTCTCAACATAAGGTTCAGGCAAAATATGATCAATAGTACAAACTTCAGAGCTTCTAACAGGAACCTGACTAACAACATCTTTATAAGGTGCATGGTACTTATTCCACTTCTTTTTAGGAATTTCTATGTAAGAGGCAAAAGCCCTAAAACAATTGGCAATACTTTAGGAATCAAGACCATACTCAGTACTAATATCACGGAAGTCATTAGTTCCCATAAAAGATTTATGCATTCATAATCATAGTTTATACCTGACTTTCTTCCTTTGTCATTCTCCCAAGATTTAGTGTTCTCTTGAATACGTTCTAGGAGGTCCCATTTAGATTCTTCCTTCATACGTGTGAATGATCCATCACAAGAAGCATCTAGTAAATCTTTATCATGAAGAGAAATTCTAGCATAAAAGTTATTGATAATAATATTGTTAGGGAGTTCATGAATAGGACATTTAAGCATTAGTAACTTCAATCTCCCCCAAGCTTGAGCTGTACTCTCTCCATCACGAGGCCAAAAGTTATATATCAGATTCCTATCCTTATGAATTTCACTGGGAGAATAAAATTTAGAATAAAAGAGAGGTACTATTTCCTCTCATTCCATGGATTGTCCATTCTTTAGCAGCTTATACCATTCTTCAGCTCTCCCTTTCAAGGATATAAAGAGTAACTTCTTCTTCACCTGTTCAGTTGTGATACCTGCACACTTAAACAACCCGCATAATTCATGGATAAAAAGCAAATGATCACCAGGGTGGACAGTTCCATCCCCTAAATAATAATTATCCATAACACGATCAATAATACTTGTAGGTATCTTAAAAGGATCTATCTCAACAGGTGGTGGTTCATCTACTACCCTAACAGTGGTAGTAGTTTTCCCAAACAGAAAACCAAGTGGGTTATCCATATTGGAAACAAAGTAACAAACAGAAATAAAAAGAATTACTCACAATAGAAGTTTCCTTTACCAGTTCCACTCTTTAATAGCTTCACTCCCTGACAATGGCGCCAGAAAATAGTCTTGATGACCCACAAGTATATGGGGTGTATCGTAGTACTTTCGATAAATAGGAGTGTTGATCCCAACGAGGAGCAGAAGGTGTTGGCTAGTGGTATGGAGCAGGAAATCTCTGTAAATACTTAGCAAACGGATTTTTAGGCGTTTTCTGATAAAGCAAAGAAATAAAGTGCAAGTAATAAAGACAACGAACAACTGCAACAAGTGTCCCAATCCTTTCTTACCAAAGGACAAGCCGGTGGAAATACTTATAAGGACCAAACGTTCTCGAGGACACATGGGAATACTGTCAAGTGCTTTCGCTTCAAATAGCCAAGTAGTCTTCTTTGGTGTTGTAAGTGTTGTGTGGGTGAACCTGTGCTAATGTACCGACCTTACTTGGACTAATACATACTTGTGATTAAACCCCCTGGAAGCATCTGCAACTACAGGAAAGCAATTAAGATATAAACCTAACCACAGCCTTAAACTCTGAGATCCTATGCTCCCTTGTGCAATGGTGTCCTAACGAGGGTTCGGGTTTCTGCCACTCCGGCAACCCCACGATTAGTAGCCAAATACACAATGCATTCCCCTAGGCCCATAAATGGTGAAGTATCATGTAGTCGACGTTCACATGACACCACTAGAAGAATAGCACAACAACTTAAATACTAAACCATTGAATAATATCTCAACACAAATCCACTATTAACAACATGACTTCTCTCATGTCCTCAAGAACTAAAAGAACTACTCATAAGACATCATATGGATCAAGATCAAAGATGATATGGTGATGAATAATAATCTGAACATAAACAATAATCCAATGGTTCCACTCATAAGCATCAACTACAATAGTAATAAACACGAGGAAAGTTTCGCCTAAGAACTATGCAAGTATTCAACACAATTGTTATAGTGGGATGGAGTGGTGATGATGGTGCTGGTGGATATGATGGTGTGGATGATGATTATGATCCCAATGACTAGCTTGATGACGGTGTTGATGGCGACGATCTCCCCTCTTTGGGAAGGAATTTCCCTGGCAGAAATCTGTCTGCCGGAGAGCTCTTTCTCGCTCGGTGTTAACCTCCCCGCAGAGGCAGCATAATCTTTCTATGGTCGCTCCCCATGTCTTAGGGTTTCGAGGGGAAGATATAGGCGAGAGGGTGGATCCAGAGGTGGTCCAGGTGGGCCACACCCCTGTAGGCGCGGCCTAGGGGTGGCCCGTGCCTAGGGTGTGTGGGCCCCCTATGGCCCATCTCCACCTTCCCTTCTGGCTTTCTTCGTCTTCTGGAAAAATATGATTTTCCTTAATTTTTCTGGTATTTTTTTGATCTTCGCGAAATTGCATCAAAACACCTCTTTATCCATCAGAATCCTGACTCCGACAGTTCATCCTCCAAGAATCATCCAACATGCAAAAACAGATGAAAAGACATAAGTAACACCCCTTAATAAGAAATATATCAATGAATAGAGGCAAATTATGATATAGAATGGTGATGCAAATTGGACGTATCACCGTCCGCCTGTAACAGGTGACGGCGGTTCTGTATCATCAAACCCTATGACTTTCATGAAGACTCGTATATATTTTGAGGCTCCATCCGCCAGCCAAAGAGCCACCATTCTTAGATTTTATCACAACACCACCAAAGGAGATCCACGCCATTGTTCATCTACTGTTCATCCATCCCCTCCATTAGCCACAACCATTGCTTTGTACTTTAGATCTCCTTGTGATTTGGCGACTATTGTAAGAATATTCGATTTCAATCTAAGTATTTTGCATAATGTTTTCTATTGAGGTTTGCACTAGATCTATTTCATTACTTTTATCCATCTATTTGATTATGATGATGTTGTTGATTGCTTTCATGTGTAAATAGTTCCTTTGTACTTGGAGAGATGGAGAAATCGTAACACTATTATGAATTTGCAATAAAGATGATATGTTCTCGTGTCCATATAACTAGCAAGTCTATGCTAGATTTATGATTTGTGTTTGATCTCTCTCTCTTTGGATGGTATGTAAAAGTCGACCACATACCATTTGCCCTCGAGACTAAAGGGAGAGAGAAATCCTTTGGACGTGCTTTGGAATCATACCCGTAATAGCCCCGTGACAGATTGGCGCCGGCTCGTGAAATACGCGGTCAAAGGAGAAATAAAGAGGGACTTCCTAAGCTAATTATAATATCAAAGGGAAAACCCTTAATTGCGGTGGTCTGTATGGGTGACTGCTCTCAGGCATCGCAGTGGTTATTTAGAGGTGACCTCGCTCTTGGCTCAACAGAGTGCTTTCCTATGAGCCTTATAGTGAACATCTTATTATGGAGATCTCTCCACACATCTTATGATGCAAGAAGTATATTATCTTAAATTATTAATAATGACAACACTATGCTAGAGGAGTATCCTACATCCCCGAGAACGTTTTAGCCCTATTGCATTCCACCACGCTTTTATACAACTTGTTACTTGCTTTATTTTAATCGTTTTAATTACATTGTGCATACAAACAAAAACCTTTCAAACACTCTTTACTTGAGATCAAAGACAACTTACAAGTATCCTTTGGTAGATAGTAACGAGGGGCATAAAGACCTCTACCAATAGCTCTCTGTGGGTTCAACATATTTATTTTGAAACTAGATACAATTGGTTTGTGCACTCGCAGTCATCACCCGCCCATACCGTCCGATTGTACCAGGTGGCAGCATCTCCATCTCGTCAAACCCTATGATTTTCGTGAAGACGCCTATATATTTTGAGGCTCTAGCTGCCAGCCAGAGAGCCCTCATTCTCAGATTTTATCACAACACCATCAAAGGAGATCCACACCATTGTTCATCCATCCCCTCCATTATCCACAACCATTGCTTTGTACTTTAGATCTGCTTGTGATTTTAGCGACCATTGTAAGAATATTCGATTTTAATCTAAGTATTTTGCACAATGTTTTCTATCCTAGATCTATTTGTTATGAGTGAGTAGTCCTCACTAGCTGCTGGTTGGGGAGAAACCTCGCAACAATTATGTACATCTAATCATGGGAGTATTGTATTTTGTTTGCAATTGAGATTTGTATCTTTTGTTTCCTTGTCTCTTGTCTTGATCTGTGGACTTGTAGGTGCCCAAGAACCCATAGATTGATAAAGGCTTGAGGTGAGATACTTGGATAGCGGTGATCTCATATGAACCTTAGTGATAGAAAGCGTAGTACGGTCTTCGCTTGGTGACCCATTCGGGATCACAACAACATCACCACTTAATGCTTTAATCTGTGTTCTACACTTAATAATCGTTTGTAGCATGTTGCTTCAGTGTGCACTCGGTTGGATTAAAAGACTATTGTTATGCCCGCTACATCACGGGGACTCTAGTATATTAGGATGTGTTGCCCATAAGTTATTATCTCCATTCAAACACTACACATGACTATGCTTTATCTTTTATCCTATATGATGTGCAACTGTAGGTGGATCTTCAACACTGGACTATTTCCATCCATTGATTCAACCTACTATAAAAGTAAACTAGATTGATCTGGTAAACTAAGGTAAAACGAAGAAACAAAGTCTTATAAACGTGTCCTTTTTTATTTCCTTTTAGCATTCCTTTCCAATATTCGATTAAATCTAGGTCTTTTAGGAAAAACTATTATACTTCATCCGTGAATCCGGGTCGAAAGTATCAACCCCTTTTTAGCGTCGTTGTCGGGGAAGCAATTTCGCTATCCTCGTGAGGTCACTAGAGACCTTGTTTTTAGTTTTATTATTAGTTTGTAGTTTATTTTTTGTTATTAGTTTAATTTCTTGCTATCTATTTGAAACCCCCGAAAAATAGTTATTTGTTATTTGTTTTCATAACTTAAAAATTACCAAAAATAAAAGAGCCATGGCTCAAAAGAGACTTGAGAAGTATGCTACTCCTACTGATGATTTTATTCGTGCACCTATCACTCAGCGCGCTGTTGGTACGGAAACTTATAAAATTAAGCCTAACCTTTTAAGCTTGGTTCAACAGAACCAATTTGAGGGCTCATCTTCTGAGGATTCAGGTTTGCACTTAAACATTTTCATTGAAATTTTGCGACATGATGCCATTAAGGATATAGATCCAAATGCCGTTAAATTAAGATCGTTTCCTTCCTCTTTTAGAGGAAAGGCTAAGGATTGATTGCTAGCTCTACCAAAGGGCACTATTAAATCTTGGAAGGAATATACTAATTTGTTTATGACTAAAAAATTTCCCCAGCTAAGATCCAACATTACAAGCTTTATACAAAAGGACCATGAGCCACTAGCGCTTGCGTGGGAAAGGATGAAAGAAGCCGTAATGAACTGTCCTAGTCATGGGATGGATGAATGACTTATATTATATTTGTTTTATAATGGTCTTAACCCAATGTCTAAGTCTATGCTAGATACTGCAGCAGGATGAACAATCATGGGGAAGCAAGTGAGTGTTGCAAAAAAACTACTTGATGATATGCAACATAATCATGCGCAATGGCATGTGGAAAGAACCTCAAAGAGAGTAAGTTCAATCACCGAGATAAATAATGAAGATCTTATATCTAAGATAAATGAGCTGCTAAGCATAGTAAAAGGTAAAAAAGATACCCAAGTTAATGTTGTCACTATCGATATTAATGATGTGAATTTTATAGCTCGCGCTCCTTTTAATCCTGCATGGAAAAATCATTATGCTTCTAATGATCAAAAATATTATCCTAATCCTGGAGGAGCTCCTTACAACAACAATAATAATAATAATAATAATAATGGCGCAAATCATGGCAATCTCTCGTTTGAACAAACTGTTAGAACCTTTATACAAGCTCAAACCGAGCAAAACAATATGCTTATTAAAATCACGGAGAACCATGAGAGTAGTATAGGAAAATTATTTAACCAGGTCATTGCAATTAGAAATGATGTGCAGGATCTATAGGAAAGGACAAAGACTGTGGAAGCTCAGCTGGATAAAGTAGCCGAGAGCCAAGCTCTCATATTAGCAAAGTTTGCTGAAAAACCCGAGCCCGTATCAACGTGGTGAAAAATTGCGGTGGCGATTTGTGGCGAAGACGCGAAGGAGAGGGAGGACTAGGAGACGGGTCAAGGCCCGTATCAACCCTTTCGTCTTGTACATATAGTGGCCGAAGGGGTCGTTTTTCTGTGGCCTGCGAAACATTTTAAGGGGTCATGCCTGTATATGGTCTCTATTTGACAAAAAACTAGACCAACTCGTATAGCCGCCAGAAAATAACAACGGGCCTAGGGTATTAGAGATGCTCGTAGGGCATCCCAACGGAGGCCCGCAAATCAAAAACTGAATCTGTCCATTTCGGTCTATTTGTGGGTCAGGAAGGACAACGTGTCCTCGGTGTGCTCGTCTGTGTTGAGCTATGTATCCAATGGGGCGCCCCATTTGCCCCCCACCATCGTTGTTCAGGGAGCAGTTTAGTCAATCGCTTGAGCTGCCATTAGGTTAGGATGCGGAGGGAAAGGTTGTCTCTCAACCAGGATGCGGAGGAGGAACGAGGCGTCCCAATGGCACCGCTAGACAATGGAGGCCACCGTGGCCATGCGGGCCAAGGAGAAGAGCGACGAGAGGGCTACCAAGTAATCTAGGCTAATTAAGTTTTATGTTGTAATATTTTTTATCAACAATCAATGAAAATCCATTGTTCTCTGGTTTCACTATGTATGATGCGCGGGCTCGTGGGAGAATAGAGTCGTGCAGATTGTCCGACCCTCGCAAACCCGGTCCAACTCTGGATTAGAAATGTGCCCAAACAGCCGGTCCAAAGCTAGAGCTCCATTTGGGACGTGATAAGGGCATCTCCATCGGCGAGATCCAAACGAATAACCCAAACGGTCCATTTTTGAATCGACTCACCGACGTTTTTGGGTCATGGTCCTTGCCAGCCGCGCACAACAGCGCAACCTAAACAGACAAAAGCAGACAGGCTAGCCAAATGAAAAAAGCCTATTGTAGGACTGCATCTGGGTCAACCTGTGTTCGTGTCGGGCAGACGCCATCCGTGACCCGATTTGATACCGAATAAGTCGGTCCGAAATGCGTTAGTCGGAATAGATGGTACCGCTGAGGTGCTGCACGTGCGCGCAGACGCGGTCGAACCGTTTGGTAGACCCGCCCGCGTCCGTTGGGACTTGCTATTTCAGCCGGACCCACTTTCGATCGGACGTCCCCGAGGTCCCAAGTCCTACGGCGGTAGACCAGTCCAGTGAAACGCGGGTCCCTGGTCGTCGCCGGCGTCCTCGCCGTTCGATGTTCTCCATGCGTTGTAGGCGAGTGATCGGAAAGGATTTTCCTAGCTCTCTCCAAGAAGGAGAATAGGCCAGACCGGTGAGGTGAGAACGGGAGAGGAAGCAACCCCCGTGGACCGTGGTCCCGTGCACCTGTTCCCTGCGCCGGGGCTGGCCGTGGCCGGAGTTTCGGACGGTCGTCAACTCAAGAAGGAGGTGCGATCTGATGCGTGGCACTCTTTGGTTCAACGGATTGGGATTTTGTACTATCCGCTTGGTCTGATCGTTTCCCTACGACCCCCAGCAGAACCTGCCGCTCACGGTGCCCGCTGCCTGTTCGACGGAATGGCACACAGCGCTGTGACGAGCGGCGTGGATCGAATCAGCGCCCTGCCCCTCGACGTCCGTCTGCGCTTGCTCTCCCTGTTGCCTGTGGACGAGGCCGTACGGACCGGCGAGCTCTCCCGCGAGTGGCGCGGCCTCTGGACGAACATGCCTCGTCTGCGCCTTGTCGGTTTAGAGCGGATCGAGACCGCCGAGGGTTTCGATGTGTTCGTGAACCATCTTATCATCCTCCGTGGCCACTTTCCCCTCGACGAGTTCAAGATCGAGGCTCGTATATCGGAGACTGATGAGTCATACTACCCATACGCCAATCTGTGGATCCAGTATGCTCTAAAATGCAAGGTCCGGGTGCTCCACGTCTTCTGCGAACCTGATGTTGCCTATAATATGAAACTCACTCTACCCCTAGTGGCTGAGCGCCTGACGACCTTAAATCTTAGCGATGTTGATTTGGAAAAATGCTCCGCACTTGTTGACTCGAAACTATGTCTGGATTTCTCAAGCTGCCCGTTGTTAAAGGATCTAAGGATGCAGAATTGCGGCATTGCCGTGCACAAGATCTCATCCAAATCGCTACAGTGGCTGTGTATCACCAGCTTTTCTTGCTTTAATGAGTTTTCCCGCACCTGGATTTCTGCACCAAGTCTTATTTCGCTGGAGCTTAGTGATTTTGTTGGCGAGGCTCCTGTCCTTGAGAGCATGCCATTCCTACAAAGAGCATTCGTTAGGCTCGATGGGGATCAGGGCTCTTGTGATGTTTTAAATCCAGAGGTACAGAAATGTGATTATGAAAGTTGTGAATGTTGTTATGGTTATCCTCTTTGCGGTTATCAGAGTGTGCTTCTCAATGGCTTGTCCGATGCTACTCATCTGGAGTTGATAGCTCACCCTGAAGTGGTATGCATACAGTTACTACCGTCTACTCTATTGTTGTTTGCTGTCCCTGGTTCTCTTCCATTTCCATCCATAGGCATGCATAAAAATATATGCTTATATTATACTCCACTAGCTGGTTTTGTGCTTTGGATCTTATGGCTAGTTTGTGATGATTATGAACTTTGTGATTTATACTTTTCAAACTTCTGACGTTGTGCAATTTGGAAACTCAAGATTGATCGATTCAAGTTAAATTTGTTTAAGACTTTAGAGCCTGAGAAACTACAGTCAGTATGTTCAGTTTTGAACTCAGAGAATCTTTGAACATAACATCATGGGTGATGTAGTCAAAGTGTCAAACTTATGCTTTTAGTGACTAAACTATTATACTTTGTCCAATCATCCATTATTGATTAGTTGATTTGAATCTGAAACTATTTCTTGCTGTCTAAGTACACCCTTTGGTAAGTGGAATTAACAATATAGGGGCTTGATAGTACAACATGGAATAGGTTAGAGTCTTAAGGTTACATTTCCATTTTTTTAAGTTGCATTTCAGTTTATAATATTCTACCCACAGTGCCAAAGTTTTTACTGACTTCAATTGTTTCAACTTATAACTTGGAAAATGGAGTTTGTGAATGTCTTTATTTTCCTGCTATTTCTCTAGTATATCTACAGAAGGGATTTGGCTTGTTGCCCCATCTTTGGCAGTTTAAAGACCTTGTTACTCAATGAGTGGTGTTTGGCTAATGGCTTACATGGACTAGTTTGCATTCTCCAACACTCGCCTATTCTTGAGGAGCTCACACTTCTGTTATATGACACTAAGGTATGTTGTATATGAAATATTTATGTATTAGTAAAGGTATCGTGTATATTCTGTTCATCACACAAACATGTCCTGTATCTTACAGGGCCTCCCTAGCGCAATAGGAGAAGATAGAAACCATGATCCAATAGAGCAAACATTTGCATGTGCGCACCTTAAGGTAGTTAATATCAAATGTCAAGTGATGAATGAGAGGGTTTTCAAAGCTTTGATGCTCTTGAGTACATGTGGCATACCTCGTGAGCACATTAGGTTCAAGGTCACCCAGTCATGCGACTATTGTAAGTTGACTATTTTCATTCTCTATGCCTTGCAATTTTTCTGCAATCTTATTAACTTGTTGTAATTCTGATAACAAGGGACAATATTTTTACCTTCCAACTCTAAGATGTCTGCTGTAATTACTAATTGCACATTTAGTTAGATGGTATACCACCTTTACAAATCCTTACGATTCAAAAAACGTTATTGTTTAGCATAAATGGATTGTAAGCTGCTGGAGCTGAGTAAGAGTTATGTTGTCTGTTCAGTTTCACCTAAATTAGTAACTATGTGATTTCTTTGGTCACACACCATTGCCTGCAGATCATTTGGGTTTATTTGATTCTACATAACTTTTTCTGATCAAATGATGATGAAAACAGACACTCAACTTCAAACCAGTTTACCTCCACTCTTGGACTCCACTAGCTGGTTTCTGTTTTACCAAGAGTCGTGCAATTTTACTTTTGGGCCTTGTAACCAGTTTGCTCAATGGAGAAGATGGCCATGATGTCATCTCTTATATTAACACTGGAAAACCAGCATGCCATTGCCTGCCACGCTTATGCCTGAAGGCTGAAGCGCCATTTAGGCTTGGTTGTGACTTGTGAGGCTGTCACTAGTAGAGAAAAACAGCAATATGTATGACGCCCTCAGAAGGGTATTTACTCCCTGTATTTGATCAGAACCTTTTGTCGATATTTTGTCAAGTTGCATGTTAATTCGTCTACTTCAAAATGCTAGCTAAACAATCCGAAATTCTCATCTATATCAAGGAGGTCATTTAAGATTCATACTTATTATGCATTGAAAATAAATGTGCAGCTTTCAGCTTCGAGATGCCGCAAGATACTACACCGTCAACTGGTGACGACGACGCTGCACCTTCAGCCACTCACGGGGATGCTACAACTTCATCCACTGATGACGACTAACATGGGCGTGCTTTCTCTCGTTGTCTGTTCAAATCCTTCTGTGCTCCAAAGCGGTTATGATGTGACCACTGTCCAGGCTGTTATCGCTATGTTTAGGTTTATTTCGATCTTTTGGTTTGCTAGAAACTTGTCCTTGTTATCCGTTTGGCACAACTCAGCAATACGGTTACCAGTTCATTGGAGTGTGGTAATGGCCGTGTCAGAATATCAGATTTGTTGCTTTATTTCAGGTATTATTACTATCAGTAACGGAAATGTGCCAAATATATTTATATGCTATGAAATGGGTTGCAAGTGTGCGAGCACCGGCCCGTTTGAATGACGTTGCCAGTTCTTGATCATGTATACACATGTTACTATTGCAGCATGACTGAGTTAGCAACAGTCATGGTACACGTCTGCTCCATTTAATTTTATTAAGGGAACCGCCTAACAGTCATGCTACATGTTACTATTGCAGCTGGACTGTTTTGCCTTTTTGGATCAGATGTTGATCTTGGAACTTTTTTCTTGTCTATCTACAAGGAGATATTTGATCAGAAGAAGCGATTTGCTAAGAACTTCAGAGGCAATGGTTGCTCTTCTAGCATATGGATGTAACGTTGGAGTTTGTGATTGAATTGGTATTTGTATTTGCATGGAATCTCTCCTATTATGGCCTGACAATTTATGCCACTTTGCATGGAATATCCTAGATTTAAAAGGGCAGTATGCGTCAGAATAATATCAAATTAACAAAATTTGTTTGAATATGTTTATTTATTTCGAAGATATATCTTTTAAACAAGCCCAACTTAGGTGTTTTCACCAACATTCAAAACCAGAATTCCGAAACACAATAAAAATGTCTTGATTGATTTTGAAATTCAATGAAATAACATTAAAGTAGATACAAAACTTAAACACTTGTGCTATCCAAGGAATTTACCGTACGCGTATGATAAATGTTTGAAGTATGGTAAAACACATTCAAACACGACGATGCAAAACAAACCTCTGTAAAACTTGGTACGAAATATTATGTGTTTCTCTTCTGTTTCACTTAGGATTTGAACTTCAAATTCGATGTTGTTTATCTTGTTTTTTATGAATATAGTTTATGGTTTTTAAACTCTAAAGGCAATTGCCAATCATTTTGCTGGGAGCGGAGCCCGCGCAAACTTTTTAGCGTGCAAAGCCGCCTAAATTGTTTTTGGCGCGCAAACGATTTGTTGGCGCTACAAATCGAAAACGTGGGCACTTTTGGCGCTAAAAACCGAAATCCCCTTTACAATAGAGGTGGGGAACGAGGGCACAGAGATCCAATCCATCTCCTGAGAACACAAATGGAACCACCATGGGAGAGAGGCGAGAGAGACAGCGCCAAGAAGGCCAAGCTCCCACCGGCGTGGCCGCCGGTGGCCGCCCTCACCGACCATCTCCTACGAGAAGTACTGCGCCGCCTCCCCGACATGGCGTCACTCCTCAGCGCCGCCCTCGCCTGCAAGGGCTGGGCCCGCGTGGCCTCCGACCCAGCCGTCTTCCGCCGTTTCCTTTCCCTCCGCAGGTCCCCGCTCGTCGGGTTCCTCCTCACCGACCGCGGCGCCAAGCCCGTCCCCATCCACGACCCTGACGTCTGCTTCATCACGGCCTCCCCGCGTCACCCCAAGCTGGCCTCCGCCGCGTCGGATGGCGATTTCCGCTTCGCGCGCCACCCCGAAATCGACGATGGCAATCCACGCCACGACAACGGGTGGCGCCTCCGTGGCTGCGACGGCGGCCGCGTCCTCCTCGCCCGCGGCCGCTATGGGGACGACCTCGTCGTCTACGATCCTCTCGATCGAACCGCCATCTTCTTCGGAAAACCCCACTTACCCCACGGCCACCACTGGTACAACGTCCGATACGCCATCGTCGCCGCGGAGGTCGACGACTCGTTCCAGGTCGTCGCCATACAGCACGGGGAGGAGGAAACCGCCGCCGTCTTCTCATCCCGCACCCGCGAATGGGCCATGATTGATTGGGGCACGGTGCGGTGCCGATTTGCCTGGCCCTACAACGACGGTATCGCCGCGGGCCAGTTCGTTTACTGGCCGGCGAACACCAAGGACGAGAATAAAGAGGATATACTGGTGCTCGACATGAAAACCATGGCGTGGTCGGTTATCACCGCACCGTTCCCGCCCGGCGAATCATACTGCGTAGCGGACATGACGGAGCACGGAGGGCTGTGCATCGTTTCCAGCAAGGAGCAATGCGTGAAGCTCTGGGTTCGTGATAACAACGGTGGATGGGTAGTCAAGAAGGAGGTCTCATTGCTGAATCAGTTTGGGTACTTGAAGAAGCTCCGTCGTGACGAGTGGATGAAAAGGGTGCGCATCCTGGCAATGAAGGCTGGCTATGTCTACATGGAGTTTTGGTCAATAAGGAAGTGTAATTCCTATCTTCTAGTGCTCAATCTGAACACCCTCAATCTGCAAATTATCCACAACAAACCTGGTCCAGGTGATGATAAGCGTTACAGAGGTGCAGCTTTTCCATTCTTCATGCGGCTGGCACCCGTACCTGTGCCAGATGAGGACAAGAAACTTCAAGATGCTTGATAGCATGTACTAGAAGGTAATCTCCTAGTATTATCTGGTCACTAGATTTATTTCTTCTGCTTTGATTGATCTTGCTATTTAATCACCATTGTGAATTGCTCAACTGGGATCATGATGTGCAAGGGAGACTAAGTACTCATTCCAAAGAAAGTAGTTGATTTGTTTCCAAAAGTTGTTGATTTGACAGTGTCCTGTTTACCTAGATGATTGAATGAAGTTGTAATTCTATCTGTTTATTGGGCTGTTGATATATTGTTTATAAATTTCTGAAAGAACTATTCAGTTGTTCATTTAATCGTAATTTTCCTCAAATATTGAACATACCACGAGAGTCAAAACACACGAGTATATGTGGCCTAAGGGACAATTGATTACTTTTGGAAATGGTACCATGTGTCAAGTAACTAAATCTTGTTGCTAGTTTATTAGTTTTTGTGAGGTGAAACTTCATTTTATAGTTTGTAGAAAGTAGTTAGCATGGAGTGTTCAGATTCGTTTTGAGGAACACACTTTTTTTTCCAAAATGGGGAGCATAGCCCTGGCCTCTGCATCAAGTGATGCACACAGCCTTTCATTTATTGCAGAGTTTAGTTACAGTATTTATTACAATCACGGATCAGCTAGGGTTGATACATGTATCAACCAACGAAAAATGAAAAGCAACAAATAGCTATCCATTTTGAAGTCTAGTTTAGTTTTGAGGAGCGCACTAAGGTTTAGTATCTTAGTTTTCAAGCATGACTTGTCAATTAACTTCATTGTGTTAACTCCATTTATCTCAGTTATACTGACAAACTTAAATACCATCATTGTTCTTTAACTGGATAATTTTAAAGAATGCACTGAGTGTTCGGTCCCTTTGAATGCATGAATCATGATAAATTATCAAGGATAGGTACTTCCTTATTTTGATGTATCTAGTAGTGAAAAAGGATGCATTTCTGCATCACGTGGCTTCCAGCTGACCAATGACTGTTATATTTTGTGCTTGCATCTGTTTCTAGTCTACTTCAACAATGTGTAGTAGGAATGTAGGATCTACACTTTGATGCATACCTTATAAATTAATCACCACGTGTGCTCTGGAAGGAAATAAATCTAGTTCTTTGAATTTCAGGTCAAGTTACTTCTAGTAACTTTGATTAGAAGTTATTTGAATTACATCGTGAGGGCATCATCCACACATCCTTTTGAAATGGAACTGCAGCTGCTGATTGGTGAAATGTTTTCGTCTTGCGAGTATGAGTCGGACACTATGCCACGTGACTCATATGTGGTCTACTTTTGAGAAATTCGCTTCCATGTAATCTGAATTTAGTTACTTTTCCAGTTATGAGACTTGTCTGATGTTAGCTAAATGGAACCGATGCATTTGTATGTGCCATGCATTAAATACAAGTGCGGTGAATACACATGCCTCTAAGTCATGTTGTGCAACTTGATTGGTTGGCTAATTGCTAATCATTTGGTTTGGTTAGATGCAGTTCATGTGTTTACCCGTCAGCGGAACGTTGCAGGAAATGTGTTTCAGAGAATTGCAATTCAGGAAACTGACATTTCTTCCCCTGTCCGGTAAATTTTCAGGCAATATAATTACCCATCTAGAATAAACCACCCTGTAATAAAAGTTGTTTGTACTAGAGCTACTAGTAGTACTCTTTTATCAGCAGCCACAGTAAATATTTATGTATTAGTAAAGGTATTGTGTATGTTCTGTTGATCACACAAAAAAATGTCCTGTATCTTGTAGGGCCTCCCTAGCGCATTGGGAGACGGTGGAAATCATGATCCAATAGAACAAACATTTGCATGTGCGCGCCTTAAGGTAGTTAACATCAAATGTCAAGCGATGAATGAGAGGGTTTCCAAAACTTTGAAGCTCTCTTACCTGTTATATAATTCTAAAAGCAAGGCACGACATTTTTAACCTTTACACTCAGATGCCTGCTGTAACTACACATCAGTTAGAGGGTATGGAGTCTAGAACCGTTTGAGAGGAATGTCTTGGTCGGCTTTTTTTACAGATCGATTAGATGCTGAACTTGAAGTCGTTTAGCTGTTTGGTCAGGATAAGCGATGCGCTAATAACTTTGTCCACAAAAATAACAGGACCACGATCATCAGAATTGACAGCGTGCACTTAGAGGATCACGCAAACCCATCGCATGAAAACATGGCGCGATGTACGTGCCGACGACGGTGCATTCAGGGACAAGAAGATGGAGCAGAGATGAGGGTTGAGCATTTCAGAGTAGTCTAAACTTGGTGGTGATGTCCTGACTGACACATAAAAGAGGGAAGATGGGGTCGATCTTATAGCAGCTCTCTGATGATGAGTTGGCTCAAGATACTCTTCTACCCTGTCCGTCGTTGCGAAGGGCAGAGATCAGTCCTATGCTGAACAGGGATGCATACAGCGGAGTAGATACGGTCTTTCTGCGAGGAGAGCAGGATCTCCAGGGTCAAAACGGAAGTGACGATGATTAATTCAGGCTCGGCTCGAGGCAGACCATGTGTAGGAGGGAAGAGGGGTTTTCAAATGAAAAGCTATGCTGGGTGGCGGCCAGGACAGGGTGGCGCCGCACCCGGAGGTGTTCGTGGATGGGTGGGTGGGTGGTGGCGGCTAGGTCAGGTGGCGGCCAGGTCTGCATGAGCCGGTGGTGGTGGTCGTGCGCGCAAGGGACGAGATTTTTTTTACATATTTTTGAGGGTTAGCTAAAGGGAAATGATAGCGGGATCAGACGATTCTATCCCCCGGGTCGATGCTCTGCTCGTACGAACCAGGTCGTGGTGGACCCGCGCACAGACCAAGGACGTCTCCCACCGTCTTCCTTACCCACAATTCCTTTTCTAAACACAGCGATGGAGCCTACGCGTGTTGCCGCCGTCCTTGACGTGCACTGCCGCCATAGCAGCCTCGCGGCACGTCGCCCTGCGCCCCTCGCCTCCACCGCCGACAGGAAGTGAGATCAGGAGGAGGGACGCCTCACCCTGCTCCTCCCGTTCAGGGGCAAAGCTCGAGCATGTGTCTCAGGTCGCCGACGACCGCCACAACAACGCCCTGCGCACCCTTGCCGGGAAGCCCTGTGCGCCATGGAGGGGCGCTTCCATCCAGGCGCACGCAAGCTCCGGCACCCTGTCGTGCACCCGTCGGCGTCTTCATGGAGGCGCTCGATGATAGGGAAGGCCACGGCGATGGTGCTCCCTGTTGTCGCCGGAGATGGACTTTCAGCTTGGAA
This sequence comes from Avena sativa, assembly GCA_916181665.1. Lineage (NCBI taxonomy): Eukaryota > Viridiplantae > Streptophyta > Magnoliopsida > Poales > Poaceae > Avena > Avena sativa. The sequence goes on from OV702296.1 coordinate 251,446,644, forward strand.
GTGCTCTTGTAGATGGAGTGGCCATGGCCCCGATGACGGCGATGCTACATACGGCGTTCGGTGTTGCTATTTGCAGTGTCGATGTTTGCTATATGCGGCCAACGGTGGTGCTACTGCGATCGGGCGGCGGTGCTACAAACAACCATTGGTTTTGCTTGGCGGTGCTATAAACTGCAACGGGTTCTGCTACAAGGTCTGGCGAAGTTGTTTTTTGCTACAATTACTATTTTTTTGCTACATACCTTTTGTGGTTTCGCTATAATAGAGTAAAGTTTTTTCTACACGGTCTCCAGCGAGGTCTCTAGCAAAAGTCTTCGGCGAGTCTCTGGTGAGATCGAATTTGCTACATTAGCACAATTTTTTGCTACATGGTCGCCGGCGAAATCTCCGGCGAGGTCCAGTCAGTTTTTATATTTTCTGGGTCGAACCATCTTCTGCCACATGTAGCAAAACCGGGACTATTTATAGCAAAAGCGGAAATTTGAGACTTTTGGGAGGACACGTGTCAGCAAAAGGACACGTGTCAGCAGGAGGACCGTGGGATTTTGGGAAATTATTTCTGGAAAACGCGTAGTACAACCCTTAGCTAAATAGAGAAAGAGGAAAAATACAAATTGAAAAAGAGTTGTGAGAGAGAGATGACAGGTGGGGTCCATAAAAAATTACAGAAACACCCATTTTAAAATCCGTCTCACTTCTAGCACCCGATCCTAATTGTCGTGCCCCGTTGATACGTCGTAAACGTATCTATAATTTTTGATGCTTCATGCTTGTTTTGTGCCAACTATCTTATGTTTTGTCTATACTTTGAGGTATTTTTATACACTTTATGAAACTAACCAATTGACAAAATGCCGAAGTGCTAGTTCCTGTTTTTTGCTGTTTTTAGTTTCAGAAAAGCTAAAAAATAAATATTCTCGAAATTGGACAGGACAAAAGCCAAAGTTACTATTTTTCCCGAAGCAACACGGAACCATGAATCAGAAATGGAGTAGGGCACCAGGGTGGCCACACCCTGTGGTGGCGTGGGCCCACCCTGGGCGCGCCACCAGGGGGTGTGGGCCCCCTGGTCCTCCATCGACCTTGCCTCCTTCGCCTATAAGAAGCCTCCGACCCAAAAACCCTAAATTATCGACCAGAAAGCCATAAAAAGTTTCGCAGCGCCGTCGCCACCGAAGAGGAGATTCGGGGGACAAAAAGTCTCTGTTCCGGTACCCTGCCAGGATGGGGAAGTGTCCCCAGAGCCATATCCATCGATATCCACCACCATCTCCATCACCGTTGCTGATTCTCATGATGAGGAGGGGGTAGTTCTTCCTCGAGGCTAAGGACTCTACCGGTAGCTATGTGTTCATCTCTCTCTCTCTCTCTCTCTATATATATATATATGCATGATCATATTGAGATCATGAACTTTGTAATCAAGTAGATCTACTCTGTTACTCAAGTGCTTAAACCAATCTCTGCTCTCCCCACGTGTGTGAAAGTGATAGCATGCACGCCGTTGTGGCACTTAGGCTAGAGGTTACATAAATACGCAATTGCTTTAATAGATCTATGCTTTTCCCCATGTGTGTGAAAGTGACAGCGTGCACGCCGTGTGTGGCACTTAAGCTAGATTACATATATATTTATTATGAGTTATATTTGGAGTTGGATGTCTCTATGAAATTGTGGTGTTTGTTGGAACCATCTAGCGCTTAAGGTGATAGTGTGGGGTTATCTAGATGGGGAAGGCGTACTTTGAGGTGTGATTTTGTAACCCTACCATGGATTAGAGTGTCCAATCGGAGAGTAGTTCAAGGTAGTATCATGAAGAGAATATATTTATTGAGGTGTTTACTAGTGAAAGTATGATCCCTAGGCCTTGTTTCTAAACATTCAAACACCATTTACAACTAGATCTATTGCATGTTTGCTTGCTTTAGTCTTTTCCTCCCCGTCAGAAGCTCTCTTTTGGCACCGTTAGCACTTATAATCATCCATACCACTTGTATTTTACTATCTCTTCGCCGAACTAGTGCACCTATACACCTGACAAGTGTTTTGGGCGTGTTGGGGACACAAGAGACTTCTTGTATCTTGATTGCATGGTTGCTTGAGAGGGATACCTTTGACCACTTCCTCCCTGAGTTCGATAAACCTTGGGTAATCCACTTAAAGGAAACTTGCTGCTATTCTACAAACCTCTGCACTTGGAGGCCTAACAACTATCGAATAGAACTGCGTAGACATCAAGCTATTTTCTGGCGCCGTTGCCGGGGAGGCAAGGTAAAACGTACTCACATCCTCCTGGTGTGTGAGTGCTCGAAGTTATTTCCTTTAGATTCTGCAGTTTTGTCTTTTTGTTTCTTGTTTTCACTAGTTAGGCTTAATTGAAAACAACAACAAAATTAGAGAGCTCTATAGTGTTTATCTTGAGTTAGGACATGAGGTGTTTGAAGAGAAAATTAAAAAACCTATAGAACTTTTTTTGCATGCTAATAGCAATGTTATTAGTATGAATTCTTTAAACACCATTATTGCTAATGCTATAGAAAACGTCTGAGCTTGGAGAAGCTAGTTTTTATGAAAATGATCTTTCTAGTTCCCCAACTTTGGAAGATAGCTATTCTATTACTTATGATGATACTAAACCTCCAATATATGATGATTACAATGATGAATATTATATTTTCAGTCCACCTGCTATTGAGGAGACAATTAATTGTGATTACAATATGCCTCCTATATTTGATGATTATGGTGATGAGAATAATAGTGATAGTTTTTTATTGAATTTGCTCCCACCATAATTAATAAGAATGACTATGCTTATGTGGAGAGTAATAATCATTTTATGCATATGGATCATGATAAGAATGTTTTATGTGATAGTTATATTGTTAGTTTTATTCATGATGCTACTGAAAGTTATTATGAGAGAGGGAAACATGGTTTTATGCATCTTAGTAATATTAAGTTTTCCCTCTTTATGTTGAAAATTTTAAAGTTGCACTTGTTTTGCTTTCCTATGCTTGTTGCTTTGTTCTTTCATGACTTGTTTATTTACAAGATTCTTATGCATAGGAAGTGGGTTAGACTTAAATGTGTTTTGAATTTGCTTCTTTATGCTCTCTTTTACTTCAGTTCATATTTCTTATGTGAGCATCTTCTCAAACTATTATGCCTAACTTAAAGGCGTTAAAGAAAAGTACTTATTGGGAGATAACCCAAAAGTTTTAGTTGAGTCTTGGAAGTTATTACCTATGTAATAACCTCTCCTTATCCTTTTTGTGTGATTTTTGTGCCAAGAATAACCTCTAATAAGAGGGAAGTAAGATTTGGGGAAGTTGCTGTCCCGAAACAGATTTTTATGCTCCACTATAAACATTCGTGTAAAATCTTTGTAAGTCGGATTGAGCTGTAATTTTTTGAATAAATCCCCCAGGTTGTTAGCTAACTTTCGTTAGTTCAGCACTTTTTGATTTGAGCAACAGAAGGTCTTCGAAAAAATTGGTTTTCACCTGCTGGTCTGTTTTGACAGATTTCTGCCATTATTTGCATTTGCTTCTTATTGAGTTCTTTTTGGTAAATTGAGATTTTTAAAGGAAGTTTCTTCAGTAGCTTGTGTTATTATTGGAAGTTTTTCTGTTTTGAACTAAAACCCAAAGGTCTATTATCTTTTGAATGCACTAATATTGCTAATGAAGATTGTGTGAAGTTTTGTATAAAGGAAAATTTTCAGGTGTAGGGGAAGAATGATGTAATGAGATGAAGAATGGACAAAAGCTCAATATTGGGGATGCCACCCCATGTCACCCCAAGAAATATTCAAGAGGTACAAGCGTCAAAGCTTGGGGATGCCCAAGGCATCCGCTTCTTCATCAATAAAAATCTTAGGTCTCTTTCTAGACACTTCATTTTTATTGCTTCATGCACTATTATGTTGTTCTTGGAACGTCTTAGTTTTTTTTTTGGTTTTCGTTTGTTTGGTTTGCTAAAATAAGTTGCTTGGATCCCAGCACACTTCTTTTGGAGAGAGACACACTATGTTTTCATTGCCTAGAACACTCTAGTTTTCATTCATATTGTTTTGTGAGTGTTCTCTTTTGCTAGCACTATGTTTAGCCTTAGTTTTCTTATGCTTTCAGCTTAGAACTTTTTATTTCTTATTTGTGGATTTGTGAGACAAGCTCACTGATCTTTATTGATGATTATCTTTGTGAGTTATTTCAAATAAGTTGGTTGGTGTTGGAAAAGAGTAGAAAGTTTCATGCTTATAGTGGTACAAAAGTGAGCTTGCTTTGACTGTGGCTTAGACTTTATCATGTCATGCTAGATGTTGTTTTAACCTTATGCTTAGTGACTATTGATGTAGCATGACTTGCTCCAAATCATTGAGATTGCTTAATTTTCCTTGAAAGAATCATGCATTGTTTTAGAATACAAAAGCATAATATTATGGTATTCTCCTTTGATGCTTTGTTTGGGTTGACTTGGCACATGCTCACACCATGTTATGACTCTAAAAAGTCACCATTAGCCTCTATGATCATTTAGTTTTTGACTTGTGGTACCACTTTATGCTTTGATTAGTAATGTTTTGTCGCTCTGCATGATTATGGCCATTATTGCTCTCTTAGTTGGTCGCTCCCAGTCTTTTGCTAGCCTTCGCTTTTGCTGAGTAAGATCTACTCATGCATCCAACTCCCAAGAAACCAAGTTATTCCAAAGTGTCCACTATATTTCCTATGCATGGTGTGTTACACCATTCCAAGTATATTCTTGTTTTCGTCTATCTTCCAATTAAAAAGTATTTTGTTATGTGAAAAACTAGTGATTAAAGCTCTCACGAACTTGATGACACACTTTATTTTTCTTGCCCCTAATAAACTTGAACCATTGTGTAATATATGTTGTATATGCTTGCACTTATACGTTGGAATTAGCAGAACCATGCTATCATGGGGAACGCTTTCAACATTGCATTTGTACATTGTACCCAGTTGATATCATGATCTTTTGTTTGTGGATGTCATTGGTGTGAATTGAAAGGGAAGCTTGTAAGTCCATGAAGTTATGTATATTGTGTTAGAGAAACGCCTAGGCCGCTAGCCTAAGCCATGCCTAATCATGGTGGAAACTTGCATCATCACCATAGTGAGCTATCTATGAAGCATTCTTCTTATAAAAAAATATATGAGATTCAGAAAAAGAAAAAAAAGATGAGAAAAGAGGAAAGAGAGAAAAAAGCACCATATTCCCATGGTAAATAAGAAGATTGCCGAGATGCTCATTGTCTGCTTGCCTTGTCATTTTGTTATGGGACAACTCCTGTAGCATGTGCAAGGGGTACCCCGTTGGCGGTTCTCTATGATACACATGTACTTACTATGACAAGAACTTGCAAGTAACTAAAGTTGAGTAGCATGAGGAGCGGCCCTCGTATTCAAGGGACATGAGATTGCCAACTTATACTTTGTCAAGCATATATTTCATAGTTTGTTCACTTTAACCTTAATTACTTCAAGATGCTTATGATAGGGGCAATAAGATCTGAAAGCTAACAAGTACCATAATTTTTGGAAGCTCTTTATGAAACTTGAAATCCCTACTTCCCTTTGAAGGGCCTTTCTTCCACTACTATATTGAGTCTCCACCTTCTATCCTTAGGCACCAATTAAGAGAGCATAGTTGCCATTCTTAGTTCTATGTGCATTGTCCCAAAACTTATTGGTTGGTTTATATTGTTGATATTGCTTGCTCTTGAACTATTTGTATCTAGTCACCCTTATGAACTTTGAAGGTGTCCTATGCATTTATGTTTTGCTACTCCATGAGGGACAAGCTGAATGCCACTATGCTATGTTTTCTATATGTGAAACAAACAAACATTTTTCAATGCATGTTATTCATGAATCTTTGTTTGTATCCTTTCATGTTGCACGCATAGTTACTTTGTATTATTGTTAGAACTTCATCTTTCATGCTCATGTTTGAGTACTCTAATCCTAGCTTTCAATGCTTGCAAATTGTTTGATCAATATTGTGATGGTGCATGTCACCTAAAAAATTATTCTTTTTACCACTTACCTACTCGAGGACGAGCAGGAGTTAAGCTTGGGGATGCTTGATACGTCGTAAACGTATCTATAATTTTTGATGCTCCATGCTTGTTTTGTGCCAACTATCTTATGTTTTGTCTACACTTTGAGGTATTTTTATATACTTTCTGTAACTAACCTATTGACAAGATGCCCTAGTGCTAGTTCCTATTTTCTGCTGTTTTTGGTTTCAGAAAAGCTAAAATATGAATATTCTCGGAATTGGACGGGACAAAAGCCAAAGTTACTATTTTCCCGGAGCAACACGAAACCACGAAGAGAGATGGAGTAGGGCACCAGGGTGGCCACACCCTGTGGTGGAGCGGGCCCACCCTGGGCGCGCCACCATGGGGTGTGCCCCCTGGCCCTCCACCGACCTTGCCTCCTTCGCCTATAAGAAGCCTCCGACCCAAAACCCCTAAATCATCGACCAGAAAGCCACGAAAAGTTCCACAGCGCCGCCGCCACCGAAGAGGAGATTCAGGGGACAGAAAGTCTATTTCGGCACCCTGCCGGGACGGGGAAGTGCCCCTGGAGCCATCTCCATCTATCTCCACCACCATCTCCATCACCGTTGCTGATTCTCATGATGAGGAGGGAGTAGTTCTTCCTCGAGGCTAAGGGATCTACCGATAGCTATGTGTCCATCTCTCTCTATGCATGATCATATTGAGATCATGAGCTTTATAATCAAGTAGATCTACTCTGTTACTCAAGTGCTTAAACTAATCTCTGCTCTTCCCACATGTGTGAAAGTGACAACATGCACGACGTGGTGGAACTTAGGCTAGAGGTTACATAAATACTCAATTGCTTTAATAGATCTATGCTTTTCCCCATGTGTGTGAAAGTGATAGCGTGCACGCCGTGTGTGGCACTTAAGCTAGATTACATATATATTTATTATGAGTTATATTTGGAGTTGGATGTCTCTATGAAATTGTGGTGTTTGTTGGAACCATCTAGCGCTCAAGGTGACAGTGTGGGGTTATCTAGATGGGAAAGGCGGACTTTGAGGTGTGCTTTTGTAGCCCTACTATGGATTAGAGTGTCCAACTGGAGAGTAGTTCAGGGTAGTATCATGAAGAGAATATATTTACTGAGAGTGTTCACTAGTGAAAGTATGATCCCTAGGCATTGTTTCTAAACATTGAAACACCATTTACAACTAGATCTGTAGCATGTTTGCTTGCTTTAGTCTTTTCCTCCCTGTCAGAAGCTCTTTTTGGCACCATTACCACTTATAATCATCCATACCACTTGTATTTTACTATCTCTTCGCCGAACTAGTGCACCTATACACCTGACATGTGTATTGGGTATGTTGGGGACATAAGAGACTTTTTGTATCTTGATTACAGGGTTGCTTGAGAGGGATATCTTTGACCATTTACGCCCTGAGTTCAATAAACCTTGGGTAATCCACTTAAGGGAAACTTGTTGCTGTTCTATAAACCTTTGCACCTGGAGGCCCAACAACTGTCTATAAAAATAGAAGTGTGTAGACATCACCCGTCAGCCTGACAGTGGGCTCATGTGCACATTGTAACCCATGAGCACAATTTACATGTATTTTTTGCTAATTTGTCGAAAGTTGGTGGATTTTTTTGAACTTCTTGCGCGAATGTCACGGTTTTTTGTAATTAATTCCATTAGGAGAGATCGAGTAGTTGCATTCTCTATGTAGTGTCGAATGTCTCTAGCGGGACCTTAATATAGAAGACACGAGGGAAGCACAATCTCCTCCCAAGTTGGATAGACATAGAATGGCCGACCCATATCTCCCATCATGGCTTGAAGAACACACAGGATAAATCATCCGGTCTAGGGATCTCGATAGATGGTACTCCCTCCGATCCATAATACTTGTCACTAGAATGGATGTATCTAGACATGTTTTAGTGCTAGATACATTTATTTTAATGAAAAGTAATATGGATCGGAGGAAGTAGTAGAAAGGAACACCGTTTCCTTGATTTCTTGCTCGGAGAAAGGCTCCTCCAGGTCGGAGAGGTCGTGGTGCTGGATTTTGATGTTTGCCCAGCCCAAATTGTGAGTCCAAACAGTGAGTACGCTTGGGTAGATGAACCTTGGTGCTGTTGACAACGGACATACTCCTTGTACGATTTCGTGAATGGCAATCCCGACGTCAGACTGATGAAAATTCTCATGCGCCTTCCATTTACTCTACTGCATGAAAGAGCTTGGAATTCACGTCATCGAGCCGTACGCGTTGGCGAAGGTTTATTTTCTGAATAGAGAGGAAAGAAGGTTGAGATAGGAATATTTAGATATCACAGTCACCGGAAGATAATTGTTCGTGTTCTTCGGCAAGGTCCAATCTTCAGATTTACCTCCTTTGAAATTGCAATCTGGATCCATAACATGCCCACTTGCTCACGCTGTCAAGGAGCCTAGGAAGCCAAACAACATCATAGTTCTTAGAAAAGACTCATTTTCTTTTGAAAGTTAGCAGAAGAGCCGGTAAATTCATTGTTTAGAAAGAAGGTTTACAAGAGTTTTAGGTGAAAAAGTAAGGTAAATACCCAATCCACCCAAGAGAAAGAAAAATATACAAAGGAACAAACGCATTTTCAACGACACAAGACTCCCACATATGGAGGGAGGTGGCCTCTTTCGCCTTCTAAGACAATAAGGACATGCTTGGTTGCTCGAGGCACCGTTTTTCTCGCATCCAGCGGGCCAAAAAAGTCTGTTTGGTTGCACGCGGTGGTTCATATTCTGGCCTTGCACGAACCTTAAAGTAGCCTTGAGACAAGCTCTAGAGGAACGCCAAATCGAGCGTTGTCACGTAGATATGCGCTGATGGGTGCAAATATATGAACGACGTGCATGCAAAGCCATCGCATAGATGGTATGAGGGAAAAAATTAGCTACCTATTTTGGCGCAAAATTAGCATCACCTCCCTCTCAGTCGGACACCACCCGTGAGAGAACAAATCAGTCCCCATTTTTCCTCTTGGGTTGTGGCAATGACAATTTAGATCTATGGCACCAATTGGTGGTATATTCCTAGATCTTTGGCACCACCTTCGTCGCTCCGTCGTCTCCGGCACCGGAAGATAGGGGCTCGCAGATCTTCGGCACCACCTCCGCCGCTCTGTCGTATTCAACACCGGAAGATAGGGGCTCGCAGATCTACGACACCAACTTGTCCTCTGTGTTTCTGTCACCCTCTCATCTACGTCATCTCTGTCTCCGTAAGGTATTCGTTGTCTTCAACCATGTTTGTAAGCACCTATAAACCCCTCCCGCTCCCAATGTTAGCTCCTTAGATAGTCAAATTGAGCTTATGGCTGATTTGTTAGACACTTATGCAACATTGACTAAATTAGAATGAACAGATGAACATTATTGAAAGGATACAAATGTCGCCTAGATGGGGGAGGGGGTGAATAGGCGATTTAAACTTTTACGAGAGTGGCTCAACAAAGGCGGACTAAAACTAATGTTTACTTTGTTAAGCACAAAACTTAGAACAACTAGGGTTCACCTATGTGCACCAACAACTTATGCCAAGCAAGACAAATAACTATGTGATAGAAAGATATATACTTCAAGCACGAAGGGTATCACAAAGTAAGGTGCATAAGTAAGAGCTCGGGTATAGAGATAACCGAGGCATGCAGGGACGACGATATTTTACCGAGTTACTCCCAACATGAAGTACGTCTCTTTTGGATAGGGGGTGGTATCAAACCACCTACGCCACAAAAGGCCTCCCTTATTCTCCCGTGAATCTAACCCCAACGGGATCGATTCACACTTCCACTATCGGTGCACTTGTCGGTGGCAAACCGGAACCTCTCACAAGGTTGGGGCACTTCTCCACAACTTAATTAGAGGATCCCAACAAACAAGCTTGGGGAAAGATCCACAACTTAATTGGAGGACCCAAGTAATCCACAACCTGCAACACAACAAACCGTCTATGGTTCCACCCAAGAGTAAAAAGCTTCTCAACTTTCACTCACCAAATCCTTCGAGGAGAACTCAAACCGATGCACTAAATGCAAGAGGCAAGAACACCATAAATATGCTCCAATCCCTCACTCTAAAGTTCCAACAAAGCTACTAAAGCTATTGGTGGAACAAGAGAGTAAGAACACAAAGAGGGACACAAAATCTCCCAAAATCTAGATCCCAAAGATACACTCACAAAGAGATGGTTTGGTTTGGTCAAAACATGGATCTAGATCTCCTCTCTCTTCCACTCAAATATGGGAAAGAATCATTGGAGGGGTTGAGGGGAAGAAAGCTCAAGAAGGTCAATAATGGAGGGAAAAACTTGCAAGAATGGTTGAGGAACCATTGGGGAAGAAGGCCCCTTAAATAGGTCCCTCCAAAATCTAACCGTTGCAGCCCAAAAACGCGATTCCCGGTATTACCGGACTTTCCCGGCACTACCAGACATTTCCTGGGGTTCCTGGGGCGCCAAACGGATTTTTCTCTGTGCTCCCCGGTACCAAAATGCGGTACTGCCGGACCCCGGTACTACCGGATTCTGGTTCGGTACTACCGATTATCCCAGAACGAAAACGGCCATAACTTTTGCATTCGGACTCCGATTTCGATGATCTTGGGCTCGTTTCGAAGAGGACAACAAGATCTACAAGATCATGCAGAAAAACATCATAGTACAGCAAGGGAGGATATAACCAAATGACGAAAGGTTTAACCTCTCTCAAAAATACAAGCCGATAAAACCTCCAACATCGAAAATGTAATAGAAAATGCATGTGAACTCCGTTTTCGATGAACTAGAGCTTTTCATGGAGATTAACACAATATCTAAATCCTCATATGATTAAGAACCAAATAATGGAAGGTTTTATCTATCTCTAAAAGACAAACCGGTAAAACCTCCAATATCTAAAATGCAAATAGATAATGCATACGAAATCTGTTTTCGATGAACTAGAGATTATTATGAATATTATGACAAGATATAGAACCTCACATGGATAAGATCCAAATAACAACCAAGAAAGGATGATGCTAAGTATGCAAAGGTTTGAGCTCTCTTCGAAAGATATGATCGAGTTACTCACTTGAGAGCCCCTCTTGATATTACGGTTATCTATCCTATAAACCGGTCTCCCCAACTAACACCATGAGACCGGTAAGAAAGAAACCCTATCAAGACCATACATTTGCCTTGCACATATTCCACTTGATCTTGATGTAGACAATCTTGTCCTTCTCAAGATGGAACACCTTTCTTGATTGCTCTTGCATGCACTCGCTTGATGAAGACTTGCAAGTTGCTTCCCCATACAACATGGGGAAACCTTTACATTGACCTTGTCTTCATCGATCCATGATCATTGAGGATGGCAAGCTTAAAGCATGATATCTTCTAGATATGGAACATCTTTAGCTTGGACAACATTTCTTCTAACTACATTTGGATGATGTCTTGAAGATACACATGAGGAACTCTATCTTATTCTTTAAGACACCCTTAATCTTCTTTTCTTTATTCTTCTCTTTCATTTCTTATTTCTCTATTGTGTTGGTGTATTGAAGGTACACAAGAGGTATCACTCCATATATTCTTCAATACACACTTTCTATAGGCTCAACTCTCACATGACCAATCTTTGGATCACTCCTTGAACACCTTGGTCATCACTTGATCTTCTTCACTTTCTTCTTCTCCCAATCTTCAAGCCAACATATGGTTCAAGCATTGACTATGGATAATTCCTACAAGTGCAACTTATACACACATTAGTCCATAAAGATTGTCATTAATTACCAAAACCACACATGGAGGCCCACATGCTCTTTCAATATGAGAGGGCATTCACTGCTCTAAAGAATAGATTTGAAATCCTTGATCAGAAGCTATTCTATCCTTTCACCACCCAAGTTATGCTTGTTCGTGCATATTGTATTCTTAGTAACTAGATATAAGGCTTTGGCATTGATGATTTCTTCCTGGAAGAGAGTGAGGTGATGCCCTACGACGATGATGTTGGTCATGGTGTCCCTCTACATGATAATTGTGATTGTAAGAATAAGAGATAACACCGGTGAAAGGATACAAATGTCGCCTAGAGGGGGGTGAATAGGCGATTAAAACTTTTCCGAGGGTGGCTCAACAAAGGAGGAATTAAACTAACATTTACTTTGTTAAGCACAAAGTCTAGAACAACTAGGGTTCACCTATATGTACCAACAACTTATGCTAAGCAAGACAAACAACTTTGTGATAGCAAGATATATACTTCAAGCATGAAGGCTATTACAAAGTAAGGTGCATAAGTAAGAGCTCGGGTATAGAGATAACCGAGGCACACGGGAACGGTGATATTTTACTGAGTTCGTCCCAACATGGAGTACGTCTCGTTTGGAGAGGGGGTGGTATCAAACCACCAACACCACAAAAGGCCTCCCTTATTCTCTTGTGAATCTCACCCCAACGAGATCGATCCACACTTCCCCTATCGGTGCACTTGTCGGTGGCAATCCGGAACCTCTCACAAGGTTGGGGCACTTCTCCACAACTTAATTGGAGGTTCCCAACAAACAAGCTTGGGGAAGCTCCATAACTTAATTGGAGGCCCCAAGTAATCCACACACCTGCAACACAAACAAACCGTCTAGGGTTCCAAGAACCCAAGAGTAAAAAGCTTCTCAACTTTCACTCAGCAAATCCTCCAAGGAGAACTCAAACCGATGCACCAAGTGCAAATGGCAAGAACGCCACAAAGATGCTTCAATACCTCACTCTCAAGTTCCAACAAAGCTACTAAAGCTATTAGGGGAACAAGAGAGGAGGAATCAAAGAGGAACACAAAATCCCCCAAAATCTAGATCCCAAAGATACACTCACAAAGAGATGTTTTGGTTTGGTCAAAACGTGGATCTAGATCTCCTCTCTCTTCCACTCAAATATGGGCAAGAATCATCAGAGAGGAAGAGATTAATCAAGATTTTAGAAGTAGGGCAAATGGGGGCAAAGCTTAGACAAATAGAGTAGGAAGAAGCTCACTAAATAATAAATTGCAAAGGGCTTAAATAGGAGGACCAGAAAATCAGGAAGTTGGGGCTATTTTTGGGTCTAGGCCGGTAGTACCAAATGGACTCAACCAATGAACGCCAGGAAACAGCGAAGCGGCAGCCAGCGATGCAAGCAAAAATGGCAAGCGGCAGCACATGTGCGTGGTGGGAGGCACGCGCAATCGGCGGTAGAAGCTGGGCCCAGCGCAGGGCCAGCAGAGCGAGAGGCGGACGGGCGATCCAGGCGGGAGGGCGCGCGGCACACCGCAGGAGGTGGGGCTAGCGCGGCAGGCGGGCGGCTGCATGCGCACGGGATCGAGGCGGGACGCACGGGTCAACGCGAGCATGCGCGGGATTTAGCTGGCGCAGCGGCTGGGCCCAGCGCGAGCGGGAGCGAGGCAGAAGCGCGCGGGGGACAACGTAGCCAGGTGCGAGCGGGCGGGATCGAAGCATCGGCGGCGCGCGTACGCGAGTGAGCTGGCGGCACATCGAGGCAGCATGCCTAGGCTGCTGGGCGCCAGGATGAAGATGGGCCGGACGGTAGTACCGGCCCGCCCGAGCGGTACTATCGGTCCGGTCCGGTACCGGACGCTGCAACCGGGCGAGGCAAAAGTTAGTGGGGTGCACATAGGGGCGGGCGGTAATACCGGCCTGCCCGGGCGGTACTACCGCTCGACCCAGAAAACAGATTCCTTTTCTTTTTAATTAAAAATAGGGCAAATTCAAACCACGATAAATTTTGACTGGTAGCTCCGTCGTACTCAATCCCAATTGCATTGGAAAGAGGAAGATATGAGCTACCCTATAAAAGTATAATAATGTGAGATACCTCACTTGGTGAGAAACCGAAAAGCCGCCAAGATCAAAATCACAACAAGATACAAACGGAAGATTCAATTTTGATGAAGAAGAGCTTGTTATGGAGATTACCACAAGCTCTAAATTCTCACATGGAAAAGACCAAATAACAATCAAATATGATGATGCAAGAATGCAAAGGTTTGATCTCTCTCCGAACGATATGATCGAGTTACTCATTCGAGAGCCCCTCTTGATAGTACGGCTATCTATCCTAAACCCGGTCTTTCACTAACAACATGGAGGCGTGAGAGACCGGCAAAAGGGAAAACCTATCAAGATTATACCTTTGCCTTAAGCATTCCACTTGAGCTCGATGTAGACGATCTTGCCCTTTTCAAGAAGGAACGCCTTCTTGGTTCCTCATCATCGATCCATGATCACCGAGGATAGCAAGCATCAAACATGAGATCTTCTATAGATGACACATTTTAAGCTTGCACAACACATCTTCTTCTCATTTTATCGACCTTGAAGCCAACACATGCTCCAAGCAATGCCAATGGACAAATCCTATAAGTGCAACTTAATACACACATTAGTCCATAAAGATTGTTATTGATTACCAAAACCACACATGGGGACCCACATGTTCTTTCAACCGAGATAACAACATGTGAACTACTGGAGGCCATACCAGGATACGAAGAAGAAGTGGAGGAGTGAAAAAAGACGTAATGTCATCATGTTCTATGAGCTACCTTCTATTTGTGTGTATAACCGCTATTTGTAGTAGCTACGTACTATTGTGATGAACTGGTATTTTCTTGTATCTAGGTAAACCTCATGACAAATTGCTATTTTCTATAGCTAGGTCTAAATTCACGTTAACCTAATAGTTTAATATGATGTATGTTTTTAATATGTTGACTGTCAATTGACAAAATACGTGGTTAGGTCACACTTATGAGAAGAGGTGGCAATAACAATAGCATCGTATGCAACCAAATAAGCTGTTCTTTTTTATCCTCCCAGCCATAGTAAGATTTGTTGGCAGCCAAACAAATTGCACAAATAATAATCCATGAAAAGATCTTCATATATGTATAAGGAAAACACTTCACATCATTGGGGGATCGCGCGACTTGTATCCCCCGATGGTTGTGGGGTTCACCACGATTTTATCCCCACACCAGTGGTTTCCTCCTTTTTTTTTCTAATCCTTCTTCCCGCATCCATGACGAACCGATCTTGTTCCTTCCTGGCGCGCCGCCTGTGCTCCCCCCTGCTTCTTTCCAGCGTGCCACCCTTTCTCCTCCCTAGGTAGTTCCAGTTTCGCCCGTGCTCCTCCCATCACGCCGCCCTTCAAGCTGCCGCATATCTCGCAGCCTCTGTGTACGCGTCGTCCCCTGCCGGCTCCGAGGGCGGCTCTGCTATGCTACGAGAGACGGAGGTGTCTTCTACCTATGGTTGTGTTGTCTGCTACATGCGGCGATGGCGGCGGTGACGTCTGCTACATGCGCAAGTGACATCTTCTGTTATCGGCCACAATGGCTCCTGCTACCAGGGGCGGACGACTTCTGCTACATGCGGCAGGGGCCTCTGCTACCGGCCTCGACGACTTCTTCTACCGGCGGCGGGCGACTTCTGCTACATGGGATGGCAGCGTCTGCTACATGTGGGATGTGGCTGTGGCCTCTGCTACCAGCAGAGACGACTTATGCTACCGACGGGGGACAGATTTTGCTACATGTGGCGGCGACCTTTGCTACCGGCATCAGCGGCTTCTGCTACCATGGCGACATGTGCCCGACGTTGCTGCTACATCGCTAGACGGGAGGTGTCGCTGCTACAAGCGTCATCCGGTGTTGCTAATAAACAGTGTTGCAGGCTGCATCGTCGGAGCTGCAAGCCAGACCTAGTGCCACCGGTGATACTTGTTTGCGAAACTGTAGCAACGACCGGGGGGTTGTGAAGGAGCAACGGATTTTTGTCTGTTTTCTTGACCTTTATTTTTCGCTGTCATCTAGAGTTTTTTTTTTGTTTCATCTGCTCGGGATTGGGAGTTGCGGGACACGTGTCAGGAGGGGAGGCAGGGGATCGGAGACTCCCGATCCCCCGGGACGCGAAACACTATCATATATATAAACGTCTGTAACCCACAAACATGGCCTAAACTGCATGTGCCGTCCATTTTGAGTGGCTCCGTGGCATTAGCATGTTGTCTTTGTTTTTTGTATAGGAAATTGAGTTCTTTTCTTGATCCGCCGTCCTATTCGCGTCGAACTCTTTTGTAAATATGTACTACTAGTCCTGTTTTAAAATATAAGCTTTTTTAATAGTTTAATTTAAATGTATTGCTAGCCCTGTTTTAAAATGTAAGCCTTTTTAGTAGTTTAATTTCAACGTCTAAATACACATATACCTCCTCCTTGCCATAATATAGAACATATACGATTTTTAAAAAGCAACTTTGACCAAATTTATCTAGAAAATTACCTATCAAATATATACCATACGAAAAAATACATTATGATGGATCTAATGGCACTGATTTTGTAATTTAGATGTTATTATTCTTTAATGCAAACTTGGTCAAACTTAACATAGTTTGGTTTTTCAAAAATCTTATATGCACCACATTTTGAGAGTATGGAAAGAGATAATACTTCCTCCAATCCATATTTGACTTAACTTTATCTAGATACAGATGAATCTAGACTAGATATTTAGCTAGAGTATGAATTTTAAAAAAATTGAGTGAACTAATATGGCACAGAGAGAGTACCAAATTCAGGGGTATTCTCTTCTCAACGGATTTCTTAAAAAAAATACACTTTGCTTTAAACCCACCCGCAAAAAAAAAAAAAAAAACACCCGCAAATTCAGGAGTACAAGAGCGGACTTGGTCTTCATGTATCACTTTCTCGTGGCTCGAGGCTCCAATGGACAGGCAGTAGCTGCGTTGAGATAAATGCAGGCAGCGGAGGGGGAGGGGATTCATCTGCCTCCGACCCTCTCCTCCCAAGATCCAATCTGGCTCATGGCTTCTTGAGGGCTTTCTTGCTCCGAGAGCTGGGAAGTGAGAGGAACCACAGGGCACACTGCAATCTCGTCTTCTGTTCACCGCACCAATGGGCAGGCCGTAGCTGCTTCGAGATAAATGCAGTTTTAGGGGATTCCTCTGTTTCGTCTCTGCTTGCCTCCAGCCCTCTTCCAAGATCCAATCTTTCCCATGGCTTCTTGAGCGCTTCCTTGCTCCCATAGCTGGGAAGTGAGAGAAACCAGCGGCCGCAGCTTCCATCTCGTAGCTGAGGTGAGGTGTGAACTCAGATCGATCCTCCCAATGGCAGACATGGCTACTTCGAGCGGCGACGACCGAATCAGCGCCCTCCCCCTCGACGTCCGTCCCGTTTGTGAACCACCTCATCGTCCACCGCGGCCACTTGCCCCTCGACAAATTCAAGGTCGAGGTTCGTATTTCTGATACTCTTGAGTCATACCCATACGCCAATCTGTGGATCCAGTACGCTCTATTCTGCAAGGTTCGGGTGCTCGATGTATTCTGCGAAGGAGATGTTGTCGAAAATATGGGACTCACTGTGCCTCTTGTCTCTGAGCGCCTGACGACCCTAAATCTTTGCGAAGTTGATTTGAAGAATTGCTCTGCACTTGTTGACTCCACACGTTCGCTGGATCTCTCAAGCTGTCCGTTGTTAGAGAATCTAAGGATGCACCATTGCGGCATTGACGTGAGCAAGATCTCATCCAAATCGCTAAAGCGGCTGGCCATCATCAGTTGTTCTTTATTTGAACAGGATTCCCGCTCCTGGATTTCTGCACCAAATCTTATCTCACTGGAGTATAGTGATTATCTTGGCGAGGCTCCTGTGCTCGAGAGCATGCCATTCCTACAGAGAGCATTCATTAGGCTCAGCCAGGATTTTCGGGGCTCGTGTGATGGTATCAATCCTGGGGTACATGTTACAATTGCAACAAGAAGATAACAAAACGAAAAACACAGCAAGGGGACACAGATTTAACGTGGAAAACCTCTCCAACAAAGAGAGGAAAAAACCACGGGCGCCAGCCAGCGAAACTTCACTATATCGAGGAGTGTTTACAAACGCCGGGGATTTCACAGATGCAACTCATCCCAACCGGCGGCTTACAAGGGGTTTATATATTGGTGGAAACCTAGGTCTTCGACGATCCGTACCGTACCCACTCGTCAAACCGGCGGCTTACAAGGGGTTTACAAACGCCGGGGATTACACTCGGCCCAAGCCTCCCGGCGACGGGCCTCGCTCCACTCGTCAAAAGTTGGCCTATACTTTGTAGAATTTGGATCAACATATAACAGTACAGAGATGTGGTGGTCAAAGTTGTGAACGTTGCTATGGTTATCCTGTTGGCAGTTATCAGAATGTGCTTCTCAATGGCTTGTCCAATGTTATCCATCTGGAGTTGATAGCTGAACCTGAAGTGGTATGCGTACAATTACTGCCATGCACTTTTATCATTGTTCGCTATCCAATGGTTCTCTTCCATCCTTATGCATGCATAAAATCATTTGCTTATATTATACTACCTGCATGCATGGGCGGGCACAGGATATTTGCAATGGGTATTCAAAGTCCAAAAAGAAAATATTCAATGCAACACTTGATGGTTCTGGTGTCGATGTGGAATCAGTCTTTTTTCTCTTTGCTCTCGCACACAATGTCTTTAAATCACCACCGTTACTCTTCATTTCTGTGTCGGTGTGTTTTCACCATAAATCCAGTACAACTGCAGCCTAGATCATCACTCGATCGATGGAGTCACCAATCAATCACAACCGGAAGAAGAGGAATTGCTGATTTGCTAGTTTCGAAATTAGATTCTTTTGCCTCACCTCGACAACTGAACCAATCGCTGTTGCCTCGCGTACTCGTGTGTGATGGTGGAGAGCCACCGAGCATAGCTTGGAGCTAGATTACCGGAGCCTCACGGGACTAGTACTGGAGCCAAGCTCCTGCTGCTGTTGGCTACAAAGTTCAACGGAGATGCTATGGACCAGGAGGAGCTAGACGTTTTGGACTGAATACTACTACACAATTTTCTTTTGCAAAAAAAAATGGGTATTCAGCTGAATACCCATAAATACATGTGTGCCCGCCCCTGCCTGCATGTCCATACGTTGGTTTTGTGCTCTGGATCTTATGGTTAGTGTGCGATGATTGAACTCTGTGGTTTATACTTCTCAAACTTCTGACGTTGTGCAATTTAGAAATTCAAGATTGATCGATTCATGTTATTTTTTTAATACTTTAGAGCCTTAGACAGTACGGCCAATATGTGCAGTTTTAGATTGGAAGAAACTTACTAACATAACATCAGGGGTGATGCAGACAAAGTGCCAGAGCTTATGCTTTAAGTTGACAAAACTATTATACTTTGTCTAATCAAACATTATCGATTAGTTGATTTAAACCCTGAACTATTTGTTGTTGTTGTCTAAGTGCACCCTTCGATCAGTGGGATTAATAATATAGGGGATACAAAATTGTAGAAAGTTTAGAGGCGTAAGGTTACATTTCCACTTTTTTAAGTTGCCTTTTAATTACCATGTTCTATGCGAAGTCCCAAAGTTTCTGCTAACTTCAATTATTTCATCTTATAACTTGGAAAATGGAGTTTGTGAATTTTTCTTCTATTTCTTTAGTATATCTACAGATTGGATTTGGCTTATTGCCCCATATTTGGCAATTTAAAGACTCTGTTACTCAACGGGTGGTTTATGGCTAATGGCTTACATGGATTAGTTTGCATTCTCCAACACTCGCCTATTCTTGAGAAGCTCACACTTCTGTTCTATAACACCAAGGTATGGTGTAAATGAAATATTCCTATATTAGTAAAGGTATCATATATATTCTGTTGATCACACAAAAATGTCATCTATCTTATAGGGCATCCCTAGTCCAATAGAAGACGATGGAAACCATGATCCAATAGAACAAACATTTGCATGTGCGCACCTTAAGGTAGTTAACATCAAATGTCAAGTGATGAATGAGAGGGTTTCCAAAACTTTGATGCTCTTGAGTACATGTGGCATACCGCCTGAGTACATTAGGTTGAAGATCAACCATTCACGCCCATATTGTAAGTTGACTATTTTCATTCTCCATGCCTTGCAAGGTTTCTGCAATCTCCTTACCTGTTGTAATTCTAAAAGCAAGGCACAGCATTTTAACCTACACACTCAGATGCTACTGTAACTACACATCAGGTAGAGGGTATACCACCTTCTACAAATCCTTCCACACTCAAAATCGGTTATGCTTTAGCATAAATGGAGTTATGATGTCTGTTCAGTTTCAAGTAAATTAGTTAATTTGTAATTTCTTTGGTCACACAATTGCTTGCAGATAATTTGGGCTTGATTTCATTATATGCTTTTACTGATTAAATGATTATGAAACCGGTCGTTCTCAACTTCAAACCAGTTTACCTTGGCTCTTGTAGTCCGCTAGCTGGTTTCTGTTTTTTTTACCAAGAATCTCCAATTGGTGTGCAATTTTACTTTTGGGGCTTTTAACCAGTTTGTTCAATGAAGAAGATGGCCATGATGCCATCTCTCCTATTAATACTGGAAAACCAGCTTGCCATTGCCTGCCACACTACTGCCTGAACTCCTGAAGGCTGAAGCACCGTTTTTTGCTTGGTTGTTAGCCTGTCACTAGTGGAGGAAAATGGCCATATGCTGCCCTCAGTAGGCTATTTACTCCACTCTTTAATCAAAAAAATTGTCTTGACTCCATCCAACAAGATATTTGGTCAAGTTGCATGTTAATTGGTCTGCTTCAAATTCCTAGCCAAGCAATCCTTAAATTCTCGTCTATATCATCGAGGACATTAAAGAGCCATACTTATTGTGCATGTATTTTAAAAAAAATTGTGCAGCTTTCAGTTTCGAGACAGCGTCAACCAGTGACGACGAGGTTGCGCCTTCAACTTCCACTCACGGAGATGCTACACCATCAGCCAGTGACGACAACGCTGTGCCTTCGACTTCCACTCACGGAGATGCTACACCATCAGCCAGCGACGACGATGATGCGCCTTCATCCACTGACGACGACTAAAATGGCGAGATGGGTGTTTGTTCCAATCCTTGTGTGCTCCAACGCGGTTATAACGTGGCCACTGTCTAGGCCGTTATCGCTATGTTCAGATTTCTTTTGATCGCTTGTTATGCTAGAAATTTCTCCTTGTTAATCGTCTGGTACAACTCAGCAACATGGTTTCCAGTTCATTGTAGCAGTATTGACCGCCGTCAGAGTGTTGCTGTATCTCAGTCATCAGTAACGAAAATGTGGCGACGACATTATTGATATGTTCTGAAACCGGTCGCACTTGTGTGGTCCCATCCGGCATTTTGAAGGATGCTGCCAGTTCTCTTGATCATCCAAAAATATGTTACTAGTAATACCAATCGTTTGCTGCATGACTGTGTTTGCTCCCAATGTGTGGCAGCAGTCGTGGTACACACGTCGCTCCATGTTATAGCAGGGAACGTTCAGTCGGCTGGACTGTTCTGTTTCTTTTCTCAGATCAGATGTTGATTTTGGACTTGTTAGTAGGGGAAAAGGGTTTCAAATGAAAAGCTGTGCTGGGTAGTAGCCGTTGCATGCGCTGGCAAGCCGTCATCTTTCAGCAAAACCATATCGTCCGCTGAAAAGCTGAACGCTTTGGTAATTCTGGTGTACGTCGCTGCCTCGGATGCAATAGTCGGATGTTCAGCAAAGCTATGTGGATCATTATTAGGAGAGATGGAGTAGTTTCGTTCTGTGTGGAGTGTCGAATGTCTCTGTTCGGGTCTTGTAAAAGACAGTATGCGTTTGTGAGCATCTATGTCTATGTTGGGTTTCGAAAAAAAGAAAAGACACGAGGGAAGCACACTCTCCTCCCAAGTTGGATAGGCACAGAATGGCCGACCTTGATGATCTCCCATCATGACTTGAAGAACACACATGAAACCATCCGGTCTAGGGACCTCGATAGATGGTAGTAGTAGAAAGAACACCGCTTCCTTGATTTCTTTGCTCGGACCTCGGAGAAAGGCTCCTCCAGGTCAAAGAGGTCGTGGTGCTGGATCTTGATGTTTGCCCAGTCCAAACTGTGAGTCCAAAACAGTGCGTGCTCGCTTGGGTAAAATTTTCGTGAAAACACAAAGTTTTTTGCGTTTCGATTTATTGATAGAAAAAAAGAGTTATGTACAACATATACACAGGCTCAAGCGAGACAACACCCCGTACAACTCAACCCCTAGGCCTACTAGGATGCCGGCAACAAGGCACGAAGGACAGACGCCCCAGCAGCAGCCCAATCACGAGCCTCGGATCGAATCGTACAGAGAAGGGTATCCATGTTTAGTGACGCATTGTCGAAAACGACAACGTTACGCTACTTCCAAATCCACTAGACCGTCAACATGATCAGCGAAGACATCCCCTTGCGCAGAGCGCGAGGTGTGGAAGACGAAGCCTGCAGCCACCGGTCCACGAAGTCCCCTTCTCCATCCGGTGGTGTGACCGTGGATCGGATCCAGGACAACACCTCGTGCCAGATTGCCTTCGAAAAGGGACAACCCACCAAGAGGTGAGTTATGGTCTCCTCTATTTGGTCGCACATGGGGCAGCATTGGGGGAGGGGGGGGGGGGGGGTGGATCAGTCCCCGCCTTGCCAGCCGCTCAGTCGTCCAGCAACAGTCCTGACAGGCCAGCCATATGAGGAACTTGACCATAGGTGGGGCCCATGTACGCCAGTTCAGCTGCCAAGATCTCGAGGCGATGGAACCCCAGAAGAGGAACTTGTAGCAAGACTTGGAGGAGTACTAGGCATCCGATGTCCAGCGCCAGAGGAGAGTATCCAGCTCGGCGGACAACTCGAAGTTTCGAGCTCGTATCTAGAGCTGCCAGAGGGCAAGCGGGCTCAGCGCGCTCTGAATGTAAGTAATCCATCTGCGCTCCAGAAGCGCCTCTCTCACTGTCCTGCGCTTCCTAGCACGGCTGGGAATAAGCGTGAAAAGCGATGGTTCCATCTCATCGATGGTCTGCCCGTCTAGCACCTTGGTGGAGGCGTCAAACACCTGCAACTCCTTCTCGGAGAAGCGCATATCCAAGCCGTGCCAAGGTCGCAGCTGGCCCGTACGCATCCTCCAAATACAGCGAGTGCAGAGGATGATCGCAGTGTGAGCAAGGTCAGGGACTCCCGGACCCCCTAGGTGTTTGGGCATGCACACCCTCTCCCAGTTGACGTGTCAGTGCCCACCTTGGGCCTCTGCCCTCCCGGCCCAGAGGAAGCCCCTCACTATCTTCTGGATCTGCTTGAGAGTCTATTTGTTGAGACCCAGCACAATGATCTGATGTAGGGGGGTCGCCAAGAGGACCAACTTGACAAGCGTGAGGCGTCCCGCCTTCTCCATCATGGCGGCTTTCCAAGTCGACAACCTGTGCACGATGCTATCAACTACGGGTTGGAGAGCCGTTGCAGACACCCATCAGAGCGATAATGGTATCCCTAGGTACTTGACTAAGAAAGGCGCCAGCCGGCAGCCCATGACCGTCGCAGCTTGCAGGGCCTCCTCGTCGGAGCATGCAATTGGGGAAATCAGGCACTTATCGTAATTAGTGCGAATTCCCAAGGCCTCTCCAAAGAGTGCCAGGAGTGCATGCACTGTGCGCATCTCTGACTTGTCCGGGTGACAAAAGATCACCACATCATCCACGTAAAGGGATACCGTCGTCACGAGGTCATGTGAGGAGACCCGCTTTAGCATGTCGATATCTAGGGCTCTGGCCATCACCCGGTTGAGCGTGTTGATAAACAACACGAACAACATCGGCGACAGGGGGTATCCCTGTCTCAGACCCCGTCGGTGCCAAATCGGGAGGGCTAGCTCGTCGTTGAGCATCACCCGAGAGCTCGTCGTCGAAAGTAGGATGGCCACCAGCTCGCAAAATCTGCGGCCAAATCCCACCTTACGCAACACCTCAAACAACAATGCCCATAACACCGAGTCAAATGCTTTAGCTATTTCTAACTTAAGCATGACTCATGGCTCCTTGAGCCTATGCAAAAGGTGTGTCGTCTGCTGAACCAACACGAAGTTATCATATATACAACACTTCCTGATGAAGGCGCACTGGTTCATGTTAACCATGGCTCCAAGTCGTGGTGCCAGCCTCGATGCCAGCACCTTCGCCCCAAGCTTGGCAAAGATGTGGATAAGGCTAATCAGCCTGTAATCACCTAGGGCAGCCGCATCACTGCTCTTGGGCAATCGTATAATGAGGGCCTGGTTGAGTCCCTGGAAACCATGCTCGTTCATGGTGTAGAGCTTGGAGAAGGCCGCCATAAAGTCGGTCTTGACAACTCCCTAGCAGCACTGAAGGAACCCAGCCGTGAACCCATCCAGTCCCGGTGCTTTGCCATGAGGTAGTTGATTGACCGCGCTTGGGTAGATGAACCTAGGTGCTCTTGACAGTCAGCATAAAAGCCTTCCTCCTTGTCCGATTTCGTGATGGCAATTCTGATGTTAGACTGCAAGGTCTGGATGAAAATTCTCCTGCGCCTTCCATTTACTCTAGCATGAAAGAGCTTGGAATTCGCCTCACCGATGTGAACCCAATTCAGCCGTGCGTGTTGCCAAAGCTTTATTTTCTGAATAGAGAGGCGGCGGAGGTAGGAATGCTTTAGATGGCGCCACAAGTTATAGTCATCGAAAGATAATCGTTTGTGCTCTTCGGCAAGGTCCAATCTCTAGATTACCTCCTTTAAAATTGTAATTTGGCTCCACAACACGCCCACTTGCTCACGCTGTCGATGAACCAAGGAAGCCAAACAACATCATAGCGGTAGGCTCTTGGAAGAGACGCATTTTCAACCACACAAGACTCCCATGTATGGAGGTGGCCTCTCTCTCTCCTTCTAAGACAATAAGGGTGTGCTTGGTTGCTCACAAAGCCGTTTTTCTCACATATAGCATGCCATAAAAAGCTTATTTGGTTGCTCGGTGGTTCTATTCCGGCTTGCATGAGCCTTAAAGTAGCCTCGAGACAGCCTCTAGAGGAACGCCCTAATCGACTGTTGTCAAGCAGACATGCGCTGATGGGTGCAAAGATAGGAACGTCGTGCGCGCAGAGCCAACACAAAGATGGCGGGAGGGAAACAATTGGTTGCGCATTTTGACGCGAAATTAGCCTCACCTCCCTCTTAGTCGGTCAACACCCGCGGGAGATCAAAATTTTCCTCTTGGGTTGCACTAACGGCGATTTAGATCTATGGCATCAGCTGGTGGTATATTCCCAGATCTTTGGCACCACCTTTGCCGCTCCATCATCTCCAGCACCGGAAGCTAGGGGATCGTAGATATGTGGCACCGGCTTGTCCTCTATGTTTTCGTAACCCTCTCATCACCCTCATCTCCGACTCCGACAGGTCGTCGATGCCTTCAAACATGTTTGTAAGAACCTATAACCCCTTCCCATGCCCAACATTATCTCCTTAGATAGTTAGTTTGAGCTTATGGATGATTTGTTAGATACTTATGCAACATCGACTGAATTAGGACATATGGATGAACATGATCGTTCACACAACTCTCGTAGTTTTGATTCAAGTGTGGATGCTTTTGATCCATAGAAGAGCATTGCGGTGACCCTTGCACTCCACTGCATGTTGTAGAGCATGAGTCGTTGACATAACACTCATGGAACATCGTTCCACGAATATTACACCTACCAGAGTAGTACAACAGAAACATCACAAATCCAAGCTATACCTATATTATTCATATCATAGACCTTCATATAAGATCATCAAAACCTCCATGACACAATGCGCTCGCTAGGTAAGTTCATATTCAAACAAAAAATGATAAGATGCTGCTTGTAGTCTAGTCTAGCACTAGATCTACTTCTAATCCTATCTCGGTAACTAAAAACATGTTTGGCAACTTTGGGGAAAGAGAGTGTGATTTAGATGAGAGATCAAAGCTAGGAAGTTTCATTATGAATCCCAAACCCACATTTGGTATGTTCTAGGAATTAGTAGGGGGAATTGACACGAACGAATTTTCCGTGTTATAATCACGACAAGCGATATTGTGTGCATTCGAATGAGAGGACTGAGGCGTTCCTACAAATGCACCTTAAGGTCAATATGGTCGTCGGAGACGGTGACAATGATCAGGTACTCCGGTGACGTGCTCCGTCAATCACAAGTTTTGTTAGAATGAATGATGTTTAAGATAAGATAGAATAAGATAAGAATATATTTGATCTTCTTATGGTGGAACGATCATGTGTTAAGAGTTTTTCAACACATGTGTTAAATGAGGTTTAGATAAGATGAGTCAAACATCAAGTTTTACTTGCTTCTTAAGTATGTATATGGTGTGTTGGTTCACTTCAATTCATGAGTTCTACATCTACCCTTCCTAATATAGAAGTTTACCAAAGATTATTTCAAAAAATTGAACACTCAGCATGAGGAACTAGTCCTAAATCATCAGCTCGAGTGGAACTTCAATCACTTTGACAAGTTCTATCTGTTGGGCCACGCAGAGATAAAACAAAACTTTTTCCTCTAACGTGGTGATCCCAAGATCTAGCTGAGGTAGAAGGCCACGAGGTTTACCACTAGACGCGCAGTTGCGGATTACTGATGAAGCGCGTCAGTTGATGCAGTGCAGTCCTTTGTGATCCGATCATCCTGGTGCTGATCGTGCAGCACCTCTGTTGGTATCCACACGTGCAAGGAAGAGCACCGGCGGCGAACTGCTAGGTTCGGTACAACGGCAAGACTGTTGTGGAGCTAGGGTTTCCAACACATGGAATGACCTAACCGATCAACGATTAACCTTTTTGGGTTACGGTGCTCCACTATATATAGGGAGTGAACGTGGGCTCCACTCTCGTGGCCCATTCACTAAAGCCCATATAACACTAGTCACCGTGAGTCCGACTCACTGACTCAGTCCTAATCCGGCTCGGGTCCAACCCGACCAGATTTCCGGTTCAGATCCAATCCGAACTTGCTCCCGCTCTTAAGTGTGTGACCCGGCAGGCTCATGGCTACTCGGACACGATTGGAGTCCGACTCTCAATCGATTAGTCAGCAGCGGCTCCTAGCAGAACGTGCCGACTCCCAAGTACAAATGAGTCATGAAGACTTGCCTTTCCAATGTGACTTACGTCCGAGTCCCTTTTGCATCATGATATACCTTGTCAGACTATAGGCGAATACTTGTCATCCCTTAAATAGTCCGACTCTCTTCTCGATCCGAGATAAGTGATTCACCCGACTAACTCTTAGTTGATCGCCTCGGTTAACACTTAACCGTTTCGTGCATGGCCATGCTTTCCGAATCATATCTCACGAGAGGGCCTAGAGAATATCTCTCCAAATGGAGGGGCAAAATCCCATATTGGTTATTCACATCATGCAGCTTGATTCTCAGTCGACCCGAACTCTGCCTTTATAACTGCCCAGTTACGGATCAACGTTTGATAGAATCTAAGTCGGTGATCCTCAACTCGGATTATGCAATAGCCTCAGGTCTAAGGATTACATTGATTGCGATATACAAATGACAACTTGTTCGTTATACCTTAATATGGGTCAATCCGACTCACTAAACTCTTTAGCCGAATCTGTGTAAGTTGGAATAGCATCTCCATGCCCATGACAAGTGGAACCAAGTCATCAAGCCAACTTTCACATTGGTCTAAGTTGTGTGTCCAGCACAACCTCAATGACCAAGGATATTTAGTACAAACTGTTGGAGATATGCCCTAGAGGCAATAATGAAAGTGGTTATTATTATATCTTTGTGTTTATGATAAATGTTTACATTCATGCTATAATAGTATTAACCGGAAACATTAATACTTGTGTGATTTGTAAACTAAATTAGAGTCCCTGGTAAAGCCTCTTTATAATACTAGTTTGTTGATTAATAGATGATCGTGGTTTCTTGATCATGAACATTGAGATGTTATTAATAACAAGATCATATCATTAGGAGAATGGTATGATGGACATACTCCTATAGATAAGCGTAGCATTAAGATCAAGTCATTTCAATAGTTCGTTTGCTATAAGCTTTCTGATACATAGTAACCTAATTCCTTTGACCATGAGATCATGTTAATCACCATCACCGGAAGGATGCTTTGATGACATCAAACACCACACCGTAACTGAGTGGCTATAAAGGTGGCATTGAGTGTTCGGGAAGTATGGGTTGAGGCACATGGATCAAGAGTGGGATTTGTCCATCCATATGACGGATAGATATACTATGGGCCCTCTCGGTGGAATGTCATCCAATTAGCTTGCAAGCATGTGACTGGATCACAAGGGATCACATATCACGAGAACAAGAAGAAAGTACTTATTGGTAACGAGGTTGAACTAGGTATGCAGAGATACCGACGATCAAAACCTTGGATAAGTAAACTATAGAGACAAAGGGAAATTGGTATCGTATGTAAGTGGTTCATTCGATCGCAAAGTAATCGTAGAAATATGTGGGATCCATATGAATTTCCAGATTCCTCTATTGGTTATTGATTGGAGAAGTGTCTCGATCATGTCCGCATAATTCACGAACCGTAGGGAGACACACTTAAGGATTCGATGTTGTTTAGTAGATATGGAATGTTAGTAGGGATACTGAATGTTGTTCGGAGTCTCGGATTGGATCCGGGATATCACGAGGAGATCCGGAATGGTCCAGAGAATAAGATTTATATAAGGAAGGTCCTATTTCGGAGTTCGGGAAAGTTTCTGATGTTTTCATTGGAGAGGTTCTAGAAGGGTCTAGAAGGTTCACCGGTCCGGAAGGATAATGGTCCATGAATGTGTCATGGGTAAGTGGAATGATTGGATCATATCCTAGGTCACATGGTGTGTGCATTTGTAAGAGAGAATTAAAGCTCTAAATTGAAAGTCAAACGGGAGTTTGAAAAGTCAAACTGAAACAATGGTTTCCTAGTGGGAGAAGAAATAAGTCCTTCTCTCAATCCAACTTGGGTTTGGGTTTGGATTCAAACCCACCCCTCCCAAGGCTGCCCCCCTCTCATAAATAGAGGGGAAGGGTTGCCCCAACACCACACAAGCCCTAGCCCCTAGCCCCGCACACGAGTCGCCGCAGCCCCGCCACCGCGTCGCCGCCGCCCTAGCCACCGCCGACACCTCCTCCTCCTCCTGGACTTCTAAACCCTAGATCTCCGGGAAACCCTAATCCACCATAACTCGCACCGGCTTAGGCGAAGCCCTGCAGGATCTTCCCTCTACTTCTGACACCACGCTATCATGCTGCCGGAATCACGAGAGGATAACTACAACCTCTGCTGCCTGCTGGAACAAGGGAGAGGAAGGTCTTCATCGAGTACCGAACGTGTGACCGACTGCGGAAGCGCTGCCGGAACGCAGCGCCGGAAGGATCGTCTATGCGATCTTGAGATCGGCAAGTGTACGACGACATCACCCATGAGAATCTGATCTTGTTAACCGCTTTGGAATCTTTGAGGGTGAGTGCTTCTATCGACTTGTTGCTACAATCTAGTAGATAGATCTTGGCTTGTTTGTGTGCATGCGGTAGAATTTGTTTGTTTTCCATGCTACGAACCCCTACAGTGGTATCAGAGCCGTGTCTATATATAGATCTGTTGCACAAGTAGAACACAATGGTCATTATGGGCAGTGGTGCTTTTATTATCAATTTATTTTTGTGTACTTTGCATCTTGCGGTA
The DNA here is from genome assembly GCA_916181665.1 of Avena sativa. NCBI lineage: Eukaryota > Viridiplantae > Streptophyta > Magnoliopsida > Poales > Poaceae > Avena > Avena sativa. Next base: position 251,476,369 of record OV702296.1, read on the forward strand.
TGATGGGATGAAGCGGCCCGGGCTAACCTTATATGACATCGTTCATGAGACTTGCTCCACGCTCAACATGCAACTTGTATTGCATAAGTAGCTTTGCGGGTGTCTGTCTCTCCCATCATAGTATAGATTCAATTTACAACGGGCACTTGATCGTTCAAACATCAACGTTGTGGTTCTTGTTCGTAAATTAGAACGACACTTATTGAAAGCCCCAAACCACGTAAAATATGCAAAGAAAATTAGAGGCGTCTAACTTTGTTTTGCAGGGGTGTGCTGTGATGTGATATGGCCATGATTGTGATTATATATGATGTATGCAATGTTCCTTATTGTAAGTTGGCAACCGGCAGGAGCCATATGGTTGTCTTTTAAATTCCATTAAGACCTGCGTGTCTATTCAAAGTAGTTGTAATAGTTGAAGCTGGTGGACGACAACCATGAAACGGCGCCATTGACCTTGACGCCATACCGGTGATGATGGAGATCATGTTTATGCTTGAAGATGGAGATCGGAAGCACAAGAAGAAAGGCCATATCATATCACATATTATGAATTGCATGTGATGTTAATCCTTTATGCATCTTGTATTGCTTAGTTTGCGACGGTAGCATTATAAGATGATCCCTCAAGCACAAAATTTCAAGTTTGAAAGTGTTCATCTTTAGTAAGCACTGTTGCTAAAGCTCGTTATTTTGAAGCAACACGTGATGATCGGGTGTGTTAGATTCTGTGAGTGTATACAATGTGAGCAAGCCAGATTTTCTCATGCGGAAGCTAAGGTTTGATCTTGACGACCCTAGCATGTATAGACATGGTCTCGGAACACGGATCACCGAAAGGTAAAGCATGAGTCATATAGTAGATATGATGAACATGTTGATTGTTCGCCATTAAAGCTACATCAACTCTCGTGATGATCGGTTTTAATGTGGTGGATTTGGTTTGTGTGATCACTAAAACAATTTGAGGGATATTGTTTTGAGTGGGAGTTCACCTAGATTAATTTAACTATTAATTAGAACTCAATTTTTCATAAACTTGGTCTAAACTATTGCAAATATGTTGTAGATCAATGGCGGCCCCTACCATCAATTTTAATGCGTTCCTAGAGAAAGAAAAGTTGAAAAACAATGGAAGCAACTTCGCGGATTGGTTCCGCAATTTGAGGATTGTCCTCAATGCTGGTAATTTGACCTATGTGCTGGATGCACCGCTGGGTGATCCGCCTGCAGCTAATGCTACCGATGAGGTAAAGAATGTTTTCCTCGCTCGGAAGAATCAGTACTCCATAGTTCAGTGTGCTATCTTGTATGGTTTGGAATCGGAGATTCAGAAAAGGTTTGAGAATCATGACCCACATGATATTGTCCGTGAACTCAAAATGATATTTGAGGCTCACGCGACAGTGATGGGATTCGCGGCATAGTAAATCAAAATTTTCTACGGATGCGAACAGAGGAAAGCCAAGATCTAATATAGGAGATGCAAACAACGAGAGGGATTAGATGAGATCTTCATACCCTTGAAGATTCGCACAGCGGAACGTTCGTCGGAACGTGGGTGATGTAGTCGTACTCGTTTCTCCTCCTCGCGATCCGATCCGATCTAACACCGCAAGTGGCGATGCCTCCGAGAGATGCACACGTGCGGCACCTCGACGTCTCCTCCTTCCTCGGTCTAGAAAGTATGGTGGAGAGACGGATTGGATCTACAACGCGACGGCGCGGTGCAAGTGGTGGAGAGTTTCTGCAGCAGGGCTTCGCCTACACGCAGTCGGGAGGGAGAGAGAGAGAGGAGGGCAGCAGGGCGGCTAGGGTTGAGGAGGAGGTGTGTGTTGGTGCGCCCCAGCCCTCTATATATATAGAGGGGTGGGCGCCTGCCCTAACCCCTCCCCCAAGCCCTAGGTCGGCGGCCAAGGAGGGAGGAGTGGGGGGCAAGTAATCCCCCCCTTCTAGAAGCTCCAAACAGGGTTTCCCCTTGTTTGGCTGGCTGGGCCCTATGGGGCCTTGTGCCCCTGGCCCAATGCGGCCAGGGCACTCCCTCATAGGCCCATGCCCCCTCCTGACAGGCGGGACCATGTTGGTCCCCCTCCGGAAGGTTCTAGAAGCTTCCGGTACAATACCGATTAACCCGGAACAATTCCGAACTCCAAAAACTGCATTGCCTTATATGAATATTATTCTCCGAACCATTCCGGAACCTCTCGTGATGTCCCGGATCCCATCCGAGACTCTGAAAAAAAACTCATAAACCAATTATCCAATCTATCCTAGCGTTGAGGCACGTTAAGTGTGTGACCCTTCGGGTTCGAGAATATGCAGACATGATCTTATATCAATAATCAACATCGGTGTCTGGAAACCCATATTGACTCCCACACATTCATCGATGATCATATCGGATGAACCACGATGCCAGGATTCATTCAATCCCATATATATATATTCCCTTCGTCGCGATATTTTACTTGCCCGAGATTCGATCGTCGGTACCGTCATACCTAGTTCAATCTCGTTCACAGCAAGTACTTTACTCGTTCTGTAATCCGATACCACTTTGTGATTAACTCCTTAACCACATGCTTGCAAGCGGTGTTGATATCCATTACCGAGTGGGCCCGAAGTATATCTCTCCGACTTGGGAGGGACAAATCCCATCTCGATACATACAACCCAACAAGTACCTTCCGATCACCTGAGAGACACCTTTATGATCACTCTCTCATAGGATGACGTTTGATGACCTCAAAGCTTTCTTCCGATACCAGGGAGTTGTATTATCTCATGGTCTAAGGAATACAATATTTGACATAAGAAAAGCTTCGCAAAGATGAACACGATGACACGATCTAATTGCTTCGCTTAGTTTGGGTCTGTCCATCATATCATTCTCTCAATGATATGATCTCATTATTAATTGACAACTCATGTCTATGGTTAGGAAACCTTAACCATCATTAATCAATGAGCTAGTCCATAGAGGCATACTAGGGACACGGTGTTGTTCACAAACCACACAAGTATTAAAGTTTCCGCTTAATACAATTCTAGCATGGAATATAAACTTTATCATGAACAAGAATTATAATAATAACATCTTTATTATTGCCTCCAGGGCATAATTCCAACAGTCTCCCACTTGCACTAGAGTCAATAATCTAGTTTACATTTGGCAACAATCTCACACCCATGGCACTAAGGTGCTGATCATGTTTTACACGTGGAAGAGGTTTAGTCAATGGATCTGCGACATTCAGATCTGTATGTACTTTGCTAATCTTCAGATCTCCATCTGCTATATAATCTCAGATTATATGAAACTTGCGGTTGATATGCTTGGTTTTTGGATGATATCTTGGTTCCTTAGCGAGTGCTATGGCGCCAGTGTTGTCACACAATATCTCCAGTGGGTCCAATGCACTTGGAACCACGCCAAGCTCAGTGATGAAGTTCCTGATCCAAACTCCTTCACTTGACGCTTCTGCAGCAGCCATGTATTCCGCTTCTACTGTAGATCCCGCGATCATGCTTTGCTTGCAGCTTCTCCAGCTCACAACTCCTCCATTCAAAATATAAACGTATCCTGTCTGAGATTTAGAATCATCCTTGTCGGTGTCGAAACTAGCGTCGACGTAACCTTTTACGACAAGCTGTTCATCACTTCCATAGACCAAGAACATTTCTTTAGTCCTATTTAGGTACTTTAGGATGTTCTTCACGACTGTCCAGTGTTCCACTCCTGGATCACTTTGATATCTGCTCGTCAAACTAAGAGCATTGGACACATCCGGTCTAGTACACAACATGGCATACATGATAGAACCTATGGCCGAGGCATAAGGCACTTTGCTCATATCTTGTCTATCATTTACCATAGCTGGACACTGAGCCTTGCTCAATATCTTACCTGACAACATAGGCACTGAACCTTTCTTTGCCTTATCCATTCTGAACCTTTTCAGAACTTTGTCTAGGTATGTACTCTGGCTTAACGCTATCAGGCGTCTTTGTCTATCTCTATAGATTTTGATGCCCAATATATAAGCAGCTTCACCTAGGTCTTTCATTGAAAAACACTTGTTCAAATAACTCTTCACATCGTTAAGCATGTTAATGTCATTTCCAATAATCAATATGTCATCCACATATAGTACCAGAAATGTCACCGAGCTCCCACTCATTTTCTTGTAGATACAAGCTTCCTAGCAATTTGGAACAAATCCAAAGCTCTTGATCACTTGATCAAAACGAAGGTTCCAACTCAGAGATGCTTGCTTCAGTCCATAAATGGAACGCTCAAGCTTGCATACTTTATCAGCATCCTTAGGATCGACAAAACCTTTGGGTTGCATCATATACAACTCTTCATCAATGTTGCCATTGAGGAACGCAGTCTTGACATCCATCTGCCAAATTTCATAATCACGAAACGCAGCAATTGCTAATAAAATCTGAATGGACTTAAACATCTCTACGGGAGAGAAAGTCTCATCGTAGTCAACACCTTGAACTTGTCGAAAACCTTTCGCGACAAGCCGTGCTTTATAGACGGTAACATTACCATCCGCGTCCGTTTTCTTCTTGAAAATCCATTTGCACTCAACGGCCTTTCGGTCGCTAGGAGGGTCCACCAAAGTCCATACTTAGTTTTTGCTCATGGATCCTAATTCGGATTTCATGGCCTCTAGCCATTTCTCAGAGTCTGGGCTCATCATCGCTTCCTCATAGTTCGCAGGCTCACTATCATCTACTAACAAGACAGTTAAGACAGGGTTGCCGTACCACTCAGGAGGAGCACGCGACCTTGTCGACCTGCGACGTTCAGTAGCAGCATCATCCGAAGCTTCATGATCCTTGTCATTAGCTTCCTCTATTATTGGTGCAGGCGGCACTGGAACAATTTCAGGTGTTGCGCTACTCTCCAATTCAAGAGAAGGTTCAACAACCTCGTCTAGCTCTACTTTCCTCCCACTCACTTCTTTCGAGAGAAACTCCTTCTCAAGAAAGGAACCGTTCTTTGCGACAAACACTTTGCCTTCGGTTCTGTGATAGAAGGTATAACCAATAGTTTCCTTAGGGTATCCTATGAAGACGCATTTCTCCGCTTTGGGTTCGAGCTTGTCTGGCATCAACTTCTTGACGTAAGCTTCGGATCCCCAAACTTTAAGAAACGACAACTTAGGTTTAGCGCCAAACCACAGTTCATACGGTGTCGTCTCAACGGATTTAGATGGTGCCCTATTTAAAGTGAATGCAGCGGTTTCGAATGCATAACCCCAAAATGATAACGGCAAATCAGTAAGAGACATCATCGATCGGACCATATCTAATAGAGTTCGATTCCGGCGTACAGACACACCATTGCACTGTGGTGTTCCGGGTGGCGTGAGTTGCGAAACGATTCCGCTTGCTTTAAGATGCGTGAGAAAATCATAACTCAAATATTCACCTCCACGATCGGATCGTAGAAACTTAATTTTTCTGTTACGATGGTTCTCCACTTCATTCTGAAATTCCTTGAACTTTTCAAATGTTTTAGATTTATGCTTCATCAAATAGATATACCCATATCTACTTAAGTCATCGGTAAAAGTGAGAAAATAGCGATATCCACCGCGCATCGAAACACTCATCGGTCCGCATACATCGGTATGTATGATTTCCAACAAGTCCGTTGCTCGCTCCATCATACCGGAGAACAGGGTTTTGATCATCTTGCCCATGAGGCATGGTTCGCATGTGTCAAATGATTCAAAATCAAGAGACTCCAAAAGTCCATCAGAATGGAGTTTCTTCATGCGCTTTACCCCAATATGACCTAGACGACAGTGCCACAAATAAGTAGTATTATCACTATCTACTTTGCATCTCTTAGCCTCAATGTTATGGATGTGTGTTTCATCCCTTTCGAGATTTAGAAGAAATAAACCATTCATAGCAGGTGCATGACCATAAAAGATGTTACTCATATAAATAGAACAACCATTATTCTCCGATTTAAATGAATAACCGTCTTGCAATAAACACGATCCAGAAATAATGCTCATGCTCAACGCAGGCACATAATAACATTTATTAAGGTTTAAAACTAATCCCGAAGGTAAAACTAAGGAGAGCATGCCGACGGCCATCACATCAACTCTTGATCCGTTGCCAACGCGCATCGTCACCTCATCCCTCGCAAGCCGTCGTCTATTCCGTAGCTCCTGTTTCGAGTTATAAAAATTAGCAACTGAACCAGTATCAAATACCCAGGCACTACAACGAGGGCTAGTTAGGAAAACATCAATAACATGTATATCAAATATACCTTTGATGGTGCCAGCCTTCTTGTCCGCTAAGTACTTCGGACAGTTGCGCTTCCAGTGACCCCTGTCCTTGCAATAGAAGCACTCAGTGTCCGGCTTGGGTCCAGACTTGAGCTTCTTCTCAGCAGGGGCAACGCGCTTGCCGCCGCCTTTCTTGAAGGGCTTCTTTGCACCCTTACCTTTCTTGAAGGTGGGCTTGTTGACCATCAACACATGATTATCCTTTTTGATGTCCACCTCCGCAGCCTTCAGCTTTGCGAAGAGCTCGGTGATCGTATCAGTGGAACCAATCTGATTATGAGTCACTACAAAACTTTTGTAGCTGGGAGGGAGTGATTGCAGAACCCTGTCAATCTTGAGCTCCTTTGGAATCTTGCAGTCTAGTTGCTCAAGGCGTTGAGTGTAGCCCGACATCTTTATGGCGTGCTCACTAACGGAACACCCTTCCTCCATCTTGCAGTTAAAGAACTTCTCAGAGATCTCATATCTCTCAGAACGGGCCTGAGTCTGAAACATGGTTTTCAGCTCCTCAAGAATCTCAAAGGGCCCGGGATAGTCTTCAAAACGATTTTGAAGGTCCGATTCCATAGCAAACAACATGGTGCTCTTAATCACACCATAATCATCTTTGCGCGACTGATAAACAACTTTCTCATCAGCCGGCGCATTTACAGCAGGGGCATCACCTAGCGCACTTTCAAGGACATAGTCCTTTTGACCGCCAGAGAGAATGATTCTCAGATTGCGGAACCAATTGGTGAAGTTAGACCCATTGTTTCTAAGCTTTTCCTTCTCAGCAAAAACGTTGAAGTTGAAGTTGGACTTAGCCATTTGATCTACAATATTTGCAAGTACAAATTAGACTATGTTCATGATAACTAGTTCAACTTTTAATCAAATTACTAGATGAACTCCAACTAAATTCAACATCCCTCAAGTTGTTTAGTGACCACGATCCAAATTCACCACACCTAATCCGATCTTCACGAGAAGAGATGTGGCTTCAATGGTGGACAACGAAGTGTCGATCATATCATTCATATGACTCGTGCTTAACCTTTCGGTTCTTGTGTTCCGAGGCCATGTCTGTACATGCTAGACTCGTCAAGTCAAACCCAAGTATTTCCGCGTGTGCAAAACTGGCTTGCACCCGTTGTGTGTGAGCGTAGAGTCTATAGCACCCGATCATCACGTGATGCTTGGACACGACGAACTTTCGCAACAGTGCATACGTGGGGAGAACACAGTTTTATCTTGATCTTTAAGTGAGGAATCATCTTATAATGCTACCGTCGCGATCTAAGCATAATAAGATACATAAAAGGATAAACATCACATGCATATAACTTTATGTGACATGGTATAACCATTCTTCGCGCAATGATCTCCATCTTGTGTGTGCCGGCATGATCTCCATCACTCCACCATGATTGCCTCCACCACGAATAGCAACTACAACTATTGCTAACTACTTAGCGATGAAGTTAAACTATTACATGGCGTATAAGAAGTTGACACACAGGTCATACACAATTATAAAGACAACCATATGGCTCCTGCCGGTTGTGTACTCATCGACATGCAAGTCGTGAAACATTACAAAACATGATCATTGCATACAACATACACATCACATCTTGGGCCATACCATATCACAGAAAACACTCCCTGCAAAAACAAGTTAGACGCCTCTACTTTGTTGTTGCATGTTTTATGTGGCTTATGGGAGTAGCAAGCTAAGAACGATTCTTACCTACGGAAAGCCACACCGGTGATATTATGGTTGCCAAACTCCGGTGTAAATCCCATGACAACTATAGTGAGAGAAACAGGTATCCACCAGCCGCATGTGTGGAACAAGCCACACGTCAAGTGCGGAGCCGGTCTCGCGAACGACGTTGCGTAAGGTTGGTCTGGACCGCTTCAATCTCACTATCCCGCGTCATAAGAAGAACACAAACAAGAGGCTTGCAAGAGAAAACATCAACGCCCGCAACAACCATGTTGCGTTCTACTCGTGAAACACATCTACGCATAGATCTAGCTCTGATACCACTGATGGGATTCGCGGCATAGTAAATCAAAATTTTCTACGGATGCGAACAGAGGAAAGCCAAGATCTAATCTAGGATATGCAAACAACGAGAGGGATTAGATGAGATCTTCATACCCTTGAAGATTCACACAGTGGAACGTTCGTCGGAACGTGGGTGATGTAGTCGTACTCGTTTCTCCTCCTCGTGATCCGATCCGATCTAACACCGCAAGTGGCGATGCCTCCGAGAGATGCACACGTGCGGCACCTCGACGTCTCCTCCTTCCTCGGTCCAGCAAGTATGGTAGAGAGACGGATTGGATCTACAATGCGACGGCGCGGTGCAAGTGGTGGAGAGTTTCTGCAGCAGGGCTTCGCCTACACGCAGTCGGGAGGGAGAGAGAGAGGAGGGCAGCAGGGTGGCTAGGGTTGAGGAGGAGGTGTGTGTTGGTGCGACCCAGCCCTCTATATATAGAGGGGTGAGCGCCTGCCCTAACCCCTCCCCCAAGCCCTAGGCCGGCGGCCAAGGAGGGAGGAGTGGGGGGCAAGTAATCCCCCTTCTAGAAGCTCCAAACAGGGTTTCCCCTTGTTTGGCCGGCTGGGCCCTATGGGGCCTTGTGCCCCTGGCCCAATGCGGCCAGGGCACTCCCTCATAGGCCCATGCCCCCTCCCGACAGGTGGGACCACGTTGGTCCCCCTCCGAAAGGTTCTAGAAGCTTCCGGTACAATACCGATTAACCCGGAACAATTCCGAACTCCAAAAACTGCATTGCCTTATATGAATCTTATTCTTCAGACCATTCTGGAACCTCTCGTGATGTCCGAGATCCCACCCGAGACTCCGAACAAAAACTCATAAACCAATTATCCAATCTATCCTAGCGTCGAGGCACGTTAAGTGTGTGACCCTTCGGGTTCGAGAATATGCAGACATGATCTTATATCAATAATCAACAGCGGGGTCTGGAAACCCATATTGACTCCCACACATTCATCGATGATCATATCGGATGAACCATGATGCCAGGATTCATTCAATCCCATATATATATTCCCTTCATCGCGCGATATTTTACTTGCCCGAGATTCGATCGTCGGTACCGTCATACCTACTTCAATCTCGTTCACAGCAAGTACTTTACTCGTTCTGTAATCCGATACCACTTTGTGATTAACTCCTTAACCACATGCTTGCAAGCAGTGTTGATATCGATTACCGAGTGGGCCCGAAGTATATCTCTCCGACTTGGGAGGGACAAATCCCATCTCGATACATACAACCCAACAAGTACCTTCCAATCACCTGAGAGACACCTTTATGATCACCCTCTCATAGGATGACGTTTGATGACCTCAAAGCTTTCTTCCGATACCAGGGAGTTGTATTATCTCATGGTCTAAGGAATACAATATTTGACATAAGAAAAGCTTCGCAAAGATGAACATGATGACACGATCTAATTGCTTCGCTTAGTTTGGGTCTGTCCATCATATCATTCTCCCAATGATATGATCTCATTATTAATCGACAACTCATGTCTATGGTTAGGAAACCTTAACCATCATTAATCAATGAGCTAGTCCATAGAGGCATACTAGGGACACGGTGTTGTTCACAAACCACACAAGTATTAAAGTTTCCGCTTAATACAATTCTAGCATGGAATATAAACTTTATCATGAACAAGAATTATAATAATAACATCTTTATTATTGCCTCTAGGGCATAATTCCAATAGGCAGTTGAGAGTTATGAGGCTTCTGAAAAGTTTTTTAACTGCAAGATGGAAGAGGGCAGCTCCGTCAGTGAGCACGTGCTTAAGATGTATGGGCACGCAAGCAAGCTTCAAAGCTTGGGAATAGTGATTCCTAATGCTTTGGGGATTCACCGTGTCCTCCAATCACTACCACCAAGTTACAAGAACTTTGTGATGAACTACAATATGCAAAACATGGACAAGTCGTTGCCAGAACTCTTCTCCATGTTGAAATCTGCAGAAGTGGAGATCAAGAAGGAGCACCAAGTGTTGTTGGTCAATAAGACCACCAAATTCAAGAAGCAAGGCAAGTCTAAGAAAAATGGAAACTTCAATAAGGGTGGTAAGAAAGTTACCGCACCGGCGAAGAAGACCAAGGCTTGGCCTAAGCCTGATACTGAGTGCTTTTACTGCAAGGGAGAAGGTCACTAGAAGCGGAATTGCCCAAAGTACTTGGCGGATTTGAAGAATGGCAACATCAAGAAGAAAGGTATATCCGATATACATGTTATTGATGTGTATCTCACTAGTACTCGTAGTAGTGCCTGGGTATTTGATACTGGTTCGGTTGCTCATATTTGTAACTCGAAACAAGTACTACAGAATAAACGGAAGCTAGCGAAGAACAAGGTGACGATGCGAGTAGGAAATGGATCAAAGGTTGATGTGATCGCGGTCGGCACGCTACCTCTTCATCTACCATCGGGATTAGTTTTATACTTAAATAATTGTTATTTGGTGCCTGCGTTGAGCATGAACATTATATCCGGATCATGTTTATTGCGAGACGATTACTTATTTAAGTCCGAGAATAATGGTTGTTCGATTTATATGAGTAATATGTTTTATGCACATGCACCTTTGATAGATGGTATATTCTTATTGAATCTCGATTGTGGAAATACACACATTAATAACATTGAAGCTAAACGTTTTAAATTTAGCGATAACTTGACCTATATGTGGCACTGTCGTCTTGGTCATATTGGAGTGAAGCGTATGAATAAACTCCATTCCAATGGACTTGTTGAATCACTTGAAAGATGCGAAGCATGTCTGATGGGTAAAATGACTAAGACTCCATTTTCTGGTATGATGGAGCGAGCTACGGACTTATTGGAAATCATACATACCGATGTGTGTGGCCCAATGAGTGTAGCATCACGCGGTGGTTATCGTTATGTTCTTACCTTCACAGATGACTTGAGTAGATATGGGTATATCTATTTCATGAAACATAAGTCCGAAACTTTCGAGAAGTTTAAGGAATTTCAAAGTGAGGTAGAGAATCAATGTAACAAGAAGATTAAATTTCTACGATCTGATCGTGGAGGTTAATATCTAAGTTACGAGTTTGGTGAGCATTTGAAGAAATGCGGAATACTTTCACAATTGACACCGCCGGGAACACCACAGCGTAATGGTGTGTCCGAACATCATAATCGAACTCTCTTAGACATTGATGAAGAGTTGTATATGATGCAACCCAAAGGTTTTGTCGATCCTAAAGATGCTAACAAGGTATGCAAACTTCAACGGTCCATATATGGATTGAAGCAAGCATCCCGAAGTTGGAATCAACGTTTTGATAAGGTAATCAAAAGTTTTGGTTTTATACAAACTTATGGAGAAGCTTGTATTTACAAGAAAGTGAGTGAGAGCTCTGTAGCATTCTTAATACTATATGTAGATGACATATTGTTGATTGGAAATGATGTAGACCTTCTTAATAGTGTCAAGGATTATTTGAATAATAGTTTTTCAATGAAAGATCTTGGCGAAGCAGCTTACATATTAGGCATAAAGATTTATAGAGATAGATCGAGACGCCTAATATCATTGTCACAGAGTACATATTTGGACAAAGTTCTAAAGAGGTTTGAAATGGAAGATAGCAAGAAAGGGTTCTTGCCCATGTTGCCCAATACGACCTTGAGTAAAACTCAAAGTCCTGCAACGACAGAAGATAGAGAAAGGATGAGTAAGACTCCCTATGCCTCAGCCATAGGATCTCTTATGTATGCCATGCTATGTACTAGACCCGACATTGCATATGTTATTAGTTTGACTAGCAGATATCAAAGTGATCCAGGAGTGGATCATTGGACAGCGGTCAAAAACATCCTTAAGTACTTGAGAAGAACTAAGGATATGGTTCTTTCTTATGGAGGTGATGAACAGCTCGTTGTTAATGGTTACACCGATGGTAGTTGGAATACCGATCCGGATGATTCTAAATCTTAATCTGGATGCGTATTTACTTTGAATGGTGCAGTAGTTAGCTGGAGGAGTGCAAAGCAAAGCGTTGTGGCGAGATCTTCAACTGAATCGGAATACATAGCTGCTTCGGAGGCTTCATAAGAGGCGATATGGATGAAGGAGTTCATTACAGAGCTCGGTGTGGTTGCAAGTGCGCTGGACCCAATGTCTATCTATTGTGATAACATGGGCGCCATAGCCAATGTGCAAGAACCAAGGTCACACAAGAAGCTAAAGCACATCAAGCTACGTTTTCACGCTATTTGAGAGCATGTCCAAGATGGTGACATAAAGATTTGAAATGTACACACAGATCTGAATGTGGCGGATCCGTTGACTAAACCTCTCCCGAGGGCAAAACATGACCAGCACCAAACCGCCCATGGGTGTTCGGTATATTACCATGTAATCTAGATTAGTTGACTCTAGTGCAAGTGGGAGACTATTGGAGATATGCCCTAGAGGCAATAATAAAAGTGGTTATTATTATATCTTTGTGTTTATGATAAATGTTTACATTCATGCTATAATAGTATTAACCGGAAACATTAATACTTGTGTGATTTGTAAACTAAATTAGAGTCCCTGGTAAAGCCTCTTTATAATACTAGCTTGTTGATTAATAGATGATCGTGGTTTCTTGATCATGAACATTGAGATGTTATTAATAACAAGATCATATCATTAGGAGAATGGTATGATGGACATACTCCTATAGATAAGCGTAGCATTAAGATCAAGTCATTTCAATAGTTCGTTTGCTATAAGCTGTCTAATACATAGTAACCTAATTCCTTCGACCATGAGATCATGTTAATCACCATCACCGGAAGGATGCTTTGATGACATCAAACACCACACCGTAACTGGGTGGCTATAAAGGTGGCATTGAGTGTTCGGAAAGTATGGGTTGAGGCACATGGATCAAGAGTGGGATTTGTCCATCCATATGACGGATAGATATACTCTGGGCCCTCTCGGTGGAATGTCATCCAATTAGCTTGCAAGCATGTGACTAGCTCACAAGGGATCACATATCAAGGGAACGAGAAAAGAGTACTTATCGGTAACGAGGTTGAACTAGGTATGCAGAGATACCGACGATTAAAACCTCGGATAAGTAATTGGTATCGTATGTAAGTGGTTCATTCGATCGCAAAGTAATCGTAGAAATATGTGGGAGCCATATGAATTTCCAGATTCCTTTATTGGTTATTGATTGGAGAAGTGTCTCGATCATGTCCACATAATTCACGAACCGTAGGGAGACACACTTAAGGATTCGATGTTGTTTAGTAGATATGGAATGTTAGTAGGGATACCGAATGTTGTTCGGAGTCTCGGATTAGATCCAGGATAACACGAGGAGATCCGGAATGGTCCGGAGAATAAGATTCATATAAGGAAAGTCCTATTTCGGAGTTCGGGAAAGTTTCCGATGTTTTCATCGAAGAGGTTCTAGAAGGGTCTAGAAGGTTCACCGGTCCGGAAGGAGAATGGTCCATGAATGTGTCATGGGTAAGTGGAATGATTAGATCATATCCTAGGTCACATGGTGTGTCCATTTGTAAGAGAGAATTAAAGCTCTAAATTGAAAGTCAAACAGGAGTTTGAAAAGTCAAACTAGAACAATGGTTTCCTAGTGGGAGAAGAAACAAGTCCTTCTCTCAATCCAACTTGGGTTTGGGTTTGGATTCAAACCCACCCCTCCCAAGGCTGCCCTCCTCTCATAAATAGAGGGGGAGGGCTGCCCCAACACCACACAAGCCCTAGCCCCTCTCCCCGCACACGAGCCGCCGCCGCTGCCGCAGCCCCACCGCCGCCTCGCGCCGCCGCTGTTCCATCGCCGCCGTCCTATCCGCCGCCGACACCTCCTCCTCCCGTACTTCTAAACCCTAGATCTCCGGGAAACCCTAATCCAACATAACTCGCACCGGCATAGGCGAAGCCCTGTGGGATCTTCCCTCTACTTCTGACACCACGCCGTCGTGCTGCCGGAATCGCGAGAGGAGAAATACAACCTTCGCTGCCTGCTGGAACAAGGGAGAGGAAGGTCTTTATCGAGTACCGAACGTGTGACTGACTACGGAAGCGCTGCCGGAGCGCAGCGCCGGAAGGATAGTCTACGCGATCTTGAGATTGACAAGTTTACGACTACATCACCCACGAGAATCTTCTCTCGTTAACCGCTTTGGAATTTTCGAGGGTGAGTGCTTCGATCGACTCGTTGCTACTCTAGTAGATAGATCTTGGCTTGTTTGTGTGCATGCGATATAATTTTTTGTTTTCCATGCTACGAACCCCTACACAAACAACATGAATGCATAGTTCCACAACCGAAGCACATATTCAATGATACACATCAGATGTTTATACAAGGACTACTTAATATCTTTATGAATACAATGGGAAATCTCATCATACATGATTGCCTCTAGGGCATATTCCCAATAGTCTCTCACTTGCACTAGAGTCAATCTTCTGACATCACATGTCTAAGCATCTAATGCCCATGGCTCTCAGGTGCACCTCATGCTTCGGCTGTGGTAACGGCTTTGTCAATGGATCCGCAATATTTGCATCCGTGTGTACCTTGCATATCTTGATATCACCCTGATCCACGAACTAGCGAATCAGGTGGTACCGCATGAGTATGTGCTTGTTCTTCTAGTGTTGTCTAGGTTCCCTGGCTTATGCAATAGCACCATTATTTTCACAATACACGTATAACAGATTGGACAAGCCCTGAACCACACCAAGATCCATGAGGAAATTCCTCATCTAAACAACTTCCTTTGCTGCCTCTGAGGCGGAAATATACTCAGCCTCTGTTGTAGATGCAGACACAGTCTCTTGCTTGGAACTCTTCCAGCTCACAGCACCTCCGTTTATAATAAACACGTATCTGGATTGCGAACGAGAATCATCAGAGTCGGTAAGATAACTCGCATCCGTGTAACCCTTTACACCGAGTTCATCTTCACCACCATAAACCAAAAACATATCCTTAGTCCTTCTCAAGTACTTTAGGATATTTTTAGCCGTTGTCCAGTGGATTTCTCCAGGATCAGCCTGGTATCTTCTCACAACACTTAGAGCATATGAAACATCCGTCCTAGTACAAATCATGGCATACATGATGGATCCGACTGCAGAAGCATACGGAATCGCACTCATCCGACTTCGCTCATCAGTTGTCGAAGGACACTGAGTCTTGCTAAGTTTTACACCATGGGACATCGGTAAGAACCCCTTCTTAGATGTTTCCATGTTGAACTTCTTCAACACTTTGTCCAAATAAGTACTCTGACTCAATCCAATGAGCCTCCTTGATCTATATCTATAGATCCGGATTCCGAGGATCTATGTTGCCTCACCCAAGTCTTTCATTGAGAAACTCCTTTCCAATGATTCCTTGGTTTCTTGCAACATCTGGACATCATTTCCAGTCAGTAATATGTCATCCACATATAAGATTAGAAAGTTTACTTTGCTCCCACTAAACTTCTTGTATAAACAAGAATCATGATCACTCTTGATGAACCAAACGATTTGACTACCTCATCAAAGCAAATATACCAACTCCGAGATGCTTGCTTCAACCCATAAATAGAATTTTGAAGTTTGCATACCTTGTCAGCATTAGCCGGATCGAAAAAACCCTTGGGCTGTATCATATACACGTCCTCGGTTAAATTTCCGTTAAGGAAAGCCGTTTTGACATCCATCTGCCATATCTCATAGTCGAAATAGGCTGCTATAGCTAACATGATCCGAACTGATTTAAGCATCGCTATGGGCGATAAAGTCTTGTCGTAATCAACTCCTTGAACTTGTCGGAACCCCTTCATGACAAGGTGTGCTTTATAGACGGAAACATTTCCATCCATATCAGTTTACTTCTTAAAGACCCATTTGCACTCGACGGGTCTTACACCGTCAGGCAGATCAACCAAGTTCCAAACTTGATTTTCATACATGGACTTTAACTCGGATCTCATGGCTCCAAGCCATGACTCAGAATCAGATCCCACCATCGCTTCCGAATAATTTGCCGGCTCATCACTGTCTAACAGTAACACATCACGAACACTTCGTAATCTCGCCGATCTTCATAGTACCGGTGCTTCTGCCGGCTCAGCTACCACGACTGGCTCAACATCCAAGGTTTTTGCCGAGTCACTACTAGCCAGTTCCTCTCGAATTTCTTCGAGCTGCACCGTGCTCCCACTTACTTCCCGACTGAGAAACTCTTTCTCAAGGAAGACACCGTTCCGAGCGACAAACACTTTGCCCTCTTCTCGGTTGTAGAAGTAGTAACCCAAGGTTTCCCTCGGATACCCCACGAAAATACACCTATCCGACTTGGCCGTAAGCTTGTCCGACTGAAGTCGCTTGACAAATGCTTCACAACCCCAAATCTTAAGAAAAGACAAAATCGGCTTTTTGCCTGTCCACATCTCATGCGGTGTCTTCTCTACTGACTTTGATGGTACACTGTTTAGTGTGAACGCTGCTGTTTCTAGACAATAACCCCAAAATGATAAAGGCACATCTGTCCGACTCATCATTGATCGTACCATGTCTAACAAGGTCCGATTCCGCCTTTCTGAAACACCATTCCTCTGTGGCATTCCTGGCGGAGTAAGTTGAGGAAATATTCCACAACTTTTCAGATGGTCATCAAACTCATGGCTCATGTACTCGCCTCCTCGGTCCGACCGAAGAAACTTTATTTTCTTGCCGAGTTGATTCTGTGCTTCATTCTGGAATTCTTTGAACTTTTCAAAGGCTTCCGACTTATGTTTCATCAAGTAGATATATCCATACCTACTCAAATCATCAGTGAAGGTAATGAAGTACTCATAACCACCCCTAGCTGTCGTGCTCATTGGTCCACATACATCACTATGTACTAGCCCCAACAAGTCGGACGCCCTTTCACAACTCTTTGCAAAAGGTGTCTTGGTCATTTTACCGAGTAGGCAAGATTCGCATGTCTCGAACGACTCCGAGTCGAACGAAGTTAGGAGTCCATCATCATGGAGCTTCTTCATGCGTTTCCAACTTATATGACCAAGCCGACCGTGCCAAAAGTAAGTCATATTCAGATCATTTGGTTTCAACCTTTTAACATTTATGTTATAAACTGACTCACCATCAAGATTCAAAATAAATAACCCGTCCTAGACGGGTGCAAAGCCATGAAACATATCATTCAAATACAAAGATCAACCATTATTCTTGATATTCGACTCATAGCCTTGCCTCATCAAACATGAAGCAAAAATAATGTTTCGACTGAGCACTGGAACATAATAACAATTATTCAGTTCCATAATGAATCTAGAAGGTAAATGAAGCTGCATCGTGCCGACTTCCAACGCAGCAACTCTTGCTTTGTTGTCGACTCGAATATCAACCTCGCCTCTTGATACGCTCCTAGTTCTTACCAGTCCCTGCAACGAGTTCCATATGTGAATAACTGATCCGGTATCATATACCCAAGAACTATTAGGTGCATCAGCAAGATATATGTCTATAACATTGCAAACAAGTGTACCTGAGTCAGAAGTCATACCTCCACTCTTGGCTTTGTCGGCCAAATACTTGCTGCAGTTCCTCTTCCAATGGCCATCCGCCTTGCAGTAGAAGAAAGTGGATCCGGCTGAAGGAGATGGCTTAGTCCCTAAGGAAGCGCTTGGGACCGGGTCCTGAGCCTGCTTTCCTCCTGACTTAGCCTTCTTCTTAGTCCAAGAACTCTTCTTGAACTTAGCCTTATTCTGCACCATCAACACTTGACTGGCGCCCTTATTGAGATCCGCCTCTGCCTGCTTGAGCATCCCATGCAATTCAGTGAGCTTCTTATCCATACCATGCATGTGGTAGTTCGAAATGAACTGCCCATATGCACTAGGAAGAGAGTTCAGAATTATATCCGTAGCAAACTCTTCGCTAATGGGGTAGCCAAGCCTCTCCAGAGACTGCACATAACCAACCATTTTGATCACATGCGGACTCAGTGGATCACCATCCTTAAGCTTGCAACTCAGCAAAGCCTGAGAGACTTGATACCTCTTAGTCTTGGCCTGATCCTGGAACATACTTTTGAGGCTTTCGATCATATCGTAGGCCTCAACATTCTCGAACTGCTTTTGCAAGTCCGGTTCCATGTGAGCAATCATAAGACAACTAATATCCATGGACTCATCCTTAGCCCGACGGTAGGCATTGGTGGCAGCGACAGTCGCATTCTCATTCGGATCATCTGGAAGTGGGTTGTCTAAGACATGGTCCTTCTTTTCTTGTTTGAGAACAATTCTCAGATTTCGATACCAGTTGGTAAAATTAGTGCCATTCAGTTTATCTTTCTCAAGAATGGTTCTTAACGCAAAACCGGATATCTGAGAGTGACTGCTACTTGGTGCCATGATCTACAACAGAAAATATGCAAAACACTTAAGACATGTATTCATAAAAGAGCAAGCATATTAAACATTTTAATATTTTATGCTCCCACTAGAACCAACACCCCTTCAATGGTTACTTAGTGATTCAGGATCCTAAATAAGCAAGTCGGCTAGTGAGCTTTAGCATCACCGCTAGCTGCCAAGTGATCTAGGTAGACAACTCCTTGTCAATCGTATCTCATATGACTCCTATTGGACGGGTGGCATCACATGCCCCAGCTCCCATCCTACTTTTCCCCGAGCCCCACAACCGTTGTGATAGACCCGTCTAGCTTACCGAGTGTTTCCGTAGTAAGATTCTGACTCAAACCCACCTAGACGGAAAGAATTGGCAGCACCTCAATTTTATGAGCCCACTACCAAAAATGTCCGACTTGTGATGGTGCAAACACTGGCGGGGAAAACCGACTAGACCTTATTTGAGGGATTAAATTTTACCGACTATCTAATAGAGGTAAAACAGAGACATAACAATAACATAAAATAAAGCAATTATAATGTGAAATGGTATGGCTCCCTTCATGGCGATCTCCATCTCCACAAAGCCTGTAATCCGACTCGTGCCAACTCTTGTCACTTGCCGTCTTACTCCATGTTGCCGACATGTACAACGCCATGCATTCCATCCGGGCTCTCCAAACAGCTACACTAGCTTAGTAAAGTAAATTACAAGGAGAATCCGATACGCAGGTCGTTATACCATAAAATGACAGCACCTAGGCTCCAGCCGGCTGACAAAAACCGTGATTCATAGATCACATATGGATTACACACATACATCACATGCATATGAAGCATGCCATTCACAACTTCCTGCAAAAACAAGTTATGCATAGATACAATATCTACCGGCGTTGTGAAACTCGCAACAACATCTAAGGCGCTACGACAGGGCGAAGCCGGTGGTCCCGCTAGCCGGATAGTGGGAGGGGATCGAAGGGGCAGCGCCCGACGATTTTTCCGAAAATGTAGATCTCATCTACGATCCGGACATGGATTCTGACCATTGTTCCGATTCGATCAAACTTTTTGATCTTCGATCACCGCATCTGGATTTACGTGTCATAGTCTACCCCGATGGCGGAAGACGACCGGTAGGGGTATGTCGTTCCATGACCTCAGCAGTATGATCACGAAAATCAGATCTACCATTCCCCGAGTACAGTTGATCCAATCAACCTCGTACAAAACCGATCTATCTCATAGATCGACCACCAAAACGGCATATAGATCTCATCTACAGCCTACCGCATATCACATATGCGAGATCTTGAGCCTAAAACCATAAGTTATCGCTCTGATACTAGTGTTGGGCCACGCAGAGATAAAACAAAACTTTTTCCTCTAACGTGGTGATCCCAAGATCTAGCTGAGGTAGAAGGCCACGAGGTTTACCACTAGACGCGCAGTTGTGGATTACTGATGAAGCGCGTCAGTTGATGCAGTGCAGTACTTTGCGATCCGATCGTCCTGGTGCTGATCGTACAACACCTCTGTTGGTATCCACACGTGTAAGGAGGAGCACCAGCGGCGAACTGCTAGGTTCGGTACGACGGCAGGACTGTTGTGGAGCTAGGGTTTCCAATACATGGAATGACCTAACCGATCAACGATTAACCTTTCTGGGTTACGGTGCTCCACTATATATAGGGAGTGAACGTGGGCTCCACTCTCATGGCCCATTCACTAAAGCCCATATAACACTAGTCACCGTGAGTCCGACTCACCGACTCAGTCCTAATCCGGCTCGGGTCCAACCCGACCAGATTTCCGGTTCAGATCCAATCCGAACTTGCTCCCGCTCGTAAGTGTGTGACCCGGCAGGCTCATGGCTACTCGGACATGATTGGAGTCTGACTCTCAATCGATCAGTCGGCAGCGGCTCCTAGCAGAACGTGCCGACTCGCAAGTACCAATGAGTCATGACGACTTGCCTTTCCAATGTGACTTACGTCCGAGTCCCTTTTGCCTCACGATATACCTTGTCATACTATAGGCGAATACTTGTCATCCCTTAAATAGTCTGACTCTCTTCTCGATCCGAGATAAGTGATTCACCCGACTAACTCTTAGTCGATCGCCTCGGTTAACACTTAACCGAGTCGTGCATGGCCATGCTTTCCGAATCATATCTCACGAGAGGGCCTAGAGAATATCTCTCCAAGTGGAGGGGCAAAATCCCATCTTGGTTATTCACATCACGCAACTTGATTCTCAGTCGACCCGAACTCTGCCTTTATAACTGCCCAGTTACGGATCAGCGTTTGATAGAACCTAAGTCGGTGATCCTCAACTCGGATTATGCAATAGCCTCAGGTCTAAGGATTACATTGATTGAGATATACAAATGACAACTTGTTCGTTGTACCTCAATATGGGTCAATCCTCATCGCTAAACTCTTTAGCCGAATCTGTGTAAGTTGGATTAGCATCTCCATGCCCATGACAAGTGGAACCGAGTCATCAAGCCAACTTTCACATTGGTCTAAGTTGTGTGTCCAACACAACCTCAATGACCAAGGATATTTAGTACAAACAACATGAATGCATATTTCCACAACCGAATCACATATTCAATGTCAACACCCGGATTTTTTTAATCCCAGATGCCTGTTATGCCATACATCGCAATCCCAGGATTACCATTTTTGCGAGACATAACAGAATTGGATACCACCGTACATCATCCATTACAAACCATATATAAGGTCTTACACAAATAAGGATCTCATGATCCAGTTCTTAATACAACTTCAAGCAGCGGAAAACGTAATAATAACGGTAGCGTAGGCGAAGCTCCATCTTCGGAGTCACAGGCAATGCTGACGATGGGAGATGATCCTAGTTGTCGTAACCTTCCTGGGGTCCATCCTCCAGGTACTCCTCTTCATAGTCTTGCCATGGGAATAGCCAGGGACAAAGCCATGAGTACTCTTTAAGTTCTCGCAAACTAATACTAATAGGTAAGGGTTTTTTGGATAATGGGACACTAGGCTCTAAGGTGGTTTTGCAAAAGCCAGATTTATCTCTACTAAGTTTCAAAGCTAGTCACAATTTTATAACTCCTAAGTGGGATCTTGTAATTCATATCACAACTCTGTTGTGGTCAAGTCAATGTCTCAATTCATTTCACAAGTCATTTTGAAAAGTCTGACGGGGGAACAGTATGGCCACTCCAACTGTCCATAACCGCGGACGTGGCTATTCGAATAGTTTGACACTCTGCAGAGATTGTACACTTTCACCACAACATTCGATACATCCGTCAGGAACAAATCCTGAATTCACCATACTCAGTATGCGGATAATCAATCCTAACCTTTCAGTTACACGCCCTAGTATAAGCACCTCTCCTGTGAGTTTGGCCTCCCAACCATGACCAACTGTCATCTTGGGTACTGCACAGGTGGACAATCTTCACAAGGTAGCCTCAGCTCAGACCTTGGCCGTGAGGGAACTAATACTAAGGTATATAAGTTTCCAGTCAAGCCCTACCCAATCTTCGGGTATTGTGGTTGTACGATAAAATTGGAATGGTATCGCATCCAGACAACCATCAGTTTAAAAAAAGGGCTCAGGCTCATGCCTCAACATTTTCATCACCAAAATCATCAAGTGTTTCGAAACACATGTCCAAAACATTTCAATAGAATGATCCATCATTCCAAGGTTTTCATAACCATTTTTCCACCAAGTAATCCCATCTAAGGTTGATCAAGTTTTATGCTTAGCACTAGCATCTACAAGTGGGGGTAGTACTAAGGAGGGGTGGTAAACTAGTGTAGTTTCAACTAAGTACAACCTTATATCTTAGGATGATATCAAGGTTTCTAACCTAGGCCAAATTTTATGCTCTTTATGCAACCTTCACACAACTGTCTAGTATCTACCAAACTCTTAGGTAGACTCTAAGTAAGCTTTGATAAAGAAATAAAGTAAGAAGCTTGCAAATAAAACTAGGATTGGTTGGTCAAGTGGGTAAAGATCACATATGCTTAAGGCATATAGTGGCATAGTAACAAGTATTGGCTTGCATAGGTCAACTTGATTAGGAAGGCTTGCTCAGTCAACTAGTAGCATTAGGCTTGCACAATATCAGTATAAGCTTGCTAAGTTGCAAGTGTTATCTTGCAAGGTTAATAGCTTGCCTTGTGCAGAGCAGTGGTTGAAGTTCTCCTCGGCTTCTTCTTTGTAGTATCCTCCTTCCTCCTCGTATCCTTGGTCGGTACTAGCATCTATGAATAAATACGAGGTACACAATCACCAAACAATACTTAACTACTTGCAATCATCACACACAAGGGTCCTATAGATGATCTAGCATCATCTCTAACATTACAAGGTTAAGGCTTGGTTTAATTCCTTTTATTTTTAGAAAAGTAATTTCTACTCATTGAAAAACTACTTAAGATTTAATATTCTCCAAACTAAACATGGGATCATGTTGACACATGTCATCACCACATATTGTAGTCCATGGGAATGTGATTTAAAGTGGTGTCACAATTTAATAAGGTTTTACCCTTTTATTCTATTTAATTAAAGTGGCTAGAATTGCCTATGTAGCATTCTTTTATTACTTGAACATTATTTCTGCAAGTAAACCTATATATTTTTATATATTCTGAAAGGTATTGTTAAATGTGATTTTTGAGAGTTGAAATCAACTCAAAAGCTATTATGGTTTAAATTTGAAAAATGTTTGAATGCAGAAAATCTTCTGCCTTGTTATTTTTACTAAGGAGATCTACATATCCAAATGACTTGAATCCAACGGGCTTGGATTCAGCATTCACAGACCTTTCCAACAAAATTGGTTTCATTCAATTTGGTGCACTGAATCGACCTGGGTTGATTTTTTAAAATGGGTACAGAAGTGTGTTTGAATTAAAAAGAAAAAGATCTAATTCAAAACACTGGGCTGCACAGGAAACGATAACGGGCTGGCCTGCTAGGCGCAGTGCTCCCGCGGGCTGCTTAAGTGGGTGTCCCCACTCGTCAGTGACACGGGGCTGGGCGAAGCGGTATGGGGCAACGTGGGTCGTTCGATCTGGTTCTAATCTAACGGCTGGGGGTCATCGTCGACGCGAGACAACTCCAGCGAGAACGAAACCTAGCGCGGCCAGTGAAGGTCGTTGGGGGCTCACCGAGGTGCTGGCGAGGGTCGGCGAGGCGGGCGAACGACGAAGTCGACGACGGCGAATCTCCTGGTACCGGTGGCTTCTCCTGGGGCGGCTCCAATCGCTGGCTCCTTTCTTCTCCAGAGGCGGCAGGCTCCGGTGAAATTCCGGCGAGGTGGTGCTCGTCTTGCTCTTAGAACGGTGTGGCACGATCAGTGAGGAGAGGGGAGTGAGATGGTGTGAAGAAATCGAGCGGGGGTGACCTCTATTTATAGTCGAGCGAGGGGACCGTTGGGGCGCACGGTAAGCTCGTCGGGGGTGATGGTATAGGCGGCTATTGGCATGGGCGAAGGTAGGGGACAGTGTTGTGTCTCCTGGCGATGCTCAACGACATGGTTTCGAGGCATGGGGCGGTGCGGCTTGGTCTGGAACGGGCGGTGCTCTACGCGGCAGAGGCGGCGTCTTCGACGGCGAGCGGTGGCTGTGCGTCTCGGGGCGGCAAACGGGTATGTCTGGCGGTCTCCTGGGTCGGTGGGGGTTGTGTATGCACGCGGCGAGGGCGGCGCGCGGTCTGTGGGCTTCGGTCGAGGGTGGCGCTCTGGCGCATGCTCGGCATGGTCTGGGCGCGGTTCATGCGCGTGGTCCAGGGCTTGGAAACGCTCGCGGCTGGGACAGTGAGTGGCGGTGGACGGTGGGCTGCCTCCCAGACATGCTGGCTAGGCTTGCTGCTGCTCCTAGCGTGCTGTCGACTATGGGGTGGCAAGGGGGTGCTCGGCTATTCACCATTGATGACAATGGCAAGCTCACAGTGGTGCTAGTGCTTGGCTAATCTTCCTAGATGATCTACCGAGTTGTGTGTGAGCTAAATGGGGAACCAGTTAGGCAAGAATCACTTCTCACAATAGTGTTTAATGTTTTGTTTGATTTGTGTCTGCAACCTGTTTGATGAAATGGCCGCATGAAATCATGTTTTGAATTTTGAAAAGATTTTTGGTGGGTTTGCTAGATTGGTGCTGGTGAGTCTGCAGATGCTTGGGTTTTGAAAGTTGAGCTTGTTTGAGTGGGTTTTGAAAAAGTGGGATCTTCCCATATGAAGAAGATTCAATTTTGAATTGGCATTTAAACTATGCATTTGAAAGTTTCTGGATGATCACAAAGTGGGCCTTGATACTCTGTTATGAGTACAATCAAGGGGTGCAAAGATCTAGAAAAGTTTCTGTTAGGTTTTGCAAGTTTGAGATAGCCAAAGTAGGCATGGGAGTTAAATTGGTCAAAGTGACCATTCCCTTAATATATTTGTTTTGATTTACTTGTCTTTAGGAAAAGTGTGGGAAATGTTTTAGATGATGTTTATTTCACCTAAGAAACATTTTACAAGCAAAGGATCACACAAACAAGGTGGTTTAAAAGAATTTCAAAATCCATGCATACACATATGCATGCATTCATAATTTTATTTAGCAAAGTTTTTGTTAACCCTAATTTTGAGGATTAGTGTTTGATGATCCAAGTTTAGTATTTTTGGGATGTTACAAACCTTCCCCCTTAAACAAAATCTCGTCCCGAGATTTGGAAAAGGACGAAAAGATTACCTAGGACTTGAAGAGATCGGGAAACTCTGTCCTGATGTGATCTTCGCGTTCCCAGGTAGCTTCCTCTTCTGTGTGGTTGCTGCACTAAATCTTGAGAAACTTGATGCTTCGGGTTCGGGTATTTCGAAAAGCTTCTTCCAAAATGCCGATGGGTACTTCGGGATAGGTCAGGTCATCGTTGATCTCTATGGTCCGATGGTCGATATTCTTGAACACTTCGGTCTTCTCGGGGACTTTGAGACACTTGTGAAGTAATGAGATATGGAACACATTATGCACGGCTGACATCTCTTCGGGTAGCTCCAATTGGTATGATACTTCTCCTCGACGATTCAAAACTTTGAAAGGTCCGATATATCTGGGGGCTAACTTTCCTTTGAGTTGGAAACGCTGCATTCCCTTCAATGGCGACACTTTCAGATAAACAAAATCTCCTATGTTGAAGGCGAGGTCTCGATGTCTCTTGTCGGCGTAACTCTTCTGTCGGGATTGGGCTGTCTTGAGGTGCTCACGAATCTTGTGAACCTTCTCTTCTACTTCTCGTAGGATGTCGGGTCCGAAAATCTTACTCTCTCCTACTTCCGACCAGTTCAAAGGGGTGCGACACTTTCTTCCGTACATGAATTCAAATGGGGCCATTTGCAAACTGGCTTGATAACTGTTGTTGTAGGAGAATTCTGCAAACGGCAGACAGTCTTCCCACTTGGATCCATATTCTAACACACATGCTCTTAGCATATCTTCGAGTATTTGATTTACTCGCTCCGTTTGTCCATCGGTCTGAGGGTGATACGCTGTACTGAAATCTAGGCGGGTTCCTAAACCTTCCTGAACTTTCTTCCAGAATCTCGAGGTAAACTGAGTTCCTCGATCCGATACAATGTTCTCAGGGACTCCGTGCAAACTGACGATTCTAGCGATGTACAACTCCGCTAGTTTCGAACTCTGATAGGTGGTTTTGATGGGCAAGAAATGGTCGACTTTGGACAATCTATCCACTATGACCCAAATAGAGTTATTTTCCCTACTAGAAGTAGGCAGTCCAGTGGTAAGGTCCATTCCTACTGAATCCCATTTCCATTCCGGAACCTGCAAAGGTTGCAACAGTCCAGCGGGTCTTTGATGTCCTGCCTTGACTCGCTGACATATATCAAACTTGGCGATATAGCTTCCGATTTCTCTCTTCATCTTATGCCACCAAAATTGCTCCTTTAAATCTTGATACATCTTAGTTCCTCCGGGATGGATAGAATAAAGAGTATCATGAGCCTCCTTCAAAATAACTTCTTTCAACTCAGAATCTGATGGTACACAAAGGCGTCCTTTGTATCACAAAACTCCTTCTTCGTCTTTTGTGAATCCAGGTACCTTGCCGGTACCGATATGACGCTTGATTCCATCGATGCTAGCATTTCCTTTCTGTGCCTCTTTAATCTGACTGATCAAAGTGGGCTGGAGTTCTATACTAGCCAAAAATCCTTCACTTACTAATTCTATTCGGAAATCCTCCATCTCCTTGTGCAAACTTGGTTGCTCCTTCAAAATCATGGAGTTCAAGCGGCACGGCAATCTGCTAAGGGCATCTGCTACCACGTTGGCTTTACCAGGGTGATAGTGAATGTCCAGTTCGTAATCCTTGATTAGCTCAATCCATCTTCTCTGCCTCATATTCAGCTCCTTCTGAGTGAATATATACTTTAGGCTCTTGTGATCCGAATAAATTTCACAACAATTTCCCATCAGGTAATGTCTCCATGTTTTCAGGGCTAGAACTACTGCTGCGAGTTCGAGGTCATGGGTTGGGAAGTTTTGCTCATGTTGATTCAATTGTCTAGATAGATAAGATATAACTTTGCCTTCTTGCATTAGCACACATCCGAGACCGATCTTGGATGCGTCACAATACACATCGAAGGGCTTCGTGATATCCGGCATGATCAAGATTGGGGCTGAAATCAATCTCCTCTTGAGTTCTTGAAAACTCGCTTCACATTTGTTGGTCCATTCAAACTTCTTGTCCTTCTTCAGCAATTGGGTCATTGGTCTGGAGATACTCGAGAATCCTTCTACGAATTTGCGGTAATATCCCGCCAATCCGAGAAAAGCACGAACTTGGGTTTGAGTGGTTGGGGCTTGCCAATCTTCTACATCTTTTACTTTAGCAGGGCCAACGGCAATTCCTCCGGCTGATACAATGTGACGAGGAATCCTACATCCTGTAACCAGAATTCACATTTGCTAAACTTTGCATACAACTGATGCTCTCTAAGGGTTCCAAGAATGGTCCTTAGGTGTAGCTCATGTTCTTCTTATGGTTTTGAATAAATCAGAATGTCATCGATGAAAACAACGACAAACTTATCCAGGAAGTCCATAAAAATCTTATTCATGAGATTCATGAAATAAGCGGGGGCATTGGTTAATCCAAAAGACATGACTGTATACTCGTACAATCCATATCTGGTGGTAAAGGCAGTCTTTGGAATATCCTCCGCACGAATCTTGAGTTGATGATAACCAGTTCTAAGATCAATCTTAGAAAACACCTGGGCACCGGTCAACTGATCAAACAAATCTTCTATCTTGGGCAAGGGGTACTTGTTCTTGATGGTGACATCATTCAACTTTCGATAATCCGTACACAAACGGTTACCTCCATCCTTCTTGTCCACAAACAAGACAGGTGATCTACATGGTGACGCACTTGGTTGAATCAATCCGATTTCCAACATGGAATCCAGTTGCTTATTTAGTTCTTCTAACTCCGATGGGTTCATACTATAGGGTCTCTAGGCTATGGGTCCTGTTCCGGGGATTAGTTCAATGATAAACTCGATATCCCAATCTGGGGGCATACTGGGCAAAACATCTGGAAATACATCGGGGTATTCACAGACTATCTGGACTTGGTCAATGGTAGGTAGGGCTATACTCTTGTTGCATTTGAATTTGCGAGGTAAGGTTTCAGATATATGTTCAACTGATATTCCGGTTGTACTGGTCATGGTGATGGCTTTCTTAGCACAGTCAATCAATCCTTTATGCTTGGACATCCAATCCATTCCTAGTACTACTTCCAAACCTTTAGTTCCGAGTACTATTAGATTAGCATAAAAATCTATGCCATGGATTCGGATAGGGACGGCTTTGCAAATTTGCCTAGCCTTGGTTGTTGATCCGGGAATTTGAACAATCATAACATGCTTCAGTTTGGTTGGTTGAATTTTACTAGTGCATGCAAATTCTTCGGTGACAAATGAATGCGATGCACCAGAGTCAAACAACACTCTTGCAAGTACTGAATTAACAGAAAACATACCCAGCACGACGTCTGGCGCTTCCTGAGCTTCTTCAGCATGCATGAGAAAAAGACGGCCGTTGCGGTTGAGCGAATTCCCTGGGGCAAATCTTCTCCCTGGCTGATTACGACGCTGTTGCTGAGCTGGGACATTGGTATAGGGGGCTGTAGCATTCTTCTTGTTGGGGCACTCATTGGAATAGTGGCCTTTATTTCCACAGTCATAGCAAGTCACTTGCGACTTGTCTTTGGCTGCGACAGGCACAGCGTTGCTTCCAGTCCTCGGGGCAGTGTTGGTGTTGGCGGTAGCATTGTTGGTGTTGAACTTGGGTGGGGCACGGGTGAAATTGCTAGAGTGGCCGGGATTGTTGTGATTTCCTCCGGGTCTAGGGTTTCCACGGTTGGGATAGGTCGGACGGGTCATCGGGGGTCTGTTGGTTCTTGGGGCAAATCCTGGGGATGGGTTGGGGCGATACTTTGGGGTCTGATGGGTTCCTGGTTGGTTCATCATGCAACGCTTGCGGTTCTCATTGGCTTGGTTGATCTTTCCTTTCATCTGGATAGCAGAGTCGACAAGGGCTTCAATATCCGCAAAGGGGATATTGACTAACACTGTCTGCATCTCGTCATGCAGACCATTCAGGAATCTTTCTTTCTTCTTGGCCTCCGTGTCGATCTCATCCGGGGCATACCTAGCTAATGACAAAAATTTGTCACGGTATTCCACTACAGTCATCCTTCCTTGCTTCAGCTCTCTGAACTCGTCTCTCATTCTCTTGATCAAACCTGGTGGTACATGGGTTCTGCTAAACTTGACCTTGAACTCCTCCCAGGTCATCATCTAGCCTCCGGTCATTGCGCGAACACTGTTCGACCATGCCCTGGCATCTCCAGCTAGATAATGGGTGGCAAACAGAACTTTCTCGTTGGCTTCCACTCCAGCTACCTCTAAGTTATTTTCCATGGTTTGCAGCCAATCATCGGCGTCTAGGGGTTCTTCGGACTTAGTGAAAACAGGTGGGTTGTGTTGGAGATATGCCCTAGAGGCAATAATAAATGTAGTTATTATTATATCTTTGTGTTTATGGTAAATGTTTACATTCATGCTATAATAGTATTAACAAGGAAACATTAATACTTGTGTGATTTGTAAACTTATTTTGAAGTCCCTAGTAAAGCCTCTGTATAATACTAGCTTGTTGGTTAATAGATGACTGTGGTTTCCCTATCATGAACATTGAGATGTTATTAACAACAAGATCATATCGTTAGGAGAATGATATTGTGGACATACTCCTATAGATAAGCGTAGCATAAAGATCAAGTCATTTTAATAGTTCAATTGCTATATGCTTTCTGATACATAGTTATCTGATTCCTTCGACCATGAGATCATGCATATCACCTTTGCCGGATGGATGCTTTGATGACATCAAACACCACACCGTAACTGGGTGGCTATAAAGGTGTCATTGAGTGTTCAGAAAGTATTGGTTGAAACACATGGATCAAGAGTGGGATTTGTCCATCCATATGACAGATAGATATACTCTGGGACCTCTCGGTGAAATGTCATCCAATTAGCTTGCAAGCATGTGACTGGCTCACAAGGGATCACATATCACGGGAACGAGAAAAGAGTACTTATCAGTAACGAGGTTGAACTAGGTATGCAGAGATACCGACGATCATAACCTCGGATAAGTAAACTATCGTGAGACAAAGGGAAATTGATATCGTATGTAAATGGTTCATTCGATCGCAAAGTAATCATAGAAATATGTGGGAGCCATATGAATTTCCAGATTCCTCTATTGGTTATTGATTGGAGAAGTGTCTCGATCATGTCCGCATAATTCACGAACCGTAGGGAGACACACTTAAGGATTCGACGTTGTTTGAGTAGTTATGGAATGATGAGAAAGAGACCGAATGTTGTTCGGAGTCTCGGATGGGATCCGGGATATCACGAGGAGATCCGGAATGGTCCGGAGAATAAGATTCATATAAGGAAAGTCCCGTTTCGGAGTTGGGGAATGGTTCCGGTGTTTTCATCGGGAACATTCTAGAAGGTTCCGGAATGTCCGGCACTCCGGGGGGGGGGGGGAAGGGTACATGAATGTGTCATTGAAAGTTGGAATGATTGCATCATGTACTAGGTGCCTTTGCTGTCCAAAATAAAGGGTTTATTTAAATCCTAAATTGAAAAGTCAAACGGCTAGTTTGAAAGTCAAACGACAATTTTGGGAAGTGGGAAAAGAGGAGGAGGTGAAACCGAGTTGGGGAGGGAGTCCTCCCCAAGCCGGCGCCCCACCCAAGTTGAGTTGGGGAGGGACTCCCCTCCCTCCCCTTGGCCGGCCAGCCCCTCCACCTATATAAGGAGGGGCAGGGCTCCCTCCTAGCACACACAAGTTCCTATCCTCTAAATCTAAACCCTAGCCACAACCTCCGGTTTAGAGCCGTTTTGGTTTAGAGCTTCTAATTGCCCTAGCCTTCGGTTTAGAGCCTTCTAATTGGTGTGTCTAAACCCTAGACCACTAAAGCTCTCTCATACTCCACCATACTCGCTCCGGCTTAAGGCGAAGCCCTGCGAGATCTCCCCTCTACTTCCGGTACCACGCCGTTGTGCTGCCGGAATCGCGAGGAGAGTGCTACAACCTCCACTGCCTGCTGGAACAAGGGAGAGGAAGGTCTTCGTCGAGTACCGAACGTGTGACCGACTGCGGGAGCGCTGCCGGAACGCAGCGCCGAAAGGATCGTCTACGCGATCTTGAGATCGGAAAGAGTACGACTACATCACCCACGAGAATCTGCTCTCGTTAAACACTTTGGAATCTTCGAGGGTGAGTTATTCCATCGACTCGTTGCTACAATCTAGTAGATAGATCTTGGCTTGTTTGTTTGTATGCGATAGAAATTTTTTGTTTTCCATGCTACGAAACCCTACAGTGGTATCAGAGCCGTGTCTATATGTAGATCTGTTGCACGAGTAGAACACAATGGTCATTGTGGGCGTTGATGCTTTTATTGTCGATTGCTTCTTGTGTACTTTGTATCTTGCGGGATGTTGGGATGAAGCGGCCCGGGCTAACCTTACATGGCATCGTTCATGAGACTTGCTCCATGCTTGACATGCAACTCGTATTGCATAAGTGGCTTTGCGGGTGCCTGTTTCTCCCAGCATAGTGGAGATCCAATTTACAACAGGTGATTAACAATACTAGTATCAATGTTGTGGTTCTTGTTCGTAAGTTAGAACGACACTTATTGAAAGCCCCAAACCACGTAAAATATGCAAAGAAAGTAGAGGCGTCTAACTTTGTTTTGCAGGGGTGTGCAGTGATGTGATATGGCCATGATTGTGATTATATTTGATGTATGCAATGTTCCTTATTGTAAGTTGGCAACTGGCAGGAGCCATATGGTTGTCTTTAATTTCTGTTAAGACCCGCGTGTCTATTCAAAGTAGTTGTAATAGTTGAAGCCGGTGGACGACAACCATGGAGAAGCATCATTGACCTTGATGCAATGCCGGTGATGATGGAGATCATGTTCATGCTTGGAGATGGAGATCGGAAGCACAAAGAAGAAAGGCCATATCATATCACATATTATGAATTGCATGTGATGTTAATCCTTTATGCATCTTGTATTGCTTAATAGACGACGGTAGCATTATAAGATGATCCCTCATGCACATAAATTTCAAGTTCTAAAGTGTTCACCCTTAGTATGCACCGTTGCCAAAGCTTGCTGTTTCGAAGCACCACGTGATGATCGGGTGTGTTAGATTCCGCGGGTGAATACAACGTAAGCAAGCCAGATTTGCTTATGCGGTAGCTAAGGTTTGATCTTGACGAGCCTAGCATGTACAGACATGGTCTCAGGAACACGGATCACCGAAAGGTAAAGCATGAATCATATAGCAGATATGATGAACATGTCGATTGTTCGCCATTGAAGCTATATCAACTCTCGTGATGATCGGTTTTGATATGGTGAATTTGGTTCGTGTGATCACTAAAACAATGTGAGGGATGTTGTTTTGAGTGGGAATTCACTTAGATTAAACTTTATTATTAATTTGAACTCAATTTGTCATAAACTTAGTCTAAACTATTGCAAATATGTTGTAGATCAATGGCAGCCCCTACCATCAATTTTAATGCGTTCCTAGAGAAAGAAAAGTTGAAAAACAATGGAAGCAACTTCGCGGATTGGTTCCGCAATTTGAGGATTGTCCTCACAGCTGGTAATTTGACCTATGTGCTGGATGCACCGCTAGGTGACCCACCTGCAGCTGATGCTACCGATGAAGTAAAGAATGTTTACCTTGCTCGGAAGAATCAGTACTCCATAGTTCAGTGTGCTATCTTGTATGGTTTAGAATCGGAGCTTCAGAAAAGGTTTGAGAATTCAGACCCACATGATATTGTCACGGATCTCAAATTGATCTTTGAGACTCACGCGGCGATTGAGAGTTATGAGGCTTCTGAAAAGTTCTTTAACTGCAAGATGGAAGAGGGCAGCTCCGTCAGTGAGCATGTGCTTAAGATGTCTGGGCATGCAAACAAACTTCAAAGCTTGGGTATAGTGATTCCTAATGCTTTGGGGATTTACCGTGTCCTCCAATCACTACCACCAAGTTACAAGAACTTTGTGATGAACTACAACATGCAGAACATGAACAAGCAGTTGCCAGAACTGTTTGCTATGTTAAAGTCTGCAGAAGTGGAGATCAAGAAAGAGCACCAAGTGTTGCTGGTCAATAAGACCACCAAATTCAAGAAAGGCAAGTCTAAGCAGAAGGGACACTTCAAGAAGGGTGGCAAGAAAGTTGCCACACCGACGAAGAGGACCAAGGCTGGACCCAAGCCTGATACTGAGTGCTTTTACTGCAAAGGAGAGGGTCACTGGAAGCGGAATTGTCCAAAGTACTTGGCGGATTTGAAGAACGGCAACATCAAGAAGAAAGGTATATCTGATATACATGTTATTGATGTGTATCTCACTAGTATTCGTAGTAGTGCCTGGGTATTTGATACTGGTTCGGTTGCTCATATTTGTAACTCGAAACAGGAGCTGCAGAATAAACGGAAGCTAGTGAAGAACGAGGTGACGATGCGCGTGGGAAACGGATCAAAGGTTGATGTGATCGCGGTCGGCACGCTACCCCTTCATCTACCATCGGGATTAGTTTTATACTTAAATAATTGTTATTTGGTGCCTGCGTTGAGCATGAACATTATATCGGGATCTTGTTTATTGCGAGACGGTTACTTGTTTAAATCCGAGAATAATGGTTGTTCGATTTATATGAGTAATATGTTTTATGCACATGCACCTTTGATAGATGGTCTATTCTTATTGAATCTCGATAGTAGAAATACACATATTAATAACATTGAAGCTAAACGTTTGAAATCAAGCGATAACTCGACCTATATGTGGCACTGTCGTCTTGGTCACATTGGAGTGAAGCGTATGAAGAAACTCCATTCCGATGGACTTCTTGAATCACTTGATTTTGAATCACTTGAAAGATGCGAAGCATGTCTGATGGGTAAAATGACTAAGACTCCATTTTCTGGTATGATGGAGCGAGCTACGGACTTATTGGAAATCATACATACCGATGTGTGTGGTCCAATGAGTGTAGCATCGCGCGGTGGTTATCGTTATGTTCTTACCTTCACGGATGACTTGAGTAGATATGGGTATATCTATTTCATGAAACATAAGTCCGAAACTTTCGAGAAGTTTAAGGAATTTCAAAGTGAGGTAGAGAATCAACGTAACAAGAAGATTAAATTTCTACGTTCTGATCGTGGAGGTGAATATCTAAGTTACGAGTTTGGTGAGCATTTGAAGAAATGCGGAATACTTTCGCAGTTGACACCGCCGGGAACACCACAGCGTAATGGTGTGTCCGAACGTCGTAATCGAACTCTCTTAGATATGGTTCGTTCTATGATGTCACTTACAGATTTACCGCTATCATTTTGGGGTTATGCATTAGAAACAGCCGCATTCACTTTAAATAGGGCACCGTCTAAATCCGTTGAAACGACACCGTATGAATTATGGTTTGGGAAGAAATCTAAATTGTCGTTCCTTAAAGTTTGGGGATGCGAAGCCTATGTAAAGAAGTTACAGCCGGACAAGCTTGAACCCAAAGCGGAAAAATGCGTCTTCATAGGATACCTGAAGGAAACTATTGGGTATACCTTCTATCATAGATCCGAAGGCAAAATCTTCGTTGCCAAGAATGGATCCTTTCTAGAGAAGGAATTTCTCTCGAAAGAAGTGACTGGAAGAAAAGTAGAACTCGACGAGGTTGTCGAACCTTCTCTCGAAATTGCGAGTAGCGCAGCACTGGAAGAAGTTCCTGTGGTGCCTGCACCAATTAGAGAGGAAGCTAATGATGATGATCATGAAACTTCGGTTGAAGTTACTACAGAGCCTCGCAGGTCAACGAGAACTCGTACCACTCCAGATTGGTATGATCCCGTTATGAGTGTCATGTTGGTGGACAACACCGATGACCCTGAGACATATGAGGAAGCAATAATGAGCCTAGATTCCAATAAATGGCAAGAAGCCATGAAATCCGAGATTGGATCCATGTACAAAAACCAAGTATGGACTTTGGTGGACTTACCGGATGGCCGGAAGGCTGTCGAGAACAAATGGATCTTCAAGAAGAAAACAGATGCTGATGGTAATATTACTGTCTATAAAGCTCGACTTGTCGCAAAAGGGTTTCGACAAATTCAAGGAGTTGACTACGATGAGACTTTCTCACCAGTAGCGAAGCTAAAGTCTGTGAGGATTATGTTAGCAATCGCTGCATATTACGATTATGAGATATGGCAGATAGATGTCAAAACAGCATTCCTCAATGGTGACATTGATGAAGAGTTGTATATGATGCAACCCAAAGGTTTTGTCGATCCTAAAGATGCTAACAAGGTATGCAAACTTCAATGGTCCATCTATGGATTGAAGCAAGCATCCCGAAGTTGGAATCAACATTTTGATAAGGTAATCAAAAGTTTTGGTTTTATACAAACTTATGGAGAAGCTTGTATTTACAAGAAAGTGAGTGGGAGCTCTGTAGCATTCTTAATACTATATGTGGATGACATATTGTTGATTGGGAATGATGTAGACCTTCTTAATAGTGTCAAAGAGTATTTGAATAATAGTTTTTCAATGAAGGATCTTGGCGAAGCAGCTTACATATTAGGCATAAAGATTTATAGAGATAGATCAAAACGCCAAATATCATTGTCACAAAGTACATATTTGGACAAAGTTCTAAAGAGGTTTGGAATGGAAGATAGCAAGAAAGGGTTCTTGCCCATGTTGCCCAATACGACCTTGAGTAAAACTCAGAGTCCGACATCGGCAGAAGATAGAGAAAGGATGAGTAAGACTCCCTATGCCTCAGCCATAGGATCTCTAATGTATGCCATGCTATGTACTAGACCCGACATTGCATATGCTGTTAGTTTGACTAGCAGATATCAAAGTGATCCAGGAGTGGATCATTGGACAGCGGTCAAAAACATCCTTAAGTACTTGAGAAGAACTAAGGATATGGTTCTTTCTTATGGAGGTGATGAACAGCTCGTTGTCAATGGTTACACCGATGCTAGTTGGAACACCGATCCGGATGATTCTAAATCACAATCTGGATACGTATTTATTTTGAATGGTGCAGCAGTTAGCTGGAGGAGTGCAAAGCAAAGCGTTGTGGCGAGATCTTCAACTGAATCGGAATACATGGCTGCTTCGGAGGCTTCACAAGAAGCGATATGGATGAAAGAGTTCATTACATAGCTGGGTGTGGTTCCTAGTGCGCTGGACCCAATGTCTATCTACTGTGATAACATGGGTGCCATAGCCAATGCGCAAGAACCAAGGTCACACAAGAAGCTGAAGCACATCAAGCTACGTTTTCACGCCATTTGAGAACATATCCAAGATGGGGATATAAAGATTTGCAAAGTACACACAGATCTGAATGTGGCGGATCCGTTGACTAAACCTCTCCCGAGGGCAAAACATGACCAACACCAAACTGCCATGGGTGTTCGGTATATTACCATGTAATCTAGATTAGATGACTCTAGTGCAAGTGGGAGACTGTTGGAGATATGCCCTAGAGGCAATAATAAATGTAGTTATTATTATATCTTTGTGTTTATGGTAAATGTTTACATTCATGCTATAATAGTATTAATAAGGAAACATTAATACTTGTATGATTTGTAAACTTATTTTGAAGTCCCTAGTAAAGCCTCTGTATAATACTAGCTTGTTGGTTAATAGATGATTGTGGTTTCCCTATCATGAACATTGAGATGTTATTAACAACAAGATCATATCGTTAGGAGAATGATATGGTGGACATACTCCTATAGATAAGCGTAGCATAAAGATCAAGTCATTTTAATAGTTCAATTGCTATATGCTTTCTGATACATAGTTATCTGATTCCTTCGACCATGAGATCATGCATATCACCTTTGCCGGATGGATGCTTTGATGACATCAAACACCACACCGTAACTGGGTGGCTATAAAGGTGTCATTGAATGTTCAGAAAGTATTGGTTGAAACACATGGATCAAGAGTGGGATTTGTCCATCCATATGACGGATAGATATACTCTGGGCCCTCTCGGTGAAATGTCATCCAATTAGCTTGCAAGCATGTGACTGGCTCACAAGGGATCACATATCACGGGAACGAGAAAAGAGTACTTATCAGTAACGAGGTTGAACTAGGTATGCAGAGATACCGACGATCATAACCTCGGATAAGTAAACTATCGTGAGACAAAGGGAAATTGATATCGTATGTAAATGGTTCATTCGATCACAAAGTAATCGTAGAAATATGTGGGAGCCATATGAATTTCCAGATTCCTCTATTGGTTATTGTTCGGAGAAGTGTCTCGATCATGTCCGCATAATTCACGAACCGTAGGGAGACACACTTAAGGATTCGACGTTGTTTAAGTAGTTATGGAATGATGAGAAAGAGACCGAATGTTGTTCGGAGTCTCGGATGGGATCCTGGATATCACGAGGAGATCCGGAATGGTCCGGAGAATAAGATTCATATAAGGAAAGTCCCGTTTCGGAGTTGGGGAATGGTTCCGGTGTTTTCATCGGGAACATTCTAGAAGGTTCCGGAATGTCCGGCACTCCGGGGGGGAAGGGTACATGAATGTGTCATTGAAAGTTGGAATGATTGCATCATGTACTAGGTGCCTTTGCTGTCCAAAATAAAGGGTTTATTTAAATCCTAAATTGAAAAGTCAAACGGCTAGTTTGAAAGTCAAACGACAATTTTGGGAAGTGGGAAAAGAGGAGGAGGTGAAACCGAGTTGGGGAGGGAGTCCTCCCCAAGCCGGCGCCCCACCCAAGCCGAGTTGGGGAGGGACTCCCCTCCCTCCCCTTGGCCGGCCAGCCCCTCCACCTATATAAGGAGGGGCAGGGCTCCCTCCTAGCACACACAAGTTCCTATCCTCTAAATCTAAACCCTAGCCACAACCTCCGGTTTAGAGCCGTTTTGGTTTAGAGCTTCTAATTGCCCTAGCCTTCGGTTTAGAGCCTTCTAATTGGTGTGTCTAAACCCTAGACCACTAAAGCTCTCTCATACTCCACCATACTCGCTCTGGCTTAAGGCGAAGCCCTGCGAGATCTCCCCTCTACTTCCGGTACCACGCCGTTGTGCTGCCGGAATCGCGAGGAGAGTGCTACAACCTCCGCTGCCTGCTGGAACAAGGGAGAGGAAGGTCTTCGTCGAGTACCGAACGTGTGACCGACTGCGGGAGCGCTGCCGGAATGCAGCGCCGGAAGGATCGTCTACGCGATCTTGAGATCGGAAAGAGTATGACTACATCACCCACGAGAATCTGCTCTCGTTAAACACTTTGGAATCTTCGAGGGTGAGTTATTCCATCGATTCGTTGCTACAATCTAGTAGATAGATCTTGGCTTGTTTGTTTGTATGCGGTAGAAAATTTTTGTTTTCCATGCTACGAAACCCTACAGGTTGGTATTCTGGAAATTTTTGAGCTTAGATCCATGGTTGTCCTGATTTCCATGGCCTTGGTTGTTGTGGGCTAGCTGGGCTATCTGCTGCAGAGTGGCTAGGTTGGCTTGACATTCAGCTCTTTCACCTTCGTGGTCAGAAGTCAACATTTGCAGTATCTGCAACATCGGGTCCAGGGCTGAACCACTTCCTCCACGTGGCATCTGAAGATTGAGATAGATCATGAGAAAAGAGGGAAGTTTCTAAGGTTTCGGGGATTTTGAAAAGTTTTAAAGGTTTGACTCAGATTTTTCTAGCAACTTGCTTTTTCATTCATTCACAGCACACGGTACAACACACACCACAACAAAGAAAAACAGATGGTTTTAAGAACCATTCTGGAAACTACGATATAGTGGGACCGAATACTACTCACTACGCTAGTGCTCAAGTGCTACTACTACTCCTCGGAGTCTGTGGCTGCATCATCTTCATCATCATCGATGAAGGCGAAATCATCCTCATCGGTGAAGAAGTCCATGGCCTGATCCTCCAGAAAATCATCGTCATTGCTAAGATAGGAGTAAGGGTCTCCACGAAGATCCTCTCTGGCATTCTCCCTTTCCTCCAACTGCATGTCTCTCTCATGGATGGTCTCCTCCAAAGATGAGATGCGGTGGCGAAGACGGGCAATAATGCGCTCCTTCTTGTCGAGCTGACGGCGGCAAGACTTGCGATCCTTGGATAGCATGGCGATGGTATGATCCTTCGTCTTGATGATGGCGGACTTGTGGCTGCAGTAGTCACGGCAGTTGTCCAGCTCCTGCTGACGATCGTACATCATGAAGCTGAGGTGGTCCAATTGAGTCTTCAGCTCGGGATGGTATGGGGCTTCCAGTGGTTGTCCATTAGCATCACGCCTTGGGTAGAACTCAAAGCGAGTACCCTTGATCTGATTGATGCTCTGCCCACACAGACGGGAAAGAGCTTCCTGCATTGCTCTGGCCAGTCCATCGAGCCAGTTGTTCTCTCTTAAGGTAAACTGAATTCCTTCCGCAGTGGGAGGTTCAATCTTTCCTCTGAGACTTGCAACAATTAGCCACTGCAGATCTTCTCCTCCTTGATCATTGAGCTGAGCTCCGAAGAACTCGGGGTGCGGACGCTCCAGAAGTTCCGAAAGCTGGTCCCAATCCCTCTCAAAGATAAGGTCTCCTCCATTCCCCAACTAATAAAACTTGCTGTACTTCACGTCCCTCTATAAGAATAGAGGATG
The DNA here is from genome assembly GCA_916181665.1 of Avena sativa. Lineage (NCBI taxonomy): Eukaryota > Viridiplantae > Streptophyta > Magnoliopsida > Poales > Poaceae > Avena > Avena sativa. The sequence continues at coordinate 251,516,531 of OV702296.1, forward strand.
AGTAGATTAGCAGGATGATCAAGTGTGTCAAAATTTTATGTATTTTGCAAGATTTTTTGGGGAACCTGAATTTTTAGAAAGGAATCAAAGAGATAAGAATGAGCATAAGTTTTTGTAAATATTTGTTTTCTTTGGTTTTGAAACTAAGTTTTTGGTTCAAACGTCCAGTCTAACTAGGGTCTCCTATGGTCAGGATGGCTCTGATACCAACTTGTCAACACCAGGATTTTTTTAATCCCAGATGCCTGTTATGCCATACATCGCAATCCTAGGATTACCATTTTTGCGAGACATAACAGAATTGGATACCACCGTACATCATCCATTACAAACCATATATAAGGTCTTACATAAATAAGGATCTCATGATCTAGTTCTTAATACAACTTCAAGCAGCGGAAAACGTAATAATAACGGTAGCGTAGGCGAAGCTCCATCTTCGGAGTCACAGGCAATGCTGACGATGGGAGATGATCCTAGTTGTCGTAACCTTCCTAGGGTCCATCCTCCAGGTACTCCTCTTCATAGTCTGGCCATGGGAATAGCCAGGGACAAAGCCATGAGTACTCTTTAAGTACTCGCAAACTAATACTAACAGGTAAGGGGTTTTTGGATAATGGGACACTGGGCTCTAAGGTGGTTTTGCAAAAGCCAGATTTATCTCTACTAAGTTTCAAAGCTAGTCACAATTTTATAAATCCTAAGTGGGATCTTGTAATTCATATCACAACTTTGTTGTGGTCAAGTCAAAGTCTCAATTCATTTCACAAGTCATTTTGAAAAGTCTGACGGCGGAACAGTATGGCCACTCCAACTGTCCATAACCGCGGACGCGGCTATTCGAATAGTTTGACACTCTGCAGAGATTGTACACTTTCACCACAACATTCGATACATCCGTCAGGAACAAATCCTGAATTCACCATACTTAGTATGCGGATAATCAATCCTAACCTTTCAGTTACACGCCCTAGTATAAGCACCTCTCCTGTGAGTTTGGCCTCCCAACCATGACCAACTGTCATCTTGGGTACTGCACATGTGGACAATCTTCACAAGGTAGCCTCAGCTCAGACCTTGGCCGTGAGGGAACTAATACTAAGGTATATAAGTTTCCAGTCAAGCCCTACCCAATCTTCGGGTATTGTGGTTGTACGATAAAATTGGAATGGTATCGCATCCAGACAACCATCAGTTTAAAAAAAGGGCTCAGGCTCATGCCTCAACATTTTCATCACCAAAATCATCAAGTGTTTCGAAACACATGTCCAAAACATTTCAATAGAATGATCCATCATTCCAAGGTTTTCATAACCATTTTTCCACCAAGTAATCCCATCTAAGGTTGATCAAGTTTTATGCTTAGCACTAGCATCTACAAGTGGGGGTAGTACTAAGGAGGGGTGGTAAACTAGTGGAGTTTCAACTAAGTACAACCTTATATCTTAGGATGATATCAAGGTTTCTAACCTAGGCCAAATTTTATGCTCTTTATGCAACCTTCACACAACTGTCTAGTATCTACCAAACTCTTAGGTAGACTCTAAGTAAGCTTTGATAAAGAAATAAAGTAAGAAGCTTGCAAATAAAACTAGGATTGGTTGGTCAAGTGGGTAAAGATCACATATGCTTAAGGCATATAGTGGCATAGTAACAAGTATTGGCTTGCATAGGTCAACTTGATTAGGAAGGCTTGCTCAGTCAACTAGTAGCATTAGGCTTGCACAATATTAGTATAAGCTTGCTAAGTTGCAAGTGTTATCTTGCAAGGTTAATAGCTTGCCTTGTGCAGAGCAGTGGTTGAAGTTCTCCTCGGCTTCTTCTTTGTAGTATCCTCCTTCCTCCTCGTATCCTTGGTCGGTACTAGCATCTATGAATAAATACGAGGTACACAATCACCAAACAATACTTAACTACTTGCAATCATCACACACAAGGGTCCTATAGATGATCTAGCATCATCTCTAACATTACAAGGTTAAGGCTTGGTTTAATTCCTTTTATTTTTAGAAAAGTAATTTCTACTCATTGAAAAACTACTTAAGATTTAATATTCTCCAAACTAAACATGGGATCATGTTGACACATGTCATCACCACATATTGTAGTCCATGGGAATGTGATTTAAAGTGGTGTCACAATTTAATAAGGTTTTACCCTTTTATTCTATTTATTTAAAGTGGCTAGAATTGCCTATGTAGCATTCTTTTATTACTTGAACATTATTTCTGCAAGTAAACCTATATATTTTTATATATTCTGAAAGGTATTGTTAAATGTGATTTTTGAGAGTTGAAATCAACTCAAAAGCTATTATGGTTTAAATTTGAAAAATGTTTGAATACAGAAAATCTTCTGCCTTGTTATTTTTACTAAGGATGATCTACAGATCCAAATGACTTGAATCCAACGGGCTTGGATTCAGCATTCACAGACCTTTCCAACAAAATTGGTTTCATTCAATTTGGTGCACTGAATCGACCTGGGTTGATTTTTTAAAATGGGTACAGAAGTGTGTTTGAATTAAAAAGAAAAAGATCTAATTCAAAACACTGGGCTGCGCGGGAAACGATAACGGGCTGGCCTGCTAAGCGCAGTGCTCCCGCGGGCTGCTTAAGTGGGTGTCCCCACTCGTCAGTGACACGGGGCTGGGCGAAGCGGTATGGGGCAACGTGGGTCGTTCGATCTGGTTCTAATCTAACGGCTGGGGGTCATCGTCGACGCGAGACAACTCCAGCGAGAACGAAACCTAGCGCGGCCAGTGAAGGTCGTTGGGGGCTCACCGAGGTGCTGGCGAGGGTCAGCGAGGCGGGCGAACGACGAAGTCGACGACGGCGAATCTCCTGGTACCGGTGGCTTCTCCTGGGGCGGCTCCAATCGCTGGCTCCTTTCTTCTCCAGAGGCGGCAGGCTCCGGTGAAATTCCGGCGAGGTGGTGCTCGTCTTGCTCTTAGAACGGTGTGGCACGATCAGTGAGGAGAGGGGAGTGAGATGGTGTGAAGAAATCGAGCGGGGGTGACCTCTATTTATAGTCGAGCGAGGGGACCGTTGGGGCGCACGGTAAGCTCGTCGGGGGTGATGGTATAGGCGGCTATTGGCATGGGCGAAGGTAGGGGACAGTGTTGTGTCTCCTGGCGATGCTCAACGACATGGTTTCGAGGCATGGGGCGGTGCGGCTTGGTCTGGAACGGGCGGTGCTCTACGCGGCAGAGGCGGCGTCTTCGACGGCGAGCGGTGGCTGTGCGTCTCGGGGCGGCAAACGGGTATGTCTGGCGGTCTCCTGGGTCGGTGGGGGTTGTGTATGCACGCGGCGAGGGCGGCACGCGGTCTGTGGGCTTCGGTCGAGGGTGGCGCTCTGGCGCATGCTCGGCATGGTCTGGGCGCGGTTCATGCGCGTGGTCCAGGGCTTGGAAACGCTCGCGGCTGGGACAGTGAGTGGCGGTGGACGGTGGGCTGCCTCCCAGACATGCTGGCTAGGCTTGCTGCTGCTCCTAGCGTGCTGTCGACTATGGGGTGGCAAGGGGGTGCTCGGCTATTCACCATTGATGACAATGGCAAGCTCACAGTGGTGCTAGTGCTTGGCTAATCTTCCTAGATGATCTACCGAGTTGTGTGTGAGCTAAATGGGGAACCAGTTAGGCAAGAATCACTTCTCACAATAGTGTTTAATGTTTTGTTTGATTTGTGTCTGCAACCTGTTTGATGAAATGGCCGCATGAAATCAAGTTTTGAATTTTGAAAAGATTTTTGGTGGGTTTGCTAGATTGGTGCTGGTGAGTCTGCAGATGCTTGGGTTTTGAAAGTTGATCTTGTTTGAGTGGGTTTTGAAAAAGTGGGATCTTCCCATATGAAGAAGATTCAATTTTGAATTGGCATTTAAACTATGCATTTGAAAGTTTCTGGATGATCACAAAGTGGGCCTTGATACTCTGTTATGAGTACAATCAAGGGGTGCAAAGATCAAGAAAAGTTTCTGTTAGGTTTTGCAAGTTTGAGATAGCCAAAGTAGGCATGGGAGTTAAATTGGTCAAAGTGACCATTCCCTTAATATATTTGTTTTGATTTACTTGTCTTTAGGAAAAGTGTGGGAAATGTTTTAGATGATGTTCATTTCACCTAAGAAACATTTTACAAGCAAAGGATCACACAAACAAGGTGGTTTAAAAGAATTTCAAAATCCATGCATACACATATGCATGCATTCATAATTTTATTTAGCAAAGTTTTTGTTAACCCTAATTTTGAGGATTAGTGTTTGATGATCCAAGTTTAGTATTTTTGGGATGTTACAAACCTTCCCCCTTAAACAAAATCTCGTCCCGAGATTTGGAAAAGGACGAAAAGATTACCTAGGACTTGAAGAGATCGGGAAACTCTGTCCTGATGTGATCTTCGCGTTCCCAGGTAGCTTCCTCTTCTGTGTGGTTGCTGCACTAAATCTTGAGAAACTTGATGCTTCGGGTTCGGGTAGTTCGAAAAGCTTCTTCCAAAATGCGGATGGGTACTTCGGGATAGGTCAGGTCATCGTTGATCTCTATGGTCCGATGGTCGATATTCTTGAACACTTCGGTCTTCTCGGGGACTTTGAGACACTTGTGAAGTAATGAGATATGGAACACATTATGCACGGCTGACATCTCTTCGGGTAGCTCCAATTGGTATGATACTTCTCCTCGACGATTCAAAACTTTGAAAGGTCCGATATATCTGGGGGCTAACTTTCCTTTGAGTTGGAAACGCTGCATTCCCTTCAATGGCGACACTTTCAGATAAACAAAATCTCCTATGTTGAAGGCGAGGTCTCGATGTCTCTTGTCGGCGTAACTCTTCTGTCGGGATTGGGCTGTCTTGAGGTGCTCACGAATCTTGTGAACCTTCTCTTCTACTTCTCGTAGGATGTCGGGTCCGAAAATCTTACTCTCTCCTACTTCTGACCAGTTCAAAGGGGTGCGACACTTTCTTCCGTACATGAATTCAAATGGGGCCATTTGCAAACTGGCTTGATAACTGTTGTTGTAGGAGAATTCTGCAAACGGCAGACAGTCTTCCCACTTGGATCCATATTCTAACACAGATGCTCTCAGCATATCTTCGAGTATTTGATTTACTCGCTCCGTTTGTCCATCGATCTGAGGGTGATACGCTGTACTGAAATCTAGGCGGGTTCCTAAACCTTCCTGAACTTTCTTCCAGAATCTCGAGGTAAACTGAGTTCCTCGATCCGATACAATGTTCTCAGGGACTCCGTGCAAACTGACGATTCTAGCGATGTACAACTCCGCTAGTTTCGAACTCTGATAGGTGGTTTTGATGGGCAAGAAATGGGCGACTTTGGACAATCTATCCACTATGACCCAAATAGAGTTATTTCCCCTACTAGAAGTAGGCAGTCCAGTGGTAAAGTCCATTCCTACTGAATCCCATTTCCATTCCGGAACCTGCAAAGGTTGCAACAGTCCAGCGGGTCTTTGATGTCCTGCCTTGACTCGCTGACATATATCAAACTTGGCGATATAGCTTCCGATTTCTCTCTTCATCTTATGCCACCAAAATTGCTCCTTTAAATCTTGATACATCTTAGTTCCTCCGGGATGGATAGAATAAAGAGTATCATGAGCCTCCTTCAAAATAACTTCTTTCAACTCAGAATCTGATGGTACACAAAGGCGTCCTTTGTACCACAAAACTCCTTCTTCGTCTTTTGTGAATCCAGGTACCTTGCCGGTACCGATATGACGCTTGATTCCATCGATGCTAGCATTTCCTTTCTGTGCCTCTTTAATCTGACTGATCAAAGTGGGCTGGAGTTCTATACTAGCCAAAAATCCTTCACTTACTAATTCTATTCGGAAATCCTCCATCTCCTTGTGCAAACTTGGTTGCTCCTTCAAAATCATGGAGTTCAAGCGGCACGGCAATCTGCTAAGGGCATCTGCTACCACGTTGGCTTTACCAGGGTGATAGTGAATGTCCAGTTCGTAATCCTTGATTAGCTCAATCCATCTTCTCTGCCTCATATTCAGCTCCTTCTGAGTGAATATATACTTTAGGCTCTTGTGATCCGAATAAATTTCACAACAATTTCCCATCAGGTAATGTCTCCATGTTTTCAGGACTAGAACTACTGCTGCGAGTTCGAGGTCATGGGTTGGGTAGTTTTGCTCATGTTGATTCAATTGTCTAGATAGATAAGATATAACTTTGCCTTCTTGCATTAGCACACATCCGAGACAGATCTTGGATGCGTCACAATACACATCGAAGGGCTTCGTGATATCCGGCATGATCAAGATTGGGGCTGAAATCAATCTCCTCTTGAGTTCTTGAAAACTCGCTTCACATTTGTTGGTCCATTCAAACTTCTTGTCCTTCTTCAGAAATTGGGTCATTGGTCTGGAGATACTCGAGAATCCTTCTACGAATTTGCGGTAATATCCCGCCAATCCGAGAAAAGCACGAACTTGGGTTTGAGTGGTTGGGGCTTGCCAATCTTCTACATCTTTTACTTTAGCAGGGTCAACGGCAATTCCTCCGGCTGATACAATGTGACGGAGGAATCCTACATCCTGTAACCAGAATTCACATTTGCTAAACTTTGCATACAACTGATGCTCTCTAAGGGTTCCAAGAATGGTCCTTAGGTGTAGCTCATGTTCTTCTTCTGGTTTTGAATAAATCAGAATGTCATCGATGAAAACAACGACAAACTTATCCAGGAAGTCCATAAAAATCTTATTCATGAGATTCATGAAATAAGCGGGGGCATTGGTTAATCCAAAAGACATGACTGTATACTCGTACAATCCATATCTGGTAGTAAAGGCAGTCTTTGGAATATCCTCCGCACGAATCTTGAGTTGATGATAACCAGTTCTAAGATCAATCTTAGAAAACACCTGGGCACCGGTCAACTGATCAAACAAATCTTCTATCTTGGGCAAGGGGTACTTGTTCTTGATGGTGACATCATTCAACTTTCGATAATCCGTACACAAACGGTTACCTCCATCCTTCTTGTCCACAAACAAGACAGGTGATCTCCATGGTGACGCACTTGGTTGAATCAATCCGATTTCCAACATGGAATCCAGTTTCTTCTTTAGTTCTTCTAACTCCGATGGGTTCATACTATAGGGTCTCTAGGCTATGGGTCCTGTTCCGGGGATTAGTTCAATGATAAACTCGATATCCCAATCTGGGGGCATACTGGGCAAAACATCTGGAAATACATCGGGGTATTCACAGACTATCTGGACTTGGTCAATGGTAGGTAGGGCTATACTCTTGTTGCATTTGAATTGGCGAGGTAAGGTTTCAGATATATGTTCAACTGATATTCCGGTTGTACTGGTCATGGTGATGGCTTTCTTAGCACAGTCAATCAATCCTTTATGCTTGGACATCCAATCCATTCCTAGTACTACTTCCAAACCTTTAGTTCCGAGTACTATTAGATTAGCATAAAAATCTATGCCATGGATTCGGATAGGGACGGCTTTGCAAATTTGCCTAGCCTTGGTGGTTGATCCGGGAATTTGAACAATCATAACATGCTTCAGTTTGGTTGGTTGAATTTTACTAGTGCATGCAAATTCTTCGGTGACAAATGAATGCGATGCACCAGAGTCAAACAACACTCTTGCAAGTACTGAATTAACAGAAAACATACCCAGCACGACGTCTGGCGCTTCCTGAGCTTCTTCAGCATGCATGAGAAAAAGACGGCCATTGCGGTTGAGCGAATTCCCTGGGGCAAATCTTCTCCCTGGCTGAACACGACGCTGTTGCTGAGCTGGGACATTGGTATAGGGGGCTGTAGCATTCTTCTTGTTGGGGCACTCATTGGAATAGTGGCCTTTATTTCCACAGTCATAGCAAGTCACTTGCGACTTGTCTTTGGCTGCGACAGGCACATCATTGCTTCCAGTCCTCGGGGCAGTGTTGGTGTTGGCGGTAGCATTGTTGGTGTTGAACTTGGGTGGGGCACGGGTGAAATTGCTAGAGTGGCCGGGATTGTTGTGATTTCCTCCGGGTCTAGGGTTTCCACAGTTGGGATAGGTCGGACGGGTCATCGAGGGTCTGTTGGTTCTTGGGGCAAATCCTGGGGATGGGTTGGGGCGATACTTTGGGGTCTGATGGGTTCCTGGTTGGTTCATCATGCGACGCTTGCGGTTCTCATTGGCTTGGTTGATCTTTCCTTTCATCTGGATAGCAGAGTCGACAAGGGCTTCAATATCCGCAAAGGGGATATTGACTAACAATGTCTGCATCTCGTCATGCAGACCATTCAGGAATCTTTCTTTCTTCTTGGCCTCCGTGTCGATCTCATCCGGGGCATACCTAGCTAATGACAAAAATTTGTCACGGTATTCCACTACAGTCATCCTTCCTTGCTTCAGCTCTCTGAACTCGTCTCTCATTCTCTTGATCAAACCTGGTGGTACATGGGTTCTGCTAAACTTGACCTTGAACTCCTCACAGGTCATCATCTGGCCTCCGGTCATTGCGCGAACACTGTTCCACCATGCCCTGGCATCTCCGGCTAGATAATGGGTGGCAAACAGAACTTTCTCGTTGGCTTCCACTCCAGCTACCTCTAAGTTATTTTCCATGGTTTGCAGCCAATCATCGACGTCTAGGGGTTCTTCGGACTTAGTGAAAACAGGTGGGTTGTGTTGGAGATATGCCCTAGAGGCAATAATAAATGTAGTTATTATTATATCTTTGTGTTTATGGTAAATGTTTACATTCATGCTATAATAGTATTAACAAGGAAACATTAATACTTGTGTGATTTGTAAACTTATTTTGAAGTCCCTCGTAAAGCCTCTATATAATACTAGCTTGTTGGTTAATAGATGACTGTGGTTTCCCTATCATGAACATTGAGATGTTATTAACAACAAGATCATATCGTTAGGAGAATGATATGGTGGACATACTCCTATAGATAAGCGTAGCATAAAGATCAAGTCATTTTAATAGTTCAATTGCTATATGATTTCTGATACATAGTTATCTGATTCCTTCGAACATGAGATCATGCATATCACCTTTGCCGGATGGATGCTTTGATGACATCAAACACCACACCGTAACTGGGTGGCTATAAAGGTGTCATTGAGTGTTCAGAAAGTATTGGTTGAAACACATGGATCAAGAGTGGGATTTGTCCATCCATATGACGGATAGATATACTCTGGGACCTCTCGGTGAAATGTCATCCAATTAGCTTGCAAGCATGTGACTGGCTCACAAGGGATCACATATCACGGGAACGAGAAAAGAGTACTTATCAGTAACGAGGTTGAACTAGGTATGCAGAGATACCGACGATCATAACCTCAGATAAGTAAACTATCGTGAGACAAAGGGAAATTGATATCGTATGTAAATGGTTCATTCGATCGCAAAGTAATCGTAGAAATATGTGGGAGCCATATGAATTTCCAGATTCCTCTATTGGTTATTGTTCGGAGAAGTGTCTCGATCATGTCCGCATAATTCACGAACCGTAGGGAGACACACTTAAGGATTCGACGTTGTTTGAGTAGTTATGGAATGATGAGAAAGAGACTGAATGTTGTTCGGAGTCTCGGATGGGATCCGGGATATCACGAGGAGATCCGGAATGGTCCGGAGAATAAGATTCATATAAGGAAAGTCCCGTTTCGGAGTTGGGGAATGGTTCCGGTGTTTTCATCGGGAACATTCTAGAAGGTTCCGGAATGTCCGGCACTCCGGGGGGGGGGGGGGAAGGGTACATGAATGTGTCATTGAAAGTTGGAATGATTGCATCATGTACTAGGTGCCTTTGCTGTCCAAAATAAAGGGTTTATTTAAATCCTAAATTGAAAAGTCAAACGGCTAGTTTGAAAGTCAAACGGCAATTTTGGGAAGTGGGAAAAGAGGAGGAGGTGAAACCGAGTTGGGGAGGGAGTCCTCCCCAAGCCGGCGCCCCACCCAAGCCGAGTTGGGGAGGGACTCCCCTCCCTCCCCTTGGCCGGCCAGCCCCTCCACCTATATAAGGAGGGGCAGGGCTCCCTCCTAGCACACACAAGTTCCTATCCTCTAAATCTAAACCCTAGCCACAACCTCCGGTTTAGAGCCGTTTTGGTTTAGAGCTTCTAATTGCCCTAGCCTTCGGTTTAGAGCCTTCTAATTGGTGTGTCTAAACCCTAGACCACTAAAGCTCTCTCATACTCCACCATACTCGCTCTGGCTTAAGGCGAAGCCCTGCGAGATCTCCCCTCTACTTCCGGTACCACGCCGTTGTGCTGCCGGAATCGCGAGGAGAGTGCTACAACCTCCGCTGCCTGCTGGAACAAGGGAGAGGAAGGTCTTCGTCGAGTACCGAACGTGTGACCGACTGCGGGAGCGCTGCCGGAACGCAGCGCCGGAAGGATCGTCTACGCGATCTTGAGATCGGAAAGAGTACGACTACATCACCCACGAGAATCTGCTCTCGTTAAACACTTTGGAATCTTCGAGGGTGAGTTATTCCATCGACTCGTTGCTACAATCTAGTAGATAGATCTTGGCTTGTTTGTTTGTATGCGGTAGAAATTTTTTGTTTTCCATGCTATGAAACCCTACAGGTTGGTATTCTAGAAATTTTTGAGCTTACATCCATGGTTGTCCTGATTTCCATGGCCTTGGTTGTTGTGGGCTAGCTGGGCTATCTGCTGCAGAGTGGCTAGGTTGGCTTGACGTTCCGCTCTTTCACCTTCGTGGTCAGAAGTCAACATTTGCAGTATCTGCAACATCGGGTCCAGGGCTGAACCACTTCCTCCACGTGGCATCTGAAGATTGAGATAGATCATGAGAAAAGAGGGAAGTTTCTAAGGTTTCGGGGATTTTGAAAAGTTTTAAAGGTTTGACTCAGATTTTTCTAGCAACTTGCTTTTTCATTCATTCACAGCACACGGTACAACACACACCACAACAAAGAAAAACAGATGGTTTTAAGAACCATTCTAGAAACTACGATATAGTGGGACCGAATACTACTCACTACGCTAGTGCTCAAGTGCTACTACTCCTCGGAGTCTGTGGCTGCATCATCTTCATCATCATCGATGAAGGCGAAATCATCCTCATCGGTGAAGAAGTCCATGGCCTGATCCTCCAGAAAATCATCGTCATTGCTGAGATAGGAGTAAGGGTCTCCACGAAGATCCTCTCTGGCATTCTCCCTTTCCTCCAACTGCATGTCTCTCTCATGGATGGTCTCCTCCAAAGATGAGATGCGGTGGCGAAGACGGGCAATAATGCGCTCCTTCTTGTCGAGCTGACGGCGGCAAGACTTGCGATCCTTGGATAGCATGGCGATGGTATGATCCTTCGTCTTGATGATGGCGGACTTGTGGCTGCAGTAGTCACGGCAGTTGTCCAGCTCCTGCTGACGATCGTACATCATGAAGCTGAGGTGGTCCAATTGAGTCTTCAGCTCGGGATGGTATGGGGCTTCCAGTGGTTGTCCATTAGCATCACGCCTTGGGTAGAACTCAAAGCGAGTACCCTTGATCTGATTGATGCTCTGCCCACACAGACGGGAAAGAGCTTCCTGCATTGCTCTGGCCAGTCCATCGAGCCAGTTGTTCTCTCTTAAGGTAAACTGAATTCCTTCCGCAGTGGGAGGTTCAATCTTTCCTCTGAGACTTGCAACAATTAGCCACTGCAGATCTTCTCCTCCTTGATCATTGAGCTGAGCTCCGAAGAACTCGGGGTGCGGACGCTCCAAAAGTTCCGAAAGCTGGTCCCAATCCCTCTCAAAGATAAGGTCTCCTCCATTCCCCAACTAATAAAACTTGCTGTACTTCACGTCCCTCTATAAGAATAGAGGATGAGTAGATTAGCAGGATGATCAAGTGTGTCAAAATTTTATGTATTTTGCAAGATTTTTTGGGGAACCTGAATTTTTAGAAAGGAATCAAAGAGATAAGAATGAGCATAAGTTTTTGTAAATATTTGTTTTCTTTGGTTTTGAAACTAAGTTTTTGGTTCAAACGTCCAGTCTAACTAGGGTCTCCTATGGTCAGGATGGCTCTGATACCAACTTGTCAACACCAGGATTTTTTTAATCCCAGATGCCTGTTATGCCATACATCGCAATCCTAGGATTACCATTTTTGCGAGACATAACAGAATTGGATACCACCGTACATCATCCATTACAAACCATATATAAGGTCTTACATAAATAAGGATCTCATGATCTAGTTCTTAATACAACTTCAAGCAGCGGAAAACGTAATAATAACGGTAGCGTAGGCGAAGCTCCATCTTCGGAGTCACAGGCAATGCTGACGATGGGAGATGATCCTAGTTGTCGTAACCTTCCTAGGGTCCATCCTCCAGGTACTCCTCTTCATAGTCTGGCCATGGGAATAGCCAGGGACAAAGCCATGAGTACTCTTTAAGTACTCGCAAACTAATACTAACAGGTAAGGGGTTTTTGGATAATGGGACACTGGGCTCTAAGGTGGTTTTGCAAAAGCCAGATTTATCTCTACTAAGTTTCAAAGCTAGTCACAATTTTATAAATCCTAAGTGGGATCTTGTAATTCATATCACAACTTTGTTGTGGTCAAGTCAAAGTCTCAATTCATTTCACAAGTCATTTTGAAAAGTCTGACGGCGGAACAGTATGGCCACTCCAACTGTCCATAACCGCGGACGCGGCTATTCGAATAGTTTGACACTCTGCAGAGATTGTACACTTTCACCACAACATTCGATACATCCGTCAGGAACAAATCCTGAATTCACCATACTTAGTATGCGGATAATCAATCCTAACCTTTCAGTTACACGCCCTAGTATAAGCACCTCTCCTGTGAGTTTGGCCTCCCAACCATGACCAACTGTCATCTTGGGTACTGCACATGTGGACAATCTTCACAAGGTAGCCTCAGCTCAGACCTTGGCCGTGAGGGAACTAATACTAAGGTATATAAGTTTCCAGTCAAGCCCTACCCAATCTTCGGGTATTGTGGTTGTACGATAAAATTGGAATGGTATCGCATCCAGACAACCATCAGTTTAAAAAAAGGGCTCAGGCTCATGCCTCAACATTTTCATCACCAAAATCATCAAGTGTTTCGAAACACATGTCCAAAACATTTCAATAGAATGATCCATCATTCCAAGGTTTTCATAACCATTTTTCCACCAAGTAATCCCATCTAAGGTTGATCAAGTTTTATGCTTAGCACTAGCATCTACAAGTGGGGGTAGTACTAAGGAGGGGTGGTAAACTAGTGGAGTTTCAACTAAGTACAACCTTATATCTTAGGATGATATCAAGGTTTCTAACCTAGGCCAAATTTTATGCTCTTTATGCAACCTTCACACAACTGTCTAGTATCTACCAAACTCTTAGGTAGACTCTAAGTAAGCTTTGATAAAGAAATAAAGTAAGAAGCTTGCAAATAAAACTAGGATTGGTTGGTCAAGTGGGTAAAGATCACATATGCTTAAGGCATATAGTGGCATAGTAACAAGTATTGGCTTGCATAGGTCAACTTGATTAGGAAGGCTTGCTCAGTCAACTAGTAGCATTAGGCTTGCACAATATCAGTATAAGCTTGCTAAGTTGCAAGTGTTATCTTGCAAGGTTAATAGCTTGCCTTGTGCAGAGCAGTGGTTGAAGTTCTCCTCGGCTTCTTCTTTGTAGTATCCTCCTTCCTCCTCGTATCCTTGGTCGGTACTAGCATCTATGAATAAATACGAGGTACACAATCACCAAACAATACTTAACTACTTGCAATCATCACACACAAGGGTCCTATAGATGATCTAGCATCATCTCTAACATTACAAGGTTAAGGCTTGGTTTAATTCCTTTTATTTTTAGAAAAGTAATTTCTACTCATTGAAAAACTACTTAAGATTTAATATTCTCCAAACTAAACATGGGATCATGTTGACACATGTCATCACCACATATTGTAGTCCATGGGAATGTGATTTAAAGTGGTGTCACAATTTAATAAGGTTTTACCCTTTTATTCTATTTAATTAAAGTGGCTAGAATTGCCTATGTAGCATTCTTTTATTACTTGAACATTATTTCTGCAAGTAAACCTATATATTTTTATATATTCTGAAAGGTATTGTTAAATGTGATTTTTGAGAGTTGAAATCAACTCAAAAGCTATTATGGTTTAAATTTGAAAAATGTTTGAATGCAGAAAATCTTCTGCCTTGTTATTTTTACTAAGGATGATCTACAGATCCAAATGACTTGAATCCAACGGGCTTGGATTCAGCATTCACAGACCTTTCCAACAAAATTGGTTTCATTCAATTTGGTGCACTGAATCGACCTGGGTTGATTTTTTAAAATGGGTACAGAAGTGTGTTTGAATTAAAAAGAAAAAGATCTAATTCAAAACACTGGGCTGCGCGGGAAACGATAACGGGCTGGCCTGCTAAGCGCAGTGCTCCCGCGGGCTGCTTAAGTGGGTGTCCCCACTCGTCAGTGACACGGGGCTGGGCGAAGCGGTATGGGGCAACGTGGGTCGTTCGATCTGGTTCTAATCTAACGGCTGGGGGTCATCGTCGACGCGAGACAACTCCAGCGAGAACGAAACCTAGCGCGGCCAGTGAAGGTCGTTGGGGGCTCACCGAGGTGCTGGCGAGGGTCAGCGAGGCGGGCGAACGACGAAGTCGACGACGGCGAATCTCCTGGTACCGGTGGCTTCTCCTGGGGCGGCTCCAATCGCTGGCTCCTTTCTTCTCCAGAGGCGGCAGGCTCCGGTGAAATTCCGGCGAGGTGGTGCTCGTCTTGCTCTTAGAACGGTGTGGCACGATCAGTGAGGAGAGGGGAGTGAGATGGTGTGAAGAAATCGAGCGGGGGTGACCTCTATTTATAGTCGAGCGAGGGGACCGTTGGGGCGCACGGTAAGCTCGTCGGGGGTGATGGTATAGGCGGCTATTGGCATGGGCGAAGGTAGGGGACAGTGTTGTGTCTCCTGGCGATGCTCAACGACATGGTTTCGAGGCATGGGGCGGTGCGGCTTGGTCTGGAACGGGCGGTGCTCTACGCGGCAGAGGCGGCGTCTTCGACGGCGAGCGGTGGCTGTGCGTCTCGGGGCGGCAAACGGGTATGTCTGGCGGTCTCCTGGGTCGGTGGGGGTTGTGTATGCACGCGGCGAGGGCGGCACGCGGTCTGTGGGCTTCGGTCGAGGGTGGCGCTCTGGCGCATGCTCGGCATGGTCTGGGCGCGGTTCATGCGCGTGGTCCAGGGCTTGGAAACGCTCGCGGCTGGGACAGTGAGTGGCGGTGGACGGTGGGCTGCCTCCCAGACATGCTGGCTAGGCTTGCTGCTCCTCCTAGCGTGCTGTCGACTATGGGGTGGCAAGGGGGTGCTCGGCTATTCACCATTGATGACAATGGCAAGCTCACAGTGGTGCTAGTGCTTGGCTAATCTTCCTAGATGATCTACCGAGTTGTGTGTGAGCTAAATGGGGAACCAGTTAGGCAAGAATCACTTCTCACAATAGTGTTTAATGTTTTGTTTGATTTGTGTCTGCAACCTGTTTGATGAAATGGCCGCATGAAATCAAGTTTTGAATTTTGAAAAGATTTTTGGTGGGTTTGCTAGATTGGTGCTGGTGAGTCTGCAGATGCTTGGGTTTTGAAAGTTGATCTTGTTTGAGTGGGTTTTGAAAAAGTGGGATCTTCCCATATGAAGAAGATTCAATTTTGAATTGGCATTTAAACTATGCATTTGAAAGTTTCTGGATGATCACAAAGTGGGCCTTGATACTCTGTTATGAGTACAATCAAGGGGTGCAAAGATCAAGAAAAGTTTCTGTTAGGTTTTGCAAGTTTGAGATAGCCAAAGTAGGCATGGGAGTTAAATTGGTCAAAGTGACCATTCCCTTAATATATTTGTTTTGATTTACTTGTCTTTAGGAAAAGTGTGGGAAATGTTTTAGATGATGTTCATTTCACCTAAGAAACATTTTACAAGCAAAGGATCACACAAACAAGGTGGTTTAAAAGAATTTCAAAATCCATGCATACACATATGCATGCATTCATAATTTTATTTAGCAAAGTTTTTGTTAACCCTAATTTTGAGGATTAGTGTTTGATGATCCAAGTTTAGTATTTTTGGGATGTTACAAACCTTCCCCCTTAAACAAAATCTCATCCCGAGATTTGGAAAAGGACGAAAAGATTACCTAGGACTTGAAGAGATCGGGAAACTCTGTCCTGATGTGATCTTCGCGTTCCCAGGTAGCTTCCTCTTCTGTGTGGTTGCTGCACTAAATCTTGAGAAACTTGATGCTTCGGGTTCGGGTAGTTCGAAAAGCTTCTTCCAAAATGCGGATGGGTACTTCGGGATAGGTCAGGTCATCGTTGATCTCTATGGTCCGATGGTCGATATTCTTGAACACTTCGGTCTTCTCGGGGACTTTGAGACACTTGTGAAGTAATGAGATATGGAACACATTATGCACGGCTGACATCTCTTCGGGTAGCTCCAATTGGTATGATACTTCTCCTCGACGATTCAAAACTTTGAAAGGTCCGATATATCTGGGGGCTAACTTTCCTTTGAGTTGGAAACGTTGCATTCCCTTCAATGGCGACACTTTCAGATAAACAAAATCTCCTATGTTGAAGGCGAGGTCTCGATGTCTCTTGTCGGCGTAACTCTTCTGTCGGGATTGGGCTGTCTTGAGGTGCTCACGAATCTTGTGAACCTTCTCTTCTACTTCTCGTAGGATGTCGGGTCCGAAAATCTTACTCTCTCCTACTTCTGACCAGTTCAAAGGGGTGCGACACTTTCTTCCGTACATGAATTCAAATGGGGCCATTTGCAAACTGGCTTGATAACTGTTGTTGTAGGAGAATTCTGCAAACGGCAGACAGTCTTCCCACTTGGATCCATATTCTAACACACATGCTCTCAGCATATCTTCGAGTATTTGATTTACTCGCTCCGTTTGTCCATCGATCTGAGGGTGATACGCTGTACTGAAATCTAGGCGGGTTCCTAAACCTTCCTGAACTTTCTTCCAGAATCTCGAGGTAAACTGAGTTCCTCGATCCGATACAATGTTCTCAGGGACTCCGTGCAAACTGACGATTCTAGCGATGTACAACTCTGCTAGTTTCGAACTCTGATAGGTGGTTTTGATGGGCAAGAAATGGGCGACTTTGGACAATCTATCCACTATGACCCAAATAGAGTTATTTCCCCTACTAGAAGTAGGCAGTCCAGTGGTAAAGTCCATTCCTACTGAATCCCATTTCCATTCCGGAACCTGCAAAGGTTGCAACAGTCCAGCGGGTCTTTGATGTCCTGCCTTGACTCGCTGACATATATCAAACTTGGCGATATAGCTTCCGATTTCTCTCTTCATCTTATGCCACCAAAATTGCTCCTTTAAATCTTGATACATCTTAGTTCCTCCGGGATGGATAGAATAAAGAGTATCATGAGCCTCCTTCAAAATAACTTCTTTCAACTCAGAATCTGATGGTACACAAAGGCGTCCTTTGTACCACAAAACTCCTTCTTCGTCTTTTGTGAATCCAGGTACCTTGCCGGTACCGATATGACGCTTGATTCCATCGATGCTAGCATTTCCTTTCTGTGCCTCTTTAATCTGACTGATCAAAGTGGGCTGGAGTTCTATACTAGCCAAAAATCCTTCACTTACTAATTCTATTCGGAAATCCTCCATCTCCTTGTGCAAACTTGGTTGCTCCTTCAAAATCATGGAGTTCAAGCGGCACGGCAATCTGCTAAGGGCATCTGCTACCACGTTGGCTTTACCAGGGTGATAGTGAATGTCCAGTTCGTAATCCTTGATTAGCTCAATCCATCTTCTCTGCCTCATATTCAGCTCCTTCTGAGTGAATATATACTTTAGGCTCTTGTGATCCGAATAAATTTCACAACAATTTCCCATCAGGTAATGTCTCCATGTTTTCAGGGCTAGAACTACTGCTGCGAGTTCGAGGTCATGGGTTGGGTAGTTTTGCTCATGTTGATTCAATTGTCTAGATAGATAAGATATAACTTTGCCTTCTTGCATTAGCACACATCCGAGACCGATCTTGGATGCGTCACAATACACATCGAAGGGCTTCGTGATATCCGGCATGATCAAGATTGGGGCTGAAATCAATCTCCTCTTGAGTTCTTGAAAACTCGCTTCACATTTGTTGGTCCATTCAAACTTCTTGTCCTTCTTCAGCAATTGGGTCATTGGTCTGGAGATACTCGAGAATCCTTCTACGAATTTGCGGTAATATCCCGCCAATCCGAGAAAAGCACGAACTTGGGTTTGAGTGGTTGGGGCTTGCCAATCTTCTACATCTTTTACTTTAGCAGGGTCAACGGCAATTCCTCCGGCTGATACAATGTGACGGAGGAATCCTACATCCTGTAACCAGAATTCACGTTTGCTAAACTTTGCATACAACTGATGCTCTCTAAGGGTTCCAAGAATGGTCCTTAGGTGTAGCTCATGTTCTTCTTCTGGTTTTGAATAAATCAGAATGTCATCGATGAAAACAACGACAAACTTATCCAGGAAGTCCATAAAAATCTTATTCATGAGATTCATGAAATAAGCGGGGGCATTGGTTAATCCAAAAGACATGACTGTATACTCGTACAATCCATATCTGGTGGTAAAGGCAGTCTTTGGAATATCCTCCGCACGAATCTTGAGTTGATGATAACCAGTTCTAAGATCAATCTTAGAAAACACCTGGGCACCGGTCAACTGATCAAACAAATCTTCTATCTTGGGGAAGGGGTACTTGTTCTTGATGGTGACATCATTCAACTTTCGATAATCCGTACACAAACGGTTACCTCCATCCTTCTTGTCCACAAACAAGACAGGTGATCTCCATGGTGACGCACTTGGTTGAATCAATCCGATTTCCAACATGGAATCCAGTTGCTTCTTTAGTTCTTCTAACTCCGATGGGTTCATACTATAGGGTCTCTAGGCTATGGGTCCTGTTCCGGGGATTAGTTCAATGATAAACTCGATATCCCAATCTGGGGGCATACTGGGCAAAACATCTGGAAATACATCGGGGTATTCACAGACTATCTGGACTTGGTCAATGGTAGGTAGGGCTATACTCTTGTTGCATTTGAATTGGCGAGGTAAGGTTTCAGATATATGTTCAACTGATATTCCGGTTGTACTGGTCATGGTGATGGCTTTCTTAGCACAGTCAATCAATCCTTTATGCTTGGACATCCAATCCATTCCTAGTACTACTTCCAAACCTTTAGTTCCGAGTACTATTAGATTAGCATAAAAATCTATGCCATGGATTCGGATAGGGACGGCTTTGCAAATTTGCCTAGCCTTGGTGGTTGATCCGGGAATTTGAACAATCATAACATGCTTCAGTTTGGTTGGTTGAATTTTACTAGTGCATGCAAATTCTTCGGTGACAAATGAATGCGATGCACCAGAGTCAAACAACACTCTTGCAAGTACTGAATTAACAGAAAACATACCCAGCACGACGTCTGGCGCTTCCTGAGCTTCTTCAGCATGCATGAGAAAAAGACGGCCGTTGCGGTTGAGCGAATTCCCTGGGGCAAATCTTCTCCCTGGCTGAACACGACGCTGTTGCTGAGCTGGGACATTGGTATAGGGGGCTGTAGCATTCTTCTTGTTGGGGCACTCATTGGAATAGTGGCCTTTATTTCCACAGTCATAGCAAGTCACTTGCGACTTGTCTTTGGCTGCGACAGGCACAGCATTGCTTCCAGTCCTCGGGGCAGTGTTGGTGTTGGCGGTAGCATTGTTGGTGTTGAACTTGGGTGGGGCACGGGTGAAATTGCTAGAGTGGCCGGGATTGTTGTGATTTCCTCCGGGTCTAGGGTTTCCACAGTTGGGATAGGTCGGACGGGTCATCGGGGGTCTGTTGGTTCTTGGGGCAAATCCTGGGGATGGGTTGGGGCGATACTTTGGGGTCTGATGGGTTCCTGGTTGGTTCATCATGCGACGCTTGCGGTTCTCATTGGCTTGGTTGATCTTTCCTTTCATCTGGATAGCAGAGTCGACAAGGGCTTCAATATCCGCAAAGGGGATATTGACTAACACTGTCTGCATCTCGTCATGCAGACCATTCAGGAATCTTTCTTTCTTCTTGGCCTCCGTGACGATCTCATCCGGGGCATACCTAGCTAATGACAAAAATTTGTCACGGTATTCCACTACAGTCATCCTTCCTTGCTTCAGCTCTCTGAACTCGTCTCTCATTCTCTTGATCAAACCTGGTGGTACATGGGTTCTGCTAAACTTGACCTTGAACTCCTCCCAGGTCATCATCTGGCCTCCGGTCATTGCGCGAACACTGTTCCACCATGCCCTGGCATCTCCGGCTAGATAATGGGTGGCAAACAGAACTTTCTCGTTGGCTTCCACTCCAGCTACCTCTAAGTTATTTTCCATGGTTTGCAGCCAATCATCGACGTCTAGGGGTTCTTCGGACTTAGTGAAAACAGGTGGGTTGTGTTGGAGATATGCCCTAGAGGCAATAATAAATGTAGTTATTATTATATCTTTGTGTTTATGGTAAATGTTTACATTCATGCTATAATAGTATTAACAAGGAAACATTAATACTTGTGTGATTTGTAAACTTATTTTGAAGTCCCTCGTAAAGCCTCTATATAATACTAGCTTGTTGGTTAATAGATGACTGTGGTTTCCCTATCATGAACATTGAGATGTTATTAACAACAAGATCATATCGTTAGGAGAATGATATGGTGGACATACTCCTATAGATAAGCGTAGCATAAAGATCAAGTCATTTTAATAGTTCAATTGCTATATGATTTCTGATACATAGTTATCTGATTCCTTCGAACATGAGATCATGCATATCACCTTTGCCGGATGGATGCTTTGATGACATCAAACACCACACCGTAACTGGGTGGCTATAAAGGTGTCATTGAGTGTTCAGAAAGTATTGGTTGAAACACATGGATCAAGAGTGGGATTTGTCCATCCATATGACGGATAGATATACTCTAGGACCTCTCGGTGAAATGTCATCCAATTAGCTTGCAAGCATGTGACTGGCTCACAAGGGATCACATATCACGGGAACGAGAAAAGAGTACTTATCAGTAACGAGGTTGAACTAGGTATGCAGAGATACCGACGATCATAACCTCGGATAAGTAAACTATCGTGAGACAAAGGGAAATTGATATCGTATGTAAATGGTTCATTCGATCGCAAAGTAATCGTAGAAATATGTGGGAGCCATATGAATTTCCAGATTCCTCTATTGGTTATTGTTCGGAGAAGTGTCTCGATCATGTCCGCATAATTCACGAACCGTAGGGAGACACACTTAAGGATTCGACGTTGTTTGAGTAGTTATGGAATGATGAGAAAGAGACCGAATGTTGTTCGGAGTCTCGGATGGGATCCGGGATATCACGAGGAGATCCGGAATGGTCCGGAGAATAAGATTCATATAAGGAAAGTCCCGTTTCGGAGTTGGGGAATGGTTCCGGTGTTTTCATCGGGAACATTCTAGAAGGTTCCGGAATGTCCGGCACTCCGGGGGGGAAGGGTACATGAATGTGTCATTGAAAGTTGGAATGATTGCATCATGTACTAGGTGCCTTTGCTGTCCAAAATAAAGGGTTTATTTAAATCCTAAATTGAAAAGTCAAACGGCTAGTTTGAAAGTCAAACGACAATTTTGGGAAGTGGGAAAAGAGGAGGAGGTGAAACCGAGTTGGGGAGGGAGTCCTCCCCAAGCCGGCGCCCCACCCAAGCTGAGTTGGGGAGGGACTCCCCTCCCTCCCCTTGGTCGGCCAGCCCCTCCACCTATATAAGGAGGGGCAGGGCTCCCTCCTAGCACACACAAGTTCCTATCCTCTAAATCTAAACCCTAGCCACAACCTCCGGTTTAGAGCCGTTTTGGTTTAGAGCTTCTAATTGCCCTAGCCTTCGGTTTAGAGCCTTCTAATTGGTGTGTCTAAACCCTAGACCACTAAAGCTCTCTCATACTCCACCATACTCGCTCCGGCTTAAGGCGAAGCCCTGCGAGATCTCCCCTCTACTTCCGGTACCACGCCGTTGTGCTGCCGGAATCACGAGGAGAGTGCTACAACCTCCGCTGCCTGCTGGAACAAGGGAGAGGAAGGTCTTCGTCGAGTACCGAACGTGTGACCGACTGCGGGAGCGCTGCCGGAACGCAGCGCCGAAAGGATCGTCTACGCGATCTTGAGATCGGAAAGAGTACGACTACATCACCCACGAGAATCTGCTCTTGTTAAACACTTTGGAATCTTCGAGGGTGAGTTATTCCATCGACTCGTTGCTACAATCTAGTAGATAGATCTTGGCTTGTTTGTTTGTATGCGATAGAAAATTTTTGTTTTCCATGCTACGAAACCCTACAGTGGTATCAGAGCCGTGTCTATATGTAGATCTGTTGCACGAGTAGAACACAATGGTCATTGTGGGCGTTGATGCTTTTATTGTCGATTGCTTCTTGTGTACTTTGTATCTTGCGGGATGTTGGGATGAAGCGGCCCGGGCTAACCTTACATGGCATCGTTCATGAGACTTGCTCCATGCTTGACATGCAACTCGTATTGCATAAGTGGCTTTGCGGGTGCCTGTTTCTCCCAGCATAGTGGAGATCCAATTTACAACAGGTGATTAACAATACTAGTATCAATGTTGTGGTTCTTGTTCGTAAGTTAGAACGACACTTATTGAAAGCCCCAAACCACGTAAAATATGCAAAGAAAGTAGAGGCGTCTAACTTTGTTTTGCAGGGGTGTGCAGTGATGTGATATGGCCATGATTGTGATTATATTTGATGTATGCAATGTTCCTTATTGTAAGTTGGCAACTGGCAGGAGCCATATGGTTGTCTTTAATTTCTGTTAAGACCCGCGTGTCTATTCAAAGTAGTTGTAATAGTTGAAGCCGGTGGACGACAACCATGGAGAAGCATCATTAACCTTGATGCAATGCCGGTGATGATGGAGATCATGTTCATGCTTGGAGATGGAGATCGGAAGCACAAAGAAGAAAGGCCATATCATATCACATATTATGAATTGCATGTGATGTTAATCCTTTATGCATCTTGTATTGCTTAATAGACGACGGTAGCATTATAAGATGATCCCTCATGCACATAAATTTCAAGTTCTAAAGTGTTCACCCTTAGTATGCACCGTTGCCAAAGCTTGCTGTTTCGAAGCACCACGTGATGATCGGGTGTGTTAGATTCCGCGGGTGAATACAACGTAAGCAAGCCAGATTTGCTTATGCGGTAGCTAAGGTTTGATCTTGACGAGCCTAGCATGTACAGACATGGTCTCAGGAACACGGATCACCGAAAGGTAAAGCATGAATCATATAGCAGATATGATGAACATGTCGATTGTTCGCCATTGAAGCTATATCAACTCTCGTGATGATCGGTTTTGATATGGTGAATTTGGTTCGTGTGATCACTAAAACAATGTGAGGGATGTTGTTTTGAGTGGGAATTCACTTAGATTAAACTTTATTATTAATTTGAACTCAATTTGTCATAAACTTAGTCTAAACTATTGCAAATATGTTGTAGATCAATGGCAGCCCCTACCATCAATTTTAATGCGTTCCTAGAGAAAGAAAAGTTGAAAAACAATGGAAGCAACTTCGCGGATTGGTTCCGCAATTTGAGGATTGTCCTCACAGCTGGTAATTTTACCTATGTGCTGGATGCACCGCTAGGTGACCCACCTGCAGCTGATGCTACCGATGAAGTAAAGAATGTTTACCTTGATCGGAAGAATCAGTACTCCATAGTTCAGTGTGCTATCTTGTATGGTTTAGAATCGGAGCTTCAGAAAAGGTTTGAGAATTCAGACCCACATGATATTGTCCGTGATCTCAAATTGATCTTTGAGACTCACGCGGCGATTGAGAGTTATGAGGCTTCTGAAAAGTTCTTTAACTGCAAGATGGAAGAGGGCAGCTCCGTCAGTGAGCATGTGCTTAAGATGTCTGGGCATGCAAACAAACTTCAAAGCTTGGGTATAGTGATTCCTAATGCTTTGGGGATTTACCGTGTCCTCCAATCACTACCACCAAGTTACAAGAACTTTGTGATGAACTACAACATGCAGAACATGAACAAGCAGTTGCCAGAACTGTTTGCTATGTTAAAGTCTGCAGAAGTGGAGATCAAGAAAGAGCACCAAGTGTTGCTGGTCAATAAGACCACCAAATTCAAGAAAGGCAAGTCTAAGCAGAAGGGACACTTCAAGAAGGGTGGCAAGAAAGTTGCCACACCGACGAAGAGGACCAAGGCTGGACCCAAGCCTGATACTGAGTGCTTTTACTGCAAAGGAGAGGGTCACTGGAAGCGGAATTGTCCAAAGTACTTGGCGGATTTGAAGAACGGCAACATCAAGAAGAAAGGTATATCTGATATACATGTTATTGATGTGTATCTCACTAGTATTCGTAGTAGTGCCTGGGTATTTGATACTGGTTCGGTTGCTCATATTTGTAACTCGAAACAGGAGCTGCAGAATAAACGGAAGCTAGTGAAGAACGAGGTGACGATGCGCGTGGGAAACGGATCAAAGGTTGATGTGATCGCGGTCGGCACGCTACCCCTTCATCTACCATCGGGATTAGTTTTATACTTAAATAATTGTTATTTGGTGCCTGCGTTGAGCATGAACATTATATCGGGATCTTGTTTATTGCGAGACGGTTACTTGTTTAAATCCGAGAATAATGGTTGTTCGATTTATATGAGTAATATGTTTTATGCACATGCACCTTTGATAGATGGTCTATTCTTATTGAATCTCGATAGTAGAAATACACATATTAATAACATTGAAGCTAAACGTTTGAAATCAAGCGATAACTCGACCTATATGTGGCACTGTCGTCTTGGTCACATTGGAGTGAAGCGTATGAAGAAACTCCATTCCGATGGACTTCTTGAATCACTTGATTTTGAATCACTTGAAAGATGCGAAGCATGTCTGATGGGTAAAATGACTAAGACTCCATTTTCTGGTATGATGGAGCGAGCTACGGACTTATTGGAAATCATACATACCGATGTGTGTGGTCCAATGAGTGTAGCATCGCGCGGTGGTTATCGTTATGTTCTTACCTTCACGGATGACTTGAGTAGATATGGGTATATCTATTTCATGAAACATAAGTCCGAAACTTTCGAGAAGTTTAAGGAATTTCAAAGTGAGGTAGAGAATCAACGTAACAAGAAGATTAAATTTCTACGTTCTGATCGTGGAGGTGAATATCTAAGTTACGAGTTTGGTGAGCATTTGAAGAAATACGGAATACTTTCGCAGTTGACACCGCCGGGAACACCACAGCGTAATGGTGTGTCCGAACGTCGTAATCGAACTCTCTTAGATATGGTTCGTTCTATGATGTCACTTACAGATTTACCGCTATCATTTTGGGGTTATGCATTAGAAATAGCCGCATTCACTTTAAATAGGGCACCGTCTAAATCCGTTGAAACGACACCGTATGAATTATGGTTTGGGAAGAAACCTAAATTGTCGTTCCTTAAAGTTTGCGGATGCGAAGCCTATGTAAAGAAGTTACAGCCGGACAAGCTTGAACCCAAAGCGGAAAAATGCGTCTTCATAGGATACCCGAAGGAAACTATTGGGTATACCTTCTATCATAGATCCGAAGGCAAAATCTTCGTTGCCAAGAATGGATCCTTTCTAGAGAAGGAATTTCTCTCGAAAGAAGTGACTGGAAGAAAAGTAGAACTCGACGAGGTTGTCGAACCTTCTCTCGAAATTGCGAGTAGCGCAGCACTGGAAGAAGTTCCTGTGGTGCCTGCACCAATTAGAGAGGAAGCTAATGATGATGATCATGAAACTTCGGTTGAAGTTACTACAGAGCCTCGCAGGTCAACGAGAACTCGTACCACTCCAGATTGGTATGATCCCGTTATGAGTGTCATGTTGGTGGACAACACCGATGACCCTGAGACATATGAGGAAGCAATAATGAGCCCAGATTCCAATAAATGGCAAGAAGCCATGAAATACGAGATTGGATCCATGTACGAAAACCAAGTATGGACTTTGGTGGACTTACCGGATGGCCGGAAGGCTGTCGAGAACAAATGGATCTTCAAGAAGAAAACAGATGCTGATGGTAATATTACTGTCTATAAAGCTCGACTTGTCGCAAAAGGGTTTCGACAAATTCAAGGAGTTGACTACGATGAGACTTTCTCACCAGTAGCGAAGCTAAAGTCTGTGAGGATTATGTTAGCAATCGCTGCATATTACGATTATGAGATATGGCAGATAGATGTCAAAACAGCATTCCTCAATGGTGACATTGATGAAGAGTTGTATATGATGCAACCCAAAGGTTTTGTCGATCCTAAAGATGCTAACAAGGTATGAAAACTTCAACGGTCCATCTATGGATTGAAGCAAGCATCCCGAAGTTGGAATCAACGTTTTGATAAGGTAATCAAAAGTTTTGGTTTTATACAAACTTATGGAGAAGCTTGTATTTACAAGAAAGTGAGTGGGAGCTCTGTAGCATTCTTAATACTATATGTGGATGACATATTGTTGATTGGGAATGATATAGACCTTCTTAGTACTGTCAAAGAGTATTTGAATAATAGTTTTTCAATGAAGGATCTTGGCGAAGCAGCTTACATATTAGGCATAAAGATTTATAGAGATAGATCAAAATGCCAAATATCATTGTCACAAAGTACATATTTGGACAAAGCTCTAAAGAGGTTTGGAATGGAAGATAGCAAGAAAGGGTTCTTGCCCATGTTGCCCAATACGACCTTGAGTAAAACTCAGAGTCCGACATCGGCAGAAGATAGAGAAAGGATGAGTACGACTCCCTATGCCTCAGCCATAGGATCTCTAATGTATGCCATGCTATGTACTAGACCCGACATTGCATATGCTGTTAGTTTGACTAGCAGATATCAAAGTGATCCAGGAGTGGATCATTGGACAGCGGTCAAAAACATCCTTAAGTACTTGAGAAGAACTAAGGATATGGTTCTTTCTTATGGAGGTGATGAACAGCTCGTTGTCAATGGTTACACCGATGCTAGTTGGAACACCGATCCGGATGATTCTAAATCACAATCTGGATACGTATTTATTTTGAATGGTGCAGCAGTTAGCTAGAGGAGTGCAAAGCAAAGCGTTGTGGCGAGATCTTCAACTGAATCGGAATACATGGCTGCTTCGGAGGCTTCACAAGAAGCGATATGGATGAAAGAGTTCATTACAGAGCTGGGTGTGGTTCCTAGTGCGCTGGACCCAATGTCTATCTACTGTGATAACATGGGTGCCATAGCCAATGCGCAAGAACCAAGGTCACACAAGAAGCTGAAGCACATCAAGCTACGTTTTCACGCCATTCGAGAACATATCCAAGATGGGGATATAAAGATTTGCAAAGTACACACAGATCTGAATGTGGCGGATCCGTTGACTAAACCTCTCCCGAGGGCAAAACATGACCAACACCAAACTGCCATGGGTGTTCGGTATATTACCATGTAATCTAGATTAGATGACTCTAGTGCAAGTGGGAGACTGTTGGAGATATGCCCTAGAGGCAATAATAAATGTAGTTATTATTATATCTTTGTGTTTATGGTAAATGTTTACATTCATGCTATAATAGTATTAACAAGGAAACATTAATACTTGTGTGATTTGTAAACTTATTTTGAAGTCCCTAGTAAAACCTCTGTATAATACTAGCTTGTTGGTTAATAGATGATTGTGGTTTCCCTATCATGAACATTGAGATGTTATTAACAACAAGATCATATCGTTAGGAGAATGATATGATGACATACTCCTATAGATAAGCGTAGCATAAAGATTAAGTCATTTTAATAGTTCAATTGCTATATGCTTTCTGATACATAGTTATCTGATTCCTTCGACCATGAGATCATGCATATCACCTTTGTCGGATGGATGCTTTGATGACATCAAACACCACACCGTAACTGGGTGGCTATAAAGGTGTCATTGAGTGTTCAGAAAGTATTGGTTGAAACACATGGATCAAGAGTGGGATTTGTCCATCCATATGACGGATAGATATACTCTGGGCCCTCTCGGTGAAATGTCATCCAATTAGCTTGCAAGCATGTGACTGGCTCACAAGGGATCACATATCACGGGAACGAGAAAAGAGTACTTATCAGTAACGAGGTTGAACTAGGTATGCAGAGATACCGACGATCATAACCTCGGATAAGTAAACTATCGTGAGACAAAGGGAAATTGATATCGTATGTAAATGGTTCATTCGATCACAAAGTAATCGTAGAAATATGTGGGAGCCATATGAATTTCCAGATTCCTCTATTGGTTATTGTTCGGAGAAGTGTCTCGATCATGTCCGCATAATTCACGAACCGTAGGGAGACACACTTAAGGATTCGACGTTGTTTGAGTAGTTATGGAATGATGAGAAAGAGACCGAATGTTGTTCGGAGTCTCGGATGGGATCCGGGATATCACGAGGAGATCCGGAATGGTCCGGAGAATAAGATTCATATAAGGAAAGTCCCGTTTCGGAGTTGGGGAATGGTTCCGGTGTTTTCATCGGGAACATTCTAGAAGGTTCCGGAATGTCCGGCACTCCGGGGGGAAGGGTACATGAATGTGTCATTGAAAGTTGGAATGATTGCATCATGTACTAGGTGCCTTTGCTGTCCAAAATAAAGGGTTTATTTAAATCCTAAATTGAAAAGTCAAACGGCTAGTTTGAAAGTCAAACGGCAATTTTGGGAAGTGGGAAAAGAGGAGGAGGTGAAACCGAGTTGGGGAGGGAGTCCTCCCCAAGCCGGTGCCCCACCCAAGCCGAGTTGGGGAGGGACTCCCCTCCCTCCCCTTGGCCGGCCAGCCCCTCCACCTATATAAGGAGGGGCAGGGCTCCCTCCTAGCACACACAAGTTCCTATCCTCTAAATCTAAACCCTAGCCACAACCTCCGGTTTAGAGCCGTTTTGGTTTAGAGCTTCTAATTGCCCTAGCCTTCGGTTTAGAGCCTTCTAATTGGTGTGTCTAAACCCTAGACCACTAAAGCTCTCTCATACTCCACCATACTCGCTCTGGCTTAAGGCGAAGCCCTGCGAGATCTCCCCTCTACTTACGGTACCACGCCGTTGTGCTGCCGGAATCGCGAGGAGAGTGCTACAACCTCCGCTGCCTGCTGGAACAAGGGAGAGGAAGGTCTTCGTCGAGTACCGAACGTGTGACCGACTGCGGGAGCGCTGCCGGAACGCAGCTCCGGAAGGATCGTCTACGCGATCTTGAGATCGGAAAGAGTACGACTACATCACCCACGAGAATCTGCTCTCGTTAAACACTTTGGAATCTTCGAGGGTGAGTTATTCCATCGACTCGTTGCTACAATCTAGTAGATAGATCTTGGCTTGTTTGTTTGTATGCGGTAGAAAATTTTTGTTTTCCATGCTACGAAACCCTACAGGTTGGTATTCTGGAAATTTTTGAGCTTAAATCCATGGTTGTCCTGATTTCCATGGCCTTGGTTGTTGTGGGCTAGCTGGGCTATCTGCTGCAGAGTGGCTAGGTTGGCTTGACATTCAGCTCTTTCACCTTCGTGGTCAGAAGTCAACATTTGCAGTATCTGCAACATCGGGTCCAGGGCTGAACCACTTCCTCCACGTGGCATCTGAAGATTGAGATAGATCATGAGAAAAGAGGGAAGTTTCTAAGGTTTCGGGGATTTTGAAAAGTTTTAAAGGTTTGACTCAGATTTTTCTAGCAACTTGCTTTTTCATTCATTCACAGCACACGGTACAACACACACCACAACAAAGAAAAACAGATGGTTTTAAGAACCATTCTGGAAACTACGATATAGTGGGACCGAATACTACTCACTACGCTAGTGCTCAAGTGCTACTACTCCTCGGAGTCTGTGGCTGCATCATCTTCATCATCATCGATGAAGGCGAAATCATCCTCATCGGTGAAGAAGTCCATGGCCTGATCCTCCAGAAAATCATCGTCATTGCTGAGATAGGAGTAAGGGTCTCCACGAAGATCCTCTCTGGCATTCTCCCTTTCCTCCAACTGCATGTCTCTCTCATGGATGGTCTCCTCCAAAGATGAGATGCGGTGGCGAAGACGGGCAATAATGCGCTCCTTCTTGTCGAGCTGACGGCGGCAAGACTTGCGATCCTTGGATAGCATGGCGATGGTATGATCCTTCGTCTTGATGATGGCGGACTTGTGGCTGCAGTAGTCACGGCAGTTGTCCAGCTCCTGCTGACGATCGTACATCATGAAGCTGAGGTGGTCCAATTGAGTCTTCAGCTCGGGATGGTATGGGGCTTCCAGTGGTTGTCCATTAGCATCACGCCTTGGGTAGAACTCAAAGCGAGTACCCTTGATCTGATTGATGCTCTGCCCACACAGACGGGAAAGAGCTTCCTGCATTGCTCTGGCCAGTCCATCGAGCCAGTTGTTCTCTCTTAAGGTAAACTGAATTCCTTCCGCAGTGGGAGGTTCAATCTTTCCTCTGAGACTTGCAACAATTAGCCACTGCAGATCTTCTCCTCCTTGATCATTGAGCTGAGCTCCGAAGAACTCGGGGTGCGGACGCTCCAGAAGTTCCGAAAGCTGGTCCCAATCCCTCTCAAAGATAAGGTCTCCTCCATTCCCCAACTAATAAAACTTGTTGTACTTCACGTCCCTCTATAAGAATAGAGGATGAGTAGATTAGCAGGATGATCAAGTGTGTCAAAATTTTATGTATTTTGCAAGATTTTTTGGGGAACCTGAATTTTTAGAAAGGAATCAAAGAGATAAGAATGAGCATAAGTTTTTGTAAATATTTGTTTTCTTTGGTTTTGAAACTAAGTTTTTGGTTCAAACGTCCAGTCTAACTAGGGTCTCCTATGGTCAGGATGGCTCTGATACCAACTTGTCAACACCCGGATTTTTTTAATCCCAGATGCCTGTTATGCCATACATCGCAATCCTAGGATTACCATTTTTGCGAGACATAACAGAATTGGATACCACCGTACATCATCCATTACAAACCATATATAAGGTCTTACATAAATAAGGATCTCATGATCTAGTTCTTAATACAACTTCAAGCAGCGGAAAACGTAATAATAACGGTAGCGTAGGCGAAGCTCCATCTTCGGAGTCACAGGCAATGCTGACGATGGGAGATGATCCTAGTTGTCGTAACCTTCCTAGGGTCCATCCTCCAGGTACTCCTCTTCATAGTCTGGCCATGGGAATAGCCAGGGACAAAGCCATGAGTACTCTTTAAGTACTCGCAAACTAATACTAACAGGTAAGGGGTTTTTGGATAATGGGACACTGGGCTCTAAGGTGGTTTTGCAAAAGCCAGATTTATCTCTACTAAGTTTCAAAGCTAGTCACAATTTTATAAATCCTAAGTGGGATCTTGTAATTCATATCACAACTTTGTTGTGGTCAAGTCAAAGTCTCAATTCATTTCACAAGTCATTTTGAAAAGTCTGACGGCGGAACAGTATGGCCACTCCAACTGTCCATAACCGCGGACGCGGCTATTCGAATAGTTTGACACTCTGCAGAGATTGTACACTTTCACCACAACCTTCGATACATCCGTCAGGAACAAATCCTGAATTCACCATACTTAGTATGCGGATAATCAATCCTAACCTTTCAGTTACATGCCCTAGTATAAGCACCTCTCCTGTGAGTTTGGCCTCCCAACCATGACCAACTGTCATCTTGGGTACTGCACATGTGGACAATCTTCACAAGGTAGCCTCAGCTCAGACCTTGGCCGTGAGGGAACTAATACTAAGGTATATAAGTTTCCAGTCAAGCCCTACCCAATCTTCGGGTATTGTGGTTGTACGATAAAATTGGAATGGTATCGCATCCAGACAACCATCAGTTTAAAAAAAGGGCTCAGGCTCATGCCTCAACATTTTCATCACCAAAATCATCAAGTGTTTCGAAACACATGTCCAAAACATTTCAATAGAATGATCCATCATTCCAAGGTTTTCATAACCATTTTTCCACCAAGTAATCCCATCTAAGGTTGATCAAGTTTTATGCTTAGCACTAGCATCTACAAGTGGGGGTAGTACTAAGGAGGGGTGGTAAACTAGTGGAGTTTCAACTAAGTACAACCTTATATCTTAGGATGATATCAAGGTTTCTAACCTAGGCCAAATTTTATGCTCTTTATGCAACCTTCACACAACTGTCTAGTATCTACCAAACTCTTAGGTAGACTCTAAGTAAGCTTTGATAAAGAAATAAAGTAAGAAGCTTGCAAATAAAACTAGGATTGGTTGGTCAAGTGGGTAAAGATCACATATGCTTAAGGCATATAGTGGCATAGTAACAAGTATTGGCTTGCATAGGTCAACTTGATTAGGAAGGCTTGCTCAGTCAACTAGTAGCATTAGGCTTGCACAATATCAGTATAAGCTTGCTAAGTTGCAAGTGTTATCTTGCAAGGTTAATAGCTTGCCTTGTGCAGAGCAGTGGTTGAAGTTCTCCTCGGCTTCTTCTTTGTAGTATCCTCCTTCCTCCTCGTATCCTTGGTCGATACTAGCATCTATGAATAAATACGAGGTACACAATCACCAAACAATACTTAACTACTTGCAATCATCACACACAAGGGTCCTATAGATGATCTAGCATCATCTCTAACATTACAAGGTTAAGGCTTGGTTTAATTCCTTTTATTTTTAGAAAAGTAATTTCTACTCATTGAAAAACTACTTAAGATTTAATATTCTCCAAACTAAACATGGGATCATGTTGACACATGTCATCACCACATATTGTAGTCCATGGGAATGTGATTTAAAGTGGTGTCACAATTTAATAAGGTTTTACCCTTTTATTCTATTTAATTAAAGTGGCTAGAATTGCCTATGTAGCATTCTTTTATTACTTGAACATTATTTCTGCAAGTAAACCTATATATTTTTATATATTCTGAAAGGTATTGTTAAATGTGATTTTTGAGAGTTGAAATCAACTCAAAAGCTATTATGGTTTAAATTTGAAAAATGTTTGAATGCATAAAAGCTTCTGCCTTGTTATTTTTACTAAGGATGATCTACAGATCCAAATGACTTGAATCCAACGGTCTTGGATTCAGCATTCACAGACCTTTCCAACAAAATTGGTTTCATTCAATTTGGTGCACTGAATCGACCTGGGTTGATTTTTGAAAATAGGTACAGAAGTGTGTTTGAATTAAAAAGAAAAAGATCTAATTCAAAACACTGGGCTGTGTGGGAAATGATAACGGGCCGGCCTGCTAAGCGTAGTGCTCCCGCGGGCTGCTTAAGTGGGTGTCCCCACTCGTCAGTGACACGGGGCTGGGCGAAGCGGTATGGGGCAACGTGGGTCGTTCGATCTGGTTCTAATCTAACGGCTGGGGGTCATCGTCGACGCGAGACAACTCCGACGAGAACGAAACCTAGCGCGGCCAGTAAGGGTCGTTGGGGGCTCACCGAGGTGCTGGCGAGGGTCGGCGAGGCGGGCGAACGACGAAGTCGACGACGGCGAATCTCCTGGTACCGGTGGCTTCTCCTGGGGCGGCTCTAATTGCTGGCTCCTTTCTTCTCCAGAGGCGGCAGGCTCCGGTGAAATTCCAGCGAGGTGGTGCTCGCCTTGCTCTGAGAACGGTGTGGCACGATCAGTGAGGAGAGGGGAGTGAGATGGTGTGAAGAAATCGAGCGGGGGTGGCCTCTATTTATAGTCGAGCGAGGGGACCGTTGGGGCGCACGGTGAGCTCGTCGGGGGCGATGGTACAGGCGGCTATTGGCATGGGCGAAGGTAGGGGACGGTGCTGTGTCTCCTGGCGATGCTCAACGACATGGTTTCAAGGCATGGGGCGGTGTGGCTTGGTCTGGAACTGGCGGTGCTCTGCGCGGCAGAGGCGGCGTCTTCGACGGCGAGCGGTGGCTGTGCGTCTCGGGGCGGCAAACGGGGATGTCTGGCGGTCTCCTGGGTCGGTGGGGGTTGTGTATGCACGCGGCGAGGGCGGCGCGCGGTCTGTGGTCTTTGGTCGAGGGTGGCGCTCTGGCGCACGCTCGGCATGGTCTGGGCGCGGTTCATGCGCGTGGTCCAGGGCTTGGCAACACTCACGGCTGGGACAGTTAGTGGCGGTGGACGGTGGGCTGCCTCCCAGACATGCTGGCTAGGCTTGCTGCTGCTCCTAGCGTGCTGTCGACTATGGGGTGGCAAGGGGGTGCTCGGCTATTCACCATTGATGACAATGGCAAGCTCACAGTGGTACTAGTGCTTGGCTAATCTTCCTAGATGATCTACTGAGTTGTGTCTGAGCTAAATGGGGAACCAGTTAGGCAAGAATCACTGCTCAAAATAGTGTTTGATGTTTTGTTTGATTTGTGTCTGCAACCTGTTTGATGAAATGGCCGCATGAAATCAAGTTTTGAATTTTGAAAAGATTTTTGGTGGGTTTGCTAAATTGGTGCTGGTGAGTCTGCAGATGCTTGGGTTTGAAAAGTTGAGCTTGTTTGAGTGGGTTTTGAAAAAGTGGGATCTTCCCATATGAAGAAGATTCAATTTTGAATTGGCATTTAAACTATGCATTTGAAAGTTTCTGGATGATCACAAAGTGGGCCTTGATACTCTGTTATGAGTACAATCAAGGGGTGCAAAGATCCAGAAAAGTTCCTGTTAGGTTTTGCAAGTTTGAGATAGCCAAAGTAGGCATGGGAGTTAAATTGGTCAAAGTGACCATTCCCTTAATATATTTGTTTTGATTTACTTGTCTTTAGGAAAAGTGTGGGAAATGTTTTAGATGATGTTTATTTCACCTAAGAAACATTTTACAAGCAAAGGATCACACAAACAAGGTGGTTTAAAAGAATTTCAAAATCCATGCATACACATATGCATGCATTCATAATTTTATTTAGCAAAGTTTTTGCTAACCCTAATTTTGAGGATTAGTGTTTGATGATCCAAGTTTAGTATTTTTGGTATGTTACATTCAATGATACACATCAGATGTTTATACAAGGACTACTTAATATCTTTATGAATACAATGGGAAATCTCATCATACATGATTGCCTCTAGGGCATATTCCCAACACTATCAAAAAGTTTTTGTTCTCCCTAATAATGTTATATGCATGGATGCAATGAACATAACTATCCTCTACTCATTTTCGTGTATTATGATCTATGAGATATTACAAGTGTCTTTTCAAAATCACAGGCTTGCGGTCACATATGGTCCCATGTTTAAACGCAAAAGAGAGAGGATGACAAACTTGAACTATATCTACAACAACAATGTAGAGGCTATCCTCATGCTACAAAGGAGAATAACTCCTTTTAATCACCTTGCAAACACATTCAGGGCTAGGGGTTGCTACAAGATAGCATCCACACCAATATCGAAGAGCAAGTGGCAATGTTCCTTTATGTTCTTGCACATAACCATATATTTTGAGTGATTTAAAACACATGGAGGAGATCCACTAAGACAATATCCAGGTACTTCAAGCAATTCATGTATGCTATTGGAGATCTTAGAGGAGAGATGATCAAGCCACTATCTACTCAAACTCCAACAAAGATACAAGCTATCTACCCATGGTTTCCATATTTCAAGGTGAGCGACTCTAGCTTGCACGTCATGACATGATTGTCTTGTATTAATGCCTAAGAATTTGCTCATTTGGTGGTACTCATGTGACTCCTAGAGTGCCTAGAAGCGAATCATCTAAATACAAGGGAGAAAGCACTTTACCATCCAAAATGTGCTTGCCGTTGTTGATTTTGATCTAAATTTCATATATGTGTTAGCTAGATGGGAAGGATTAACTCATGATGCCACCATTATTACTAACAACTTGGACAGATCTGATGGCCTCAAAATTCTAGAAGATAAATTCTACCTAGAAGATACCAGACATGCTTGTCGCCCTGATATTCTTCCATCCTTCAGGTTAACAAGGTAACATGTGAATAAGTTCATTTCAAGGCACTATTCAAGGGACACCGATGAACTTTTCAATCTTAGTCATTGTAACCTTAGAGTGACAATTGATAGGGCATACACTTCTCTGAAGAATAGATTTTAAATCCTTGATCATAAGTCATTCCATCATTTCCACACCCAAGTTAAGCTTGTTCCTGCATATTGTATTCTTAGTAACTAGATCTTGGGCTTTGGCATTGATGATTTCTTCTCGGAAGAGAGTGATGTGACATTCTACGACGATGATGTTAGCCATGGTGTCCCTCTACATGATATTCGTGTTTGGAAGAATAAGAAATATCAGTGAGCTAACGACATGTGGGCTAACAGAGGCCATACCGGTATTGAAGAACAAGAAGTGAAGGAGTGGAAGATGACGTAATGTCATCATGTTCTATGAACTACCCTCTATTTGTGTGTATAAATGCTATTTGTAGTAGCTAGGTAATATTATGGTGAACTAATATTTTTTGTATCTAGGTAAACCTTATGACGAACTGCTATTTGCTAATAGTTAGGTCTAAATTGATGTTAATCTAATAGTTTAATAAGATATAAGTTAGCTCTATATGTTGGCTGTCAGCTAACAA
This sequence comes from Avena sativa, assembly GCA_916181665.1. NCBI lineage: Eukaryota > Viridiplantae > Streptophyta > Magnoliopsida > Poales > Poaceae > Avena > Avena sativa. Next base: position 251,553,216 of record OV702296.1, read on the forward strand.
AATATGTGGCTAGGTCACCACTTGTAAAAAGATGTGACAACAATATTAGCACGTGTGCAACCGAATAAGATTTTTTTATCCTACCGGCCATAATAAGCTTTGTTGGTAGCTAAATAAATTGCACAAATTACAACTCCATAAAAAAGGTCTTCACATATGTCCAAAACGTCTACAACCAACCAAACATGGCCTAAACGGTGTGCCCTCCGCATATGGAATGGATGTCTTATGTGTTGCTATACTTTGATCTAAATTAATTAACTCAGTTATCTACATATGTATACATCTAGATATATTTCAATATTAAATTCATTTATATCTAAATAAACATATCTCTGTTAATTTGGATCAGAGGAAGTATCAAAGTTTGGGTTTCTTTTCTTTACTTGATCGGCTGCCCCTATTCGTGTCGAACAGTATAATATGTTGTTCTAGCTCCGTTTAAAAATATGAGTCCTTACTAGGGTAAGTCATTCTTTTAAGACATATTTATGTAAAAATGTTTTAGCGTATATATCCATTTTAGAGAGTATCTAACTTTAAAATATACATTAGGATATGAGAGTAATATGAAGCATTCTGACCTTCTTAATGGGTTCCTCGAGATGTAAAGGAAAAAAACAAAACTTTACTTTAAACCTACCCGCAAATTCAGGCTGGTCATAGTGGAGAGTAACTTAGAGTAGTAACATGTGTATGTTACTAGTCTAAGTTACTACCTCCATAGTAGAAAGTAACATAAGTGTGGTGTCATATAAAGGCTTATTTATTGTAATGTAGACTTATTTTGTCTTAAGGCTAGTCATAGTGGGGGTAACTTGAGTAGTAACATAGTCCTACATGTATTGTCAACTAAGCATTTAGATGACGTGGCATGCAATTAAATGATGAGAAAGAGGTTTGTGATAACTAGCTATGTTACCATAACATCACACATTTTGGGCGAATATAAGCGGTTTTGGGCGTTTATGGGCAAACTTTAGGCGAATACGGTCGACATGGACGAACTTTGGGCGATATGGACAAACTATGAGCGAACTTTGGGCGATATGGGCGATACAGACAAACTTTGGACGAATATGCCCGAATTTTGGGCGAACTTTGGACGAATATGGTCTATATGGACAAACTTTGGGCAAATACGGCGATATGAACGAATTTTGGGCGAATATGGGCGAACACTGACAAACTTTGGACGAATATGAGCGAACTTTGGATGAAAATGAGCGAATATATGCTGACTGAGCGGGTCCACTCGTCGAATTCACTTCGTCGGCGTTCCCAGGAAATATCCGAGATCCTGGATATAGACTGGAGTCCGGACCAAAATTGGTCTAAATCCAAACAAAAACAGATTCACTACTGGCTAAACTTTTGGCGTCCGAAACTATTTTAGTCGTCCGGATCGGCGTAGTGGGTAACGAGAGGAGATGCTCTAAGACTAGCCCCAATAGGAATATCATAGGTGGTATCATGCATCACATGCATGCAAAATGCTTATGTGTCATAGCAATTAATGATGGAAGAGAGTGTGTTGGTATCATAGGTAGATACGGTGTCATAGCACATAAAACTAGAAAAATTAATCCCAAACAAATCTTGTCCACAATTTTACATTGAGATTCTACAAAATAATAAATACACTAAAACTATAATACTACTATACGATACTATGTATTATGGAGATGGTATTATATATTAGTATCATGTTCATGATACTACTGTATGATACTTGTCATTGTGACGAGTAAATTGTAGAAAGCTACCATAATTTGGGCAGTCAAAACGAGTCAGTACTAACATTCTTAATTTTTGCTTGTCAGTACCAATTTTGAGTCACAGCTTTGCAAATCACACTAATTTTTATCTGACAGCATTTTAACATGTTTCCTGACAAGTGGGACCCATCTAACAGAGCAGACTAGTCAACAAAAATAGCCACGCTGGAGGATGAGCTGAGCTGGACGTTAGGCCCACTTGTCATGGACGACTCGCGCGACGGCGACGACTCGCCCCCGCCGCAGCACGAGGCGGTGCGGACCTCGTCGACCATCCGCACCACGTGCCCGACCTTGGGCCGCTGGCCGGGCTCGGCCGCCGCGCAGCTCAGCGCCAGCTGCAGCATCGCCACCATCTCCTCCTCGATGCCCCTGTCCTTCATCAGCTCCAGGTCGAACACCTCCGACGTCCACTCCTCCCGCACCACCGACTGCACCCACCGCGGCAGCTCAGGCTCCGCCGCGCCGTCGCCGCCGCCAGGGCACCGCCCCGTCAGGAGCTCCAGGAGCACCACGCCGAACGCGTACACGTCGCCCTTCTGTGATGCCCACGGCCGCGACGGGGGCGCCTTCGGCGCGCGGTACCCGGCCGAGCTCGACGACGACCCACTCAGCTGTGCCAGGCCGCAGTCCGCGAGACGCGCCTCGCCGGACCGGTCCAGCAGGATGTTGGTGCTCTTGATGTTGCCGTGCGCCATGTGGTGCTCGAACTCCTTCTTGCTCGCCGCCGACGCCGGCCCCGGCGCCGCGGCGTCGCGGAGCCGCTTGACGGCCAGTACGTTGCTGTCGTCGAGCACGGCCTTGTACGCGGTGCCGCAGCCGCCCTTGCCGAGCATCTCGATGGACGCGCGCAGCAGCTCCTCCAGCTTGAACCGCCTCCCGCCGCCGCCGGGCTCCTCCAGGAACACGATCTTGCCCAGCTCGAACGGGCTGGAGGAGTACACGATCTTCTCGCCCTCGCGGTGGCGCCGCTCGCTAGGCGCGTCCAGAAGTAGCAGAAGAGGAGGCCGGCCACGAGCCCGACCACCGCGCAGTCCCCGGCCACAATCGCCACCACGGCGCCGCGACTCATCTTGCCCTTGCCATCTGCAGGGTTCGTCGAGGGCGAGGACGTGGCCACGGCGGCCGCGGCCGGAGGGCACGTGGATGACGACGTGTCCGTGCAGGGCGGCAGCGGCGCGCCACACAGGCCGGGGTTTCCGACGAATGAGGCCGCCGGGAACCCGGACATGGCGACGGGAATCTTCCCGGAGAGGAGATTGTTGGACACGTTGAGGTCCTGCAGCCTGGGCAGCGCGATGCCGTCGAGCGCGCCGGTGAGGCGGTTGGAGTCGAGCCTGAGGGTGAGCAGCCTGTCGAGGCGGGAGAGCTGCGGGGGCACGGCGCCGGAGAGGTCGTTGGAGGAGAGGTCGAGACGGTAGAGGCGGTAGAGCGCGCCGAGGGAGGGCGGGATGGCGCCGGAGAGCTTGTTGCGGGAGAGGAAGAGCAGCTTGAGGCCGAGGAGCGGCGAGAGGTCCGGGACGGCGCCGGACAGCGCGTTCCCCTTGAGGCTGAGCACGCGCAGCGCGTCGAGGCTGGCGAGATGGCCGAGCGCGTCCGGGCCCGACAGGCCGAGGCCCTCGAGGACGAGCCGCGTCACGCGGCCGCCGCCGGAGGTGACGCCGCGCCACGCCGGGGTGCCGCATGGGGAAGGGCTGGCGGAGCCGTTCCTGGTCGCCAGCGCGCCGGACCGGTCCGCGGCGACGCAGAATTCGGTGAGCGCCGCCGCGTCGGAGTCCAGCGAGCCGGCATTGGCCAGCGAGTACTCCACGGTTGGCGACGGCCGAGGCCGCGGGCCCTACCTCCACATGAGTTAGTTCTCCATGTTGACAAGTCAGCTCTTACAAGTGGGCCCAAACTGTCAGTGCTGCTGTCAAAATGCTCTTATCGGTGAATTAGTGTGATTCGCAACGCTGTGACTCAAAATTGGTACTGACATGCAAAAATTAAGAATGTTGGTACTGACTCGGTTCTAACAGCCCGAATTGTGATAGCTTTCTGCAATTTTCTCCATTGTGACTGGTCTAAATGCAGCGGAGCGGGAGGGGATTCATCTGCCTCCGACCCTCTCCTCCCAGGATCCAATCTGGCTCATGGCTTCTTGAGTGCTTTCTTGCTCCGAGAGCTGGGAAGTGAGAGGATCCACAGGGCACACACTGCAATCTCGTCATCTGTTCACCGCGGCGGCGGCCGCAGCATCGAGGTGAGGTGTGAATCTCAGATCAATCCTCCAAATGGCAGACAGGGCTGCGGCGAGCGCCGAGGATCGAATCAGCGCCCTCCCCCTTGACCTGCGCCTGAGCTTGCTTTCCATGTTGCCCGTGGAATTGGCCGTGCAGACCAGCGACCTCTCCCGCGAGTGGCGCGGCCTCTGGAAGCAAATGCGCAGCCTGCGCCTCGTCGTTTTAGAGTGGTTCGACACCAGGGAGCGTTTCAACGAGTTCGTGAACCATCTCATCGTCCTCCGCGGCCACTCTCTCCTCGACAAGTTCGAGATCGAGGTTCCTATGTCTGATGCTGATATTGATACTGTTGCTGAGGCATGCTCTACTCTGCAAGGTCCGGGTGCTCGATATCTTCTGCCAAGATTATTATGCCTCCCATATACTACTCGATGTGCCTCTTTTCTCTGAGCGCCTGACGACACTGAACCTTAGCCAAGTTGATTTGCAAAGATGCGCTGCACTCGTTGACTCGAAACTGTCTCTGGATTTCTCAAGCTGTCCGCTGTTAAAGGATCTAAGGATGCAGCGTTGCAGAATTTGCGTGCACAAGATCTCTTCCAAATCGCTAGAGCGGCTGCGCATCACTGGTTTACTTTCTTGAATCCGTCTTACCGTGGCGCTCGAGAAAATCTGCGCTCCCGCGTCAGGATTTCAGCACCGAGTCTTATTTCACTGGAGCTTGGTTATTTTGCTGGGGACGCTCCTGTCCTTGAGAGCATGCCATTCCTACAAAAAGCATTCATTAAGCTCCATGTGGGTAACGAGCGCCCGTGTGTTGGTATCAAAACTGGGGTACAGAGATGTGGTGATCAAAGTTGTGAATGTTGTTACGGTTATCCTACTGGGAGTTATCAGAGTGTGCTTATCAATGGCTTGTCCAATGCTATCCATCTAGAGTTGATAGCTGACCCTAGAGTGGTATGCGTACAACTACTACCATCTATTCTTATCGTTGTTTACTATCCACGGCTTCTCTTCCATTTTTGAGGCTGAACAGTAGTTCCATACTTAGGGACGCATGCATAAAAATATATGCTTAGCCTTTCGTATATTCCCTCCATGTCAAAATATAGTGCATATTAGTTTTGTCCTAAGTCAAACTTTGACAAAGTACGAAAAAATATCAACAATTGTTTGTCCTAATATATTGTATATTATTTTTGTCAAATGTTTTAAACTTATGGCTTATCATAAACTTGTCCTAAACTCCTAATGTATCAATAATTATTGTATTGTTGATTTGTTTTGTAACTTGCCTGAAGTTTAATTAGGAAAAAAAACTAATGTATACTATATTTTAACATGGGGAAAGTAATATGTGTTTTATACTTTTCAAACATCTGAGATTATGCAATTAGGAAATTCAAAATTGATCGTTTCATGTTAATTTAAGACATCAGAGACTGAGACTGTACAGTAAATATGTCCAGTTTTAGATTGAAGGGAACTTATTAAACAAACATCAGGGGTGATGTAGACGAAATGTCAAACTTATACTTTAAGTGCCTAAACTATTATATACTTTGTCCAATCATGCATTATTGATTCGTTGATCTGAGCCCTGAAACCATTAGTTGTTGTCTAAATGCACCCTTCAATCAGTGGACTAATATAGGGGCTTGATAGGACAAAATGGAATCGTTTAGAGACTTAAGGTTACATTTCCACCTTTTTAAGTTGCATTTTAATTTATAATAATCTACCCAAAGTTCCTACTAACTTCAGTTATTTCATCTTATAACTTGGAAAATGGAGTCTGTGGATTTTTTTTATTCTTCTGCTATTTCTGTACTATATCTTCAGAAGGGATTTGGCTTGTTGCCCCATATTTGGCAATTTAAAGACTCTCTTACTCAATGAGTGGTGTGTGTCTAATGGCTTACATGGACTAGTTTGCATTCTCCAACACTCGCCTATGCTTGAGAAGCTCACACTTCTGTTTAACACTAAGGTATGTTGTATATGAAATATTTCTGTAAAATTAATGTATCATGTATATTCTGTCGATTACACTAAAATGTCCTGTATCTTACAGAATCTCCCTAGTGCAATAGGAGAAGATGGAAACCATGATCCGACACAACAAAAATTTGCTTGTGTGCACCTTAAGGTAGTTGACATCAAATATCAAGTGATGAATCATAGGGTTTCCAGAACTTTGAAGCTATTGAGTGCATGTGGCATACCTTGTGAGCACATTAGGTTGAACGTCTGCCCGTCAAGCCCATCTTGTAAGTTGACTATTTTCATTCTCCATCCCTTCCAAGGTTTCTGCAATCTTTTTACTTGTTGTAACTTAAAAGAAAAGCACAATCATGTATGCTGTCATTGCAAAGCCGTCCGTATTCAAAAATCAATTATTCTTTGGCACAAATGGAATGTAAGCTGATGGATTTATGATGCCTGTTCAGCTTTAACCGTCCGTATTCAAAAATCAATTATTGCTTGCAGATTATTTGGGTTTGATTCGATTCTACTTAACTTTTCTACTTATTAATCATAACTTTTTTCTTCACGAGATATTTAGTCAAGTTGCATTTTAATTCGCCTACTTAAGCAATCTGAAATTCCCGTCTATATCAACGAGGACACTAAAGAGATATACTTATCGTGCATTAAAAATAAATGTGCAGCTTTCAGTTTCGAGAAGCGGTGATATGCTACATCGTCGACCAGTGACAACGAAGCTGTGCCTTCATCCACTCACGGGGTCGTTACAACTTCATCCACTGATGACGACTAAGTTGGTGTGTTGGGTCTTGATGTTCACTCCAGTCCTTCTGTGCTCCGAAGCAGCTGTAGTGTGTTGGGTCTTGATGTTCGCTCCAGTCCTTCTGTCCTCCGAAGCAGTTGTATTGTGGCCACTGTCTAGGCTGTTATCGCCATGTGTAGGCTTCTAGATCTTTTGGTCTGCTAGAAACTTGCCGTTTAATTTTAAGGGAGCCGTTTAACAGGAGGCATCTGGTCGGCTGGACTGTTTTGTTTTTTATACGATACTAGTTGAATGTCCGTGCGTTGCCACGGGATAATAAAAAAAATTAGACACACTGGTAAAAAAAATAGATAGTTACACAGTGTTCTTCGTAGTTGTCTCAATGTTACAAAATGCTACCATCCTTTGCCTGTGCAACAAGATATTTCCATGCGAAAAATAGATCCTAAAAAAATATCTGAAAATAAAGTAGATCACATCATCACAGGCTTACGGCTGCATATAAAGTCGTCTAGATATGAGTAGAATTTTTACTATGGAAATTACAAAAGTGAAGATACCTCATGGTTCTTTACAAATTTATTAGACATGATAACAACTAAAGTAAATTTGTAAGATCCGAGTTATATACGTCATTCCGAGTCTTGAAGGTCTATTTCTTACGCTACAACATGAATGTAGATTTTCCACACAAAAAACATAGTTTGGAAAATATATTGCATGACCTATTCTCCTGCTCTTTAAGATTCTTAACCGTGTGAATGAATAAAAATCCCTGCCTAGTTCCTTTGTTTCCTCTTCATATATGATGGTATATGGTATGACCTAAAAGAACAATATGCAAAAATCAGTAGACACAGTCAAGTAAACGGTTAATTGTTGTACAAATCTCTCATTTCTTGATATTTGAAGCGAGCCTAGCTGGCCTACATGCATACCAAGCAGTTAACCGGTCGATGCACCACACCAAGAACTCACTGGATCTAATTCATCACAAAAGTAATAATCATTATTCTTTTAGACAAGTGCTTCTCTGTAATCATCTATGAGCAAATTCAATAGTACTATACCAAGACTATTCTCAAGTTGAGGGCATCTTGAAAGTGAGCTAGATTATGAGAAAATTCAGCTGTACTATTACGACAAAACCCCACAAATGCAAATAATCTCCATTGAATGACTGACTGTGATATAAACACCAGCTCTTGTGCCTGCACTGTCAAACCTAATTGTGAATACTGAATACAATATTTGCTCTATCAACTATATCTTAGTCTTACTTATGCACTTAAATATCAGTTAACCCGCATAGAGTCCTGCAAATTTCAAACAATACATACGCAAGAACCCACAAAGATTTATATCTGTCCACCTCTTGTTGAACATACAATACAAGGTAAACCTTACCAATAAACCATGAGACTAACTAAATAATGAACATTTGGTTACCATGATTTGACCGAATAGTGTAGATTGCCAACAGCTACGAAAACATAGCAGTAACATTACCGATACAGATCATTAGATGGAACATGTTGCTAGATAAATACCAGAGCCCAATGCTTGAATAATATATTATCACAATTGAATAGATGTTTTCTCATAGAACTCTGATAAAGCATTCATTTTTGTGGGGTGCAATTAACATGGTTTAACAGCTCACAGATAATTCTACATGTCGATCACAATATCTTGTTTCCCATTCCATGTATCCCGCAATACAATAAGTACAGCACATAAGTAGTAGTACTCAACCAAAATTATAGTAATGCTTTTCTCTTTCCAGACAAACGGGAAGAGAGCAGACATATAACTGTTTTAACTTATATGTATTCAAAATTTCTATCAGAGTTATATGTTAACCCATGTTATTGCCATGTTAAACAAAAATACAACTGAACCTACTAAGGTAGTACTCCAACACATGCCGGATGAGTTTTTTAGGGCATGTAAGGTGTTAGAAAGATACAAGAAATCAGAAGCATATGCACTTCCATCACTCCTACAACCCCAACAAACGCTATATTTGGTTCATGCACAAGCAGATGTATCTTCACAATACAACTCATGAGGAATGCAATAACATTGTGTGGATTTAAGCTCACTTGGATGAACACCGATTACTCATAAGATAACCGTACCTAGAATTCAGATAAAACCAAATAAAATGCTTTAGAAAAACGATAGTTTTGCTACAGACAAACTCGATTCTCTTACTTCGCTGCAAGAATAAATTTAGCTAATTTTCTTGAGCGATCAGGAACATTATGTAAGATCCAACAATTGATGTTTAGAATTTATTTCAGTCTAACCAGTATGTGAAAAACATAATCCATGGCTTCCTGGAACACATGGATCAAATTAATAAGTATCTACACGATCAAATCTGAGCAAGAAAATTAAATAATCACAACAAGGAACTGATCAATTTATCCTCTGGCACATGGCTGAATCCAACCCACTATGAGAAAGAAAAACACATTTCATCAACTACACCACACCATCAAACTGATCCAAACAACCCTAGCAAGTACCACAACTTACACCACACCATCAAACTGATCCAAACAACCCTAGCAAGTACCACAACTGCTACCCAGCATGGTTTCTCATGAAGATTTAGCTAAGCTACAAGTTGAACATTCGTACATTCAATGGGAGCAAGGGTCGCATAGAGGAGGACGCCCAACACTTCAGGGTCACCTACGGAGTCGAAGGCGGAGGCTCTCTGCTGTGGGACAAGTCAGATATACTTAATCAAAGTGTGATACTCTAAGAGGGAATTCCTAAAGACTTCTTCTAATTATTCTAGAAAAAGGATCCCGCCCCACATCTACTTTTTTACCTCATTTTTATAAGAGGTAAATACATGGTTAGTCCATGAACTTGTCGCGTCGGCTCAGATCGGTCACTGTACTTCTGAAATACAAAGTTACGGTCATCGAAGACGTTGCAGCAGTTTTGTATGGTCACTGCGCCTAGCTGCCGCGATGTATCAGCCGACGTGGCCATCTGGAGGGACCCACTTGCCAGTATGGATAGCTTTTTTTTTCAAGCCCACGCGCAGCAAGGTGCAATGTGCAAAACTGCCATCGACGCGTGTCTCCCTCTCCACTTAACGGTACGCTGCGCCGCCGATGCCGCTGTTCACCAAATCCCTAGATCCTCGCATCGTCGCCGCTGCCGCTGTCTCCCTCTACTCGCCGCCGGTCCGTACCTCTCCTCTCCTCTCCTCGCCAGAGCCCAGCTCATCTCCCTCGCCGCAGTAGGCATGGCTAGCGGCAGCTCCTGCAGCTCTGCGCTTCGCCGCCGCCGTCCACACATCCCAATCATCCCCTGCCCCGACTGCGGCAAGATGGTGAAATCATGGGTGTCGGGGACACCGGAGCACAAGGGCTGGACGTACTACAAATGTCATCATCATGGGGTACGTATGTTTGCTCAAATGTGCAGTTCGATTTGGCGGATTTTGAGGATTTGGTTTCAGGCAAGAACTGATTTGCTTCCCCTTTTGTGAAATGGCAGGCCGGCTATGATTTTTGGCACTGGGAGCTTGAATATGTAGTTTATCTGATTGACACTAATTATCTTCGTGGGGATATGGCTGTCGAAGCTCTTGGATGGGCTGAGGAAATGAGGGAGGAGCTGAAGCTTAGGCAGGCTGAAAGAGAAGTTGTAGGGGATGCTGGACCTGGTGCTAAGCAGGAGAAGATGATCAATGCAATGGTGGCTATGGTTGCTGAACTGAAGGTGATGACAGTGCTGTTGAAGATTGTGGTTGGGCTGCTGTTCTTGCTTTGTGTGATGCTCACTGTCAAGAAATGAAGGTTGTAGTGGAGATGGTTGGAAGGTTTATGTAGTGTGAGAGAAGTAGTGTTGTGTGATGCTCACTGTCAAGAAATGAATGTTGTAGTAAGCTTTATGTTGATTAGGGTGTGATGATCATGTATTTGTGTTGCTAAACAAGTAATGAAGTGTGTTTGTGCTTGTGTTGCTGAACAAAGAATGAAGTGTGTTAGTGCTTGTCTTTGTGCGGGTGCTCATGATCATGAACCGTGTTTGTGGTTGTGGTTGTGTTGGTGATCATTAAAACAGAAACTTTCATCATGATCATGAAAGTAGCATATTCAAATTCAAATAAGGACACATCATTCAAACATAATGTAAAAAGCATATTCAAACTGGCATATCCAAACACAGGAAGGTAGTAATGGACTGGGACATAACAAGTTTTTGCCACATTAGTCCAGTAAGTACTCAAAATAGACTACATTGATGTTGCCAACCTAATTATGCCAAACACAGGAAGGTAGTAATAAGGACACATAATTTCCTGGAAGGTGGCCTCAGCTCATCAAACATGTTGACCTTCTTCTTGGGAGGTTGAACATTGAGGTCCAGAACCTCATGATCATCATGCAGGCTTGATTCAGGAGCAACATTTGCAGATGATGATGGCATCCTCTTCCTCTTCTCTTGCACCTTCTGTTGTGCTGCCATGTCCTTCTTCTTTTGCTCAAGCATCTTCTTCTCTTCTAGCTTTTGTTGTGCTTCCAACTTCTTCCTCTCTGCAGCATCCTTCTTCTTCTTTTCTGCACTTTCTTTTCTCACCTCTTGTATGATTTGTTTAGTCTTTTCCTTGGCTAGCCTGTTGATCTCAGCATCATAAGCCCTCTTCTCCTTTCTAGCAGCTTGCTCTGCTGCCTTTGCAACTGCCAGCTCTGCTTTCTTTTTCTCAACTTCTAGTCTCCTCTTAGCTGCCTCTTCTGCCTTCTTGACTTGTGCTTGGTATTTAGCTTCTAGAATGGCAATCTTCCTGTCTTCAGCAGCCTTCTCCTTCTCATGTTGCAAGGCTTGTAACTTTTGAGCTAGTTCTCCTTGTCTAATGGTGTTGGTGGTGACTGGCCTGTGGGTTTGCTGTGCTTGAACATCACTGATGAAAGTTGATGGAGGAGTAGGCATAGGCTGCATGTTCCTCACAAATTGACTCTACAAGATGGAAATAAACCACATGGAAATCAATACAAGTTAGGAAGGCACAAGCAGATGGAATTCAAGGTAATGGTTATGAATAACATACCTGCTGGTTCAAATTGTGTACAAGTGTTTCTTCAGGTACTAGCTGGCTCCCACTGCCAGGTTCAGGTTGAGGGTAGTTGGTTTGTGGTGTAAGAGGAGCAGTGGGCATTGGCATGTTGATTTCAGAGGGATCAGGTGTTGCAAGACCATTTTTGAACCAATAACACCCAGCTCTGTTGTGTTTTGGACTTCCACAATGACTGCAGTGCATAATGACTCCATGCCTGGTTACTCTTTTTCCTCCTCCTCTGCAATCAACTTCTCCAGGTGCCTTCCTCATGTTCTTAGTTGGCCTTCCTACATGCTTTTTGTAAGAAGGTGGTAGAATAACTGGTCCATTCATTTTCTCCTAGTCTGATCTGTCCTTGCATGGATACACAATGTTCTGATATGCTCTCTTGTGCATGGCAATTGAGTAACACTTATCAACCAAGTCAAGAGGGTCAGTCTCATCCTTCCTGGCCACTGAGCATACATGGGTGCAGGGGATACCAGATTTTTGCCACCTATTGCAGGAACATGTCTTGGCCTTCAAGTCAACAATGTAGTCCATTGGAGTGGAGCTATACATCTCAGCCACTGCAAATAATCCATCACCAGCTCCATCAACAAAGCAATTATTGGAAAGCTCAATATTCTTCAATACTTTCTTCTTTATCTTAGGGCAGATGTCACCAGGCCACTTATCTTCTTCTATTTGTTTGTTGTAAGTTCTTGTCATTACTTGTGACTTCACTCTCTCAAACATAGACAAAACTGGTAACTCCCTGGCCTCTAGGATGTAACTGTCAGCAAATATCCATCATTATCATGAGTAGGTGTTGTAAGCAATGTAGGAAGAGCATGACATATATTTACAAGTAACTTACTTGTTGAAAACCTCTGAATTGTTGTTAAGAAGGATATCACACTTGGGCAGGTCACTCTGAAAAGCCCTAACCCAGGTTTTAGGATCCAACTCATTTAACCATTCCCAAGCTTGAGGATGGAGTGCCTTCATTGCATCCATGTTAGCTTCATATATGGTAACAGTACTGCTCCTAGCTATTCTCCATAGCTGGTTCTTTAGAACATCACCCTTAAATTGTTGCTGAAAATTCTGCCACATGTGCCTGACACAGAACCTATGTTCTGCATCAGGGAACACATGTTTGACAGCATTTATGAGTCCCTGTCAAGCATACAAGAAAAAACAGTCCATGAACATGAGCATACACAAGCATCAAGAACAGTCCATGAACATGAGCATACACAAGCATCAAGATCATCTTTTGTTTACCTTTTGTTTATCAGACATAACAATCCATGGTGTAGTGTTTTGAATGCCTAGATCACTCTTGAGGGTCTCAAGAAACCAAGTCCAATTTTCTGTGTCCTCCACTTCAACTACAGCTATAGCAATGGGAAATATACAATCATTTGGGTCCATACCAACTGCAGCAAGCAATTGTCCTCTATACCTAGTCTTGATGAAACATCCATCTACAAATATCACATGCCTGCACCCTTCTAAGAACCCCTTCTTGCTTGCCTCCAAACACATGTAGAACCTCTTAAACCTTCCATTCTCATCAAGTGACAGGAAGAATGAACTGCCAGGATTGCTTCTTATAATTTCATTACCATAGTCCCAAAGAAGTTTGTATTGTCCTTCCTCATCTCCATAGATGATTTTCATGGCCAATCTTCTAGCTCTCTGTAGCGTTGATCTTCCTGGAGTCATACCCCACTCTTTCTGCACAATCCTAGAGAAATTCTTCATATTCATGTCCTGGTCTGCTCTGAAGCTCTCTAAGTATCTCTCTGCTAGGAAATTGGATGTAAAAGAGTGAACTTTGTATGTGGTGCCACAAGTATGCTCTGGATTATACTTCTTGATCATGAAACTCTTTGAGATGGTGGAGTATGATGCCCACAGGTACCATGTACAGTCACCTTTACACCTTGCATTCAGCCTCTGCTTATCATTCATAGGCAACTTGATATCTTTCCTATACTTGCAACTGTAAGCTTGAATGCCCCTTTTTAGTAGCTCGCGTGTCTCAAATATCTGCCCAACATGAAACTGTGGATCTTGTAAATCAACTTCTCTGAAAGTTTTGAATCTCAGTTTAGATGTTTCATCATTTGAGTCTGGCCCCCATAGATCTTCTTCTTCTGAATTTTCTTCTTTGACAACCTGCTTTCCCTTCCCATCATGCTTCACCTTCCCATCCTCAGCATCATCAACATTATCCTCAAAAAGATCATCATCACCATCACTGATATCATAGTCTGAATCTTTTATCTCAAAGTCAGGATCCTCTTCTTGTTCTGTTTCATGCATCTCATGAACTCCTTCCTCAGCATCCAAATCTTGCACAACATCAGGCACACTTTGGCTTGTACTCTTCTTTCTCTGCCTTGTCCTTGCACCTACACAATCTTCATCTATGACAACAACCTCTGGTAGCACAACTTGCAAAGGAACAGGTTCAGACCTAGATGGCTCTATGCTTGCTGCAGGCCCAGGTTTCACAGGGCTAATCACTGGTGGCAGCTCTACAACTGGGAAATCAACCACATCGTCCCAATCTCTTGCTCTCAGACTCTCATCATGATCCAAGTAGATAGAAATGAAATGATACCCACAGTCCACCCATTTAGTGATCCTCAAGCATGATTCCTCATCGGTGATCTGTCTCAGGCCATTGTTTGTGATTGCAACAAATGGAATGCAGTAATGCACCTTGATCCTGCCACACATCTCATATCCTATCTCCTCTATAATATTCTCCAGCATAAGAGGTGACCCAGTGACAGAGTCAACATAATCATACCAAATGACACTCCCACTCACATAGCTCCTGTTCTTTCCCTCTCCAAGAAAATACCCCCCATGATTGATTTCAATTGAGAAATAGCTGGATGCACTACCTGCAGAAACATTGCATATGTAAAGAAGGCAACTTCAGTCCCAGAACAAAATTCAGAACACAAATATCACCTAAAACCCTACACCAAAATCTCTGATCCCAACCAAACAACACCATGTGCTCTCAAACCCTAACATCAAGATCTATATTTGACAGTGAATAACAATATCTGCAGCTAAAACAATGGTTTTGGTGACCACTCCAGCAGCATACATAGAACAACAAAATCACCTAAAACCCTACCCAAAACTCTGCTCCAAATCAAAACAGAGCATGTTCGCAGCCGATTCAGATAAAGCCCCCCACAATCAAAAGCAAGAACTAGATTCGACCCTCAGAAACCTATACGCAAGTAAATAAACTGCCTTTATGAACACCGCGAGTTGATTTAGGGGCTTACCATACACGGGAGCCACATCCCCTTCTGGACGCCGACGAGGAGTCGGCATAGCCTCCTCTTCCAGCAATGTGCTCGCGGCGTTCGCGGAGGTCGTGGGGATCGAAAGAGCGTGTCGATGGCGGCGGCCGCCGTGGCGGCAGCTGATCGACCAGAGATGGCGGCCACGGCGCGCCGTTCCCTCTTCCCTCCTCTGCTTTTCCTCCAACTGATCGAGCAGTAATGGCGTCGCTTATGACAGAGGCTGTCTTGGTGGGAGGACTAAAAACGAAATCGCTCGTAACTAGGGGTCTCCTCGGAAAATAACGGCGGAGCCGTCGATGCAAGACACATCCATACTGGCAAGTGGGTCCCTCCAGATGGCCACGTCGGCTGATACATCGCGGCAGCTGGGCACGGTGACTGTACAAAACTGCTGCAACGTCTTCGATGACCGTAACTTTGTATTTCAGAAGTACAGTGACCGATCTGAGCCGACGCGACAAGTTCATGGACTAACCATGTATTTACCTCTTTTTATAATACAGCGGATTTTAACACCACAAGTCACCATTCTTCAAGTAAATACCGAGAATGTGTGTACCATTTAGACCACTCAAAAGCCATTTGTGGCATTCCTCCAATCTCAAACACAATGGTAATGGGACACCCACAAGGATTCTTCTTAGTTCGTGCTGATAACAACACAAACAACTACAATATCAACAAGTTGTTTGAACCAAAAGTAGTAATATCAAAATTATTACCACCCTGAGAATGACTCATGGGCTAAGCTTTGGTGTTGATCAGATAAAGATAAAAACAAATCTCAGTTGCGAAAACTAAACCCCAAACCACCGATAATTTCTTGTTCTAAGGAACACCTCCCCTGCATGGTCTGTCCCGCGAAAGCCGACTGATGACCAGATCATCTGAAATTCTATTAGCCTCCATTTCATATCACGAAACCATATAATTGAAACAAAAAGTCAAATAGAGTATGGACAATGAATACCTTGATCATTAGTAGGTCCAAAAACATGATCAAATTAAGCCCTTCATCTCTTTCGCTGGGAACATACTGAAGGCCAGTCTCACGGGGCGGATCGACCTCAAGTACTGATGAGCACACACTGGAGATCTCGTTGGCACTTTGAGACTGGCACCGACAGAAGACCCTGATGTTTACCCTCAGCTCAATGACCTCATCGTACAAGACGCCGCTATGCACACTCCGCCGTGTACTTCTTCTTGAGGCCATCAAACCTTGGTGCACACTCCTTGGTACATATCCACAAACTGATTATTACCTCCCCTACAAGTACAGCAAACAAGACCGAATATCAATAATTCTGCAAGCAACAAAGCAGAATATGCTTTTACATCCATCCTTATGTGCACGCTTGTCTGTCTACCTAGGAACCAGAGGGTAGCATCATGATCGGGACTTGCTATCCCTTTCATCGTACCAACCGAATAAGCCAATCATCTGTTTGATCTCCGAACTCCTGCAAGAACAAGAAATCTAGATAGTATTAGCAAACGACCGAGTATTGATATGAATAGAAACTATGTCTTAAGAGATGAATAGGAGCTATGAAGTTCACGAGATCTAGGTGAAAGAACCCAAAATTTGGACCTCCATGAGGCTGTAGAGAGCCTCACCCTCTCCTCCTGCATCCGCTGCATGCATTAGCCATCGGCAACAAAAATAAAAGATACCATTCCATAACCCGGATGGCAAATTCTAAAGATGTACATGCTCAACAAGAGATTAAAGGTTGTTAAAGGAGGCATTTGCACATTTGACTGTCTTGAGACTGCCAGTCTTACATATGATTATAGTAACAGATAGATGAAATTTTAAAGTTGTAGAAATAAATTGATTTTCAATATTGTACATACATGGAGGTATCACGAGATGGTCGACAACGGAACACATAATTCTTTTTATGCCAAAGAACACAACGTATCAGAGATTGCAAGGCTCTCAACTAACCTTTGGCATGGTTTTCACTTATGAAATAGAACTTTCTTTCCTAAATTCTTTAACCAATGACTGCTCTAGGCTCTTCTCCCAACTCAGGAAATTATGTGTATCCAACACTCCGAATTGAACATTGATTAGCGATCATCAATGAGTATACTGGAGAACCACAAACTAATAACCCGCTCCCTTTGAATACTTTACCTACTGACAGTAGCCTAGCCCTATTTACATTGATAACACTCAATAGGGGAACTTAGATAGTAAAGTTTACTAACAAAATATTTCAACGCACAACTTCCAAAGCAGCAAAAAATGACATATTAATAATTCAGAAAATAAATGTATGCACTATGTTTAGTTCCACAAGCTATCCCTAGTCATGAACAGACTGAAACTCAAAATTGAATCCATTCAGGATAAACGGAGACACTGAGTTACTGATTAAATCTGTTTTTATTTGATGTCTGCCAAATTCCAAACTTCTCAATGTTTCAGCATGTACATATTTCAAAATGCCAGAAACTAAAGTGCAAGCAACAAGATACGTCACATATCAAATAGTAAATCGGGAGCAGTAACTCACCTTTTTTGAGTTACTACCAGTCTTCCGTACAACGCAAATGCAAACTTTTAAGGGACATTCCTAGACAAGATAGCCATGGCAGAATATAAGAGAAACTAAACACTTAGAAGGTGGAGAATAAGGCAAAGATACAATTTGATGCTTCGTCTAGAAAAAAGCATTGTGCTTCAAGTCCGCACATAATGAGGTTTAACCATATGGCCAGTCATGCTTATAGTGTGGTTAAAACTTACTAATCAAGTAAGCAACAATACTCAATTTGACTGAAGAACCCGAAGTGAATCTCAATTACTGGAAGAAGAATATAACCCATGAATACACTGTATTCTCACATCATGACATGGACACTATGTACGGTGGCAAGCATGATAATTTGAGGTTTGGCCTTTTTGGCATCTAATAGTAGTTATTATAGACATAAAGAACTTAGAGATCCTATTTTTGGGCACGGTAATGCTTTTAGTTGATCATCTTAACATTGGCTGCATCAGCTACATGGTATTCGCCTACTGGATATGCCTAATTTTGTGAAGTAGGAGTAGCACCGCAAAAGAATTCTATAGCCTCCACCGAGGTTCTAAATTCATATGGCAGTGAGAGATAAATAAAAAGAAGCCATTTAGAATATCACTTCAGAATCATTTAAGGAAGATTTTTATTTTATCGAAAGGAGAAAAATCCTAAAATTCAAAATGCAAAGAAGTTCCAAGTCCTGAACATATATTGCTCTATGGTATTCCATATGACCTTATAAAAACATGAAGAGTAGACTGAAACTCCAAAGTCTTTCGATATGATATCATCCATCTTACCATGAATGCTTTTCTCCATAAGCTCCCAATACAACATGCAACTCTGATTTGTTTGTGGCCAAACTTCAGTAAGTTCCCATGCCCGTTAAAAAAAGTGAATTCTCATGAGTCATTAAAGTTGCAGTTAAACGAAGAAAGCCATCACAAAATCATAGAAATTTGGAGTATAATTTCCCGAGTACACATCAAGCTAATCCTTAGTTACAACCATAGCAGTAACTATACAAATAACAATCGAAATTTGACAAGAATCTAGAAAAAAATGGTTGCACACTCTAAAGTCCGGTATATCGGTCTATGTCAACCCGGAATTTCGCTATTCTTAAAAGAACATGAAAGAATTTGATTTATCAGTGCAACATGAAGTCCATATTTAAATTTCATTCCCGAAGTTTACAATGTTATTACTACCACTGAGTAATTTGATATGGTCAGTAACATGCATATCACCTTTCATCAGGAATTCACCCTTCAATAGCACGAAACAACAAACTTCGCACCCATCTTTTGGTCACACTTGAGACCACCGAGACTGAAACTGGAGGCACAGGGACCCATCCTTCCGGAAAAAGAGAAAAAACGAGCAAAGGAGTCTGGAAAAAAAAACAGGATACCGTACGCCAGAAACTGATGATTGTGTTGCCGGCAAAACTCACCAGAGGGCATGTGCATGACCATGACGATGTGAAGGCTCAATCTGATTCCTCCCGTCAAAGCCCTCCCCTATGCCGTTTGCATTGATTCCTGGCCAAGTTAGGTCTGATTCGTCCATGACTTGAAGGAGGCGACGGAGTCATCCTGGCTCGCGCGGGTGGAGGATAACGGCTAGCGGTGAAGCTCCACGCAGCAGGCACTTGCGGCCGCCGGAGCCAGAGAAGGGAGCAAGGGCGTCGGGTAGAGCACATGCAGGGGGTGAGATGGGAGGCAAGCGGGGCGGCGGCAAGATGCGCTGGCGGGGCGACGCTGCATGGGAGGGGATGCAGGATGCTTGGTACAGGAGGGCCGCTGCAACCTTCTCTCCAGCGTCTTCATCGTCGGTCACGGGCTTGAGCAGCGGCGGGGGCTATGGAGGGAGGGATCCAGAGGAGAGGCTGCGGCGCTAGTCACGGAAGATGGAGCGATTGTTTCGGGACGATATTTGGAAAGCGAGGCTTCACGACCGAAGTAGCGGGGTTTTCATTGGGCCTGACGGACGACGAAGCGCGACGAAACGCGACGACGTAGTGCAAACATAGAAAACGGAACACCCAAATTCTTTTTAGATAGTATAGATATAAAATGCTGAACTTGAAGTCGTTTAAGAACTATTTGATCAGGATAAGCGATATGCTAGTAACTTGAGAAGCTATTTCCACAAAAATAACAGGACCGCAATCATCTGCACCCTAGGCAGAATTGACAGCGTGTGCTTCAGGACCGCGCAAACCCATGGTTACCCGATGGCCACTGACAGCCGATTTCTTGAGGCTAGGATAGGAAAAGAGCTATATACATTTTTAGTCTCGCAACTTATAGTAGATGAGCGTTTTAGTCCCACATCTTTTAAAGTGTAGTCCCACAACTTACAACCCGAGAGCATTTTAGTCCAATTCGATTGAATTTCTATGATTTTGACCGAATTCATTAACCTATAGGTTGAAACTTATTCTAAAAATGACATGTGTCAAAGAATTTTTTGCATAATGACCCTGTGTATTTTTTTTGCCGCTGTGACTTTTGTACAGCCTAATAGGCAGGCAGGCCCCCACTTGTCACAAACATGAAAATAAATAAATAAGAAAAATACTTATCATGAGGATTGAACTCAATGACTTCCGCTTCTAAACAATGCAAGCTTGCCACTAGAGCACACGGTGAGATGTGGTAATAGAAGAGCCATCATTTATTATAAATCATTTTCAAGCTGATGTATTCGTACACCTCCACGCACGGATATGAAGCACGTAAAAAAGTTAGGCTATCTCCAGTTCTCTACCGGACCCAATCCGTATTTCGGATGAACTAAGATTTTTCACAACTTTAAAATACGTATTTCGAATGTCGAGAATAAAGGCTTATATGTAGTATGGGTGAATACACTCAAATCGATCAAGCTTCACTTCTGCTAGTATACGTAACTTTGTTTCTGTGTTTCATGTCCGTGTGAGCCGGCGAGAGCTAGCTAGCGTGTTGTGTGACTAATACCTAAGGACATCTCCACCGGGTCGATCTAAACGGCCGACCCAAATGGTCTGTTTCTATCTGTTTGGTTCGGGACGCGGTTGCTTTTGGGTCAAAGTCGGGCATGTCCGACCGATCACGCCTAGCGGTGTGACTCATCTGTCCGCGCTTGGCCATCGCAAACGTTGGTGTATTTCTAGTGTCTGCCCCACCGTCGAAGACGCTGACGGCGATCCTTCCTTTGCCCTCATACTTGAAGACAACAATGTTGCCCGCTTCGATCTGGTGCGTGTGTCCGAAGCACTCCCAGCCGTTGGCGAGGTATATCTGGCCGAGGTGGTCGAACTGCACCTCCACCGGGTACCTGGTGGTCTTGGCACCGTTCGCCCGTAGAATGACAAGCAGGGGCAGTTTGTTGCCGACCAGCGACACGAATTTGCGAGGCAGGAGCAGCCTGTCCCGCGTCTTTGGTCGCGTCTCCCGCGCCTCCCTCGATGTCCACGGCCGGGACCCGGTGGTCGTCTTAGACGCCCTCCCCTCGATCCAAATGCAGCTGGCCATGGCTAGCTACCAGTAGTGAAGGACAGGAAGGAGAAGGGGGAGAGTATGGTGTGGTGTGAGACAAGATGGCCGCGGGCAGCCAGTTAAAAGGGTTGGCATCGGATGCCAGCGCGGATGCCGAAGCGACAACTTGAAATGTCCAGCCATGAGGGCATGCATCGGGCGACGCCAGTGGCGGCAGTGAGGGAGAGCGTGACGTCCAGTCAGTCGTTGTGCAGTATTGTCGTATTTGATGGAATAGGCTGTCGCCGGTCAGCCTTCCACCCGCGTTGAATTGCTGCCACAGTTGCGTCTGAATCGCTGCACGGTTACATCTGAATCGGTTCCGCTGCGCGCGTTTGAATCAATGTCGCTCTAAGCGGTGGCTGATGGGTAGGCCAGTAACACCAACGGGCAGGACATGCCCTCGATCTGCCCGTCCGGACCGACGTAATCATTGTCCAAATTTAGTGTACAAATAGGTCAAACCGGACGCATCCGTCTGAATAGATCGTGCTACAGACGGATACCCTAACATCCGTTATATCCCTGCGCCTGCATGGAGGTGTACGGCCTCAAAATGATTCATAACAAATGACTGCTTTTGTATTGTCACATGTTACCGGGTGGTTTAGTGGCAAGCTCGCATTGTTTAGCAACTTAAGTAGGCCGTACAAAAGGCCACGGTGGAAAAAAATATACAGGGTTCATTCTGCAAAAATTCTTTGCCACATATCATCTCCTGAATAAGTTTCAATCTATAGATTGATGAATTTGGTCAAAATCGCAGAAATTTAATTGAATTGGACTAAAATGCTCCCGGGTTGTAAGTTGTGGGACTAATCTTGCTCACTTTTCAAGATGTGGGACTAAAACGCTCCTCTGCCGCAAGTTGTGGAACTAAAAACATATATACCTCATAGGAAAATGATACAGGTAAAGTTTAGGATTTTTATTGGTAGCATGCCAACCAACCTCCCACTCTCCATGGTTATATAGAGTACCCAGAGGAGCCATGCTTATATACAATAAGTTAAATGTCATTACACTAAACTGGTTTAATTAACAACTGAACACTGCTTAAGCTAAACACTGACAAGGACAAGGTGAGTTTTATCCCTATTTTTAAATAAAAAAAGCTCATAGGAATTTTGGAGGATAAGGACGATGACTCTTCGCTTAAATTCGTAGCAAGGTTTAGAAGAAAGAAGCAAAATGGTCGGAGGAGGATGAGGATAATGATTTGTATTTCGCATGGCATCATCAAACACCTGTTGGAGCTAACCAACCATTCCAACAATTTTGAAAAATGATTCATGAAAACTTTAATCAACGAACTAGTGGAGAATCTCGGTCGGTAATATCGATTATGAGTAGGTAACACGTCCTGGTAATGCGCTCTAACGCTATTCGGTATGCCTAATCTATCTAGTAACACCTATATCGAGTATGTAGGTGGAATATGCTTATGCGCTCCTTGAACAATATGATGATGCTTTTTTGGTATAGCGTCACAAATTATGATGATGCTATCAATTTGTATGACTAATCTATAGATCTATATGAATTATGAATCTTATGCTATATGTTCTCATGTATTTGTGTGCTCAATTTTGCAGTGTTTAAAAAATTTAGTCCTCTAAATTATTGGGATCGATTCTACCGGATAATTTTTAGAGGAGCAAATTCGCTCCTCTAAGGTATAGAAAGGATTTTAGTCCTCTAACTTATTAGGGATAGATTAGAAATGCTCTTTGTTCTTCTCGCTTGAAGGAGAGTGAGGTGGAGTCGCTGGATGTTGTTTGGAATACTTAAGATGAGGATGAAACTTCCCGCCCTCCTCCCGCAGCCGTCGCATCTTTCTCTCCCCCGACCTCCGCCGTGAAAAATTGCCCTCACTGCACCTTCCTCTCCCCGACCTTCGCCAGCGACAAATTTCCCCACGTCGTTGTCACCCAGTGCCACCCATCATCCTTCGTCCCTTAAGCTTCTCCAGATGGTCGCACCCGCTGTCAACATCCGGATTTTTAATCCCAGATGCATGCTATGCCATACATCGCAATCCCAGGATTACCATTTTTGCGAGACATAACAGATTGGTACCATAGTTCATCATCCATTACAAACCATAATAAAGGTCTTACAAATAAAGGATATCATGATCCAGTCTTAATACAATCAATGCAGCGGAATAATATAATAACGGTAGCGTGGTCGAAGCTCCATCTTCAGGGTCACAGGCAATGCTGGCGATAGGAGATGATCCTAGTTGTCATAGAATTCTTGTTGTCCATCGTCCTGGTAGTCCTCCTCATAGTCTGTCCATAGGAATAGTCAGGTACAAAGCCATGAGTATTCTTTAAGTACTCGCAAACTATCACTAACAAGTAAAGTGGTTCAAGTAGGAATCATAAGCTCTAGATTTATTTGCAAAAAGCCAGGTTTATCTCTAACTGAGTTTATAAGTAAAGAAAACTAACTTAAAGTTTTACAACACCTAAGTGGGAACTTAATTTTCATGTTCACAACCCTGTTGTGGTCAAGTCAAGTCATAATTTATTTCACAAGTCATTTTGAAAACATCTGACGACGGAATAGTATGGCCACTCTAACTGTCCATAACCGTGGACACGGCTATTCGAATAGTTTGACACTCTGCAGAGGTGGTACACTTTCACCATAACATTCGATACATCAGTCAGGAACAATCCTGAATCACCATACTCAGTATGCGGACAATCAATCATAACCTTTCAATTACACACCCTAGTATAGGCATCTCTCCTATGAGTTAGGCCTCCCAACCATGACCATCTGTCATCTTGGGAACTGCACAGGTGAACAATCATCACGAGGTAGCCTCAGCTCAAACCTCTTCCGCAAGGGAACCCATACTAAGATATATAAACTTTGAGTCAAGCCCTACCCAATTCTGGGTATTGTGGTTGTACGGTAAAATTGAAATGGTATCGCATCCGAACCCAACCATCAGTTTTATAAAGGGCTAAGGATCATGCCTCAATATTTTCATCATCAAATCATCTGGTGTTCATAACACATGTCAAAACATTTCATTATAATGACTCATCATTCTAAGGTTTTCATAATCAATTTCACCAAGTATTCCCATCTAAAGTGATCAACTTTTATGCTTAGCACTAGCCACTAAAGTTGGGGGTATTCACTAATGAGGGGTGCTAATCAAGTGTGAATTAGCCAAATCTAATCGCATGCCTCAGTATGACATCTAGTTATAACTAACTTAGGCCAAGTTTTATGCTCTTTATGCTACCTATAAATATCTTTTCAAAAACTCCCAAGTCACTAAGTAAAAGTAATAAAGAACTTTGATAGAGAAATAAAATAATAAAGCTTGCAAGTAAAACTGGAGTTTGGTATAATAAATTGGTATAACCAAATATGCCTAAGGCATTCAATAGGTTAAGTGGTATTGTGGGGCTTGCAAGTATTAGCTTGCATGGTTTAGCTTAGCTTGCCTTGAGTAGTGTAGTGATTAAAGTTCTCTTCTTCTTCTTCTTCGTAGTCTCCTTCCTCTTCATATCCTTGGTCGGTACTAGTGTCCATAAATAAATACGAGGTACACAATCACCAAATAATACTTAACTACTTCTATTTGGCACACAAAGGTTCACACTAGATGATCTAGCATCATCACAATCATCACATGAAATAAAGACTTAGTCTTATTTATTTTATTTTAGAAAATTAATTTCTACTCATTGAAAACTACTTAAGATTTAATATTCTCCAATTAAAATATGGGATCATATTGACCATGTCATCACCACATATCTTAATACTTGGTAATGTGATTTAAAGTGGCGTCACAATTTAATAAGGTTTAACATTATTATTTTAATTAACTAAAGTGACTAGAAATGCCTATGGGGCATTCTTTTAATACTTGTCCAAGATTACTGCATGTAAACCTAAATATTTTATATATTCAGTTAGATCTTGTCAAATGTGATTTTTAAGAGTTGGAATCAACTCAAAAGTATTTATGGCTGATTTTTGAAAAATGTTTGAATATAGAAAAGTACCTGCCTTGTTATTTTTACTATAGATGATCTATAATTTCAAATGGTTTGAATCCAACATGCTTGGATTAAAAATTTCAATACCTTTCTAACAAAATTGGTTTCATGCCATTTGGTTTAGTGAATCTCTCTGAATAGATTTTTGAATCAACTGACAGAACTAGGTTCGAACTAAATTGGAAAAATCTATATTTGAATCTACTGGGTTGCGTGGGAACTAAATGGGCCGGCCCACAGCGCACAGCGCAGCGCCCGGGATGACTTAAAGGTGATGTCCCACCTGTCAGCGAGACAGGGGCTCCCGAAGGGGTATCCTTCAATCTAGGCCCTACGATTAGAATCTAATCTAATGGCTAAGGTTCATCGTCGATGACGAACAGCTCCGGTGAGGTCTAAACCCTAACGCGGCGGTGGGGGTCGTGTGAGGCTCACCAGGGCTCCAGCTAGGGTTGGTGTTAGGGGCGAATGACGTTGTCGACGACGGTGGTTCGAATGGTGGTCGTGGCGGCTCCTGGGGAGGCTCCAATCAACGGCTCCGCTTCTCCTCCGCAGCAGCAGACTCCAATGAAATTCCAGCACTGCGGAGCTCGCCTTGCTCCGGGGAAGGGTCAGTGGTGTTATGTGAGAGGTGGGGAGTAAGATGTTGTGGCAAACTGAGGCTGGGGAGGCCTCCTTTTATAGCCGAGCGAGAGGGGCAGTGCGGCATGGGCAGAGCTCGTCGAGGTCGATGGCACAATGAGCTATTGGCATGGCGGAGGGTGTAGGCTGGTGTGCAGTCTCTTAGCGATGCTCAAGGGATTAATGGCGCGGCAAGGGGCGATCGAGGTTGGTCGGAATGGGATGGTGCTCTGCGTGGCACCGACGGCAATTTCGACGACGCACAGTTTCTACGGGTCGCGCGGCGGCGAACGGGGATGTCTGGGAGCTAGATGGTGTTAAGGCGAGTGTGTGCACGCGTGGTAAGGGTGAGGCGCAGCATGCGCTAGCTGGTCGGGTGCGGCACTCTGGCGCACTCTCGGCACGGCGCAGAGATAGTGGGCGTGGCGTTTCCTCGGTGGTCCAGGGCCTGGCTGCGTTCGAGGGCTGGACAAGGGGTGGCGATGGACGGTGAGATGCCTCTTGTACATCGTGGATGGGCGTGGCGTTGCCTCCTGCTAGCTAGCCATGGTCGGCCGGCAATGGGAGGCTCGGATGGCTCAGTACTGGTGCAATGGTAGCTTGCTAGCTTGTTCAATACATGTGTGCTCACTGGGGGGACAAGGGGTAAGAATTGGGACAAGGGTTGGAATGATCACTGCTCAAAACAGTGTAGTTAGGCAGAGTTTAAAATGTGTCTCCAGGTGTTTGATAAAATGGCCGAAAGAATTCAAGTTTGAAAATTTTGAATGAAATTTTGTGGGTGCTCTGGTCACATGCTTGGTAGTATCTGGCTGCTTGGGTTTGTCAAGGTGAACTGGTTTGAGTGGTTTTTGAGAAATGGAGATCTTGGTACCTACACTTGATTCAGTTTTGAATTGTCATTTGAATAGATTTGAAATCTGTTTTTGTTAGTTTGCAAAGTGGGCTTGGGTTCACTTTTACTTGGTCTAGCAAGGGGTGAAAATAATTGGATTTATTTCTGTTAGAAAACTTGGACTAGAAACACTCAGTGGTCTAGTGGTTAACTTTGTTCAAAATGACCATTTGCTTATATTGTTTATATTTGAATTTCTCTTGATTTGATTATGCTTAGAAATGATTTAGATGATGTTGTTTTCATCTTTAAACCAATCCTTGCCATTCATAGCAATCAAACATGGTAATACAAGCATTCATGCATTCATCACATACACACATGCATTCATATTGATTTTAATAATAATTTTTTTTGTTAGCCCTAAACTTGGGTGATTGGAATTTGATAATCCTGACTAATATTTTTGGGATGTTACACCCGCCCCACCACTGGTCTCAATTAGCCTCTTCCATCGCGCGCCAGCTAGTCTATTCAGGAGCTCTGTCGCCTATCCATCGATTTCTGGGCTATAGACGTGTCACGCCGCCTACGCTGTGACTCGCTGCCGTCCTCCCCGGCTATGAGGAACTAGGGCTTTTCCACGGGATAGCCAAATAGATTCGTCTTTGCTGCTGTATGAGGTAAAAGCTACCTTTCTGTCGTGGGGCAGTTGGCTGCCATTCGTCAACAATGCAGCCACCACTGGCCCTCTCCGACCACCACGTTGCGACCATCGTGCACACAAGGTGCTTGACGAGAAGCATGAAAGGTAATTTCTAGCCCTTCTCTTTTCTTTTTTGTTGTTGAGATGTAGGAGTGGATTGTAAGCCAAATTTCTTGTGTTCCTAGATGGTTTTGATTGATTACTCCTCCTCTGATGAGGAGTTTGGCATAGCAGAAGATGAAGACATTGCTATGATCTCTTTGTTGCACAAGAACAAAAATCCGAATCATGGTGGCTCGGTGTTTGGCTGCGAGGTCATTCAGAGGCTTAGAATTGATGCAGACAACAAACTGATGCGTAACTATCTCGGTCCTAATCAAGTGTTCTCCAAGCGAATATTTTTCCACCAGTTTAGGATGTCAACAAAGTTGTTCAGGTCCATTGTTGAGGGTGTGAAGATTTAGTATTGCTTTTCCGAGCAGAGGAGGAGTGCTAGTGGCGAACTTTGTCATAGCACCTACAAAAGGTGATAGCCGCATTGCGGCAGATGGCATATGACATTCCGGTAGATCTTTTGTATGATCACGTAGATATGAGTGAAAGCCAGAGAATCAAGTGTGTCAAGCGCTTTGCAGATGCAATAGTTTAAGCGTTTGACCCTAAGTATATGAGAACCCCCAATGATGAAGATATATATCTAGGATCTTGGAGATGAACAAAGCCAGTGGGTTTCCAGGTATGCTCAGCTCCGTTGATTGCATGCATTGGAGGTGGAAGAACAGTCTCATAGCATGGATAGTTTAGAGGGCACAAGAAGGATTCCACCATCATTCTAAGGCGATGGACGACCATGAGACTTGGATATGGCGTGCAGTTTTTTGGGATGCCCGGTTCTTGCAATGACATCAATGTTCTCCAATGGTCTCCTCTGTTTTCCAAGCTAACCTATGGCGAGTCACCATCGGTGGAGTTTCAAGCAAACAACCACAACTACAAGATGAGCTACTACCTTACAGATGGCATTTATCCAAGGTGGGATATATTTTTGATGCCACTCATTGCACCCCAAGGTAAGAAATAACTTAAATTCCACAATGCTTAAGAAACAGATAGGAAAAATGTGGAGAGAGCATTTGAGATTTTGCAAGCTCAATTTTCCGAGAGGACCGACTAGGTTTTGGGATTAAGAGATCCTATGGTACAACATGAATACTTACGTGATCATGCATAACATGATCCTTTATAATGAGCATGGAAGAAATGAGGTATATGGCACCTATGACTTGATGTGGCGCCAAGTGAGGCCTCTTAGAGGTGGAGACCGAATTTCTCATTTTCTTGATACCTAACATGACATTCGCGATGGGGATGTGCATGAGGATCTTCAAAAGGATATCATCGAGGAGTGATGGGGGTGGAATGGCCAAAAAACAAACTAGATTTATCTCTATGTATGATGTATTTGTTGTTTGTGATGAACTCTATATTGTTTGTGTCTAGATTCAATGAACCATTTGGGTTGTGATGTAATAATTAACTACTATGTGTGTTTATTTATTTATTTTTATTTGAGATCAAGTTTAATATAGTTTTATATGAATATGTATGCAAATATGGAGAAGAAGTAGAGATTGTCATGTGGCAGTCATGCCCTATTTTTAGGCATCTCCTGCGGCAGCCATGCTACAAAATACATCATCTAAAAAACCCGCAGTCATTTTCATGTCCTATATCTCACTTTTTGATGCCCTATAATTGTTTTGAGATACTATATAATAGGGATCCATTAGAGTTTCTCCAAAATAGGCTATGGACATATCTCGCCTATCAATTAGGGGATGGCTGTATCAGCCCACTTGTTCGCTCTGCAAATATCAACTCAAGACTACAAGACATATTCCTTTTTCAATGCCTCTATTCTAAGCACATTCGCTATCCAATAAACTAGGCTATGGCTATGGAGACCGGATTTCTCATTTTCTTTATGCCTAACATGACATTCGTGATGGGGATGTGCATGAGGATCTTCAAAAGGATCTCATCGAGGGGGTGGAATGGCCAAAGAACAAACTAGATTTATCTCTATGTATGATGTATTTGTTGTTTGTGATGAACTCTATATTTTTTGTGTCTAGATTCAATGAACCATTTGGGTTGTGATGTAATAATTAACTACTATGTATGCTTATTTATTTATTTTTATTTGAGATCAAGTTTAATATAGTTTTATATGAATATGTATGCAAATATGGAGAAGAAGTAGATATTGTCATGTGGCAGTCATGCCCTATTTTTAGGCATCTCCTTCGGCAGTCGTGCTACAAAATACACCATCTAAAAAACCCGCAGCCATTTTCATGTCCTATATCTCACTTTTTGATGCCCTGTAATTGTTTTGAGCTACTATATAATAGGGATCCGTTAGAGTTTCTCCAAAATAGACTATGGACATCTCACACCTATCAATTAGGGGATGGTTGTATCAACCCACTTGTCAGCTCTACAAATATCAACTCAAGACTACAAGACATATTTCTTTTTCAGTGTCTCTATTCTAAACACATTCACTATCCAAACTGGGCTATGGCTCTCAGTCCCACTTTTGCTGCCGAGTCTGCAAGGATCCGACCGGCAAACCTTCCTAGAATATTGGCACACAATCAC
The DNA here is from genome assembly GCA_916181665.1 of Avena sativa. NCBI lineage: Eukaryota > Viridiplantae > Streptophyta > Magnoliopsida > Poales > Poaceae > Avena > Avena sativa. The sequence goes on from OV702296.1 coordinate 251,583,310, forward strand.
CAATGCTCCTTGTAAGTTCTTGGAGGGTCTCAAATCGACGTACCATTCTCACAGCATGGGAAATTTGGAAGAGGAATGCAAGGTTCAATGACAAATCATCGATATCAATTTTGGAAGACTACAAGATCATAGTTTGTGCTCCATTTTCTAGTCACCCGACTCATGCAAGTACACTTTGCTTCTCCCTAGATTACATGATCGTAGTAGAGAATGCGAGTCTTCTCTTAACCCTATTCACGTCATTTAGAGAAGACAACAAATATAAGTCATAGTACAATGCAATCTCAAGACAATAAATATAGGGCGAGTCTAATTCTCAGTCAACTGACAGTTAACTCAATTTTCAATCAGGTGACATCATTCACTCAATCTTACTTGCAAACCCCCTTACAAATTACAAATACCTCAGTTTCAATCCTACTTGTAACTAAAAACTTTTAGTTGCAACCCTACTTGTAACTGCAAAATTCCAGTTGCAAACCTCACTTGTAACTCAGAGGACACATGAATAGCGATGCAAATCCAAGGGATTATGATCTAACTAGATCTAACTTAATTCTCGGTCGAGTGAGAATTAGCAAAACCGATAAATATAAGTTATATCACTATAGGGGCTTTGCCTACCGCGTCCCCTTTCAAAAATAGATAAATATAAGTCATACAATACAATCTCAAGACAATAAATATAAGTCATACAATGAAATATATCTTTTTGTTTAGGGTAAAAAATCTTTTTGTTATCCCTAGAAATTAATAAGAATCAATTAAATTTTATTAGAAAAATGTTTTAATAAGGAAAGGTATATGGTACAATGTGCAGAAAATAGCTTTCTCTTAATTTGTCTTTCAAAAGAAATGTTGCTGAATTTTGTTAAACTTGCCTAAAAACCATTGACTTAATCTAATACGCTATTCTCCATTTGATGAGAGAGGATCTCCATCTATAGAAGAGATAACAATAATGAGAAATAGTCATTCTCTTAATATATTTGAGTATGTTACCCAATTTTTCATGGGATAAAAAGGATCCACGAGACCACGACCAGTATAATCAATTTATAAAGCTCCAACAAAGTTGAAGGTGAGACGATAAGAAACAAGCTAGGACATCAACTACACGCTCGCATCTGACGACATTCTGACCTACGCTTCCCCTGCAGCGCTAATCCTGTCCATGATGTTAGCCACGGCCTCCTTGGACTGTTGAAGCAATACGATGCTGTTCTTGAGGCGCTGACGCTTGTTGCATGTGCCGGGTGACGGCGCCAGCATCCTCTCCACCCCGGCCATCTTGTTACCGAGGAGCTCGTCGCACAGCGCCACCTCTAGGTCGTTCTCGGCCAGCCGCTTCACGCCGCGCAGGATGTGCAGCGCCAGCCCATCCACGAGCCACTAGTGCAGACCCCCCCTCTAACACCGGTTTGGAGGGTCCTCTAACAGCGGTTGTAGAACCGCTGTTGAGGGTTTGGTGTTAGAGGGGGCTCCCTTTAACACCGGTTCTTATACGAACCGGTGTTAAAGGATGGTGCACGTGGGGCTGCCGCAGGGCTCAGCCCCCCCCCCCCCCCCTTTAACAGGTTCTGTGCCGCGGCAAAAAAAAGAGATAAATCTCTGCCGCGGCAGGAAAACGGCATAAATCTCTGCCGCGGCAGAGTTTTGCCCCTGCCCCGTTCTAGGCGTATTTCTGCGGCGCGACGGGGACGGGGAGGGGGGAGGGGGAATCAATCGGGAGATGTATACACATACATCGTCATCGGTACATACGAGTACATGAATAATTAAGCAACTATTATCATACACAACATCGTTATTGTGTGGTATTCTCCGTAAATGTTGAAGCATCAAGTACAAGACAAAAACGATCAAGCATATATACAACGTTCATTTTGGTGGATATCTAAAGAGTTCTCCGCCAGGCGTGACGACCTCATCAAGTATGAACCCTGCCAATTCCTCTTGAATGTATCGTATGCGGTCAAATGGTAGGAGTTGGTCCCGCATCCGTTCGATCTAAATATATATGAAGAATAGGTCAATATATATAAGAATAAAACTCAACATAACTGATGGTAATAAAATAATGTTGTGTGTACTTTGTTTACTTACTCTAAGTTGTTCTAGTGCCGCTTGGCCCGTCGCACATATCGTGTTGCGAATGAACTCGCAAACATAGTATCCACATAAGTTATTGCCGGGTCCCTGATGCGCGCACTTTACGAGAATAGAGATTTCAATCAAAATAATAATCAATAAAGCATGATATAATGGAATTGGAAGCAGAATCAAAGAGATACGCAAACCTAGCTGGCTAGTATTACTTACATTTTGGTCTACAAATTTTAGTTCTTCTGACCATTCACCCACGACCCTGCCCGTGAACCTTTTCCAAACCCTGTCCGGCAAAGAAAATGGATAAAGGAGTAATTAATTACTTGTTGTCACGAAAGTTGCCGATCTAGTGCGATAATATGATTCAAATTACCTCTGGAGCATCTCTCTAAAGTCTGCCCATAGCTCTTTTTCTTTTCGTAACGAGTCCATGACAAGGACTTTTCTTGAGTCAGGTTGAATGACTAGCAGAATAAAGTGGAACCTACGCACGCATAACTCATCATCAGTTACACTTAATATCGAGTAAGCCGAAACAGAATGTGTACAAGAGAGGGTAACAGTACTCACGAGAAGTTGTAAGGCAATAGTATTTCCCTTTTGGTTTGTTGTCTGAGTAAAGACCTTAGCAATAAATCTTCTGTTTGCCCAAGTTTGGTTCTTACCACTTCTTCATGAACTCTATTTGGGTCAACGAACCCAATGTCAAAAGGTCCTCCTTTCATGCATTACATAACCTTTTTCCTGCATAATAGTATATACATATATGGTGAGCATATATATATACATGCAATTAATGAAGTGAATGAGATGAGATAGAAAATACAGAAATAGTACTTACACACAATAAAGGCTGATGGCAGCTTTGTCGAGTTTTTTCTGATTGAATAGAAAATGCAAGTCTTGAATATTGAAGTCGATCTCGTCGTATCCGCACAAGAAAATCTCATCTCTTATATGCGTCGTGATCCATTCTTCCTTTCTCGTCTTGCAGAAATCAAGGTACCACTTGTGCAATCTTCGCATCTTTGTTGGTAGATTCTTGAGCTCCTCTTTCTTGACGAGATTCTTCCCATACTTCCATGGCTGTATGGGGTTGGCATCGCATTTGGGCAAGTTGTCTACCATGATGTTCAAGTATGCAATGTAAGTCATTCCCATCTTATTGGCCTTTCTTTGTAGCTCTGCCTCGTAATCATTTACGGGAGGAGCGTCCCGTGTGTCGAACACTTAGAGCGGGGCGCATGATTGGTTTTCCTGCTCTCCGAGCATGGGAACTGTTTTCTGGGGTGCCGCACGACTGCTACTTTCAGTCTCCCTACGGCGCCTTGCATCCGCCTTCAAAATCTGGCGCTCGAAGTCCGGCACAAGTGGGGTTTCAGGTTTCAAAAGATTTTTGTAAAACTTCTCCACCACCGCCGGATCTATTTTCTCCTTTGGCTCGGCCCGTCTAGGTGCAAAGAATTTCTTGACCTCTTCTTCCGAGATCCTATTGGTCTCCTCGTTGCTGCGATTCCACGGTAAAACCGACAATGGCTTGGTGGAAGGCTGCGGGATGTAGTTTTTTGAACTCTTTGGCGTACGGTTTCCTGCGTATTTCTTTATGGCAGTGCTAGTGATTCTCTTCGTGGCAGTGCTCTTTCGCTTACGCTGAGGAGATGGCTGAAGCACCGGAGATGGCAGACGGGCAGGAGATGGCTGGCGCGCCGGAGATGGCTGCCGCACAGGAGATGGCTGAAGCACCGGAGATGGCTGCCGCGCAGGAGATGGCTGAAGCAGCTCAGACTGCTGACGCTGCGGAGACGGCGGGGGTGCCAGTGGCCTCCAATTTGGAAGCACGATGTGTTCCTTTTTCCAAAGAATGGTTGTTTTCACTGCAAATTTGAGTTGAGTTTCCCCTTCACCTGTAGCATGGTCAATCTGTGCTTCCTCATATTCCTTCACAACCTTATCCACCCTGACAATAGCATAGCCATCTGGAATCGGTCGGCAGTGGTAAGTTCCACCAGCTACAGGAGGTAAGGCATAGCCGACAACCACCTTAATGGATAAGCCCATTAATCTCACATGCAGCTCAGCGTGTTCGCTCTTCGTGATCTCATCCACGAGGTATCGAGGACCCGCCATTTCAAGCGTGGGCTGCACGTTTTCCGTGGAAGCCACGCTGCTTTTTCGCGCAGAGTCTGGGTTGCCGGCAGCTTCCAATGCAGGCTCTTCGTGCCGCTGAGATGGGCCGGTAGCTTGATGGCTCTGTTGTGCATTCACTTGTGCCTGCAACGCCACAAGTGCATGTTCTATCTGTGTCATCCGCTCTGTACGCTCTTTTTCTTTTCTGTCGTGCCATCTGTAAGAGTCGCTCCACTCGGCAAACCCATCCTTCCACGTCATACCCCCTATGCCTCGTGCATGTCCAGGGTGTTCTTTTTTACCGATGGCGCGTGTGAGCTGGTCATTCTCTCTGTCGGGATGGAAGGTCCTGGCGGCTGTTTTCTCGTATGCCGTGATGAGTTCAGTGACGGGTTTGGCAAGGAGGGTTGGGAAGATACATAATCCTGTTTCTGGGTCCAACCTTGCCCCGATTCCGTAGAACCAAGTTTTTGCACGTAGGTCCCACCCATCTGTCTGGGGTGTGATCTCTCTAGCGCGCAGGGCCTTCTCAGCTTCCTCCCACTTAGGACTCTGAGATATGTAGCCACCTGACCCCGTCCTCTGGTGATATTCCTTCTTCTGGGCATTTAGCGTATTGGTTCCTGACCTCTTTTTAGCTATAGCACCTTTTTTTATATGTCACAAATTCGGGCCAGTGAGGTCTTATCTTCGCATAATATGCGTCTTCGAAATTTGGAGTCTCGCGAGCTTTGACAAATTAGTTCAATTTTGTCTTCCAGTTGCGGAAAGCGTCAGCCATCTTCTTTAGAGTCCACTATTTGACCTTTTCCTTTATTAACTGGGTTGTTTTCATCCTCCTCTGGCGGAAGGGTGAAATTTACCAACAACGAATTCCAAAGCGTTTCTTTAGATCTTTCATCGACAAAGGTACCGTCGCCCTTCTTTGGCTTATTCCAATATTCAATTATGATTAGGATTTGGTCCCTAACAAGAACTCCAGCCTGACGTACAAATTTGTATGCGGCCTTCTTGGACTCCATCGGCCTGCCATCAACACGGACTGCTTCGATCGTGAACTTTGCACGATCTTTCAACCGATGGCTCGCGCCTCGCTTGCTCTTTTTGTATAAGAAGATGGTTGTTGGCTGGTCGATCCAGAGGGCTAAAAGAAGAAAGAAGCGTTAATTAATACATATAGAAGAAGATTGTTGGTGGAAGTCAGCAGAGGCTTAATCAATGCATATACCTCGCCGGACTTTATAATCACTAAATTGCGTTCACCGGAGTCTTCATCTTCTCCATGACTACTTGAGTTGTCATCATGTCCCTCCAAGTTCAGATATTGTGAGGTGTCCTCATTGATAATGTTCTCCATTATTTCTTCTTCTTCAAGGTTTCTACTAAGTGGATCCATAGTTTCTAAAACAATAATATTATCTAGAGTAAGAGAGTAAACATTCAAGTGGACTTGGATTCATATACAAATATATATATTATTCATACAAAAATACATAAATAAATACACAAATGAAATTAAAACCCTAAGGATGCTTCATCATTTTAAACGAGTTCCGAGGGGTCCAAACCCTAATTCGGAGAAATCCCGGATGCATATGAGAGGGGCTAGCTATAGTGGCTGACCGGAGGATGCTCCAGAAAGCGGCGCTGGAGAGCGACCTAGGGCGCGCGAGTTAGCGGGTTCGCCTCAGCATGATGCGGCCTACCTAAAACGGGCGGCGCCACTACCCAGGGGTCACCGGAGCAACGTTAACGACGACGGCCAGCAGCGGCGCTTGCAGAGCAGCGAGGTGACGACCCTAAACTAAATAAACCCTAATTAAACTAATAATCCTAAACTAAATAAACCCTAAACTAATATATGCAACAATATATATGCAATTACACACAAATAAAATTATTCATACACAACAATATATATACATATATGCAACATTTATCCAATATACGCACAAATAACATCAATATCCAATATACACACAATATACACTAATTTATCCAATATCCACCAATATACACACAAATAAGCTCTCACCGCCGGTGGCGGCAACTCGCGAATGGGGTCGGCGACAGCGGTCATGGACACGGGGTTGGCGGCGGCGGCTCCGAGTTGGCGGAGGCTTCAGTGTTGGCGCGCGGGGTGGCGGTGGCGGTGGCGATGGGTGTTGGCGCGCGCGGTGGCGGTGGCAGCTCCGAGTTGGCGGTGGCGGCCGACGAGGGCGCGCGCGGTGACGGCGCTCTCCTCTGGTTTTCTCTGCTCGCGCGCTTTCGATCTGGCTGGGGGGAAGAAGGAAGGGGAAGACCCGCATTTAATACCCCCCTTTAGGGGACGACCCTAAACTAATACTAACTATAAAATACACTAAATAACCCTAAACTAAATAAATAACCCTAAACTAAATATGAATTTGCTCTGCTCCTTCGCCGCGGCTCTGCTCTCTGCGCGTTGGCGGTGACGACGGCGGACGACGAAGGTCGCGGTGGAGGGCGGCTCTGCTCCGCTCCTCCGCCGCGGCTCTGCTCTCTGCGCGCTCGATCAATCTGGCTGGGGGGAGGGAAGAGGAACGCGCCCGAATTTATATACATTTATATATACAATATATACATATATGCACCATTTATATATACAAACATACAATATAAAACAAAATACATATAATACATACAATATATACATATATGCACCATTTATATACATATAATACATATAAAACATACAAATAATTAAAACAAATAAAACATATATATACAAACATATATACTGAGGTGCTGGTCGGGGCAGTGAGGCGGCGAGGGCAGTGGCGAGCGTGGTCGGGGCGGCGCGACGACGAGGTGGCGCGGACAGTGAGGCGGCGAGGGCGCACGCGGCGGCAGACGGCAGGGCGGCGACGGCGAGTGGACAGGCGCCGTGGACGGACGTATGCGGCGGCAGACGGCAGGGCGGACGCGGCGGCATGGACGCGCGGACGCGGAGGCGGACGACGAGGGCGGACGCGGCGGCGTGGACGTACGCGGCGACGGATGGCACGGCGGCGACGACGAGTGGACAGGCGTGGACGACGACGGCACGAGCTCCTCTGCTTCTTCCCTCTGTTCGATCGGTCTCGCTGGAGGAAAGAGGAAGAGGGAAGGGGCTGCATTTAATACCCCCCTTTAACACTGATTTCAGCCACGAACCGGTGTTAAAGGGAGGGCATTTATTTCATGCATTAAAGGGGTCCGGGCATTTTTAATTCATAAAATAGGATATGAATTTAGAAAATTCATATCTTATTCATTTCAATTCAGAAAAATATAAATAATATATCATAATTTTCAGAAAAATAATATCTATCCATTCATGTAAAAACATTTTATATTTACTTTAGATGAAAATTTTCAAAATGATTAAAACACTTACATATAAATTTTGATTATTCAATTCAAACAAAAATAAATTGTCAAATCCTAAAACTTTGAACATAAGAAATATTAAGCATCTAAAAAGTAATCTAACCCTATTTTATTAGAGTAAATCATATTTTAATGCTGCATCTTTTTTATTAACATTTTTGAATTGATTGGATATTTAAATGCCGCATCTTTTGTATACACTTGAATCTGACAAAGCCTCGCTCAACTTGCATTAGATTTTTGATAAAATAGCATATTGTGAACCTAAAAATGATTTTTGTAAAAAATCATGAGCATCGTATCATATACATGTAGTTCATATCTGACCCACTTCCTGCTGATTCGGCAGGAATTTGTCTTTTTCACCAGAGGTGGACGGAAAGGTTTCAGATCCCCTGTTGATACATTGTTCATATAAGGTGGTCTAGTATTTTTGTAAAATGTGTTGGTGGTTTTTTGAATTAGCCATTTGGTGGTTGCTTCACAAAACCGTCCGTTTTTTATGCTCGGAAAATGGAAAATGCCTTTTTGGTGCAATAAAAAGGAAAACTTCCTCTTGCAACATTGTTTGCCATGCCATGATGCACATGTATGCATAATATGGGCATATTATCACGAACTATGCCTTGATTCTAGCCATAACATTGGTCAATTGACCCGAAAGCCAAGAAACCTTGAATGAGATAGGTCATTTTGTGAAAGTTTTTTTGAGACATAATCAATATACCAAGTTTGAGATTTTTCCTTCTAACTATGTCATATAATATAACACCACGCGAAGGTTTCGCACTGTTTTGATCTTTTTTATTTTTTTATCCCCGTTTTAAACTATCGTCAAACTTTGTCGAACAACAGGCATGAAGATTCTTAGCTCGGGGCCAAGCCTCGCTCAACTTGCATTGGATATTTGATAAAATAGCATATTGTGAACCTTAAAATGATTTTTGTAAAAAATTATGAGCATCGTATCATGTACTTGTAGTTCATATCTGACCCACTTCGTGCCGATTTGGCAGGAATTTTTCTTTTTCACCAGAGGTGGACGGAAAGGTTTCAGATCCCTCTGTTGGTACATTGTCCATATAAGGTGGTCTAGTATTTTTGTAAAATGTGTTGGTGGTTTTTTTAATTAGCCATTTGGTGGTTGCTTTACAAAACCGTCCGTTTTTTATGCTCGGAAAATGGAAAATATCTTTTTGGTGCGATAAAAAGGAAAACTTCCTCTTGCAACATTGTTTGCCATGCCATGATGCACATGTATGCACAATATGGCCATATTATCACAAACTATGCCTTGATTCTAGCCAAAACATTGGTCATTTGACTCGAAAGCCAAGAAACCTCGAATGAGATAGGTCATTTTGTGAAGGTTTTTTTGAGACATAATCAATATACCAAGTTTAAGATTTTTCCTTCTAACTATGTCACATAATATAACACCACGCGAAGGTTTCGCACTGTTTCGATCTTTTTTTATCCCCGTTTTAAACTATCGTCAAACTTTGTCGAACAACGGGCATGAAGATTCTTAGCTCGGGGCCAAGCCTCGCTCAACTTGCATTGGATTTTTGATAAAATATCATATTGTGAACCTAAAAATGATTTTTGTAAGAAAACATGAGCATCGTATCATGTACCTGTAGTTCATATCTGACCCACTTCCTCCTGATTCGACATGAATTTGTCTTTTTCACCAGAGGTGGACGGAAAGGTTTCAGATCCCCCTGTTTGTATATTGTCCATATAAGGTGGTCTAGTATTTTTGTAAAATGTGTTGGTGGTTTTTTGAATTAGCCATTTGGTGGTTGCTTCACAAAACCGTCCGTTTTTTATGCTTGTAAAATGGAAAATGCCTTTTTGGTGCGATAAAAAGGAAAACTTCCTCTTGATTGTTTGCCATGCCATGATGCACATGTATGCACAATATGGACATATTATCACAAACTATGTCTTGATTCTAGCCATAACATTGGTCATTTGACCCGAAAGCCAAGACACCTCGAATGAGATAGGTCATTTTGTGAAAATACAGAATGCAACTAATAGTAAGTTACATAAAGCACGATTGAAAATTAAGATACATGGCCATATTAAGTAACAATCGGCCGAACTTGTTTTGGAATGTTGGAGTGATTCAGTCATGCTCCTGCCTACACCTGTAATACTCGCCACTGTAGTCTTCGTACTCGCTGTCGCCGTTATCGCTGTCGTCGTTGGGGTCGCCGTAATTAAACCTTGAAGGCTAAGTACGCGTGGGTTGGACTTGAGGGTAGCGCAGACGGGGGTTAGAGTCGGCGGCAGTGTCATAGGCCATGACGCTCTGGAGAGTTCGACGCAGTCTCCCCTCATGTTGTGATTCTGAAACACCAATCGCCTTAAGGTCAGGAATAAAATCAACACAGAACTCAATGACCTCCTCTGTTACATAGCCCTTGGAGATGCTTCCTTCTGGCCTAGCACGGTTATGAACATATTTCTTTAAGACTTCCATGTACCTCTCAAAGGGGAACATATTGTGTAGAAATACAGGACCGAGAATGGCAATCTCTTCTACTAGGTGAACCAGGAGATGCGTCATAATATTGAAGAAGGATGGTGGGAATACCAACTCAAAGCTGACAAGACATTGGGTCACATCTGTCTGTAACCCTGGTAGGCTTTCTGGATCGATTACCTTCTGAGATATTGCATTCAGGAATGCACATAGCTTCACAATAGGTACTCGAACATTTTCAGGTAGAAGCCTCCTCAATGCAATCGGAAGCAATTGTATCATAATCACGTGGCAGTCATGATACTTCAGGTTTTGGATTTTTTTTCTCTGCCATATTTATTATTCCCTTTATATTCGACGAGAAGCCAGACAGGACCTTGATACTGCTCAGACATTCAAAAAAGATTTCCTTCTCTGCTTTGGTAAGAGCGTAGTTGGCAGGAGTTAAGTGGCATCGTTTACCCTTCTCGTTCTCAGGATGCATAGGCTCTTCAGGGTCTTTTAGACGTTGCTGGTCCTGCCGTGCTTCCGGTGTATCTTTTGTCTTCCCATACACTCCTAGGAAGCCTAGCAGGTTTACGCAAACATTCTTCGTCACGTGCATCACGTTGAAGAGCGGACCTCTAAGACTTTTCAATAGGGTAGGTCCCAAAATATATATTGCTTCTTCCACATGGGCGCGTGTCCGACATCGTCATTCGGAACAGATAGACTGCCAGGACCTTTTCCAAAGATTACTTCTAGGTCCTTGACCATACCAAATACCTCCTCACCGGTACGGAGGACCGGCTTCCTCCAGGGTTCTGCCAGACGTTTGAAATGCTTGCCTTTCTTTCTTACTGGATGCAGGTTCGGAAGAATTCCGCGATACCCTAGGTACACAACCTTCTTACATTTATCCAAATATACACTTTTAGTCTCATCTAAACAGTGTGTGCATGCATTGTATCTTCTGCATGTCTAATCCTAGAGGGCAGACAACCTTCTTTGCTTGGTATGTACTGTCGGGCAACTCATTATTTCTTGGAAGAAGATTCTTCATTTTTACCAACAACTTTGAAAATGCGCTGTCAGTCACACCGTTCTCTGCCTTCCATTACAGCAAATCCAGTGTGGTACCTAGCTTTTTGTGGCCATCTTTGCAAGTTGGATACAACAATGTTTTGTGATCCTTTAACATCTGCTCCAGCTTCTCCTTCTCCTTTTCAGTTTCACATTCTTCCTTTGCATCAGTAATGGCCCGATCAAGATCGTCATCAGCGGGCCCATCTGCTCCCTCTTGATCTTCATTATCTACCCCCGTTGCAGTATCATCATATTCAGGATACATATTATGATAATTGTCATCATCCTCTTCTTCTTCGTTGTCTTCCATCACAACCCCTTTTTCTCCGTACTTGGTCCAACAATTATAGCTGGGCATGAAACCGGATCGAAGCAGGTGAGCATGAATGGTTCTGGTATTTGAGTAGTCTTTCTTGTTCTGACAGTGAACACACGGACAACACATAAAACCATTGTGACCACGGTTTGTATTAGCCACAACGATGAAATTTTGGAGGCCCGTAATGTACTCGGAAGTGCGGCGGTCACCGTACATCCATTGCCGGTTCATCTTCATTAATATATAGTATATATCAAAAATTAATAGGGAGATGACCATTTATATATATAGTACATCAATGACACATGAAAGGATAGTTGCCGACCTCGACCGAGAAGGAAAGAGCAACGAGAAAACTTATTTTGAGCTCTCGGGCATTTCACTGAACACCTCTTGTGCATATGAAAATACACAAACTAGCACTCTTCACACCCTCTTGCTAGGCTCCAAAATGAGATAGTGAAAAAATGGAAGAGTGGGGTGTGGGCTGCGGTGTCTTATATAGCCCCCCCCCTTTAACACCGGTTCAAGCCACGAACCGGTGTTAAAGGGGGGGCTGCGTGGGCCACTGGTGCAAGGTCCTTTAACACCGGTTCGTAGAAGAACCGGGTGTTAAAGCCCTTTTTCAGGATCAACAAAAGGCCTCGTTTCCACTAGTGAGCCGGAGCACGATGCTCTTCCAATACGCGGTCAGGCGAGCCCGCAGGTCGAACGCCTGCCCGACAAGGTCGGCGTGCTTCCTCATGTGCGCCACTTCCACCCACCCGAAGCCTCTCAGCGTGAGGGCAGTGGGCTTCGAGTAGTTCTTCACGGACTCCATGAACCTGCCATGGCCTTCTATGATCTCGGACCACGTCTTGGTGTAGTCGGGGTTCCACGTGTAGTCGGCCACCAGCTCCATCTCGATCAGCTCCCTGACGTGCCGCGTCTGGCGTGCACGCTATATCGCGTGCATGGCTCCACCCTCTCTCTCCTCTGATGCATGCAACCTTTATGTAGATTAGCCTATTTTCTTTCGTATTGTTGTATAATTTAAAAAGCTTATAGATTTTTAATTACAAGTTCACTTTAAAAACTGATTGCACATCTGGGTTTTTAACGGAGAGAGCTTCAAAATAAGACTAATATTAACTATATTTTGACAATATTTAAAAATTAATTTTTGAAATTGATAAAACAAAAAAAATTATATGAAACTTGGTGGTTTTTATTGCTAAAACAGTCTCTTCCTTTATGTTTCAAATTTTTTCCATCATAATTAGAAAATAGTTGACAAAATTCTTCGAGCTGAAAAAATAAAATATATTAAAGAAAAACAAGAAACCAATAATACAATATGTTTCACTGTGAATCATGACATTTCATTATGTTTCGAAATTTAAATTTTATTAATTTTGGGCTTGTCTAATAGATTTAATAAAAATAAATACGTTGGTTCAAAAAGTTTTTTAATCAGATAATTATTTCAAATTATATGACTCTTTTAAATCTAGTATTGAGAGTTAAAATGAATGGGAGAGAGGGTATCATAGATTTGTCAGATGTTGTACTATGTGTATGCAAAAGATCCGCACGATGTCGTGGAAGTGGCGGTCGTCGGGGTACTCGTCGAAGTCGCCCCTCACGAGTATCTTCTCCAGGGACACGCCCGCCCGCTTGACGATGTGGACGAAGGCCCGCGTCGCGTCAGCGACGCTGTTGAGATCCAGCGGCATCTGCTCGAGCTCCGCGCTGCTGTGGCTGAGGCGGTCGTTGATCTGCTTGACGATGTCGGGGAGGCACTTGGCGATGATGGCGGGCTGGATCTGCATCAGCCGTTGCGCCAGCACGGGGATGCCCACCATGGACTTGTCGATCTTGGACAGGAGCTGGTGCTCCCTGAACAGCCGCTCCTCCTCGGCCCGCGCCTGGCCGTACGTCTCGTCGCCGACGCGGTTGCAGACGCAGACGTAGCCGAGGCCGATGTTGACGTCGTCCATGGTGACCTTGTCCAGCAGGCCCTCGGGGGCCTTGTCGGACTTGGTGACGACGGCGAGCGTGCGCTCGCCGTTGCGGTCCACCTGCTGCGACATCCGGATGGACTCAGCACGTGGGGAAGTCGACGGTGGCGGAGAGCACGTTGAGGATGATGCTCTCCTTGGGCGTGATGTACTCCTTGATGATCCTGGAGACCTGGTCGGAGATGTCCTCGGGCTGCCCCTTGACGGGCACGCGCGTGATGCCGGGGAGGTCGACGAGGGTGAGGTCCGGCACCCCGCGCTTCCGCACGATGAGGGTGATCGGGGCGTCGGAGACGCCCTTGCCGGACCCAACGATTTCAGTGGTCGCCCTGTCGATGGCATCAGCGACTTTGTCCTCCGAGGTGACGACGACGCGGCCGTGGCCGTACTCGAGCTGCAGCACGGGCTCCGAGCCCGCGGCGGCAGAAGGGTCGTCCTTGAGCCGCATGACTAGCAGCACGCGGGTGCAGATGCCCTGGCCGCGAGGGAGGCTGATGCCGGCGAGCGACTCTAGCACGCTCGACTTGCCACTGGACTGGTCGCCGACGACGACGATGGTGGGAAGCTGGATGCCCTCCTGCGTGACCTTGAGGTGGTGCAGGCAGTCCACCATGTCCAGGAGGGGGCGTATCTTCTCGTTGTAGGAATCGGCGATGGCGCTCGCGGCGACGCCGGTTGCGGCCTCCGCTGAGTCGTCATCGTGCGCCGCTTTGAGTCGCTTGGCCTTGGGCTTGGCCATGGTGGAGCTGGAGCTGGAGCTGCAAAACAAAATCAACCTAGGGTTTGAGGGGAACGAACAAAGCTCGACACATCAAGGGGTGCGGCTTGGCCTCGATTATCTTTATCTTTATCTTTACTATTATTATTTTTAAAGATGCGAGTGCCTGATGTCACACTTTAACAAATTACACTAGAACTGCCACCGCCAACAAACTTTCTAAAACTCTCCCAACCGAAATACACACTTATCCATGCAATCCCAACAAACTCTCTCTCTTACGAACATGTACATTGCCCAACAACCCAGGCCCGTATCCAGAGCATGTTTTTTTTTGCATGTCATATCCGGAGCATACGATGGTGATATGAAAAAAAATCATTGTGATTGCATGTTAATGGCTCTACCAATGTTCCACTTTGGTGCCGTCTCTTAGCACTTCACCTTCGATTTATGTCTACATGGCGCATAAATATTACCGAGGAGGGAAGATAAATCATCTCATATCTATAAATGATCTTCACATAATCAAATACATATAGCTTTAAATATTTCATAAAAAATTCAAACATGTGGTATCCGTAAAGAAATTACACTCAAATTTCTACTCCACACCTCATATTTACTATGAAATTAAAAATGGTGGTGTCACACTTCATGCTAATTCATACCAAATGCCATCTAACATCTATGCATCTCTCGCCGAGTCGTGTTTCTGCCTCAACCGCCGCCTCTCTCTCTTCCTAAACCTAGCCACCTCCGCCCTCCGTCTCCTCCATAGTAGGTTCCCCCTTCTCTGGCCGGCCTCGCCGGCACTGGGAGGAGTGGGGAACCTTATCTATGAGTTGAGTCTTTGATAAAAATAGTGTTTTTAATAAATTAGATTAGGGTTTTGCTGCTTCTCCGTCGCTCCTACCGGATTCGCCGCAATCCCGCTATTGAATCCATATTTGAACAAGTGTACTTCTTGGTCTCTCTCAGTAACATGTGTATGCTCGAGCCAGGGAGCATCCATGTGTGGCCTCTCCGACGAGTAAATTCAAGCGACTGTCGACAAGAATGACGCTTAGCTATCATAGCATCTGTCATGCCTAGGTCACCGCTCTCTCATACGATAATTCCGGTCGACCACCATCGGTGTGCCATCAACATCCACAACGGCCCCCATGTTCTTTCTCCTACACCATTCTACAATGTTCACCACCACAGCACAAGCGTGGTCACTTTCCTGCACTAAAAATGGCGTCGTGCAGCGCCCTCCGCTGTACTAGATGAGGAACATCATCACTACCAGTTCCACGAGGTGCTGCACGACCACGAGTCGGGGACGTGAGACCTGTGCTGCCGCATAGAACTAGACATGACATTGCTAGAGGTCGTTCAGTTCATGTGCTGCAACACCAGTCCAATCGCCTCCATATGGAAAATAGTCGCCTGCTCGCCGCCTCCTCTGGAGGGTGATTTGTCGGGGGCTCATCGTCTCCTTTTCCGAGCTATGAGTCGTCTTCCGTAGAAGCACGCAGTCGGAGGCATGACGTACATATGCCAAAGACTGGGGACAGGGATCTCCTGCCGTTCGTCAGAGTCCTGATCATCTCTCACACCTACAAGTCTACAACCCACACAAATGGCTGGCCATGATCTGCACAAGCTACCAACATCATCGACTTGTGAATGACCATGCAACATAGGAACCAAGAGCTAATCGAGCGGGTGTGTGACTGCCGCTCAAGCCTGCACTAGGGAACACCGAGTGTGCTTATGGACGACTAGGTAGGCCTCGAGCCGGCCATGGACGGCTCACGGTGGGATCAGTGTAGTCTCCTGTGCGGCGAGGAGGCTAGAGTGACAGTGGCACGCGTGGTGCTTCCGGTGAAGGTTACATCCAACTAAGCATGCATGTGATACCCCACTACCCCAGCCTAGCGGAAGCTCTCCCTCCTCGAGTGATGGCTAGCACGACACTCATCTGCTCTGTTGTTCCGCCTCCCACCTCCTGTACCGGAGCCATTAGTCGTATTAAAGGATCACCCTCTTTATTTTTTACTATCGGAAAAGATGAGAGGTCAGCATATTGATGCGATGTTCTTGTTTATTTTTTTACCATCGCAAAATTCGTAATTTTTTGTCTACATATTAATTTTTATATTACCTTGCATACACAAACGTGTATCCGAATTTCCATACAAAATAGTATGAGATGCTGCTTCGCTAAAAGCCAAATAAATTTCACATTAGTGGCCTTGAGTAACTAAAATAGTTTCACATCAACACCATTGTCAAATTCTCGGCATTTTTTGTTTCCACAATAAGATAAGACTAATTTCTCCATTGTACCTTGCATCTTTCCTTATCAACACAATTTCTTACTATAATTAGTCCATTCACATTTTAGAGATGATAATAAGATATAACCCATAGTACATCTATTTTTATTGCCTTCTCTAGATTATGTGGAGGACTAAGAAATGACCCGCCTTCTCTACCACTATACACACCCTTAGTAGGGAAAAGCATGGTGGAGTGGAGGCGTTACCATAAGTCAAACAATCCACCTTCCTCGTTGTCAACTAATTAAGATGGACATCTTTTTTGTATGGCATATCATGTGAGGGGTCTAATTTTTGATGCTCCATGCTTGTTTAGTATCTACTTTGCTTTGCTTTGTCTACACTTTGAGGTGTTTTTACATGTTTTCTGATACTAACCTATTAACAAGTTGCCACAGTGTCAGTTGCCTGTTTTCTGCTGTTTTTGGTTTCAAAAAAGTTAGTAAAGAAATATTTTCGGAATTGAACAGGACAAACGTCAAAGTCAATAACTTTCCGTGGAGAACAAGAAGTCCAGAGGGGAGCCGGAGAGGCGGGCTAGGGCGCCCAGACCCCCCTAGGCGCGGGTGGGCAGGGTGTGGGGCCCCTGGCCACCGCCTCGGCCTTCCCCTTCGCTTATAAGAAGCCCCCGATGCAGAAACTCTAAGTACCTGATCAATATTCCACAAAACCTTCTGTAGCCGCCGCCACCGTCGTCCCTAGATCGGGGGGATCTGAAGTTCTTCCCGGCATCCTATCGAAGGGGAGATCATCCCGGAGGCCTTCTCTTCGGTATGATGCGTGGGTAGTTCCACCTTGGACTATGGGTCCATGTAGTAGCTAGATGGTTATATCACCTCCTTGTGCTTTCATGTATAGATCTTGTGAGCTCCGTTCATGATTAAGATCTAATTTATTTGTAACCATGCATGTTGTGTTTGCGGGGATCTGATGGATATTAAGATTATTATATTGGTTTGATTAATGGTTTTGTTTTTATGATTCTATCATGTCTGTGTTGTTTGTGATCTTGCATGCTCTCCGTTGTTAGTAGCTATCTTGGCCAATTAGTTGCTAGTGACTCCAAGAGGGGGTATTTATGCTCGATAGTGGGTTCATGCCTCTAGTTTCTAAGGAAAGTGACATAAATCTCTTCGGTTGTAGATGTGTTGTTGCTATTAGGGAGAAAACAACGGTCTCTTGTTCATGGAACATGTGGACTGTTTACCTTACACACTTTGCTTAAAGCAGTTGTCTGTTGCTTATAACTTAATACTGAAGGGGGTTCGGATGATAACCTAAAGGTGGACTTTTAGTCATAGATGCAGTTGGATGGCGGTCTATGTATATTATTGTATTGCCCAATCGAACCTCATTGTTATGCCTTGCTCAGTTTCCGTCAATTGCCCTGCTGTAATTTGTTTACCCTTTATGCCATGTTGTTTATCTAAGGAGAGCACCTCTAGTGAACTATGGACCCCGGTCCAATCTTTACCATTGATACACCTTCCACTATTACTTGTTTACTTGCTGCAAACCATTACCTTCCACACCATACGTTTAATCCTTTGTTACAGCAAACCGGTGAGCTTGACAACCTCACTGATTTGTTGGGGCAAAGTCTTGAGTTTGTGTTGTGCAGGTCTCCGCGTTGCTTGCAACACCTGTGTGACGTTTCTTTCCTTCTATTGGTTCGATAACCTCGGTTTCTTACTGAGGGAAAACTTGTTGTTGTGCTGCTTCACATCTTACTCTTGGGGTTCCCAACAAAGCGCTCCTACATCAACTCAGTGCTGCATCATTGCGCATCCTTTTGGGTGAACTTGGACTCCTCCAAACAGAACCGCTGATGTTATATTACGACAACAAGGCTGCAATTGATATAGCTCATAATCCAATTCAACATGATCGGACAAAACATGCTAAGATTGATCATCATTTTACAAAGGATAATCTTGATCAAGGAGTGATATGCATGCCCTATGTGAGATCATCAAGTCAATTGGAGGATTTACTTACAAAAAGGTTACCTTAGCATTTATTTTCTCTTTTTTTGTGGCAAGACGGGGGCCTATGATGCTTTATCCCCATCTCAAGAGGAGTGTTGATATGTAAATAAAAATTCTTGTAGGAATTAAAACTTGTAATATGTCCTACGTGCTCTGTAGATAAACTGGACACACACCAAAACCATCTAGTTCTCATGGGAGAAATCCCCCATTTGCTTAAAACCATGTACAAGTGAAACCCCAAGATCCGAGTAGATATTTCAAAAAAGAAAGAAGTCTATATAACCCCACAACTATTGGATTTCGGACAAAACACCCCCTTAACTTTAAACTAGCTCACCTAGCCCCCCACAACTATCCAATACCATACAATTGACCCCCTGGACCATCTTAAGCTGTTCTGGCAGCGGTTTTGTACTTGTGTACACGCGTAGGGGGTGGTTGATAGCGTTGACTCCAGGAACGGCTCCTGGACGTGCTCCTCCAGCAGTCGGCGGTGGCTTGCCTCCCACGCCGGCTAACTTCTCCCTAGCAAAATCCAAGAGCTACACAACAATTCCACATCCCATGTTTGCAGCAAACGAGGAGAGCCTCGGGCATGCCTGCATCACTCCGAAGCGCGCCAGATCCAGGCGGCCCGTCGAGTCCTAGGAAGCTGCAGCGTGGTTTTCCTGGGCGGCCTCGGTGCATAGCATGGTGGCCACCAAGATCCCATCCTTGGCACCATGTGGTCGCAAGGAGGCTGCCACAGCAGTTCGAGTGCTTGATGCGCTCCTTTAGGAAGTGATGTAAGAATGAGCGGGACTGGACTCACTAGAGTACAAAGCAACAACGAGCTTTAAGGCAATCGATTCCCAAATCCCAGTTGCCGAAGAACAAGTGTTCTGTTCGGCCGCAGAAGAAAATTGGGAATTGAAATTAAAATAGCATTAGGAGTACTACCTCAACTAAATTGAGTTGCCTTATTGATTCAATCGTCTTAGCAAATCCACAGCGAACCAAGCATGTGCAGTGAGCAGCTAAGAGTACTAGCAACTAACAGTACTAGCAGGATCGGCGACGTCCAGTGAGCTTGCTCTTGAGTGGATTTGAGATTGTACCTTGGTCCTTGAGTCGACACTATGAAACCACCCACCATCGTGTACAAAACCGCTGCCAAAACAACTTAAGATGGGTCCAGGGGTTAATTGTCTGGTATTGGATAGTTATGGTTGTGGGGGTTAAGTGAGCTAGTTTAAAGATAAGGGCGTGCTTCGTCCGAAACCTAATAGTTGTGTGGTTATATGGACCTCTTTCTTTCAAAAATTCAAATCAATTTTCTTGGAAGCCAACAATTTTACACCGAGCAAAATGTTTGAGAGGTTTTATGCAGCTGTTCCGAATGGATAGACGGAGTTAAGCAAGTGTCTTCATCCTCTCCCTCCGTTTTAATCTAGCGGTCCAGAATCCACGGTAAGATGGTAGCGCAACGAGAGCGGGATTTTTATTCTCTCGTCCTCACGAGCAATCCTGAATCGAGGCGACACGCACACCGTCCTTTAAAATAAAAGGGCGACTCGGACACCGTGCCCTACATCCGCCGCCCTGCTATACTGTACCCTGACTACCGTCACCACCGACGCCTCAGCCCACGCCCCCACGGTCCCCCACCCCTCGGCTCCGAACGGCGAACACCCTCCCGCCTCTCACGCGTCGACGCCATCGCTGTTGCTGTTCTTCCTCGTCGGGACATCCAGATCCCGCTGTCTCCACCCCGCCCGCAAGCCTCTGGTGAGTTTTTTTTTCTGATCCAGCGATTAGTTGAATCCCACTGACCTTCACAACTTCTGGGTGTGCCGCTGCACACCCGGCACACCATCTAGATCCGGCCCTGCAGTCCATGTTCGTGTATATGATCGTATCCGTATGGGCACGCCGGTTGAATTGTCTGCAATGTTTTACAAAGTTGTCAGATACATTCTCTGACGGTAATTGTGAAATGGTTGGCTGAGTCAGAATGGCTTCCACTTCAACCAATTATTATCCCGTTTTTCCCTGGCCATGAGTTGCGTGATGAAATGTCACACATCTAGATTTTCTAGCAGCTGTTGGTTTGTTGGAAGCAAAACACTAGTTCCTGTTTTATGATTTGTGAACACTGCTGCTCTGTTTGCTATTTCTTGTTAATACCTGCTGAAATCTGCAAGACATTCCGATCCATATCCAGGTGACTGTCGTAGGGTGTGGAGCAATACATGGGGTCATACTCGGCGGTCGAAGTGATTGCTGCTGCTGTTTCTGGTGCCCATTACCCAGCACCTGATTTGGACAAGTTGGACATGAAAGGTTCCATGTTGGGGGAGGAACAACCGACGACGTCAGGCATGGAGAATGGGCACCAGTGTCCATTTGTTATTGGTTAGTACTCAGATGCAATGGGTGCTGTTCTGTCTATTTGTTGAGCCAATTCGCTGAAAAGTAGTTGCTTCCATATTATCGCCTCTTTTACCCCCAAATACACCACACACTGATTTGGTTTGGATTGCAGGTGTTGCTGGAGGTGCATCGTCAGGTAAAAGTGCTGTTTGCAAAATGATCATTGATCAGCTATGCGATCACCGTGTAGTTGTCGTCACTCAGGTTTGTGTAGTTGTCGCCCTTCTCTTTTTGTATTTGGACTGTCCATTGTTTCTTAAAATAAAGTAATTAATGGTTCATTTGTCAATATTTCCCTGAGTTGAAACTCTTGGTATCATGTGCAGTAGATGGCAGAACAACTGTGGCTGCAATTTGCCAATTTGGCGTCAAACCAGTGCTATATTAAATGTATAACCCATGCCGCCAAGCAAATAATAAAATGACCAAGATCTAACATTTTGCTGCTATTTATTGCACTAGCCGTCTAGCACATACACATGATATATCAATTATTTTATTATTTTTTGCATGAAGGCATTGGAGCACAAATGTAGCTCATATGCCATTGGAATCAAAATCAATTAAACCTTGATATCATCGTCCTCATCCTCTTCAAGGATCTTGATTATAAATTGATAATTGAGATGGCTGCCTTATTAAGAGAGCTCATCTTCTCAGTCAATGGCAGTCTGGCAGACATGACTGTGGATCAATAGAATTATCTTTGTTTTGTTTATTAGATGTAAAGTTTCCAGTCCCCAGCTATTCTATTGCTGTAACAGAGCTTATTTGGAAGTTACACAACTTGGTTACTTTTGTTGATTTCATGTACTCCCTCCGTCCAAGTATAGATGTCTTAGGTTTTTCAAATTTTGGATGAATCTATATACTAAATAGTGTCTAGATTCATTCAAATTTTAACAAATTTGAGACATCTATTTTAGGACGGAGGGAGTATTATTTTGTTAGCATGACATTGGTAATATAGCTAGCTCTTAGCATAAAGTTAATAGTATGGTAGGTGCTGTTTTAAAATATGAAATATATTGGTTATTAACATGCCGGTTCAGCGTTACTATCAATATATCATCCTATACATGCAACATCTGAATATTTCCCTCAATGGTATATATCATATTGTCATCATAGGCTGTTTATAATCATGCAAGCAATAACAACGTTTATCTTTAATACTGCAGGAGTCATTTTATTATGGACTGTCTGATGAAGAGTTGGTTCATGTTAATGATTATAACTTTGACCATCCAGGTACAACTCATGTTTCATGAGAATATAATGTCCTTCTGCACCAGTGGCAAGAGGTGTTCACTGATGCTGTTACTTTCCTAACTTCAGATGCATTTGATATGGATTTACTACTCTCTTGTATGGAAAACTTGAAACATGGAAAATCTGTGGATATTCCTAACTACAACTTCAAAACACATAAGAGTGTCCCACGTGCACGGAAGGTAATACTTTACATACTGTGCTATTCACAACTTGGTAAACTGATGCTTTATGAAATTTTGGATCACGGCCTTAGATTTTTAACAGCATCTGTAGATTATACAGATTTTGGTCCTAGATGACAGAATTTGTAGGAAACACCTTATTGCTTCACTTTGATCTTATCTTGAAACGTTTTCTCCAAGAAAGTTGCTTACAAATTTCTCTGTCATTTTTTTATGTATGTACCACTTTATTTATCAGAGCAACTCTAATTAAATGAGATCCTGCCAGGTTAATCCTTCAGATGTCATAATTCTGGAGGGAATTCTAATTTTCCATGATTCACGTGTCCGGGATCTAATGAACATGAAGATCTTCGTTGATACAGGTACCAATATTTGCATCCTAAACTGTTGATATCTCCTCGCCTCACTCTTGTCTATGCCTTGTAACCTCCAGTTGTTGCTTGTGGCCAGGTAATTTGTTTTCATATCATGCATTACATGTGGCAGTGTCAATATATCATAATATTTTACGTGCACACATTTGTTTCTCTCTATTGCATTTAAATTAGAAGTATACTATACATTGATATTAATAACCCTCCTTTCCTGATGGAAGACATGCACTCTGTGAACCATTTTCATTAATATGTTTGTATCAGTTTACAATATTTTTTGAGTAATTTCTTGTCTATTTTCACATAAAGCACTTAAAATTTTGCAATAATCTTGATGGTGTATTGGATAACAGTTATTTTTAGTGTTATAAATATCTGCACAAACTGCAGCAATGTACATTATCAATGCTAACACTCCGCTGATGCGTAAATGATAAATATGAGAGATGTCCTATTAATTTGCGGTGTTATATTTGGTTCAGTCCCCTACTTTGAACTATGTGCTCTGTCAGTATATTTTTTCAATATACAACAGTTTTTTCATCTTATCCTTTCCACTGTGTGTGTGTATCATGTGTTTTTATTACATTTTTTTCAGATGATGATGTGCGATTAGCAAGGAGGATCCTTCGTGATCTTGAGAAGGGTAGAGATATTATACCTGTGTTAGATCAGGTTGCATAGCCTTAGATATTACCATTTTCCTTGTCTATACTAGATTACTTGTATTGGGTTTATTAACATTTAGCACACACGATGTGGTTCTTACAACAATTTTCTTGAATTAAGGTGTCAGAAAATTCTGTACGCTCTCTACGATTGTTTGTTACGTTTATGTTACTTTTGGCACTAAATCCTACACTTTATGGCAGTATTCAAAGTTTGTTAAGCCAGCATTTGAAGACTTCATCCTCCCTACAAAGAAGTATGCTGATATTATCATCCCACGAGGCGCAGATAACAGTGTGGCAATTGACCTAATCGTTCAGCATATTCGCACTAAACTTGGTCAAAATGATCTCTGTAAAATACACCCAAATTTATATGTCATTCAGACTACTTATCAGGTAAATAATCATGCTATTTGATATGTCCATAGTAAATTGCATGTATATTGTAGCCCTACATTTTTGTATGGTGTATAACTATTGGATTCGTAATGGTTCCTTCAGATCAGAGGCATGCACACAATAATACGGGATGCTGCTACAACTACACACGATTTCATATTTTATGCCGATCGTTTGATTCGATTGGTCAGTATGTACATGCACGTCACTATTTTATTTATATAGGTTCGTGGTGTCTTGAATTTCACTGTGAAAAATAGGTTGTCGAGCATGGTCTTGGTCATCTTCCTTTCAAAGAAAAGCAGGTCATAACTCCCACTGGTAAGTAGCATTTCATTGTGGTCTTCTCCATGTATTCTTGTAGTATAAGTAGCCTCTTCATTTTTTCAAATGCACTGGATATATTATTTGCTGCAATGTAGGTGCTGAATTTCTAGCAATACTTCACTGTATAAAATTCCCTGCCCTATAGTTTTACATCTAATTTAAGTATATATTTTTCCAATCATAAAATTTCATGTATTCACTTCTGCTGTGCTCATTTTTGCTTAAGCGTTGCTTGTTCAGAGTTCGGAGCTACTCATCCTTTGCTTCTCTAACTTATTTTTTAACAAGGAAAAAACACCTAGTACCAACAAAAAACAGCTTCAGCTCTACAGAAATGTGGATGCAATATGAGCACTGCTGAAGCAGCTGCATCTCCTGGCCATACTGGAGGTGCTCCACCTGGGCCATCTCCTGAACTGATATTGCACCTTGTTGTTTCAAATCTGGCTTCTAAAACCTCATTAGAAATTCAGAATCACATAAGGTTCTTCATTTTGAAAGCAGATGGCACTCCTGATTGCCCAACAAAGTGCAGGTAGACTAACAATCTGTAACTGAGTATCCATGACATATGTGTCAAACTGTCAATGAATAATAAACTGCCAATGTTCTAGGTTTGACTTTAACAGCAATCCCTTTGCTGATAATACTATTTCACTGCCATATGTTGGTCAAAGATAGGTGGTCTTATCCTTTTCCTTCCAGCCTCTGTGGAGAAGGTGAACCTTTGCTAATCAGCCACAGGGAAATCTTAGTTTAAACAGGGATTCAAGCTGGCCAGATTCTCTTAATCCCCCTGATGCAAGAGACCTGTCTTAGCTCGTGTAGAAAGATTTTGACTTCGAAGTAGCCACATTAATCATCTTCAGCTCATGCAATTCTTAATGTCCTACTCCTAGGTATAGAACCAACTAGGTCATTCTTGAGGTCTTGCTTAATCTGAAAAAATTCAAGATTTTTTACAGAGGATTTATCATGCTTCTTTAGTATTGCTTGCTTACTTGAAATCCCATGGTTTGCATTTATGTGAGAAAGGTATTGTTGACATGAGCAATAATTTACCCACCTCCATAATTCTCTTCTCTTGTAATATTACGAGTAACTTGCACATGTATCCTATCATACATGTAGTTTGTATATTTGCCCTTATGCACTTTCTTATGCATGCAGGATCTGTTTATACTGGTGTGGATTTCTCTAAAAGTCTATGTGGTATATCAGTGATTAGGAGGTACCCCCCACCCCCCACCGCACCCATACACACAAAACGCATACGCACTCAAATACCATTTATTTTGTTAGGTTCAAAATGACTGAATGACTTTGGTACTCACAGGATTAAAAAAATCCTGAATTCGTATGCCTGAGACAGCCTGTGCAAAGCGATACAATGCTAGTTTACGAATGCTGCATACTAGAACTTTTTTTGAGCTTGCTCCACACTAGAACTTGTTGGGAACTCGGTTTTCAGTCTCCTTCCTTTAGCTTTGCTGTATGAGTTTCAGCCTCCATTCCTAGTTGAATTATCGAGTATAATGCTTTGTGAAACAACTCGTGGACTAGAATTCACTTAATTATTAAGGCATCATTGAAAAAAAAACACAATACACCCTTGACTGCATTGTGTTACTGATTGCTACAAACTGTGTTCCAGTGGCGAAAGTATGGAGAATGCATTGCGGGCGTGCTGCAAAGGTATAAAGATTGGGAAGATTCTTATTCACAGGGAAGGAGATGACGGGAAACAGGTTTGGTTTAATGTACCTTTGCATTTTATGTTAGGGTGACTTCAGGTGCTAAATTCTAAATATGTTCGCAGCTCATTTATCATAACTTACCGAAAGATATCGCAAAAAGGCATGTTCTGTTGCTGGACCCCATATTGGGAACAGGTTTGTTGATGTTTCATACATATATGTGCACTTCGAACGTACAACTTTTCACGTCAATGAATTATGAAATTATCTCTCAGCACCCTTGTGTCTGAAGTGTTAACATTCATCTCGTTCTTTTAAGCATCTTAAGGAAACTAGTTTTTGTTAGTAAATTATACCTTTTCATGTTAGTTCGTTATCTTCTCTGGCAGTGTTCTCAGTGTATGCCTTGGCTTGTGAGTGTGCATCATATACTTATTTGTTCAGAAGACACATTATGGAACATCTTCAAAGCCCCAGATTTGATAGTGTCCATTAACACAAGATCATATATTAAAAAGTACTTAACCACATAAACTTTTGTGGAAAATTTGAGTCTCCCTTAATTTTACCTAAGAATTAATATCATTCATTCCGGTGTGATTTAACTGTGGGACCAACCTGTAATCATAACTCCCCTACTCTCAACCACCCACCGCTGCTGGCAACTATGGCTGTTAGAAAACTTGGGCTTGACAAACTGTTTAAGGCTTACGCTCTAGCCGTTATGAGGCTACCTCGACTTGGTAGTGAAAGCCTGTTGTTTGAAGTCAAATTGATGACCTGATTGGCAAAACAATAGCGCTCCATTATTTGTGAACTTTGATCGCTCACCCTGTTCCTGTATAAATATCTATATTGCTGTGATGGGCGGAAGTATGTTAAAAAAATATTGTTGGGTTCTCCTATATTATGTCACTGAAAGCGGATATTTGTGAAATAAGCACACATGCTCAAGTATTGGATATTTATCAACCATATTCTCCCTTTTGATCATGATCAGGAAATTCAGCTGTTCAAGCTATCTCTCTTCTCTTGGAGAAGGGTGTACAAGAATCAAATATTATATTTCTCAATCTTATATCAGTAAGTCTTCTAAAGTCCAGAGTATCTTTTTTTTTCTGAGTGTATTGGACAGTTTTCGAACTACTGAATGGATTGCACAAGCAGTTAGGTGATTATCACAGTTGCTTGATAATGAGTATCTCTGCAATGCATTCACCAACCTTTTAATATTTGGTTCTACATAATATTGGGAAGAATAACCAATCATAGTGGTCGTTTCACTTCGGTTGGCTGGCTTTTGTCTCTTTCCGCTTATTGTTTTGCCAATTATTGATTGCCGGTAATGGTTTTAAGATGCTAAAGCCAGGGTGAAGCATGCAAAAAGTGACAGCTTAATTAGTTGCATAGAAATGCATATATCTTGAAACATGATATTAATAATGCATTTAGGGATGCTGATTTAGGTATTACATGTGCATTTAATTTGTAGTTGTTGAAGAATAGATAGCTCACTGTTGAAACTGTTTGCTGTTATTCCAGGCTCCCCAAGGGGTGCATGTAGTCAGCAAGAGATTCCCGAGGGTCAAGATTGTGACATCGGAGATCGAGCTTGGCCTGAATGATGAATGTCGTGTCATCCCTGGCATGGGTGAGTTCGGGGATAGATACTTCGGAACGGATGATTACCAGTCATCGACGCCATTCTTTGGTGATGCCAAAGATCGTGTGAGGTGAGATGATATTTCCTTTCCTACGGACTCTGGATAGTGTTACTCACGGATCCGAGCTTCATCGCTTGACTGGTCTGTTGTGCTAGGAGCTAACGGGTGCCGTCCTAAAACTGTGCAGGTTGTTATGAGAATCTCCCAGACAAGGCAAATCCTGCCAACGGCATTAGCCAATAATTTTGAGATTTTTTTTTATCATTTTCCAAACTCTCAGGGCCCATACTATTGCGTTCAATACCAGAAACTGTATATCATGAGACATTACAAAGGAATATATGCCCGCGCTTCAAATAAACGGAGCAATTCCATCTTTTTGGTCAAGACACTCGTTTAGTACACTTTCAGTCACATCACACTGTTTCTTAATTTGAATATCAGTTGAGTGCAAACATTGTCTTTATTATGAACCTAAACGGCTAGATTCCGCACCAGACAAACAATTGGTAACATGTAAAGTAGTACTAGCACCATCTGTTTAATAAGTCTCTTTCGGCTCCATTCGGTTTGAACAAATCAAGGCTCAAAAAAAGGCAGCCATATTTTACCCCGCGGGTACCTCTCGGGGATCTCCTGGTGGATGTGTTTGTCAAGAAAGGCAGGCTGACAGATGGAGAATAAGACTAAATAATCACACTGGTGCACAATCCTGCATAGATTTTTGCTGTTTGTTGTTGACACTACTGACAATATAGCAGTAAAAGATTTGCTGAAGGGAGAGTATGTACAGACAGAGGACAGTACAGACGAGCCAGAGATGTGACTGTTCAGGTTTTCCCTCAAACTAAACTAAACTAAAGTACAGTACACATGGCAACAGAATACTTCAATAGTAGTTCCACTGGCCATTGCTAGATAGATGTGGTGTCTTATCAAAATATAAGATGTTTTAGGTTTGTGAAGAAAATGTATCTAGACTTGTTTTAGTGTGTAGATTCATTCAAAACATGAGTGAACCTATATACTAAAACTAGTCTAGATATATTTGCTTCACAAAGCTAAAACGTCTTATATTTTGAAATGGAGGGAGTAGTATATTTTTCCATGGACAGTACATGCATGTTGCACCAATTCTAGGCATGCAAAGTCAGTTGTTCATTGTCCATTTTTGTGCATGCATTAGGCAGTGATCACTGGCAGGATTGCCATGCTGACGTTCACCAGAGGAGTACTTTCTTTCTCTTTCGAATGGATGGAGGAGAGTGGCCTGGCAATGGCAAGATCTCATTCATCGATGACTCCATTTGTGCCCTTATTCGGCTTGAAGAAGCCATAGCACCCAATCTTCTTTCTGCACCAGCACAAAAGGAGGAGAGTTTGTTAGATCCCTGAATAAAATGTTTGGCATGATCTGAGTTAGATGCATGTTCTGGTCCCTAGTGGGGAGATGATGATTATATTAGCCGTTGCTGATTAGGACGTAAAGTAAAAGTGTTTTTAGGCGATGATTGTGATTCAGGTGAGAAGGAGCTGGGGCTTGAGCTTTTCGTAAAGGAGGAAGAGCCAAAGTAGGCAATACTAGGAAGAAAGATACAGGTGACCCTGTTTGATCACAAATTAGGTGTGGTTGGAGTCCATGTAAACATCCGGCTATTTTTGGCCAAACCTATTGCCATAAAGCCTACAGCAGGGATGTATCACTACTCAGAAACAATTAAGCCAAATCAGCAGTACTCTATATCAAATATCACATTTTTATTAAACAATAGAAATATCTCAACAGTCATTGGCAATTCATTTTTTTTAGAAAAATCCAGAAACAAAATGTTTGGGGGTTTGTACAAATGAGAAAGCGAAGAGAAGACTTGGAAAAGGGTATCATCATGTGAAGTCATGCCTCCGGGTACAAGGATCTGACTGCTAAGTTGGGTTCTGATGATGAAACAATATGCCCGACTTCAAGCCACGACTTCTCTTTGCCGTGTTGACCTATCTGCCTGCCATGACCTCACACTAACTTGAACTTCCACTCTTCTAGAAAAGGAGGCGCAATTAATTTGGCCTCTTCGTAGCAGCCTTAAACTGTACAACCAGTGCAATTTTCAAACTAGACGTATTTGCTGACACATGCTGGTGTTTCGATCCAGTCGTTTTGTCATACGTGGCTCTGATCTGAGAATATATTTCTTTGTTTTTTGTCCAAAAAATAGTTAAAGAAAAATGGTACTAGTATAACATCTGGACAAGAATAGTAACTTTTTACTCCTCTGGACAAAAACAGCTAACTGTCTATGTTTGTTGGAAAACATTATTTCAAGAGGTGAAAGCTATTAACCAGAATTGCGTAAAAAGAACGTTAACCAGCAAGGGAACTACAACAAGGAAAGCCTCAGTCCCGCAGAGAAATGAGATTCAGAGAAATTGAAAACAAAACATTCCATCAACTCAAGAATTCTCTCCAAAAATGGAGAATTCCTGAGTTTAGAACACAAGTAAATCCCTTCACATAATCCTCTCTTCCCCCCCTTTTTTTTGCACATTTTTAAGCTCTACGGAAGCAATTAATTAGATAAAGTCCCTAAAAAAATTAAGTAGGAGATGAAAAATTACCTGCTCCTACTCCTGTCCGGAGTTTTCGGATCGCTGTGCTTGGCCGGAGCATCCGGATTTCTGCCGCCGCCGTTGGCATGTCCATTTCCGTTCCTGCTGGCGCTGCTGTTGCTGTTGCTGCTGCCGGTGCTGCTGGTCCTGCTGCTGCTCCCGGCCTCGCTGAACTCGCTCTTCTTCCACCACTCCTCCTCCTCCGCCTTCTTCTTCTTCCCCTGCTTCGTCTTCTTCGGCTTGCCCTCCTTGGCGGCGGGCTTGGGCGACACCTTCTGCTTCCGGCCGACGGAGAGCGGCATGAAGAGCTTGATGAGCAGTCCGGTGTCCAGGCTCACGCTCCGCTCCATGCTCCGGCTCCGCGTCCTCCCCATCGTCCTCTGCTGCTTCCCCTGTTTCTTGCCCCCGCTCCGTTTATTGGCCTGCTCGTCGTCCATGGGCATGGCCAAGGTTGCGATATGCTTCTTCGGTTCGTCGTCTTGTCGTGCTTGCATGGCGGCGGCGGCGGCGTGCGGTTGAGCCGGAGGAGGAGGTGGAGGTGGTGATAGCGGTGAGGGGCCGCGGGACTCGACGATGTCGCGGAGGGAGAGCTCGTAGGCGGCCTCGGGGAGGCCGCGGACGAGGTCGAGCATCTCGCGGCGGTACCCGGCGATGGCCTGCGCACGGGACGGGGAGCTCCCCGCGGAGGCCGGGTAGAGGCGGTCGTAGTGGGGGTGCTGCGCCCAGAGCTGAGGCGACGGCGTGCCGGAGCCGGACTCGGGCGAGCCGGGCCTCGACGCCTGCAGCCACCGGAAGTCCTCCTCCCCCGCTCGCGGCGCCAGCCGGTTCTCCGCGGCCGCGGGGGGGGCGCCGAGGCGGCAGCGCGCGCCTGTCGTCTGCGACCGACCCCCGGGCCGGCGGCGTCGGCGGATCGCCCGGGAAGCTGAACTCCTGCCTCCACTGCACCGACCGCCTGGCCATCGAGATCGAGAGAGGAGTGTGGAAGCTGGAAAGGGATGGGCGGTTTGGTGGTGGTGTGGTGGGTGAATGGGGGGAGATTTGCGGCGAGTCTTGGTTGCGCGCGGGGGCTTTAAAGGGCTTGGTTGAATCGGTGGTAAATTACGGCGTAGCTGTGCTGCACTTGGCGCGAGGAGCACGCACAGGCACAGCTGGCTGGCCAGTGTGGACGGGACACGCGCGGATGCACGGCCTACCTAGCTTCTCAGTTGTCACTCGGGGCAATTTGGATAAAAATAATCCTTTAATCGAACAAATTTTAATACTGTAATAAATATTTTTTAAATAAATTTTAATAGACTAACCTTTTTGACTAGCGACCGGCGGCTAGGAGCTAGTCTACAGCCTTACCGTCTTTGACTTAGACGCTATGGTGCTTGCCAGCATGGCGATGGGGCTCGGACTGTATCTGCACCTGGAAGTATAGTTCCTAGTGTCCATGTATTAGTGTATTAGCATAACCCCTAAGTGTTAGGCTCTATGATTTCTTGCATTGTTAAGTCGCGCGCCGACCTCCCTAGACCGACCCGGCCACCCCTCGCTATCTCACTCAAGCAAAACAAACAAGAGCTCGAGGCCTCCTTCTCCTTTCTCTCCGCCTCTCAAATTCCTCTCCAAAATCCCCTAAATTTGAAGCATTTCTCCATGGAATTCGTCCCTCTCAGGTTCCTAGAGGTACTCTTACTCATTTCCCTTGCTTTTGACCAATTGAAATCATGTTATTGTGTGGGATGTGTGCAAATCTTGGAAACCCTAGAATTTCCAATTGACCCCAAATCTATGGATAATTGTTGGTGCTTTGGCCAATGGTGGCTTGTATGATGTCTAGGAAGCATTTAGGTAGGGTTAGGGTTAGGGTTCTTAGCATGTTAGGGTTAGGGTTTGGTATGGTAGGGTTATGGTTCTTGTTATGTTAGGCTTAGGGATTATGTTAGATTTATGTGTTAAAGTTTGGTTATATTTTGTGTTGTGTTAATCATAGAATGTAGGGGTCATCTCATCGGTCGGAAGGTGAAAAGTGTGTGTAACATCCCAAAAATATAAAACAATGATCATCAAACTCTAATCACTAAAATTAGGGTTAACAAAAACTTTGAGTAATTAAAATCATATGAATGCATGTGTGTATGTAATGATTTGATAAATGCATGAATGAACTTGTGTGATTAACCTAAATAGCAAGAAATGGTTTAAAGATGAAAATAACATCATATAAAACATTTCCAAGCAGAAACAAACAAAGAGAAAATCAAAAACAAATCAATTAAAGCAAATGGTCATTTTTGCCAATCTTGCTCACTAGGTCACTTTGAGTGTTTCTAGTCCAAGATTTCAAACAGAAACTTTTCCAATTCTTTTCACCCCTTGCTAGACCAAGTAAAAGTGAATCAACTCCCACATTTCAAACTTGCCGAAACATTTGGCAACCTCATTCAAATCACAAGTAAAAATTGAATCTTTATCATATGTGAAGATCACACATTTTCAAAACCCAACAAAATCAATGCCCCTTGACTAATCCAACTAACCAGAGACTCTCTAGTATGTGCCTAGCAAACCCACCAAGTTTGAAATCAAAATGCAAATTTGAATTTCTTTCGGCCATTTCATCAAACACCTTGTTTGCAGCAAACAAACAAACAACAAACAACAAACACTATAGTGAGCAGTGATTTTGGTCAACCTTGTTCCCTCTCTAGATCTCACTCCACTATCATTAGATGATCTAGCCCAATTAACAAGCTTGAGCACCAATGTGAGCTTGGCGTAGCCATTAATGGTGACCATGCCGAGCCTAACTTGCCACCCACATGTCGACAACGAGCTAGGAGAAGCACCAAGCCTAGCAAGCATGTCTGGAGCACTGACCACCGTCCACCGCCACCCCCTATCCAAGCCTCGAGCACTGCCAGCCCCTGGACCACACTGCCCGAGCATGCCAAGTCTCTCTGCGTGCGAGCCGAGAGCGCGCCAGTGCGTCACACTTGACCAGCGCGCACAGACCGCGCACCGCCCTCGCCGCTTGCATACATGATCGCCAGCACCATAGCACCCCGCCAGACAACCTCGTTCGCCGCCGCGCGGACCATGCATGCTGTGCGCCATTAAAATCACCGACAAATCAGCACCGCCCCACGCCTCGCCACCACGCCGTTGAGCTTCGCCAGGGAGCACAGCACCGCCCCCTATCGTCGCCCATGCCATTAGCCCTCTGTGTTGTCGACCACGACGAGCTCAGCCCGCGCCCGTGGGACCCCTTCAGACACTATAAAAGGAGGCCTTCCCCGCTCGTTTTCTTCACACCAGTTCACTCATCACCTCTCACTGATCACACCCACTCACTCCCGGAGCAAGGCGATCACCAGGTGGCCAGAATTTCATCGGAGTTTGCCGCTGCAGAGGAGGAGAGACACCGTCGATTGGAGCCGCCCCAGGAGAAGCTGTCGGTACCAGGAGGATTGTCGTCATCGACTTCGTCGTTCGCCCCCGTCGCCGACCATCACCTGAGCCCCGGTGAGCCTCCCACGACCCCCACCTGCCGCGCTAGGGTTCTGTCTCGCTAGCGCTGCCCGACGTGGACGATGAACCAGAGCCGTTCGATTAGAGTTAGATCGTGCGGCCTAGATCACCCCGTACCGCTTCGCCCCTCACTGTCTCATTGACGCGTGGGGACATCCACTTAACCAGCCCGCACGTGCGCTATGCGTAGTGGGCCGACCCAGTTAAACGTCCCGCACGATCCAACAATTCAAACTTAAGTTTATTCATTTAATTTCAAACACAGTTCTGTACCTAGATTCAAAAATCAACCCAACTCGATTCACTGAACCAAAATGCATGAAACCAATTTTGTTAGAAAAGTACTGGAATGCTTAATCCAAGCCCGTTGGATTCAAACCATTTAAATTTATAGATCACCCATGGTAAAAATAACAAGGCAGAAGCTTTTCTTCATTCAAACATTTTTCAAAATTTAATCATAAGAGCTTTTGAGTTTATTCCAACTCTTAAAAATCACATTTAACCATACCTTTCAGAATATATAAAAATATATAGGTTTACTTACAGAAATAATGATCAAGTAATAAAAGAATGCCACATAGGCATTTCTAGGCACTTTAATTAATTAAAATAAAAATGTTAAACCTTATTAAATTGTGACACCATTTTAAATCACATTCCCATGTACTGAAATATGTGGTGATGACATGTGTCAACATGATCCCATGTTTGAGTTGGAGAATATTAAATCTTAAGTAGTTTTTCATGAGTAGAAATTACTTTTCTTAAATAAAACAAATAAGACAAGTGTTTTAATCCTTGTAATGCTAGTATTGATGATAGATCATCTAGTGTGAACATTTGTGTGATGTTTAGAAATAGTTTAAGTATTGTTTGGTGATTGTGTACCTCGTATTTATTTATAGACGCTAGTACCGACCAAGGATACGAGGAGGAAGGAGAATACTACGAAGAAGAAGCCGAGGAGAACTTCAACCACTGCTCTGCACAAGGCAAGCCTATACTTGCAACCTTGCAAGCTAACACTTGCAAGATACCCTACTCATGCAATATACTACATGCGTGTTACTATACCAACTATATGCCTTAAGCATATGTGATTACACCACTTGATACCCAATCCTAGTTTTACTTGCAAGCTTAATACTTTATTTTCTTTATCAAAGCTTTCTCTTAGAGTTTACTTAGTGACTTGTAGATTCTAGAAATATAATTGAAGGTAGCATAAATAGCATAAAATTTGGCCTAAGTTGGATAATCTTGATGTCATCCTAAGGCATGAGATTGAACTTGCTAACTCCCACTTGTTTATTACCCATAATTAGTATTTACCCCACTTGTAGAGGCTAGTGCTAAGCATAAAGCTTGATCAACTTTAGATGGGAATACTTGGTGAAAATGGTTATGAAAACCTTAGAATGAGGAGTCATTCTACTGAAATGTTTTTAACATGTGTTTCCGAAAACTAGATGATTTTGATGATGAAAATGTTAAGGCATGAGCCTTAACCCTTTATAAAGCTGATGATTGTTTGGATGCGATACCATTCCAATTTTACCGTACAACCACAATACCCGAAAATTGGGTAGGGCTTGACTGGAAATTTATATACCTTAGTATGGGTTCCCTTGCGGCCAAGGTCTGAGCTGAGGCTACCTTGTGAAGATTGTCCACCTGTGCAGTACCCAAGATGACAGTTGGTCATGATTGGGAGGCCAAACTCACAGGAGATGTGCCTATACTAGGGCGTGCAATTGAAAGGTTAGGATTGATTATCCGCATACTGAGTATGGTGAATTCAGGATTGTTCCTGACGGATGTATCGAATGTTGTGGTGAAAGTGTACAATCTCTGCAGAGTGTCAAACTATTCGAATAGCCGCGTCCGCGGTTATGGACAGTTGGAGTGTCCATACTGTTCCCCCGTGAGATGTTTTCAAAATGACTTGTGAAATGATTTGTGACTTTGAATTGACCACAAAAGAGTTGTGATATGAAATTCAAGTTCCCACTTAGGTGTTATAAAATTTTCAACTAGCTTTCTTTGCTTCTGAACTTAGTAGAGTAAATCTGGCTTTTTGCAAAACAACCCTAGAGCTTAGTATCCTACTACAAAGACCCCCTTCACTTATTAGTATTAGTTTGCGAGTACTTAAAGAGTACCCATGGCTTTGTCCCTGGCTATTCCCGTGGCCAGACTATGAAGAGGAGTATCAGGATGACAAACTGCAGGAAGGTTACGACAACTAGGATCATCTCCCATCGTCAGCATTGCCTGTGACCCCGAAGATGGAGCTTCGCCCACGCTATCATTATCTTTACGTTATTCCACTGCTTGAATTGTACTAAGAACTGGATCATGAGATCCTTATTTGTGTAAGACCTTATGTATGGTTTGTAATGGATGATGTACTGTGATATCCAAATATGTTATGTCTCGCAAAAATGGTAATCCTGGGATTGCGATTTATGGCATAACATGCATCTATGATTAAAAATCCGGGTGTTGACAAGTTGGTATCAGAGCCATCCTGACCATAGGAGACCCTAGTTAGAATGGACGTTTGAATCAAAAACTTAGTTTCAAAACCAAAACAAGTGAGTATTTGCAAAAACTTATTCTTATTCTTATCACTTAGTATTTTTCATGAAAATTCATGTTCCTCAAAAACTCTTGCAAACTTACATAAAATTTGACACACTTGATTACTCTACTAACTTACTCATCCTATATTCTTATAGATGGATGTGAAGTAAAGCAAGTTTTATCAGTTGGGGAATGGAGGAGACCTCATCTTTGAGCGTGACTTGAACCAGCTGGCAGAAATGCTGGAGCGTCCACACCCTGAGTTCTTTGGAGCTCAGCTCAATGATCAGGAAGGAGAATATTTGCAGTGGCTAGTTGTTGCAAGTCTCTGAGGAAAGATTGAACCTCCCACTGCAGAGGGAATTCAGTTCACCTTAAGAGAGAACAACTGGCTCGATGGACTTGCCAGGGCAATGCAGGAAGCTCTTGCCCGTCTGTGTGGGAAGATTATCAACCAAATCAAGGGTACCCGTTTTGAGTTCTACCCAAAGCGTGATGCTGTGGGACAGCCACTGGAGGCCCCATACCACCATGAGCTAAAGACTCAGTTGGACCACCTCAGCTTCATGATGTATGACCGTCAGAAGGAGTTGGACAATGCCCGTTCTTACGCCAACCACAAGTACACCATCGCCAAGAAAGATCAGACCATCGCCATGCTAGTGAAGGATCGCAAGTCTCGTCGCCGTCAGCTCGACAAGAAGGAGCGCATCATTTCCCGCCTTCACCACCGGATCACGGATTTGGAGGAGACCATCCACGAGAGATACATGCAGTTGGAGGAGAGGGAGAATGCAGGGGAAGGCCTTCGTGGAGACCCCTACTCCTATCTCAGCGATGATGATGACTTTCTAGAGGATCAGGATATGGACTTCTTCATCGATGACGATGATTTCGCCTTCATCGATGATGATGACGATGATTAGGACACTGACTCCGAGGAGTAGTAGCACTTGAGCACTAGCGTTAGTGAGTTGTATTCGGTCCCACTATATCGTAGCTTTCCCATAATGGTTCTTAAAATCATCTGTTTTCCTTTGTTGTGGTGTGTGTTTGTATCGTGTGCTATGAATGAATGAAAAGCAAGTTGCTAGAAAAAAATCTGAGTCAAACTTTAAAAACTTTTCAAAAACACCCTGAACCTTAGAAATTTCCCTCTTTTCTCATGATCTACCTCAATCTTTAGATGCCTCGCGGAGGAAACAACTCAGCCTCGGACCCGATGTTGCAACTCTTGCAAATGTTGGTTTCTAACCGCAAAGTCGAAAGAGCCGACCGTCAAGCCAACCTAGCCACCCTTCAACAGATAGCTCAGATGGCCAACAACAATCAAGGCCATGGAAATCAAGACAACCATGGATCTAAGCTCAAGAATTTCCAGAACACCAACCCACATGTTTTCACCAAGTTAGAAGAGCCCCTAGATGCAGATGATTGGTTGCAAACCATAGAGAACAATCTGGAAGTTGCAGGAGTGGAAGCCAACGAGAAAGTTCTGTTCGCCACCCACTATCTGGCCGGAGATGCAAGAGCATGGTGGAACAGCGTTCGCGCAATGACAGGAGGTCAGATGATGACTTGGGAAGAGTTCAAAGTCAAGTTCAGTAGAACCCATGTGCCACTAGGTTTGATCAAGAGGACGAGAGATGAATTCAGGGAACTAAAACAAGGGAGAATGACAGTAGTGGAATACCGTGACAAATTCTTGTCATTGGCTAGGTATGCACCAGATGAGATCGACACTGAAGCCAAGAAGAAAGAGAGATTCCTGAATGGTCTGCACGATGAAATGTAGACAGTGTTAGTCAATATCCCCTTTGCTGATACTGAAGCTCTAGTGGACTCTGCCATTCAGATGGAAGGAAAGATCAACCAAGCCAATGAGAACCGCAAGCGTCGCATGATGCATCAACCAGGAACCCAACATACACCAAAGTATCGCCCAACCCATCTCTAGGATTTGCCCCAAGAAACAACAGACCCCCGATGAACCGTCCGACCTATCCCAACCGTGGAAACCCAAGGCACGAAGGAAACCACAACAACCCCAGCAATCCCAGCAATTTCAACCATGCACCACCCAATTTGCAAGGCCATACCTATCCGAATCCATGGCATAGATTTTTATGCTAATCTAATAGTACTCGGAACTAAAGGTTTGGAAGTAGTACTAGGAATGGATTGGATGTCAAAGCATAAAGGATTAATCGACTATGCCAAGAAAGCCATAACGATGACCAGTACAGCCGGAATATCAGTAGAGCATGTATCTGAAACCTTGCCCCGTCAATTCAAGTGCAACAAGAGTATAGCCCAACCAACCATTGACCAAGTCTGGATAGTCTGTGAATACCCCGATGTATTTCCAGATGTTTTGCCCGGTATGCCCCCAGATCGGGATATCGAGTTTATCATTGAACCGATCCCTGGAACCGGACCCATAGCCCAGAGACCATATAATATGAACCCGTCTGAACTAGTGGAACTGAAGAAGCAACTGGATGCTATGCTGGAAATTGGATTGATTCAACCAAGTGCTTCACCATGGAGATCCCCTGTCTTGTTTATGGACAAGAAATATGGAGGTAACCATTTGTGTACGGATTATCGGAAGTTGAATGATGTCACTATCAAGAACAAGTACATGTTGCCAAAAATAGAAGATCTGTTTGACCAGTTGACTGGTGCCAAAGTGTTTTCTAAGATTGATCTTAGAACTGGCTATCATCAACTCAAGATTCACGCAGAAGATATTCCAAAGACTACCTTTACCACCAGATATGGATTGTATGAGTATACAGTCATGTCTTTTGGATTAACCAATGCCCCCGCTTATTTCATGAACCTCATGAATAAGATTTTTATGGACTTCCTGAAGGCAAAGTTATATTTTATGTGTATTGTGACGCATCCAATAATCTTGATCATGTCGGATATCACGAAGCCCTTTTATGTGTATTGTGACGCATCCAAGATCGGTCTCGGATGTGTGCTAATGCAAGAAGGCAAAGTTATATTTTATCTATCCTGACAACTGAAGCAGCATGAACAGAATTATCCAACCCATGACCTTGAACTTGCAGCCGTAGTTCTAGCCCTGAAGACATGGAGGCATTATCTTATGGGAAACCGTTGTGAGATTTATTCGGATCACAAGAGCCTGAAGTATATATTCACTCAGAAGGAGCTGAATATGAGGTAGAGAAGATGGATCGAGCTAATCAAGGACTATGATCTGGACATTTTCACTATCACCCCGGTAAAGCCAATGTGGTAGCAGATGCCCTTAGCAGATTGCCGTGCTGCTTGAACTCCATGATTTTGGAAGAGCAACCAAGTTTGCACAAAGAGATGGAAGATTTCTGAATGGAATTAGTGAGTGAAAGATTTTTGGCTAGCATAGAACTTCAACCCACTTTGATCAGTCAGATCAAGGAGGCATAGAGAGGAAATGCTAGTATCAACGGAATCAAACATCGTATCGGTACAAGCAAAGTACCCGGATTCACCGAAGACGAAGAGGGAGTTATGTGGTACAAAGGACGTCTCTGTGTACCAGCAGATTCGGAGTTGAAAGAAGTGATTTTCAAGGAAGCCCATGATACTCTTTATTCTATCCACCCTAGAGGAACAAAGATGTATCAGGATTGGAAGGAGCAATTTTGGTGGCATAAGATGAAGAGAGAAATCAGAAGTTATATCGCCAAGTGTGATATATGTCAGTGAGTCAAGGCGGGACATCAAAGACCCGCAGGATTGTTGCAACCCTTACAGATTCCAGAATGGAAATGGGATTCCGTTGGAATGGACTTTATCACCGGATTGCCTACTTCTAGTAGGGAAATGACTCTATTGGGGTCATAGTGGACAGATTGTCCAAGGTCGCCCATTTCTTACCAGTCAAGACCACATACTAGAGTTCGAAGCTAGCAGAGTTATACATCGCTAGAATTGTCAGTTTGCACGGAGTCCCCAAGAACATTGTATCGGATCAAGGAACTCAGTTTACCTCGAGATTCTGGAAGAAAGTCCAAGAAGGTTTATAAACCCGACTAGATTTCAGTACAGCGTATCACCCTCAGACCGATGGACAAACAGAGCGAGTAAATCAAATACTCGAGGATATGTTGAGAGCATGTGTGCTATAGTATGGATCTAAATGGGAAGACTGTCCGCCTTTCGCAGAATTTTCTTACAACAACAGTTATCAAGCTAGTCTGCAAATGGCCCCATTTGAATTCATGTATGGAAGGAAGTGTCGCACCCCTTTGAATTGGTCGGAAGTAGGAGAGAGTCAGATTTTCGGACCCGACGTCCTATGAGAAGCAGAAGAGAAAGTTCACAAGATTCGTGAGCACCTCAAGACCGCCCAGTCAATACAGAAGAGTTATGCCGACAAGATACGTCGAGACCTTGCTTTCAATATCAGAGATTTTGTGTATCTCAAAGTGTCGCCTTTGAAGGGAATGCAACATTTCCAGCTCAAAGGAAAGTTAGCCCCCAGATATATCAGACCTTTCAAGATTCTGAATCGTCGAGGAGAAGTATCATATCAATTGGAACTGCCAGAGGAGATGTCAGCAGTACACAATGTGTTTCATATATCGTTACTTCGCAAATGCCTTGAAGTTCCGGAGAAGACTGAAGTTTTCAAGAACATTGATCTCCGGACCATAGAGATCAACGATGACCTGACATATCCCGAAGTACCCATCCGTATTTTGGAAGAAGCTTTCTGAAAGGGCATTTATTGTCATAATCACTTTTCCTATTCGTTAACAACAAGTAGATCATTTTACAGTTTGTTATTGTCCACATGTTGGTATTATCATAGATAAACAACACCCTCACTCTTAGGAAAAGACCACATTCATATGCCACTGTTCTGGAAACTCCAGACCGGAGTCTCCGGTCTACCAAGACCGGAGTCTCCGGTGTGGTACGGAGTTTCCGGTTCTGGCTCCGGTGGAGCCTTCCAGGATCTGGCTGGGACATTCTGACTAGGGGTCCGGAGGCTACACCGGAGGTTACTCCGGAGTCTCCGGACTTTGTTCAGTCCAGAGTCTCCGATGTTGGAAGACCGGAGTCTCCGGTGTTGCTAGGGGAGAATTGGTCTGGGTCAGTCAGAATGGCAGTCCGGAGGCTGGTCCGGAGATTGGCCGGAGTCTCCGGTGTAGACCGGAGTCTCCGGTCTACAGACCGGAGTCTCCGGTCTGACTTTTCTACAACGGTCAGAAAACCGTTCGTGGAGGGGGTTGCCTATAAAAAGGGACCCTTATCTTCTTCCTCTAGTTGCTCGAGCTGCTCAAGAACACCAACCCCATTAGAGCCACCAAATCTACAAGATCTCTTCATCCAACCATCCAAAGTCATTGATCTTTGGAGAATCGAAGGAGGAGTCCTTGATCTACATCTTCACCAAGAGAGATCTTCATTTCCCCCTCATTCACTTGAGGGCCCCAAGCTCTAGTGTTTCGTTGGAAACCCTAACTTTGATTTGGTTCTTACAAGCTTGTCTTTGATTTGTCTTGACAACTTGCTTGTATTTGGGAGCCTCCAATTCAGTTGTGGATGCGTGCCCCAAACTTGTTGTAAAGGTGTCGGCTTCCACCTCGAAGGTTGCCGATATAGTGGAAGGTGAATAGAGCCCGTTGGGGTGAGGTTCATCGGAGAACAAGGGAGGCCTCTCGTGGCGTTGGTGGTTTGTAACCACCCCCTCTCCAAACGTAGACGTACTTCCCCTCAAAAGGAAGGAACTACGGGAAACAAATCCTTGTGTCTCCGCGTCCACTCCTTTGGTTACTTCTATCCTTTACCACACTTTACTTACTTGTTCTTGCTTAGTGTTGTGCTAGATTGTGCATGGTTGACATATAGGTAAATTCACCATAGTTGCATACTCTAGAGAATTTACCTTTCTTGTCAAACCCTAACTTGAAAAAAATAAAATTTGAAGTAGCACCTATTCACCCCTCCTCTAGGTGCCCATACGATCCTTTCAATTGGTATCAGAGCCTCGGCTCTTTATTTGGGCTTTACCGCCTAAGAGAATATGGGTAGCAATGAAGGGGATGGTGGTAGTGAGCCGACCCCGGTGACCATGGAAGATCTCAAAAACTTGGAAACAAGATTGAGCTCTTCCTTGGTTAACAAAGTCAAGAAGATGCTTGAGCAACTTCTTAAAGACAAATAAGGCTCATCACCCCCATCTCCTCAAGAGGATCAACCATCCATTTTACCTAAGGGGAATACGTCAGTATCCCCCGAGGGTATGATGGTGGGGGGTAAACCAGACAACGCTAATTCCTCCACACAACTTGATGGGGGAAAGGGTTAGCACCGTGATTCTTGGTACTCTCCCGATCCTCCCATCCCACACCCTCATGTGTACAATAGGGGTGACCCACCTAAGCTTGAAGAGTCGTCTACTTTTGCTCATGGCAATCACTAATGAGAACTCATGTGCGCAGCTCTTGCATTGAACTATGGAACATCATCGAGCATGGACTCTTTATTGGGGATCCAAACAACTTGACAAGAAGAGAGATTGTCAATAGTCAACTCAATGCCACGACTTTGCATATGATTCAACAAGGTTTGGGGACAAAGGATTATCCACACATTGAGCACTTTAACATTGCCAAGGAAGCTTGGGATGCTCTCACTATGTTGTTTGTTGGAAATGAGAGTATGAGGAGGAACCGATATGATGCTCTAAGCAAT
Organism: Avena sativa; assembly: GCA_916181665.1. NCBI lineage: Eukaryota > Viridiplantae > Streptophyta > Magnoliopsida > Poales > Poaceae > Avena > Avena sativa. The sequence goes on from OV702296.1 coordinate 251,626,292, forward strand.
GAAGCCGAAGGCTTCTACATGAAAGAAGGTGAAGATCACGAAGACATGTATCGAAGGCTCAAGACCACCGCCACCGCTTTTAGAAATGTGGGTGCCTCACATGTGGATGATGCATGGATAAAAAGGAAATATGTGAGTGCACTCATGCCTTTTGAGCCCACCGACTTGAAGAGCCTACAAGGAAGACACAACTACCATCTCATGACCTCAAATGAAGTTATGCAAGATATGGCTGCTTTCAAGGTTGCCGCCAAGAATGCCAAAGATGCCCGTGCTCGTGCCCTTGGTATGAGCAATGTTGTCAATGTTGCTTTGAAGGACAAAGTTGTGGACCTTGGGGATGAAGATGATAGTGATGAAGGGCTTTCCATGGACCACCCCGATGAAGTCAAGATTGCTCATAGTCAATATATGGCCTTCTATGCAAAGAACTTTTGGAAGAACCCCGCCAAGGCCAAGATGGAAATGCAAAGAAAAAGCAACCCAAATTGGAAAAGGGAAAATACAACGAGATTGAGAACTTGCTTCAATTGTGGTGACCGCTATCACTTTGTAGCAAGTTGTCCCTATGAAAAGAGAGAAGATCATGGGGGTAAGCTTGTGTTGAAGAAGACTCTCAAGGAACCTTACAAGAAACCTTTCATCAAAAAGAATCCCATCAACAAGAAGTCGGGAGAAATTGTCTTGATCACTCATGAAGAATACTCCTCCGACAATGAAGATGATGAAGATGAGGAAGAGGAAACTTCTCATGGTGTGGCTTCTCTAGCCACCACCTCCACTCCGACATTCTCACTCTTCGATTATCCAAATGAGAACTCTCACACCAAGAACGCCACTTGCCTTATGGCAAGAGGAACGGAGGTATCCTCATCATCCCGCTCTACTCCCTTAGATAATAATGAAATTGATGATGAGATGTCTATTGATGTTAAGAAGGAACTAATTGCCTTTGATGAGTTTATGACTAACCTAGAATGAGATGCTAAGTTACATTTTGGAAACATCTTAGATCAACTCTCACATACTCAAGAGCTTCTAGATGTAAGATGTAAACTGGGGCATGAACATATGATTGAGCTAGAGGCTTTAAACAATGCTCTAGAAGAAGAACAAGAAACTAGGTTGTCACTTGAATTAAAACTTGAAGGGCTTGATGAGTCCAACAACATTATTGTTAACAAACTCATCAAAGAGCGTGATCATGCTATTGCTAAATACAAAAGGGCTAAAAAGGACAAGATTGAGTTTGGTGTGATTCATGAAAAACTTGCCGAGGACTTTAGTTTGCTTAACAAGGCTCACAAGGCCTTGGAGAGTGAACTCTTGTCACTCACAAAGTCCCATGAAACGCTTCAAACTCAATTGGCCAATATACCTTCACCTAGTAACTTCATTCCATCTAGTAGCACAACTATTCTTGAAGAGAATGCTAGGTTGAAGGGGGAGCTTGCTAAGGCCACATTTCCACAAGGCAACAAGTCCATTGATGATCTATTGAGCAAGCAAAGGCGTAGTGGTGATAAAGGGGTCATTGGTTTTGTTTCCAAAACTAAGAAGAAGAACAATAAGAATAAGAAGGCCAAGCCCGCACAAGAGACCAACAAGACCATTGTGGAGAGTAAGACCACAAGTGGTAAAACTATGTCTCATGATGACTTTGCAGGAAGTGCTAACCCTCACTATGTTCTAATGCGTGATTATTATGGTGATGTTTATGCACAATATGTTGGCCCTTATGATGGTTACATTGCTTGGTCTATTTGGGTTCCCAATACCCTTGTTGCTAACAAAAGAGGACCCATTGAAAAATGGGTACCTAAAAATTAGCTTGATCTTTTGTAGACTTATGCTTCCGGAGGGTCAAAGTGGGTGCTTGATAGTGGTTGCACAAGTCATATGACTGGAAGCTCGTCTATTGTCAAGGAGTTAAAGCCAAATGATGATCAAATCACCGTGACATATGTCGACAAATCAAAATCTAAGGTAATGGGTTTCGGCAAGGTTGTGGTTGCTCACGACATTACACTCGTGAACGTCATGCTTGTTGAGACCCTTGGATACAACCTACTTTTAGTCCTTGCTCTTGGAAAGATGGGCTTTGCCGTCTTTATTGATGTTGATATTGTGGTCCTCTTGTGGAGAAAGTCTCTCAAGGTCGCTTTTGTTGGGCACGTCGAACATGACTTGTATGTGGTGGACTTTTCGGAGCAAACCACTACAGGTCCGATGTGCTTATTCGGAAAGGCCGATGTGGGTTGGCTATGGCATCGCCGACTAGCCCACGTCAATATGAGAACTTTGCAAAGTCTCCATAAAGAGGGCCATATTGTGGGACTAAAAGAAAATGTTTCCTTTGCCAAAGATCGTGTTTGCAGGGCATGTGTTCTAGGGAAGATGCATGACGCTCCTCATAAGCCTAAGAACCGAATCAAGTCTACCAAGATCTTGGAACTTCTCCATGTGGACCTATTTGGTCCTCCATCTCATGCATGTCTTGGTGGGAAGAAATATTGTTTGGTGATTGTTGACGACTTTTCAAGATACTCTTGGGTTTATTTCTTCAAGTTGAAGAGTGAGACTCAAAAGACTTTTATCGACTTCCTCAACTTGGTTCAACGGCAATACAATGTTCCTGTGCTGATTATAAGAAGTGACAACGGCACCGAGTTCAAGAACTACACCTTGAATGATTTCCTTAGTGATGAGGGGATTAAACATCAATATTCCGTTGCATACACCCCTCAACAAAATTGTGTGTCCGAAAGGAAGAACCGGACTCTTATTGAGATGGCTAGGACCATGTTGGCGGAGTTTAAATCTCCATACAACTTCTGGGCTGAAGCCATCTCCACCGCTTGCCATGCTTCAAACCGGCTCTACCTCCGCAAAGAAATCAACAAGACTCCATATGAAATACTTACCGGTAACAAGCCCAACATATCTTACTTCCGGGTGTTTGGTTGTAAGTGTTTCTATCTCATAAAAGGTATTTGTTTGTCTAAATTCGAGTCTAAAGCATTAGAGGGTATTTTTGTTGGCTATGGTCTCGAATCTCACACTTATAGAATCTATGATAAGCTCTCCGGAGCCGTCATAGAATCTTTTAGTGTGACCTTCGAAGAATATGATGGTCCCCAAGGGGGGCGTGTTGATGCTTGTGATGCAGATGATGAAATGCCTCAGGATGCCATAGGAAGAATGGGTGTGGGATATATCCGCCCCGTTGAGGAACCCCTTATGTTGGATCGAGAAGAACTATGCTCCACTCAAGTGGAGCCCTCATCTTCACAACCTCAACATTCTCCATCCACCGAAGAGGACATTGACTCAAGCCAAAGACAAGATGTGGACCCTCAACATGATGATCAATGTGACAACTCTAGTCAAAGGGTGCTTGGTCCGTTCGACGGGTTGTCAAGTGGTGCCAAGTCAATTTGTCAAGGAAGATCCATACAAACTGTTTTGAGACAAGCTCAAATTGACGCTAGAAGAGCACTTGATCAAGACCAAGGTCAATCCTTGCCTGCCAATGTAGAGGATGATTCTAATGATGATCAAGGTCAAGATGATGGTCAAGACGAGGATCAAAATGATGAAGAGGGACCTCCAAGAAACAACACGGAGATCCACGCTCGTCGTGAAGCTAGAAAGGAAAGAATGTTGGAATTAAGAGACCACTCTACAAAATGTGGTTGGTGATCTAAGGAAAGGTATTTCCACAAGAGCACAATTGAAGAGGTTCAGTGAACACCAAGCACACATCTCCATGATTGGACCAAAGAAAGTGTGGGAAGCTCTTGAAGATTCGGATTGGTTAGAAGCTATGCACAAAGAACTCAACAACTTTGAGAGAAACAAAGTGTGGAAGTTAGTAGAGAAGCCAAAGGATTGCCGCAATGTTATTGGAACAAAGTGGATATTCAAGAACAAGCAAGATGAGCATGGAATCATAGTAAGGAACAAGGCTAGATTGGTTGCACAAGGGTTCTCTCAAATTGAAGGCATTGACTATGGAGAGACATATGCACCTGTGGATCGTCTTGAGTCCATTCGTATGCTTCTTGCTTATGCGACACATCATAACTTTAAGTTGCAACAAATGGATGTAGAAAGTGCATTTCTTTATGGTCCATTAAATGAATTGGTATATGTTAAGCAACCCCCGGGATTTGAGGACCCCAACTTCCCAAACCGTGTCTACAAACTTGATAAGGCGCTCTATGGGCTCAAGCAATCCCCACGCACGTGGTATGAGCACCTTAGAGAGTTATTGTTTGACCGTGGATTTGAGGTTGGGAAAATCGATCCCACTCTTTTTACTAAGAGGGTCAACGGGGAGCTTTTTGTATGCCAAATATATGTTGATGATATTATCTTTGGCTCATCTAACAAAGCTTTTAATGATGAATTATCAAAGCTTATGACTAGTAGGTTCAGGATGTCTTTGATGGGAGAGTTGAGAGTATTTCTTGGCTTTGAGATCAAGCAAGTTAGAGGAGGGACATTCTTCAATCAAGCCAAGTATACTCAAGATATTCTCAAGAGATTCAAAATGCAAGATTTGAATGGAGCTCCTACTCCCATGGCTACAAAGACTCATCTAGAACAAAATCCAAATGGTAAAGATGTGGATAAAAAGGTATACCGGTCTATGATTGGTTCTTTGCTTTACCTTTGTGCATCTAGACCCGATATTGTGTTGAGTGTAGGTGTGTGTGCAAGATATCAAGCGGCTCCTAAGGAAAGCCATTTAATGGCGGTCAAGAGAATCTTTCGATATTTAGTTCATACCCTATTTTATGGTCTTTGGTATCCTCGAGGCTCAACATTTGCTCTTTGTGGATACACGGATTCAGATTGGGCAGGGGACAAGGATGATAGAAAATCAACATCCGGGGCTTGCCAATTCCTTGGTAGGTCCTTGGTATGTTGGTCTTCCAAGAAGCAAAATTGCATATCTCTCTCCACCGACGAAGCCGAGTATGTGGCAGCTGCTAGTGCTTGCACCCAATTGCTATGGATGAGGCAAACTTTAAAGGAATACGGTGTCCATTGTGACAAAGTGCCTCTTCTATGTGACAATGAAAGTGCCATCAAGATTGCCTATAACCCGGTGGATCACACAAGGACAAAGCATATTGAGATTCGCCATCACTTCATTAGAGATCATGTTGCTCGAGGTGATATTGATCTATCATATGTATCAACCAAAGATCAACTTGCCGATATCTTCACGAAGCCACTTGATGAAGCAAGGTTTTGCTACTTGAGAAATGAACTAAATGTCGTAGATTCAAGGAGCTTGACTTGATTTTCTTGCATTCTCACCTATGTTTCATCTCATATTTGATTTAGGTGCAGGCATGGATATAGGGGGAGTGCGGTCCTAATTGATTGGACCATCCCTCCCCCCATTATACCCAAAGCAATCAAAATCATTCCTCTTAATATCATTCAGTGATATGTGAGCTTAATGATGAGTTTTGGTAATGGACCCAAGATATATCTTCGTGGTGCCAAGCCAAGTATACTCAAATATGGTGGCCTAGACCACCGCCCTCTCTCATTTGAGAGGTTGGCACTTACTCATGTTTGTCATTTTCTTGATTTTAGTCTCTTGGAGCTTTTCTGATTATTTTCGAACTTCTATGGCTCTTGTTGGTTCTTCACAGTTTGATGTCTCAACCCAAGCCCTATCCCTATCTTAAAAGACCATCTATCTCTCATATATGTCCCTAAACACTTTTCCTGGAACTTTTGGTCGAGGAAGACCGGAGTCTCCGGTGTACACACACCGGAGTCTCCGGTGTAAACCGGAGTCTCCGGTCTGGATGGTTTCTGTCACTTAAAGAAGGGGGCACAGGGTGAACTGGTACAGCAGTTCCTCATTCTTCACCCCGTCCCCTACCTCCAAACCCGTCGCCTCCTCTTCCAAAAATCCTCCCCGGAGTACAAGAAGCCCCCGAGATCCGCCGTGCAGCCGACCAACCTTCCCCTCTCCTCCTTTGGGTCATTCCCACCAGAGTAATTGATCCCATGGACAGATCTGGTACCTCTCCTCTATTTTTTCTCCTAGGGTTCATCTCTAGATGTGTTTTTGAGGATTGTTGCTGATTTGTCCATTGGAATCACTTGTTTGCGAGCACTCTAGTACTTTAGCCTTGTTGCATTGCCCGATCTACTAGATTCACCCTCACCAGCATCTCCCCATCTCATACCCGAGCCTCCTGACCGGAGATTCCGGACTTAGGTCCGGAGACTCCGGTCCAGGCCAGAGACTCCGATCCCCAGGACCGGAGACTCCGGTCTGAGCCGGAGACTCCGGTATAAGGTGCGGAGACTCCGGTGTTAGGTGAATCAAAATAGTCCAGAAATGCATCAAAGCTCTTGTACTGCATCGTTGGGACATATATACTCATCTCCATGCTATCCCCTCACTGTTGTTCACAGGTGATGGTTCTAGTCGTCCTCGTCGTACCAAGGCCAAGTCCCAAAGGGGCAATCCTCGCTATGATGAAGCTCAGGGTCAGTTCATTGTGCCTCCGTCCAACCGGAAACAGCGGGCACGTGATGCAGCTTACATGAAGAGGGATCAGGAGAGGGCTGAATGGGAGGACCGTGCCAAGAGGGCCAAGTATGACAACCTGCAGTCCTTAGCCAAAATGTCCAAAGAGGAGTACCGTGAGCTGAGGAAGACAGATTTCTATGCGTTGCCTCGTACCAGTGAGGACCCCCATTACTGGAGGAAAGAACATGCTGTGTTCATGAAGGATGTGTATGGTGTACTCACCAGATCACCTGTCTGCCCCCAGAAGTTCATGAGTGTTGAGAAAATGCGCTAGAGCCCTTACTTCAATGATGCCCTGTGGATCTGTGAGAAGCTGGGTCTCTACAACTTGATGGAGCTGCGCGAAGACTATAGTGTGCACCTTGTCCAGCAGTTTTATGCCACAGTTGTGTTTGGGTCTGATCTTGACCGGACCATGGTGTGGATGACTGGCACTACTCGCTGCACGGCTACCTTTCATGACTTTGTCAATGTCATCTTTGAGACCTTCCATGGTGTATCCACTCCTGTGGGACTGCGCATGCACTCAGCTGCTTTGGGTGAGAACAAGTTGAAGCTGGCACCTCTGTATGATGAAGGTGTTGTGGGGGGTTCCAAGGGACTCAAAACCCTCTACAACCTTATGCTGAGGATCTTCCGTCACACTATTGCTCCCAGTGCTGGCAATGATGATGCTATTAGGGGTGGGCTTGTCAACCTCCTGTACCATACTCACCGGACCTTCAATGTTGGACCTGAGGCTGAGGCTGCACCTATTGATGTGATGGACTTCATTTTCGAGGAGATTCTCCATGCCATTTTGTACAAGAAATCTCCTCCATATACACCCTTGGTGATGAGGCTCATCAACTCCCAAGAGCATGATTCTCCACTTGGCATACCACCACACCTCACTGAGCACACTCTGGTCTCTCTGCAGCAGAAGGGGCGCATGGGGCCTGCTCCACAGCGTCGCTATGGGGATGATGATGATGAGGATATTGAGACGGAGAGGGCTCCCTCTCCACCTAGAGTTTGGAGGAAGAATGCCTCCAATGCCCCTTTGCCTACTATGACTCGAGACTATGTGCATGAGAGGGTCAAGAAGGCCAGCTTTTGGGAGAGGACCCTTTGTTGCATGAATGTCGACATATGCAAGCAACAACATGCATCCTATCAAAGCAACCACCGCATTGAGAGGCTCCTCAAAGAGATCAAGGAACAGGGGCCGAGGAAGGTGAGGATGAATACAATGATGAGCATGGGGCTCAGCAGTCCATAGAGTCTGATCATACCCTCTCTTTTGGGGCATGGAATGCCCAACAAGATAGTCTGGTGGACTGGAAGACTTTTGTTGATGTCACCTCAGGGTTTGGATACCAGGGTACTTCCTCTTCTCGCCCCCATGGCAAAGGGCCTGTTGTCCCTGAAGACGATGATGATGACTATGATCAGGATGATGGTGACCAGGAGGAGGATGAGGATGACGATGACTACTGAGTTGTTGGGGCGCTAGTGTAGGTCTTTTCCCTTTTTTGGTGTTTCGATGCCAAAGGGGGAGAAGACATTCTCATCGTTTTGCATGGGATTTGGGATTTGCGACTATCTGCCTTTATTTGCCTTTTATTTGGATATTCGAACTTGAACTTTATGTGTGTTATCTGCTGTTCTTATGTGTGTCTATGACTATGTGCTTGTGTGCACCACCTATTGTAACTCATGTGATATCTATGTGTGCTATCATTGATATTATCTTCCTTACATGATTTACTTCATTATCTTGCTGCACATAGTCAGGGGGAGCCACATTTATATGTTATTCCATGCAAATCACTTGTTGTCATCGAACACCAAAAAGGGGGAGATTGAAAGGGCATTTATTGTCATAATCACTTTTGGTGTTCGTTAACAACAAGTAGATCATTTTACAGTTTGTTATTGTCCACAGGTTGGTATTATCATAGATAAACAACACCCTCACTCTTGGGAAAAGACCACATTCATATGCCACTATTCTGGAAACTCCAGACCAGAGTCTCCGGTCTGCCAAGACCGGAGTCTCCGGTGTGGTCCGGAGTTTCCGGTTCTGGCTCTGGTGGAGCCTTCCAGGATCTGGCTGGGACATTCTGACTAGGGGTCCGGAGGCTGCACCGGAGGTTACTCCGGAGTCTCCGGACTTTGTTCAGTCTGGAGTCTCCGGGAAGACCGGAGTCTCCGGTGTTTCTAGGGGAGAATTGGTCTAGGTCAGTCAGAAGGGCAGTCCGGAGGCTGGTCCGGAGATTGGCCGGAGTCTCCAGTGTAGACCGGAGTCTCCGGTCTAACTTTTATACAACGGTCAGAAAACGGTTCGTGGAGGGGGCTGCCTATAAAAAGGGACCCTTATCTTCTTCCTCTAGTTGCTCGAGCTGCTCAAGAACACCAACCCCATTAGAGCCACCAAATCTACAAGATCTCTTCATCCAACCATCCAAAGTCATTGATCTTTGGAGAATCGAAGGAGGAGGCCTTGATCTACATCTTCACCAAGAGAGATCTTCATTTCCCCCCTCATTCACTTGAGGGCCCCCAAGCTCTAGTGTTTCATTGGAAACCCTAACTTTGATTTGGTTCTTACAAGCTTGTCTTTGATTTGTCTTGACAGCTTGCTTGTATTTGGGAGCCTCCAATTCAGTTGTGGATGCGTGCCCCAAACTTGTTGTAAAGGTGCCGGCTTCCACCTCGAAGGTTGCCGATATAGTGGAAGGTGAATCGATTCCGTTGGGGTGAGGTTCATCAGAGAACAAGGGAGGCCTCTCGTGGCGTTGGTGGTTTGAAACCACCCCCTCTCCAAACGTAGACGTACTTCCCCTCAAAAGGAAGGAACTACGGGAAACAAATCCTTGTGTCTCCGCGTCCACTCCTTTGGTTACTTCTATCCTTTACCGCACTTTACTTACTTGTTCTTGCTTAGTGTTGTGCTAGATTGTGCATGGTTTACATATAGGTAAATTCACCATAGTTGCATACTCTAGAGAATTTACCTTTCTTGTCAAACCCTAACTTGAAAAAGAATAAAATTTGAAGTAGCACCTATTCACCCCCCTCTAGGTGCCCATACGATCCTTTCACTTTCAGAACCACCAGGACCCGAAGCATCAAGTTTCTCAAGATTCAGTGGAGCAACCACACTAAAGAAGAAACTACCTAGGAGCGAGAAGATCACATCAGGACGGAGTTTCTCGATCTCTTTAAATTCCAGGTAATATTTTTTCTTCTTTTTCAAATCTCGGGACGAGATTTTGTTTAAGGAGGGAAGGTTTGTAACATCCCAAAAATATAAAACAATGATCATCAAACTCTAATCACTAAAATTAGGGTTAACAAAAACTTTGAGTAATTAAAATCATATGAATGCATGTGTGTATGTGATGATTTGATAAATGCATGAATGAACTTGTGTGATTAACCTAAATAGCAAGAAATGGTTTAAAGATGACATATAAAACATTTCCAAGCAGAAACAAACAAAGAGAAAATAAAAAATAAATCAATTAAAGCAAATGGTCATTTTTGCCAATCTTGCTCACTAGGTCACTTTGAGTGTTTCTAGTCCAAGATTTCAAACAGAAACTTTTCCAATTCTTTTCACCCCTTGCTAGACCAAGTAAAAGTGAATCAACTCCCACATTTCAAACTTGCCGAAACATTTGTGAACCTCATTCAAATCACAAGTAAAAATTGAATCTTTATCATATGTGAAGATCACACATTCTCAAAACCCAACCAAACCAGTGCACCTTGACTAATCCAACTAATCAGAGACTCCCTAGTATGTGCCTAGCAAACCAACCAAGTTTGAATCAAAAATTTGAATTTGAATTTCTTTCGGCCATTTCATCAAACTCCTTGTTTGCAGCAAACAAACAAACAACAAACACTATAGTGAGCAGTGATTTTGGCCAACTTTGTTCCCTCTCTAGCTCTTCTACACTCTCAGTAGATGATCTAGCCCAATTAACAAGCCTTAGCACCACTATGAGCTTGGCATAGCCATTAGTGGTGGCCATGCCGAGCCTAACTTGCCACCCACATGTCGACAGCGAGCTAGGAGAAGCACCAAACCTAGCAAGCATGTCTGGAGCACTGACCACCGTCCACCGCCACCCCTGTCCAATCCTCGAGCACTGCCAGCCCCTGGACCACACTGCCCGAGCATGCCAAGTCTCTCTTCGTGCGAGCCGAGAGCGCGCCAGTGCGCCACACTTGACCAGCGCGCACAGACCGCATGCCGCCCTCGCCGCTTGCATACGTGATCGCCAGCACCATAACACCCCGCCAGACAACCTCGTTCGCCGCCACGCGGACCACGCACGTTGTGCGCCATTAAAATCACCGTTGGATCCGCCCAGTGCGTCGACGCGTTCCGACCGATCAGCACCGCCCCACGCCTTCCACCACGTCGTTGAGCTTCGCCAGGGAGCAGAGCACTGCCCCTATCATCACCCATGCCATTAGCCCTCTGTGCCGTCGACCACGACGAGCTCAGCCCGCGCCCGTAGGTCCTCTTCAGCCACTATAAAAGGAGGCCTCCCCCGCTCGTTTTCTTCACACCAGTTCACTCCTCACCTCTCACTGATCACACCTACTCACTTCCGGAGCAAGGCGAGCAGCAGGTGGCCGGAATTTCACCAAAGTTTGCCGCTGCAGAGGAGGAGAGGCATCGTCGATTGGAGCCGCCCCAGGAGAAGCTGCTGGTACCGGGAGGATCATCGTCATCAACTTCGTCGTTCACCCCCATCGCCGACCATCGGCTGAGACCCAGTGAGCCTCCCATGACCCCCACCTGTCGCGCTAGGGTTTTGTCTCGCTGGCGCTGCCCAACATGGACGATGAACCAGAGCCGTTTGATTAGAGTTAGATCTTGCAGCCTAGATCACCCCGTACCGCTTCGCCCCTCACTGTCTCATTGACGCGTGGGGACATCCACTTAAGTAGCCCGCGCGTGTGCTGTGCGTAGTGGGCCGACCCAGTTAAACGCCCCGCGCAACCCAACAATTCAAACTTAAGTTTATTCACTTAATTTCAAACACAGTTTTGTACCTAGATTAAAAATCAACCCAGCTCGATTCACTAAACCAAAATGCATGAAACCAATTTTGTTAGAAAAGTACTGGAATGCTTAATCCAAGCCCGTTGGATTCAAACCATTTAGTTTTATAGATCACCCATGGTAAAAATAACAAGGTAGAAGCTTTTCTGCATTCAAACATTTTTCAAAATTTAACCATAAGAGCTTTTGAGTTTATTCCAACTCTCAAAAATCATATTTAACCACACCTTTCAGAATATATAAAAATATATAGGTTTACTTACAGAAATAATGATCAAGTAATAAAAGAATGCCACATAGGCATTTCTAGGCACTTTAATTAATTAAAATAAAAAGGTTAAACCTTATTAAATTGTGACACCACTTTAAATCACATTCCCATGTACTGAAATATGTGGTGATGACATGTGTCAACATGATCCCATGTTTGAGTCGGAGAATATTAAATCTTAAGTAGTTTTTCAATGAGTAGAAATTACTTTTCTTAAATAAAACAAATAAGACAAGTGTTTTAATCCTTGTAATGCTAGTATTGATGATAGATCATCTAGTGTGAACCTTTGTGTGATGTTTAGAAATAGTTAAGTATTGTTTGGTGATTGTGTACCTCGTATTTATTTATAGACGCTAGTACCGACCAAGGATACGAGGAGGAAGGAGAATACTACGAAGAATAAGCCGAGGAGAACTTCAACCACTTATCTGCACAAGGCAAGCCTATACTTGCAACCTTGCAAGCTAACACTTGCAAGATATCCTACTCATGCAAGATACTACTTGCGTGTTACTATGCCAACTATATGCCTTAAGCATATGTGATTACACCACTTGATACCTAATTCTAGTTTTACTTGCAAGCTTAATACTTTATTTTATTTATCAAAGCTTTCTCTTAAAGTTTACTTAGTGAATTGTAAATTCTAGAAATATAATTGAAGGTAGCATAAAGAGCATAAAATTTGGCCTAAGTTGGATAATCTTGATGTCATCCTAAGGCATGAGATTGAACTTGCTAACTCCCACTTGTTTATTACCCATAATTAGTATTTACCCCACTAGTAGAGGCTAGTGCTAAGCATAAAGCTTGATCAACTTTACATGGGAATACTTGGTGAAAATGGTTATGAAAACCTTAGAATGAGGAGTCATTCTACTGAAATGTTTTTGACATGTGTTTCTGAACACTAGATGATTTTGATGATGAAAATGTTAAGGGATGAGCCTTAACCCTTTATAAAACTGATGGTTGTCTGGATGCAATACCATTCCAATTTTACCATACAACCACAATACCCGAAAATTGGGTACTGCTTGACTGGAAATTTATATACCTTAGTATGGGTTCCCTTGCAGCCAAGGTCTGAGCTGAGGCTACCTTGTGAAGATTGTCCACATGTGCAGTACCCAAGATGATAGTTGGTCATGATTGGGAGGCCAAACTCACAGGATAGGTGCATATACTAGGGCGTGTAATTGAAAAGTTATGATTGATTATCCACATACTGAGTATGGTGAATTCAGGATTGTTCTTGATAGATGTATCGAATATTGTGGTGAAAGTGTACAATCTCTGCAGAGTGTCAAACTATTCGAATAGCTGCGTCCGCGGTTATGGAAAGTTGGAGTGGCCATACTGTTCCTCCGTCAGATGTTTTCAAAATGACTTGTGAAATGATTTGTGACTTTGACTTGACCACAACAGAGTTGTGATATGAAATTCAAGTTTCCACTTAGGTGTTATAAAATTTTCAACTATCTTTCTTTGCTTCTGAACTTAGTAGAGTAAATATAGCTTTTTGCAAAACTATCCTAGAGCTTAGTATCCTACTACAAAGACCCCCTTCACTTATTAGTATTAGTTTGCGAGTACTTAAAGAGTACTCATGGCTTTGTTCCTGGCTATTCCCGTGGCCAGACTATGAAGAGGAGTATCAGGATGACAGACCGCAGGAAGGTTACGACAACTAGGATTATCTCCCATCGTCAGCACTGCCTGTGACCCCGAAGATGGAGCTTCGCCCATGCTATCATTATCTTTACGTTATTCCGCTGCTTGAATTGTACTAAGAACTGGATCATGAGATCCTTATTTGTGTAAGACCTTACGTATGGTTTGTAATGGATGATGTACTGTGATATCCAAATATGTTATGTCTCGCAAAAATGGTAATCCTAGGATTGCGATGTATGCATAACAGGCATCTGTGATTAAAAATCCGGGTGTTGACAGTGTGCGTCTCTGGCCTCCACCGATCCACAAGTGCTGTGATTGCGGCCGCGTTTAGATTAGGCGTCGAGCAGCTAACAAGATGGACGAACAGAAGGAAACCGACCGCCATGATGTCCTTGGTGTACCGCTGATACGTCCAAAACGTATCTACTTTTCCGAACACTTTTGCTATTGTTTCTTCTCTAAACTTATGTGATTAGGATACAACTAACACAGACTGACGCTATTTTTAGCAGAATTGCATTGGTGTCTAGTTTTTGTGCAGAAAATCAACTTTCACGAAAAATCCAGGAAAATATGCCAAAAATCCTATTTCACCAGAAGAATCACGGAGCGAGAAGACAAGACAGAGGAGGGCCACGAGGGGCCCACACCCCTATCCACGCGGGTTGCGCCTGGCCGTGCCTGGAAGGGGTGTGGCCACCTCGGGCACCCCCTCGGCCTCCCTCTTCGCCTATAAGAAGCCTCCTGACCTAAAAACCAGGAGGGGTCAATGTTTTTCCAGAAAGAGTTCCGCTGTGCCGCCACCACCAGAAACCGCAATTCGGAACCAGAAACTTCGTTCTGGCACCCTGCCGAAACGGGGAATTTGGAGGGGATCATTGCCATTATCATCGACGCCTCTCCATCAACCATCCATGTTTCCCCATCAATGAGTGAGTAATCCCCCACTGTAGGCTATGGAGATGGTAGGGATTGGATGAGTTCTATCATGTAACCGAATAAGATTGTTAGAGCATGGTGCCTAGTATCTCTATTAGTGCTATTTGACTTTGTTGCAACTTGTTGTGATTAATGCTTGTCACTAGGGCCCGACTGCCATGATCTCAGATCTAAACATGTTATTGATTCATGATGATAGTATTATTTGTGATCTTATCTGCAAGTTGTGTACACATATCATTGTCCAGAACCAAAGGCCCCGAAGTGATAGAAATTGGGACAGCCGGAGGGGATGGATGTGACATGAGGATCACATGTGTTCACAGAGTGTTAATGCTTTGCTTTGGTGCTCTATTAAAAGGAGTACCTTAATTGCCAGTAGATTCCCTTGAGGCTCCGCTACAACGGGATAACAGTACAAAAGATGTTGTGCAAGTTCTCGTTGCGAGCATGTATGACTATAGATGGAACACATGCCTATGATTATTTAGTACTTGGATGCTTTATCTTATTTATCTGCAATTGCCCTAGACCTTGAAGTTACATGAATAGTATCGTCCATGCAACGCCCGTCCATCCATTCCTATGCCTACCACACTCATATCCTACTGTTTGCTACTATTGTTCACTTCTATTCGTTTCATCATGGGGAAGTCTCGTGATGGAAAGTTTCCTATTTTCCAACCACTATAAGAAGAGGTACAGTTCTAAACACCTCAGCTGCTCTTGATTCACCGTCTGTTATAACTAAGTTTGTTACACCACCACCATATACACATGCTACACACACTGCTACTACTGCTGAATCTGAAATTGCTTCTGATACTCATGATGTTACTTCTACTGTGCTTGATGCGAGTGGTTCATTAGATCCTTTCCTAGATACTACTATTGCTAGAACTATTTTTGGAAACACTGAAACTCCTAGTGAAGACACTACTACACCTGTTAGCTCACCTGAGTCTAGAGAGAGATATGATATTAATGATGGTTACATTGAAATGGCTGATGAATTTATTGAAGAGTACGAAAACACACGTGGTGCTAGTGCTATTAGGAGTCTCCTTAAGAGATGTACCATTATACATAAACTGTCTCCTGATGCTAAGTTTGCTACTTCTCGCATAGACATTAAAGATAAAGATTATGATTTCTCTCTTGATTTATCCTATATAAACATTGTTAAGAAAGAACCTTTTTGTGGGACTGAGAATGAACGTGTTGTGGCACGTATGAATGAGTTTTATTGTGCTTGAGAGACATACCATTATACATAAACTGTCTCCTGATGCTAAGTGCCTTATTTTATGATGATGTTAAGATGCGCATTTACTTTGTTACAGGGGCGGAGACAAGGGGGGCGAGCAGGGGCTAGACTCCCCCTAATGATTCGCCCCCTCAACGAATCGTTGCATGCTAGACTGTTGGTATTGTACTGGATCATGTACTAATTTCCATAATTAGTTCTAAAAAATAAGGCCTAATCTAACCTGTGCATCTATAGACCGCCGTACACATCAAAGCCTAGCCAAAAGCCCACGATCAAGCCATTGTGGAAGCCTTAGCTCTTTATCCTTTAGTTTTTTCATCTCTCTATCCACGACCTAGCACCCCATGTTGTCTCGGATCGATTGATCCATCTACTCATGTTTGTTCTGCCGATCAGTTATGCGTATGCTGCCGCTACGCCAGGCGTCGAGCTCTAGGACACGATTAGTATGCTACGATACTAGTAGGGCTGGAATTATAACTCGAAACTCGCGAGCTAAATGAGTAACTCGTGACTCGGCTCGACTCGGCTCGAACTCGGTGTCTAACGAGTCGAGCCAAGTATTCGATTTGAGCTCGTTTGTTCACCCCAAGCTAAATGAGCTACTCGCGAGCTACTCATTTAGCTCGTTAAACTCGTTCAAATACAAAGTTTGAAAATTTTCATAGATGAGTGTCATACTATGAATGTTTCTTGAACCTATAATGGTGTAGAGCTACTATATTTTTCATTGATCTTCTTTCATGTTATTATGGAAGTACTATCGGTGTTTTAATTCCAAATTAGTATGATGATTACTATTTTTCTTATATGTGCTCCTAATCGTAACTTATAACATGCTAAACGAGCTACTCGTGAGCTACTCGTGAGTTTACCGAGTCGAGCCGAGTTTTAAATATGAGCTCGTTCTATAAACGAGCCGAGTCGAGCTAACTCGTTAGTTGAACGAGCTTTAGCGAGTCGAGCCGAGTTGGCTCGGCTCGGCTCGAATTCCAGCCCTAGTAGGGCTGGAATTATAACTCGAAACTCGCGAGCTAAATGAGTAACTCGTGACTCGGCTCGACTCGGCTCGAACTCGGTGTCTAACGAGTCGAGCCAAGTATTCGATTTGAGCTCGTTTGTTCACCCCAAGCTAAATGAGCTACTCGCGAGCTACTCATTTAGCTCGTTAAACTCGTTCAAATACAAAGTTTGAAAATTTTCATAGATGAGTGTCATACTATGAATGTTTCTTGAACCTATAATGGTGTAGAGCTACTATATTTTTCATTGATCTTCTTTCATGTTATTATGGAAGTACTATCGGTGTTTTAATTCCAAATTAGTATGATGATTACTATTTTTCTTATATGTGCTCCTAATCGTAACTTATAACATGCTAAACGAGCTACTCGTGAGTTTACCGAGTCGAGCCGAGTTTTAAATATGAGCTCGTTCTATAAACGAGCCGAGTCGAGCTAACTCGTTAGTTGAACGAGCTTTAGCGAGTCGAGCCGAGTTGGCTCGGCTCGGCTCGAATTCCAGCCCTAGATACTAGTCATGACTTATCTCTTGTTATTCTGTTGTGGTGCCCGACGAGCGGAAAGCGGTTGTGGCGTCAAGTTCATTGCCAGATTTACAACTGATCAAGTAGACGTACTAAATCCAAGGTATATCGATAACAGGTACCGCCGGTAGCTAGTTCTTTTATCCTATATATATTACAGCATGTTAGTATGTTTTTGTACTTCATATGTATCAAATTAGTTGTCTTAACTTTGTTTAGATTTGTGTTTATATACTAACTAAAACACGTCTACGTACATGTTGATTTGGAAAAGGTTGAGACACCAATTTAAGACGAAGCGAGTAGTTTATAACAAGAATTAATTTGCTGATTCAATGCTTACTTTGTTTTGATCTTGCAAATACTGAGTTTCCTATAGTTTTCTCTGGCATTTTTGAAGATTTACAATAAATATAATATCAGTGCACTTTAGTCTCTAGTTACTATATGAGAGGAGATATAGGTTCATAAGAAAGTAACTAACCAAGATAGGAAGTGTTATGTCATAGACACAACTTAACAATATTTTTGTTATGCCACAAGAAGTTGGAGTCATCAATCAACTGTAAATGAGAATTCATATATTTTGATCTTTTCTCTTTTATGCAACAAAAAAAGTTTTTCGCCCCCTCATGGTTCAATCCTGGCTCTGCCCCTGCTTTGTTACAAAGATCTTTTCTTTTTCACTAAAAGGAGAATTTAAAGCTTGGTTTAATAGATTACCTCCTGGATCCATTAATAGCCCTGATTGTTTGATTGCTACTTTATTTCATAAATATTTTCCTCCCAGTGCTAGACATGCTGCTTTGCAGAAACTTTTTGATTTTAAACAGGGAGAAGAAGAGAAATTGCTTGAGTCATGGACAAGGTTTTGTGCCTTGATTCATGCATATCCTGGATGTCCATTACCTAAAAATGAGCTTCTTGATATTTATTATAATTCACTAACTGATGATATAGGATAAATGAACACACCTAGATAGTTTTGCTGATTGTGTTTTCAGGAAAAGAACTCATGTAGAAGCTGAAGAATTAATGGCTAAAATAAGCAAAAAATTATGATGATTGGACTTCCACTGAGCTAATTACACCTGAGCCTACTACACTTGAACTAATTGTGCCTGAACCAACTCCAACACCAACACCAAAGAAGAGGGGAATGATTGAATTAAATGATGAAGTGATGAAAGAAGCTAAGAAATGTCTTAAGGAGAAAGGTATTAGATCTGAAGATGTGAAGAATCTACCTCCTATAGAAGAATTATGTAAGCCAATTCCCCACTCATCCACTATTGCGGTACACTCTCTCCAACACTTTGATGAAGGTGATATTCCTTACGTTAAACCTCCTGATCAATGCTTAGAGAAATTTGACATTTTTATTGTTAAACAAGGTAATTTTAATAAACAAGTTTAGAATCATTTATTGGAAAACTCTAGATCTATTAATGAGTTGAAAGATATTGTGGAAAGAACTGCTAATGATGTTAAAATGCTTGTTAAACACTTCCAAATGGTTCAAACCCAAATTGATCAACTTTCTAAGGTAAAAAAAGATAGGCTAGTTAATGCTTCTGGAGATAAACATGCTTATGGAATTAGAACTAGGAGTGGTACAGGCACTCAAGATCCTTTATATCCTGAAGGACATCCTAGAAGAATTGAGCAGGATTCTCAGCAAGCTGAAAATAGTGGTAGTCCTCATAAGAGAAAGTAAAAGAAACATAAAACAGTTTAAGAACCTCCTGAACCTGCTGTAGATCCTAATAGTATATCTGTCTCTGATGCTGAAACTGAAAGTGGTATTGATAAAAATGATGCTCCTGATAAGAAAGAAATTGAAGAAGAACCTGAGAAGCACACTAAGAATACTAAGTACACTAAGGAAGATTTTATTGCTAATAAACATGGTAGTGAAAGAGAACCTTGGGTGCAGAAACCTATGCCTTTTCCCAATAAGAAACACAAGTCAAAGGAGGAAGAACACTATAACAAGTTTTGTGAGTGGATAAAACCCTTAATTATGCAAATTCCTTTGACTGATGCTATTAAGTTGCCTCCTTATTCAAAGTATATAAAGGATATTTTCTCTAATAAGAGGAAGATTCCTAATGAGGAAAATTCTACTTTGCTTGCTAATTATTCCTTCAATGGTAAGGTTCCAAAGAAACTTGGTGATCCAGGTATACCAACTATTCCTTTCTCTATTAAAAATAATTATGTTAGAACTGCTTTGTGTGACCTGGGAGCTAGAGTTAGTGTTATGCCCTTTTCTCTCTACAAAATACTCAGCTAGAAAAATTGATACCAACTGATATATCTTTGCAAATGGTTGATAAATCTACTACTATTCCTGTTGGTATATGTGAGGATGTTCCTGTTCAAGTGGCTCATAATTTCTTGGTTTTAACTGACTTTGTTGTGCTTGAGATGCCTAAAGATGATAATATGTCTATTATTCTTGGGAGACCTTTTCTTAATACTGCAAGTGCTATCACCAATTGTAATCAAGGAAAGGTATCTTCTAATATTAATGACAAAGAGCATACTGTCTATTTCCCCAAGAAGATTTATAAGAGCTATGGCCTGAATTCCATTGAAAATATGGAGAGCATCAAAGTTGGATAAATATATTGTCCCATTCCACAAGAAAGTTTTGAAATCAAGTTTGAGGTAACATAATCATTTTGTGAAATGCAAAGTTTTGTTCCATATAAGATTGTTTTCATAACAAGACTTGATCAACCTTGTTGACAAAGGGATTTTAATGAACAAAACAATGCTTTCACAATGGTTAGACTTGCTCACTTTTATTTTTCCCTCTCTCCAGTCTTTGCTCTTCCTCTTGGTAGCTTTAGTTTTGCTAGTTGTTTGCTTGTTAGTGTCTTAGAACTTCTGTAGTTTTGGTTTTGGTTTGCCTTTTGCTTCTTCTAAAAAAATCTTTTTCAGCGAGAAAATCAATTTTCATAACCTGAAAATTGGCCAAAAATAAAGTTTTCCGAAAAATTTCAGAAAATTCATATTAAATTTTCCTCGAAAAAAGGGGTAGAGGGACACCTGGAATGGCCCAGGGGGACCCACCAGGCCAGCACACCCCCTGGTGGCGCGGCCAGCCCAGGGCGCGCCTGGCCTGGTTGGGGCCCACCTGTGGCCCTCCAAGTTGTCTCCTTCCAACCACTTCTTTCTCTCTCCCAAAAAACACCGAAGAACTTTCTCAAGCTCGAGTTCCTACCATTCTTGCTCCCGATTTTCGATCTCCTTGATCAGTCCATCTTTGTTGTTGATTTTTGGAGGGATTGCTCTCTGGTATGTGCCTCCTCCGCTTGTCCAATTAGATTTTTGATCGGTAGATTGTATCTTGAGTATTTTGATACTGTAGGTGACATGTTGTGTGAGATTGCATGCTCGTTCTATTCTTAGAGATTTCATTTTGATGCATGTTTGGCCCTCTATCAAGTTCCTATAGTAGTTCCTCAACATTTATAAACTTGGAAATCACTTGGTTTTATGTTTGTCTAAAAATTTCAGAAAAGAAGATGAGTGCATAACAACTGAATCAACATAAACTAATGGTACCTGAGCCAATGAAAGTCCATCGTGAGGAAGAAGTCTGCCCTTCCATATATACATGCCCTGAATTTATGAGAGTTGCGTGGATCTTTCAGGATTTCCAAACTATGATTACTAATGCGGGGTTGAAACATTTTGTTGGAGAACAACCATACCAATATGTTAAGCTAGCCATGTCTGTGGTGCAGGAGTTTCGGTTTAGTTGGTCCTTGTCTAATCCCATGGTCCACTATAAAATTTACAATATAGCTGTCGACCTCCCTTTTGTTGATTTTTGTGCAGCTATTAAAGTGCCACGGTGGGGTTCTTGTGAGAAGATTAGAGAGAGTCCTAAGCCACTCATGGAATTATATGCTGAAATTTGCCAAGGTTGCAACTTCTCAAAGGAAAGTGGTAAAATTCAGAACATTCAGTTCCCATCCATTAGATATTTTTCCTATTTCAGCACCAAGTGTGTTCTTGCTAGAAAGACTGCTAGAAAATTATTTTCATTTGATCTAGCTTTTATCTCAACTGCCTTGAATAGGGATAGATCTTATAACTTGGGTGCCTTGATAGCTTTCCGTCTTGCTACTAACCGCGAGAAAGGTGGAATTTGTGGAGGTCTCATTACATCTCGTCTATTAGCTTTTCATGGTTTAGAGCCTCATCATTCAAATTTTTAGTTATCCATAGAGAGACTTGATCTCAATTCCATGGTTCAGCATAAGTTTGTTTCCTCTTGGGCTACTTTGAGTGATTTATCGTATGAAATAACCTTTGTCAAGCGTGGTTGTACATGAGGTAGGTCTAAGAAGGTAGTCTCTTTGCCTGCACCTTCTTTGTTTAACTTTTATAACAAGCAAGGATGGTCACTCACGGAGGAAGAACTTGACACATATGTGGCAGAGCTCTCCCAGCAAGAGGAGAATGTTGGAGATGATGTTGAAGATGATTCAGCCCTCCAACATGGGGGAGTCTTCGTACCAGCAGCCCTCCTATGATTGGAGCACGCCTTCTTCTTCATCGCGAGGGCCTGACTATGATCATTCCTACGATGACCCACCAGCTTGGGGTTACTACCCGCAATATTGAGCCCCACTTAGGACAAAATCTTAAGCTTGGGGGGAGGTATACCGACATCACCCTCATCTATATATCATGTTTTGTTGGTACTTTGTATATCCATGTTTCACTTTATTTTTATTTTTGTTTCTGCTTTCCCAAAACACAAAGACCACAAATATTTTCGTTGTTTCTCTCAGTTTGTTTCTTTGCTTTTTAGCTTTAGTTTGACTTAAGAAAAATCCAAAAAGATTTTGCTTTGTTTATTTTTTGCTTTTAGTGCTTGTTTTAAAAATCGAAAACACCAAAAATATTTGCTGTTCTTCTTTGGTTTGTGAAGTTCGTTGAAGGGTTCAATGGTCCTCAGTGGATTTTTGGTTTCATGTTATTGTTCAAGACACACAGGTGAAGGGAAATAATGAAGGTTAATGACAACTTGAGGTGTGGTAAGAGGCTGGTGATGAACTCTATTTGTTTTCATTTTTGTACATATACTCATCATTGTGGGCATGCTTAGTCTATTCATGTAAGGTGTATGCTATTTTATGGATGCTTTGTAGTTCTTGCTCTCTTATGATTAGCTCTAGCTTGCTAATAGTTTGTAGCATGTTATATGAATGTTTGCTTGCATTGTTCTATTCATAACTTGGTATGACATTGTGGTATCCTCCTCTGAATGTTTCATTTGAATCGACTTGGCACATGCTCACGCATGCATATGAATAAACCAAAGTCAGTTAAGCCTCGATGATTTATTTTGCCTCAAGAGTTCTTGTATCACTTTTATGCCATAATTAGTCCTGTTTTGTTGCAATCATGATTATGATAGTTATTGCTCTCCCGTTTGTCGCTCCCTTTCTATTGCTAACCTTCACCTGCACTGAGTATGAGCTCTACTCGTGCTTCCAACTCCCCAAAACCAATATTGTCAAAAGTGTCCACCATACCTACCTACTAGCATCATTTGCTATTCCATGCATATTCACTATGCCTCGTTTTCTTCCAAATAAAATGTTTGATTGTTATGAGAAATTCAGGTAGTAAAGCTCTCACGAACTTGATGGCACACTTTATTTCTTGCACTTAATAAACCTGAACCATTGTGACTGTCCATAAAAGTTATATGCTTGCAAATTATAGGCTGGGAGTTAGCAGAACCGTGCTGTCACGGGGAACGCTTTCAACACCTGTAAATATACACCCAGTTGTGATGACCCACAAGTATAGGGGATCGCAACAGTCTTCGAGGGTAGTATTACCCAATTTATTGATTCGACACAAGGGGAGCCAAAGAATACTTGCAAGCCTTAACAACTGAGTTGTCAATTCAGCTACACCTAGAAATAGTTCTTGCTCATAGAAGTTTATTAGTAGCAACAGTTTGGTAGTAGCAACAACAAAGCAACAACGGCAGTAGAACAAGAGCAATAGTAACAGTAGCAGCAAACAGTGGGATATGAGTGCGGTAGGCATAGGGATGGATGGACAGGCGTTGCATGGACGAGTCTAAACATGTAACTTCAATATCTAGGGTCATTGCAGATAAATAAGAATAAGCATCCAAGTACTAAACAATCATAGGCATGTGCTCCATATATAGTCATGCATGCTCGCAATGAGAACTTGCACAACATCTTTTGTCCTGCCAGCATGTTGCAGCGGGGCCTCAAGGGAACTACTGGCAATTAATGTGCTCCTTTTAATAGGGCACCGAAGCAAAGAATTAACACTCCATGAACACACATGATCCTCACATCACAGCCATCCCCTTAGGTTGTCCCAATTTCTATCACTTCGGGGCCTTTGGATCCAGACAATGATATGTGTACACAACTTGCAGATAAGATCACAAACAATACTATCATAATGATTCAATAATAAGTTCAGATTTGAGATCATGGCACTCAGGCCCTAATGACAAGCATTAATCACAACAAGTTGCAACAAAGTCAAATAGCACTAATAGAGATACTAGGCACCATGCCCTAACAATCTTATTCGATTACATGATAGAACGCATCCAATCCCTACCATCCCCATAGCCTACAACGGGGGATTACTCACTCATGGATGAGGGAAACATTGATAGTTGATGGAGAGGCCTTGGTGATGATGATGGTAACGATCCTCCCAAAATTCCCCGTCCCGGCAGGGTGCCAGAATGGAGTTTCTGGTTCCGAATCGTGGCTTCTAGTGGTGATGGTGCTGCAGCGGAACTCTTTCTGGAAAAATGTCAACCCCCCCTCGGTTTTTAGGTCAAGAGGCTTCTTATAGGCAAAGAGGGAGGCCGAGGGGGTGTCTGGGGTGGCCGCACCCCCCTAGGCGTGGCCAGGCCTGGCCCGCACCTGGCAGGGGTGTGGCTCCCCAGGCCTCCACTCAGTCTTGTACTCTGGCTCCATGGATCTTCTGCTAAAATAGGATTTTTGGCATATTTTCCGGGATTTTTCCTGATAGTTTATTTTCTACACAAAAACTAGACACCAAGGTAATTCTGCTGAAAACAGCGTCAGTCCTGTTAGTTGTATCCAAATCACACAAGTTTAGAGGAGAAACAATAGAAAAAGTGTTCATGAAAGTAGATACGTTTTGGACGTATCAACTCCCCCCAAGCTTAGCTTATTGCTTGTCCTCAAGCAATTTCAATTGAAAACTGAGTATGATAAAAGAACTTTCACGAACACATTTGCTTCATATGATGTATATATTCTCAGCACAGGAGTAGATACTTAAACCATTCATAATAAGAAGTATGCAACTAATTCTACTCAATAGTCATTGCAAGCTATGAAGAGAAACCAACTCAATAATAACTAGCATGGAACATAAACATAAGCAACATTGCAATGCTCATAAAAGGGTATGATAGAGTGGTATCTCGCTTGCCTTTGTTTGTAGAGCACAATATAAATGCCAAGGCACCTCTGAATTTCAAGTGAATACTAGAAGTAAAGATATCAGAGATACAAGTATCAAAGTCATGTCATAATTAACTAGGTTTTGAGACAAACACAAGAATGACAACTATGCTCTCAAGAAGGTGCTCATAGAATAAGTGGTGACTCAACAAGGAAGTGAAAAAGTTTTGAAAAGTTTGAAGGGCTCCCAAATGCTAAAAGTAAGGTACTCACTAGCTTTGAGCTCTCATTGCCCCTATCATAGGCATCTTCATGTGGTTATGGTGAAAGTAGGTCCAATATGAGTTATACGCTTGACAGACCATAAACTGGAAATCTCATGTCCCTTGAGTACGAGGGCCGCTCTGCATACTACTCAACTTTAGTTACCTGTAAGTTCTTGTCATTGTAAATACATGCATATCATAGAGAACCGCCAATGGGGTACCCCTTGCACATGATACAGGAGCTATCCCGTGATCAAAATGACAAGGCAAGCAGACAATGGGCATCTCAGCTTTCTTTTTATTTACTATTTGCATAGATTTTTATTGAGGATGCTTCACAGATGCTCACTATGTTAATGCTGCAAGTTTCCACCATGATTAGGCATGGCTTAGGCTAGCGGCCCAGGCGTTTCTCTAATACATATATATACTCCATGAACTCACAAGCTCCCCTTTTATTTCACAACAACGACATCTACAAACAAAAGAGCAAGGTATCAACTGAATATGTATCCATAAATGTTGAAAGCATTCCTCGTGACAACACGGTTCTGCTAACTCCCATCCTATAATTTGTAAGCATATAACTTTCATGGACAGGTCACAATGGTTCAGGATTATTAAGTGCAAGAAATAAAGTGTGCCATCAAGTTCGTGAGAGCTTTACTAACTAACTTTCTCAAAGCAGACAAACATTTTGTTTGGAAGAAAACAAGGCATAATGAATATGCACTAAAATAGCAAATGATGCTAATAGGTAGGTGTGGTGGACACAGCTGGCAATAATGGTTTTGGGGAGTTGGAAGCACAAGTAGAGCTCATACTCAGTGCAAGTGAAGGCTAGCAATAGAGAGGGAGCGACAAATGAGAGAGCAATAATTGTCATAATCATGCTTACAACAAAACATGACTAATTAAGGCATGAAAATGATACAAGAACTCTGAGGCAAAATAAATCATCGAGGCTTACTGACTATTGCTTAGTCATATGCATGCGTGAGCATGTGCGAAGTCGATTCACATGAAACTTTCAGAGGAGGATACCACAATATCATACCAAAATATGAATAAAACAATGCAATCAAATATTCATATGACATGCTACAAACTATTAGCAAGCTGGAGCTAATCACAAGAAAGCATGAACCACTAAGCATCCATCAGTAACATACACCTTACATGAACAAGCTAAGCATGCTCACAATGATGAGTACATGTACAAAAATGAAAACAAATAGAGTTCATTACCAGCCTCTTACCACACCTCAAGTTGTCTTAATCTTCATTATTGCCCTTCACTTGTGTGACTTAAATAATAACATGAAACCAAACTCCACTGAGGACGGTTGAACCCTGCAAAGAACTCACAAAACCAAAGAAGAACAACAAATATTTTTGGTGTTATCGAATTTTTTAAGACAAGCAAACAAAGCAAAAAACAAACAAAGCAAAATCTTTTTGGATTTTTTCTTTAAGGCAAACCAAAGCTGAAAAAGCAAAGAAACAAACCAAGAGAAACAACGAAAATATTTTTGGTATTTTTGTGTTTTTGAGAAAGCAGCAGCAAGAACCAAAAAGGAAAGCGAAACAATGGATATACAAAGAACCGACCAAACATGATATATAGATGAGTTTGATGTCGGTATACCTCCCCCCAATCTTAGGCTTTTGGCCTAAGTGGGTCTCAATAGCGCGGGTAGTAACCCAAAGCTGGTGGGTCATCATAGGAATGATAATAGTCAGGCGCTTGTGATGAAGAAGAAGACGCGCCCCAATCATAGGAGAGCTGCTGGTATGAAGACTCTCCCAAGTTGGAGGGCTGAAACGAATCATCTTCGGCATCCTATCCAACATTCTCCTCTTGTTGGGAGAGCTCCGCCACGTAAGTGTCAAACTCCTCCTCTGTGAGCAACCATCCTTGCCTATTATCAAAATTAAACAAAGCAGGTGCAGACAAATAAACTATTTTCTCAGTCCTACCCCCTCTCCAACCACGCTTGGCAAAAGATAGTTCATACGGTAAACTTCTCATAGTAGCCCCTAGAGAAATAAAATTATGCTGAACCATGGATTCAAGATCAAGCCTCTCTATGGGGAACCGATAATCTGAATGGTGAGGCTCTAAACTATGGAAAGCTAGCAACCTAGAAGCAATGAGACCTCCACAAATTCCACCCTTCTCGCGGTTAGTGGTGAGACGGTAAGCTATCAAAGCACCCAGGTTTTAAGATCTATCCCTATTCAAAGCAGCTGCAATAAAAGCTAGATCAAAATAAGATAACTTTCTAGCAATCTTTCTAGCAAGAACACACTTGGTAATGAAATAGGCAAAATATCTAATGGCTGGGAACTGAATGTTCCGAATTTTACCACTTTCCTTTGAGAAGTCGAAACCTTGGAAAATCTCAGCATATAAATTCATAAGTAACTTGGGTCTCTCCTTGATCTTCTCACAAGATCCCCACTGAGGCACTCTAATTGCTCCATAGAAATCAGCAAAAGGCAGGTCGACAGCTAGTATATTTTATAATGGACCATGGGATTAGTTGAAGACCAAGTAAACCGGAAGTCCTGCACAACAGCCATGGTTAGCTTAACATATTGAAGTGGTTCACCTTCAACAAAGTGTTTCAACCCTGTATTGGTAATCATAGTTTGGAAATCCTAGAGGATTCCCGTGGTTCTCATAAATTCCTGGCATGGATATATGGAAGGGAAGACTCCTTCCTCATGATGAACTTTCATTGGCTCAGGTACCATCAAATCATATTGATTTGGTGGATATGCACTCATCTTCCTTTCTAAATTTTTTACAAACATCAAACCAAGTGATTTCTAAGTTGATAAATGATGAGAAACTACTATAGGAACTTGCTAGAGGACTACACATGCATAAAAATGAAATCTCTAAGCATAGAAAAAGCATGCAAGCTCACACAACCTGTCACCTATAGCAGCAAAATACTCAATATACAATCTACCAATCACATATATAATTGGACAAGTGGAGGAGGCACATACCAAGGAGAAATCCCTCAAAAAATCAGCAACAAAGATGGGCTGAGTAAGGAGATCAAAATTCACGAGCAAGAACAACAAGAACTCGAGCTTGACAAAGTTTTCTGGTGTTTTTTGGGAGAGAGAAATAATATGGCTGGGAGGAGGCACCTTGGAGGGGCCCAGGTGGGCCACACCCTAGCCAGG
The DNA here is from genome assembly GCA_916181665.1 of Avena sativa. Taxonomy (NCBI): domain Eukaryota; kingdom Viridiplantae; phylum Streptophyta; class Magnoliopsida; order Poales; family Poaceae; genus Avena; species Avena sativa. The sequence continues at coordinate 251,654,579 of OV702296.1, forward strand.
CGCCACCTGGGGGCTAGTCGCGCCCACCAGTGGTGTGCTGGCCTGGGGTGGCCCCTTGGGTCACTCCAGGTGTCCCGCTGCCCCTTTTTTCGAGGAAAAAAGTATTTTGAATTTTCTAGAATTTTTCGGGAAACTTTATTTTTGGCCAATTTTCCGGGTATGAAAATTGATTTTCTCGTAGAAAAGATTTTTTTAGAAGATGCAAAAACAAACCAAAACCAAACTACAGAAGTTATAAGACACTCTAAAAAGCAAACAACTAACAAAATCAAAGCTAGCAAGAGAAAATGCAAAGACTAGGAAAGAGAAAAGTAAAAGAAAGCAAGAATAACCATAGTGAAAACATTGTTTTGTTCATTAAAATCCTTTTGTTAACAAGGCTGATCAAGTCTTGTTACCAAAACAATCTTATAAGAAACAAAACTTTGCATTCTACAAGGTGATTATGTTACCTCATACTTGATAGCAATGGTCCCAATCATAATAGTTTCAAAATTTTCTCGTGGAATGGGACAATATATTTCTACAACCTTGATGATCTCAATATTTTCAATGGAGTTCCGGCAATAGCTTTTAGCAACCTTATTGGGGAAATAGATAGTGTGCTCTTTGTCATTAATATTAAAAGTAACTTTTCCTTGATTACAATTGATGACAGCACCTGCAGTATTAAGAAAAGGTCTCCCAAGAATAATAGACATATTATCATCTTCAGGCATCTCAAGCACAACAAAATCAGTTAAAACCAAGCAATTATGAGCCACTTGAACAGGAACATCCTCACATATACCAACAGGAATAGTAGTTGACTTATCAGCCATTTGCAAAGATATATTAGTTGGTATCAACTTTTCTAGTTGGAGTCTCTTATAGAGAGAAAAAGGCATAACACTAACTCTAGCTCCCAAATCACATAAAGCAGTTCTAACATAATTATTCTTAATAGAGCAAGGAATAGTTGGTATACCTAGATCACCAAGTTTCTTTGGAACCTTACCATTGAAGGAATAATTAGCAACCAAAGTAGAAATCTCCTCATTAGGAATCTTCCTTTTATTAGAGACAATATCCTTCATATACTTTGAATAAGGAGGCAACTTAATAGCATTAGTCAAAGGAATTTGCAAAAAAAAAGGTTTCATCCACTCACAAAACTTGTTGTAGTGTTCTTCCTCCTTTGACTTGTGTTTCTTACTTGGAAAAGGCATAGGTTTCTGCACCCAAGGTTCTCGCTCACTACCATGTTTCTTAGCAATAAAATCTTCCTTAGTGTACCTAGTATTCTTAGTGTGCTTCTCAGGTTCTTCCTCAACTTCCTCCTTATCAGGAGCATCATTTTTATCATTACCACTCTTAGTTTTAGCATCAGAGACAAATATACTATTAGGATCTACAGCAGGTTCAAGTGATTCCTCAACCACTTTGTGTTTCTTTTTCTTTCTCTTACGAGGACCACCACTACTTTCACCTTGTTGAGAATCCTGCTCAATTCTTTTAGGGTGTCCTTCAGGATATAAAGGATCTTGAGTAGCTATTCCACTCCTAGTTCTAATTCCATAAGCATGTTTATCTCCTGAGGCATTAACTAGCATATCCTTTTATACCTTAGCAAGTTGATCAAGTTGGGTTTGAACCATTTGAAAGTGTTTACAAAGCATTTTAATATCATTAAAAGTTCTTTCCACAATATCTTTCAACTCTTTAATAGCTCTAGAGTTTTCCAATAAATGATTCTGAACTTGTTTATTAAAATTACCTTGCTTAACAATAAAAATGTTAAGTTCCTCTAAACATTGATCAGGAGGCTTACCATAAGGAATATCACCTTCATCAAAGTGTTGGAGAGAGTGTACCTCAATAGTGGATGAGTGGGGAATTGGCTTACATAGTTTTTCTATAGAAGGTAGATTCTTCACATCTTCAGCTCTAATACCTTTCTCCTTTAGACACTTCTTAGCTTCCTTCATCACTTCATCATTTAATGCAATAACTCCCCTCTTTGTTGGTGTTGGTGTTGGTATTGGATCTGGTTCAGGCACAACTGGTTCAGGAGTAATAGGCTCAGGTGTATTTAGCTCAGTTGAAGTCCAATCATCATAATTCTTGCTTATTTTAGCCATTAATTCTTCAGCATCTGTAGGAGTTCTTTTCCTAAAAACACAGTCAGCAAAGCTATCTAGGTATGTCCTAGAATAATCAGTTACTCCATTATAATAAATATCAAGAAGCTCATTTTTAGGTAATGGACATCCAGGATGTGTATGAATCAAGGCACAGAACCTTGTCCATGACTCAGGCAATTTCTCTTCTTCTCCCTGTTTAAAATCAAAAAGTCTCTGCAAATCAGCATGTCTAGCACTAGGAGGAAAATATTTCTAGAAGAAAAAAGCAATCAAGCAATCAAGGCTATCAATGGAACCAGGAGGTAATCTATTAAACCAAGCCCTAGCTTCTCCTTTTAATGAAAAAGGTAGATCTTAGTAACAAAGTACTTGCGCATTTTAAAATCATCAGAGAATAAAGCACTCATAGTAGAAAGCTCTTTCATATGAGCCACAACACTCTCATTTCCAGTCCCACAAAAAGGTTCTTTCTCAACAATGTCTAAATAGGATGAATCAAGAAAAAAAATCATAATCTTTATCTTTGATATCTCTAGGAGAGGTGGCAAACTTAGGATCAAAGGAAAACTTAGGAATAATAGTATGTCTTGCAAGGAGACTCTTAATAACACTAGTACCATGTGTGTTTCGACAATCTTCAACAAATTCATCAATGAACTCAATATAACCATCATTAATATCATAACTCTCTCTAGACTCAGGTGAGCTAACAGATGTAACAGTATCTTCACTAGGAGTTTCAGTATTTCCTAGACTAGCCATAGTAGCATCTAGGAAAGGACCTAATTAACCACTCGCATCAAGCACAGTAGAAGTAACATCATGAGTATCAAAATCTGTTTCAGACTCAGGAGTAGTTGCAGCGTGTGTAGCATGTGTATGTGGTGGTGGTGTAACAAGCATACTTATAACAGACGGTGAATCAAGAGCAGCAGAGGTGTTTAGAACTGTACCTCTTCTTGTAGTGGATGGTAAAATAGGAAACTTTCCATCACGAGACTTCCCCATGATGAAAGGAGTAGCAGTGAACAATAGTAGATCCAAGTGAACTTACAAATAAAGCTATGCTCCCCGACAACGGCGCCAGAAAATAATCTTGATGACCCACAAGTATAGGGGATCACAACAGTCTTCGAGGGTAGTATTACCCAATTTATTTATTCGACAAAAGGGGAGCCAAAGAATACTTGCAAGCCTTGACAACTGAGTTGTCAATTCAGCTGCACCTGGAAATAGTTCTTGCTCACAGAAATTTTCAGTAGCAACAGTTTGGTAGTAGCAACAGCAGCAGTAGAACAAGAGAAATAGTAACAGTAGCAGCAAACAGTGGGATATGAGTGCAGTAGGCATAGGGATGGATGGACGGGCATTGCATGGACGAGTCTAAACATGTAACTTCAAGATCTAGGGTAATTGCAGATAAATAAGGATAAGCATCCAAGTACTAAACAATCATAGGCATGTGCTCCATATATAGTCATGCGTGCTCGCAATGAGAACTTCCACAACATCTTTTGTCCTGCCAGCCCGTTGCAGCGGGGCCTCAAGGGAACTACTGGCAATTAAGGTGCTCCTTTTAATAGAGCACCAGAGCAAAGCATTAACACTCCGTGAACACACGTGATCCTCACATCACAGCCATCCCCTTAGGTTGTCCCAATTTATGTCACTTCGGGGCCTTTGGATCCGGACAATGATATGTGTTCACAACTTGCAAATAAGATCACAAACAATACTATCATAATGATTCATAATAAGTTCAGATCTGAGATCATGGCACTCGGGCCCTAGTGACAAGCATTAAGCACAACAAGTTGCAACAAAGTCAAATAGCACTAATAGAGATACTATGCACCATGCCCTAACAATCTTATTCGATTACATGATAGAACTCATCTAATCCCTACCATCCCATAGCCTATAACGGGGGATTACTCACTCATGGATGAGGGAAACATTGATGGTTGATGGAGAGGCGTTGGTGATGACGATGGCGACGATCCTCCCAAAATTCCCCGTCCCGGTAGGGTGCCAGAATGGAGTTTCTGGTTCCGAATCGCGGCTTCTAGTGGTGGCGGCGCAGTGGAACTCTTTCTAGAAAAACATCGAACCCCCTCGGTTTTAGGTCAAGAGGCTTCTTATAGGCGAAGAGGGAGGCCGAGGGGGTGCCTGGGGTGGTCGCACCCCCCTAGGCGCGACCATGCCTGGCCCGCACCTGGCAGGGGTGTGGGCCCCCAGGCCTCCACTCTGTCTCGTACTCTGGCTCCGTGGATCTTCTGGTGAAATAGGATTTTTGGCATATTTTCCGGGACTTTTCCTGATAGTTGATTTTTTGCACAAAAACTAGACACCAAGGTAATTCTGCTGAAAACAGCGTCAGTCCGTGTTAGTTGTTTCCAAATCACACAAGTTTAGAGGAGAAACAATAGCAAAAGTGTCTGGGAAAGTAGATACGTTTTGGACATATCAAGTTGATATCATGCTCTTTTGTTTACGGATGTCGTCGGTGTGAAATAAAAGGGGAGCTTGTAAGTTCATGGAGCTATGTATATGTGTTAGAGAAACGTCTGGGCCGCTAGCCTAAGCCATGCCTAATCACGGTGGACTTGCAGCATAACCATAGTGAGAAATCTATGAAGCATTCTTCTTATAAAAAAATAGAGAGACATATGAAAAGAGGAAAGAGAGAAAAAAAGCACCATTTTCCCATGGTAAATAAGAAGATTGCTGAGATGCTCATTGTCTGCTTACCTTGTCATTTTGATATGGGATAGCTCCTGTATCATGTGCAAGGGGTACCCTGTTGGCGGTTCTATATGATACACATGTATTTATTATGACAAGAACTTACCGGTAACTAAAGTTGAGTAGCATGAGGAGCGGCCCTCGTACTCAAGGGACATGAGATTTCCAGTTTATGGTCTGTCAAGCATATAACTTATATTGGACCTCACTTTCAACTTAACCATCTAAAGATGCCTATGATAGGAGAAATGAGAGCTCAAAGCTAATGAGTACCTTACTTTCATCATTTGGAAGCCTTTCAAACTTTTCAAAACCTTTTCACTTCATTGTTGAGTCACCACTTATTCTATGAGCACCTTCTTGAGAGCATAGTTGTCATTCTTAGTGTAATGTGCTTGTCTCAAAACTTGGTTAATTATGTCATGACTTTGATGCTTATATCTTTGATATCCTTAGTTCCAGTCTTCACTTGAACTTCATAGGTGCCTTGGCATTTATGTTTTATTCTATAAACAAAGGCAAGCGAGATACCACTCTATCATACCTTTTTATGAGCATTGCAATGTTGCTTATGTTTATGTTTCATGCTACTTATTATTATTGTGTTGGAATCTCTTCATAGCTTGTATTGACTATTGAGTAGACTTAGTTGCATACTCCTTATTATGAATTGTCTAAGTACTGATCATATGTTGAGAATATTTACATCATATGAAGCAAATGTGTTCGTGAAAGTTCTTTTATCGTACTCAGTTTTCAACTGAATCGCTTGAGGACAAGCAATAAGCTAAGCTTGGAGGAGTTGATACATCCAAAACGTACCTACTTTTCCAAACACTTTTGCTATTGTTTCTCCTCTAAACTTGTGTGATTTGGATACAGCTAACGCAGAATGACGCTGTTTTTAGCAGAATTGCATTGGTGTCTAGTTTTTGTGCAAAAAATCAACTTTCAGGAAAAATCCCGGAAAATATGCCAAAAATCCTATTTCACCAGAAGACTCATGGAGCCACAAGACGAGACGAACGAGGGCCACGAGGGGCCGACACCCCCTGGCCGCGCCTGAGAGGGGTGTGGCCACCTCGGGCACCCCCTCGGCCTCCCTCTTCGCATATAAGAAGCCTCCTGGCCTAAAAATCGGGGCAGGGGGGAGGGGTCGACATTTTTCCCGAAAGAGTTCCGTTGCGCCGCCACCACCAGAAACCGCGATTCGGAACCAGAAACTCCGTTCTGGCACCCTGCCGAGACGGGGAATTTGGAGGGGATCATCGCCATCATCACCACCGACGCCTCTCCATCAACCATCCATGTTTCTCGCATACATGAGTGAGTAATCCCCTACTGTAGGCTATGGGGATGGTATGGATTGGACGAGTTCTATCATGTAATCGAATAAGATTGTTAGGGCATGGTGCCTAATATCTCTATTAGTGCTATTTGACTTTGTTGCAACTTGTTGTGATTAATGCTTGTCACTAGGGCCCGAGTGCCATGATCTCAGATCTGAACTTATTATTGATTCATGATGATATTATTGTTTGTGATCTTATCTGCAAGTTGTGTATACATATCATTGTCCGGAACCGAAGGCCCCGAAGTGACAGAAATTGGGACAGACGGAGGGGATGATTGTGATATGAGGATCACATGCGTTCATGGAGTGTTAATGCTTTGCTCCGATGCTCTATTAAAAGGAGTATCTTAATTGCCAGTAGATTCCCTTGAGGCCCCGCTGCAACGGGCTGACTGGGCAAAAGATGTTGTGCAAGTTCTCACTGCGAGAACGTATGACTATATATGGAACACATGCCTATGATTGTTTAGTACTTGGATGCTTTATCTTATTTATCTGTAATTTCCCTAGATCTTGAAGTTATATGAATAGTCTCGTCCATGCAATGCCCGTCCATCCATCCCTATGCCTACCACACTCATATCCTACTGTATGCTACTCTTGTTATTACTGCTTTTGTTTTACTGCTGCTGTTACTTTGCTACTACTACTACAAAATTGTTGCTACTGATAAACTTCTGTGAGCAAGACTATTTCTAGGTGCAGCTGAATTGACAACTCAGTTGTTAAGCCTTATAAGTATTCTTTGGCTCCCCTTGTATCGAATCAATAAATTGGATAATACTACCCTCGAAGACTTTTGCGATCCCCTATACTTGTGGGTCATCAACCGCTCATCGTATGACATGGCACTTTACGACGCCGTGTGAGACCGAAGCTTCAAGGGTGCAAGCTTCTACAAACATACGAGTCCAAATTTCATGCCATATCATACACATTTGAAACGATAGGAAATTAACAAGTCCGAGATTATTTTTATTACCTTCCCCTTCTCCACCATAAAAGGCCCGGTGTTCAACATCATAGTGATCATAAAGTTGCCACACCGTCCTAAAAATTCCAAACAATATGGCATATGTGAGCATTATTTCAGATTTGACCAATATTCCCACTTACAATCATATATGTGGGCTTTACTTAGTATATGTGAGCATTAATCATCTCAACAATCATACATAGATGCTAAATATCAACTAATACATATGCGTATGTGAGCTTATTTTAGGTGCACATATACAAATTCCTATGCAAAGAATATTTACACTACAAATCACCAAAACACCTGAATTCCCCCATGAATAAAACTCATCTACATATCCTAAATCTACCCTAACTTGCACAAAATTGGCCAAATTTTGAATCCATCTCAAACTAGGGTTTCAACCAAACTTTCACAAATGTGAAGAATTTATCAGATTAAAAAGAGGGGATGGGAGGAGATTACCTTGAGGGGGAGATCATGGATCAAATCCACCAAACATTTCTTCACATATGCAAGAATTGGGGAAGAATTTGACGGGGAGGAGAGAGGGTTGCCGGCGGCGCAGCCCTCTGTTTCTTGCGGATGGGAAGAGAGGAAGAGCAGGGGCAGGTCGGGCTCGGTAACGAGGTTGGGGCTTAGTTCTCGACATCTAGGAGCTAAGCAGGGTATCGCACCGAAAACTCAAGCGCTAGTTAGCCCGAGGTGGGTCCCGGTCCGGCCCCCATCACCACGCCACCCTTCTAGCGTCTCCTACCGAGGCCCTAAGGCTATAGGTTAACTCGTTGCTGTGGTGCGCTTGTCAAAAGGGTTAGTCCCAATAGAAATGGTTTGCGAAAAGGTTTATTATTAAAATTTGTTTGACAAAAGGGTTAATTTTTATCTAAATCGCCTCGGCTCGGGAGCGAACCGATTCTCAAGCTCACGGCGACACCCACACCAAAAAAGAGTTATAGAGATGGTGGTTTGGCTTGTTCCGGTGCAAATTAACCTATTTACAAAATACATAATCTTTTTAAATGCTAAAGAAATTTGCAAAAAACACCGCTTGTACATTCGAACATTTTATGTTCGTACACAAGTTTAAAAATATATATTTTATGTGACTTGTGTGAAAAAATGTCCAACAATAATCATGTTGGAGCACACTACTTTGTCTTGTAATTATTTTCTGGAAACTTGTGTATGAACAATGTACGCGCGGATATTTTTTATTATTTTTAAATACTTTTGAAACAAGGGTTCATCTACATATGTGAGCCGAATTGGATGCTCATACAGTTATATATTATCTTCCTTTACTACTGCGAACAACAAGTAACTTTGCAGGAAAGACAATGTCTCATAGAAGGCGACGACGATTGTTAGTTGTTTGCCCCCATTGTCCAGTCCAACTCTTTGGTTCACATGATTTCAAATCTTTAGGAACAGAAAACACACAGGGCTATAAAATTCAATATGACTTCATTTGCAGCAAACTTTGTTTGATTGCGCCACTAGAAAAGGAAAGGATTCTGAAGGATTGGTCAGATGTTAATATTTCCATGAAAACGTTCACCACGGGAAAAAAGTATAAACTGTAAGAGTAGAAAATATTCCTTAGGAAGAATTTATAGACGATTCATCAATTCTACAAATTAAGCAACCAATAAAGATTCATTTTAAGGACCCCAATCCACTAAAATTTCTTTGAAAATTATTTGAAGCAAATGGCACTAGTGTCGTCCACGGCCACAAACCTAGCCAAATGTCCTGCCGTTGTGGATAGTGGCAACTGTCACGATCCTTGACAAAGCATCCAAGCTAGGTAACTGTCATTTCTCTATGTGGTGGCGGCACGTGTTTGGTTGCCAAAAATGACAACTGCAACCTTCTTACCGCCATCGGTTAGACGTCGGATATAGATTGTTACATGTTTGTTATAAGCTTCTCTCTGAAAAACTCGATGATTGTCAAAATTATTCTTTTAATTGTTATTGACATATACGTCACACTTCTCCAATCAAGAATATGTTGAATGTTTGCCATAATTTATTTTTTGCAGTGTAAAAGTGGCTTTATTAAGTAGAGGGCTTACAAGAAGGTCATGATCCAGTTCCTGAGACAAAACCTCATGTCCTGAACCAAGCCACACAATAGTTCTCACCTTTCTCCTCGAGTAATTTGCGAGGCAGTGACACACCCTATTTCGAGATCGATCCACTATTACAATAGAAATATTTCTACTGCCTGTTAGATAGATCTCAAACGTGAACGGGCCCAACGGCCCGTCACGCCCCTATCCGCGCCCTGATCGGGGGCGCCCAACCCTATCTGGTTGGTGGGCCCCTGTCGCCAGCGCTATATAAAGAGGTGGGGAGCCGGCAGCACGACTCACGAGGTTAGCCGTGCCCTAGCCGCCCCACCTATAAACCCTATCCGATCTAGGCTAAGCGCTGCGCCGACGGGAAGCTCCACCGCCGCCACACTCACCCCCTTTCCACCCATGGCCAATGACCGAGGTTCTAGCTCCGGGACCAGCTCGGGCATTCCCTCTGGCTCGTGTCTGTCGAGCCAGGGAGCAGGTAGAGCTCATCTCGGTTCTCTCTCTCTCTCTCTCTCTCTCTCTCTCTCTCTCTCTCTCTTCTCGATCTACAAAGGTGATGTATAGTGCTACTGTTAGATCTAGACTAGATCCTTTGTAAAGGTGGAATTAACATTGGTATCAGAGCAAGTTTTAGTTGCTAGATTTTTTCAGTGCATTTGTAGAAAGCAAGAGTCCAAAAGAAAAGAAATAGATCTAAAGTGCGCCTGCCCTATGGCCGCGCCGTTCCTCTCGATCTAGATGGGCATCCATAGTGGAGACATCTAGAAGAAGAACATACCCTTCGGGGCAAAGCAAAACCCCAGATCTAAAACCCCAAAAGATCCTGAACTCAAGTTCTAACCTCATAGATCCCCAAAGAAAAGTCAATCAAAAGAAAAGGGTTCACTCCGGCCATCGCCGGGAAAGTTTCTGCCCCACACCTCGGCCACTTGACGACGGTGCACCCACCCTCGGGTGGATGCACACATCGGCAAGGAGCAAGGGGGGCGCCGCCGTCTTTCCCTATGCACAAAGTAACAAAAAAAAGGGAGAGCGAAAAGGCTCCACCGCCACCCCTCTTGACGGTGGTGCGCCCACCCTCGGGTGGACGCATCGCCGGCAAGGAGGGCGGGGGGGGGCATGGCTCGGAGCAAGCAAAGGGGGGAGGGGCGCGCCGGAGGCGGCCACCTCGCCTCGTGCTCGGGCGGGCCACGCCGGAGACAGGGCAGAGGGAGGGGCGCGCCGACGCGGCCACCTCGCCTCGCCCGACTCACGCGCATGCGCCGCCACAGAGGGAGAGGGAGGGGCGCGACGCGCAGCCGCCTCGCCTCGGCCCTCATGCGGGGCTCGTGCCACCGGAGCAGAGAGGGAGAGGGAGGGGCGCGACGCGCAGCCGTCTCGCCTCGGCCCTCATGCGGGGCTCGCGCCGCCGGAGCAGAGAGGGAGAGGGAGGGGCACGCGGAACGCGGCCGCCTCGCCTCGGCCTCACGCGGCGTGCACACGGCTCCGCCGCCGGTGAGCACGCGGGGTGCACGCGGGGTACCCGCGGCGCCGCCGCTGAGCCCACGCGGAGAGGGCGCGGGGGGTGGGGTGGGGAGAAATGGGATTAGGGTTAGGGGGCGGCGGCCGGGGGGTTCTTATACCCCTGAGACACGCGTTGCGCCGTCCGATCTAGGGTGGGCGCGATGGAGGGCCAGGATGATGCGGCGCGGGGGGAGGCGCGGGCGGCAGCAGGCCACGCTGGGCCGCTGGCGGGCCAAGCGGCAGGCCGCGGGCCAGCTGGGCAGCGCGCGCGCGTGCGGCAGCTAGCTCGCGAGCGCGCGGGCGGCAGCGGCGCGCATGCTGGCTGCTGGCGGGCCGCGCTGGCGGGCCAGGCTGGCCCGGCTGGCGCTGGGCCACTGCAGGCCGCCCAGGGAAAGGCCCAATAGGGCGTTTTTTAAGCAGTTTTTCTGTTTTCTTTTTTCAGAGGCTGTTTTGACCGATTTTGCTTAGTTTTAAGCATTTTTTCAGTACAGTTTTCTCTAGCCTTTTTATTTCGTGTATATTTTGGCTAGAGAATGATTTAAAAGCAGGATTTTTTCTATAAAGTTCAAAGTATCATGAAGGTTATTATTAAGTTTCCGCTGCAAATAGATGGTTTAAATTGCAATAATGCAATAAAAGTTGTTTAAATTTTGTTATAAAGATGTGGCAAAGTGATTAAAGATGATTGTGTCCCATGTTATTAATTGACCAACGTTGTTAATAAACATGATCATGATCTTTTCCATTGAGTATTAAAGGTGCATTTAACTTTATTTCTATCCAACGGTGATGTAATTTTAAATAGCACAAACAATTGCATGCATAATTTATACCAACGTTGAATTAATGCATACAGTTGTTTTCCTTGGTGATCTCACATATTTTGTGGTTTTTCAGAAGGTCTCAACCTCATGGCCTGTTTGAAAGACATCCCGCTGCTGCGGGAGGACAACTACTCCGAATGAAGGAAAAAGGTCGATTTGGCGTTCGTATGCATCGAAGTGGATTGGGTGGTTGACACCAAGCAACCAGTCAAGCCCGCTGACCCAGTCAGGGGAGATGCTGAGGAAAGTGCTGAGTTTGAGAAAAGAAAGAGGGACCATGCTCCATTGGAGCTGGCCTACTCGATTGATAACCAGAAATGGGTGAACGCCAACAAGAAGTGTTTGGCCTTCATAAAGAACACAATTGAGAACGCAATAGTGGGCTCAATTGGAGAGTGTGCTACCGTGGGCGAATACCTCGCCAAGATAAAGAGCCAGTTTACTGGCTCTTCAAAGATGTATGCGACCCAGCTGTTAAAGCAGCTGGTGACTGAAAAGCACACGGGGGGACCCCACGGAATAAGAGAGCATATCTTGAGGATGTCAAACATGGCAGCAAAGCTGAAGCCCATGGATGAGGACCTCGAGCTAAAGCCAGCACTCTTGGTACACCTAGTGATGGCCTCTCTTCCACAGCCTTTCGAAAATTTTGTAATAAACTATAATATGTCCCCTGAAAAGTGGGACATAGAAAAGACCATTGGGATGTGCTCCCAAGAGGAGGAAAGGCTGAAGGCCCTTCACGGCGGTTCCCTGAACTTCGTGAAGGACAATAGGAAGAGAAGCTTCACAAACGACAACCATGGTGGCTCACCCTCCAAGCCACATGGCAAGTGTCCAATGCAGCACCAGTACCAGCAGCACCAGTCCACCCCTGGGGAGAAAGACCAGTGCCATCACTATAAAAAGCATGGCCATTACAAGAAGGACTGCCCAGTTTGGCTGAAGTACATCATGGCCAAAAATGGTAAAGACATAGTTTCTTTTGTTAATGAATCTCTGTATGAAAAGTTTACTAGATCTACTTGGTGGATTGATTCTGGTGCAACTGTTCATGTTGCCAACTCTTTACAGGGGTTCCATTTGACAAGGATCATACCAAAAAGAGAAAGACTCATTGAAGTGGCGAATGGGATAGAAGCAGAAGTGGAGGCCATTGGTGACGTCCCTCTGGAGCTGGCTGATGGCTCTTCTCTTTTGCTCAAAGATGTTCTTTTTGTTCCCTCGATACATAGAAATTTAATAAGTGTTTCATGTTTGGACAAAGATTCTTATGAATGTTATTTCGGAAATGGCAAGTGTGCCATTTGGTTGAAAGATATTTGTGTGGGTGTTGCTACCTTATATGATAAGTTATATTTATTATCCTTGCATGAGAAAGTATTTTCTGTGTGTGATGTGAATGAAAAGGTTCCCTTGTCGAACAAAGAACAAAAGAAAAGAAAGCGAACTCTTGACTCATCGAAACTATGGCACTGCAGACTAGGCCATATTTCGAGGGGAAGAATAGAAAGCCTCGTTAAAAATGACATTCTTCCTCCGTTAGAGTTCTCCGACATAAAACAATGCATAGATTGCATTAAAGGAAAGTATGTCAAACAAATTAAAAAGGGTGTAAACCGAAGCATAGCTACACTAGAAATAATCCACACAGATATTTGTGGACCGTTTCCGGTGAAAAGTGTGGATGGCTATGATTCATTCATAACATTCACGGATGATCACTCCCGATATGGTTATATTTATCCAATTAAAGAAAGATCTGAAGCATTGGATAAATTTAAAAATTTCAAAGCTGAAGTAGAAAATCAGCATGATAAAAGAATTAAGATACTTCGGTCCGATCGTGGGGGGGAGTACTACGGTCGGCATACTCCAGATGGTCAAGTATCAGGACCTTTTGCAAGGTTCCTGCAAGAAAATGGAATAGTCGCCCAGTATTCTATGTCGGGTGAACCTCAGCAAAACGGAGTAGCTGAAAGGCGCAACCGTACCCTTATGGATATGGTGCGCAGCATGATGAGCTATTCCACCCTCCCATTGGGATTGTGGATGGAGGCGCTTAAAACTGTCATTCACATTCTCAACAGAGTACCAAGTAAGTCGGTGCCCAAAACACCGTATGAATTGTGGACAGGCAAAGTCCCCTCTCTGCACCACTTAAGGATCTGGGGGAGCCTAGCTGAGGCAAAAGTTTTCAATCCAAACATTGCAAAGTTAGACCCCAAAACAGTATCTTGCCACTTCATTGGCTATCCAGATAAGTCAAAAGGCTATCGTTTCTACTGTCTTGGCAGATACACAAAGTTTATAGAAACGAGACATGCAGTCTTCTTGGAGGACGAATTAATGAGGGGGAGCACGGTAGCTAGGAAAATTGATCTTGAGGAGAAGAGGGTGCATGCACCTAATCTGATGACTCAGGAGCCTTTTTTCTCGCTACCTGTTGTGCCACCATCTACAACCCCTGAGGTTGTGGTGCCGGCACCTGTTGTGACTCCACAGTGACAACAATGGGTGAAAGTTCGGAACTTGTCCATCAGAAGCCACCTGAACCCACTGTTGAGCACGAAAGGGAGCCAGAACAGCCACCTAGTGTAAATGTGCCTGAACCCGAGGCAAGAAATGAGCAAGAGTCCTTCATCGCAACATGCTTGTCGCTCCACTGCAAGATAAGACGGAGTCCTTCATCGCAAGTTCGAGTTTCCACTTCAAGGACATCACTGCAATTAAAAATTTGCTGGCAAGAAGAAAAGATAGGGTGTGTTTGGTTTGTGCCCAAGATTGCCCTACCAAATATTTGGCAAGTCAAAATTTTGGTTGAGCCTTTGCTTGCCCACAAGTTGGCCAATATTGGCTAAAAAATTGAACTAGAATTGGTAGTGGAGCATTGGCATGCCAAAAAATTGGCAACAATCCAAACAAAAGCCAACATTTTGGTCATGACCAAAATATTGGTATGGTATCATCACGAAGGATCATTGCCTACACCTGGACATCCATTCTCCTCTTTGTATGATCCATCACAGTTCAGTTTTACCAATCCAGGAGTTTAAGCCAACAATTGGTAACATGAGCAAGAGCAGGTATAATGCTCAGTTTTGCATTGGTAATTACAACGCTCTTACCCTTAATAATTTCTTCGGTACATAAAATTTTAATATTCTTCAGAGTCTCCCTATAGCTTTCTACGAAAATCTTAGAGCCTTCAATGGATGGGAAAGGTTTATCGTGTACTCCAAATAAACCCTTCCAGCAAGAGATTGCTCCATCCGGAGCAGAACTAGTAGCGGCAGCGGCAAAGACACACTGGTCAGAAGATTCATTAAAAGCTAATTTGTACGCACTTCGGGCAGAGAACAAGCCAGATTTGTTTATTGAGGAATTAAACACCTGCCTTGTAGTATGAACATAAGCAAAGTGCTTAAAAGGTGGTTTTATTTATCTGTGCATACCTCTATGCACTTTACATTGGTAACGGTCTTAGAAGCAGGTTCATTACAAAACCTGCGTCGGTAGGCTTGAGACAAGTTAAAAGCAAAGTGTGATTTGTTTATTGAGGAATTGGCGAAATAATTTCTAATAAGAGTTTTTCCTTTTTGCGGGGAATCCTTAAGAATTGGTGGCAGGGAGTGCCTATACAAACTATAGTGCAAATAAATACTCGTGTAAACCCCTAGCTAGGAAAATAGTAAAATAAAACGATCGAAAATTAAGATAGTACAAAGTAAAACAAAATATAGGCACATTACAATGGATACGGAAGAAGTATATTTATATTACCCCTTGTGGATGTTGTTTTGATGTATTTTTTTCGAAATAGAGGTGATACCCCGGCCTCTGCATTAATATGATGCGCACAACCTTTTTTATTTATTATTCAATGAAACCTTACAAAGATCAATTCAAAGCCACCTCTCTAGCGATAAAGTCGTAACTCCTACAACTTAATGAAGAGGGTGATCATATCGGAGACAACACTCAGACCGACCGCACACCTACACAAATGATCATAAACCGGAGGCCCATAACCGGTAAAACTGATCCTCAGCACATACCAACATGCACACTCGCCGTCTTTCACCAGCCCATCTTCATGAGTATCAAAATAATTACCTTGTTAGACTTGCTGTCGACGCCCACCTTGCGTTCATCCATCAACACGCATGCATGGTCACCACTGAGACCTCTCGGCATCATGCCGTCGAGTCCAGCCGTCCGACACAGCTTGAAACCTCCAAAAGATCTGTCATGCATAGCACCTATAGAACCAGGCATGGCTGGGCGTATCACCTGACGGCTAGGAATGACTTCATAAAATTCTATTTTTAGGGAAATTTTGGAATAAGAGATAAATAAATGATTGAATTTGAAAAACAATGTTTTTTATTTTGGATTGTTTCTTTTTTAATACGACCCTCTTTTGCTCCGCTGAAGACTCCGTGCAAGATGAAGCCACTCCACCTTGGTCGTGGTTTTACTCCCGCCATGGAGCTTGAATGACTACAGGTGGTCGTCGAGCCAGATATTCGGCTCTTGCGCGTCGTCGAATTTTGGGTTGTCCGAAGGGAGTTTGAAGCCCTTAGGCATCCGCGATTGCCACATGGCCTTGCTGAAGCACCTGGCGATGCACAGCTCTGTGTCCTCGTCCTCGGACTCCGTGGAGCACGCGCGTTTTGCGCGTGACTTGTCAATCTTGCGCTGTGGCTCCTGCTCCTTGGGATGCGGCGGCACCGCGGCAGGTCGTGCTCTTTTTCGTCAGATGAGGGTGTGCAGCTTCGGGTGAATTTTACCGTGGCCGTTTTCTTCGGCTCCACGGCTGCTTCGTCGTGGAGCGCGGATCCGACAAGTCCGAGCCTACAATCACAGATTTGTGGATTGCGTACCGTGGGTCCCTCGCCAGTGGTGGGTTTGATGCCAAGTAGGTGTTGGCCGCCATGACCGTGGCCTGCGGCGTTTTGGGCATGATATTGCCCTGTGAATCCATCATCATGAAGGACATATCGAGTACCTTGGTGGCCTCGCGTCGTGCGGCGGGATTCATGCACTCCATGCGGGAACGATACCTGCAGCCACCAGCGGAGGAGAGCGCAGCTCGCCGCATGCTCGACTCGTCAGCCGCTCGCCTGCGCTGATCGAGCTCGTTTTGCTGCTTGATTTATCGATTGTACTCCTAGATAAGGAGTCAGTGGTAACCCATCAGCATGTCACGAGGGGCGTTGTTTGGCAGAGGATTGGTGACTCGCACAGCTTCACGCACCCTCTCCCATTCGTCGTTGTTGAGGTTGATCTCGTTACGAACGCGGTTGATACCCTGAGTGTTGTCGGGTGCCCTGTTCTCGTTGGGATTGGGAAGGGGTGGTCTGTTTCCTCCGTTCCTAGCCTGTGGGTTGGGAGGGGGATTTGGTGGATCTGGGCCGTCGTCGACGTTGCCAGTATGGATGGCCGTGCACATGTAGCGCTGGAGGAGATCGTTACTCCCACAACTTTTGGATCCGGAACCGTAGGTTCCTTCCACCGTAGGAGGGTTGCAGAGGTCAGAGTTGCAGCTGCCGCTGTCGTCCGAATCGCTTGTCAGCGATGGTGTGCGCAAGGCACCGATTGGTGGCACCCATGAGGCGGGCCTGATCGGAGGAGGTGGCACCCGCTCTGGGAGGCGTAGGGTACCGATCTTGCCCACTTAGAAGCAGAAGCTACTGAATAGCATCTCGACTCTGTCTCTTACGAAATTGAAATCCTTGCGAGTGGCTGGGGAGTGGGCGGTGAAGTCGAGGGCACCAAAGAGGAGGTGATTCTCTGTTGCCGAGGAATCGAAGATCACAACGGATGGAACCGTCACGATCGCACGATCAGCGTCCCCAGTTCCCACAGATGACGCCAATTGACGAGAGTTTGACTCGTCAATGCCCATTGTTATGGACTTGAGTTTGGAGAAGATGGGGATGTTGGAGATCACGAGACGATTAACAGACATGGGGACACAATGTTTACCCAGGTTTAGGCCCCCGGAGGGAAAACCCTACTCCTTCTTGTCTGTTCTTGATTGATGGCGGAACCGAAAGTTACAGGGGGTGCGCAAATGCAATCTGGCGTGAGGTGTGTGTATGAGTTGGGGGGATCCTCCTTGCCGTGCCCTCCTGACCTTTATATGGGGAGGACAGGTGTCAGGTAGGTCGATTCGGTTACAAGTTAGGGTTTCACCCTTAAATATTTGTATCTACGGCTTGGCCGTGTTCTCCAAGGAGTCGAACTTCTATCGGGCTTGGGCCATCCGGAGTCTCCTTGGGCTTCGTGTTAGCAGCAAATC
The DNA here is from genome assembly GCA_916181665.1 of Avena sativa. Classification (NCBI taxonomy): domain Eukaryota; kingdom Viridiplantae; phylum Streptophyta; class Magnoliopsida; order Poales; family Poaceae; genus Avena; species Avena sativa. Next base: position 251,672,500 of record OV702296.1, read on the forward strand.
TTCGTGTGGGCCTTCACTGGGTTGGACCGGATAGGCCAATGTTAGGTACCCGTAGAGCATATCCATGTCAGTAGCTGCTCCAAAGACAATGCCCCATAAGGGAAAATAACATCACGCGCCGCCATCGTCTGATCAGCAAGACCTAGATCTGGGGTTTTCCCTTAAGCGGTCCAATCGAGAAGATGAGAGCTGCAACAACGGTGCCTTCAACTAGGTAACGACGCAAGACACCACCATCGCAACCATGACCAAAGTCGGCACGATTTTCACTAGCAACCTCGCATCCCGCCATCCACCGGCTAGATCGCCACCAACCAATAGCATGGTGGCACCACCATATCTGATCCGCATGCCCGGAGGACCACGACTGTCCCGCATCCAGTGTCATCGACGCCGGAGAAAGCTCTGGCCACCACGCTCCTCCTGAAACAAACTTGGGCTCAGGATCCCGTGATCCGCCGCCCCCAAGAACCGCCCACAAGGATCCGCCTCCTTGTGAAACATCCTCGACGGAGGGGGCACCGCAGCAGCGGCTCTGGGGACCATGCCCCGTAGATCGACCAGCACCCCTTGCGGAGACCATTGTCCACGCGAAGCCACTAAAGTGATGCCGCGCCCGGGAGATGCATCCCAACATTGAGGTGAGGGGGAAGGAAGGAGGGGTTGACGGCTCGAGGCGGCTAGGGTTTCTTCCCGAGTCGCCCATGGAGGGAGGCGACGCGAGGGAGACGCGAGCATTAGGAGTACTTTTTATTGGGGAGAATTTCACTTCCTCGACCTCTACACCGACTAGGGATGCACATATCCATTAAACATGAGTACCGGGATATTTAATCTTGATTTGGTTAAGCACCAAGACTAATTCTCAGAATAAATTGCATGAGAACTGTTAGGAATATGCATCTTGTATTATCTGGGGGCCAAAGGCCACACAATATATAGTACAGGTACAGGTGCAAATATGCAGGAAGCCCCCTAACATATGGGGAAACTACAATATATAAATATATACATCTAACAACCCCCCCCCCTTAAACTCATGGTGGATCCACAACACTGAGTTTGGAGAGTAAGAAATCATGTTGTGCTCTAGTCTGTGCCTTCGTAAATAAGTCTGCCAAATATAACTCTGAAGGCACATACTGAAGCGTAATAACCTGAGCCTGCACCTGAGCACGTGTATAAAAAGCATCAACACTAATATGCTTGGTAAGCTCATGCTTTACCGGATCACGTGCAATACTGATAGCACCTGTACTGTTAGACAAAACTGGAGTGGGTGTCGTAACAGAGACCCCAAAATCCGCAAGCAACCACCATAACCAAGTCACCTCAGCAGTCAACAAGGTTATAGCTCGCAACTCAGCCTCAACACTCGAACGGGAAACCGCTGTCTGTTTCTTTGTCTTCCAAGCAATGAGCGAACCACCAAGAAACACACAGTAAGCAGAAAGGGAACAACGATCTGTAGGATCACTCGCCCACGTAGCATCCGAGTAGCACTGAAGCTGGAGGGAGCTGGAACGAGGAAAGAAAAGGCGACGAGTGATCGTGCCACGAAGATAGCGAAGAACACGAAGGAGATGACTATAGTGAAAAGTGGTAGGAGCTGAGACAAACTGACTCAGAATATGAACAAGATAAGATATGTCAGGACGAGTGACAACAAGATAAACAAGACTCCCAACAAGATGGCGATAACGCGTCGGGTCAGGAAGAGGATCACCATCAGTAGGACGAAGCTTAACATTAAGCTCCATAGGAGTCTCAATAGTGCGCTCATCCCCATGAGCAGCACGAGCAAGAAGATTCTGAATATACTTTTCCTGAGAGATAAAAAAGCCATCAGAAGTGGAGGAGACCTCAATCCCAAGAAAGTAGCGGAGAGTACCAAGATCAGTCATAAGAAACTGATCACGAAGACGACCCTTAACAAAGGCAATATACTTAGGATCATCACCAGTAATGATCATCTCATCAACATAGAGAAGGAGAAGAGTGCGTCCACGAGGAGAAGTGTGAATGAACAACGCTGGATCATGAGAACTGGGAGAGAAACCAGCAGCAGTCACCACAGAGGCAAAGCACTCAAACCAGGCACGAGGGGCATGTTTCAGGCCATAAAGAAAACGCCGAAGACGACAAACCATCCCATCGGGAACAGAATACCCAGGAGGAGGCTGCATGTAAACCTCCTCACTCAATTCACCATTTAGGAAAGCATTCTGAACTCAAGTTGGCAATTTTCCTCATGGAGCCGGGTACCCGCGGGTATATACCCGCCTGAAACCGAGGATGGGGAGAAAATTGGCTCCATGGGGATAGCGGGGCGGGTACCCGACAATCTAGCGGGACGGGTATGGGGACCAAATCCCCTCCATGGAGTCTCCATGGATACCCTGGACCCCACCTGTCATATAGATAGACAATATTACATATAAAAAAACCTAGATAACTATCTCTACTCGACCACACAGATCCTTTTTCTCCTTTCACCTCCCAGCCACTGTTACGCATCTTCCCCAAATCGTGTCTCTGCCATCGCCTCCAACTGGACCTCGTCGATCGTCACCGGCTCGCCAGCTGCACCTGTGGCCTACCCCTTCCTATTACCTATGCATCTTCCCCTCCTCGTCGGCTCTCCAGTCGCCGCATGCGCCTGCCCCTTGGCTCCTCCTCCTTGAGAAAGCGATGTCGGTGACCACCGACGGGAGGAGCTTGGTCGCCCATGGCAAGGAGGGTCTCTTCTCAGAGGATCTTGTCGGCTTCATAAGGAGAAGCTCTTCCGCGTCTTCAAAGAGGACACAACGGTGTTGAGGTCCCCATGGAGACCCCGGCGGGGATCGGGTACCCGTCAATGGCGGGGACGGGGACCATTTGCCCCCCGATAGCTTAGCGAGGACTGGCGGGTATGGGGATTGGCGGGGATCGGGGCAGGGACGGTGGAGCCATACCCGGCCATACCCGACCCTGTTGCCACCTTGATTCTGAACATCAAGCCGAGACACAAACCAGTGTCGAATAGAAGAAACAGCAAGAAGAGTGCGCATAGTGGTCATATGAGCCACAAGGGAAAAAGTCTCATCATAGTCGCGGTCGTGCTCCTGCTGAAAACCATGAGCCACAAGACACACTTTATAGCGCTCAAGAGATCCATCAGAGCGGGTCTTAATTTTATAGACCCACTTGCACATGATGGGACGAACACCGGGAGGGGGAGAGACAAGATCCCAGGTGCCAGTGCGCTCAAGCGCAGCAATCTCTTCAGCCATGGCAAGCTGCCATTCGGGATGACGCTTAGCATCCCGATAAGAAGTCGGCTCGAGGGCAATAAAGAGACCGTACTGACTAGGAGAGTAACGATCAGGTGGACGACAAAGACGAGTCGCCGAAAGAGGAGAGGGAATCTTGTCAGAAGAAGAAGACATATCGGAAGAAGAAGAAGAAGGGACATCAGGAGGAGGATCCGAAACATGAGAGCGACGAGAATAATGGAAGGGAAAAGAAGACAACGGTGAGATGGGTGGAGGATCAGGAGAAGAAGGAGGAGAACTAGGTGGGGAGGAAGACAACGTGGTCGAAGGTGAGACATCAGCAATTATAGGTCCCGAAGGAGGATCAATAGGAACAGAGGGAGGTGTGTCAGGAAAAAGTAGAAAGGAGATATCCTCCATCGGATAGGTCAAGGAGGTGGGGCGAGGATAGAAAGGATGCGTCTCATCAAACATGACATCACGAGAAATGCGCATCCGACGACCAACAAGGTCCCAACACCGATAGCCCTTATGCTCATCACTGTATCCAAGAAAGACACATTCAACAGACTGAGCGGTCAGTTTGGTGCGTTCACGAGGGGCAAGAAGAACATAACAAACGCAACCAAATAAACGAAGCGCCGAGTAATCAGGAGGATGACCAGAGAGGCGCTCTAGAGGAATACCACCCTGTAGAGCAGCAGTGGGTTGAATATTGACGAGATAGGTGGCAGTGGAAACAGCCTCAGCCCAAAAGTGAGGCAGAAGAGAAGCGGCAATCATCAATGCACGAGTCGTCTCAAGAAGGTGACGATGCTTGCGCTCAGCCACACCATTCTGAGCATGAGCACCAGGACAAGAAAACTGAGCAAGAGTACCCTCCTCAGCAAGAAAAGCGCGTAGTGAATGAGAGATATACTCGCCAGCAGAATCTGCACGAAACACACGAATAGGAGTGGAGAACTGGGTACGAACCATGGCAGCAAATTTCTTATAGATAGACAAGACCTCACTACGAGAAGACATGAAATATATCCAAGTGTGACGAGAAAAATCATCTATAAAGAGAACATAGTAGCGATGACCCCCTTTCGACGGAAAGGGAGCTGGACCCCAAACATCAGAGTGAACAAGATCAAAAGGACGCTTGGACACAAACTCACTGTGAGGATATGGTAGTTGAATCTGCTTACCAAGCCGACAGCCCTGACAATCCAAAGAAGTGTTTCTGGAGACAGGCCCCAGAACACCACGATGAACTAAAGACGAGAGTCAAGAACCACATAAATGTCCAAGACGATGATGCCACCGCTGAAAAGAGCTAGTAGCGACGACTACAGATGCCGAGGAACTGGCGGCGATGGCATCATAAGGAAGACAAAGCCAGTGAAGCTCATAGAGGCCATCATGGCGGCGGGGGCCAACACCAAGCATAGTGTCGGTGCGACGATCCTGAACAGAACAAGAATCAAAGTCGAGTGTGATGCTACAACGAGAGTCGACAATCTGACTACCAGAAAAGAGTTGCATGTTAAGTTGAGGAACATGCGCAACAGAAGGAACATGAAATGAGGAAGTACTAAGAATGCCTCGACTAATGACTGGGAGAGGGGTACCATCAGCGGTAAGAACACGAACAAGAGGGTCAACAGGTCAAACGGAATGTAACAAGGAAGAATCAGGAGTCATATGAAAAGAAGCTCCAGTATCAAGAAGCCATGGGGATGTACCTGGAGAAGGAGGAGGTGGTCGCTCAATGCCAGAAAACTCAGTCGCAGAACCAGCAGAACCTGTCGGTGAAGAATCCCAAGCATCAAGCAGGCATCAAAGCTGCGCTATCTCATGCGCATAGAGAGGCACGACTGGAGAGGTCGAGGTACAATCAGGTGCCGACGAGGAGCTGTCACCCAGACACACACAGAGGCCGCCAAAGATGGCGACGGAGAGCAACACGCCGAGGAAGATGGAGTCGACGAAAGACGGTCACAACCGCCTAAAGAAGCCGCAAAAGTCGATGTCAAGCGGCGAGCCGACGTAGACGGGATCGGTGAAGCGCGGCCATAACCACGTGAAGAGGCCGCAAGAGTCGATGTAGAGCGGCGAGCCGACATAGACAGAGTCGGTGAAGAGCAACAAGGCAGTGGAGACGAGGTCGGATAACCACAGGAAGAATCCGCGAGGACCGACGTAGAGTGGCGCGCCGACAAAGACGAAGTCGACGGGCAAGGGCCAAGTAACGAAGGAAGGTCCGAGCGCATGACGGGAGCATCGGAAGAAACATCAGCAAGAGACGGAGACAACATTTTTTTTGCTGTTTTTTTACACTCAACCAATCTAGATCGGGTCAACGCCCAGAGCTACATGACTGATCGCCAATCAAGCCACGATGGAACGCACACACGCAGGCGGCTTGCGCCCGGGAAAAGGATGCTGGCGGCCAGGAGAAAGCCAGCAGCTTTGGGGAAAAGGCCGACGGTGGCCGGCAACGGGGCAGGGCGATCCAATTCAGCGGGACCAAGGAGCCTCGGGCCTGGGCGAGCAATCCGGGGCGATTTCCTCGGGCCGATCGCCAGCGATCGAACCCGATCCAAGCGGACCCTAGCGAGCGACGGGATCCAGGTCCCTGGCAACGGACACGGGACGGGGGCGGAACACCTCCGGGCGATTTGACGAACCAGGGCCGATCGAACGAGCGACGGCGGCCGGACACAGGAGGCGGCCGCCGGTAACGATCAGACGGAAATCAAGGGAGAAAAAAAAGCACGAGTTGCACGTGCGTGAGCCTAATCTAGCTCTGATACCATGTTAGGAATATACAACTTGTATTATCTGGGGACCAAAAGCCACAATATATAGTACAGGTACAGATGCAAATATGCAGGAATCCCCCTAAATTATAAAGAAACTACAGTATACAAATATATACATCTAACAAGCACAAGAATAGACTAGTCCTCAAGTATAAATAGAAACCTATATTAGGGTCCATGAGAACTTAAACTTCGGTGTTGGATTCATACATGCATTCCTTGAGCTAGGCTCACTTCGATGTATTATCTATCTCTACCGTTCTTGCATCTGTGGACAATTTCAAGTGTAGAAAAATCAAGTTGATTTTGCTGCTGCTAGGTGCAAGAAAGTCACTGCGTTCTAGATAGATAGCTAAGATAGGTATGGGAAGTGCGTCGATGTAGGTGGCTGTGGCGCCACCAAGTGGCTAGAACGGAATGGCTTTTTGGAAAACGGGCAAAAGTTTCCCGTTGGAGATGACATGTTTCTTTTTCAGTGGATTGTTCTGTATCATTCCTAGACTTGGCTTTCAGTTTCACAGCGGCTGCAGTGGTTCTCTCCGACAAACGAGCGTAGAAAATAACATCTCATATGGAAGAACATTTGAAGACAACATCGCTTTCTACGTCAAGTCGGCGGATGTGAAATTATGTGTTGAACAACTAGAAGGTTTATTTTCCCAGGCCGTGTGCACGGTTCGTTGTTTTACACTGCACGCAATAATTTGCAAAACTCATCGATTCACACTCATATCCACAATGTGCACGCGCTAAATTTTCCCACAACCTGTTGTTTAGATAAGGTTTAGGTAATGCCTAAACCTGCGATAATTAAATTGGAACAGAGGTAGTAGTTCTGTTATATCTACTCTTTCCGTCTAGATGTTACATTTTTTTCTAAATTAAAATATATTTAAACGCTATTTAGTCTATATATATTTAAATTTAGACAAATTTTCAATATCTATTAAGACAATATGATCTCAAAAAATATAAAAATCTAGCCAACCCTACTGTAGATTTTGTGAAAGGAAAAAATTATTTATGTAAGTTTACTTTGCAAGAAAGTGAACTTTTAGAACATGGGTACTCGTAATCTCATTAAAAAACTAATGAAGCAAAAAGAAAATGCTAAATAAAATTTTGCATGTAGAGAACCCACATAGTAGGTGCGTGCCAAATTTTATACTCCCTCCGATCCATATTACTTGTCACTGAAATTGATGTATCTAGACATATTTTAGTGCTAGATACATCTATTTCAACGACAAGTAATATGGATCGGAGGGAGTACTGAAAATCAAAATTATACATTTTAGACAAAAACTAACAAAGTTTCAAATGAACAGTAAGAAGGAACTCTTTTTCTTTTTTGGAATTCTATGTAACTTAAAGTTTGGAAAGCGATGCAACTTAAGGACAAGGTAAGTAAAACCGGGATCAGGAGTACCCATGCCCCCTATGTTTTTTTTTGAACGGGCCATGCCCCCCTATGTAATTTCGACTTTGCACTGGCTACATGAAGGTGTAACTTTTTGACAAAACTGTACAGCTGCACAGGAAACTCAATCAGAGGTTATGTGTGAACTTTAGGGGATATTTTGGAGCGCATGAGCTTGGGTAAAAGTGAGAGCCACATAATGCTGCAAGATCTGACATTTTAGATGTTTATGTGTATCCCGAAATTCAACGAAGACGACATTACATGATTAGGACCTTATACAACACTTTCGAAGAAATATGTACTGGTCTACTTGGGTGTACAGTATAATTCTTAAGAAAGTAATAACTGCGTGGATTAACCTTTCACGGCAGCAAAACAGTCCCTGCAGCTGTATGCGACTTGAACTGACTCTACACAAAAAGAATAGGATTGAATGCGACATCCCATGTAAGAGGACAAGGTTGACTTAGTTTTAATATCTCTCCTCATTATATCTGCTTAATATAACAATTATCTTACGTGGAAGAATTAAGAGTTGGTATGAGCCTATCATGATAGATAACCTTGCGTATAATTATGTTTTACAGCCCCCCTGTTCTTTCTCAACACCATAACGTCATACCTAAAGTAAGATACCATACATACAAACAAATCTTACATTATTGATTCTCGTCGACTACCACACGACATGACACTTCATATGACCAGTAAACAGATAGTAACATCCTAGAATACCTTAAAAGGCTTTGATTAGTAGTTAAAAGTTCTAAAAATGTCTCCGTGACATCTCACTCCTATAATTTTTTAACACTAATTACTATATAGCGGCGTTGTCTATGTAATTTTGTCTTGAAAGATAAAAGACATCAGTTAGCCCTTGCGGTTATTTATGTAGCACAATTGATGTAAGCGGTATGGAACGAGGAGAGTGAGTATACCAGACTCTTTCATTGAGGATCATACTCTTATTAAGGCTCATGCTAAGAGTCTACCTTAATGCATTTCTATGATGCCACATTTAACTCTAGCATTTTAGGACACATATTATTGTATCAACATTTTATTGCCGACTCTAAGTAATGTCAAGAGACGGAAAAAACAAGGACTAGCTCTACTTTTGTGATATTCCGAAGTCCTTTCAATTTCATCAAAAGAAAATGTGAGAAGGTCAAATCCATATAGTACTAAAGTTACCCAACCCTTATTACAAGACAACCCTTATAAAAACAGAAAAATAACACACATGTCCTTGGGTAAATTGACATGGTCATCCTCTTGCGCTCATTAAGGACCAAACCTGGCCAACGGGCCGGCCCGCGGCACGTGGCTTGACGGGCCGTGGTACGCGGGTGCCGTGCCCGTGCCGCCTCCCCGGGCACGCGGGCCGGGCCGGCACGACCCGTTTAGCAGATGCTCAGGGAATATTTTGACCATATATGCAAAAAAGGGTGTTCCTAGGACTCGAACCTGCGACCTGCTCGTTTCCCGCCATCCTCTCAACCACCAGAGCACCAAAATATAGGTGATACATGTAAAATTAGAAAAAAAATTTAGTTAACTTTGGACGGGCCAACAGAAGAAGGCCACGGGCCAACGTGTCTCACGTGCCACGGGCCGACCCGTTAGGCCTCCGTGTCGTGCCCGGGCCTCGCGGCCAGGCCCCCGTGCCGGCCCGACACGGCACGTGGCCTGGCGGGCCACGGCGGGCCGTGCCGTGTGCCGGGCCAGGGCCGTGCCGGGCCGGCCCGTTGGCCAGATTTGTTAAGGACGCGCCGTGAGTAAAACTCGATGCCGCCTAGCGCCTGGTTGTATGAAACACCCACGGAGCCAAAGTAACGTTGTTTAGTCAATTGTCGAGAAGTCCTTTGTTGAAGCCATAAGATGTTGTGGTGGCATTGTTATGCGGATTAGATCTCCATCCCTTAGAAGAAGGTGGCAAATAGGGTTGGACAACCACCCTGGATCCGACACGACAAAATTAGACATGTTTTTGCTCACTAGCTTACTGGCGAAGCTGAAACCGGCCATGCTTCGCGGCAAGGAGAAAATCATAAGACGAGAACACGAAACCACCGTCCACATCTGAAACATGTTGTCGAAGATCGCCTAACCAAAACAAATAGTACAAACATGCTATCCAGATCCGGCAATGACCGAAGCTCCACACGGCCTCCTGGGACGCAAAAATAGCGCCGCCAGAATGAGGACATTACGTGAGACCTTATCCCATGCCACTGCCAAATTGCGTAAGACCTGGAGCACTTCCTTATTTTTTCTTATTATGAAAACGATTCTATAAATTAATTAGTGTGTCAGCGAATCCAGGTTTCCCACAGCACATAGTGCGTGCAGGAAGGCACCCAGAGGCGAGGAGGACAAACGGGGCTAGAGATGGAAGTTTAGAATCTAAAGGATATCCGCTATTTTAGCCTACTTCAAATAAATAAACTATTTTTTTTTAAAATGACGATACGTGAAAATATAATTTATTTTTTTATACTAAAGAGGATAGAGGATACCTTAAAAGTTAGCCACTCCCATTGTTAAACGGTGCAGCAACACACACCCGCTGAACCCTAGCAGCCGCTTTTCTTGTGGTACTAAATGCTATCAATTGCGTAAGACCTAGAAGGCCGCTTTGTTTTTCCTTACTACTCGAGTATTGTGAAAACGATTCCATGAATTAATTAGCGTGTCAACAGAACTGTTTGCCCAGTTCATCTCGCCTTAAACTCGGGTGGACTTGAGAGAAAAACGAGACGCACGAGTTGTGGCGTGCATCGGTTTTTCGGTGAGAAACATCGGCGCGGATCAAGAAGAAATCAATGCACGTGCGCATCAAAAGAACCTGTACCAACCAATGTACGTTCACAGTGGTAATCAGAGTCAAAGATTTAGCGAATCCGTGACATCAGTCTACTCGATTAACATGTGTTTACGTACGTCTCATCGGTCGTTCGCTCCTCGATTTCATGACGTGTGCATTCACAAGATATACGGCAAATATGTATGGTGACAACCTTGCACACGTGCATGGTATGTAAATTTACAGATTTGACCTTCTAAAGACGAAAAATTGATGTACTCCTTATGACCCATATTAGTTGATTTAGATTTGTCTAAATTCAGATGTGACATCCGAATCTAGACAAATTCATGTCAACTAATATGAGTTAGAAGGAGTAATATACTTGTTTCAATCAAGATAGCTCTTGTCCCTCAGATGTGATTTGATGAAAAACTAGTACTCACTCCCGTTTAGGCCTTATTTGGTATCGTGGGAAAAATAGCGTGCTATATAGAGAGTTCACGCTAGTTTTTTACGATTTTGCTCGCTACGGCGCTGTTTTTTAAACAGCTTGCTATATTGCGCTAAAACATCATAGCGTTAGCACTATTTCAAGTATAGCACGTTATTTTTTTTGTTGGTGGGTGTGGAGTAAGCGAGCATATGATGATAGTGTGCAGTAAGAAAGCATATGATGAAAATTTTGATTGTTAAACCTAAGTGATCGCGTCAAGCCGCCGCCTCCTGCCGCAGCACCCGACGCCATGCCTAACTTCAGCCCTACCAGTTCTCCTCCAAGGCTCCGGTGACTCCTTGATGGCGCCAGAGAACTTGACGTGGAGCACTTCGTTAAAAATCCCAAGAGCAAGGTGTGATGAGCACAACAATAAGTCTTTCCTCAGTAGAGACCGAGGTTATCGAACCAGAAGGAGAAAGGAAACGTCACACAGGTGTTGCAAGCAATGCGAAGACCTGCACAACACAATCAGTGAGGTTGTCAAGCTCACCGGTTTACTGTAACAAAGGATTAAACTTATGGTATGGAAGGTAATGGTTTGCAGCAAGTAAACACGTAACCGTGGAAGATGTATCAATGGTAAAGATTGGACCGAGGTCCATAGTTCACTAGAGATGCTCTCCTAAAATAAACAACATGGCATAAAGGGTAAACAAATTACAGCAGGCAATTGACAGGAACTGAGCAAGGCATAACAATGCAATTACTAGTCAGAAAGATCCTATGAGATTTGATTGGGCAATACAACAAGATACATAGACCGCCATCCAACTGCATCTATGACTAGAAGTCTACCTTCAGGTTATTATCCGAACCCCCTCCAGTATTAAGTTGCAAGCAACAGACAACTGCTTTAAGCAAAGTGTGTAAGGTAAACAGTCCACATGTTCTATGAACAAGAGACCATTGTTTTCTCCCTAGTAGCAACAACACATCTACAACCGAAGAGATTATTGTCACTTCCCTTGAAAACTAGAGGCATGAACCCACTATCGAGCATAAATACCCCCTCTTGGAGTCACTAGCAACTACTTGGCCAAGATAGCTACTAACAACGGAGAGCATGCAAGATCACAAACAACATAGACATGATAGAATCAGAAAGACAAAACCATTAATCAAACAAACATAATAATCTCAATATCCATCGGATCCCCACAAACACAACATGCATGATTACAAATAGATTAGATCTTGATCATGAACGGAGCTCACAATATCTATACATGAAAGCACAAAGGAGGAGATACAACCATCTAGCTACTACATGGATCCATAGTCCAAGGTGGAACTACTGACGCATCATACCGGACAGAAGGCTTTCGGGATGATCTCCCCTCCGGCAGGGTGTCGGGAAGAACTTCAGATCCCCCCGATCTAGGGACGATGGTGACGACAGCTATAGACGGTTTTGTGGAGATTTGATCGGGTGCTTAGGGTTTCTGCATCAGGGGCTTCTTATAGGCGAAGGGGGAGGCCGAGGCGGCGGCCAGGGGTGCCAAACCCTAGCCAGGCGCGGGGTGGGGCCCACCCGCACCTGGGGTGGGTCTGGCCGCCCTGGCTGCCCTCTGGACTTCTTGTTCCCCATGGAAAGTAATTGACTTTGACGTTTGTCCCGTCCAATTCCGAGAATATTTCTTTACTAACTTTTCTGAAACCAAAAAACAGCAGAAAACATGCATTTGGCACTGTTGCAACTTGTTAATAGGTTAGTACCAGGAAACATGTAAAAAGCACCTCAAAGTGTAGACAAGTAAAGCAAAGTAGATACTAAACAAGCATGGAGCATCAAAGATTATAGATACGTTTCCGACGTATCAAGCATCCCCAAGCTTAACTCCTGCTCGTCCTCGAGTAGGTAAGTGATAAAAAGAATAATTTTTTAGGTGACATGCACCCTCACAATAAAGATCCAACCATTTGCAAGCATTGAAAGCTGGGATCAAAGAACTCTAAACATGTGCATGAAAGATGGAGTTCTAACAATAGGACATAGTAACTATGCATGCAACATGACAAGATACAAACAAAGATCATGAATAACATGCATTGAAAAATGTTTGTTTGTTTTACATACAGAAAACATGGCATAGTGACAATCAGCTTGTCCCTCATAGAGTAGCAATATAGATGCATAGGACACCTTCAAAGTTCACAAGGATGACTAGAAACAAATAGCACAAGAACAAATAATATCACAATATGCATCAATTAATAAGCTTTGGAACACTACACAGAGAATGACAACTATGCTCTCTTAATGGTGCCTAAAGATAGAAGGTGGAGACTCAATAATGGTGGAAGAAAAGCCTTTTTTGTAAACAAAGCAGTGATTACAAGTTTCAAAAAGAGCTTCCAAAAATTATGGTACTTGTTAGCTTTCAGCCCTCATTGCCCCTATCATAAGCATCTTGAAGTGGTTAAGGTTAAAGTGGCAAAGATGGAGTATATGCTTGACGAAGTATAAGTTGGCAATCTCAAGTCCCTTGAATACGAGGGCCACACCTCATGCATACTCAACTTTGGGTCCAGGTAAGTTCTTGTCACTGTAAGTATTTGCATATCATTGAGAGCCGCCAACGGGGTACCCCTTGCACATGGTACAAGAGCTTTCCCATAACCAAAATGACAAGGCAAGCAGACAATGAGCATCTCGGCAATCTTTTTATTTACCATATGCATAGCTTTTTATTGAGGATGCTTCATGGATAGCTCACTATGGTGATGCTGCAAGTTTCCACCATGATTAGGCATAGCTTAGGCTAGCGGCCCAGGCATTTCTCGAACACAGGATACAAACTCCATGGACTTACAAGTTTCCTCTTTATTTCACACCGGTGACATCCATAGACAAAAGAACATGATATCAACTGAGTACACAGTACAAATGCAATGTTGAAAACGTTCCCCATGATAGCATGATTATGCTAATTCCAACTTATAAGTGCAAGCATATACAACAAAGTTATCATAATGGTTCAAGTTTATTAGGGGCAAAGAATATTAAGTGTGCCATCAAGTTCATGAGGGATTTAATCACTAATTTTTCACATAACAAAATAGTTTTTAATTGGAAGATAGTTGAAAACAACAATATACTTGGAATTGTGTAACACACCATGCATAGGAGTTTATAGTGTGCACTTTAGAATAACTTGGTTTCTTGGGAGTTGAAAGCATGAGTAGAACTTACTCATACACGTGGAGGCTAGCAAAAGACTGGAAGCAACCAACTAAGAGAGCATAATGACCATAATCATGCAGTGCAACAAAGCATACTAAAGCAAAGAGTGGTACTACAAGTTAAGGACTAAATGATCATAGAGGCTAATGGTGACTTGTCATAGTCATAACATGGCTTGAGCATGTGCCAAGTCAACCCAAGCAAAGCATTAAAGGAGAATACCACAATACCATGCTTTTGCATGCTAAAACAACGCATAATTTCTTCAAGACACACTAAGCAATCCCAATTATTTGGAACAAGACATGCTACAACAATAATTACCAAGCATAATGTCAAAACATCACCTAGCATGTCATGCTAAAGTCTAAGTCACAGTCAATGCAAGCTCCTCTTGCACTTACAAGCAAGAACTTACTACTCCTTTCCAACACCAAGCAACTTATTTATAAAACAACACAGCGAGAACGGGGGTCCAAACTACTCAATAAAACTAAAGAAACTAAGCAAAGCAAACGGAAACTAATACGCTCCAAGAACAACACAATTGTGCATGAAACAATAAAAACGAAGTATCTAGACATACCTGAGCTTTTTATTCATGAAGAAGGGGATGCCTTGGGCATCCCCAAGCTTTGACGCTTGTACCTCTTAGATATTTATTGGGGTGACACCATGGTGGCATCCCCAAGCTTTAGCTTTTGTCCATTCTTCATCTTATTACATCATTCTCTCTCTACACCTAAAATTTTTCCTTCACACAAAACTTCACATAATCTTTATTAGCAACATTAGCTTATTCAAAAGATATTAGACCTCCGGCAAAGCTTTGAAATAGCAAGGCTTTTCACTAAAAACGCAAGCTACCGTAGTAACTTCTTCAAAAAGCTCAATTCACCTAAAGAGAACTCAAAAAGGAATCAATAAGAAGCAAATGCAAATAATGGCAGAAATCTGTCAAAACAGACCAGCAGATAGAACCGATTTTTTGAACATCTTCTGTTGCTCAAATCAAAAAGTGTTGAACTAACGAAAGTTAGCTAACATACTGGGGGATTTATTCGTAAATTTTCAGCTCAATCCGAGTTACATGGGCTCCTCACGAATTTTTTGGTGGAGGACAGAAATCTGTTTCGGGACAACAACTCCCCAAATCTTACTTCCCTCTCATTAGAGGTCATTCTTGGCACGAAAAGCAAACAAAAAGGATAAGAAGAGGTCATTACAGAAGTAATAACTTCCAAGACTTAAGAAAACTCTTGGGTTATCTCCCAACAAGTATTTTTTTAATGCCTTTAAGTTAGGCACAAGAAGTAAGAAGAATCAAGTATTTTCAAATGAAGAATTGCCCCTCTTGTTCTTTCCTTTCTTACCTTTCTTCTTCTCTTTAGGGAAGATGTGATTGCTTACCGGAGGAGCAAAATGCATAATGCCTTTTCCCACATCTATTACTGCTTCAAAGTGTTTCAGTAGGGATCTTCCAAGTGTAATATGTTCCTTGCCTACACATTCAATAACAAGATAATCAGTAGACATCATTTTCCCTGAGATTTTTGTAAACACACCTTCAGCTATTCCAATGGGCAATATAGTGGCATTGTTGGTAAGAGAGATTTCCTCTCCTCCTTCAGTAAGCCCCCAAAGACTCAAGGAATCATAAATATCTTTAGGCATGAGGCAAAATTCAGACATGATATCACAGCGAGCATCAAAAAGTGTAGTGTTTATTGAGACTTTGATTGTGGGAAACCACTTTGAAGGCTCAGAATTTATGGGAACATAATCATGGTAAGCCCTAAGCGTGTGATAACAACTATTCATATCAGCAATACTAGTCTCAAGAGTGTTCAACCTGGCAAAAATATTTGTGAAAGAGGAATCAGACTTGCCAGGTGTACCATAAATCATGATTAATTTCTCTATGGCATCAAAAGCTTCATCCTCAGTACAAAGCAAGAAATCTTTCTCAGCCACAGCATCCAAAACATATCTATAACGAAGAGCAATACCGCGATAGAAACTATCAATAACCAAGCTAAGGCTCACCTCAGGCTCAGTTTCCCTCTGGAAAGCAGAGATTCTAGACCAAGCTTCTTTAAAACTTTCTTCACTTTTTTGCTTAAAAGTGGAGATTTCTACCATAGAGGAAACAAAGGTTGGTCCAAAACCAGACATGGTAGCAACTAGAGCAGGAACTAATTTTTGTGTGTTTTTTAATAAAGAAAAGCAAACCAAACTAGACTATTTTTTTGGTTTTTTTTGGAAAGATGCAAACAAAACCAAGCAAAAGAAACAAAGAAAACTAAAAACAAAGCAAAGATAAAGGAAGTGAAGGACTCCCCTTGTGAAAACGTCCTTAGCCTCCCCGGCAATGGCGCCAGAAAGCTTGATTGATGGCGCTTAGTTAACGTGGGAGCTTCTTTCTTTATTCCCCAGCAACGGCGCCAGAAAACTTGTTGGTGACTCCTTGATGACGCTAGAGAACTTGACGTGGAGCACTTCGTTGGAAACCCCAAGAGCAATGTGTGATGAGCATAGCAGCAAGTCTTCCCTCAGTAGAGACCGAGGTTATCGAACCAGAAGGAGAAAGAAAACGTCACACAGGTGTTGCAAGCAACGCGGAGACCTGCACAACACAAACTCAAAACTTTGCCCCAACGAATCAGTGAGGTTGTCAAGCTCACCGGTTTGCTATAACAAAGGATTAAACGTATGGTGTGGAAGGTAATGGTTTGCAGCAAGTAAACAAATAACAGTGGAAGATGTATCAATGGTAAAGATTGGACCGGGTCCATAGTTCACTAGAGGTGCTCTCCTTA
Source organism: Avena sativa (assembly GCA_916181665.1). Lineage (NCBI taxonomy): Eukaryota > Viridiplantae > Streptophyta > Magnoliopsida > Poales > Poaceae > Avena > Avena sativa. The sequence goes on from OV702296.1 coordinate 251,689,295, forward strand.
GATAAACAACATGGCATGAAGGGTAAACAAATTACAGCAGGGAAATTAACAAGAACTGAGCAAGGCATAACAATGCAATTACTAGTCAGAAAGATCCTATGAGATTCGATTGGGCAATACAACAAGATACATATACCGCCATCCAACTGCATCTATGACTAGAAGTCCACCTTCAGGTTATCATACGAACCCCCTCCTGTATTAAGTTGCAAGCACCATACAACTGCTTTAAGCAAAGTGTGTAAGGTAAACAGTCCACATGTTCCATGAACAAGAGACCGTTGTTTTCTCCCTAGTAGCAACAACACATATACAACCGAAGAGATTATTGTCACTTCCCTTGGAAACTAGAGGCATGAACCCACTATCAAGCATAAATACTCCCTCTTGAAGTCACTAGCAACTACTTGGCCAAGATAGCCACTAATAACGGAAAGCATGTAAGATCACAAACAACACAGACATGATAGAATCATAAAGACAAAACCATTAATCAAACCAACATAATAATCTCAATATCCATCGGATCCCCGCAAACACAACATGCATGATTACAAATAGATTAGATCTTGATCATGAACGGAGCTCACAAGATTTATACATGAAAGCACAAAGGAGGAGATATAACCATCTAGCTACTACATGGACCCATAGTCCAAGGTGGAACTAATCACGCATCATACCGGAGAGAATGCCTCCGGGATGATCTCCCCTCCGGTAGGGTGCCGGGAAGAACTTCAGATCCCCCCGATCTAGGGACGATGGTGGCGGCGGCTACAGACGGTTTCGTGGAGATTTGGTCGGGTGCTTAGGATTTCTGCATCGGGGGCTTCTTATAGGCGAAAGGGGAGGCCGAGGCGACGGCCAGGGGCGCCAAACCCTAGCCCCGCGACTGCCTGGGGTGGGTCTGGCCGCCTTGGCCGGCCCCTCCGGCTGCCCTCTGGACTTCTTGTTCCCCACGGAAAGTAATTGACTTTGACGTTTGTTCCATCCAATTCCGAGAATATTTCTGTACTAACTTTTCTGAAACCAAAAACAGCAGAAAACAGACATCTGGCACTGTTGCAACTTGTTAGTAGGTTAGTACCAAAAAACATGTAAAAATCACCTCAAAGTGTAGACGAGTAAAGCAAAATAGATACTAAATAAGCATAGAGCATCAAAAATTATAGATACGTTTTCGACGTATCAGGCTCCAACTTGGATAGCGCCGGAATTGGTTATGCATATAAAAGTGTTACTATGCCAATTCATTAGATGCCGAAATCATGATATGCCTGCTATATATTTAATTTTTTTTACAAAACACTATTTTGTAAAATAGCGCGCTATTAGCACGCTTTAACTTTCATAGCGTCTAGAGAAAGGTCATGCTAAATTAAATAGCGCGCTATTTTTTTGCTTGTTTGGTACTAGTCTATTTTTGGGAATTAGAGAGGATAATTTCAACACCAAACCCCAGATCCCCACCTATGATTAAAAATATGTTTGGTTCTAGAGTATTGGGCTAGTTACCACATGGTATATGTGATGAGCGATCTAAAAAGAAAGAGTATTGGGTTAGTTTGATTCCCTCCCTATTTTCGTCAAGTTCTAGTGTATTTTTTCTAATATCCAATACACTATCCATACCTAGTGCATTGGTGGGAATTGGTGTTTTGTGAGGATTAGAGGGGTTTTGGGGTGAAAGCGAGGGTTTCACCCAATCCCTTGGGAGTTATCCCTGCTAATCCCTATAAAAACACTAGCAACAAATAAGGCCTTAGAAATAAATGATTTGGATGTGTTTAGATCAACAAATAACAAGATACTGACTCTGAGAAGGAACAATCGGCTGCGATGGGTGTCTGAGCTTATTGACGATGAGGGCGCCTGGAATTTGCATCTAATTGGCAACACGTTTTACCCAATTGATGCTAAAGCTATTCTCCAGATAAAATTGTCAACACGAGCCCTTGAAGATGTGGCGGCATGGATTCCAAAACGCTTTGGATCTTTTACGGTTCGTCCCGCTTACCTTTTGGCATCCAGTGATCTACCTGCTCAATGTGACTTTGGGAGCTTGAGTTCAGTGATCTACCTGCTCAAGTACCAAACAAGGCCCAAGTGGGTTTACCAGACTACAGTGAAAATTTGCGAATTTAACGATGAATCAATCAGTGACCCATACTGATGTTTAGTTAACTGATGTGTTTGATCTTTTCTAGTAACTGCTTTACTCTATGTCGGTGGTCAAGGAGTTCGGATGACAATTTCGCACAATAGCTGAATCTTTTGTACAGTAACTGATTCATTATATATGTCGGTGATCAAAGAGCTCGAACTAAAATCCCTAAACTGTTATATGGCGTACGTCACTTTCAGAAAAGAAAAAAAAGAAGCGAGCCTGGCAGCCTGGCTGGTCTCTTCTTTCAAAACTGAAACACAACTGCAACGGTACACACTATGCATGGGCTCCAAACGCGTGTACGGTCGCATACTCGTGTACCTGCAGCCTGCAGGTCGCCGGAGCTGGCGGAGTTAAGGCCGGCCGTTGTGGCGGCGCGGCGCGGTGGCCGTGCTCTGGTGGTTGGAGGAGCTGTCTCGCGGCGGCGCGGTAGCTATACCAAGAAATGCAGTACGGGGTCGCTAATTTTCGTAAAGGTTATTGACTTCCGATCAAAGCGCGCGCACACAAGATGTGGGTGAAAAGCAGTCGGCAGACGCTTGCGCGATAAGAATGTTGCCAAGATCCAGCTTGATTAGACGGAGGATGACATGAGTGATTTACATTATACTTGGAAAAATAATGGTAGAAAAGAGATGCGCACCACACCACCACCAAGATCTGTTAAAAGTGACCATGGTGATTTAGACTCCTGAGGAGGACTGGTGTTTGGACCCGTTTCCCTGGGAACCTCTGCCTCCCGTCCGCCGCCGCCCCCCCCCCCCCCCCTTCAACCCCTTCCCCTTCCCTCGCCGCCGCCAGGAGGGCGCGCCCGGGCGAAGCCTGGCCGGCGCCGGCGGCGGCAGGGAGTTCTCGTCTACTTCCTCGGGGGGCTGGTCGCGGGGGCGTCCGCCCGGGGCGGTGCGTGGCGTTGGCGCCGGACGCCATGGCGACGCGGCTGCGGTGGCGCGACGGGCGGCGGGGCAGGGCCATGGCTTGGGCTGGCCGGGGTGGCCTAGGCGGCATGTGCGGGTACTGAGGGCGGCGCTGGCCACAGCCGGCTCTCTCTGCGGCAGTGGGGGCTTCCTGCGGCGTCCGCGGTGGCGGGTGCTGCTGCTCCCAGTGGCGGCGGCGGGGCGCGGCGGGGGGGTCAGCTCGGCAGCACGGTGCTGTGGTGGTGGCGTGGTACTGGGTGGCGCCCGGCGGGTTGCATCTTTGGGCAGCTCCGGCTAGCCCAGATCTGGGCCCTTTTGGGCCCGATCTGGGTCTGAGGCGGGCCCTGCGCGATGCTGGCACCCTCTGGAGGCAGCGTGGCAGCATGGGGCGTGTGGGAGGGCGGCGGAGGTTGCGGCTACGCAGCAGCAGCGTGGCGGCGGAGACTTTACGAGCTCCTTTTTGGGGCCCGGCCGGGCCGAGACCTGGTGTGTCCCTGCTGCCGCGCCCCGGTCGGCAACCGCATATGGCGGGTGGAGGTCGGTCTCCTCCGCGCGGCCGTGCCGCTGCTGCCATCCTATGCCAACCATTCCTCCCCTGCCTTGCAGGCCTCGTCATGAACCTGGCCCTGTGGGTGCGAGTCCGTGGATGTCGGTGCGGCGGCCCCGGAAGGTGGTCTGCAAGTCGTCCCTTCAACGGAGGCGGCTTCGGGAGGTGACTTGCGATGGTGTTCCTCAGACCGGCGTAGGTCCGACTAGCTCGGGTGAGCTCGGTGGCGTTGGAGCTGTTACTTGACGGCTGGGACTTGCCGCGGTGGCGATTCCCCCTAGTGGACGATGGAGTTGGGCCTGGTGCTGGGTGTTGGCATGTACGGTGGCACCCTTGCTGCAGTGGGGCGGTGACACTTTACGAGCCTTCTCGGGCTCGGCCGGGCATGAAGGGCCTGGTCTGTCTTGCTGCTACATCCGGTCGGCTACCTCCTTCTGGCGGTGGAGGTAGTTCCCTCCCGCGTGCTGAGGTCATCCCGACCCTTGCCAATGGCCCCTCTCTCTGTCTTACTGGCCTCGCCTCATGGCTCACGGTGTGACGACGATGGTGACTTCAAGACCGTTCTGGCGCGTGCAGGTGGGCGGCGAGTTTGGTGGAACATTTCAAGGGGTCCGGGAGTGTGCCTAGTGAGAGGTCGGGAGAAATCCTTGTCTATTTGACCCCGACGCGGTGACGCCCGTGGGTATCGCCTTCCTTCCTGAAGGGCGCCGGGTGTATCTCTCTCACACCTCCCGAGGCGTACCGGGGGAAACCCTAGGACCTGTCCGGGCAGCAGTGTCGTTGTCGTCACTCCCCTTCTTGGAGGTGCTGCTTGGTACGCGGCGGTTTAGAATACCAGGCCTGTGGTGGTACTTCTTCGGTAGGCGCAATGGTGGCGAGTTACCTTCGTTCTTATCGCACCGCCGATGTCGGCTTTATTTTCTCTTCCTTTCTTTTGTATTTCCTTTTGGGCTTGGTTTTGTCTGCCCCAGCTGTGGTTCCGTTGTTGTTCGGTTTGTTTCTTGGGCGATGTGTTGTCTGGCCCAACAGCGGTCTCACATGTGTGCTTTATTTATAAAGCGGGGCGAAAGCCTGTTTCGAGAGATTTAGACTCCTGAACAAAGTACGCCACATTTGTGAAAGATGTCCTTTAGCTTGGTTGCAATATACTGTACCTATAATTAGCCTACTCCCCGGATCCATATTACTAATAGCCTCAATTTTATCCAGATTCGTATGTACTTCCTCCTCTGTTTTAAAATATAAGATGTTTTAAGAAAAAAAACCTAGAAAAGGTCTTTTCTTTTTAAAATATAAGATGTTTTAGCTTTACGAATGTATCTAGACCCTTTTAGTATTTAGATTCACTCCCAATTATACACTAACAGACATCTAGATACATTTACTTTATAAAGCTAAAATATCTTAAATTGTAAAAGAGAGGAAGTATTTAGTTAAATATTTAGACAAGACGCATTCGTATCTGGACAAAGTTAAGACCATCAGATTTGAGAGAGTAGATACAATGCATTTTAAAATTGGGCAGCCCTACGCGTCTCTCTGGGGATTTGTGTTTTTATCCCCGCGTCCCAAGCCAACCACGTGTTCTCTTTTTGGATCAAAATCCCGTTTGTAGTAAAAAACGGTTCGCTCTAGAAAATAGAAAAACAGACCAGACCTCGCCGGAGATTTCGCCGGCGACCATGTAGCAAAAACGTTGTATTAATGTAGCATGTCCAACCTCGCCGGAGACTCGTCGGAAGCTTTCGCTGGTAGACCTCAACAGAGACTGTGTAGCAAAACTTTTACACTATTATAGCAAAACCAGAGAATGATGGTAGCAGAAAAATTGTCCTAATGTAGCAAAAACCCGACCTCGTTTGAGACTCGCCGGAGACTTTCGCCGGGAGAGCTCGCCGGATACCTCCTCGAAGATCACGTAGCAACATCTTTGCGCTATTGTAGCAAGATTATAAAATAGTTGTAGCAAAAACACGGTGACATTGTAGCATCATTGAAGTATTTTTTCACGGTGAAAAATACATAAAACGGTGTAGCACTCACAGAATACCAAAGTAGCAAAACAAATACAAGTGTATAGCTAAATAAATATACGAATGTAGCAAAAAAAATATAGATCTGCATCCTAGGAAGAGGCGAGCAAGCCTCGACCGCCATGGCAGGCCACCTTGACCTCTCTCCCCCTTGGCAGCAGCAGCACCGCCTCGTGGCGCGTGGAGGCGAGCAGGGTGAAGGAGAGCGCGGGGTGGAGACAGGCCCGCGGCCGTCCACGGCCTCGACCACCGGTACCATGGCAGAGCGCCGCCGTGGGGAGACAACAGCTGTCGGCGGAGAGCGTGTAGCAGGGCTCCTGTCCCTAGAGGAGTTGGCGGATGGGGAGGCTCGCCTGCGGCGCGCGGCAGCAGTGGCGACGACGGGTCATGGTGGCGGAGGGCATGGAGGCGAGAGGCACGAGCCAGCCGATGCGTGCGTGCAGTTGAAAGATAACCGCAAGAAACAAGAGATAAGGAAAGAAAAAAAATCCATCATGGTGGGCCTCTCTACACGCTTGATACCAGGATGGGCAAGCGATGACCCGGGGATCGGATCCCCGGAGAAACCGTATTTTTTTCCTTTAAAATCTTTACTATTAAAAGCAAAGTGGTGGTGTCACACGGTGTCACACTTTAATAATATTACAAAGAAAATGCCACCGCAACCGCTACCTCCTTATTTCATGGCGTAAATTTTTTATCTGTCCATTTTTCTCACTTGATGCCGTGATTAAGATCCGATTAAAGAGGAGGTAGTTTAGTGCTCCACGGCGTTCAAATCCTGTAACAACTCTACAAATAGGTCCCCACGCAGGACTTTTCACTCTAGAAGAATTTTTTTTTTGTGAAACATGGTGAGGACGAGGCGTATGGTGATGGAGCAGCGAGCTACAGCCTGGCAAGTGCACAATCCGATAGCCCAGTTCGCCGCTTGCGACCACCAGCGCAAAGCATCGCCTCCGCCTCGCTGGTTCTGCTTTCTCCAAAGCCGTCGGATGACCGGGACACGGAATCCCATGACAACGACGAAACCTATGACGTGGACGAACTTCTGAGGGAGACGACACAACGATGAGGAAAAGTCGTCCCGGAAGGCTGGCACCATGTACGAGCGGCTGCTGCCCATGGTCACAAGGGCGGAGCTACAGCTCGGACGCTCCGCGTGCCCGGGCGGCTGCTCAGGTCTGGTAGTGAAACTTCTTCAAGTTCGAACGAAACAACTAATTAAGAGTTGCTACGGAAAACTGTGATTAACAAGGCCTTGCCACAATTTTGCCCATGCTCGACGATTAGGCTAGCTCCGCCACTGCTTGGGCAGAGGCCCGGAGGTAGACTCCCCGGTAATGCGGCGACGTCGAAGCGATTGAATCCTCGATTTTCGCACGTGCCGGCATGGTGACCGTGCTCTAGGACCTAGGGCCGGAAGCGCGCACAGACTCAGCGAAATATCGCCATTCTCCATGCGCAAATCGAAGTCAGCGTGTCGCCGGTGAGGCTTTAATCGGCCAATCTCCATCCGAGGAAAAATTGCGAACTAGATTCCAGATTTTTTTCATATCGAGAGAAAAGGGTCGTGGGGGAAAAAGGGCTGTTGGATGGATGGGGCACACGATGGGCGCAATGAAATGGCGCAGGCAAGCCACGCTAGGGTCCAGCAGCATCCCGCACCCGACCACTCCACACCGCTCCTCGGCGAGGACGTTACACAGTAGGAGGGGCCTCACTCTGTAACCTCGGATTGCAGCTGCAAAGCAAGCACTCTAGGCAGACAAACTCAAAGAGAACATCACCGGCGTCACCAACCACCGCAAAGCGCGCTTCCATAGTTCCACCCCTCCAAGAAGCACCACCATGCCACCAACGTCGAAGATTTTCGTTGAATATGCGGAGAAGGCACGTCTTCGTCACCACTAGGCTCGCCCAGGGTGAAGTGTCAAACACACCACCAACATGGTTACGTGGTCGCTGGAGATTCCACCATACAACCTTTAGCTCATCGCCTCACAAATGTCTGACTCCTGAAGCTGTCCCCATCCTTCTGTGTGTGGATGCCACTGATTTGAGGTGATTGTTGTTCTCGCTGGTGTGTGGATGCGCGGAGGTTGTCGACATGGTGTGAATCTTTTTTTTTCTTAGTGGTCAATTGATTCGTCTTCATAGTTCATACAGAACTTATCTCTGACCGCCGACTTTCCTCTTGCGTCTATCCCTAGGGAGGCGCCAGGGACCAACCCTAGCCGCCCCTGAACCACCGCCCCCTCCCTCGAGAAGATCTTCGCTGCCGCTGCTACCGACCTTGTCCGCAGCGGCGACGGGCCTCAACGCCTAAGATGCTGGGACCAGAGAGCAGCGACATCGGCCGTGCAAGGAAAGGGTAGCGCGCAGCTCCCCGTCACGGGCGGCGGCCGGGGTGGTGATCCTGGTCAAGGTGTCCGCATTGGCTTCCTTCTGTGACAGTGCATAGTGGGGTTTTGTGGAGGGGGAGGTGTTGTGGATCCTGGTCCCACAAAGACCATTCGCGGATGGCGACCGAGGCAGAAGAACTGATCGATTCTGGTGGCGCATGGCGATGGTCGTTTCCTCCGGCGTTAGAGGTGGGCAGGGTGCGTTGCATCCTATGGACGGCCTGCGCGTGGCCTCCATGTCCCGAGCGGGTTGAGGCTAGATTTTTTTGTGCCCTTGATTGGAATAAAGGCGGTGTGCACTGCTGATTGCATGGTCATCGCTGAGGTGGTGGACCTAGGGGGTTTTATCGTGCCAAGATGATGGTATGCTTTAAGCTTGCCCTTATTGATCTGGCCAGTGACGAGTTCCATAAGGCTCTGCCAGCAATCTCACTTGGGCGCCTCATGCCTGGGATAGCTAGATTAGATGGGATTCGGTCGGGCATACTCTTATTTTACTGACAGTTCGGTTTCAGGAGGGAGTGATGTGAAGCTTTGTTGTTTGTTGCCATGCTAGGATATGTTTGTTTCGTTCCATGGTGAAGTCAGAGGCGGACAATTTCATGGAGTCTGAGATATGATGACTACCAATAATGGTAGTTTAAATCTTTGAGGCAATGAGAACTTCTCTTGGTGATTCGTCACTCGTAACCATAGCATTGGCACATGGGGACGGCAACATAGAAGAAGTACAAAGTCTTATATTTTAGGGTGAAAATCCAAGGTCAGACATTAATTAATTGTGTCTAGCAATGGTCATCTTGAAGACATTGCTTTGAGAGTGCGAACTTTCTTCAGGATGAAAATCTATGATCTATGAATAGGAGATGACGGTGCTTGTGCACTATTTCCTTCTTGAAGACGTTGGCAAGCATTGACTAAGTACATAAATTGATTCGTGCAAAATTTCGATCAACCAATATTGACATTTTAATTTTTTTATTTGTAGGACGACATAAATTTATATCATATTACTTCTACAGTTAATAGTGGTGCATGTTAGCAGATGGAATAATAAAATCAAGTGGTTTCTCACCTTCTACTTTCTCTTGTAAGAAGTTTGGCTTTATTGCATTTGTATGTGAATTTCATACTGGTAAACACAATATGGGTGTTATAATCGTGACAAGCAAATAACAAAGAATGAAAAGAAAATCATAGAAAGGGGATACAGATTTAACGTGGAAAAAACTCTCTAACACACACACACACACACACAGAGAGAGAGAGAGAGAGAGAGAGAGAGAGAGAGAGAGAGAGAGAAACCACATGCGCTAGCCAGCGAAACTTCACTATATCGGGAAGTGTTTACAAACGCCGTGGATTTTCATAGATGCAACTTATCCTAGCCGGCGACTTACAAGAGGTTTATATAGCGATGGAAACCTAGGTCTTCAATGATCCGTACCACGGGGGGAGATGGGAGAGCCCCCCTTGCACCCCCAGGCGTCCCTGTTGGGCTCGGCCCAAACCTCCGGCGACTGGCCTTGATCTGCTCGTCAGAAGTTAGCCTCCTTAATGAATTTGGATCATACTTCAATAATGGATAACTCCCTAAAGCAGCTCCATAGTTGGATAAATGATTGTTGCAGTACAGAATTAACATGAAACACATGTTACTGTCAAGGGTTCACGGTGCATCGGGTGTGTGATGTTTCATTTTGAGGTTTATCTCGAGATGATTTGATTTGGTGCCTGAAGCAAGAACAAAGAGTTTTATGGTTCAGATCTTCTAAAGTGGTGGATCGGCAATCTTCCGTTTGCGCATTGCCAATATGGCTCCATATTTTCACAGTAAGTTGCCCCCGCTTGTTGAGCATCCTCTAGGGGATCGGAAACCTCGATCCCCGCCATTTGATCGGGCATGGATGATCTAGGAGCCAACAAGGCAGCTTGATCAAAACAAGGCCACCCAGCCCACGTGGAAGCCTCCAATCCTCATCCCGTCTGGTACACATGCGCTTTCAGCTCCTACCATAACCTTGTTGCTTGGAATCCGGGTGAGCAATATCACCATCTTGCCACATCACCCCTACAGCTTGCGACTAGACGATGAAACCTTGAAAATTTATATAATTTTTTCTCAACCGTGACACTGGGCGAGAGAAACATAAATCGTTGGACTTACTCTGTAGGTGACCATAACTCACTAGCCTCCTCATGCACATTATTGGGCGATATATATATCGGAATATAGCCTCACTAGCATCTTCATCCGTGTTATTGTATGCCATTTATTATTGGATGATATTTATTGCAGCAATATAGTGCAAAAATATGCATGTACTAATATATAAGTTGCAAATTATACCGATATTTTATCAATATCTTTATGCCCAAGTATGTTATTCAGTGGCAGCCGGTAACAATAGATAGACAAAGTTATTGTTATGACTGATTTCAGTATTATAAAGCTCTGCCATTCAAACTGAATATGTAGTTATGTAAGGTATTGCTACATGCATGGTGATTAGTGAATAATCCTACGTTTTGGTCGAAGTAAGGACAATGCTCGGATCATTGTATTTACTATTATAGGATTGTTTTTTGTTATATTAATTACTCCATAGCTATAGAGATGGCATCGTTGTAGCATCGACCTAACACAACAGTGGGACATGTAACTTGGACTCTTGGAGCTACATGATGGGTCCGAGAAATGAAATCATCTATTTGACATGTAACTTATTCATGCGGAACCTGGTGATGGTCTCTTTGGGGTGCTGTCAAAAGTTTGGGCCCCAAAATGATTAACTTAGTTGTTTTCCTCGAAAAAAAAACATGTACATAATTGGGTATTTCTGCCATCCATTTGTTCCCTCGGAATCATATTTTTTAACCCACATTATAAAAGATGAATCACAATACTAGGTAGGGTGGACACCGCACAAGTCATGCATGGTGTGTCCATACATATTTGAGCTATTAATTAAATGTTTTTTCAGTGCATGTTCCATATGATCATTTTTTTCTTTCATTATTGATTTCAAATACATGGAACACGGTAGGATTATGTGGATGTTCCAAAAAACTAAACCGACATAGACACCAACACAATGTTGGTGGAATGGGCCAAAGACTCATCGTCAAGGGTTATACAACAAAATAATAATTGTCTCCTATTTCTATACGTGTTGGATTTGATCTTTTTAAAGTTTATTTTGATGTATGTTCTACTTTTAAATAGCATGGACTGGACCGAGATGAACGGTGTTGACATTGGAAAAGAACCTACCGATAGAGGCCTTGATGCAATGTTGGAAGGGAATGAAAACTCCCACATGAAATGTAAATTATATATCCATTATATTTACATAGACAAAGAAATAAATTGAAAAGCGACCGTAGCAACGCACGGGTATTCAACTAGTTGTCATAATAACACTACTCACCAAGCAGCACAAAAGCAAAGTAACTCAAGCACGGACCGTTTAGATCAGATCATTGAGCCGCCAAAAACGAGCCTCGTCTCATCTCTGGCCTGGTTGGCTCACTGTTGCAGTAATGGGCTGAATCTTAACGATTGGGCCAAGCCCGAGTTAGATTGCTGCTGGTTCGTTTATTCTACCGCGTCTGGAGCCCGATATACACGGGCCTAGAATCAGTATCTACGGAATGCGATTAGGGTTTAGGGTCGGAGGGGAATGGGAAGTGGAACCAACACTGATCAGTGAACAAGATCAGTGAGCTACTTCAGCGGCGTCTGCGGCGAGCAGAGCGGCGGAGGCCGGAGAGCCAGACGGCGACGCAGGTGAGGCTCTCTCCCCTTCTTCTGTTCCACTCGCGGTGGTCTCTCTATCAAGTATCTACTTCTGGTTCCCCACAGCATGGACGCGCGCCACCAGTTCGACGGAATGCCCCCTCAAAAGCGGGCCAAGAACGAGGAAGAGACACCTGTGGACGGCGAGGTGGATCGCATCAGCGACCTCCCGGAGGGCGTCCTCCACCACTTGCTGTCGCTCATGCCGGCGCATGACGCGGTGCGGACATCCGTGCTCGCCCGGCGCTGGCGCCACCTCTGGAGGTCTGCTCCCGCCATCCGCTTTACCACCCGCGGGTGGTCTGGGAGCGCCGACAGGTTCAACCAGTTCGTGGACCGTGTGCTCCTACTACGTCGCCACGGAGCGCCTCTAGAGTCATGCGATTTCCATCTCCTTCCGACCGAGGTTTACTCTGATGAATTCCTGGACGCCAACAAGCGGGCCGTGAAACGCTGGATCTGGCGTGCTCTGCGCCGCCAAGTCAGGGTGCTCAGATTCTGTCACCAATTCGGCGCCGAATTTGTCCTACCTAACCTAACTCTCGTCTCCCAGCAGCTCACCGTGTTAAAGCTTGACGGTGTAAGTACCAACGAAAGCCTTCTTGATTTTTCGGGCTGCCCATCGCTAGTTGATCTTACAATGGAGGGTTGCTTTGCAAATTCTCATAAAATCTCATCATCATCCTTGAAACATCTACGAATAGATTCCTGCTTTTTATATGATGAGAATCACCGGACTCGAATGTCTTTACCCAATCTTGTCTCGTTGGAACTGGACTATATTCTGGGTAGAACTCCATTGCTTGAGAGCATGCCATCCTTGGAAACAGCAATCGTCAGGCTTGGTAGTGAAACTAGCAATTGGTGTGATAAGGGTGAATCTGGTGGTTGCAGTAATGATCTGTGTGAGGGCTGTCGATACTATTGGGGCTCTGATTATGACCATGGACTCTGTGTGTTACTCGGAAGTTTGTCGCAGGCTACAGATTTGGAGTTATCAGCTGGACGTAGCACGGTATATGTTTACAACTGCTCTCTCTTGACTCCTAATGATGTTTGTACCCAACAGTTTCTTATGCTGTAAACTTATCCATCTTTACAATGTTTTTAAATCTATGACTTCACGTGTGAGTTTTACACTTAACTGCATTACATCCGTTCAAGATTTGTTATGCTATCCTGTGACTCACAAGAGTGTTTTATACTTCTTCTGAGATATCCAACATTGAAATTTAAGGATATGATTTTATAAAATGATATGTACATATAGGGAAAACATTATTTACTGATCATTTTCCATTTAATATGATCGCTCTTGCCTTCTAAATCTCTCCCAAACCATATATAGTCGTTATAATATGATACAGTAACATATTTTACTGATCCTTGGCATCAACATTCTTATGTGATCTTATTCCTTTGAATTTTTCGTAGATTGTTTTCAGGAGGGACTTAAAGTGGTGCCCTGCATTTAGCAAGTTACAGACTTTGTTTCTGGATGAATGGGTCGTGGCTGATGACCTCAGCCCATTAATTTGGTTTCTCCAACACTCGCCAATTCTAGAGAAGCTTTCTCTTCAACTTCTGGTGGGTGTAATATATTTTTGTAGATGCATAGCTATGCGTTATTAAATTTTCCATTAACAATTGATACATTTATAAAGTATCTGTTTGCTATAGGTACAAACTAATTCAGCAGGAACAGCAGGAAGATATGTTCCAATTGAACAAGCAGTTGCATCTGATCATCTTGAAGTAGTTGAAATCAAATGCCGAGAGGTTGATGATATGGTTGTCGCAATCTTGAAGGTCTTAAATGTCTTTGGCATACCACAAGAAAAAATTCAGATTTATAAGCAGGTTTTGGCTGTGAGTTAACTTTCAACACTCATCATGCTTCTGTTTCTACAGTTCATTGAAATGTGTTTAAAAGGCTAGCATTATCCAGAACTATTCAAGATATATTTTATTTCAAATGAATCACAGTCTTTGAACAATTACGATATTCATCGAGTACTTTTGAACTTCCAAGTGTGCACACTATCTAACTACTGAATTATACTCTGTGAATGCTCCCTGGATTCTACTCGTCCAAACAACGTCCTCAATGCTCCCTGTTTTGATTGGATTTGCCATCATCATATCCCGCTCAATTGCTCATAGTCATACAAACTAAATGCATGTGAATATATGTTTTCTTGCGTGAAGCCTCATGCGTGTTGAACTTCAATATTCTTCATGTCCTAACATCTCATTTACATCTGGTATACATGCAATGTATATGTATTTTCCCTATATATATACTGCTGACTGCTTGGGTAATTATGTTTGTCAAAGAAGTAACCAAAATATTATATTAGTAAAATTCAGCAATCTTCATGATATTGAGATGAATTACATGTTGGTCTAAGAGATGTTCTTAGTCGTTGAAATAGATTCCTTTTTCAGGACTGCTTACCAAGTCAATGAATGTTTCCGTTTACCATTGAAAGGTCCTCCCTGATTAAATAATGTTTTCTATTTTTTTTGCAGGTTTTAACTCTGTAGGTACAGGTTTCAACGCCAAATAGAGAAAAGAAGATCGAGGACTGCTGGCTGCTTCTGCTATATATTTGATTTTCTAGAAATGCATGCAGGACGTTTCCAGCTTTCATGTATCTGTCTTCTCTCTATAGTTGTCCTTATTGCGAGTTCGGAATATACTTACGGCTTTAAGTCGGCAGCCTTGTTTCAGAACCTGCTTCTGTTGCACTTATGTTAACGGTTCTAATAAAATGGAACAGACATATTAATCTAGATCTTAAGCGTGAGCAAAAGCCTGAGCGATGTGGCCATCTGCTGCCGCAAACATTGTTTGCCGTTCGATTTAGATGAACGGTTCGTGCTCACACGCCCCCAGCCCCCCATCTCTATCCTCTCATTTGATTCCCCGTCTCTTCCTCACCTGCGTGCTAGGGTTTCAGGTCGCCGCCCCGCCTAGCTCCTGGTCGCCGCCCTGCCTAGCTCCTGGCCGCCGCCCCGCCCAGCTCCCAGCTGCCGCCCTGCCCAGCTCTCGGGCGTTCCTCTTCGATCTACGTCTCCTCCTAGACCCCCGTATCCTCACGTCTCCGCTTCTCCGACTCTCCTCCTGCACGTCTTCCCCATGCACGCCGCCGGCCCATGGACACCACACATCTGCGTTGCAGGATGTGGGTCGGAGGTACTCCGCCTCGGTTTTTTCTTTGACTCCTTGTATCTCCTCGGCTCAAGTCGCCGGCCCATGGACACCACACATCTGCGTTGCAGGATGTGGATCGGAGGTACTCCGCCTCGGTTTTTTCTTTGACTCCTTGTATCTCCTCGGCTCAAGTCGCCGGCCCATGGACACCACACATCTGCGTTGCAGGATGTGGGTCGGAGGTACTCCGCCTCGGTTTTTTCTTTGACTCCTTGTATCTCCTCGGCTCAAGTCGCCGTGTATGTTCCTCGGTAGGTGCAGCCGGTGGCACCGCAAAGAGTCCTGGACGTGAAGGCCCCCTAGAGGCCAAGGAAAACAACCAGCACATCACAAGTGCTCTATCCCAATCTGGAAGAACTCACGCAAGGACTGAATGGTGAGAAGAAAAATGGCAGCTCCAGGAAATCTCTGATTTTTTGTGTCCGTCCGGTCCACGTCCCTTCTTTCCCATCGTTGAAGACCGATGCCAGCAACAATGGAGAAACGATTTCCAAAAGATTCTCACTCAATCTGCGACCGCGAAGACAAAACCTCTTCTCTATATCTGTCCAGATTCGATTTGTTTGATGTAAAATTGATTTGGTTGAACATCCTTCAGACTTTAGTGCTCGTGCAGCAGAACAGTTGAGGCGATTGTTGATTGCAAGATGGATTTCGTGTTGGTGACTACTGAAGCAGATTGATATCCAGGTCCTTTTTCTACAGTAATATCTTTCTCTTATAATTTCCTGTATTTCTTGAAATTTATCTATGCTAATATGCCATATATGTAGTGTTTATCTGGCCATGAAAAATAAAAAGAAAACGAGTAGATGACATGATGGAAGGAGCCATCATCAAATTTGCTAGAGACGTAAATGTTTTTCAATTGTTTATTTTTTGCAATAGATTCTATTTCTAAGTTGAAGTAACTAAAAAATATTTAGGCCCCGAAAGGTTTAACAACCTTTCTACCATATGCATTGAGAAGGATATGTTTGACCAAGTTAATGTTGAAGCAATTATTGATAACTCTGCATCCATAAATGGTAGAAATATCATGTCCATATGATTATCATGACTTTTTATTTGAGTGAATTTTTGTTTTCAGTAGTGCCATTTTGTAGAACCATGATATTACAACTGGATTTTTTTCCGGGTTACTCTCATATGATTTTGTTTAAAAAAAGGGCACCTGTTTCTCATCTTGCACAGGGATCCTCAAGGTCAGGTCTGCCTGGCGAGTTCACTGGTGCCACAACTAAGGTGGCGGTGCTCTTCTACTTCGAGTTCGTGGGTTTCGGTTAGTCTATTGGCCGCTCAAATTAGGGTAGTCACTGCGCCGCCTCAAAACTTTATTTTCCTGGTGCACTTTGTCCGATTTCTCCTCCCACAAAACTACTATAGGTTGCCCTATCTACATTGTTCGTTGATTTCCTTAGAATACATTAAGTAGTTCCATTTATGTAGTAGTTGTTTATTTCCAATTTCTATTATATACACATTCAGTTGATTAGCTCCTAATTAAGCAAAGCACTGAATTTCTGGTGTGGAATGGATCAGTAGGTCATGAAATATTGATGGCAGTTTTAGTATGCTAGACAAGTGATGATTTACTTTTACCTTCTCTTTATTATGCTACATCTCCAACTATTTAAGTTGTTTGTACATTTTCTAGATCTGCTAAGTATAAGATAATATTGGAAAAAATCGAGTAACCATTTATGCAACAAAGACGTGATATGAATATTTCTTCTTTGCTTTGGATTGAATCATTGGAAAATTTATATGTATTTCTATGTTTTGTTTTTGCATAGGGATGAAGTTTAGTACATTGACGTTGATCATGAAATATGCACAAGTGCAACACACATGTAAGTTAGGACTACTTTTAGTGATTCAGGATTTCTTAGGTACTCAAGTAGTGCATATATGACTAAATGATCTCCTTGAATGTTAGGGGCTACATTCTTGGTGATTTAATATCCTTGGTAACCGGTTTATCAATCTTAATTGTCTTACTATTATAATAATGGTTCACCTAGGTTGTTTGTTCTTCAATGAATTCAAGAGTTATGTATTCAATATTATTTTGGGAGGTTGCAAGCTAAATTTTATCAGGAAATATAGTTTATCTTTCCCTCTATAAGGTAGGTGCATTATTTATTTTGAAAATAATCTGATTCCATATACATATGAGGAAAAGGAAAATCTTGATATTTTATGAGATATGAATGCAGAGGGAGATTTACCTGATTGCTAGAGTCATAACAAATAGCTTATAGTTCCATCTAGGTTCATATATGCACATTTCTCTTTGGACCTTATACACTATCTAATATCTATATACATTATCGTAAAGAGAAATTGAATACATCAAAGCATCTCAAGTGTACTTCTTTCAGTTACTTCCTATGTATATTGCACTCAAAGCATTTGTTACTTTCTAGTTTTATTGTTACAGTATTTGTCATTGAAAGTGCAGTTGTAGCATGGCAATATCTCACCTTGGTTGTATAGATTTTGAGTTAGCATTTTCTCTTTCAACCAGTTAGAAGGTAAAAATGAGGTGACTAAATGTGTGCAAGTGTTCTATACAATACACGTTTTTTATTCGTTTTCTGCTTCCTATAATTTCCATGTGATTTTAGCAATACATAGTTCTACATGAGTTTATTTATTATCTATAACCTATTGGAAGGCAGTTTCATGGTGAGAGATATCCGCTTGGCCTTGGTGATGTGTTATCTCCGTCGAAGCATTTTTCTCTATATTTAGAGATCAAGATCATGTCAATAGACTAACTATCAACCTTTTTTAGTCACTGATTAGTCAAGACATGTTCTTCCGTGTTTAGCTCTGCATAAAGGTGAAAGTCCTAGATGTCATGTAGATTTAGTTCTATGCTTCTACTTGATAATATGGTGTTCCCCTCTAGCTTGTACTGTTGTACAATAGTATCTTGATTTAGTTGTCTACAATTGGTAGTTTCTTGCTTCTCTTTGACCAGTTATATTATTAGTCCTTGAAGAGTTGACTTAGTCTATGTTGTTATATTGATATACATATTAACACATTTCATTTTAAATATTGGCTTATTTTTTTGAAGGTGTTATGATATACATGCACAGTGTCTTATATATGTAAAAAGACTCTGAATAGGAACTCATAATGTTTACATTTTAAGTAAACAAAGATTTCATATCTAAACTCCTAATGCTTTTGGATATGAAATATTGATGCTTTTGATGATATATACATTGTAAGTAAACACAGAATCTTTTTTTCGAGAAAATGCAGTAGACTATTGTATTTTCTTTCATTGCAAAGGTATTGTAAACAAAGAATCTGAATCTAAACTCCTCATAAATTTTACATTATAAATAACTCTGAATCTGAACTCATAATGCTATGCCAAAAGAGTTCTTTATTTTATTCAGCGTGTTATTTCTGGTCAAAATAAATGCAGGGTGCTGCTTTCCAATATGAGACTATGTGAGAGATCTATACGTTTCAACTAAAATATTGCAAATGGTGCTTATCTCTTTTAGATCATGCATTCCTTTTTAATCTCATTTAAGTGTTTTTATCCTTTATTTCCTAACTATAGCAAGATGAGTAATGTCTCAAAGAGACGTCTTTAATTTTTTCATCTTTTTCTAATAGTTTAGGATATACGCGTGGAATCATATACATAATTTAACATTGTCGTGTATACGTCTTGCAAATTATGTTAATTATGTTTGAATGTTCTTCCATGCTTCTCTTGGTTGATGCTCTTGCACCTATGTGCAAGTTGCCAAGATATCTGGTTTAGTTGAACACTCGCTAAGGCTTGAATTTTACAGAAAACATTTACATTTAGGCATGTGAATTTATACTATTTTTTAGTGCAAATAACAGTTTTGCTATTTTAGCTGCACAACTAAGAGTGCAGAACTTAGATCTTTTTAGTTGCATAGTACCTCTGACATTTCTTTCTTCTCTGGTAAACCTTTGGTAGTAATAATATCGTATATGACATCTTTAGAAGAAAGATCTAGAAAACTAGAAAGCGGTGATAGTGGTTTAGTATGACCATCTAGTAACCAGATGAGTACTAACCTTGTTTCTGCTGTTTTGCTTGATCATAAACCATATTCCACCTGTGATGCTTCTTCTATTTTTTGATATTATTACTTGCTTTTGGTGAAATTTGTTTTGATGATAATGCTTAGGAATTTAATGGTCTCTCAGTA
The DNA here is from genome assembly GCA_916181665.1 of Avena sativa. NCBI lineage: Eukaryota > Viridiplantae > Streptophyta > Magnoliopsida > Poales > Poaceae > Avena > Avena sativa. The sequence continues at coordinate 251,708,594 of OV702296.1, forward strand.
ATAAAGTGGCTACGTTGAAAACATAATTAACATTGGCTCGATATTGAAATGCCTGATGTTTTGACCCCATTAGAAATAGCAAGGCAGTGTTAGCCAACCCTTTGTAATTTGGGTTAATGGCTTGGCTGATTCACTGCAGTCGGTAAAAGTTTATAGTTCACACATGGGTTTTGCAAAACCTTTGTAGTAGTATATGATTTTTTTCACCAGATTTATGCCTTTACCCTCAGTTTATATGCATTGTGTATGGAGCCTAACTCCAACCGGTACCTTTTGTTTATGCTAAATGTTTTATTTGCATCTTACACCTTGGAGTGTCTATTATGATGAACTCCTTGCGTCATCTGCAAAGTCTGGGTACTTTCTATGGATTTTTCTCCATTGCGACCTATCAGCGGGGTGTCTCAACATTCCGTCTGACTTACGTTCCTCTTTATTCCATCGCAACAACTTGGCGTGCTCTTTGTTTCTGAATAAGCGTTTCAACCGTGGTATTATAGGAGCATACCACATCACCTTGGCAGGAACCCTCTTCCGGGGGGGGGGGGGCTCGCCCTCAACGTGACCAGGGTCATCTCGTCTAATCTTATACCGAAGTGAAGTGTATACCGGGCATGCATCCAAATTCTCATACTCCTCACCGCTGTAGAGGATGTAGTCATTAGGGCATGCATGTACCTTTTGAACCTCTAAACCTAGAGGGTAACCATGGCGAGACAATTTTGTAACCTCTACTATCCTATCTGTCCAATGAGACTATCATCATCCATATCTTTTGTAGTATTATATGTTGTATAAAGGTTGCTTAATTAGTCATTGTACATCATACTAATCCGAAAAATTCCTCTAAACTATAGGCAGAGAGATATGCAACTCTTATGTGGTTTGTGAGTGTGGCGCTTCGAGGGGAAGGAACCAAAGATGACTTCACTAGCAGGGTCTACAAATCAGTCGGAGGTATGTAGCATGATTTACACAACGTGAATTATGGTTTTGTAAGCATAATATGCCTAAATAGAAGTTTGATTATCGGACAATGATACTTTTGTAGGGTCAATTATACTTCCGCGAGTGTGATTTGAATTTACACACAGTTGTTTTGCATTTCAGTAATTTCAGTCTTTAGGTTCTACTTATTACTTCCACGAGTGTGGTTTGAATTTACTGAATCTAGATAATAATAGTATTCTTTGCGGTTTTGCCTATTCTAATTCTGATTTTGATTGATAGTCATCACATGGAGCATTGAATATGGATCTAATAGACAATAGTTTATGGTTGTCTGGAGATTTAATTTCATGAATGCATACATTTATTCTCAGACCACCATTCTTGCATGTGCACAATGTATTGGCTAATGTAGGGTTCCTTCAGATCGTAGAATCACACTGACAACCTCCCCTTTTAATACAAGTGTGCAAACTATGATACAAGTCGCATATCGACAATCTCCTCTTTTAATATAAGTGTGCAAACTATTATACAAGTCGCATACACATATACAGTGGCATAGTGCCTTCTGTGGTTGAGCCGATAGCACTGTCTTGCCTGGTATACTGGTGAGGAAGCATCGCCAGTCTCCAACTCAGGTTGTGTTCTGACACGTAGGTCACACGCTCACTTGCGCGGTCACTACAGTCCATACTGGACAGCTATCACACACTCTCGCCTACGCCACCAGATCAGCCATGCAGAATTGCCGATGGCATGAACAAAGGCTAGATGGCGAGACTGATATGCGTTTGCATGTGTTGATGCTTCACTTCGCCTTGCTAAAGTTTTTAAAGGCACGACAATTGCATATGTTCAAGTGGTCTAGAATGTTTATCTTAAGAGTGCACATGCTATTTTTTACTGGTAATTTGACTACTAATTTTACATTGTGATTTGTAGGTATTGGATATTTCAGAAGAACTGTACACGTGATATTGTTTGGAGACTGCATAAATTGAAATGTGATTGTTGAAGGGAAGACCAAACACAAGAAGCTTTTTCTATGTTAGTGGTAGTACTCTAGGTGAGTAATTAGTTTATCTAGGAACTCTTGCTGTAATGATTTGTAACTAACGCTTAAACTGAGGAAGCACGGTCTTGCAATTGTCTCTATTCATGACATGATAAAAAATTAACATTTTGAGTTTTCAACTTGGATGGCAAATATAAACTATATTTTAATATAATTAGATCAACAATGCAGAAAATCTTATTTGAAGAAAGTGAATTATGGTAACGTTCACAATAAACTACACAGTACTGTGTGATCTATAGTTGCTCGCCAGCTTAAGAATATATATCTATAAAGGGATGCATTATCTAGATTCTTAGTAATACATAGTTTTGAGGGTCAAAACTAGTAGATTGTTGGTTCCAGTAGTTGGGACTTTTATTTTCTCCAGAGTTGTGACATCATAGAGGGCTATTTAGGCTGTCTATTTTTTAATAAACGTGTCACTCATCACAACACTTCTGCTGCATGTACTATTTCCATGTTGCCTAAAAAGAAAACCTCGTGGCGAACCCAAATATGTGACTTTAATATGTTTATTATTGACAAGGTTTCCTTGTTGAACTCGGATGCTATTTTTTTTTGTGGAAGCCCTAGGTGCTCTAGGCCTGGATAGGTTCTATGACGGAAAAATGCAGTCTTATAGAAAGAGTGAAGCTAGAACTTTTGAAAGTACAGAAACAAGCATTGAGAGAAGTCCTGATTTTTTGTGTGCAGCGTAACAAAAATGAATAATATAATCAACCGGTATATTAGGATCGATAATATGCAATCAGACCATGCACCGGTGCACCAAACAGGCCTGGCCATGCCGCAAACGTCTGGCGAATGGCGCGGCGAAGCGCGCATGCCTGTCTAGTTTACATGATTATGTACAAGGGCCATGGTCAGTGAGCCCTGCAGGCTGCAGTTATCTACATAGCACAGTTGAAAAGATATGAGCGGTATCTAACGAAACTGACTCTTTCTTATTGCATTTCTATGATGCCACATTTAATTCTGATGTGTTAGTTAAACTTAGGCACGTTTTATTGTATCAACAACTTCATTACTGATCTAAAAAACAAACTTCATTACCGACTGTAAGTAATGAAAGGGACCGGAAAGCCGAGGACTAGCTCTTCTTTTGTTGATATTCTAAAGACCTTCCGATTCCATTATTCAATATTTTTTGAGAGTCAGAACCATATCTATAATATATATAAGGTTCATCCCCACTAAGATGCATTTAATGTTTGCAAGCTAAAATTTGGTGAAGCCACATTACCCCAATTATTCATGTCCATAGGATTTCAAATAGTATATGGTCTTTGATTATCTGTACTTCTGTAGTAGTGCTGCCCAAACCATTCCTTACAAGACTACACTTATGGAAACAGAAAATAACAAACATCCTTGGGTAAATCGTCGCGGTCTTTCTCGTGAACTCACCGATGGCACGCCACGAGCAAAGCTTGATGCCGCCTCTTGATATCCAAAACACCCTCGAAGATGAGTAACATTATTGAATAAGTGGCCGAGAAGTGAAGTGCTCACCAGCTTGCTTTGCTAAGAGGGAAAGAAGCCACAAGACTAAAACATGAAACATCAATGTCCGCTCCATCGAACGATGTTGTCGAAGACTGCTATAGAAAACAAAGACAAAACCCGTGAACCGGATCGGCCAATGACCCAAGCTCCACACGCCATACCGTCATGGCAAATAGCACCTTAGAACGATGACATTAGGAGAGACCTTATTCCACGCCACCGCCATAGTCTCGCAACCACGCTGGCCAGGCACCTAAACTGAGTTCTAGCCAAAGCTACGGCGGCTAAAACTACATGGTCAACCCCAAATCCCGGTTCCCCACACCCTCCAATTGTCGGAAGGCACCTAGAGGCGAGGGTAACCGGCGACAGCAACACACACACGAGAAACCCTAGCTACCGCTTTCTTTGGTACTTACTTGGTACTCTCTCCGATCTATAATACCTGGCGTTCATTTTGTAGCAAGATGGTACAAACTTTGTATTAAACTTATTATGGATAGGGGAGAGTACATAAATTGCATAAGACATGGAACACTTCTTCGGGTTTTTTTCTTATTGTGAAAACGATTTTTTTTCTTTTTAATTCCATCAAGTCCATTAATTAGCGTGTCAAGTAGACTTTAGAGAAAAAGGGACGCACGAGTTGTGGCTGCATCGGCTTAGCCAGTTTTTTCGGTGAGAAACACGGCCGTGCTGTGTGCTGTGCTGGCTTAAGAAGAAATCAACGCACGTGCCCATTTAGACACCTGTACCAACTGTATGTGCACATTGGAAATCAGAGTCAAAGATCTCATGAATAATCTGTGACATCAGTCTACCCGATTGACATGTGTTTATCAGTTTATGCACGTCTGATCGGTCGTCCGCTCCTCCGCTATTTCATGACGCCTGCATTCACAAAATACACGGCAAATATGTATGGTGACAACCTTCCACACGTGCATTGTATGTAAATTTACAGCTTTGACCTTCTAGACGAAAATTTGAAGCATTACCTTTTTTTCCCGAACGACTTGTATTACTCAAAACATCGGGTATTACGTAGGAATTAGCATGTGTCGGCTAAACCCTCCTGGCCAGATGATAACCACACACCGTGCGAGCATTCTTTCCAACATAGTTTGCCATCAAATGGCTACTAATATTTTGAAATTTTTGATGAGTAAGGGCATGTATAATACGGTGACGTCAGTCTTTCCTTATGGTTGCCACATTGGGTTTTTGTTTAGTCGGAGGAGAGAGAAATAAGAAATAGAAGATTGTTTTAACTTAGCTAAGGGATAATCTCTTAGAAATAAGAGAAGACTATTTTCTCCATTATACTATATGTCTTCCCTTAGTCAATAAATTTCTTACTAAAAATAGTTAATTATCATTAATGGTTAGAGATAGCAATAAGAGTTAATGCATTACTGCTCTTTTGAAGGGCCTGGGTGATGTTTTGGAGGTGGATACTGACGATGGGGAGCAGGCGAGCGGCCCTTTCCTCAGGGTGCGCATGAAGTGGCCAATCCGGCAACCTCTGGTGTACACTCTGCCAGTTAGCTGGAAGGAGAAGGTTACTAGGCATAATATGCGATATGAGAAAGCCCCCCATTTTTGTTTCTTCTGTGGTCGTATAGGACATGCACGCAAGGAGTGTAAATTGGAGACTGTACCACACCCTGGTCGCCGCTATGGTCCAGAGCTGCGTGCCTCCCCTTTCAAGAAGTTTGAGGCCCAGCGCTTTACAGTTAAAGGAAAGAAGGCGGCAACGGCAAGGAAGCTTTTCCCGGATGAAGATGAGAGCAGCATGGCGGGCAGCGCGAGGCCTTCAGCGCGTGCTACTCCGGCTCCGTCTAGAACAACGTCACGCGCGGCATCCCCGTCAAGGAACATGAGTGATGGGCGGGTACCATCTCGGGCGGCGCCGCCAGAGGATACTGCAGATTGCAGTAACGCAGATAAGGCATCACACTTGGCGAGGGAGAAGCTAGCTCAAGATCTCCATGAAAGACTGCGAGTTCGTGAAACACCAACAAAGAGTGCGCCCGCCTCTCAGGTGGGCACGGATGGTCAGACTAGTCATGCAGCCCGCATGCATGAAGCAACTGAAAACCTGAAGCGTACTTTTGACGGTGTCAGGCAGCTGCGTAAACAGTGGGAGGCCCGAGCGGCCGGGTCAGGGAATAATCCAGCGGGGAAGCCTAGTGCGAGCCATGGGAATACTAAAGAACCAGAACCGGGGATGGCACCAGTCCAGCAGCCGTCCACGGGGCAAGCTAAGAGCAATGGGGAATCTGTATCAGACACTGAATCGCAGCGTTTCTGCAAGGTTACAGGCGTTAATTATCGGGTTTACAAGAATCGGAAGGGTACGGTGAATCAGCTCCGCATCCGGGAGCTCGACGGTAAACGGGGTGTAGCTGAGCTGCGCACTAACAGCCTCCTAGGCAAGCGAGCGAACGAGTTTGAGATGGCTCATGCATACGAGGATGTGGAGTCCAGTTTTGAAATTCTTCTCGAACCAAAGCGTCTCAGAGCGGAGGAAGTGTCAACTGCAGACAATGAAAACATGTCGGGTCCTCACGGCGAGGCCCGACATGAACAATGAGTCTAGTAGGGTGGAACTGTCGGGGGCGGGGCAATCCCCGACAGTTCAGGAACTGGTCTGCTTGGTGCAGACACATCACCCCAGTCTAGTCTTTCTCTGCGAAACTAGACACGTCTAGTCTTTCTCTGCGAAACTAGACAACACCCAGATAGAGTCCGCAACCTACGCTACCGACTTGGCATGAAGGGTTGTTTTGCTGTCAAGGGTGTAGGCACAGGAGGTGGTCTGGCTCTTTTTCATTCTGAGGACGTGGAGGTTGATCTTCTGTCTTTCAGCCAAAGACATATCGATGTCCATATTCAGGGAGGCCCGTTCGGTGCACGGTGGAGAGGAACATTTGTTTATGGGGAGCCGAAGCCATCCGAGCGTCATCATATGTGGACTTTGTTGCGACGCATTAAGAATGAATCATCAGAACCATGGTTGATGCTTGGTGACTTCAATGAGGCAATGTGGCAAGACGAGCATTTCTCGCACACGCGACGTTCTGAACGCCTCATGATGGATTTTAGGGAGGTTCTTTCCCATTGCGATGTTCATGATATTGGCTTCAGCGGGGTCCCCTGGACCTTTGATAACAAGCAGTGTGGAGACCGCAATGTCAAAGTCCGTTTAGACCGAGCAGTGGCCTCCCCAGCGTGGGCGCATAGGTTTCCTGAGGCGCGAGTCCGACACCTAGTCTCCTCTCGCTCTGACCATTGCCCACTACTGGTATCTTTGCTGCAGGCCCAAGATGAGCATCTGAGGCCGCCGGTTCGTCGCTATGAAGTCATGTGGGAGCGGGAGCCAACACTTACTCCAACCGTGGAGGAGGCTTGGTCGCGTCGTGTGGGTGTTCGGGACCTGGGTGATGTATGTACGTCTCTTCGCTCGATGATGAGCTCTTTGTATGACTGGAAACAAAAGCACTTCAAATCGGTGACCAAGGAACTGGATAAAAAGCGGAAGAAATTAGAAGTTATGATGCAGCAGACGGATAACTCAGGCGAGGCAGAAAAGAAACAACTACGTGCTGAGATGGACGAGTTGCTCTATAGGGAGGAGCTCATGTGGATGCAGCGCTCGCGTATTGCGTGGCTGCGGGAGGGAGACCGGAATACACGCTACTTCCACCGAAAAGCTACTTGGCGACGGAAGAAGAACAAAATCTCTCGACTGAAAAGAGATGATGGCACGTGGACTGAAAATGGTGCAGAAATTGGGGACATGGAAACGACATTCTTTCAGCAGCTTTACACAAAGGATGACAGTGTTGATCCGACAGAGCTAGTGGAGCTGTTTACTAGGCGGGTAGATGATGACATGAATAGTAAACTGTGTGCACCGTTTTCAGAAAAGGAAATCAGTGATGCTCTCTTTCAGATCGGACCCCTCAAAGCACCAGGACGGACGGTTTTCCTGCCCATTTCCTTCAGCGCAATTGGGATCTTCTAAAGGAGGATATTGTGAAGGCAGTGCAGGAATTTTTCAGGGAAGGGCGGATGCCTGATGAGGTGAATGATACGGCGATAGTCCTAATCCCCAAAAAGAATGACCCTGAAGAGCTCAAGGACTATCGACCGATCAGTTTATGCAACGTTGTGTTCAAGCTAATATCCAAGTGCATGGTCAATCGTCTCCGGCCACTGCTACATGACATTGTTTCACCTATGCAAAGTGCTTTCATTCCCGGTAGACTTATAACGGACAATGCACTCGTGGCGTTTGAGTGCATCCATGCAATTCAGAGTAACTCGGAGGAGCGATCCAACTTCTGTGCCTATAAACTGGATATGGCTAAGGCCTATGACCGTGTGGATTGGCGTTATCTAGAAGGTGTAATGGCGAAGTTGGGCTTTCATAGCACATGGATACGGTGGACTATGCAGTGTGTGACCACCGTACGATACTCCGTTCGTCTCAATGGACATGTATTGGACACCTTCGCGCCTACACGCGGGCTACGCCAAGGCGATCCGCTTTCTCCTTACTTGTTTCTGCTGGTGGCTGATGGCCTCTCTCGATTGATCCAAAGAGACGTTGAGTCTGAGAGATTGAAGGAGCTGAAAATCTGTCGACGCGCCCCGGGAATGTCGCACCTTTTATTCGCCGATGATAGTTTGTTATTTTTCCAGGGGTCGATACAACAAGCCACAGTGGTTAAGAACCTTCTGGACGAATATGAGCATGGAACAGGCCAGAAAGTTAGCCTTGGGAAGTGCTCGATCATGTATGGCCAGAGAGTAGGTGTTCAAGTGCAAGCTGAAATTAAGGAGCTGCTTCGCTACGATACAGAGAGTTTTGAGCAGAAGTATCTCGGACTGCCAGTTTCGGAAGGGCATATGACGAAAGGAAAATTCAAAACCATCCAAGAAAGGTTCCATAAACGTCTGACTGATTGGGTGGAGAAGTATCTTTCTAGCGGGGGAAAGGAAGTTCTCATCAAGGCTATATTGCAAGCGCTGCCAACTTATGCAATGAGTGTTTTTCAGTTTCCCGCTGGTCTCCTTGAGGAACTCAATTAGTTGGTCCGGAATTTATTTTGGGGCGATGAACATGATCGCAGACGCATGCACTGGCTATCATGGGACAAGGTTACACAACCGAAAATGTCTGGAGGTATGGGCTTTCGCGACTTCAAAATTTTCAATCAAGTGTTGCTCGCACGACAGGCATGGCGACTGCTGCAGTTTCCGGATAGCCTATGTGCTCGCCTCCTGAAGGCCAAGTACTACCCATCTGGACACCTCTTGGACACAGCGTTTATTCAGGATGTATCCGCATCGTGGCGAGGTGTGATGCATGGACTCGAACTCCTGAAGCTGGGTGCTATATGGCGTATCGGCTCTGGATCGATGGTGAGAATTTGGCGAGACAATTGGCTGCCCCGGTCTGGAAACCTGAAACTCTCTGGAATGAAGGAAACATGCAGATTGAGATGGGTATCGCAGCTCATCGATCCCACAACCCGTAGCTGGGATGAAGCAATCATCAGGAAATATTGCTTCCGCCACGATGCGGAGGCCATTATTCGGATAAAACTCTCGCAAAGACAAACGGAGGATTTCGTCGCCTGGCAGCCCGAGAGTTCTGGCTTGTTCACAGTCCGGAGTGCCTACAGACTAGGATTGCGGCCTAAATTACAAAGCCTCAGTCATGGATAGAGCAGCACTGAACCTGATGGCGAAAGGAGTATTTGGAATCTTGTTTGGAAGACAGCCGTACCACAGAAGCTGCGTGTCTTTGCATGGCGTCTAGCAACAGACTCGTTGGCAGTCACTGAAAGTCTACATCATCGTATTCCAAAGATCAGTCCACTTTGCTCAATATGTGGTGTGGAGAATGAGGACATACACCATGCTATGGTGCGTTGCACACTTGCCCGTGCACTAAGGGATGCCATGCGTCAGGTATGGGACCTTCCTAGCGAGGATACTTTCAGGTGTACTGGGCGGGATTGGTTCCTTCTTCTCCTGGATGGTGTAAGTGCAGAAATCCGAGTGAAGCTGATCTTCCTGATGTGGCGCATTTGGCACCACCATAATAATGTGGTACATGGAGATGGCAAGGCTTCTATTGCTGCTTCTGTCCCTTTTCTACAGAGCTACGTCGAATCCATGAAGCCTAGAGAGGTAACACAGAATGCGCAAGGTAAAGCGCCGGTAATTCCTACTCTACAGGCGGCAGTCGCTGTACTGAAGCAGGATGCTACGTCAAACTGGCAAGCTCCAGAAAGTGGATGGTTAAAAATTAATGTGGATGCAAGCTGGATTGAGTCCTCATCATCAGGTGGCATTGGAGTTGTTGTCCGTGACGATGCAGGTGCAGTTCTGTTCTCACAATGGAAGAAACTCTCGGCATGTGATAGTGCAGAAGAGGCCGAAGTTCTCGCATGTTTGGAAGGTATCTGTTACCTGGAGGCACATCCACAACATCCTGGTGTCATAGAGTCTGATTGTGCCAGGTTGATCAAAGTGCTTATGTCCGAGGAGAGAGATCGATCAAGTCACTGGAGTTTGCTGTTAGAGGCGAAGGCACTGCTAGAACTTTTGCCGGAGGTGAAGTTGAGCAAGGTTGCTCGGGTGAGTAATAAATTAGCGCATGATTTAGCGCAGTTAGGCAAGCGTGAGTGTGGGGTGTTGCATGGGGCAGTTCCTCCATGTGTGTTGGACTCCCTAATGCGTGATTGTAAAAACGTTGTTGTCTAAGTAATAAAGCTCACCCATTCTCAAAAAAAAAAAGAGTTAATGCATTACACAAATTATATATTGTGTTTTCTCTAAATGATATGGAGAGCTAAGAGAAGGTATGTCTTTCTTAGCATTGTACATGTCCTAATACTCCATTCTATTCATATTAATGTCCTCAATTTTATCTAAATTCATATGCATCTAGTTAATTATTTAGACTAGATGTATTTATATGTTAAACAAAATTAAGGCCATTAATATAGACGGAAAGGTATCTGACCTTTAGCAAAGTCTTAATCTCCTCTATCAACGCGATGTAGACCACTCTATCCACCTCCTCATTATTGACCAGCTTGATTATCTCTAGGCGGTGTGTCTTAACTACTAATGAATGAGTGCACCAAAAAGCATTTCTTTGGTTTTGTTTTTTAATACAAGAATGAATCGCAAATTAGATTCTGAAAAGATAAGTGGCTTGGTCAAACTTCTCTTCAGAACAATATCCAACTCTATATTCGATTGTTAGACATAAAGGAGATACACTTTCTACAGTAATAGAATCTAATTCTTCTAACGTGTCTTTCAGAAAAAACATCATCGACTCTCGACTGGTATTTTGAAACAATCTTTTATTATGATTATCCACGATACAGTTGTCGGCTGGTGTGGATGAGTTCAAATAGAAATTACGAGAGAGTGATAAATTTTCAGTTGACTCAATGTATAGAGCTTTGATTTAAATGAAAACAATCTTTTATTACCATTATCCATGATACAGCTGTCGGATGGTGTGGACGAGTTTAAATGGAAATTACGAGAGAGTGGTAAATTTTTAGTTGACTCAATGTATAGAGCTTTGATACAATCTGATATTCCAGTCGTTGATAATAGTAAAATTTGAAAGATGAAAATACCCCTAAAAATGAAGATATTCGCATGGTATCTTCGTAATGGAGTAATTCTTACAAAAGATAATCTTATAAAGAGGAATTGACATGGAAGTACACAATACTTTTTGTCATAATGACAAGACAATTCGACATTTGTTCTTTCATTGTAATTTTGCTTGCTCTATATGGTCAACCATCGAAGTAGTCTCTGGTTTATCTTCCCCATGGTCGGTTTCAATGTATTTGGCAACTGGTTGCATGAGATAGATGATAAATATAGGATTTTCCCTACAGGTTAGAGTGCTTGCCATTTTTCTAGCCTTTAGGGTGAGAGCGCTTGCCATTTTTTGGTTGTTGTGGCTATATAGAAATAACAAAAAAATTAATAACATTGTGTCTTCTTCCCTGCAGGTTATCTATCGGGCTATAGATATTCTTCTATCATGGACTACTCTCCAGCGTATGGAGTTTCGCGACCTGTTTGCGAAGATATGTACGCAATTGGAGGACACGGCGAGGAATATTTCCTCCCGATATGGATGGCCACATAATTTACGGATAGATCCCCCATAGCTTAAGGTCATTTATTTTGATAGTGTACTTTATAATATTGGTCTACTTACTTTGTTTTTTAATTGTGCGGATTGATTAGCTGCATCTTAATCATGCAGAGTTCGGATATAAACATTATATTTAAGTAATAGAATATAAGTAATAGAGTGAATTCCACTTTTTACCCCCTCCTTGTGCATTTGTGCATTTGTGACACTAATTACCCTATGTAGTGAAAATTTATCTAAATTACCATATTTGGAAACTTTAAACCCTCATTTTCTGATGTATATCTATTGGACAAGGTGTGAGCTGATGATTAAACCTTGAAATTATCAAAATGGCAACAAAGAATAGAACATTTGGTGCATGGAAGGGTAGATATGATCGACGACGATGTCCCCCAATCTTGACATATTTTGTGGCGGCACATCGTCCTAACATGTCAGCCTTATCCAATAACACGTGTTGAATGCTAAAACAGGATAAAATTATGCTTAATTTTTTTTAAATAGACGGGTACAACTTCTACTAAATGGGGTAATTAGTGTCTCAAATGCACAAATAGAGGGTAAAAAATGGAATTCACTCTAAATGATAAAAGCGTCTATTTCTAAAAAAAAAGAGGGGCAGCTCGAGTCCCTCTCTGGCGTGTCTTCATGTGTGGGTTATAGCATGGCCTTGTGGGATTTAAACTTTTTTAAAAAAGAGACGGATGTGTATACTGTTAGGAAAAATTCAGAAATTTATATACTTTTGGATATGTGTAACAATCTTATTAATTGTTCGCATACTCTCTCGGTAGCCAAAACGTAAACCCTTGGTAGATGCCCATACGATGGAACCGAAGCGTAAGTGGGTTTACCAGACCACAGTGAAACTTTGCGCATTTAACGATGAATCAATCAGTAGTGACCCCGTACTGCAATGCAGACGACTATTGGCTACATATTCTCAGCTGACTTGGCTCTGGTAGTATCTTAAGTCATGTTTAGTTAACTGATGTCGTTAGATCTCTTCTAGCTGCTTTACTATATATACGATCGGTGGTCAAGGAGTTTCGGGTGAGCCTCCGCAAGAAAAATAGGAGTTCAGGTACGAATTTCTAACAAGGTCTGAATCTTTTGTACTAGTATGATTGATTTACTATATGTCGGTGATCAGTGAGCTCGTATCAAATTTCCCTATATATAAGTTTACATAAGGCGTATACGTCACTTGCCAAAGTACGTCACATTTGGGGAAAATGCCCTTTAGCTTGGCTGAAATGCACAAATTAGCCAACAGATAAAATTAAATTTTCGAATCGCCATAATAGGCACTACCCACCAAGCGAAAGCAAAGTAAGTTGCAAGAGATCTGTGGGGGGTCCCTCTTATGCGAATGTGGGCTTGATTGGGACCACGACAATGCCAGTCAACACTGAGGTTGTTGCTCCTGTTCTCCAGATTCTTCTTGAGCTGCCGGAGACATGTGGGGAGCCATCTATGGTATCCGTCGTGATCTCGAAGGAGGTGGTGTCTTCGCGTTACGAGGTTGAGGAGGCGGGTACATTGGCACCTAATTCCGATGCTCTCTTTGCAAAGGAGGTTTGAGATTTACTCACCAGTTTGGAGGCGGCTTGCCCTGGAGCTAGCAAGGAGATTGCGGACATCCTAACGGGGAAGGCCTCAAGGGGCATAATCAAGAAGGTTGAGAAGTATCTCAAGAGCAAATGCAGAAAGAGTGACGCGATAAGAAAGATGCTCGCAAATGTGTGATAGATAGTTCACAACTTTCTAGGTTCTTGGGTCTTCAGTAGAGTTTCGTTTGCATTGTGATGGTCCACGTATCGAGAGTATCGAGAGTCAGTGGTTGTAGCATGTGAGGAGTGATTGTCGATGAGTTCGTGCTCCCGATAGTAGTCTACGTGTTTGTTATGACGGTTTTCGCTGGTCTTCTTAAATAATAGATTGAGGCAAAGCTTTTGCCTCCGTTTCAAAAAAAAAAAAAACTAAAGCACAGACAGCTTAGACTGAGCCGCTAAAAACAAGCCTCATCTCGTTTCCGGCTTGGTTGGCTCAATCTTGAAGAAGCGGACCGTATCTTCACCTCTGGGCCAAGCCCAAGTAAGATAGCTGCTGCTTCGTCAATTCTACCGCGTCTGAAGCTCTCGATAGACACAATCAGTATCTTCGGAATATGATTACTGATCCATCACTTGCCGTGGATGATCGAGCGAGCTGGTTTTAAAGGAGAAGATTGGAGTGCAAACACTTGTGTAAATAATCCTCCAAAAATTATTCTATGGTCACCCCAAACATCGTTTATTGTATTTGTATGGAGTAGTGGACGCGAACAGGTACTTACGTCCTACGCGCTGTCTCTCGGGGGAGGCGGCACGGGCGGGACCCCAAGCTGTCGCCGCCCCCGACTCCTCCTCCCACCTTTCCTCCGCTGCCACCGGAGGACGTCGGCGGGCAAAGTCCGGCCGGCCGACGGTGGCAGCAGGTCTGCTTCCTTGCGTGGTGGCCTCTTTCCCGTAGGGAGCCCCTTGGGCATTCGAAGGTTGTCGCTCCGACGGCGATCTGATGGCGGCGGGGTCTAGAAGCCGGGGCGGCGGCCTCGGGATTTGATGGAGGTTCTCCCTCGGCGGATGGCGGCACGGCGCGGGTCGCATCTGCTGCCAGGGGCGCAGTCCTAGGGTTTCTCTCACGCCAAGACGAAGGTCTACCTTCAGCCTGTTTTTATTGATCGGGTGGCAGTGTCATGTTTTGGAAGGCTCCGTCGGCGAACTTCCATGGGCGATTCATGCCTGGAGATTGCTGAAACGGATGGGATTCGGTCGCGCAACCGGTGTTTTTCTGACTGTTTGGTTTCAGTGGGAGCGAGACGAAGCTCTACAGTCTGTTGCCATCGTGGAACATGTCTTTAGTTCCATGGTGAAGTCAGTGTGCGGAGAATGCCATGAAAGCCAAGATTTGTGGACTAGCTATGGTGTGTCGAGTCCTGGTGGTGATGAGGAATTGGCTTGGTGATTCGTGAATTATAGCAGCGGCGTCGGAAGGTGGGGGCGGCAGCACAGGAGGAGTTCACAGTCTTACCTTGCAGGGTGAAAATCCAAGGCCTGGCCTTAATTGGTGTGCCTGTCAATGACTTTGTTGAAGGTATTGTTTTGTGAGCGGGGACTTTCTCCAGGGTGAAAACCTATGATCTTTGATCAGGCGACGACGGTGCTTGTGCTCTGTTTCCTTCTTAAAGGCGTCGCTATTAGAGATGTTGGACTTCTAGTGTTGTTCTGGTAGAGTTAGTGTCGCTGCTACTAAGGATCTTATCGTTGTAGTGAAACTTTTCTTTTTTGTAATTCTTTTTTTTTGCTGTGTGCATCCGTAATACCAATAAGGTAATGCGTTGTTGCAGAGGCTAGGTATAATTGGTATCATCGCGATATTAATATGTGCTCCTTTCCAAAAAAAAAAATTGTATGGAGTAGTAGGCTTAATTATCTTGTCATTAACTAGCAAATCTCGTAACATCTAAATCATGTTTCAGATATGGTTAATATGCTCACTTTAAATCTTCATGTTAACCCTATTTGAAACAAAAGTTTCCTAATCATAATTTTCTTCTGAACTTAGCTTTGTTTCCAATTTCTTTTGGAATAGTTCATCACCGTGCTGATTGACCTGGATCAATGTGTCTACTTTGTTGGTTATTTGTTACTGCTTTTGCAGTGAACTCCGTATTACCACAGGATTTTGCTTTGAAGTTGCTGAGGAACCAGGACACTAGAGTTTATGAGATAGGTTATTTGTTGCACCAAGACCGGCATATATCCAGGAGTATGATTCTTCAACGAGTAGCTATCTCACTTATCAGCGATCATGTTCTGTGTCAGGACATGGCCCTCACTTGTCAGTAATTATGTACTATATCCGGACATCAGGCCTGCAAAAAATGGTTTTCAGTAATCAGTGTTTACGTTTTATATCTATCTTTTTTGCAGGCCATATGTTTTATATCTAGTTGGTGTATATTCCTAAGCATTCCTATTCCTGTTAATCAGTTTGTTAATGATTTTTATTTTCTGAATGGTAGGTTGCAATGATGACAAGTCTCCAAGGCGTCCAAATATTCTTCTATTCACGGGTTCTGGTACTGAACCCAGGAACAAATCAATAGTTACGGAATACTCGTATGCATTTTAGTTGTTTATTTGGTACTATGGTATCCCACTTGTCTGATTCAAGTGATAAACTTGTTTCATCGCAAAGGTAGCTTGTATATAAATTTTGCATAGGAGCCGTGCAAGGACAGTTCGGTTGAACATGGCATTCTTTGTGTGGTACTGTCCTCTCTCAGTTTTACCTATTTTCTCAGTCTTTTTCCTCCTCCCGGGCTATAAACTTCAAGGCAGTCATACTGCTATGTGCAATCTCAAGCGCCTAGCAATAGACATGGCATAAGCATTTCAAGTATCCAGATACATTGTTTGCTGCCAAGCAGAAATACCAATATTATGAAGCAGGTTGAGAGACATTGTTAACATTTAATCACAACACTGCCCACAAATAGAGGCTAATGTGCATTGCACAATTCCATCTCCAGAAAGGTATGATTCCATGTGCATCTTACCGCAACAATTTGTGTCGATATTATTACAAGCTTTGCATCCAGGCATAAGACTGAAATTTCCCATTGACTTATACTAAAGCAATACCCAACCAAGATAATTCTTACTGAGCGAACTGTACTAGTACTAACCACTTGCTGTAAGACAACAATTAATTACCAGTCCTTTCTCATTCTCTCTATTCATGCTTGTGAAAACACCCCGGTCTTAAACATCACATAGTCTACTACTAGAGCAGCATTGCAATATTGGTAACAAGCTACTGGTACTAGTAAAAGGAAGCTGATGTACTCTAGAATCTAGAGAAGCAAATCCACCTCTGCATCTATCAAGTGGGGGGCAGCACGTGGTGGTAGCCGCTGTTCCCGTGGCGGGCACCGAAGAGAGCGACAACGAGGGCGACGTCCAACACGGCCACAGAGAAGACTGTCGCGGCGAGGATCCCAACGCGTACCTTCCTCCAGAGTGCCGTGCGGCGCATTCGGAGAGCGGCAGCTGTTGTATTGGCGTTCAGCTCGGCGTCGGCGACCTTGACGAGCATGGTGAGGAGGCGCTTGGAGCGCGGGCTGAGGCCACGGGCGCCACCGAGCTCGACGAGGACGTGCTCCATCTCCGTGAGCAGGGGACCATCGGTGTTGGTGGTGGAGTCACCAGGCGCGGCGACCTGCATGACGGCAAAAATTACAGATGTTTTCTTCAGTGGATATATATGGAACTTCCAGATTAACGGAATAGGTAATCTGAATCCCAGGTAACAAGTTACACTACACAACGAATTCAAGCGGCAGTCAGGACTCGATCGAGAGGCTTCACAAATTCTAATTGATCAGCAGTTGGTACCACTACTCTTGGGCACTCGAATACAGACCCTCGTTCCAAATTTTAGTCACCACCGCACCCCAAAATTCCGACGGCGAACTTAACTGAACACGAGATAAACATGCAACTCGAACTCGAACCGATTGGAATCAGGAATGCAGGATCACCAAACCCCTCCGATACGGGGGGGGGGGGGGGGGGGGGGGGGGGGGCGTGAAAAAACAATACGAATTGGCACCCAAAATACCCTTGTACACATAACACACCCTCCTGCAGAATTTCAAGCACTAATTATTCGGAAGTGGGAATGGGAAACCTCAATCACCTGGGTGACGGTGGAATCGGCGGAAGCAGTCACTGCGTCAGCCGGACAGCCGGATACGACGATGGAGGAGGCGGTGTCCTCGGGTTCGGGATCCGGGAGCTCGACCAGCGGCTCAAGGTCGGCGAGGCCGTCGGGCGCGAGCACCGGCTGCAGCATGGAGACGGCGGAAGGGAAGGCGGAGTCGTCGTCGAAGGACAGGAACTTGGCCACCTCCTGTTGAGGACGAAGAGGCCGGAGAAGGTGAATCGGCGAGACGCACGAAGGTGATTAAGGGGCGAGGTGCCGCGCGCGGGATAGAGGGGGTTACCTTGGCGATGGATGGGATGTCGCGGGAGGCGCGGGCGGGGAGATCCGTCGCGGAAGCGGGTGACGAGGATCCCACGGAGCTGCGGTTGACGGAGGCGATGGAGGAGGGGTCCGCGCGGGGGATGGACGTGGGGGTGGGGGTGGGGGGAGTCGGATCGGACGGCCAGGGCCCCGCGGTGGTCCGAGCGGCGGCGGCGGAGCGGCCGGAGGAGGGGCGCTGGGTGTTGGCGCCGGCCTGAGGCTTCGCCATGGTGGCGCGTGGTCCCGGAATGGTGGGTGGGTTCTAGAACCAGGGTTTTGAACTTGATCCAACTCGTGATGGGGATCGATCGGGTCAGTATTTATCGAGGACGGGGAAAGAAGAGTGGAAGGGAATGGCTGAATGAGTGAGAGACGAGCCCATCGGTAGCTTTGTTCTCTGTAGGTGGGCTCTGAACTTGTATGGGCCGTTTGGCAAGAGAACGTACTTAGGGCCCTGGCCCGTGGCATTTTGGCTACACTTCTGTACTAAAAAAATCCCCTAAAAAATACGTAAGAAACGCAAATTGGAGTGCGGCGTTTTGGGACTTGGATGCAGGAACCATTCTTTAAAAAATTCCCTACACTTCTGTAATTTGGATTTTTTCCCCTCTTCTACAATGCAAAAGCAGAATGCCTGTTGTTCACCAGTAAAAAGAAATTCAAAAACAGCAAATCAGTGTTTGTTGGCTTCAAAAAAAAAAAATGTTGCTGATGATGTATTCTACCTGTGTGCAAAAAATCAATTCGAAATAGGTTCTATTCTTGGCTGCATAATTTTCCTTTTTCGTAGGAGAGTAGTGAACAATGCAAATTTTAAAATCCGCATAAAATTCCTAGTTTTTTTTCAATGTATCCTAGAATATCAGGGTTTTTTTTTTGCGAGGCTAGAATATCAGGTATTTAGCGTTAAAATTTTCCACAACGTTAGAGTACATTATTGACTACATCCAATATTTTTTGAAAAAATTTCAAACTTTAAAATATAGTTTTTTTCTAAAAGAAAGAGCTACAGTCGCCCTAGCTCTAAAACCATTTTTCTCGGCACAAATTAAACAAACTAGATAATATACCGATATGCTTTCCTTTCGAGATATCAAACCATACATTTTTTATTAATCAATTAGTTGTGAACAAATATTCTACACATCCTCCTCTAATTGCTTCTGTTATTGTAGGGTCTTGATACTAAGTCCTTCATAATACTCACGTTTTGATCTTGTATACATGTTTGTATTACTCTCGTGATTACAATTTATTTTGACATGATAATGTTGTGATAAGTTTATCATGTCACATTCGATATATCTTTTTTGAACCATGTTTAACATCGAATTGTACAATAATATAAAGAGGCAATACAATTTGTATCGTGTTTTATGTTACTTGAAGACATTTTGCATGAAAATAACTTTTACTATATAAAAATATAGCTTCCCTGCACAGAAAAATGATAGAGTCAGGACTTGACGTAAATCATCTCTTGTCCATCTAATCTAATACTCCCTCCGATCCATAATAACTGTCATTCATTTTGTACTAAGCTAGTAAAAGCTTTATACTAGATTAACAACACTTATTATGGATCGAAGGAAGTATATTTTTTTTGGCATACCATAACTTTATAGAAGGCATAAGTTTGGATACAAGAACGGCAACGATATATCTGAGAAATCAGCTCCTCCACCGACCTCTACCTGTTTACATTGGCAAAAGCCTAGGAAGGGCGCGTAAGGGGAGGCGAGAGAGGCGGCGCCGTTGACAGCAAGCAGGCCTCTGCCCGAGCAGCAAATCCCTACATGTTGCCACGCGAGAGCTGGGCAGCCAGATCCCCGTCGCCCCTTCATCGGTATCGCGCCCCTTTGGCCGATGACCCTCCAGACACGAGTAGAAGGGGCAGAGGAGGACGGGAGGGGGTGGCAGGGGGGAGGGCTTATGGTTTTGCCCCATCGGTCACTTGGAGGAGACGACGAGAGGAGGACTCCTCGGAACAATCCAAACACCTCGAAACTGGCTATTGAGGGAGACGATCCCTATCATAGAGGGACTCATGCAAAAGATATTTGGAAATTTATTTTTCGAACCTCGACAATGCATTTGATTGATAAAGTCAAAAAAGAGTTGGACAATTTATAAGGAAAACCAGCCAAAAACCGTGCAACGCAAAACACACCACGTCGGCCCCGAGGCCACCCCCCCACACACACACGAGTCAAAGACTATGATGCCCTAGCGACAAATCCGCCACTCATACACCTCGATGCAACACGGAGGAGGCAAACATTCGGAGTCACCGCTCCGACATCCTCGCTGGCCCCAGGGTCGTGCACCGCCTAGTTGAGGATGGAAAAGGGGTAATGCCGACCGAAGAAACAAACCCAACACGAAAGGACATGAACTCCAAAGTGATGCCTCGAAGGAGGTGAGTGAAGACCGAGAGCACCACCATCGCTGGCAACTACCGAAGTGGATGTAGGGTTTTCAACAAAGTACGCCAATCCTGAAGCCGCGCCTGCAAGTCATCGAAGTCGATCCCACCTCATAACCCGCCGCCACCAACCACCACTGGTCCCTCCGGCCGGTGGAACATCCAAGACAAGGCCCCAGGAGGCAAATGACGCAAGAGTATCGCCACACCCCATCCCGTGAGGGATCTGGGTTTCCCCAGAGAAGTCCGGACGGAGGGGCGAAAGCACCGCCTCGATGATGCCTTCAAGAACGCCCAGCGTCGTTGGTACCAGACTGCTGCCAGGAAAAGGCTTTCGCCTGACGAAGAACGCAAACCTCACACCCACCACACGAGGACCATCCGAACCACCATCACAAACCCGCACACAGATCTCAAGCCCCCTCGCGCTCGACAATTTGAGGCCACATAACGGATTTAGGCGCCGAGGCCTAGATCCGCATCCCGTAGAGCCACCTCCTAGCTTGACGCGATACCGCCATCCGGGGCCACTGCCCCGACATCCGGGCGCCATGCCAAGCCGATGAGAAGCCTCCAAAGCTGAACCGTCGACCATCCCGAAGAGGTCGTGACACCAGCGATAGAAGCCGTCAGAGTCTGGCAACCGTGCCCAACATCCCAATCACTGCCACGCCTAGGCTCCGCGTCACGACACACCGTCGTCCGGATCATCACAGTTGCACGCGAGATAGTGGCCAAAGCAATCAGAGAGCCGCCACCACAAGCACGGGACCGGAGATCATCGCCACCGCCATCCTCCACCTCGCACCCAACCGCGGCCATAGTAGACAGAAACCGTGTTGTGCCAAGGCGCACGCAGCCATCGGGATGCCGGCCACGGGAAGAACGCGCATCAGCCAGTCGCCCGTCATGGCTATGGCCCGCTTGGTCCCGGATCGGGTCTACTGGACACAGCCGTCACAAAAGGGGCGGCCTAGTGGCCGCCAGACTGCCGTCCCACTTGGACGCTGCCGCCACCCCATGCGACGCCCTGTACTAGAGATTTGGAAATGAAAAGCTGCCAGAAACAAAAAAGAATACCACAATATACATGGGTGTCAGACTGTCAATTTGTCAAACTTCTCTTTTTATCAACTTACAAATGTCGAAAAGCAACAACAATAATCAGAACAAGCTGGGATTTACAAGCTCAACAACTGAAATCCAAAATACAACATCGATCCCTGATTACAACAACACAGAATTCCAAATCTTGACAGCCACGTACATATGGGTGTCAATTTGTCGAACTCTCTCTGTACCAGCTTTACAAATGTCGAAAATCAACAACAATCAGAAGTACTCCCTCAAGATGTTTTAGCTTTACGAAGATAATGTATCTAGACCTCTTTTAGTATGTAGATCTATACACTAAAAGGTGTCTAGATACACTAGTTTTATAAAATTAAAACATCTTATATTTTAATCGGAGCGAGTAGCTAGGATTACAAACTCGACAACTAAAATCCAAAATACAACATTGATCCCCTGATCAGAATTCAGAAGACAAACAACAACACAGAATTCCTAATCTTGACAGCCTATACATGCATACATCAAACGTGGCCATATTACAATCAGACAGCAGTAATCACTAGCTGCAAACTAAGTTCGATGCACTAGTGTGCGGTCACCGGCATCACCATGCCATGGCCCCGCGAGCGGAAGCAGGCCGGCATGGGAAGCATGCTCGGCTCCGGCGAGGCGAAGCAGCTCGATCCATCAGAGAACATGGGATCCACGCGCGGCGCCGCCAGAGTTTCCATTGCGGTCCTTTTGCCCTCCTGCGACCGCTTGCCCCTGATGCCATGCTCCTCCGTCCAACTCTGGGCCTCGGCGTGTGGGGCTTATAGCTTCTATGCGACGTCTTTACATGGAATTGGAAGTAAAGCGACATCGTTGAAAAGAATAGCTCGCATGCGACGGTTGTGAGGCGGCTAATATCCCAGGGCCACACGGGCCTTAAAACAGTCGTAAGGACACATTTAACTTTGTTCAATATTAGGGTTAAGCCAAACCGGTTGGTTGGAACAGCCAGTCAAACCAACCGCTTCCGACCGAGAGCGCGCGTCACACTGACTGTAGCTTCCCCGACGGCGGCGGCGAACCTCACCCATCGTTCTTGGCGCCAGCTGCGGCAGCACGGCAATTAATTGAGGCGGCGGCGTTTTCGTTCGACGGCGAAGGTGGTGAGTGCCATTTGAAAGCTAATTCCTCTCCCATTCTTCTCAATTCGAGATCTGAGTGTGCCCATTGATGCTAGATTGTGGAGGCGAGGGTGTGCTGAACGGGGCGAGGGGGAACGATATGGAGCATGGAGAGGGGACTTCTAATCGGTATATCCCGTATCTCTGCACTTAATTTCTCTAAGGTTGAGCTCTTTGTTCGCTTCCGCTAGCTCACAGTGCCCGCCAAAAACAGGGGAGACGATGTTGCGCGCAAACCTTCGAATTTTGCATCAATTTCTTTCCTTCTAGGGCTGTTTTAGTTGATGGCAGCACGCAGATCATTGAGAGAGACACGATTGTTAAATGGGAGGTGGAATTAGAACATGTTGATCCCCAAGAGCTAATAAACATGGGAGAGGAGGCGGTGAGGAAAATGGTGGAAAAAATTGGGGATAGTGTGGTTTGGGGGCCAGAGCAAGAAATTTCTTTGTTATGATTTGATGATTGCAAATGTGACTATGTTAGGGTTGATACAGGGGAACATATAGTTGATGAAATCGATGAGCGAAACGGTTGGACAAGCAAAACTGTTCTGTTTTTAGCAGAGCTCATTGATCTGAAACCTGATTCGAGGGTTGGATATGTGGCCTCGAAGCTGGCTGCTCAGATGGTCGAGGATGATTGGGCTGCACAAAGGCAAGTAATACCTATACTTACTGAGTTGGAAGTGTTAACAGTGGAGGATGATGATGCTAATGCACAAGGGGAGGCTGCAGATGGTAATGCACAAAGGATTGTAACTGTTGATTGGAATTCAGTTGAGATACATGACCAGACTGATTTGGTCATTGCACCAATAGATGACATTGAAATGGCAAAGCTTTTTGGCATTCCTATAGATGACAGAGACAAGGAGAAGAAGAGGGATGAAGCTGCAAATGATGGTGACAACCATTTAAGAGATGAAGAGGCAGATATAGATCTAGAGTTATTGGAAAATGCTACAGTTCATGTAGATGATGCACATGATGATGAGCTAGTAACAGTTTATGACAAAGAGGACCCAGTTATTGAAGTTGGGAGATTGTTTCCAAGCATGGATGAATTCAGGATGTGTTTCAGGACATATGCAGTCAAACGTGAGTTTGCTACCAAGACTATGTGGACTGATAAAAAGAAGTTCTATGCAAAATGCATAGGTTATGATGGTGGTGCCAAGCCTTGCAAGTGGTACATATCTGCTAGACGCCAACCTGATGGAAGGACAATAAGAGTGAATCAAATTCCAAAACCTCATACTTGCATTACAAGTTTTCAAACAGTTACAAAGATGACATCACAATTATGGGTTGCAGAAAAGATCAAGCCCATTTTAGCCACAACACCAAACAACACTGCAAACAGACTGAAAATAGACTTGGAAAAGCAGTACCCCATTAAGCTGAATTATACTATAGTGTGGAAGGCAAAGCAAAGGGCAATGAAAGAGCTATATGGTGATTGGGCAAATACCTTTCGAATGCTTTATAACTTCAAAGCAGAAGTAGAGAAGAGGTCACCTGGCAGTGTTGTGGAGATAGATACTGAGGTAACAGCTGATTGGAAAGTCTTCTTCTCTAAATTCTTCATGGCTTTAAAGTCTTGCATCGATGGCTTCAAAGCAGGGTGCCGTCTATATTTGAGTATAGACTCATCTTTCTTGACTAGAAAGTGGAATGGTCAACTAGCACCATGCAATGCTTTAGATGGACACAATTGGATGTTCCCTGTAGCTATTGGCATGTTTCAGTCTGAGACGGAGGCATCATGGACATGGTTCATGATGCAGTTGAAAAGATGCATAGGGCCAGTATCTCCATTGGCAGTGCACACAGATGCATGTAAAGGTTTAGAAAATGCAGTGAAGATTGTTTTCCCTCATGCTGAGCAGAGGGAGTGCTTCGGTCATATGTGGATGAATTTGATCAAAAAATTTAGAGGAGATGATTTTGGACGCATGTGGCCAGCAGCAAGATCTTACACCAGGCAGACACATTCATATCAGCTTGAGAAGATTAAGGCGGCATGCTCTGAGGAGGATAGGGTCAAGTTTTGTACATGGTTGGAAACCTACCATTCTCTTTTATGGTACATGTCTGGTTTTAACACTGCCATCAAATGTGATCATATCAACAATAATTTGGCAGAAAGTTTCAACAACAAAGTGAAGGAGTTAAAAGACTTGCATGTCCATGACATGGTTGACCAGATCAGGATCATGATCATGAGGTTGTGGGAATTGAGAAAAAGGCTTGGTGATGTTCTTCAAGGAGATAAGCTTCCTGATGTTGTGCAGCAGGTGGTCAACAGGAGCAGAAATCTTGCACATTTGCTTGTTGAGAAATCCTCATGGTGGGGTGCTGAAGTCAGAGATACAAAGACTGGCAGGAGGCATGTTGTTGACACTCAATTGCATGAATGCACATGCCTTGAGTGGCAACACACTGGGAAGCCTTGTGAGCATGCCATACTTTTCTTGGCCTCCAAACACAAGCTAAATATGCACCCATATTTGCATGAGTATTATTCTGTAGCAAAATTCAAGGCTGCATATGGAACACCAATTCCAGCACTTACAGATCAGTCTCAGTGGCCTGAAGTGGACATTCAGTTCTCCTTGTGTCCTCCTTTGATGAAAAGAAAGGCTGGCAGGCCCAAGCAGAGTAGATTCAAGGCTTGGTTTGAGAAAGGTGGGAGCAGCAAGAAGGGAAAGAAAGATGAAAAGAAAGATGCCAAGCCAAAAAGGGCCCAAAAAGGTAACAAGAATAGATGCAAACTCTGTGAAGAACTTGGACACCGAGCTGGCTCTACCAAGTGCAGATACACCGCTGAAAAGCCAAAGTATGTTCATCCAAAATCTATCCCATTTCTTGTTGATGATTTTTCTCCCCCAGCTAACTTGCTTGTTTTCAGGAGGAAGCGTGGAGAAAAAGGCCCACCTCTTGTTGTTGACGAATGCTGGCCAGTGAAAAGGGCAAGAATCAATGGCCAAAGAAAGAAGAGAACTAACCAGATCATGTTTGGTGCTGCTGAGGTGCAATCTGAACTTGTTTTGGAGGATGATGTGCAAACTGTTGAGGCTTTAGGGCACACCGTTTCTGATTTGGAAGCTCTGGTGCAAAATGAGGGGCCAAATGAGCCTGTTGTTGAGGCTCTAGTGCAAAATGAGCGTGTTGTTGAGGCTCTGGTGCAAAATGAGCGTGTTGTTGAGGCTCTGGTGCAAACTGACCATGTTGTTGAGGCTCTGGTGCAAAGTGACCATGTTGATGAGGCTCTGGATCATGATCATGAGGTTGTTGAGGAGGTGCAGGAGGTGAAGGAGACTCTTGGACGTGTTGTGGGGAGGCCAGATGGTAATGGTAAGAAAAAGAAGAGCATAAACCTATTGTGTGGTGTGAAACTTGTGAAGGAGAAGAAAACGAGGGGTAAGAAGAGCCAAAAGAAATAGACATTTGTTATTGTAAACATTTGTTATTGTTGTAAACATTTGTTATTATTGTAAACATTTGACACTTGTTGTTCTAATAATTTGGCACTTGTTGTAAACATTTGTTATTATAATAATTTGTCACTTGTTGATAATTTGGACAAAATTCAAATATGATGGTAAATTTGAATTTCAACAAATGTAGCTATGTCACTTTTCTATGTTTGTATGAGATTCCAATGTTTTTCTCATATGTACAATACAACTCATCCTCACCCTGATCCCTTTTGTGAAGTACAACTCACCCTCACCCAAAATGGGGTAGAAATGGGCTCCAAAGCTAGGGTAAACCACCCCATTTCTAAGCAAGTTTTTTTCGACCATTTCTAAAACCAAGTTTGATATTTTTCCTCAGAACTATGTCACATAACATGACACCATGTGAAGGTTTTGTATTTTTTTGATTTTTTCTGAATTAGTTATGCACATTTGAATGTCTGGTCAAACTTGAAGGGTTTTCATAAATATTCTTAGCTAGGGGCTGAGGCTCACAAAACTAGCATTGGATCTCTAATGAAATAGCATGTTGTGAAACTAAAAATGATTTTTACAAAAAATCATCAGCATGAAATCATGTACATGTAGTTCATATCTTACCCACTTTCAGCCGATTCGGCAGGATTTGTCTTTTTCACCAGGATGGAATAAAAGGTTTGAGATACTCAAGTTGGGAAATTGTACATTCTAGGTGGTCTAGTATTTTTGAAAAATAGGATGTTACCATTTTGAAACTTCAATTTGGTGGTTGCTTCACAAATCCCCCCCTCTTTCGGCACTCAGAAAATAGAAAATGATTTCTGTGCGTCGAAAAGGAAAACTTTGTGCTACAACATTGTTAGTCATCCCATTATAGACATGCATGCCAAATATGGGCACATTATCACAAACTATGCCTTGATTCTAGCCATATCATTGGTCATTTGATCCGAAAGCCAAAAAACCTCGGAGGAGATATGTCATTTTGTGAAGGGTTTTTTGAAATATGATCAATAGACCAAGTTTGATATTTTTTCTCACAACTATGTCACATAACATGACACCATGCGAAGGTTTTGTATTTTTTTGATTTTTTTGAATTAGTTATGCACATTTGAATGTCTGGTCAAACTTGTGAAACCCCGTTGACTGCATCCTAAACCCCGCTAACCCTAAGGCCGAATGAGGAACGTAGATCTAACCCTAGCGCGAGACTGTGGCCGTCCGATCACGTCTTCTAGAAGGATTCCGCGGGTGGATCTGGGCGATTCGTGGAAGGGCTTGTTCTGCAACCTGATTGGTTGGCGTTACTTAGAAGGATTTCGTGGCTAGCTCTTGGCGATCCGTGGGATGGATGATTCTGGAATCTGATTGGCTTCATCGTTTTTACGTGCAACAGCGTGGCATGCGAGCGTGGCACACTCCATTGACCGTTGGACCGAGCGTGGCAATGCGAGGGTGCTGGGCGGGGCGGGCTGCACCATGCATGCAGCTGCCCCTAGCGTCGCAGTCTAGCTATTTTACGTGCAACAGCGCTGCAGCGTATTTACTCCCTCCGTCGCATTAAATAAGTGTACGTGTAACAACTTTCTTCAGTCAAACTTACTCCCCTCAGGTTCATTGTAATAAATGAGACTTTGCATGATACCACATCTCCGTTCAAAAAAAATGATACCACATCTATGTTATTTTGCACTATGGAGTAGTAACTTAGACTAATAACATATACATGATACCACATCACCTATATATAAGGTGAACCTTTGCTATAAGATGGGACCCACACAGCTTATAGAAATGGCTACAATGTATATAAGGTCAAGTTCACCATAAGCTGGGACCCACATGTTTGTTAAAAGTACACACAAGTAAGAGAGAGAGGAGAGAGTAAAATAATTGTTTATTGCTTGTGTACAACCCATAAGCTTGTATGTCACCCTGAAGGAAAATCTTCTAAAGTAAACCTCCACTATGTATATGGATAGCCTTATGGACTACTTTTTAGCTTGTGGATAGCCTTATGAACTACATAGTGGAAAGATAGAAGTACACTTTTTGTGGACAAATTTTGAAGCCAAACGTACACTTATTTATGGACAGAGGGAATATGCATGTCACTATGACCAGCCTAAGAAAAAATATCAAAATCTAAAATATGTAATAAATATAACGTACAACGTGGCACACTTCATTGACCGTAGGACCGAGCGTGGCATGCGAGGGCGCTGGGTGGGGTGGGATGCACCATGCATGCAGCTGCCCCTAGCGTCACAGTCTAGCTATTTTGCGTGCAACAGCGCTGCCCCATTAAATAAGTGTACGTCGAACAACTTTCTTCAGTCAAACTTACTCCCATCTGGTTCATGCGCCATACAAAAAGTCAATATTACTCCCACCGATTTTTCTTGCGTGTGTAAAAACGAACGAGTTTGTTGCATGCGGTGTGTAAAAACGAACGAGTACCTTGCTACTAGATTCTGCATTTATTACCGAAGTAAATCAAGGCCAAATTATATTTTCCCTTTTATTCTTCACTGCCAATGAACAACTACCTTGGACGTTTTTTTCTCACTTTCGCATTAATGCATGCATGCATGCAGGGGCGGGGGCGGCGGTGCAGGGGTTACAGTACGTCGCATCCTAGCTATTTTTTCTCTCTCTTTCGCATTGATCACGCCCGCTTCCCACACGCAACGCAGTGCACGCGTCTCGTCTCGGCGTCTGCGCCAACACGACGCTGGATTCCCACGCCGCCCTTCACGCCCCGCCCTCAATAAATAGGCAATACGCCTTTGCCTCCTCATCTCATCTTGCCCCCCATCTTCAACCTCAAGCCCGTCCCTTTGCCTCCTCCTAGCCTCCAAACACTCCGACGACCATGGCGACCTCCCCCTTCCGCTTCCCTTCCGACACCGAAGTAAGCGACGAGGACAACCACCCGGACCACAAGCAGTGGTGGGAGCAGGAGGCGCCCACGCGCCCCAAGCGTGGCAAGAAGAAGTCCCCGCTCTGCCCCTGGGGGGAGCAGGGCCCCATCGTCACCAACCCAGTCCCCAACCTCCCCGGCGGCGGCGACCTCCCCTCCGAAGCCTACTAGGCTAAGGCGGCGAAGGAGGAGGCAAAGCAGGAGGCTGCTATCTCCAGGTGGGAGGAGACGCAGGCCCAGCGCGCCTTGAAGAAAAGGCACAGACGACAGGAGGAGGATCAACGGGAGGCCAATGGCCGGGCCTTCCGGGAGGAGCAGCGGAAGCGGGACCAGCGGGAGAGGCTGGCGGCGTGGAATGCCGCGAAGGCGGCTGCACCGGCACCGCCTCCACCGCCGATGGAGTAGGGTAGCTAGGGTTAGGGTTTAGGGGCTAGCCCAGGGTTTAGGCGGGGCGCCTATTCCCTTCTATATTATTGTACTTTTTTCTTTTTATTGTAATGTTATCGATCCCCCTATCTAATATAAGTAATGCTATCCCAATATTATCTATCCCCTTGTTTTATTGTAATCTGTGTTTTATTGTATTGTCATTTGTCAAAACACCCAAAACAACAAGTCCACTTAACGAGAGGAGCTAATTAACGGCTGTAGATGGTGGCGTCTTTGCCGTATGCCCTCGCCGACCCTTTGCCGTGTGTATTCCGCAGTATACATGGAAAAGGGCCTTTGCCGTGTGTATTTTGCAGTATACACGGCAAAGTCTTTTTTTCTTTTTTTCACTTTTATCACATTACTTTTAGAAAAATTATAAAAAAATCATTCTAATTCAGAAAAATACAAATAATATATCAAAATTTGCAGAAAATAAGATCTCTCTATATACACTCAAATATTAGATATTTATATTGAATAAGAATCTGCCTGCTCGTTGTTTTGACCATAGTTTAAAATAGGCATAAAAATTCAAAAACGATCAAACGATGTGAAACCTTCGCTAACATAGTTGGAAGGAAAAATATAAAACTTGGTATATTCATTATGTCTCTAAAATACCTTCACAAAATGACCTATCTCATTCGAGGTTTCCTTAATTTTAGGTCAAATGACCAATGTTATGTCTAGAATCAAGGCATAATTTGTGATAATGTGTCAATATTGTGCACGCATGTGCATCATGAGATTGTAAACGATGTTACAGGAGGAAGTTTTCCTTTTCGTCGCATCAAAAAGCCATTTTCTATTTTTCGAGCGTAAAAACAGGGGGTTTGTGAAGTAACCACCAAATGGCTAATTCAAAATGCTACCACCCCATTTTAAAAATTTACTAGACCACCTTATATGGACAATGTCCCAAAAGAGGAATCTCACACCTTTCCGTCACCCCAAGTGAATCGGTAGAAAGTGGGTCAGATATGAACTATAGGTACATGATCTGATGCACATGATTTTTTACAAAAATCATTTTTAGGTTCACGATATGCTATTTCATCAGAGATCGAATGCAAGTTTAGAGAGGCTCAACCCCAACCTAAAAATCTTCATACCCGCCGTTCGACAAAATTTGTCAATAGTTTAAAACAGGCATAAAAAAATTAAAAATGATCAAAACAATGCAAAACCTTCACGTGGTGCATATTATGTAAAATAGTTAGAGGTAAAAATATCAAACTTGGTATAATGATTATGTCTTAAAAAAACATTCACAAAATGACCTATCTCATTCGAGGTTTCCTAGGTTTAAGGTTAAATGACCAATGTTATGGTTAGAATCAAGGGATAGTTTGTGATAATGTGTACATATTGTGCATGCATGTGCATTATGGGATGAAAATCAATGTTGTAGGAGGATATTTTCCTTTTGGTCGCACCAAAAAGACGTTTTCTATTTTTTGAGCGCAAAAAACGATGAGTTTTGTGAAACAACCACCAAATGGCGAATGCAAAATGCTACCACCCTATTTTTCAAAAATATTAGACTACCTTACATGGACAATTTTCCAACAGGGCATCTCAAATCTTTCCGTCTATCCCAGTAAAAAAGATAAATTCCTGTTGAATCGGTAGGAAGTGGGTCAGATATGAACTACATGTATATGATCCGATGCTCATGAGTTTTTACCAAAATAACATTTAGGTTCAAAATATGCTATTTTATCAGAGATCCAATGCAAGTTTAGCGAGACTCAGCCCCGAGCAAAGAATCTTCTTACCTGTCGTTCGACAAAGTTTGACGATAGTTTAAAACGGAGATAAAAATTTGAAAAACGATCAAAACAATAAGAAACCTTCGGGTGGTGTAATATTATGTGACATAGTTGGAAGGAAAAATATTAAACTTAGAATATTGATTATGTCTCAAAAAACCTTCACAAAATGACCTATCTCATTCGAGGTTTCCTCGCTTTCGGGTCAAATGACCAATGTTATGCGTAGAATCAAGACATAGTTTGTGATAATATGACCATATTTTGCATGAATGTGCATCATGGGATGGAGAACAATGTTGCAGGAGAAAGTTTTCCTTTTTGTCGCACGAAAAAGCCATTTTCTATTTTTCGAGCACAAAACATAAGGGTTTTGTGAAGCAACCACCAAATGGCTAATTTAAAATGCTACCACCCTATTTTTCAAAAATACTCGACCACCTTACATGGACAATGTCCCAACAATGGGGTCTCAAACCTTTTCGTCCATCCTAGGTGAAAAAAGAGAAATTCCTACCGAATCGGTAGGAAGTGGGTCAGATATGAACTACAAGTATATGATCTGATGGTCATGATTCAAAAAAAAATAGATTCACAATATGATATTTCATCAGAGATCCAATGCAAGTTTAGCGAGGCTGAGCCCGGAGCTAAGAATCTTATTGCCCGCCATTTGACAAAGTTTGATGATGGTTTAAAATGGGCATTAAAAATTAAAAAGCGATCGAAACAATGTGAAACCTTCACGTGGTGTCATATTATATAACATAGTTGGAAGGAAAAATATCAAACTTGGTATATTGATTATGTCTCAAAAAAACCTTCAGAAAATGACCAATCTCATTCGAGATTTCCTCGCGTTCGGGTCAAATGACCAATGTTATGGCTAGAATCAAGGAATAGTTTGTGATAATGTGCCCATATTATGCATGCATGTGCATCATGGGATGGAGAACAATTTTGCAGGAGGAATTTTTTCCTTTTCGTCGCACCCAAAAAGATATTTTCTATTTCTTCGAGCACAAAAAACAGGGGGTTTTGTGACGCAACCACCGAAGGGCTAATTTAAAATGGTACCACCCTATTTTAAAAAAAACGCCTTACGTGGACAATGTCCAAACAGAGGGATCTCAAACCTTTCCGTCTACCCCAGGTAAAAAAGACATATTCCTACCGAATCGGTAGAAAGTGGGTCCGATATAAACTACAGGTACATGATCTGATGATCATGATTTAAAAAAAATTATTTTTAGGTTCACAATATGATATTTCATTAGAGTTCCAATGCAAGTTTAGTGAGGCTAAGCCCGGAGCTAAGAATTTTCTTGCCCGCCGTTCGACAAAGTTTGAAGATAGTTTAAAACATGCATAAAAAATTAAAAAACGATCAAAACAATGTGAAACCTCCATGTGGTGTCGTATTATGTGTCATAGTTGGAAGGAAAATATCAAACTTGGTATATTAATTATGTCTCAGAAAAAATCTTCACAGAATGACCTATCTCGTTCGAGGTTTCCTGACTTTCGGGTCAAATGACCAATGGTATGGCTAGAATAAAGGCATAATTTGTGATAATATGTCCATATTATGTATGCATGTGCATTATGGGATGTCTAAGAATGTTGTAGAAGGAAGTTTTCCTTTTCGTCGCACCAATAAGATATTTTCATTTTCTGAGCGCAAAAACGGGGGGTTTTATGAAGCAACCACCAAATGGCTAATTCAAAATACTACCACCCCATTTTCAAAGATTTTATGGATGTCATATTTAGATTCCTCACATTTTTCTGATCTCTTTAGACATTTTATTTTTTCGAATTCCGATTTACGGATTTAAATATATGTATTATTCCATATTAAATAGAAAAGGCAAAAAAATAAAATCATTTTATTTTTGATTTGGATTCAAGATTATTATTACTTATTCATTTTTTTCTCCTTAAATAATTGTTTGAAATCTAAAACTGAGATATGTGACATCATGATCTAAGAGCCAATGGGATTTATATGAAAGTATTATCGAGAAGGTATGATTTCTTTCTCGGAAGATCATTCGTAAGGAATGAAGAAGTTAAGTGTGATAATGCTAGAGTAGTGTTAGAATGGGTGACTGAATGAGAAGTTTGATTATAAGTGCAATTTGACCTAATATTAAGCATACTTAGGGTTAAAACATCCTACATGAGATTAACGAGTAAAAATATTCAAAAAAGTTTGAAAAATAATTGATTTTTTTTAAAAAAATGTAGCATCTTTGTCGTATACTTTTTCACGAGACACACGACAAAGGAAGCTTCTTTGTCATATACTTTTCGAGAAGACACACGACAAAGAATAAATACCGGCATCTCCATGAAAACCGTCATCTTACTTTACTTTGTCGTGTCTATGCGTAAGACACATGACAAAGGCTTTGTCGTGTCTTATTTAGAAAACACACGGCAAAGGTCCTTTGCCGTGGGAAACGTTGCCGTTTGGCATTTGCTATGTGTATACACATGGCAAAGGCTTTGCCATGTTCTGGATGGCCTTTGCCGTGTGTGGATGCCCACACGACAAAGAATTTGTGTGCGGTACTGATTCATTTAAAAAAAATAAAGTCTGGCAAATGCTATTACAAAGATCATATAAACTAAGACCATCAAAACAAAACCACTCACGATAGCAGTCCATCGCCGACTCCAGACGAAATCTAGAAAACATCCAACCGCCCCATGAAAGCAGGAGTCCAAATTCGCTTAGCATATCCTTGAAACGGTGCCAACGCTAGCTCAAATCCTCACCCGTGCCATTGGATAAACAACATCAAGCCTCCAGATCCTGACAAGGGGCTCACACCGACGCCAAGGTCACCCGCTGCCAAAAACCCTTGCCACGCACATGACCGAGGGAGGGGGCACCATCGCTGCGATGTTGTCTGCCAAGAGAACCCATTCAGCCTCTCCTTCCAGGGCCGCCACCCCGACATCCACGAACACAAACCCAAGTCACTAGAACCAACACATTGAGGATCCGGTGGATCGGGAGAGGTGGACTAGCGCCAGATCCAATAGCAGGAGGATGACAAAGATGCTTCAGATCCAAGCTCACCGTCTCGGATCCTTGTCGCACCCCGCACGTCTTCGGCCATGCCGCAACCCATCATAGTAGTCCATCCTCCACCGCTAGAGGCGATAACCGACCAGACGCAGCCGTAGGAGCACACCAGGCCCATATCGGGCCCGACCGAACCCAGCTCAAGCTTGTAAAGCACCGGCCATTGCACTAAAGCACCAGGGTCGCATTATATTGCTGCTCGTACCCGTCGAAGGTCCTGCCGCCATCCACTTTGTCATCCCCACCAGGTGATCCACGATGCACCGGTGTCCATCACTGAGCTAGTCCACTGACCGGACCGACACATGGATAGGGGATTGAGGACACCGCAGCCTCCCCGCCCAATGTCACACCTCATCCACCACCCGCAACCAGGAGCCGCAACTGACACCTCTGTCGCCACCAAATCACCGCACCACCACCTCCTGTGTCGCCGCCACCATCCCAGCTCGCCCCCGTCGCCGGAGGCCTCCACCAGGAACGTGTCCTCGCCATGGAAGGTCGCCTATGCTCCACCCCTATACCCACGCGAGAAGAAGGAGCAGCCTCACCGCCGCCAGTGCCGCACGAGCTTCGCCCGGCTGTGCTCTCCAGCGACGGTGAAGAAGGAGAGAGCTAGGGAGAGGGCCTGACAGTGGCGTGCTATTTAGGGTTCCTGTAATGCTCGCAGGGAGCGTCGCGGGTGGGGAACGGTCCAGCCGTGTGTCCAGTTACGGTTTGATCTTGTATACATGTTTCGTAAAAGTTTGTTGATTATACAATTTATTTTTGCATTGTAATGTTATGATAAGTTCATCGTGTCACGCTCGAGACATCTATTATTTTGAACAATGTTTAACATTGAAATGCATGACGATAGATAGATAGATGCAACACATAATTTGAACATATTTACTATACAAAGATGTGAAAAGTGCAGCTTCTATGCAAAATAGGGACACAGTTAGGACTTGACGCAGATAATCTCTTGCCCATCCAAAATCTAATCTAGCTACGTTTATGTAGCTATCGCAGGCACTCGAACAAAGGAGATGCGGAAATGAAAGTTGCCATATACCATCATGTGTACATGGGTTTCAATTTGTCAAACTTCTCTCTGTACCACCTTTACCAATGGCAAAAGGCAACAAAGAAAATAAAAAACTAGCTGAGATTACAAATTCAACAACTAAAGTCGAAATACAACTTTATCCCTGATCAAAATGCTGTAGACAAACAACATAAAAGAATTCAGAATCTTGATAGCCACGTACGTACAGTACAACTCGATGAATGCTACTCCTGTGGGCTTTTCAAAAGTTGGGTTATACTGGAGTAGTACATCAGAGGACAGTTGTGTAGACGCTAGCGACAAACTACTGTAACTTGGATGCACACGACACAGGACGGAGCTGCCTTATGGGCATTGGGATCAGCTGACCCCAATGAAAACTAGCAAAATCCTCACTAATTTATATTAAGTGATATTTATTTATAGAAGATAACCTCAATGTAATTTAGAGGTTATAAAGCTGACCCATTGACAGATTTTTTTAGCTTCGTCCCTGACACGACACGAGCACCTAGTGTGCTGACACCGGCATCATGCCATGGCCCCGCGAGCGGAAGAAGGCTGGCATCGGAAGCATGCTCGGCTCCGGCGAGGCGACGAAGCTCGCTGCAGAGAACACGCCCGGATCCATGCGTGGATGCTTGTCGCCGATCTCCTGCTCCTCCTGCTCGCCCGTCTGACTGTGGGCGTCGGCCTGTGCTGAACAAGCCTTCTCCTGCGTGTCCCAGCGACCGGCGGCGGACGCGCGGCTGGGCGGACGCTTGCTGCTGTCCAACTTCTCGCACGACGTGATGCTGCTTCCTCGGATCGACGACGACGACGACGACGATGAAGTGCTGCTGCAACTGTAAGGGATCCTCTTGTTCGTGTCCCAACACTCGCCGGAGGATGCGCGGCCTGGACTTGAGCTGCCGCACGACGAAGCTGGGCTCCTGGTTTTCTTGTGCGCGTCCCACCTCTCGACGGAGTCGGCGCGGCCTGGCTTGGGCTGCTTGGAGGCGAAGGAAGACGGCAGGATGATGAGGCATGGCACGGCTGCGCTCCTCGGTGGAGTCGGGAGCAGGCCCGGCAGAAGAGCTGCGGCGGCCTTGGCCATGGCTCGTTCTACCGACGCCATGGAATCTCGAGGATCTTCTTGGTCCAAGAAACTCGTGGGCGCTGGGAAGAGATCGAGAGATTCTTGGACGGGGAACGAACTGATGGATGATCGGATGAGCTTTGGGATCGAAAATTGGGTGCGTATATATATTGATTGCCACTCCTCACAAATGGGGTCGGAGGCCGTCTCGGACTAGGAGAGTGTGGTGCCTACGGCACCGATCATGCAGAGCAGCAAATTAACCGCCAAACAGCAAATCAATGCCCCGTTCAACTGACGCTTCTGAGAAGAGTTTCGGATTGAGCCGAATTGGTCAAGCGCTTTGTACCGACCTTTCTCTACGTTCGACCAACAGACTTTTTTTTCTGATCAACCACATATTTTATTAACCCAAAAGCTAACAATCGAGCGCGCGCTTTCTGTCATCTCCGAGCGGCCGCACCTACGTTGTCCGTCGCGCGCTGTGATTCACGCTGCGAGACAAGTGGGGACAGAGGAGAGTCCAGCATCTTTTGTGCCGGCACCGCTCCAGATTTTGTCGTTTGCAGCCAAATTTCCCCACTATTCCACCTCTCTATCTCCTCTTCTCCTCACGCGACAATGGTCAATGGGCATCTCGTATCCTGATTCAGAGTCTCGCGCTCCTCGCGTCGCCTCCTCCGGGCGACCGGGGAGCCCAAACACCAATCCCCGCCGCCGCCACCCCATCCCCAGCTGCCTCTCCTCGTCGCCCCTCGAGGTATCGCCGGACAAAGCCGGGCGGCGCACGTGAAGAGGGCGGAGGGGATTTATGCCTCTTGTCTCCCAGCGCTGGGGCTAGGAGGAGGGCCGCAGCGATGGGCACCGGAGGTCGGCGAGATGGCGCAACGGAAGAGGAGGCGTGGCTGGGTGTGCGTGCGGCGGCGGTGTGGCTTCGATTTGGCGACGGCTCCGACCTGCGGCGGCGGCGCGGGCTTCAGGGCCGGCCTCGGGCCCGATCTGGGCCTCTTTGGTCGCGACGTGGGCTGCTCGCAGTGGCTCATGGCTGTTCGGGAAGATGGGTCGGCCGCCATGGAGATTCACGCGGACATCCAAATCATGTTCTAGGCAATTTTAGGCAATTTAAATCATGTTCTAGGCAATTAAAATCATGTTGTAGGCAATTTAAAGTGATTTTAGGCAATTAAAATCATGTTGTAGGCAATTTAAAATGATTTTAGGCAATTTAAATCATGTTCTAGGCAATTTAAAGTGATTTTAGGCAATTTAAATCATGTTCTAGGCAATTTTTACTTGTTTGTAATTTGTTAACAATGTAGACAATTTTCTAGCAGGCAAGTATGTCAAGTATGTAGCAACGTAGCAACTATCCTTATATGAGATCTTGTATAGCATGCTTCTTTCAGGCAATTTAAATCATGTTCTATGCAATTTTTACTTGCCTAAAATCACCGTTGTGCATTTTTCTTGCTGGTTTTGGCGCCGACAGCGCTGGGGGGTGGAAACTGGAAACCAAGGTGATTTGGGGGGAGAAAGTTCACGTCCTGGGGTCAATTGACCGTCTTTGTGCAGACCAGACCTATTGCACGTGCGGGGGCGGTTATTTTCTATTTTGGCTGGGGGATGCCGGGACCAGGAAACTTTCCTTTAAACGGGAGGCCGCTCGATGGTACTAACGAGCAGCCGGCCGCCAGCTAGTCCCGTCCTTTTATTAATTGAAAATCAAGTTACATGAAGCAACACATGTGGACACTAAAAGATAGACTGAAATAAAATTATTATCATGAAAACACTGCAGATAAACCACTAAGAGATCGAGAAATATAAAACGACCTCTAGATTTTACTGCAACCATCGAATCTAGCGGCCTCCGTCAACCTCCAACGCCGCCGAGACGAACGCCGAAATAAACATCAAGCCTCCATCATTGCAAGATCCAAAAAAGCACCACCGCCAACGAGGCTTTGTGAGTCGATGAACAGGCCTGCTGCACGCAGCGAGACATATGTCGTTGTGACACGTCGACCGGGGGACGTCCCCGTGTTGTCTTAGACCAAGATCGGTCGCCTCCCGTCGACAAAGTCGAAGGACAAAGACAGATCCACCACCTCCAGACCAACATCCTTGCTCCAGAGAAACCACCTCGTCCAGGCCGCCAGCGCCATCGTGGAGAACGACGAGCTCTAGCGACACAACCAGAAACAGATCTCACCAGATCTGAAGAACGACGAGAAGACCAAGCTGCCGATCTGAAAGACCAAACAGCAAACGTTGCCATCACCTCCGAGGCGCAACCATGAAGATCAGCGTCGGTATAGGAGTAGAGATGAGATAGATTTATTCGTCCGGGCGCCGCTCCCACCACCCCAACGGCGCACCACGATAAAAATACCCTAACCCTAACTACTAGACGAAGGAACAAGGTTCCCCCTCCTTCCAGCCGCCGGAGCGGCAAGCGGAGGGAGAGGGAACCGGTCCGATCGCCGGCTGAGATCTGGGGAGGGAGTTGGGTTGAGCGCCGCCGCCTGAGGAGACGTGAACTCGACCAACAGACTTAGGGCAATGGTTAAGGTTGTATTTAGGCATGTGCAAACACAGTTCGAAATTTTGTGCCCCAAAGTTCAGATTGGATTTGTGAATGAAATTGAACTATATAATTTTTGGAGGGTTTGAGCGGTTTCATTTTTGCACACTCTTGTCAAGTTGGTACCATATTATCAATACTGGCCACAAAGTTTTTCTAAAACTGAAGTATATCAATACCTAATATTTTAGGCTATGTTTGGTAGCAAAGTATTTTTGAATTATTTGAGCAAAATTTTAGTTTCTCAAAATACTACAATTTAAAATACTTTGATGTGTTTGGATATGATAAAGTACTGTGGTATTAATACTTCATTATATATCAAAACATACTATTTTTTAAGTAATGAAAAAACAACTCCGGACCTTTTTTTTTTCTAAACCTGAAGTATTGCTAGCCTAGGCAAGTAAATAGTATAGTTTTGTAATACTTCAGTTCTGTGAAAACATTGTTGCCAAACTAAGCCTTAGCACCTAACAAAGCAATACTTCATTTTTTATCTTTTCTCGGTTTTAGAAAAAAGAGGGTCCAACCTCATTCTCAAATACTTAAAAAAATCATAGTTTTAGAGAATACTTCAGTTTTAAAACCATATTTTTTGTTGGATCCAAACACCTCAAAATATTTAATACTCTAATTTTTTTAGAAACCAAAGTATTCCTAATACTTTAAACATACTTTGATGCCAAAAAGGGGCTTAGTTGTATTGTCTTTCGAAATTTGTAACGACAACCGTGAGGTTTCTTGTTGCGCGGCATGACGCATCCAGAGCCCTGTGAGGGGCTATTTCTCTCCCTAAGTTTTTAACTGTCATGGATAGAGCTCGCAGAATCTTTAACGGTTAGTGTTTATCTCATGTAGCTATTTCTCTTCCTAGTAGATTCCAGAATCTTTAACGATGCGAATCTGTATGGCTTGGTTTGGCCCTACTAGTAAGCAACATCATGTGCATAGCCAGCTCAATCAAATCATCACGACAACATGAAAAAAGGTGACAGAACCCAGGGCTTTGGCCTTTGACTAACCTAACCTAGAGGTATTTTGTTCCAGCTAGAAAAAAGTTGACAGAATGATGTACCAGAATTGACGGTAGTGTCATTTAAGGCAAAAAATTTACAATAGGTGTCAAATAGGGAAGTAAAAATATTTTAGTGTCAAATAAGGAATCATATTGAGAACAGGTGTCAAATAAGGAATTCTCTCGTATAAGAAGCACATATTGGTCTTATAAAATAAAACATAGATAATATACTTTTGATTTGCGCCTCTCAAAATATTTACTCTTATTTTTATAATTAACACAATTGGTTGTATACGAATATTTTATACACCATCGCCAAGGGCTTCTCTAGCTGTAGCGTCTCAATACTACTTATTATTTTCCTAATAACTCACGGTTTGATCTTGTATAGTACATGTTTTTTTTTTTCTTGATTATAATATTTATTTTTACATGATAATATTGTGATAATTTCATCATGTCACACTCGAGGTACCTATTGTTTTGAAGAATGTTTAACATTCAAATGTACAACGATAGATAGGGGCAATACATTTCGCATCGTGTTTTGTGTTAATTGAACATATTTTGCACCAAAATAGTTACTATTACTAGTAGTATAAAAAATTGAAAAGTGCAGCTTCTCTGCAAAAAAGGGTTTACATTTAGGATTTGACACAAACCATCTCTGTACCAACTTTACAGAACAATCAGAACTACTAAAATCGAAAATACAACTTTGATCCCTGATCGGAATTATTCACAAGACAAACAACAACACGGAATTCAGTATCTTGACAGCCACGTCGTACGTACAACTCGATGAATGCTACTGTGTTGTACAAATCAAATGTTTGCTGTAAACTAATTTGGATCCACACGACACGAGCACCTAGTGTGCTGACACCGGCAACATGCCATGGCCCCGCGAGCGGAAGAAGGCCGGCATGGGAAGCATGCTCGGCTCCGGCGAGGCGAAGGAGTTCGATCCAGAGAACACGCCCGGATCCATGCGCGGCTGCTTGTCGCCGATATCCTGCTCGCCCGTCTGACTATGGGCGTCGGCCTGTGCTGAGCGAGCCTTCTTCTGCGTGTCCCAGCGATCGGCGGCGGACGCGCGGCTGGGCGGCCTCTTGCTGCTGTCCAACTTCTCGCACGACGTACTGCTGCTTCCACGGCTTGACGACGACGACGACGGTGCCGTGCTGCTGCTACTGGAAGGGATCTTCTTGTTTGCGTCCCAACGCTCGCCGGACGATGCGCGCCCTGGACTCGAGCTGCCGCACGACGAAGCTGGGCTCCTGGGTTTCTTGTGCGCGTCCCACCTCTCGACGGAGTCAGCGCGGCCTGGCTTGGGCTGCTTGGAGGCGAAGGAAGACGGCAGGATGATGAGGCATGGCACGGCTGCGCTCCTCGCCGGGGTCGGGAGCAGACCCGGCAGAAGAGCCGCGGCGGCCTTGGACATGGCTCGTTCTACCGACGCCATCGAATCTCGAGGATTTCTTGGTCAAAGAAACACGAGGGCGCTGGGAAGAGATTGGGAGATTCTTGGACAGAACGAACTGATGGATAATCTGATGAGCTTTGGGATCGAATTGATTAGGTGCGTATTTATTGATCTCCAGTCCTCAGAGATGGTGTCGGAGGCCGTCTCGGACTTGGAGAGTGGTGCCAACGACACCGATCATGCACAGGGCAAATTAACCGCCAAACAGCAAATTAATGCCGCGTTCAAACTGAAAAAAACAGAAAAAGAAAACTCATTTGAAACATGCTTGGAGTCGGACCAAAGACAAACCTCACTGGAGGCAATATGCATTATCTTTAGCACAAGGATGTAGATGTAAATTTGCGTACTCCAGAACTTTAAGCATTTTTATACTTTGAAGGCCGACGAATGGAGCTTTTTTTTCCCGAGCACCAGTGCTCTCCTGCTATTTAAAAAAAAAACAAAAATAATATTTCTGGGTTTAAAAAAATGAAAAAAACATCGAGACGTAGCCACTGATTTTTCTCACGTATGTGCAAGATATCAATTTCAAATACATTGTATTTTAAGCTACTAAAAAATGTCAAGAGTGGATTTGTGCATGTATTTTTCAAATCCCAAACTTTATATAATTTTGTCATTTTTATGTAGCTCACAATACAAAAAATCGTGTTGCAATTTTGCATACTTGTGGGAAATAACATTGACTACGCCCATATATATTTTTTTAAAAAACTTATGAGTATATTTTTCGAATTTTTAAAATAAAGAGAGCATTGGAACTCAGGAGTCAAAGACCCTTTTCGGAAGCACGGCCTGTTATTTATTACCGTAGACATTTTTATACTACACCCAAGTAACCAATTTTCTGGTCGAATCCAATAACTCCTTCAAACATACCCGCAAAAAATAACTCCTTCGAACTAAAACTAATGAACAGTAGTTGTCTCAAAGTTGAAAAACTCTATTCTTTATGTTTTGAGAGTGTCTATATCTCAGGCGCCTGGAAACTTCTTATGTCTAAGTCGCTGACATCATTCTACTATTTGTGCTAATTCTCAGTTACAACCTAGTTGCAACTTCTATAATTTATACAAATTCTTAGTTGCAACCTAGTTGCAACTCATTAAAATCCCAGTTACAACCTAGTTGTAACTCATGTGAAAGTACCACGATGCACAAATCGCGAGGTAAATCCAATGGCAAGAGAGGTGACTGAGACCTAAGAAGTTCTTATGCGCCTAAGAACTAGGAAATCCGTTATGTTTTTTCCTTGGTTGTCACTATGTCTGCCTATATCTATTTTCCCGGTGGTAGGAGCGGGA
This sequence comes from Avena sativa, assembly GCA_916181665.1. Taxonomy (NCBI): domain Eukaryota; kingdom Viridiplantae; phylum Streptophyta; class Magnoliopsida; order Poales; family Poaceae; genus Avena; species Avena sativa. The sequence goes on from OV702296.1 coordinate 251,751,307, forward strand.
AACCTCTATCTGACATGCTTATACCCCACAGTTACACGACATTGGTATACTTGGTCCAGCCCAAAGAAGGCCCACGTCAAGACACGCGGCCCGTGAAGATTTCGGGTGGCCCAAGCCCATAATGTCTTCGGATCCTTAGAGGACAAGTCTAGAATAGATAGAATTTCAAAGGGTATCAACCCTAATCTGTAACCGACTCGACCTAAGCCCGGGACCTGCCTATCTATATAAAGGCCAGGAGAGCACGGCAAGAAGGAGCTCAACTCATCATATACACACCATCACGCCAGATTGCATCTGCGCACGCCTGTAACCTTCGGTTTTGCCATAATCAAGAGTAGACAAGCAGGAGTAGGGTTTTCCCTCCGGGGCCTGAACCTGGGTAAACCTCGTGTCCCGCATTGCTTGTCTGTTAACCGTTCTGTGACTTCCAGCATCCCCATCTTCTCCAAAACCCAAGTCCATAACAATGGGCATTGACAAGATCGAACCTCGTCAATTGGCGCCGTCTGTGGGAACTGGGGACGCTGATCGTGCGGTCGTGGCGGTTCCATCCGGATCGATCTACAACTCATAGGCAATGGAGAGCCACCTCCTCTTCGGCGCCTTCGACTTCACGCCCACTCGCCAGCCATCCTGAGTGATTTTGAGTCCGTCAGCGACGGGCTCGAGATGCTGTTCGGGAGCTTCTGCTTCCAGGTGGGGCAAACCGGCACCCTCCGCCTCCCAGGGCGGCTGCCACCACCGTCCATCAGGCCCGCTTCATGGGTCCCACCCATCGGCGTGTTACGGGCGTCGACGCTGACAGACGAGTCAGATGACAGCAGCAGCTGCAACTAAGATCTGGGCGGCCATCCCTCAGATGAAGGAACCTACGGTTCCGAATCCGAAAGCTGCGGCGGCAGCGATTCAGTCCGCGGACGCTATCTGTGCGTTGTCGTCATCCAGAACGAAGCGGAACTGCCGCCAGGTTCGAGTGCACCCAACCCTCCTCTCAACCCGCAAGCTGAGAATGGAGGAAACGGGGGAAATCTGCCTAACAGGCCCAACGAGGGCGACGCTCACGCCTACAACAAGATCAACCTCACCGAGGAAGGCTGGCGGCAGGCATGCGAAGCTGTGGCAGGCAACATCATCCTACCTGTAAATGCTTCACGGGATCTACTGATGGCGTACTACCTCCTCCTCATCAAAGAGCATAACCGCCAGGTGAAGCTGATGAAAGAGCTCGAAAAGCTCAAGAAAGCAGCTGCGGAGTCTAGCGCGCGACGAGTTGCGCTCTCCGCCGCCGGTGGCTCCAGCTCGCATGGCAACAACGCCAACAAGTACCGCTCCTGCACGGAGCACATAGACCCCGCCGCGCGACGCGAGGTCACCCAGGCCCTCAACACGGCCTTCATGACGATGGACTCACACGATAACATCATGCCAAAAACACCATAGGCTGCGATCATGGCAGCCACTACATATCTCGTGTCCCATCCACCTCCGGCGGGCGACCCGAAGAGTGCCATGCACAAGTCCTCTCTAGCTGGCCTCGGACTCGTCAGAGCGACGCTCCATGATGAGGCTCCCGTGGAGCCGAAGAAAAAAGCTGCGGCCAAGTTCAACTGCAGCCCTATGCCCTCATCCAAGGAGGACGAGCACGATCTGCCCCGACGTCGCAAGAGCCCACGGCACCGCAGCAGCGACTACGATGCTCGAAACGATCTCACCCAGCACAAGATCGACAAGGCACGCGCTAAAAGCGCATGTTCAAATGAATCCGACGAGGAAGACGATGGAGAGCTATGCGGAGGTAGATGCTGCAGTAGATCCGTTCGACGAACGCGGATGCCGAAAAATTTCAAGCTCCCTTTGGACACTCCGAAGTTCGACGGTACGCAGGACCCAAAGGCCTGGCTCAGCGACCACCTCTCATCCGTCAAGCTGCACGGCGGAAACAGGAACACCGCCTTACAATGCCTTTAGTTGTAGCTGACAGACGCAGCTAGGATCTGGCTCAGCAGCCTGTCCTCCAGCTCCATTCGAAGCTAGGAGAAGCTGGCATACAGCTTCATCTGCAACTTCAAGGGCACCGGCAAGAGGCCAGCCTCGATCAAGGAACTGCGAGCCTGCACACAATGTACCAGCGAGTCCATTCTCTCATACATACTATGCTGGTCCCATATTAAGAACTCCGCCGCACATATCTCCAAAGAAAGGACAATCAATGCCTTCAAGGATGGTGTCAAGCGCCCAGACTTCAAGGAAGAACTTGGGCGCGTCAAGCCCAAAATACTCGACCATCTCATGGACATCGCCAACCGATGGGCAGATGGTGAGGATTCCGTCCACCGAACGCATTCGGATGACGAGGACGACTATGGACACATGCGAGAATGCCGCAGAAAGAGAATATCACGCGTCTACGACGATCACGATGGATTCGACATGGTCGTGGCTGGATACGCCGACCGACTTAATGACGGCAACCACAACAGCGGATACCGCGGAGGCAACTACCGCAACGGAGGGCGACCCACACAGACGTGGCAACGTTGCAGCCGTGACGACGAGCCTTTGGCATACAACAAGTTGTCTGGTCCTTGCACCATCCACTTCTACATCGACAAACAGGATGGCAACAAGAAGGCCAGCCACATGCTCAAGGACTATCGTGAATTCCAGAAGCTTAGCGAGGGTCTCACCCAAATGCGGCGCCAAATCGTGAACCCTGAATTTTGGCCTGCACCTGTACAGGCGACATCGCCCACGGAGCTCCTCCACCACCACTTGCTGGACCGTCGAATCCAGCGATCGCACCAACGCCAAATAACGGTGCAGGAGGGTACCCGCCACCAAAGAGGGCCCTGATGATTCAAAAGAGGTGCCCAACAAACAGGGTGTAAAACAAGATCACCTGCCAAGTCAGCCTGGCGGTGACCTCCCCACCAGCCATGCCTGAGTACCTCAGTGTCTCGGATTTCTGCATCACGTTCGACCGTTTGGATCACCCACGCGAGATCCCTCACCTAGGTCATGCTGCCATGGTGCTCGAGGCGCAGATCGGGGGGTTCGAGATGAGCCACGTCTTCATGGACGGCGGCAACGGCATCAATCTGATGTTCGCCAGCACACTTGCAGCAATACGAATCCCGCTGTGCAGCCTGGAGCAATCAGACACGACGTTCCACGGCATAGTCCCAGGGAAGGGCATATATCCCCTGGGGAAGATATGGCTCGACGTCATCTTCGGCCAGCCTGAAAACTTCAGGCACGAACGACTGGAGTTTGAAGTGGTAACTGGCCATCACATTACCACGCCATCCTCGGACGTGTGGCATTCACAAGATTCTTGGCAGTACCGCACTACGCGTATCTGCTACTGAAGATTCCAGGACCTAGGGGCGTCATCACCATCCAGGAAAGCTTCACCCGATCCAACCACTGCGACAGAGACTTCAACAGAATCTCCCAGTCGTTCGGCATGCAGAAGGAACTCACGAGGCTTAGAGAGGTGACAGATAACGGGGCACCCTCAATCGCCAGACAAAACGCACCTGATATGTTGTTCGACTCCACGGTCAACACAAAGAAGGTGCAGGTCCATCCGACGGACGCCTCCAAGACGGCGTTGATCGCCAACGACCTCAGTCCCACATAGAAAAGCGCGCTCGTCGAATTCCTCCATGAGCGCTGGGAAATTTTTGCCTGGTGTCCCGCGGACATGCTAGGAGTTCCTAGGGAATTCTCCGAGCACGCACTCAATGTGTTTCCGGATGCGAAGCCCGTAAAACAGTCAATTCGACGACTGTCTGAGCCAAGAGCCGAAGCCGTTGGAGTCGAAGTCAACAAACTACTCGATGCCAACTTCATCAGAGAAATCAAGGAGAGCGAGTGGCTGGCAAACACCATGCTAGTACCCAATAAGGACACGGATATCCTGCGGATGTACGTGGACTTCACATTGCTCAACAAGTAATGTCCAAAGGACCACTTCCCTCTACCACAGATCAATCAAATCATCGATTCGACTGCCGGATGCGATAAACTCTCCTTCCTTGATGCCTACTCAGGCTACAACCAGATTCGGCTGAAGGTCGAAGATCAGGAGAAAACAGCGTTCATCACGCTGTTCAGAGTGTTCTACTACAATACTATGCCCTTTGGGCTGAAGAACGCAGGTGCCACGTACCAGAGGTGTATGCAGGCGTGACTAAAAAGCCAGATCGGCCATAACATCCAAGTCTATGTCGATGACATAGTGATTAAGACCAGGGAGGCCAAGATGCTGATCGACAATCTCCGCGAGGCGTTCGATAACCTTGATCACTACAAGATCAAGCTAAATTCATAAAAGTGCGCCTTCGGCGTCCCATCTGGCCAGCTACTTGGCTACTTCATCTTCCAGCGGGGGATTGAGGCGAATCCGAAGAAAATCAGGGCCATACTGGCTATGGAGAAGCCGAAGAACCTCAAAGGTGCCAGCAGCTAGCTGGGCGGATCGCAGCGCTGAGCAGATTCATCAGTCGCATGGGTGAGAAGGCCCTACCTTTTTACCTGTTTTTGCGCAAAGCGGACAAGTTCGAGTGGACACCTGAAGCAGACGACACATTCGAAGACCTAAAGCGGCTGCTCTCTACCTCGCCTGTCCTGGTCACGCCAAAGGAACGGGAGCCTTTGTTGCTATACATTGCAACTACGCACTAGGTGGTAAGCACGGTACTCATGGTCGAACAACCCAAAGACGGCAAGACCCACGGGGTCCAACGTCCAATCTACTACCTCAGCAAGGTACTGACTCCAACAAAACAGAGGTACCCTCACTACCAGAAGCTTGCCGACGGCGTATTCATGATGGCTCGTCGGTTGAGCCACTACTTACAGGAGCACCAGATCATGGTCGTCAACAACGCCCCAATTTCCAACATCCTGAACAACCCCGAAACCACGGGAAGCGTAGCCCTGTGGGGCATCGAGCTATCCCCTCTAGACATAATCTATGAGCGGCGCAAGGCCATCAAATCTCAGGTCCTCCCCGACTTTCTCGTCCACTGGATGGAACTCCAGCTGCCGAACACTCCGGACATGTCGCAATCATGGACGATGCACTTTGACGGCTCCAAGCGGGAGGCTAGAGCAGGAGCTGTCGTAATACTGACGTCCCCTTAGGGCAACAAGATGAAATACGTCCTTCGGACGAAGTTTCGCGCCTCCAACAACGAGGCCGAATACGAGGGCCTCATCCATGGCATGAGGATGGCCAAGATCTGCGGAGCAACACGCCTTGTCATCTACGGTGACTCGAACCTTGTCGTCCAGTAGACGATGAATGAGTGCGACGCTCACAGCGCCAACATGATCGCGTACCGCACGCTCTACAACTCACTCGAAGGAGACTTTGACGGCTGTGAGCTTCGGCACGTCGGAAGGGAAAGCAATGAAGAAACTGACAGGCTCGCCAACATTGGCTCAACCTGCGCACGGGTGCCACCAGGTGTGTTCCTCGAACAAATCTGTGTACCCTCTATCAAGAGGAAATTACCAAAGGGCTCAGTCGAAGAAGCAGAGCACCCGGGGGCTGCACTACCTGAAGGACATGAATGACCCGGAAAGATCGACACTGAGGCTGAGATGGTCAGCCTGATGCAGGTCATGGTGATTGAAGAGACATGGACACGGTCGTACCTTCGGTACCTGATAAACAAGGAACTGCCCGATGACCCGAAAGATGCCCGAAGCATATCTCGTGGGTCTAAGACCTTCACCATCCACAATGGCGAGCTGTATAAGCGCAACATTTTGGGTGTGCTCCAAAGGTGCGTCACCATCGGTGACGGCAAAACCATCCTCCAAGACATCCATGAGGGAATCTGCGGCCATCATGCAGGCAGCCGTGCCCTAGTCGCCAAAGCTCTACGAGCTAGATTCTGCTGGCCAACAGCCATGACCGACGCCAAGGACATCGTCCAAAGGTGCAACACCTGTCAGAGGTACACGGACAAGCCGCACGCACCAGGATCCGAGCTAAGGCCCATACCATTGGCCTAGCCCTTCGCCCAATGGGGCCGCGACATGATCGGCAAACTGCCAAAATCCTCGACACGTCTTCCTCCTGGTCGCAGTTGACAAATTCACCAAGTGGATCGAGGCCATGCCCGTCACCAACCAAAGCGGAAAAACTGCCGTCAAGTTCTTCGAGTCCATTGTCTACAGGTTCACCGTGCCACACAGCATCATCACGGACAACGGCTCGAACTTCATCTCGAAGGAATTCCAAGACTTCTGCGAGAACCTCTGCATCAACATATCATACGCCTCCGTGGCGCACCCGCAGACCAACGGACAGGTCGAAAAGGCCAACGGCCTCATAGGCAATGGCGTCAAGAAACGCCTGCTATGCCCACTCGAAAGGCTTGTGGGAGCCTGGGAAGAGGAGCTACCCTCCGTCCTCTGGAGCCTGTGTACAATGCCGAACATCTCAACTGGCTTCACGCCCTTCTTCATGGTGCACGGAGCCAAAGCCGTGCTACCCGCCGAAGTACGCCATAAGGCCCCACGGGTCATTGCTTACAGTGAAACCGAATCATCGGCAGCACTCGAAGACGTCGTCGACACACTCGACGAGGCACGCGATATCGCTGCAGCTCGCTCATTGGTCTATCAACAAAGCCTTTCGCAACTACCATAGCCGTCAGCTGTTCCCAAGGTCCTTCGTCGAAGGAGACCTCGTCCTACGACTCAAGCAAGAACGGCCGAAGAAGCTCGAGTCACCCTAGGAAGGACCCTACATCGTCACAGAAGTCATCCCAGGTGGCGCCTACTGCCTCATGGACATCGGATCGGGAGTCGAATACTCCAACCCCTGGAACGTCGCACGTCTGCGACGCTTCTACCCCTAGTTACCCTTTACTTTCAATAAGGCTACTCAGCCAAGGCTACTCAGCCGAACAATGTACCTCCTCTTTTATGAATAAAAGCTAAGTTCCTTGGTCCAAATATCTTTTCACCTTACATTATTTCTCGCTAAATACGCTCGGGGGCTACGCCTCACCTCACGACCTCGTCGACTGAGAACAATGCATACAACCTGAGTAGCTGACCACAGAATATTAACGAAAAGGACATGCATATAACAAAGCACCACGTGCTAGTACATATAAAATTTACAAAGGGCATTACACGCCCACTCGAATAAATACACAATTTACATCATCTGTTTTCTTTATAGGATCTACCTATTCTGGAGCATTACATTCGCTCGCTGCTCGAACAAATCTACAATCTCTTTAGCATGTTGTGCCACAACCGCATAATGAGGGCGCATGTCCCATAGGCTACCATCCAGGTGAAGGGGCAGCCCAGTCGCCACCTCCGCAAGATCGACATCATGACGATGCAACCAAACGAGCGACAAGGCAGCCTTAACCCCAGCAATCAGTTGATGCCACACCAACTCTTTGACGTGGCCTACGTCCCTAAATTTACCAAGAAGACCTAGGAAGGTAGAAGGTGCAACGTCCAAGGGGACACATGATAGCCCAGATAGCCGCCAATGACGACCTCGCCTGCCTCAACACCCGAAGAACCTGGTTCACGCAATCTTGCACCGTCGCAAGGACGATGGCTCGATCATGGTCCATCCAGAAGAATCCACCAGCCTCCAGGTCTTGCTGCGTCAAACAATTCATCTGAATGACGACGCGCTCCTTCTCTTCCTTCAGAATGAGACTCACACATGCAGAATGCACGCAATGAGCAAGCATATAGAACTACACCCAAAAGAACAGCAGTTCGTTGCGGTGACCCAGCATACCACTGCATGATGTAGTACACTATAGTCATTGATATAACACCAATGAAACACTGTTCACTAGTATTACATCCCTCAGAGTAGTACAACAGAAACACAGCAGGTCCAAGACATGACTATAGGTTACAACTCAACTCTTTACACAAGATACAGAGAACACTCTAGGTTAAAGAGAGAGAAAGAAACTTCTTATAAAGAAGAATCAGAAATAAACAACTCATAACTATTATGCTAGCAAAATTAGCATGTAACTATTTGGCTTGTATTGCTGCTATTGCAGTACTCTACAGAAGTAGGTTCTATGGCTAGAGATTCTATTCTTATCTAATTTGCAACTTTGTCTTCACTTGTGTGGATGTATATGTTGACTTCCTTGACTTTATTGAAGAGCTTTAGCTTCTAGTGATGATTCCTGGAGCATAACTTGATGTAGACATCGTCTATACTGGCTTTAGAACCTAGCAAGGGTTAAGAAGATACTTTGAGTACGAGCATACTCAGCAAGTCCACTAGAAAAGGAGTGTTTGATGCACTATATCTACAGCCACAGACCATAGGTCGTAGGCAATGCAGGTTTTCGTAAACATTTCTTTAAAGGTTGCTTTTATTCTGAAAAGCTATGTCCGTCAGCCTTCATGGTTTTACCAGAACTTTCATGGAGTTCCTTTCCCGCCGCGTTCGCGGCTCCTTCCCGGAACAGGGAGTAACAAGTTACAGTTCTTACACTCTGCAGAGGTGCGTCACTTTACCCATGAGAGATCTTAGCTTTGTTGCACATCCGGGCCGCGAACCCGTTCACACTTCCTTTGTGTGAGGCCCAGACTAAGACCCAAGCCAATCACTGCCTTCTCCACGACCCCGCATGTCTCTTTGGTGTGCGCCAACCCACCTATTGAATTACGGCAATGGCAGTACAGACCATTCAGATGCCGGAACTATCGTGGGACGTTGAGGGCTCCCACCCATATGCTGCATATCCTCTACGAATTACCATAAATAATATGCACGCTACAAGTGATAACAGCCATGACCCGCACATCCAGCTCCATGCGAGAGGGAAAAGATACAACTGACTTCTTCGTCCTATTCCAAATATCATGGTCAACGCGTAATATACGGCGCAAGAATCACTGGCGACATTGGTTGTTAAGTCCTAGATAATATGTTCCTTTACCACTGGAACTCTTATAGTAGGTTATTACCTCATGGTAATTAACCTATAATCATATTATTACGAAAATAGTGTTATCTGACCTTTTTCGAATGCTGGTGATGACAACACTGGATTTGTAAAATACTTTACAGAAAATAATCAAAGGACATGAGCAAGTGTGAACTTGCCTTTTGTGATTGCAAGATTATGCACTCACGGTCTTCGAGACAATATAAAAGATCCAACATCTGAAATCAGCATCATTGGTCCGGTAAGGGCTAATGTTTAAAGAAGCAAGATGCTTTTATGCATAAGTAATGTAATGCAAGTTGATAAACGCGAATCCCGAGAATAACGTTGTTCTAGGGTTTGGATACTAGAATTGGTCTCCTTGGAATATGTTGCCCTTTTGGATTAAGTTTCACACGTGTGCTTCTTATTAAGGCTTGTGAGTGTGTGGATAACAACATGTATTTATACAACAATAAAATACACACATATGGAATGCTACACAAGATTGCTTACATCTTAATTGTTTATCTTCAAGTTTTACTTCACAAGTAATGTCACTTATAAATAATTTAAGTATTAACAATCTTATTATACAAGTAAAGTATAAAGTAAAGTGTTTACTATTAATTGTCATATGTTGATTGAAGTGGCAAAATGAATAACTTTTGAAGAAAATATTACTCAACTAAGCAGAAGCATTTAAGATTTTAAGTTAACCTTATGAGGTGTTCTTTCTAGTTATAGTCTTTAAGTCAGAAAGAATTGCCTTTACTGGAATAATGAAATTAGTAGTATTTGAGACTTATCTATCTTGGTTTTTAACTGGGTTGGTTTGGTATTAAGATGCTTTATAAATTAATTATAACAAACCAAAGTTAACTATAAAGCATATAATAAAGTCTTTAGCATTATACTTAAAGCTTGGTAACTATAAGTAACTTCAAGAATGTAGATAGACTTAGGGTGTATTACTTATGATACTTGTATCATGTTTACTTTATATTGTTTCCTTAGATTTATTTGAGAATGTATTACTTTTATTGGAGTAGTGGTTTCTTTGCATTATAAATGTATAAAGGGACTTACCTCCCTATAAGGGTGTGGTTAAGGTTTGTGAATAAGTAAACAATATTATTTACTACTTATGAACTCACTTATAGTGTTTTGATTTGTTTATAAACTTGTGGGTAATATAAAGAATAGGTTTTATCTCTTTACAAATTATTCTTTAGAGATTTTATATTAAATAAGAGTTCTTTTGTAATTTATACTTATGGTTGAAAATTAATTTAATAAAATTGTATTCAAAGTGGTTAATTCATTTTGAATGCACACTATCAATATTTAAGATTAATACTATTTATTAGACTCCATTGATTAATTTTTAAAACTATTTACAAGTTTTATTTACCTTCATATGAATTATTAATTAAGGAGATAGGTTTAAATTCAAGTTATAAAAGTGTTTAACTTTTTATTTAATTCAAAAGTGGAATCTTACATTTTTAACATGTAGTTATTATTTTTGTGATCATTTTGGTATATTATATTTATTTTTGTGATTTTATAAATAATAAGATATGATTTTAATAAGGTTTATTACTTTAAAAATACTTAATAAATAATAAATATTTAATTAAGTGAAATAATAATGTATAATTATAGTTTTAAACTCTAATTCTTATTTTTCTAAGATTTTTAGTATTTTATTTATATTTTTAACATTTACTATTATTAAAATATTAATTATCAAAGTTTTATTACTTATAAAACCTTTATTAAATAATATTGATTTAAATAATCACCATAATAATATTTGATAATAGTTTTGAGTTGTAAATTTTATTTTTCTGAAAATTTTCATATATTAAACATATTTTTCTGAATTATAAAACAAAAGATATCAAATTTACAAGATTTAATCATTTTATGAATTTCTTAATTAAATAACTAAATGTGTTTATTAGGTAATGCTGATGTCAGCATAGACTGAAGGGTTTTTCTCACCAGAACCTAACCTACCCCCAGTCACTGACTGGTAGGGCTTAGGCCATGTTGGTATGCCACGCTGGCGTGGACCAGTCAACGGACTCGGTCAAACACTATGACGTGGCCAAGGTGACATCACCACGACGTCACCTCGCCGGTGACACGTCAGGCGACGACGAGGATGGCAGTAGAGGGTGAGCCAGTGTGCGTGCAGGGGCTTGCTTGAATCAGCGCGTCAGGGCGAACAAGAAACTAGCGGCGGCGCCCAAGATTGGTCATTGGCACCGGAGTTGCAACGATGACGAGCGACAGAGCTCGCTGCTACACGACGGGTGATCGATCTAGGAAGCGAATAAAAATTTGGAGAGCCTTGGGAGGATCAGAGACTCACCACGATGCTCGTAGTGGGGTCAGTTAGGTCGAGGAGGAACGAAATCGATGATGATTGACGATGACCGGCGATGGTGGTCGTCGGGGATTGAGTCAATGCGGTTGATTAAGAGCCCTCCTACTCGATTCCTTCTTGCTCGAGTTGCTACACCCCATGACGGAGCTCGTGGTACGCTCGGTTAGTCGTGGGGCGATCTCTAGCGGCGGCGACAAGCGTCTCTGACGAGTTAGGGTTCGGTCACTGAGAGGAGACAGGGAGGAAGAGGAAGGGAATGGAGATAAGGACGAGGGAGTGTGGCCTCGGCATGTCCTTCTTAACCCCTCCCGATGTCGGCAGCCTCGACACGAATCATGGCGACCACGGTGGACGGTAGAGGCGTTGCCAGCCAGTTGCTTCGCCGGCGATGCTTTCTGTCCAGAGGAAGAAGAAATGAAAAGAAACGAAAAGGTATGCGGGTTGTATTTGGGCCGACGTAGGCTGCAACCAAGGGAGCGAAAGAGGAAGGGTGCTGCGGCTGGGCGGTGAATAGGTGGAGAGAGAAATGAGCCGTGGGCCAGATTGGGTGTTCCCTCTGTTTTTTCCTGGTTTTATTCCTTTTTCATTTTCTATTTTGTTTTCAGATTTGTATTTTTATTATTTGGTTTAAACTTTTGTTTTTGGAATCTTATTTGCTGAATACTTGCAGCAACAATAAAATTATTAAGAATCCATTTGTGAACATTTATTATGTATGTGATATTTTCTTTATTTTCTTTATATATAATATTTTCAATAACATTGTTTTTTACTTTTATTTGGAGTAATTAAATTTTAAAATGTTTAATAATATTCATAGGGTCAATATTTAATTAATGTTTTGTCAAAGCTTTTATTATTAAATTTTTCTTTCAATAATAAACCATGAATTTGATTATGGAATATTTCCTTATCTGTTTACAAATTTTATTTGTAATGAATTTATAGTTTGGAGGAAAATTTTATATAATGGTCATATATCATTATTTGATGCATGATATTCAAAAGAATTAATATGGTTAATATTATTCGCATAGATTTAGGGAATAGTAATATTTTTTTATTATTACTAACAAAAGAGTTAAAGTTTAAATTGAAAAATGCTTACCATAAGTTCTTAGAAGGTTTGATATTCTCATATTTATTTTTTTGATGTGAATAAAGATTAATGACTAAGCACATTGTCTTTATGTTTGAGATCAGAATGATGTTATCTGGAATGTCTCATGAAAAGGATTATGATAACTAGAAATGAAAAAGATGTGCTTAAGTGTTTTGATATAGGAAATTATTCCTATAAAGCATTATGGAACAAGATAATAGATCAACCATAGAAAGTGGATATTAGATTTAGGGTTTAGTGCTTAACAAGGATTCCTATATTCCCTACTTCATAATTCTGGACTTCTGATTAAGGAATTCCTTTCCTAGATATATTACTTCTCTATGTCCATCATCATGTACTAACATGATGAGCTTTGCTTTATAGGATATTCTTATACACCTTTTATTCTTCTAAATTCATTTGTAAATCCAATGAGTTTATCATTAAAGCCTTTCATAATCATTTATATCTATACTTGGCTATATTAACTACTCTATTGCTGATAACCTCCAATCCAACAAGTGGTTACTTCTAACTCCATTCATACTCTTCCTTAATTATCCACTACTAATATTTCTCCAGTAAATGTCCATATCAAACTACTTCACCTCAAGTACTTAGTATTTCCAAAGGGAAAATACTACTTCTTTAATCCAATGTTTCTCTAACATCATCTTAATTATACTATCTTGTCTCTTCTTAACTCTAGTAACAAATAATCCAACCTTACATTATATTAATGTGACTTGTAATGACTAATCTATGATAATATATCTATACTATGGTTCAATCATGTTTTATCCACCAATCTCACTTATACATGATATAAGCATTCAATCTTGGTGAGTAAGGCATGATCATTATGATCCTTTGATCCTTTATGGTTTAGGTTTCCAGTTGGCTAAACAAGGCTTCATCAATACAACATTACAGTGGTATTATAATTATCTTCTGTTTAGCTCTATTGGATTAAGAGATATAATTCATTGACTACACCTACTTGATCCAATAGGACTACTCCTGGTAACTATCTTCAGACTTCATCCTTGTAATCTTCTTTGTTACCATATTGATTTGATTTCCTCCAATCACTCCCATCATATAGATGATATATAAAACTAGCATTACCAACTATCTCTTCTTACTTCTTTCTCTAAAGGTTTTAGAGTGGATGCTATGATAAGGACAAGAGTTGATAGGTTAAGAATTGATAGGTTAAGAATTGGTGAATCAATAGTTGATTACTCAATATTGATGAACAACAAATATAAGGATATGATTCAATAGAGATGATAAAGTTTGATATGGAAAGAAAGATATATGGTGAATGATCTTAACTTTGGTTTCTTTCCTACTCAATCTTACTAGAGAGTTAAAGTTAGGTATTTCCATGGTACTCATGGTATAAGTAGATGAGATTAAGATAGATCAAGATTTAGTTGTTACATTCCTATTACTTAAATTATGTTTATAATTTGGTATTCATAAGTTACATAATGAATACTAGGACATACTTACTTAAGGATCAAATATGAACCATTAAGTAATATAGTAGGGTTTAATTTTATTACATTTGATCTACCCTTAGATCAAATCATTTTTACCCAAAGTAAGGTTTTAGCAAAGGTCATATTGAAACTTATCGCAGTCAACTTGATGATCTACTTCAATTCCATCAAGTTAAGAGAAGCTACAATCTCTTTGACAAGTTTTTATTTAAAAGCACGAAAATTATTCAGATTTTCTATGCATGAATGCAATGCACACATCTGTGTTCAGCTTATTTCTAAGCTCTAATGCTAGGATGTTACATTCGTGAAGACTCAAGTTCCAGTTTCTCGCCCATTTGCCGCAACTCCCCCATCAAGAACTCCTCCCTGGCAGTGGCTCGCTCTGCCTTCGACTTCCACACATCTGCGTGGCCTCGAATGCTAAGGATGTCCTTTTCCAATTTGCGAACATGACCGCACAGAAAAACCAACTGCGACGCATCATCCAAGGATGGTCGCGGCTCAGGAGCAGTTGGAGTGACAACCGGAACCTCATCCGAAGGACCCTATAGGCAAATAAATCAAACATGAACATCACAAGAATTTCTTGCAGCAACTCAAAAGACAAACTTATATACATCCATAAAGCCACCTCGTGGCATAATTGGTTTTGTTCATCACCAAAAGGTTACAAAAGGAAGCAACAGAGGGAACTACATCATCTAAATTACAAAGGCCTAAGCACCTGCATCCGGGGTGGCCTCAGAGCCAGACTGCCTGCTCTTGACCTCCTCCTGCTGCTTCGCCGCGTAGTCAGCCAGGAGATTGATGATCTTCAGCCCATAGCGCTTACAACAAGAAGCAAGGAGGGCGAAAGCTACCTCAGAGCCATCTGCAGTCGTCGGCATTCGAGACGTGATGTGCGGCAGGTCCAGCTCCGCCCCGGACGCCATTGCCATGGCCAGCCCCATGGAAGCGTCAAGGACCTTCTGCTTGCGCTTGTACTCCGCCGAGGCCTCCTCTGACAGAGCATCCGCAAGGGCGTCGACGTCGTCAAGGACAACGCGCTTGGAGACGACCTCCTTGTAGAAGCGCGCGAGCACTTTCTTGGCCTTCTCCAAGGAGCCCACAGCGGCAGCGCAACGATCTTTGACCGCGGCGGCGACATCACCCAAAGCATATCCATGATCCAGCGTACCATGTTCAAACGTGATGCCTGAAGCATCTGAAATAAACAAGGAGAAAGATCCGAATGAAAAAGGACAAGCCATAGTCGAAAGAACACAAGACCCAAACCAGGCAAGGAAAACTCACCAGAAATAACTTTGGTTGTAGCCATAAGCTTATTCGCCATCTCCTTCTCGCGGGCGGACGCTGTGGCCACGAGCTGCTGCTCGCGATCGGCAGCCTCCTTCTGCAGGCGCTCCTTGGCTTCAGCAGCATCAGCTCCCCTCTTCTTCGCCTGGCCGAGGCTCTTTTCGAGAGCATTTAGCCTTCAGAGCGCATCATTGTTTTCATCTGCAACATGAAGCAATACATGATCAATACAAGAAAAGCCACGGAGCAGACGAACAAACACCGGGGTGAAAAAAAGTCACGTACATTGAAGCTTGCTGCAGGTTCGCCTCCAGCGCTAGGTGCTGCTGAATAAGGAGGTTAGCGCCATGCACAAAGGAGTACAGAGGAAGCAGAAACACAAGTCAATAAATCAAGGGCTTGGGGTCTCCCCCCAAAATGATCAACAAATTCAAAACAAAAAGGGCCCGGGGGCTCCCTCCATGGAGTACGCGAAGTAACACTTACGTGTTCAGGTGAGGACTCCGAAGGTTTGCAAGCTTCCTTTTGAGTCAGGACCGCCCGAGCCTCTCGCTTACAGGAGTTCGGGCCATCATCCTCAGAGTCGGCCACCACCTAGGGAATAGAAGCCGTTGGCTTTGACTCCGCCATAATCTCTTGAATGTCCCCGTTAAGGGACTCTTCTGAAGAGTTACTGTAGGGAAAGATAAGATTCACATCACATCAAGACTACACAGAAAAACAATAGAAAAAAGGCCAGACGAAGTAACTTAACTCAATGTCCGATAAGTTGAAGACGGGAGCCGCCTTCTGCTTCTTCTTCTTGGCCGGCGGCTGCGGAGACACCGCCCAAAGAGGCACGATAGGAAAAGGTGCATATGACGCATCCTCATCCTCACCATGTTGCTCGAGGACCGGCGGACCTCTTGGATTGGAGGGGTAGACGCATCCGAAGACTCACTCCGGTGCGCTTTTAGGTCCGCCCTTCGCTCGCCTCGGGAGCATTCGTAGTAGGCGACTGAGCCGGAGGAAGTTCGAACTCAGAGTCTACAACTTCGTTGTCCAGTGCAAACAGAAACTTCTCAGGCAGAGGGGGCATCATTCCCGCTACCTTGAAATCCTTCAAATCAAAGACAGAAGATTAGTAACGCTACAGGTTGCAAAAAGCACTCAAAAAGCGCAACGCGCAGGACACAAGTCTACACCTGAGGAATTGCATTTGCAACACTGAAGGGGGTGGTCAAGGATTTCCCCGGGAGGTCCTCGTCTGCCTTGTTCTTCAGCAGAGGCTGAAGGGCTCTATCAAGATCACCCTGGGACAACTCTTCGGATGAGACCCTTGTCGGGTCATTGCGGCCAGCATAGAGAAACATCAGATGCGCCCTCGCCTGGAGCGGCTGCACCGACGCTTGAGGAAGGTGCGGATGATGTCCACCCCATTGATCTCTTTCCTAGCCACAATCTGGAGCGCCTCCACATGACGGTAGAGCTCTTTCACCTCCGCCGTTTCACCCTCCAAGACGTGGTTCTTCCATGATCTCTTCGGGGTAATCTTCTGAGAGGAGTCAAAAGGGGCGAGGCCAAAATCTTGTCCGTCCACCTTGGCGTCGCGGATGTAAAACCACTTCTTCCGCCAATACTGGACGGACTCGCACATAGAAAAGGAGAAGAAAAGAATAGAGGATCGAATAGAGATGATGTAGCTGCCGAGCGGATAGACTCCGCCGGTGATGGACTGCCTCTTCACGGAATAGAGATTCTGGAAGAGGCCAAAGTGCGGCTTGATACTGAGCCAACACTCACAAAGAGTGATGAAGTAGGCGATATGGAGGAGAGAATTGGGAGACAGATGATGCAACTAAATCCCGTAAAAGAAGAGGAGTCCACGAAGAAAATCATGAACAGGAAGAGAGAGACCACGGATGACAAAGGCGTAAAACATGAGCCAAAACCCTTCAGGTGGGCGCGGGATTACCTCGTCGCCGGGGAGGATGGCGTCCTCGTTCTAGGGAATCAACCTAGAATCGTGCAGCTTGCGCAAATCCCCATCGTGCATCTCTATGCGCTTCCACCCGCCATCAGTGGCGCGGGCCGTTGTGGCGATCTTCTAGCCGCCGGTGGCGGCGCTCGACCCAGCTCCCGCAGCGGCCTTCTTGGTCTTGCCCATCTCGCGGTGGCGACGGTGGCAGTGTGCGCGCAAGAAGGAAGAGGGAAAACAATGGAGAATATCCAGAGCATAGTGAAAGGCAACGAATCACGCGAAAATGGAGGCAATGGAGATGGACAAATGACACAGGGTAAAATAAAACTACGGTTTACCCACGGTATAAAAGGACGAAGATGACACACATGAGCCGTTGATCCAGAATCCCTAGCGCGCACCTCAAATCTAACCCTACACGTATGAACACTATACCGAACCGTCGCCAGCACGTCGTCCACTACGCATGGAAATCGAGGAGACGCTGTAATTTTTGCCACGTTTGCACGTGACTAGTTAACTTCAAGTCAGACGGTGGGACCCACAATCGTCTCGTCGCATCATCTCTGTTGCCGCAAACGGTTGAGATCATCAATCGTTAGCACTGACGCCATCAAGGCCAAGCTAGAAATGACTGAAAGTTTTCGGCGGATCAATCAAGTACTTACTCGAATCTACGATTCGAGAAACTACTTGGGGCTACTCCTAGCAGGAGAGCTAGCCATGCACCTAAGAAATGACTAAGGTACTACACATCGCAACTATCTTTGAGTCCTACGTCGAGTATGCGACTCCACTATGGACACGGGGGATACTCCCATAGGGAGCGTTAGTTGAGCATCCGAAAAAATTATGTCCTTCGGACCTATATTGTAAACGACTGAATAAAAGTCTCTGCTCGACTCTACTACTCGAACAGACACTCGGAGGCTACTCCCATAGGGAGTGTTGGCCGCGCACCCTATGAATTTTTCGATTGCGATCCTTCGGATCAAATACGACAAAAATCTTTTTGGCAACTGTTGTGGTATTGCCGATGAGTACTCCATGGAGGGGTCCTCACAGTGCGTGTTTAGAGATGTGGGGGAAGGCGGACGGTAGACGGGTACGAGGTAACACAGCTTACCCAGGTTCAGATCCCACGACGGTGGCGGAATCCTACTCCTGGTATAAATCACTATAATGGCAATACGCCGAGTTACAGGGATTGGTTCGCTGTGCGAGGTGCGTCGTAGTCGACACTAGATTGTATGAGGTTGTGCCCTAAAGGCTCCCATAGGCCCGACTTATATAGCCGCCAGGTCCTAGGGTTATAGGGAAAAGTCCAAGCCGGACAGGTTATAGAGTCCTATACTGACTATAACTAGTCTAGCTTGTCTTGTACTCGAAGGCTAAGGGTACGCTGGTGACTCCACCGTAGCCTTCCTTTATCCGGCATGGGCCTCCCTTCTGGATCCATCTAACTGGGCTGCCCAGCAGGCCATGGGCCATGCTACCAACTGTGGGCTACCCGGGTTATCCGGATAGAGGACATGCTATGAGGATACCCATATAGCATATCCCCAACAGTAGCCCCCGGAGAACTCCGAGATCTTGCACCGACTTGCCTCTTCACGTTGAATGCTCCATGTAGATGGATGTCGGCAAATCTTCAAGCAATATCTTGGAGTCCTCCCAAAGAACCCTGCAAGGTTTTCTCCGTCTTCAACTTGTAAGTCGGAGAATTGCTGAATCTTCTATCGTACTCTTCCGTAGCCGGACTGGATCCGTCCATGCCGGAATCTTCCGATGTGATGGCTCATCTGCCTATGACAGCTAGGGTGACATAGACATAGGTCAGCGACGCCTCGTAACTCACACATGCAGAGAACGCAATCATGTCCACTTTTCCCGCGCGAGCGATACGAACCGTTGGTGGCAACGGTTGGTACGTGGCGAAATTTCCGCACACGTCGTCTACGCTGTAACCATTCGATCAAGCTGCACGAATCTTGATGCCAGAGACCATAAATAGTAACTGCGGTGGAAAATTTACTTTTTCACCTCATTCTCCTCTGCATCGTCTTCTTCCTCCAGTGAGCGCCTCCTCGAGCTCTCCGCACAACGTGCAAAAAACCCTAGCTCTCCAATCTTTCCCAGTCACCGCCAAACACACCCAATGGCCAGCAGCAGCTCCTCCCCTTCCATGGCGGCGTCGGGCGAAGCCGCGGTGAAGCCGGCGAGCTCCGTCGTCGTGCCCTCAGAGGGCCTGGTCATCCCCAGGTCCGTGGTGGTCGAAACCACCGGCGGCGACCATAATCCAGCGGCACTGGAGCCGCTGGAGGAGGAGTTCAATTATCACAAGGGCGACTGGCGCGGTTCGGATATCACGGACCGCGATATCAAAGAACTAATCACCGAGGGCTATCTCCCCGCGATGGAGGGGCTCGCCTGGCGGGCGGCGCCGGACGGCGAGGTCACACCTTCTCCCCAAGCCGGAGAAAAAGTGTACCTCAAAGCACAACTGGTACGCGACGTCTCCCTGCCCATCTCCAACTTTTTCCTTGCTGTCCTCAACCATTACCGAGTACAGCCTCAAAACCTATCTCCCAATAGCATCCTAGCGCTTAGCAACTACGCGGCGCTTTGCGAGGGTTACCTAGGGATTAGGCCTAGTCTAGATCTCTTCATATACTTCTTTACCGTCAAGCGTGAAGCCGGAGCCGACAAGGACAAGCTTAGAAACTGTGGAACCATTAGTTTTAAGATTCGGCCTGGCCGGCGCTTCCCCGACATAGTCGGCCACGAGTCCTGCAAGAACTGGCAGCGTACTTACTTCTATGGCCCAGATATCCCTCTGGTCGACCGAGAAGTAATGTACCCGGACTTCGTCGATGGAGCAGCCGCTGAAGCCTCGACATGGAGATCCAGGCCTCCCTTCCCTCTGACATTGACGCTTCCCGCGCCATAAGGCGAATAGAGTGGTTCGTAGAGACGGGTCTAACCGTACTGTACCTAGCCATGTGCTGGTTCGTCAGGCAGATCCAGCCTCTGCAGCACCGCTTGAAGTTGATGCAGGAGTATACCAACGATAGAAGGGATAGCCTCCGCATCTCCGAGGACAACTTCTCAAGCGACTCCGTCAAGCTTCGCCTCAAGGACATCGTCAAGGTGAAGGATAGGAAGTGTGTCTTCACCATCACCTACGACATGTTCGTAGAGAGCAAGTGCCCAAAGGTACTTATTTTATTTTCCGTGTATGATATATACTCCAGTTCTTCCGTCTAGCCATTACCATCTCATCTAACACGGCAGCCTTTCACTTAACAGCTCAGTGATCTAGAGGAGGATAGCATGGTTGTACAAATCTATGATCCAAAGATGAAGGAAGTCACAATCGTGTCCGACTACGATGTTCCGTTGTCGCGAAAGCAGAAGAGCTACACCTCTGACGCTGGCAACGGAGGCAAGAAGAAGAAAGCGGAGGGTGGAGCCTCCAAGAAGTCTACCACCGCCCTGGAGGCGGAGAAAAGAAAGGTTACTGGGATTCCTTTTTCCAAAGCACCCCCTCTTTTGTAAGCTTCTTTCTCTCCGACATTGTCCATTGTCTGTCTTATTCCTGTACTTATGCATTTTGCACGTTTCAGGAAGAAAGCCACAACCAGCTTGAAGAAGACCTCCAAAACTTTGGGGGGCTTATAGAACCATCAAGGATATGCTGCATCATGATGTATCTCCCGCCATTGCCCCTGTCACTCCCATCGTCCAGCCCTCGTCTGCTCCGACAAGCTCTCAAGCTAAAGAAACATCTGGCCCTTCCGCCATGGAAGTGGACTCAGGCGCCTCTATAGAGTTCGCTGTTGTCGGGGAACAGGCGACGCAGGACGGTGCCGCACACCAAATGGCTGAAGCTCCGTCTAAGGATGCCATCGGTAGTGGTAAGGCGGTGGTGGAAGGTGGTACCTCTGTCGAAGGTGGCGTCCTCGCCCCCCAGAAAGCTATAGAGTTCCCGAAGATAGTCTACCCGGCACTTACGCCGGGTAGCACTTCTCTGGTTCCTGGTGCGACGCTGACATCTCCAACATGCGGTCTAGAGGAGCTTCTCCGGCAAGAAGAGATCTTGCAAGGAAACAGTGTATCCTTCGGCAAGCTGCTGGCCGAGAGTGCGACCAACCTCAAGATCATTGCACTTGTAAGTTTTATTTGCCTTTTGCTTTCATATGAATATCCCACTGTAGCCCTCGAGGATTAGACGGAAAACCATAGGTCTTTGCTCCTTAATGCTCTAAGAGTGACTAAGCTAGAAAACTTCTCACTGTATCCCCCGAGCATATAGTTTGAATGAATTATTCCAACTAGATGCTTTAAGAGTAGCATACGCAGTGTTTATAAATTTTGATACTGTAGCCCCCAAGCCTCTAGTTGTAACTGAATTAGTTCCGACTAGATACTTAAAGAGAAGATAAGCATACACCTGAGTTAAAAAACTTTATACTGTAGCCCCCAAGCTTCTAATCGAAAAATGAATTAGTTCCGACTGGATGCTTAAAGAAAGACTAAGCATATTTCTAAGTTAAAAAAACTCTCGCTGTAGCCCCCGAGCGTCTAGGCGGAAACTTTCCGGCTAGAGGTTCCAAGTAGACCAAACAGCGCTTTAACCTTCTTCTTTCCACAGAATGAGAATGCTCGGAGGGGCATGGCCAATGACAAGTACCAGAAGATGCGCGCGGACTTGCAAGCTGAAAAGGGTAAAACTGCCTTCTTGAAGGAACAGATCACCAAGAGTAAGCGTCTGTTTTTCCTTTCTTTTTCGCATTCTGACTTGGTTTTGCTCCCATAATCTCCGAGTACTCACTGTGTACTGTTATTTATCCGTCTTGCAGAAACTATTTCCAAGGCCAAGGATATTGTCGAGCAATCCAAGCACATTCAGTAAGTAACTTTCCGTCTTGGATTTCTGTAGTCTAGATACTCTGAATTTTGTGAACTCATGCGCTCCTTTGTCGTAATTTTTCAGCTCCTATGGGTTTAACCCGGTCGCCTCCTCCGCCAAAGGAATGCATGGTCCTTTCCGGCACCTTTATCAACACCTCCATCGTGCAGGCCAAAGAGATTGCCAAGGCCCTCCAGATTAACATCAATGTAGTGGACTCTATGGCGAAGTTCTCGGAGATCCTACGTCGAGCCCCCAAGCGTATCTCAAGCTGGAAAGCTTCATGTGCACGGGCCGGCGCCAGGATGGCATTGTCAATGGTGAAGGCACATTACGAGAATGCCGACATCGACATGGTAACCTGTGGCATCCCCGACGTAGACGACGAAGGCCAAAAGATAGATCATGAATCCATCTTGGCGTCTCTCGCGGGTTATGACACCAGAGT
Source organism: Avena sativa (assembly GCA_916181665.1). Lineage (NCBI taxonomy): Eukaryota > Viridiplantae > Streptophyta > Magnoliopsida > Poales > Poaceae > Avena > Avena sativa. Next base: position 251,773,894 of record OV702296.1, read on the forward strand.
TGCCGAGTTGGTCGACGTCAACGTCTTTGTCCCCCTAAAAACCATTGAAGACAAAAGTCAAGGCTCCTCTGAGTATCTCAATACTACCGACTTCGAGGGTGGCTCTCCTGCTGCCGGTGATGTTGCTTCCAAGTCGCCTGCGCTAGAGGAATAAAAACAACTTGTAATATTTGTTTCCTCTGTGATGTGTTATGCGGAAAAAACTATGTGTTAACTTAAGGCGGAAAACAATGGTCTATGTCCTGCTACTTAAGAACTAGTTCCGACATGCATATATTTTTTAAGCAAGTGCTAGCTTATCCATTACTTTGGTTCTTATGCTTGACCTTTCGTGAGTCGGAAGACTCGTTGTCAGAACCATGCGCTCAGGTGATGATACCCAATGGCACCGTCAATAACCTAAGCACAAATTCGCCGACAATAAGTGTCAAAAGTCACTACTCCAGAATCCACATAAAAATGACAAAGAACGTGTAGACCAGAAAACTTAAGCTAACGCCCGTAGGCGGAATTTTCACAAGTGCAAACTCAAAGCTTGTGCATAGAGGTTTTATACGATCCAAAAATGAACACTAAAGGAGGTAAAAGTCTCAGAAATATGAGTGAACCAGAGAGCTTTATTTCATTGATCATATAAGAGATACACAATAGATAAAAATGCTAAATGTAGAAAGGACGTAGTTGTGCTATGTTCCATGTCCGATCAAGCTCCAGGTAGTCATCATCCGGGTCACGTCGCTTACGCTTATGATCCTCGTTGGGTCTATCCTCTAGTTCACGATTGTCAACAAGGTAGTAACACCCATTGAGTAGCGCCTTGCTTATGATGAACGGTCCTTCCCATGGTGGGGATAATTTGTGTGACTTCTTCTGCTTAAGTCGGAGCACCAGATCCTCCTCTTTAAATGAGCGATGCCGAACGCGGCGACTATGGTAGCTGCGTAGCTTCTGCTGGTAGATGGCGGATCTTTGGCATGCCAAAATGCGCTCCTCCTCGAGAAGGTCCACATCTAGGCGTCTGGATTCTTCAGCGTCATCTTCGTCGTAGGCGGCAACTCTTGGTGCATTGTGAAGGATGTCGGAAGGTAGGATGGCTTCTGCTCCATATACCATGAAGTAAGGGGTGTAGCCGGTGGATCTATTGGGTGTAGTTCGTAAACTCCACAACACAGATGACAATTCTTCAACCCAGGCTCCAGCTGCTCTATGTAGCGGCGCCTCAAGACATGGCTTGATTCCCTGCAGAATTAATCCAATGGCTCGCTCAACTTGACCATTGGACCGTGGGTGTGCCATAGATGCAAGATCAATTCGGATGCCCTTCTCCCAACAATAAGCTTCCACTTCTCCGAGTGACAAGTTGCTGCCATTCTCGGTGATAATGCTATGTAGGAGACCAAATCTCACCACTAGATCTCGGACAAACCTAAGGGCAGTTGCCCCGTCAAGCTTTCTAATGGGTTTAGCTTCTATCCATTTAGTGAATTTATCAACTGATACTAGCAGATGCGTAAATCCACATGGTGCCGTTTGTAACGGTCCCACCATGTCTAGCCCCTAGACTGCAAACGGCCAAGTGATTGGTATTGTTCGCAATTCTTCAGCAGGAACATGTGGTTGTCGGGCATAATACTGGCATCACATGCACGTCTCCACAATCTTGCCGGTGTCCTCCTTCGCGGTCAGCCAGTAAAATCCTTGCCGGAAGGCTTTCACGACCAAAGATCAGGGAGCAGCGTGATGCCCGCAGTCTCCGAGATGGATTTCGCGTAGGATTTCAATACCTTCTTGCTGGGAAACACACTTAAGGTATACACCAGTAGTGCTTCTTTTGTAGATCTTTCCATTGATTATGGTATTGCCCTTTGCTCGATGTACTATTTGCCGTCTTTCGACTTCATCGTTGGGCAAAGTTCTGTGTTCGAGATACTCCATGAACGATTTTTTCCAAGCCGGAGGGACCTTTGCCACCATGTGGACGAAAGAGTCAACTGTGTCCGGGTTGTCGATGTCTGCTCCCTTCACAGATGGTGTTCGTAGATGCTCTAAGAAAAATCCTGGCAGAATTTGCTTGCGCCCTGATCCAAGCTTAGACAGCAGATCAGCCGCCTCGTTTTGCTCCCTAGGTACATACTTGACTTTGTAGCCCAAGAATCTCTTGGCTATCTCGTCCACTTCGTCTCGATATGCCGCCATCATAGGGTTCCGCGTGTTCCAGGTGCCAGCCACCTGCTGGGCAACCAAGTCGGAATCTCCACAGCAAACTATGCGCTTGATGCCAATATCCTTGGCTAAGCGTAATCCGTGAATAAGTGCTTCATACTCCGCCATGTTGTTTTCGTAGCCTCGAAGTGGATCTGCAGAACGTAGTGTAGCTTGTCTCCAGTTGGTGACTATAGTAATACACCAGCCCCCGAGCCGTTGAGCAGCTTTGATCCGTCAAAGTGCATCACCCAATATTCTGATTCCGGCAATGGGGTAGCATCTGGCATCTCCGTCCAATCTGCAATAAAATCCGCCAAGGCTTGTGATTTGATAGCGTCGCGTCTCTTGTAGGTGATCTCGAAGGCGGCAAGTTCAATGCCCCACTTCGCGACCCTTCCTGTAGCGTCGCTGTTGTTGATAATATCGGACAGTGGGGTCTTGCTCACCACTATTATGGGGTGCTCCTGGAAATAATGCCTCAGCTTCCGAGAAGCAAGTAATACTCCATAAGCTATCTTCTGGTAGTGCGGGTAACGCTGCTTGGACTCCGTCAAGACCTTGCTTACATAGTAAACTGGTTGTTGAACTCCGTGCTCATAGCCTGGCTCCTTCCGCTCTACCAAGACGACGATGCTGATTACCCGGTTGGTGGCCGCCATGTAAATTAACATGGGTTCTCCAGGCTCGGGTGCTTCAAGGATAGGCGCTAAGGAAAGAATCTCCTTAAGCTACTTCAATGCTGCATCTGCTTCGTCCGTCCACGTGAATTTGTCCGCCTTCTTCAGCAACTTGTATAGCGGCAGAGCCTTCTCTCCAAGTCGGCTGATGAACCAACTAACTGCTGCAACACAACATGTTAGTCATTGAATGTCCTTTAGGCATGTCAGACAGTTTATGTTTAAGATGGCCTTGATTTTCTCCGGGTCAACCTCGATTCCACGTTGGGAAATGATGAAGCCCAACAATTTTCCGGCTGGAACCCCGAAGACGCACTTCTTAGGGTTAAGCATCATGTTGTATTTCCGGAGATTATCAAAGGTTTCTTTTAAGTCGGAGATTAAGTCATTTGACTTTTTAGACATCACTGCTATATCGTCCACATAGGCGTGAACGTTCCGACCAATTTGATCGTGTAGGCAACTTTGTATTGTCCGCTTGTACGTAGCACCTGTGTTTTCACCCAAAGGGCATCATAACATAGCAAAACGTGCCGTAGGGGGTAGTGAACAAAGTGGCCAATTGGTCCGACTTCCTCATCTTGATCTGATGGTATCCTGAGTATGCATCAAGAAAACACAAAATCTCTGAGACAGCCGTCGAGTCAATGACTTGGTCAATGCGAGGCAAAGCAAACGGATCTTTGGGGCATGCTTTGTTCAAGCCGGTGTAATCAACGCACATTCTTAATTCTTTGGTTCCCTTTTTGGGGACAAGTACATGATTGGCCACCCCTTGGGTGTGAAGGACTTCTCGGATAAAACTAGCCTTAAGTAAACTAGCTATCTCTTTGTCTATGGCGTGTCTCTTCTCATCTCCAAAGCGTCGTAGAGGTTGCTTCACTGGTTTGCATTTTGGATCAATGTTTAAGCTGTGCTCGGCAAGTTCCCTAGGTACACCTTTCATGTCGGCAGGTTGCCAGGCAAAGATGTCCCTATTCTCATGGAGGAACTCGACGAGCGCACTTTCCTATTTGGGATCCAGGTTCATCCCAATGATGCTGGTCTTGGAGGCATCGCCTACCACAAGTTTCACCGGCTTGGTCTCGATGGCGGCCTTGAATGCTGGAGTGGAGTCGGAAATCTGTTTCTTCAACGCGGGCATCTCCGAGGCATCGACCTTGCTCTGGATCTCCTTGAATTCATCGTTGTAGAGGACAGCTTCCGCATAGGCTGCTTCTCCAATCTCATAGTCCCTAGCCTTACAAAATCTTCCGGATACGGTGATGACACCGTTTGGTCCGGGTATCTTGAGTTTGTTGTAGACGAAGCATGGCTTGGCCATGAAGGTGTGGAATATGTCGCGGCCGAATATGACGTGGTACGAGCTCTTGAAGGGTACCACCTCTGTAACATCCCAAAAATACTAAGCTTGGATCATCAAACTCTAATCATCAAAATTAGGGTTAACAAAAACTTTTCTAAATAAAATTATGAATGCATGCATATGTGTATGCATTGATTTTGAATTCTTTTAAAACCACCTTGTTTGTTTGTTTGTTTGTTTCATTGCTTGTAAAATGTTTCTTAGGTGAAATAAACATCATCTAAAACATTTCCCACACTTTTCCTAAAGACAAGTAAATCAAAACACATATATTAAATGAATGGTCATTTTGGCCAATTTAACTCCCATGCCTACTTTGGCTGTCTCAACCTTTCAAAACCTAACAGAAACATTTCTGGATCTTTGCACCCCTTGAATGTACTAATAACAAAGTATCAAGGCCCACTTTGTGATCATCTAGAAACTTTCAAATGCATAGTTTAAATGACAATTCAAAATTGAATATTTATCATATGGGAAGATCCCACTTTTTCAAAAACCACTCAAACAAGCTCAACTTTCAAAACCCAAGCATCTGCAGACTCACCAGCACCAATCTAGCAAACCCACAAAAATTCATTTTAAAATTCAAAACTTGATTTCATGCGGCCATTTCATCAAACAGGTTGCAAACACAAATCCAACAAACATCAAACACTATTGTGAGCAGTGATTCTTGCCTAACTTGTTCCCTAGTTAGCTCACACCCAACTCAGTAGATCATCTAGGAAGATTAACTAAGGAGTAGCACCACTGTGAGCTTGCCATTGCCATCAATGGTGAACAGCCGAGCACCCCCTTGTCACCCCCATGTCGACAGCAAGCTAGGAGGAGACACAAGCCTAGCCAGCATGTCTGGGAGGCAGCCCACCGTCCCCCGCCACTCCCTGTCCCAGCCGCGAGCGTTGCCAAGCCCTGGACCACGCGCACAAGCCGCACCCAGACCGCCAGAGACCATGCCGACCGTGCGCCAGAGCACCACCCTCGACCAGCGCCCACAGACCGCGCGCCTCCCTTGCCGCGTGCACACACAATCCCCATCGACCCAGGAGACCGCCAGACATCCCCGTTTGCCGCCCCGTGCTGCACAGCCACCGCCCGCCGTCGAAGACGCCGCCTCTGCCGCGCAGAGCATCGCCCGTTCCAGACCAAACCACACCGCCCCACGCCTCAAAACCATGTTGTTGAGCATCACCAGGAGACACCGCACCGCCCCCTACCTTCGCCCATGCCATTAGCCGCCTGTAACATCGCCCCTGACGAGCTCACCGTGCGCCCCGACGGTCCCCTCGCTCGACTATAAATAGAGGCCACCCCCGCACGATTTCTTCACACCATCTCACTCCCCTCTTCTCACTGATCATGCCACACTGTTCCCGGAGCAAGGCGAGCACCACCCCACCGGAATTTCACCGGAGCCCGCTGCCTCTGGAGAAGAAGGGAGCCATCGATTTCGTCCACCCCAGGAGCTCCCGCGACCACCCCTGAGTTCACCGTCGTCGACTTCGTCATTCGCCCGCCTCGCCGACCCTCGCCAGTACCCCGGTGATCCCCCAACGACCCTCACCCGCCGCGTTAGGTTTCAGTCTCCCAGAGTTGCCTGACATGGACGACGACTCCCAGCCGTTGGATTAGAACTAGATCGAACGATCCACGTTGCCCCATACCGCTTCGCCCAGCCCCGTGTCACTGACGAGTGGGGACACCCACTTAAGCAGCCCGCGGGAGCACTGCGCTTAGCAGGCCGGCCCGTTTAATTTTCCTGCGCAAGCCTAGTTATTCAAATTAAACTTTTTCTATTTCAATTCAAACACACTTCTGTACCCAACTTCAAAAATCAACCCAGATAGATTCAGTGCACCAAATTGAGTGAAACCAATTTTGTTAGAAAGGCCTGGGAATGCTGAATCCAAGCCCGTTGGATTCAATTCGTTTGGATATATAGATCACCCATGGTAAAAATAACAAGGCAGAAGCTTTTCTGCATTCAAACATTTTTCAAATTTAAACCATAATAGCTTTTGAGTTGATTCCAACTCTCGAAAATCACATTTAACCATACCTTTCATAATATATAAAAATATATCGGTTTACTTGCAGAAATAATGTTCAAGTAATAAAAGAATGCTACATAGGCATTTCTAGTCACTTTAATTAATTAAAATAAAAGGGTAAAACCTTATTAAATTGTGACACCACTTTAAATCACATTCCCATGAACTAGAATATGTGGTGATGACATGTGTCAACATGATCCCATGTTTGGTTTGGAGAATATTAAATCTTAAGTAGTTTTTCAATGAGTAGAAATTACTTTTCTAAAAATAAAAGGAATTAAACCAAGCTTTAATCTTGTAATGTTAGAGATGATGCTAGTTCATCTATAGGACCCTTGTGTGTGATGATTGCGAGTAGTTAAGTATTGTTTGGCGATTGTGTACCTCGTATTTATTCATAGACGCTAGTACCGACCAAGGATACGAGGAGGAAGGAGGATACTACGAAGAAGAAGCCGAGAAAAACTTCAACCACTGCTCTGCACAAGGCAAGCCAATACTTGCAAGTTAACACTTGCAATTTAGCAAGTTTATACTGATTTGGTGCAAGCAAATACTTGCTTGTTACTATGCCTACTATATGCCTTAAGCATATGTGATCATACCCACTTGATTAAACCAATCCTAGTTTTACTTGCAAGCTTCTTACTTTATTTCTTTATCAAAGCTCCTACTTAGAGTTTACTTAAGAGATTGGTAGATACTAAAAATATATGTGAAGGTTGCATAAAGAGCATAAAACTTGGCCTAAGCTAGATAAGCTTTATGTCTTCCTAAGGCATGAGATCAAACTTAGTTAAACCCCACTAGTTTACCACCCCTCATTAGTACCCATCCCCACTTGTAGATGCTAGTGCTAAGCATAAAACTTGATCAACTTTAGATGGGAATACTTGGTGAAAATGGTTATGAAAACCTTAGAATGATGAATCATTCTACTGAGATGTTTTGACAAGTGTTTCCGAACACTAGATGATTTTGGTGATGAAAATGTTGAGGCAGGAGCCTTAGCCCTTTATAAAACTGATGGTTGTCTGGATGCGATACCATTCCAATTTTATCGTACAACCACAATACCTGAATATTGGGTAGGGCTTGACTGGAAACTTATATACCTTAGTATTAGTTCCCTCACGGCCAAGGTCTGAGCTGAGGCTACCTTGTGAAGATTGTCCACCTGTGTAGTAGCCAAGATGACAGCTGGTCATGGTTGGGAGGCCAAACTCACAGGAGAGGTGCTTATACTAGGGCGTGTAATTGAAAGGTTAGGATTGATTATCCGCATACTGAGTATGGTGAATTCAGGATTTGTTCCTGACGGATGTATCGAATGTTGTGGTGAAAGTGTACAATCTCTGCAGAGTGTCAAACTATTCGAATAGCCGTGTCCGCGGTTATGGACAGTTGGAGTGGCCATACTGTTCCCCCGTCAGACTTTTCAAAATGACTTGTGAAAGGAATTGAGACTTTGACTTGACCACAACAGAGTTGTGATATGAAATACAAGTTCCCACTTAGGAGTTATAAAAATTGTGACTAGCTTTGGAACCTAGTAGAGATAAATCTGGCTTTTGCAAAATAACCCTAGAGCCTAGTGTCCTATTATCAAAAACCCCTTGTTACTTGTTAGTATTAGTTTGCGAGTACTTAAAGAGTACTCATGGCTTTGTCCCTGGCTATTCCCATGGCCAGACTATGAAGAGGAGTACCTGGAGGATGGACCCCAGGAAGGTTACGACAACTAGGATCATCTCCCATCGTCAGCATTGTCTGTGACCCCGAAGATGAAGCTTTGCCTATGCTACCATTATTATTACGTATTCCGCTGCTTGAAGTTGTATTACGAACTGGATCATGAGATCCCTATTTGTGTAAGAACTTATGTATCGTTTGTAATGGATGATGTACTATGGTATCCAATTCTGTTATGTCTCGCAAAAATGGTAATCCTGGGATTGCGATGTATGGCATAACAGGCATCTAGGATTGAAAAATCCAGGTGTTGACAAATTGGTATCAGAGCCATCCTGAACATAGGAGACCCTAGTTAGACTGGACGTTTGAATCAAAAACTTAGTTTCAAAACCAAAGAAAACAAATATTTACAAAAACTTATTCTCCTTCTTATCCCTTTGATTCTTTCATAAAAATTCATGTTCCTCAAAAACTCTTGCAAAATACATAAAAATTTGACACACTTAATCACTCTACTAACTTACTCATCCTATATTCTTATAGATGGACGTGAAGTACAGCAAGTTTTACCAACTTGGGAATGGAGGAGACCTTATCTTTGAGAGGGATTTGGACCAGCTTTCGGAACTTCTGGAGCGTCCGCACCCCGAGTTCTTCGGAGCTCAGCTCAATGATCAAGGAGGAGAAGATCTGTAGTGGCTAATTGTTGCAAGTCTCCGAGGAAAGATTGAACCTCCCACTGCGCAGGGAATTCAGTTTACCTTGAGGGAAAACAACTGGCTCGATGGACTTGCTAGAGCAATGCAGGAAGCTCTTTCTCGTCTGTGTGGGCAGAGCATTAATCATATCAAGGGTACTTGCTTTGAGTTTTGCCCAAGGCGTGATGCTAATGGACAACCCCTGGAAGCCCCATACCACCCCGAGCTGAAGACCCAACTGGACCACCTTAGCTTCATGATGTATGATCGTCAGCAGGAGTTGGACAACTGCCGTGACTACTGCAACCACAAGTCTGCCATCATCAAGACGAAGGATCAGACCATCGCCATGCTAGCAAAGGATCGCAAGTCTCACCGCCGTCAGCTCGACAAGAAGGAGCGCATTATTGCCCGTCTTCGCCACCGCATCTCATCTTTGGAGGAGACCATCCACGAGAGAGACATGCAGTTGGAGGAAAGGGAGAATGCTGGAGAGGATCTTCGTGGAGACCCTTACTCCTATCTCAGCGATGACGATGATTTTCTGGAGGATCAGGCTATGGACTTCTTCACCGATGAGGATGATTTTGCCTTCATCGATGATGATGAAGATGATGAAGCCACAGATTCCGAGGAGTAGTAGCACTTGAGCACTAGCGTAGTGAGTAGTATTCGGTCCCACTGTATCGTAGTTCTCAGAATGGTTCTTAAAACCATATGTTTTTCTTTGTTGTGGTGTGTGTTGTACTGTGTGCTATGAATGAATGAATGAAAAAGCAAGTTGCTAGAAAATCTGAGTCAGACTTTAAAACTTTTCAAAATCCCATAACCTTAGAAATTTCCCTCTTTTCTCATGATCTATCTCAATCTTCAGATGCCACGCGGAGGAAGTGGTTCAGCCCCGGACCCGATGTTGCAGATCCTACAAATGTTGACTTCTGACCGTGAAGCTGAAAGAGCGGAACGTCAAGCCAACCTAGCCACTCTGCAGCAGATAGCCCAGCTAGCCCACAATAACCAAGGCCACGGAAATCAGGACAACCATGGATCTAAGCTCAAAAATTTCCAGAATACCAACCCACCTGTTTTCACTAAGTCAGAAGAACCCCTAGACGCCGATGATTGGCTGTAGACCATGGAAAATAACTTAGAAGTCGCTGGAGTGGAAGCCAACGAGAAAGTCCTGTTCGCCACCCACTATCTAGCCGGAGATGCCAGGGCATGGTGGAACAGTGTTCGCGCAATGACCGGAGGCCAGATGATGACCTGGAGGAATTCAAGGTCAAGTTCAGCAGAACCCATGTACCACCGGGTTTGATCAAGAGAATGAGAGACGAGTTCAGAGAGCTAAAGCAAGGAAGGATGACAGTAGTGGAATACCGTGACAAATTTTTGTCATTAGCTAGGTATGCTCTGGACGAGATAGACACTGAAGCCAAGAAGAAAGAAAGATTCCTGAATGGTCTGCATGACGAGATGCAGACTGTATTAGTCAATATCTCTTTTGCTGACATTGAAGCCCTTGTCGACTCTGCCATCCAAATGGAAGGAAAGATCAACCAAGCCAATGAGAACCGCAAGCGTCGTATGATGCAGCAGCCAGGAACCCATCAGACCCCAAAGTACCGCCCTAACCCATCTCCAGGATTTGCCCCAAGAACCAAAAGACCCCCGATGAACCGTCCGACCTATCCCAACCGTGGAAACCCTAGGCCCGGAGGAAATCACAACAACCCCGGCAACTCTAGCAACTTCAATCGTGCCCCACCCAAGTTCAACAACAACAATGTTGCCGCCAACACCAACACTGCCCCTAGGACTGGAAGCAATGTTGTGCCTGTAGCAGCAAAGGACAAGTCGCAAGTGACCTGTTATGACTGTGGAAATAAAGGCCACTATTCCAACGAGTGCCCCAACAAGAAGAATGCTACAGCCCCCAATGCCAATGTCCCAGCTCAACAGCAGCGTCGTGTTCAGCCAGGAAGAAGATTTGCCCCAGGAAATTCACTCAACCGCAATGGCCGTCTTTTTCTCATGCATGCTGAAGAAGCTTAGGAAGCGCCAGACGTCGTGCTGGGTATGTTTTCTGTTAATTCAGTACTTGCAAGAGTGTTGTTTGATTCTGGTGCGTCGCATTCATTTGTCACCGAAGAATTTTCATGCACTAGTAAAATTCAACCAACCAAACTGAAGCATATCATGATTGTTCAAATTCCCGGATCAACCACCAAGGCTAGGCAAATTTGCAAAGCCGTCCCTATCCGAATCCATGGCATAGATTTTTATGCTAATCTAATAGTACTCGGAACTAAAGGTTTGGAAGTAGTACTAGGAATGGATTGGATGTCCAAACATAAAGGATTGATCGACTGTGCTAAGAAAGCCATCACTATGACCAGTACAGCCGGAATATCAGTCGAACATATATCTGAAACCTTACCTCGCCAATTCAAATGCAACAAGAGTATAGCCCAACCTACCATTGACCAAGTCCGGATAGTCTGTGAATACCCCGATGTATTTCCAGATGCTTTGCCCGGTATGCCCCTAGATCGGGATATTGAGTTTATCATTGAACTAATCCTCGGAACAGGACCCATAGCCCAGAGACCCTATAGTATGAACCCGTCAGAGCTAGCAGAACTGAAGAAGCAACTGGATGCCATGTTGGAAATTGGATTGATTCAACCAAGTGCGTCCCCATGGAGATCACCTGTCTTGTTTGTGGACAAGAAGGATGGAGGTAACCGTTTGTGTACGGATTATCGGAAGTTGAATGATGTCACCATCAAGAACAAGTACCCGTTGCCCAAGATAGAAGATTTGTTTGATCAGTTGACCGGTGCCAAAGTGTTTTCTAAGATTGATCTTAGAACTGGCTATCATCAACTCAAAAATCGTGCAGAGGATATTCCAAAGACTGCGTTTACCACCAGATATGGATTGTATGAGTATACAGTCATGTCTTTCGGACTAACCAATGCCCCCGCTTATTTCATGAACCTCATGAATAAGATTTTTATGGACTTCCTGGATAAGTTTGTCGTTGTTTTCATCGATGACATTCTGATTTATTCCAAATCAGAAGAAGAACATGAGCTACACCTAAGGACCATTCTTGGAACCCTTAGAGAGCATCAGTTGTATGCCAAGTTTAGCAAATGTGAATTCTGGTTACAGGAGGTAGGATTTCTCGGTCACATTGTATCAGCCGGAGGAATTGCCGTTGACCCTGCCAAAGTAAAAGATGTAGAAGATTGGCAAGCCCCAACCACTCAAACCCAAGTTCGTGCATTTCTCGGATTGGCGAGATACTACCGCAAATTCGTAGAAGGATTCTCGAGTATCGCCAGACCCATGACCCAATTGCTGAAGAAGGACAAGAAGTTTGAATGGACAGACAAATGTGAAGCAAGTTTTCAAGAACTCAAGAGGAGATTGATTTCAGCCCCAATCTTGATCATGCCAGATATCACGAAGCCCTTCGATGTGTAATGTGATGCATCCAAGATCGGTCTCGGATGTGTGCTAATGCAAGAAGGCAAAGTTATATCTTATCTATCCCGACAATTGAAGCAACACGAGCAAAATTACCCAACCCATGACCTCGAACTCGCAGTCGTAGTTCTAGCCCTGATGACATGGAGACATTACCTGATGGGAAACCGTTGTGAGATTTATTCGGATCACAAGATCCTAAAGTATATATTTACTCAGAAGGAGCTGAATATGAGGCAGAGAAGATGGATTAAGCTAATCAAGGATTACGACCTGGACATTCACTATCACCCTGGTAAAGCCAATGTGGTAGCCGATGCTCTTAGCAGATTGTCGTGCCGCTTGAACTCCATGATTTTGAAGGAGCAACCAAGTTTGCACAAAGAGATGGAAGATTTTTGAATGGAATTAGTGAGTGAAGGATTTTTGGCTATCATAGAACTTCAGCCCACTTTGATCGGTCAGATTAAAGAGGCACAGAAGGTAAATGCCAGTATTGACAGAATCAAGCGTCGTAACGGTACAGGCAAAGTACCTGGATTCACCAAGGACGAAGAAGGAGTTTTGTGGTACAAAGGACGCCTTTGTGTACCAGCAGATTCTGAGTTGAAAGAAGTTATTTTGAAGGAGGCGCATGATACTCTTTATTCTATCCATCCCGGAGGAACTAAGATGTATCAAGATTTAAAGGAGCAATTTTGGTGGCATAAGATGAAGAGAGAAATCGGAAGCTATATCGCCAAGTGTGATATATGTCAGCGAGTCAAGGCCGGACATCAAAGACCCGCTGGATTGTTGCAACCATTGCAGAATCCGAAATAGAAATGGGATTCCGTTGGAATGGACTTTATCACTGGACTGCCTACTTCTAGTAGGGGAAATGACTCTATCTGGGTCATAGTGGACAGATTGTCCAAAGTCGCCCATTTCTTGCCCGTCAAGACCACGTATCAGAGTTCGAAACTAGCAGAGTTGTACATCGCTAGAATAGTTAGTTTGCATGGAGTCCCCAAGAACATCGTATCATATAGAGGAACTCAGTTTACCTCGAGATTCTGGAAAAAAGTCCAAGAAGGTTTAGGCACCCGCCTAGATTTCAGCACCGCATATCACCCTCAGACCGATGGACAAACGGAGCGAGTAAATCAAATACTCTAAGATATGCTGAGAGCATGTGTGTTAGAATATGGATCCAAGTGGGAAGACTGTCTGCCGTTTGCAGAATTTTCATACAACAACAGTTATCAAGCCAGTTTGCAAATGGCCCCATTTGAATTTATGTACGGAAGAAAGTGTCGCACCCCTTTGAACTGGTCGGAAGTAGGAGAGAGTCAGATTTTTGTACCCGACATCCTACGAGAAGCAGAAGAGAAGGTTCACAAGATTCGTGAGCACCTCAAGACCGCCCAATCCCGACAGAAGAGTTACGCCGACAAGAGACGTCGAGACCTCTCCTTCAACATAGGAGATTTTGTTTATCTGAAAGTGTCGCCATTGAAGGGAATGCAGCGTTTCCAACTCAAAGGAAAGTTAGCCCCCAGATATATCGGACCTTTAAGATTCTGAACCGTCGAGGAGAAGTATCGTATCAATTGGAACTACCCGAAGAGATGTCAGCCGTGCACAATGTGTTCCATATCTCATTACTTCGCAAGTGTCTCGAAGTCCCCGAGAAGACCGAAGTATTCAAGAATATCGATCACCGGACCATAGAGATCAATGATGACCTAACCTATCCCGAAGTACCCATCCGCATTTTGCAAGAAGCTTTTCGAACTACCCGAACCCGGAGCATCAAGTTTCTCAAGATTCAGTGGAGCAACCACACATAAGAGGAAGCTACCTGGGAACGCGAAGATCACATCAGGACGGAGTTTCCAGATCTCTTCAAATCCTAGGTAACCTTTTCGTCCTTTTTCAAATCTCGGGACGAGATTTTGTTTAAGGGGGGAAGGTTTGTAACATCCCAAAAATACTAAGCTTGGATCATCAAACTCTAATCATCAAAATTAGGGTTAACAAAAACTTTTCTAAATAAAATTATGAATGCATGCATATGTGTATGCATTGATTTTGAATTCTTTTAAAACCACCTTGTTTGTTTGTTTCATTGCTTGTAAAATGTTTCTTAGGTGAAATAAACATCATCTAAAACATTTCCCACACTTTTCCTAAAGAAAAGTAAATCAAAACACATATATTAAATGAATGGTCATTTTGGCCAATTTAACTCCCATGCCTACTTTGTCTGTCTCAAACTTTCAAAAGCTAACAGAAACATTTCTGGATCTTTGCACCCCTTGAATGTACTAATAACAAAGTATCAAGGCCCACTTTGTGATCATCCAGAAACTTTCAAATGCATAGTTTAAATGACAATTCAAATTTGAATCTTTATCATATGGGAAGATCCCACTTTTTCAAAAACCACTCAAACAAGCTCAACTTTCAAAACCCAAGCATCTGCAGACTCACCAGCACCAATCTAGCAAACCCACAAAAATTCATTTCAAAATTCAAAACTTGATTTCATGCGGCCATTTCATCAAACAGGTTGCAAACACAAATCCAACAAACATCAAACACTATTGTGAGCAGTGATTCTTGCCTAACTTGTTCCCTAGTTAGCTCACACCCAGCTCAGTAGATCATCTAGGAAGATTAACTAAGGAGTAGCACCACTGTGAGCTTGCCATTGCCATCAATGGTGAACAGCCGAGCACCCCTTGTCACCCCCATGTCGACAGCAAGCTAGGAGGAGACACAAGCCTAGCCAGCATGTCTGGGAGGCAGCCCACCATCCCCTGCCACTCCATGTCCCAGCCACGAGCGTTGCCAAGCCATGGACCACGCGCACAAGCCGCGCCCAGACCGCCAGAGACCATGCCGAGCGTGCGCCAGAGCACCACCCTCGACCAGCGCCCACAGACCGTGTGCCACCCTCGCCGCGTGCACACACAATCCCCACCGACCGAGGAGACCGCCAGACATCCCTGTTTGCCGCCCCGTGCCGCACAACCACCGCCCGTCGTCGAAGACGCCGCCTCTGCCGCGCAGAGCATCGCCCGTTCCAGACCAAACCGCATCGCCCCACGCCTCGAAACCATGTCGTTGAGCATCACCAGGAGACACCGCACCGCCCCCTACCTTCGCCCATGCCATTAGCCGCCTGTAACATCGCCCCCGACGAGCTCACCATGCGCCCCGACGGTCCCCTCGCTCGACTATAAATAAAGGCCACCCCCACACTATTTCTTCACACCATCTCACTCCCCTCTTCTCACTGGTCGTGCCACACCGTTCCCGGAGCAAGGCGACCACCACCCCGCCGGAATTTCACCGGAGCCCGCCGCCTCTAGAGAAGAAGGGAGCCATCGATTTTGTCCACCCCAGGAGCTGCCGCGACCACCCCTAAGTTCGCCATCGTCGACTTCGTCGTTCACCCGCCTCGCCGACCCTCGCCAGTATCCCGGTGAGCCCCCAATGACCCTCACCTGCCGCGTTAGGTTTCAGTCTCGCCGGAGTTGCCTGACGTGGACGACGACTCCCAGCCGTTGGATTAGAACTAGATCGAACGATCCACGTTGCCCCATACCGCTTCGCCCAGCCCCGTGTCACTGACGAGTGGGGACACCCACTTAAGCAGCCCGCGGGAGCATTGCGCTTAGCAGGCCGGCCCGTTTAATTTTCCCGCGCAAGCCTAGTTATTCAAATTAAACTTTTTCTATTTCAATTCAAACACACTTCTGTACCCAACTTCAAAAATCAACCTAGATCGATTCATTGCACCAAATTGAGTGAAACCAATTTTGTTAGAAAGGTCTGGGAATGCTGAATCGAAGCCCGTTGGATTCAATTCATTTGGATATATAGATCACCCATGGTAAAAATAACAAGGCAGAAGCTTTTCTGCATTCAAACATTTTTCAAATTTAAACCATAATAGCTTTTGAGTTGATTCCAACTCTCGAAAATCACATTTAACCATACCTTTCATAATATATAAAAATATATCGGTTTACTTGCAGAAATAATGTTCAAGTAATAAAAGAATGCTACATAGGCATTTCTAGTCACTTTAATTAATTAAAATAAAAGGGTAAAACCTTATTAAATTGTGACACCACTTTAAATCACATTCCCATGAACTAGAATATGTGGTGATGACATGTGTCAACATGATCCCATGTTTGGTTTGGAGAATATTAAATCTTAAGTAGTTTTTCAATGAGTAGAAATTACTTTTCTAAAAATAAAAGGAATTAAACCAAGCTTTAATCTTGTAATGTTAGAGATGATGCTAGTTCATCTATAGGACCCTTGTGTGTGATGATTGCGAGTAGTTAAGTATTGTTTGGCGATTGTGTACCTCGTATTTATTCATAGATGCTAGTACCGACCAAGGATACGAGGAGGAAGGAGGATACTACGAAGAAGAAGCCGAGGAAAACTTCAACCACTGCTCTGCACAAGGCAAGCCAATACTTGCAAGTTAACACTTGCAATTTAGCAAGTTTATACTGATTTGGTGCAAGCAAATACTTGCTTGTTACTATGCCTACTATATGCCTTAAGCATATGTGATCATACCCACTTGATTAAACCAATCCTAGTTTTACTTGCAAGCTTCTTACTTTATTTCTTTATCAAAGCTCCTACTTAGAGTTTACTTAAGAGATTGGTAGATACTAAAAATATATGTGAAGGTTGCATAAAGAGCATAAAACTTGGCCTAAGCTAGATAAGCTTTATGTCTTCCTAAGGCATGAGATCAAACTTAGTTAAACCCCACTAGTTTACCACCCCTCATTAGTACCCATCCCCACTTGTAGATGCTAGTGCTAAGCATAAAACTTGATCAACTTTAGATGGGAATACTTGGTGAAAATGGTTATGAAAACCTTAGAATGATGGATCATTCTACTGAGATGTTTTGACAAGTGTTTCCGAACACTAGATGATTTTGGTGATGAAAATGTTGAGGCAGGAGCCTTAGCCCTTTATAAAACTGATGGTTGTCTGGATGCGATACCATTCCAATTTTATCGTACAACCACAATACCTGAATATTGGGTAGGGCTTGACTGGAAACTTATATACCTTAGTATTAGTTCCCTCACGGCCAAGGTCTGAGCTGAGGCTACCTTATGAAGATTGTCCACCTGTGCAGTACCCAAGATGACAGCTGGTCATGGTTGGGAGGCCAAACTCACAGGAGAGGTGCTTATACTAGGGCATGTAATTGAAAGGTTAGGATTGATTATCCGCATACTGAGTATGGTGAATTCAGGATTTGTTCCTGACAGATGTATCGAATGTTGTGGTGAAAGTGTACAATCTCTGCAGAGTGTCAAACTATTCGAATAGCCGTGTCCGCGGTTATGGACAGTTGGAGTGGCCATACTGTTCCCCCGTCAGACTTTTCAAAATGACTTGTGAAAGGAATTGAGACTTTGACTTGACCACAACAGAGTTGTGATATGAAATACAAGTTCCCACTTAGGAGTTATAAAAATTGTGACTAGCTTTGGAACCTAGTAGAGATAAATCTGGCTTTTGCAAAATAACCCTAGAGCCTAGTGTCCTATTATCAAAAAACCCCTATTACTTGTTAGTATTAGTTTGTGAGTACTTAAAGAGTACTCATGGCTTTGTCCCTGGCTATTCCCATGGCCAGACTATGAAGAGGAGTACCTGGAGGATGGACCCCAGGAAGGTTACGACAACTAGGATCATCTCCCATCGTCAGCATTGCCTGTGACCCCGAAGATGGAGCTTCGCCTATGCTATCGTTATTATTACGTATTCTGCTGCTTGAAGTTGTATTAAGAACTGGATCATGAGATCCCTATTTGTTTAAGAACTTATGTATCGTTTGTAATGGATGATGTACTATGGTATCCAATTCTGTTATGTCTCGCAAAAATGGTAATCCTGGGATTGCGATGTATGGCATAACAGGCATCTAGGATTGAAAAATCCGGGTGTTGACAACCTCAAAGGTCATGCGCTCTTGGCGGTAATTATTAACATCACCAAAGGCTACCTGGAGTGTGATGCACCCAAGGGACCAAGCCTCCCGACCAGGAACTACACCGTGGAAGATGGTGTTGGTCCGCCTTAGGTTTGCCTCCGTCAAGTTCATCTTCTGCAGTGTATCCAAGTACATAATGTTGATGCTGCTTCCACTATCCACCATGCATTTGGTGAACTCGTAGCCGTCAATCAAGGGGTTGGTGACCATGGTGTATTGGTTCTCCGTAGGGATGAGGTCTGGGTGATCCTTCCTGTCCCAAGTAATTGGAATCTCCGACCAGCGCAGGAACTAGGGAACTGGGGGTAGAGTAGCCATCAGGATCCTCATAGAGGTCTTCTGTTGTCGGACGGTGGGGGTACCAAGGAAAGATGCCGCCTTCTTCTCGAAGGGGTTCTTGCCCTTGCCATCTCCCTTGGTGGCGTGCTTGGGGTCAACATCCTCGTCCATGTCACTTGAATCCTTGGATTCCTCCTCCTTCTTTTTCCCCTTGCCCTTTCCTTGCGGTCTATTCTTTTGGCTTCGCTTGTAGCCAGACTCCGGGTCCTCCTTGAGGTCGTTGACGAATTTGCAGTGGTGGTTGGTGTGGGTGGCCTTGCCGTTGGCATCACAGTGTATGAGGCACGGCATATCACGGTACTCCTCGTAGGTTTAGGGAACGCGGAGTGCTGCCGAAGTAGTTTCACTTTATCGCTGCTGCCCACGACCAGCTCCCCTTCCTCGGCCACGTTGTCCGCCATCACCTCGCCCTGCGAAGGTCATAGCGACCATGTCAGGAGTTTGCTTTTCTTCTGGTGTGGTCTTCCGCTTTGTCCTGCTGTTCCTCTGAGCTTGAGTTGGAACGGCCGTTGTCGGCAGAGAGCCACGAGCATCGTCGTCGGCAGCTGCGAACTCACTAGCCAACTGAATCATCTAGTTCAAATCTAGCTGGTGATTGTCCTGCAAGCGCTTTAGCTTATGTCGGAGCAACGTGCCCCTTTCCAACCCATCGATGAAGGCGGCCATGCCGGTCTGAGCATGCACTCCTGCGCATGAATTTTTCATATCCAGCCAGCGGGAGAGGTAGGCGCGATATGTCTCGTCTTTCTCTTGCACGCACCGTTGTAGATCGCCAATAGTGCAGGGACATTTGTACGTACCCTCGAAGTTCTTGGTGAATGCTTTTTGCATGTCCAACCAATTGCAGATGGATTTCTCCAACAAGTCATCAATCCATTGACGGGCTGTGCCCGCCAACATCAATGGGAGGTACTTGACGGCGACGTTGGGGTTACCCCCGGCGATCTCCACCGCGTTGCCGTAATCCTGCAACCATGTAGTTGGCTTGGCGGTGTCGTCATAGAGCTTGATGGTCTTGTCAATCCAGAAACCTTTGGGGTAAATTGCGGACCGTATCACAGGTCCAAACAACGTGGTCCCAGGTATGGTCCTTTCCGGGCCTCGTGGATCTTATCTATCCGCGAACATGCGTCGTATGGCTCCGGGTTTCTTCTCTTCTTGTCAAAAGGGGAGGGGCTGCGTGAATGACGTGGGCCTCCTCCGCCATGGTGACTGCTAGGTGGCGACGGAGGCAGAGGTAGCGGTGGGTTAGCCTTCTTGTTGTTACCCTCCTGCGACGCCTCACGCTTGTCGCGGTTGCTTGTCGGACACGGAGGGTCATGGCGTGACCTGCTCTTGTGTCCTTGGCTGCGCTCTCCGTCATGGCGGGTCTGTTCCATGTTGTCGCGGATGACGATGCTGCTCTGCCTTGGTGGGGGCATATCCGTGCGACGGTGAACCTTGGGGTCTTCGTGATGTCGGGGTGAACGGGGCGGTGGCGATGGGTGATGAGGTTGGGCCTTGCATCCATGGTCGAAGGATATGGGGATAGCATCCTTCATGTTGCGCGCATCCCTCCGTCTTTCTTCTGATGAACCCGTCTGAGATCCGACATCAAGAGTAGATCTGTCCCTTGGCGGCTTATGCTGGCTAGACTGGCAAAACGCTGGGTCAGACTCAAGCCTCTGAGAGGTGGCATTTTCCTGCTGCTTCACCGCCTTGGCCACTAGGTTGTAGACCTGTTCCAACGCCTCAGGCGATCGATCCTGCTTCAGAAGGGTCTTGGCGACGGCGAGGTTGAGGAGAGGGGTGGTCATCACCTGCCTGCCTTCACTGTCAATGTAAGGCTTGGCTTGTGCCGGCTTTGGGGGATCCCATCCTAGGTTTCGCTGCACACCAAGATCGTTGATGACGCGAGCCAGATCTTTCTTGGCCTTCTGCTGCTGCAGCAGAGTTTTGTACTCGACCTCCATTTCTCTGGCTTTCTCTATGGATTTCTGCGTGTTGACCAGATCTCGGTCTAGATTTGCGCCTTGCTCCGTGATGGCCTGCGCTTCCTCCAGCAGCTACCGGCGCTTCTCGTCAAGATGGGTCACGTTCTAGATATGAGCTACGGTTAGTGGATCGACGAGGATATTTCCGTACATCACTCTATCAGCTGGAGTAACTTGGGCATCAGCAGACATAGATGCCGGAGGCGGGAAGTTTGCGGTGTTGTTGTTGCTCGATATGGTGCCGAGTTCCTGCAGCTGTTGCACTGGGTTAGGTGGAGGGGGCATAACTGGTGCGCGATCATTGTCGGCTGCAACGAGTGGTCCCTTCCCTTGTCCAGCGCTGTAGGCGGAGCTCGTCCAGGTTGATCTTCATCCATCATCATCCCAATGGTGACGAACACCTCTCGGGACGTGACGGTGTTGTTGGCCTGCTCATCGCACGTGTACTCCTCCTCCATCTCCTGCATGGAAGAGTGTAGTTCCTCCGGGCTGAAATCTATCTCCTCTGAGTCTGCACTGAAGTCGGCGTAGAGCGCGTCAATCATAGAGTCGGAGGGTGCCAGGACTTCCTCGATGACGGGGGTGGAGTTGCAACAGGTTCGACGATGACTAGAGGTGGTGGTGCTTCCGCGGCGATGGCGGCCGGAGAAGGTGGAGGCGGTTGCTGAGGCGGCGGCGCTCCGCCAATGAGCGCGAGGTCTGCCTGAGCTGCTCCTTCGGCCTCCGCATAGCTGTTGACGGTGTTCACCATGCTTTCGAAGGTGAGACGTCCTGAAGCCTGCTGCTGCCTTAGAGAATGCCGGAGAAGTGTTCCCTGGTCCAGTCCTTCCACAAAGTGATACATAGCATCGTCATTGGGGTAGTGGGCCAGATTGGCTCGTATACGGAGCCACCTGGCAAGGTAATCGCGGAGGTTTTCGCCCTCTCTCTGAACGCAACGCGCCAGATCAAAGATGGTAACCACGCCGATGAACTTGGATCTCTGTTGTCTAGACGCACGGACGAAGCCGGCGGATTTGCAATGATCTTCCACCGCTATATCCTGCACAGGGGAGGTTTGGGTGGGCCTTGAATTTCTCCGATCTTTGCCGGCAAACTCCGAAGAGAGATCCGACATCGATCCTTCCGCGAACTTATCCTGCCCGTAGGCGGTCCGTGCGGGCCATGATGCTCCTCCGACTCTCAGGGAACTAGTGCCCGAGTCGGTTTCGCCAATGAAAAGGTGGATGTCTCTGATAGGAACGATCGAACACCACGTAGGGTTCGTCTTCGTCGGGATCCATAACTCGTCGGGAGGGACAATCGGAATGTTGCGGAGAAGAGAACGCGACCGATGGCTACGGTTTCACCGATTCCCGCGAAGATCTTGGTCCTCGCCCGCTGAAGAGCCTGAAGCACCTCTTGCCCCACGGTGGGCGCCAACTGTCGTGGTATTGCCGACGAGTAAACCATGGAGGGGTCCTCACAGTGCGTGTTTAGAGACGTAGGGGAAGGCGGACGGTTGACAGGTACGAGGTAACACAGCTTACCCAGGTTCAGATCCCATGACGGTGGCGGAATCCTACTCCTGCTATAAATCACTATAATGGCAATACGCCGAGTTACAGGGATTGGTTCGCTTAGCGAGGTGCATCATAGTCGACACTAGATTGTATGAGGTTGTGCCCTAAAGGCTCCCATAGGCCCGACTTATATAGCCGCCAAGTCCTAGGGTTACAGGGGAAAGTCCTAGCCGGACAGGTTACAGAGTCCTATACTGATTATAACTAGTCTAGCTTGTCTTGTACTCCAAGGCTTCGGGTACGCTGGTGACTCCACCGTAGCCTTCCTTTATCCGGCATGGGCCTCCCTTCTGGATCCATCTAACTGGGCCGTCCAACAGTCCATGGGCCATGCTACCAACTGTGGGTCACCCGGGTTATCCGGATAGAGGACATTCTATGAGGATACCCATATAGCATATCCCCAACAGCAACTTTTCCCAAACCAATGCTAAGTGAGAAGTAATATCCTTGGCCACCCGAAATACCTCCGCGGTGACAAAAACTTTGGATGATGTGTCTGCGATGCAAAGATAAGTCCTACATATATCATCTGATGTCCTGGTAACGCACCTGATTGTGCTCTGCCAGTAAACTCCCATGTCAACATAGCACGATGAAAATCCTGACGGACGCATTGGGTACATCACTTTAAAATCACTGGGATTCGACTCCTGTAAGTCCACAACGGCCTGAGTCGAATCACACCAGCAATCGTTCCGAATTCAAGTCCGGGGACTCGAGTTTGATGAAGATCGTGTTGTTTTGTCATGTGACAGTTAACTAACCCTGATCCGTCGAGAGAGTCAGGCACACGCATCAATAATCCCTATGAACTAAACATTTTTCCTTGTAAAACAAGTTCAACTACATAACACCCGAAAGATTGAAGAGTCTCTAGCCGAATCTACGATTCGACCGAACACTCGGGGGCTACTGACATGGTTATACCCCACGGGTACACGACATTGGTATACCTGGTCCAGCCCAAGGAAGACCCACGTCAAGACATGCGGCCCGTGAAGATTTTGGGTGGCCCGAGCCCATGATGTCTTCAGATCTTTGGAGGACAAATCTAGAATAGATAGAATTTCAAAGGGTATAAACCATAATCTTTAACCGACTCGACCTAAGTCCGGGACCTGCCTATCTATATAAAGTCCAGGAGGACACGGCGAGAAGGAGCTCAACTCATCGTATACACACCATCACGCCAGATTGCATCTGCGCATCCCTGTAACCTTCGGTTTCGTCGTAATCAAGAGCAGACAAGTAGGAGTAGAGTTTTCTCTCCAGGGCCTGAACCTGGGTAAACCTCGTGTCCCGTATTGCTTGTCTGTTAACCGTGCCGCGACTTTCAGCATCCCGATCTTCTCCAAAACCTAAGTCCATAACAATGGGCATTGACGAGATCGAACCTCGTCACTATCAGTGCAAAAGCGAGCAAAAGCATGGGACTGGCCGGACGATGTCCTGCTGCTCCCTCTCTCACACCTCCGGTGAGGACCAGTGTTTCGAGGTGTGCGACTCCTATGCTACTTACTGCGATGGATTTTTGCTACCGACAGCAGGTGCATTTTCTATAGACGGCAGTGGTCGTTGCTACTAAAGGCCTGTGGATTTGCTACTCTAGAATTTCCATTTTTAGGGTTTTTTTGCTGGGATGGGAATTTGCTACATACCAAACTTTTTTGCTACAATAGTTCTTCTCGAAATGCTATAATTATATATATATTGCTACAAGGTCTCTGGCAATGTTTTCCTGTTTGCTTAGCACAACTTTTTTAATACAACCTTTTTTAGGTTTGCTATAATAGCATAATTTTTTACTACTAGGTCTCCGGCGATGTTTTCCGACGAAAGTCTCTTGGTGATGTCATTGGCGAAATAGGGTTTGCTATATTAACACAAAAAAATTGCTACATAGTCTGAGGCGATATCTGTCTTTTCAATTTTTTGTCTCATCAATGAACCTTGTTTACTACATGTAGCTAAAACGGGTTTTTTTTATAGCAAAACGGATAGATTTATAGAAAAAATGGGATTGATGTTTTTTTCGGGACACGTATCAGGCTGTCCACTCGGGAAATCGGAAGTTTTTATCCGGGGAATGCTCTGGGATTACAAGCTCAACAACTAAATCCCAAAATACAACATTGATCCCAAATCAGAATTTGGAAGATAAACAACAACACATAATTCTTAATCTTGACAGCAAGTACGTACAATACAACTCGATGGATGCAACTGTCTATAGATCAATCGGACAGCAGTAATCGCTAGCTGCACCTAGTGTGCGGGCACCGCCAACATGCCATGGCCCCGCGAGCGGAAGAAGGCCGGCATCGGAAGCATGCTCGGCTCCGGCGAGTCGAAGAAGCTCGATCCAGAGAACTCGGGATCCACGCGCGGTGCCGCCAGAGTTTCCATCGCGGGCATCTTGCTCTCCTGCGGCCGCTTGTCGCCGATGTCGCGCTCCACCTGCTCCTCCGTGCAGCTCTGGGCGCCGGCCTGTGCTGAGCGAGACTTCTTCTGCGTGTCCCAGCGATCGGTGGAGGACGCGCGGCTGGGCGGCCGCTTGCTGCTGTCCAACTTCTCGTTCTCGCACGACGTGCTGCTGCTTCCTCGGCTCGACGACGTGCTGCTGCAACTGTAAGGGATCTTCTTGTTTGCGTCCCAACGCTCGCCGGACGATGCGCGGCCTGGACTCGAGCTGCCGCACGACGAGGCTGGGCTCCTGGGTTTCTTGTGCGCGTCCCACCTCTCGACGGAGTCGGCGTGGCCTGGCTTGGGCTGCTTGGAGGCGAAGGAAGACGGCAGGATGATGAGGCACGGGGCGGCCATGTTGGCCCAGCCCCAAACGTCGAGTGCAGTCCGGCGTAACGACGACAATGATCTGACGAGTTCGCGCACGTATGATACGATCAGCCTAGCACTTTGAGCTAGCTAGTTGATCAAACTCTCAACTCACACGAGTATGTACGGGGAAAAACAATATATGGCTACAGGGCCCTCTCGATCCTGCTGTTGTATTGAATCTCACGGTTGTCTTACAAGGCTACTACACGGGTGTATATATACGCGGCAAGACGCAACGTCAATACGAATAGGTGTTGGACTACTAGTCTTACTCGGTCAATATACGGAACACACACGCACACGACACCGTTCCGTGTCCTATCGGGATTATTATTCCTAACAATCACCCCTCCCTAAGCACGATGTGCCCATCTTCACAGCTTGGACGCCGATCCTTCCTCGCATCTCCGCAAACTTCACTCGTCCCAAAGATTTAGTTAGGATATCCGCAAGCTGATCATTGGTACAAACATAGTTGACTTCAATCTTGCTCTCCTCTACACACTGTCGTATGTAGTGATACTTCGTATCAATGTGCTTACTCCTGTCATGATGCACCGGATTCTTGCACAATGAAATTACAGACTTGTTGTTAATATTGAGCACCACTTGTTCCGCCTCCCGATTGGTGAGATCACCAAATAGACTCCTTAGCCACACACCTTGACACGCCGCAGTTGCAGCCGCAATATACTCAGCTTCACAGGATGACTGTGCCACCACTTTTTGCTTTTGTGATAGCCAACTTACTATGCTTCTTCCCAAGAAATATGCCACGTCCGAGGTACTCTTACGGTCGTCAATATCTCCTGCCATGTCGCTATCACTGTAGCCAAGTAGTTTTACCTCCTCCTTCTCTTTCAAGTAGACAATACCAAAGTTTGTAGTACCTTTGATATACCTGAGTATATGTTTCACGGCTGTCCAATGCTCCATTGTGGGTGCTTCCATGAAGCGACTCACATAGCCAATGGAATAGGCCAAGTCGGGTCTTGTGTTAATGAGATACCTCAAACTTCCGACAACGCTCCTATACTCCGTTGCACCAACCGCAGGTGCTTCACTCCTTTTGCTCAGTTTAAGACGAGGTTCCATTGGAACATGAGTTGGATTGCATTCTTCCATGCCACACTTCTCGAGTATCTTCTTTGCATATGCCTCTTGGCATAGCGTGATCTCACCCAGCTTTTGATGTACCTCGATCCCAAGGTAGTAGCTCAATAAGCCTAGATCACTCATCTTGAATAACTCCTTCATCTGTAGCTTGAACTTTGCAATCTCCTTCTCATCCGCTCATGTTATCAATAGATCATCAACATAGATGCCAACTAGTAGATGATCCCTTCCTTTACCTCGCTTATACATCGCATGCTCCAGTGGGCTCTTCTCGAATCCGAGAGAGATCAATGTACGATCAAGCTTGATGTTCCACGCCCGAGGGGCTTGCCGTAGCCCGTACAACGCCTTGTGTAGCTTCAAAACCTTGTGTTCTTCTCCCTCTTTGATGTATCCCGGTGGTTGCTTCACATAAACTTCTTCTTCTAACTCCCCATTAAAAAACGCGGATTTCACATCCATGTGATGCAATTTCCAAGATTCTTGAGCTGCGAGAGCAATAAGTAATCTCACTGATTCCATCCTTGCAACGGGAGCAAACACTTCTTCGAAATCCACACCTTGCTCTTGCACGTATCCCTTGGCCACTAGCCGAGCTTTGTGTTTCACCAACTTCCCTTCGGCATCCTTCTTGATCTTGTACACCCACTTGAGCCCTATGGCCTTGTGATTGTTGGGTAGATTGACAAGCTCCCATGTATCGTTGTCGCGGATCGACCCCAACTCCTCATCCATAGCCCGACGCCAACACTCCTCCGTATTAGCATCCTTGAATTTCGTCGGCTCCTCGGTGAGTAAACACCGACCTTGTCCTCTCCCTCGTGCACGCGCTGTACGAAGGGTCTCCGGCGGATACAACTCCAGTACACTTCGGAATTTTTCTGGAGTAGGCGGCCGTCTCCTTTCTTTCCGTGCACTTGGAGGAGACGTGGAAGCTGACATAGTACTTGTTTCAGCGTCTACTGAATTTCCTGCAGTTTCTGTCGGTGTACTGCATGTTGGCGACGTGACATCATCGCCCGCGTCCACTTCTAGACTGCCGCTAGTCCCTCTTGGACGGGAGTGTGCAGCTGATGGGCCACTTGCGCCAGGGCTCTCGTCCGCGCGTGGACTGGATGGCGACGCCGAGCCTCCAGGTGCAGCGCGTGAGCTGCTGCTCGTGCCGGGACTCCCACACGGAGATACCTCTCCAGGCGTAGCGCTGCTGCTGCTCACTTCCGGACTTCCATCTTCTGAACCAGCGCCTAAATCCGTAACGCCACGGGACGCCGTTTCTTGATCATCTGCATGTGAATCACTGTAGACTACAGTAAATATTTCATCAGAAATTGATTGTACCGGTTCTACAGACCCTGAATTCCATGATTTCTCCTCCTCGAAGACGACGTCGCGTGTCACCACCACCTGTTTTTTCACTGGATTGTACGCGCGATACGCCTTCGAACCTTATTCATAGCCGATCATGACCATTGGAGTACTTCGATCCGCCAACTTGCTAGTATGCCCGGTCACCGTCTTCACATGCGCCACGCACCCGAAAGTGCGAAGATGATCAACCGAGGGCTTGCGCCCGTACCATGCTTCGTACGGCGTCATACCAACTACACTCTTAGTTGGCGCCCTGTTCAGCAAATAGACAGCTGTACTAACTGCCTCACCCCAAAACCTGCCTGGCATGCCTTTGCTCTTCATCATGCTGCGTGCCATGGCCACCACGGTTTGGTTCCTTCTTTCCACAACACCGTTTTGCTGCGGTGAATATGGTGCGGTGAGATACCGCCGGATCCCATGAGCTTCGCAAAACTCCTTGAATTCATTGGATTTGAACTCCCCACCCCGATCGGTATGGAGGGCCTTCAACTTTGCCTCGGACTCCACCTCGGCTGCCATCTTCACAATCCTGAACGCTTGCAAAGCTTGATCCTTACTCTTCAGCAGCACAACCCACATGTATCTACTGAAGTCGTCGACGATAAGCAAAATGTATTTGTTCCCGGCGGGGGTCGCCGGCGTGATTGGTCCGCATAAGTCTCCATGCACCAACTCAAGAACCTTACTTACTCGATATTGTCCCTCCCTTGGAAACGGGGCTCGCCTTTGCTTCCCAATGAGACAACCGTCGCACACCTGCTCAACATGATCAACACACGGTAAGCCACGTACCATCTCCTTCTGTCCAAGTTGTCGTAGAGCTTGGAAATTTAGATTCCGTAGCGAGCATGCCACTTCCACGCCGAGTCTTCCATGCTTGTCATCAAACATATTGGATCCGTCCGATTGAGATTGAGGATGTAGAGTCTATTCTTCGACCTCTCCACCTTCATGATGAGCTGCCTTTGGCGGTCATATACCCACAGGAATTCGTCCTCCAACACGATCTTGCATCCACGCTCCGCGAGCTGACCAAGACTGATAATGTTGGTCTTAAGCTTGGGAATATAGTACACGTCAGTGAGTACCTTGTGACCTCCATCCTTCAACTCAAACAGGACAGTGCCTCGTCCTGCAATCTCCACCTTCGACCCATCGCCGAATCGAACGGAGCCTCCAACCGTGAGGTTCAACTCAGAAAACTGAGCCTTGTCGCTGGTCATGTGGTTGCTAGCGCCTGTGTCGAGGTACCAAACGTCATGAGCCGTCTGCATCCTCCGCGGGAAGACCTTCTCTTCCACGAGCGTGACGATCTCCGTAACGGACTCCTGAGGAGTTGATTCCTTGGTGGTCATTAACTCGCAAGCTTCAAGCATGAGCATCATCGGTCCATCATCTCCTTCCTTCGCCATGAGAGCCTTCTCCTTTGAACGGTTGGGACACTCCGATTTGAAGTGCCCGAGCTGATTGCACTTATGGCAGCGAAGATTCTTCTTGTCGAATTTCTTCTTTGGCTTCTTCGGCTTGCTGTCCGACTTCTTCGCCGGGACCGAACCATCGCCACTGCCAGATGCTTTATCGCTCCTCTCCTTGGCGACCCTTGCCTGCCACTGGGCACGTGTAAGCATGAGGTGCTCATCTTGATTCGCGTCGCCGTAGGTGATCTTCATCCGCTCGTCATGCGCCTTGAACCGTCCAACCAGGTCATCCATCGTGAGGGTGGTGAGATCAACGCATTGCTCGATTGCCGACACCACAGATATGTACCGCGGCGGCGCCGCGCGAAGGAAACATATTACGACTGAGATATCTTCCAGCTTCTCACCTTGCGCGCGAATCCCGTTGACAATTGTGGCTACCCTCGAGGCAAAAGCGTCCAGCGTCTCATCCCCTTCCATCTCCAGGTTCTCGTACTTTTTCTGCAAGGTTTGTAGGGTCGCCCTGCGGACACGCTCGTGCCCAAGATTTAACGTCTTGAGTGTCTCCCATGCCGCCTTTGCAGAATCCTTCGAGATCAGGTGCTGCATCACGTCCGCCGGCACCACGGAGCCGATGGCCGTGAGTGTCTGTCGGTCCTTGCGGTACTTCGATGCGCCCTTCTTGAACTCGTCGCCGCCGGGATCGACAGCCTCCCAGATGTCGTCGTTGCCCTCCATGGCCCACTCCATCCGTTTCGCCCACGTCGTGTAGTTGCCGCGATCATACCGCGGGTACTGCGACGACACCGATGCACCCGCAGCCGCACCGGAGTACTCGCCTTGCTCCTTGCCCGTCATGACCTCCCGTTACTAGGAGATCCTCCTCGAGGCTCTGATACCAATTGTTGGCCCAGCCCCAAACGCCGAGTGCAGTCCGGCGTAACGACGACAATGATCTGGCGAGTTCGCGCACGTATGGTACGATCAGCCTAGCACTTTGAGCTAGTTAGCTGATCAAACTCTCAACTCACACGAGTACGTACGGGGAAAAACAATATATGGCTACAGGGCTCTCTCGGTCCTGCTGTTGTATTGAATCTCACGGTTGTCTTACAGGTCTACTACACGGGTGTATATATACCCGGCAAGACGCAACGTCAATACGAATAGGTGTTGGATTACTAGTCCTACTCGGTCAATATACGAAACACACACGCACACGACACCGTTCCGTGTCCTATCGGGATTATTATTCCTAACAGGCTATGCTCCTCGATGGGGTCGGGAGCAGGCCCGGCAGAAGTGCTGCGGCGGCCTTGGCCATGGCTCGTTCTACCGACGCCATGGAATCGAGGATCTTCTTGGTCTAAGAAACACGAACGCGCTGGGAAGAGAATAGAGCGAGAGATGCGCTTGGAAAGGGCACGAACTGATGGATGGTCTGATGAGCTTTGGGATCGAGAATTGGGTGCGTATATATTGATCGCCACTCCTCAGAGATGGTGTGTCGGAGGCCGTCTCGGACTTGGAGAGTGCTGCCTACTAGTAGAGCGCGCCAAACCGCCAAAGAGCATATTAATAATGCCGCGGTCAACGAAGA
Organism: Avena sativa; assembly: GCA_916181665.1. Taxonomy (NCBI): domain Eukaryota; kingdom Viridiplantae; phylum Streptophyta; class Magnoliopsida; order Poales; family Poaceae; genus Avena; species Avena sativa. Next base: position 251,804,341 of record OV702296.1, read on the forward strand.
AAGAACGCCTCTCCCTCGGAAGAGTTTCGGATTCGAACTGTCAAGGGCTAGGATGGAGTATCTAGAACTAAACATATTTCCCCCGGATTTCAAAACTAAATCTCAGTAAACATCCTGAACCTCGATCTTATGTTGAGACATGTGTGTATGAATTCATATTATTCTGAAAACTCTTGAGGACAAACTCTACAATTTTTTACTACGTACTACATTTACATCCCGTAAACATTTTCTTAGATATTAAGAATATTTCTTAGATTTGTAAGAAGAAATTTGCAAAATCAACTGAATATTTCTTAATTCTCTCGAGAAGACGCTTCCATCAAACATATGTATATTCCTACCAACCGTCTCTTGTTCGACGAACTTAGGGCAACGACTGAGGTTTGTGTCTGCCAAAATCTAGATGAATGGTGGTGTGCGCACGCCACGGCCGCACGATCAGGATTGTATGGCGCAAGAAAAAACACAAAGAAACCTAGAAAAAATCAAAATTGCTATGGAAAAAATGAAAAATACTCTGATAACTTATATTTGTATGTGTTCCGAGAGACTAGAGAGGACACGTTTTCTTCTTAGATTTTGGGAAATCTAGATGCACATTGGACAACTGCTTCGAAGGCAAACTACTGAACCCTAGTCGTGGGAGAACAAAGACACTATTGTTTCTGTTTTTGCTGTCCATACATGCAGTCTCCTCCTCCAGTGATCTTCCCACTAGGAGCTACGAGCTGGAAACGCAAATCATTGCTTGGATAATACTTTCTTCGTTTTAAAATATAGATGTTTTAGATTTGTAAAAAAAATCTAGACTTTTTTAGTGTATAGATTCATTGACGTTTGGAGTGAACCTACACATATTAAAAGAAGTCTACATACATTCTCTTTATAAACCTAAAACATCTTATATTTTGAAACGGAAGGAGTAGGATGGAATTTATTCAATGTAAATGTATGTCATGTGCGTCTACAATATCGTATCGTATGGAATAGAAGTATATCTCTCTATCCTCTCTCGATGAAGCTTAATGGGCAACACTAGATACTATTTAGTGTTTGGATTTTGTAGATCAACTCTAGATCAAGCATTTTATATATTCATGCTCTGATTTATCTTGGCAGTGGCGGCTCTTCTCTTCTTCTAGATAAAGGCCAGATCGAGATCAAGATCCCCTAGCCGCACGCGCTGCCTCTCGGGGGAGGCGGCGCAGGCGAAACCCCAAGCCGCCGCCGCCGCCCCCCGACTCCTCCTCCCACCTCTCCCCCGCTGCCACTAGAGGACGCCGGCGAGCAAAGTCCGGCCGGCCGACAGTGGCAGCGGGCTGCTTCCTCGCGTGGTGGCCTCTCCCCCGTAGGGATCCCTTTGGACGCTCGAAGGTTGTCATCCCGACGGCGATCTGATGGCGGAGTCTAGAATCCAGGGTGGCGGCCTCGGGCTTTGATGGAGGTTCTCCCTCGGCGAATGGCGGCCCGGGTCGCATCTGCTGCCAGGGGCACAGTCCTAGGGTTTCTCTCACGCCAAGACGAAGATCTACCTGCAGCCTGTTTTCATTGATCTGGTGGCAGTGTCGTGTTCCGGAAGGCTCCGCCAGCGAACTATCATGGGCGATTCATGCCTAGAGATTGCTGGAACGGAGGGATTCGGTCGCGTGCAACCGGTGTTTTTATGACCGTTTGGTTTCAGAGGGAGCGAGGCGAAGCTCTGCAGTCTGTTGCTATCGTGGAACATGTCTTTAGTTCCATGGTGAAGTCAGTGTGCGGAGAATGTCATGGAAGCCAAGATTTGTGGACTAGCTATGGTGTACCGAGTCCTTGTGGCGATGAGGAATTGGGTGATTCGTGAATTGTAGCAGCGGCATCGGAAGGTGGGGGCGGCAGCATAGGAGGAGTTCGCAGTCTTACCTTACAGGGTGAAAATCCAATGTCTGGTCTTAATTGTTTGTGTCTGGCAATGACTTTGTTGAAGGCATTGTTTTATGAGAGGGGACTTTCTCCAGGGTGAAAAACTATGATCTTTGATCGGACGATGATGGTGCTTGTTCTCTGTTTTTTTTTCTTGAAGGCGTCGCTATTGGAAATGTTGGATTTCTGGTGTTGTTCTGGTGGGGTTAGTGTCGCTGCTACTAAGGATCTTATCATTATAGCGGGACTTTTATTTTTTGTAATTCTTTTTTTTATGTGTGCATCCGTAGTGCCAATAGGATAATGCGTTGTCACATAGGAGAGTGTAATTGGTATCATCACGATATTAATATATGCTCCTTCCAAAAAAAAACGACTATGTAGAATATAGAGGAGTAGAGTGCTTCACCATTCTGCTTAGAGTTAGGAACTCTTCCTCTTTCTCTTCACTGACCGTGTTTGTCAGCTTTTTTAGATCTGCCGCGGAGAGGATGGCCTGCAGATCTGCCTCCACCACCATGAGAAAGTTGTGTGGTGCGACATGTTGGTCAAGGACGTTTGAAAGACAAAATATGCCTTCCTAGACAAGGGGAGTTTTTTTAGGGTTCATTTCTTCATTCTCCATAAATGAGCCCTTTTTAAAAAAAAGTTAGTTTGGTAGATGTAGATTCCGCTGAACAATCTGAACAACAAGGGGCTCGGGTTCTTCTTTTTCCAATTTCACATGATAAATGAAATCAAAACAACTAAAAGAGATGCATGAAATTGATGCCATGTAAGATATGGCCTCATATAGAAAAGGGCATATAAGATATAAAATTTTATATCTAAATGAAATATAGTTTTAGATATCAACGGAATTAAATAAATGATATTTTAGATTTATACATGTGCACTCAATATAGACACCGGTGGAAAACGGACCTCTAGTTTCGGGCCGTAATGAGCTCTAGTCCCGGTTTTGGATTCAGGACTGCCAAATCGAGACTAGAGGCCCCAATCTCTAGTTCCAATTTGCTATGGCCCGGGGCAAGAATCCACCACATGACAGCTTCAACGCGGCGGGGACAGGTGGACCTCTAGTTCCGGGTCGTAACACCACCCGGGACTAAAGCCGCGGCAGAGATTCGTTTGTTTCTCTGCCGCGGCACGATTCTGTGTTTTCATTTTTTTTTTTTCATTTGGTTACTTTTTCAATTTGTGTTTTATTATAATTTCAAACATGTTTCCGTACATTTATTCTACGCTACTACATACACAGTACATGTCGATGCATATATATAATTAATATTCGATCCCTTGCGAGCATACATATATATATATAATATTCGATTATATCAAAAGGAAGGAAATATTTTGAAATTACATGGTCATTGATGATATACCATATCAATTACATGGATATCACTAATTCATATTGAGTTCATCGTCCTCCACATATAGAGAAACCAACTGTCCCGGGCATGAACTCGGCTTGCTTGGAAGGAAAAATGGCCATGGCTCAGACATGAACGAAGCTGCATTATATAGAGGAACCAACAGTGTCGGGCCATATTACAGTCCAGAACTAGTACAACTAGTCCCGGATCGTGATACGACTCGGGACTAATTGTTCTCGCACAATGCAGCTGGCCGGCTCGAGGTCACTTGTCCCGGGCCGTATTACAGACCAGGACTAGAGGTTCGGAACGGCCCGAGACTAGTGCTTCCCCGCGTTTCTAGTCGTTGAAAACGGTACGAAACAAACCTAAACTGGTGCCAACTTCGGGCGCCGAACCGAAGGTCCGTTTTCCACTAGTAAAAGGCCAACTTGCTCTTGTCCACACCGCTGAGCCTCCAAGAAATCTTATATTACATTGGATAAGAAGAAGCCCCGTCACCAAGGGCATGTAGATCTTTATTTAACACCGTTAGTCATAGTTAGAAACTAGTGGTATTTTGGCATGAAAATCTATAGTTGGATGTTATTTTTGCTACTCAATTTTTACTAGTGGTATTTTGGAAATTTCGGTTCTATGTAGTGGTATTTTGGCTACTGTCTCCTAGATAGATAACATCATGATATTACAAAGCTTGACTTTGACCAAACCTAAACTTAAACCTAGTATTCGAAGTAATATGAAACAAAGGGAGTACATGCTATACTCTAAGATATACTCACTCCGTCTCAAAATATAAGACGCCTAAGCATTGGTCAAAAGTCAACTTTTACTAACTTTGACCAAATATTTTGAAAAAAAATATACATATATACAATATTGAATGGACAAAATAAGAAAATATACTTTATGATCTATCTACTGATATTGATTCAATATTTTAAATGTTTATATTTTTGTGTATAATATTGGAATAAAGGGAGTGCGTGCTATACTCTAAGATATAGTATTAACATATGCATAGACTAGTATTTGGTGATAATGGATGATCACCTATTATCACTAGGAACTCTTGTTTAAAGCATCAACCTAAATACCCTACGAGAATCTGACATGAAACACATATTTTGGCTGTTGTGTTTTCATGTTGTAGAATGGGCTGATAATATCAAGGAGAGAGCTTCAGCTTGAAAATACAGTGTGCAACAGTTAATTCACATAGTACAAACACAAATTATAGAGAAAACTGCATCAATCCATAGCATAATCCCATTCACCGGAGTCGGCCATAAACATAGCATATAATTTTCTCTTCGACCTCACATCAATGTCAGCAAGGAAGTGCCAAACAAACTAACACGCGCGTAGATAATATGTAGGGATAATGGATGGTTAAAGGCTGTGCTTATGTGTGGCGTCACTCAAGACGCTCTCTCTGTATGAGCTGAGCCTGCTGGTGGAGTCTTCTGAGAACTTGACGCTGAATATTCCGAGAAACAGGCCAAGATTTGAGTCATCAGGTGCTTCTGATGCTGCTGCCCAGCTATGATCTGCTGCTGCTGAACTTGGATGTTCTGCTGCTGCTCTAGGATGTGCTCCTGCTGCGCTAGGATCTGCTCCTGCCTGACTGCAACCTGCTCAACGATGCTCCTCAACTGAGCATTCTGCGAGGGCAAGGCACGCCGAGTCCAGGCTTGAGAAGGTCCAGCTCCCGATTCCTGAGGAAAACCCTTAGGCTCTGTAGGTTCAACATGATCGTTCTAGTTATTGATCATCAAATCGGCAAGATAGTACAAGTGTCAATAGTCAACTAACCTTCAGAAGATCCAATGCTCTGCTGGATATTGATTTGCTCAATATGTATGCCATTGGTACTCAAGAACGTTAATATTTTGTGAACCCTTTCATCAATCTTCTCACACTTGATTTCAAGCATCTTAAGTGTGTTAGATGCAAACGGTTGTCCTGTCAGATTGTAGCTTCCTTCAGTTCCCATGGGACTGCTGGGCGTCTGTATGGAGCAAAAATGCTACATTAAATATTGCATGATAACCTAGATGGGGACACCTATCAGATTTATGAAACATATACCTGACAAAGTTGGATGGCGAGCTTCTCTAGAACAGGTGCATGTTGAAGAAGGCACATGAGTGCACCAAGATTGTTCTTCATACACCACTCATTGAGTAACAAGGTCTTTAACTTGCTAAAGGTTGGGCAGCATTTCAAATCTCTGTTGATAATATACTACACGAAATGCAAAGGATTAGGTATATATCAAGATTTAATATTTCTTGAAGTATAAGGCACGATGGTACTGAAGTAAAAGAAGCTCACCACAAGTATTGAAAAGCAAAATCTGATTCAGGCAAAGTAAAGAAAGGCGTATAACCTATATCAAATTTTATAAGTTCACTCACATGTTCACTTGTTCAGAAGTAAATCTTATATTCTTATAACATATTGAAAAGGGTATCTAATATTTCTCGAACATGAATGTATATAGTTGGCCATATAAAAACTGATTTGATAGCTTCATACCCATACAAACATTAAATCTGCGCTTGCAAAGCAAAAGGTATGATTTCCGAAAGTAAGACCGTACCAAACATGGACAAATCTATATAATGTACATGTGCACGCAAACAACTTGTACAGATGCTACTTCACAAATGTCAAATGATGATAAGTGTAAGAGAGACACAATGTATCACAATTCACAAATAACAATAAAAGTTTAGAAAGAAGAAAATGCAAACATACCACAGAAGGTTCAGCCATCAACTCCAAGCTTTTAGCCTCTGACAAACCGTTGAGAATCACACAATCTCCGCTGCCATCAGTATTGGCACCACAATTTCCACAGGTATCATTGGCACCGAAACACAGACCACCATCTTCTTTACCACAGCAATCATCACAGTCGGCAAGTTTAATAGATCCTGTTACTAGTGACGGCATGCTTTCAAGCAAAGGAGTTCTGCCCCAACATTCACTTAATTCCAGGGTAACCAGACCTGGGGCAGAAATCCGGGTCCGCGCAGTCAGATAAAACACGCAGTCAAGGATGGCCAGCCGTTTTAGGGACTGGGACATGATCAGATCAGCCTGGACGAAGCAAGTCCTTATCCAAAGTTCCTCCAGTGCTGGGCAGCTCGAAAAATTAAGGACGTGGTTATTCAGCACTACGTTCCAAAGCTCCAGTCTCGTCAAGTGCCGAGAGATGAGAGGCAGCTCCTCCAGCTCAAAGCTATTGTTATCGCGGCTTAGATGAACGGTGAGGGTTTGAGCCTGGCACAGCAGGGCGTGCCGGACCCATAAGTGAACCTGCGGTTCATCCTGGCTATGGAAAGTACTGAGCTCTATCTCGCACGTGTGGAGAGGAGCGCTGCGGTCGCGGAGCAGCAGGAGGTGGTTCACGAACCTGTTGAGCCTCCTGACGCCCCGCCGGTTGAGCAGCCTACCCTGGGGCGTGACGCGCAGGATGGGCATGGACTTCCAGAGGTGGCGCCAGCGCCTAGCGAGCACGCAGGTCTGCACGGCCTCGGTGGTTGGCACGAAGGACAGCACGTGCTGCAGGACGTCGTCCGGCAGAGCGTCGATCCCATCGCCGCCAGGTGCCTCGGGCACCGCCCTCCGCTTGCCGGGGACCGTCGCCTGCTGCTTGCGCATTATGTCGAACAGCTGGGGAGCGCCCGGCTCTGGCAGATGGGGCACGGGTTGGAAAAAACGCGCCAACAAGGATCAGATCAGGCGTACTAGATCATTTGCCGCATCACCTGGTACATCGAAATGAAAATCACGAGATCCTAGATCGTTTACCTATCTTACGGGTTGGAGGAGGGGATTGAATGGCTCGGCACCCTAGCGAGTCGCCGCCTCCGCCAGTTCTTGAAGCCGACCTTCCTCCCGGCGAGCCTTCAGCATCCGGGGGTTGCCTGGACTGCGCAAATCCTTATGTTCCCGAAGATTCTGGGACCTGGACTGATTGGCGGGTGAAGAGGGAGTGGAACTGGCCTTCTGCGCAAACCCGAGGAAGAGGATTTCTGACGGTTAGGCCCGCCTGTCAGTTGGACACGGAGGTCTGCACGCAGGTCATCTTGGCTATGCTTGGACTGTCCTGCCTGGGTTCACAATTTATTTAGCCGTTAAAATTCATGATGTTTTTATACTGCTGCTTTTCTGAACAAGATAATGTGGCTAGTTGGTGGCTATGTCACATAATTAAATTTTTTTTCTGAACTACATAGTGCCATTATACTTCTAGAAATAAAATTTTCAATCATGATATACAACAGAACGAAAGTACATAATCACCACCCCACTGATATGAACGCAGTTAAAATTTTCTCCAGAGATCAGGTTCACACACAAAAAGGAAAACAATGTTGATGACAACGCTGTCTTTGTATATTGCGACAGTATCTCCGTGATATTAATATATTCCCCTCATCGAAAACAAATATTGCGGCATAAAAGAAAAAAAAAATGATGATCACAATATATGAACATACATAGAAAAGGTTAAATATGAAACTACATATCCAACATTGCAATGCAACTTCTTTACAAAATTCAGAACACGGTAAACAGTTTACATCAGTGTTTTACAATCTTGCATGATCTATGAAGAAACCGCCTGTCTTGTAAATGTTCTGGAACTGGTGATTAATAGAGTCGGATTATAGCAGCAGATGATATACCAGTCCATGTAGAGCTAGCTGTAGTTCAGTAACATGCATCCCGTAGCATAATTTTGCAGCAAGCAAACAGAGCAGGTACTCATATCCCCTGTATACACATTGACCAGGGAAAACAATGTCTACTAGTAGTACTCATGCTGCATCATAGTGGGATAAACAACTGCAAGACTGAAATATGAGATGCAACAATCAGACGATGCTTAATTGCTATTTGCAGCAGTGGGAATACGAACAACACCAAAATCGGTATATAAATAATCTAGTTAATCTTTTGATGGTATACATGGCTTCATAGGGAATCAAAAGAAAATGGTTAGTGAAGGGTCCCTTGATGTAGAAGTATGTACCTGCACTACGGCTACTAGCACAACCTGTTTATAATCATATTTCTGTTGATCTTGCACAACCAGGCCATCCAAAGTGTAGTATCTGTCATATCAAACATGCAGTGAAGTTTGTGTTCCCCGTTCCAGCGTTTAGCATTCCTTCTTTCTTCAAGCCGAGACCAAGATCTAAGTCAAGTATTGCCTTCTTTTCCTACACACCACTATCTCCCTCCCTCGGCACACTTATAAGTGGATCCACAAACTTTTTCCCTTGGTTCGGAACGGGTGCCAATCTTGGGACTGACAAGCACCAACACTTTTTGTTGTTATACTCTCTTCCCCCAGTGCTTGGTTCCGTTTGCATCCCTTTCCCACTCTTCTTGGCACCGGTGCCAAATGCGCACTGGAAAGGTCCTCTCCTGCAATCAAACCTATTGCACTGTCCTGAGAAACCCTGCCCAGGAGCACCAGAGTTTAGCTCATAATGGAATACTATTACCTATCCGAGTGAATCAGTACTCGAGCCAGAAAGAGAGATGCTATCTGAATTCCAGGGAAGATTGCCACATGATGTCAGAACTTTTGAAAGCATAAAGTCATCAACGTTATGCCCTTCTTCCTGCATTAGGTACATATACTTAAAAGCCTCTTCACAAAGGCCATTTTGAGCAAATCCTGTAATTATCACTTTCCACGTTACCAAGTTATGTTCTGGCATGGCATCAAAGACTCGTCGAGCTTCGTCAGATTTGCCACACCTCATATACATATCAATCAATGAGCTTCCAACAAACACATCTGAGAAAGCAGGAATCTTATTAACAACACCGTGAATCCTCCTTCCATCCTGCAGAGCCTCTAGTTTCGCACAGGCTTTCAAAGCTGATGAATAGGTGTAGGTATTTGGTGTCACACCATCCCATAGCATATCATCTAATGATTTAAGTGCTTCAGCACTATGACCGACACTATTGTAGCCCGAAATCATAGCTGTCCACGAGATAGCATCGCGGTCAGGCATTTCTTCTAGAATTCGTGCAGCATATGTATACTCTCCACATTTACAGTAGCACCAAACGAGTGTACTCCCAATCTGAAGATTCTCCTGAATGGAATTCTTGATTATCTGTGCATGCAGTTCCTTACCGAGACGGAGCGATCGTATAGAGCCACATGCACTAAGAAGACCGACAATAGTGAGGTTGTTAATAGACACTCGGCGCATCTTCATCTGCCGAAACAACATGATAGCCTTTTCGCCGTGGCCACTTTGTGCATAGCCAGAGATCAGAGAAGTCCATGTGATAGTGTTTCTTCTAGGCATCATATCAAATACTACCTGAGCATCCAACACTTCTCCATTTCTGGTATACATGGTAACAAGAGCACTGCCGACATGGATGTCATCTTTGTACAATTTCTTCACAACAGCACCATGCAGTTGCTTCCCACATCTTAGAGCCTTCTCTTCTGCGCAGGCCTTGAGGATGCTGCACACAGTGAACTCATTAGGGGAAAATCCCTCGGAGACCATCGCTGCAAACATCTGAAGGGCCCTATCCCCATGCCCATGCTGCACATAAGCCGTGATCATTGTTGTCCACGAGACAACATCACGAGAGGTCATCCTATCAAACATGATCGAAGCACTGGCAACATCACCACACTGAGAATAGAAGTGTGCAAGAGCACTATCTACTATGACATTGCTCCACCTTCCTTTCACAACACAACAATGGACCTGCTGACCTAGCCTAGTGTTGCGCTGCTCGCCGCAAGATTTCAACAGGCAAACAAAACTCAAGCTGTTACCTTGAACTCCACTGCCCACCATATCCAAGAACAGACTGACGACCTCGCTGTAGTTGCCTGATTTCTGATACGCATTCATCATAGCCGTCCACGACACAACACTCCTCTCGGACATTTCATCGAACACCTTCCTTGCGTCGGAAATCTCCATGAACCTTGCATACGAGCTGATCAGATTATTGGCCACAAAAGTCCCAGGAGCATCAGGGGACCGCACAGAAACCGCGTGCACTTTCCGGACATCGGCCACGCTGCCGCAAGAAGGCAACCTGGAAGCCAGTGCCTCGGCATCAGGGGTACCTGGCGAGTCCCCCTCAGGGTCTTGCTCCGGAGGGCCATAGCCACCATCTTGGCGGGCTTCCGAACGCAAGGATTGGACCTTAGCCCGGAAAGATTGCCCCCTGGAGTATTGGTGCTCGCCAGAACTGCGTACTCTCTGCGGGGAGCTGCTCGGTTGAAATGGTGGGAGCCGATAAGCCTGGATTCCTGGGGGCGAGAGAGAGCAACAGAACAGCATCTGGATTCCTCACCACCCCCCCAACGGCGCTCGGGTGGAATCGGGGAGGTAAAAGAGGAGCGAAGGGAAGACACTACCAGGCACGAAGTGGTGTTCCTGTTGGTCCCCCGCCCGCTCCGGGAGGCGACGAGCAAGGGGCGCAGCACCGGCGGCGGAGGGCGGTAAAGCGAGGTGCTGGAAGTGAAGATGGGGGCCCTTGCCACCTTGGAGGCGACGGTGGTGGTCTTTGGCGTGGCTCCGGCGACCGGCAGGTAGCGTCGGAAGTCTGGGGGTGGATGGGTTTTTGTTTGATTTTATTTTCGTGGATTTTGGACATGTCAGCGAGTGGATCAGGGTTTAACAGTTATATTTTTTTTCTCTAGAACAAGGGCCAATACGGTCGGTACAGCTACATGCACAACAAGCGGACGAAAATGACAGACCTTGCACCTCTCTTGCCATAAAAATGGCAAGGAGACAATACACTGAGCTTTTAGGTCGTGTCATGACCTTGAGGAACTCTAGGAGACCAACTCCAGCTCCAGAATGACAAGTCGATGCACTGCCCACCCATAAGCGTCTAGGTCGGCGAGTGAACGGCCAGACCAACCATGGAGCTCCGTTAACGATGTACACAGCGCCCTGGAAGCACACGCTCGGAGCGACGACCAACCATCGACTCCAACTAGCGCACCAAGGAATCCACAAACCACCTAGGCAGTGCCTCAAAGGAAGGAACAGCACAGCCACACCGCCGCCCGGTCTGAAAGCCGGTCTAGGGTTTCCCTCGGTGCTTGAGGCGGGGAAGCACGGGCAGCGCCGTGAAAACGCCTCCAAAAAGGTGACAAAGCCCACAGGTGTCGACGTCATCAGCTTCACGCGGAGATTTCTCCTCGGCCCTACCTTCGACCCCCATGCCCATCGAACACGTAACAAGGAGCAACCTTTTGGCCTCTCTGCCGATGAGAGGCGAGCCAGAAAGTCATCGGTGGAGCAGGAGGTGTCAACCACCGTCTTACCACTGCCTGGACGGCTGGGGCTAGGCGATGAGGACCCGGCCCGCCACTGCCTGGACGGCAGCCACACCTCCATGGTGTCCGACAACCGGCGCCTTCAGGCGACCAACACGCACCCTTGCTGCTCTAGGCCCAAAACTATAGGCATGCCCTAGCCTAGATGGGTCGCGACTGAGTTCGGAGCTCCGGCCGCAGCAGTAGCAGGGTCGTCTCCTCTATGGGGAGGTCATGTCTCCATCGTCGATGCCATAGAGCTCTTCGTCGGTGTCCCCAACACCCCACCACCCTATAGCCACTGAATCCATGCTTAGACACCGCCGAAAGAACACACCATCATTGCGCAGGGGAGAGGTCCCCACTGCCACTGTCACCGCTAGAGCTTCGCTCGGCGGGTCCTCCACGGTGCAAGGTCTAAGGGGAGAGGGCTCGAGGCTGGTGGCAACCCCCTTATCGCATAGGGTCCATTAGTATTTTTATTTTTTTATTTTTTATTCATATTTCTCATGAACGACTGTGACATTATGGTCCCACATCACAAAAATCAATGGCAACTCACTTGTTCCTTCTTGACTTGTGGTCCTTTGCATGAAGGCTTGCGTTATGATGTTTTTTTAGTTTTGTCAGATCGGTGTTTACATGGCTTATACTATGACCTTTATGATATAAATGAGACACATATTACCATGCAAAAAAAGATTTTTCACAAATATAATGTTGACCTCTTAGATGGTGAAAACTTAAGGAATGAAATCTACTACAGAATGTTCGTAAAAAGTATAACAAGAATTAGTCTATTTAACAAAGAATATTAAGTTGCCACAGGCAACTGTACAAAGACAAAAAAAAAGTCGCACATTTGAATTTTATGTGCAAACATAAATGTATAAACATCAACGAAATAGTTAGAATATCACTGCATGACAAAATCCCACCAATTGTACATGGAGGATATGAGAAAGTACTTCACACTCATATTGGTGTCGAGAAGGGTAATGGCTTCAGCCTATATATACTTCTTCCCTTTCACATTTTCTGTAGCTACTACAGTTTACTCTCGTGCCACTCCTAGTCATGATGTCAATCGACAGTCAGATCAAATGTTTACTTGTTCATAGTTCATGTGATCACCTAGAGGTTTTCCTACTTGGTCGTGTAGGCCTATAATACACTACCTTGTCCCAGACAAATATAAAAAACAAATATGTGCATTTTCCCATTTTGTCAAACGGAAGTGCAGAAATTGGGATAAATATACTTGGTCAGAGAACTTAATGAACAAAATCACGATATAATCAAGTAACAACTCAGACCATAGTCTGTGATATTTAATGTAAAAAATTAACATGATATGACAATATAAATAAGATGGTTCATGAATAAACTCGAATATGTCTTCACGGATAATCAAGAACTGTAGTCCATAGGTTACTCCATATTATCTTTCCTTTTGTCAAGCACAACTCCTGTGAGAATTTGAATAAAACTTCTGTAAGCTTTGGAGAAAGTAAAAGTACATACTGACAACGACACTCAAAGCACATTGATATATAGAACAATCTCTTGTTGAGTGGGGTTTGAAGAACCATTGATATGCATAAACGTACACATTGCCATGATCCCATAACACTTAACCAATGCACCTTAATATATGCAGCTAAAACATATTTTAGATTAGATTCGAGTTTACTTTTGTAAATATAAATGTCTTACTTTTTAATATAATGAAATATAGAGTATGCAAGTTTGGTAGTGCCGATTAATCTTTCTTTCACTACACGACGTCATGTGCAGGGATGCTTAGATGTACAAATATAATAAATTTCAGGGTACCTACCAATATTCAACTATCACAACATGGATGCGCCCTGTGGCTCGAAAATAATTATCTCCGGTGGTAAGCCCAGAGAAATCAAGTTATTTATTATCATCTTAACCCATCTTTGTTTCTTTCTACATTTAACTTTGACTTCATTAAGCTTCTGCATTGCATGGAGACGTTCCAATGGATTGTGGCATTCGTTAGCTTCAGCCACATGTTTAGGCAACTTCATACGGGTCAATGTGTCATCCATTTATTAATATAAATATTGATAGTAGATTATACATACCTCAAAAAGTAGAAGAACAAGCTTCTCTAAAACAGGTGACTTCTTTAGAATGCATACAAGTCTTTGGGGCTCAGTAGTAAAAAAACACTCACTGAGCATTAGAGTCTTCAGATTTTTAAATAGTGGGCATCGTCTCAAATCCCTTACAAAAGTGAACTGTAAAATATAAAATAAGAAATATTGGGTGAAATATTGTTTAATAGTAGGTAACAGAACCGTAACAAAAAACAAAGTATTCCACATTGCATGATACTTAGATTTCTGTAAGTTTGCAATAGCAAACTTGAAAATCATAGTGGTTCTAGTGTTATTATAATACATACACAGTTGTTCATTGTTTGTAAAATGGGTAAGAAAAATATAAGTTGTTAAAACCACCGATCCATCAACCTTTAGTTTGCAACAGAAATACACTAGCATTTAGGACGGTAATGAAGTGGAATCATACCACGCGAGGTTTATTTATCAACTCCAAATTAGTAGCATTCGCCAAACCTTCGAGAACCAAGCTAACCTCTTTGTTATCATGAACGCAAGAACAACCATCACAGTCCTCATTACCACACGCCCAAGATTTATCATATTGACAATAATCTGAACAAACATCGCTAAATCTCACATATGCATCTTCAAGAAATGGCATGCCTTCAAGTAAAGGAGTTCTAGAAAAGACTTCATTCAACTCTAGGCAGATGAGACTTGGGGTAGAAATGCGAGTGCGGGTATCACCTGCATCGAATTCACAATCTATTGCAGTCATGCACTTTAGTGATTCTGACGTGATTATCTTTGCATCAATTATGCAATTGATTAGAACATCCTCCAATGATGGCCAACTTGAGAAATCAGCAGTTTGAGATCCTAAGTGAATTTTATGGAGATTCATTCTCCTCAAGTGCTTGGAGGTGAGAGCTTCATTTCTTAAGTGGATGAAATCAAAGTCAGACCTCAAACTAACTATGAGCTCCTGGACATGGCATATAGTAACGACATGGAAGATCCATATGTCCATGACATGCATTTGTTCCATCTCTTCATCAATGTACTGGATATCACAAACATTGATTGTCCTATGATGGCGGGCAAGCAAGAAATTGCACAAAAACTTGTTGCAGTTATCAACAGTATCACATATCTGTAGGGTAGGAACATTTTTCCATTGATAGCGCCAACTCTTAGAAAGAACACATGTCTTCACAGCCTCACGCGAGGACAAGAATGACAATATGTGCTCAAGGACATCATTTGGGATGTTCAGGATGTCGAGACCCCAGCTTTCTACAGATTGTTGCCTTCCAGCCATCTTGTTGAAAAGGTACCATGCGTTAGTGCTATTGAGGGAACGAAACAAGCATGGCATGGGTTGAACTAATGAAACAAGGCAAACATAAAAAACTCATTATATAAGTACATATGAAGCTTCATTGGTTGTTGAGAACACCAAAGAAAGATGGATCTAATTAGAAAAAATATTTTTTCTTTTATAATTCTTCTATAAGTAGAAAATTTATAATTATACCAGTATAACTTATACTTGTTGCAACATAAGAAATGTAAGATGGTAACAATTACCATCAATAACTAGAGTGCTTGTCATTAACGATAGATATGTGGTCAATATGTTTCAACTTGACAATTGAATCATTAAAATTTCTCATAAAAATCTACATACATAAGAACTATATCATGATACAAAAGTATATGCTACCTAAAAAGAAACAATTACTTAGGCCACTCAAAATCACCTGGAAACAATTAACCTGAATATAAATTTTATTTTTGCATTTTGCCTTGCTATTGTTCAATGGTTCATTTTCTTTGTTAACATGAATGGTCACACATAGATAAATGAGACCCCCTTGGATGGAATCTAGTCGTCCAAATTCATATATCACTTGGCGTGATTATGTTTTTCACTTTTGATTGATTTATGTGTTGTACATAGATGTATGGTGTCTTATTCATGTAAACCAAATAAGAAAACCACCATGTTAAATATTTCAAGGTGATAATGGTAGTATTTTTTCCATTATGTGAGTACTCAATCAGTAACCAACTGCAACAAGTTTGAGTTCGCCTTTTGACCCTAGGAACAAAAATGTCTGTGGCCATCTAGGTAAAACACAACAACTACCAATTCTAGAAAATTTAACAAAAATATTTTCTATTCATGGTCCATTCCACTCTAAATATCTATAATGTTCACAACTTATAATTATAAATTTCTAATTATGTCGAATGTTTTGTTGCACTTCATCACCATGGCTTCTGTCACAATGGTAGTCATCTAGATCCTTAAACTAAACATGATAAGTCTCTAACAATTACCAAAAAAAAAGTTCCATTTTGTCATGGTATTTGTACATCAGTTTTACGTTGATCTCATAAAACCACAACCTTTAACGGATATCACATTGTTGTGTGCACCAACCATGGTAACATAGCTTCGTGTTGATGATAAATTGCTCGACAACTAATATCATGATATGTCTTACCCCACTAATGCCCACATCAAAAGAAATACGCTGTAAAACAAAAGAATATATATATGCTAAGTATAAACACTTCTGGCATGTGCACTACCAAAAAAACATAAATCTTGAAATGGAAATAAGTGATCATGTTGTTAGTAGGTAGTTTTATAGCTGCGTACACCACATGTGTTTAGATCTAAAACATGTAAGACATAAAACACATTTATGCATCCACAAGCATATAGATCTACCAAGATAAATCCCTATTGCACAATTTTAACCAATCGAACATGCAGATATAAGGTGTCAGAAAGTGTGGTGGAATAGAAGGTCGAAAAAACACTGTAACATTGTTGAGAAATGTCAATACATCAATATAGAAAAATCAAATTACAAGAGAAAACATGAAGTAGATAAAAATACGTAATGATGGATCATGACAACCTACCGATGTTGCAAAGAGGTGTCAGAATCGAAATGGCCAACTTCCTTGCCTCCTTGGGAAGACAATGATCATGTACTTCCACCATGCATGACTAGGACATGGATATATTGCAAGATCTAGAGTTGTGGTGGATGAGAGAAATGATAGGATGGAGAAAGAGAAAACGTGACGGCGCAGAGGAACCCTAACCTCTCCCCCTCCCCACCCACCCTATTTGACTGCATCTGATGGGCCACCTTTTGGGCCATCAGTCTCTTGGGCCAAACTGTAGGATGATATTTCCAACTGCTAGGCATTTCTATAGTTTTGTTAAACGTAACCGTGTACACCACTTGGCTGCATTCATGTCCCTAGTTGTTGCATAAAAATAACCAATTGTGCCCAAAATAAATGACCTCATGCATATATATAGTGGAGTTCAAGATCCATGACAGGGCTTGGATAAAATGTTGCCATGTATTTATCATTGTCTTTTGGAAAACTAGATAGAACAGTGACCCGGTCATGTAACTAGTTAGCCAGTTGGATAGTTCAACCACACTCAAATGAAATTAGACCTACAAAGGAGAACTTACATTTTGCTAAGAATCAACACGGAGGCTTGAAAGATCGCCAAACCAATCTTATCTACTCCCTCCGTCTCAAAATAGATGTCAGAAATTTGTTAAAATTTGGATGTATCTATATACTAAATAGTGTCTAGATACTTCCAAATTTAGACATATCTGTGACATCTATTTTGAGATGGAGGGGGTAGCTTTTTTCAGGGAACACGTCTTATCTAACTAACCTTGAGATTATGACAATGAGCCAGACAGGTGTGCCACATCCTCCTTCGTGCTCGAAGTATTGGTTTCCTCTCCCTGATGAAAAGTTAGTTGAACATTGCCTGTGGAGTTCCAAAGTTACCTAGCGGCAGGGACAGAGCCAGGATTTAAACTTAGGGGGGCGAGCGATGAAAATCTAGGAGTTAGCCGGCTAGTGCCTACGGGCAAAAGGATGGCCCTAAAAGTGATAGCGCCAATGCTTTATGTCGCCGAAAGCAACCCCGACAACGTCGATATGGGTGAGACTACTGTAAATATATATTCCTCTCTTTCACAAAATGGTATACATGGAACAACAAATATGACACCGCTAGGTCAAGTATACTAAGACATCGAGCCTATAAAAAAATTGAATATCAACACAAGTTAGGTCTATCAGCATATGCTAACATGTATATATAGTATCACAAACATTAAAATTGGCAAGAAAATTGTCATATGTTTGGCAACACCAACAAGGTTATAGTTTTTTCACTGCGTTAAATATACCTAGATGTTACCAACAACTAATTCTTGCATTTGCAGCAGGCCAGATTCGAGATCGAATCAATTGGAAGAAAAAAATCGATCTACTATATTGTTTCTCATCTTTTTTAACGAATAAAGTATAGCTAAACTATAGAATAAATTAGAAGGATTAGATCGGATTAGCAGTACTATGTGCATACAGTGTACTTTGACTTCCGGTGATGAATTCGAGATGA
This sequence comes from Avena sativa, assembly GCA_916181665.1. Lineage (NCBI taxonomy): Eukaryota > Viridiplantae > Streptophyta > Magnoliopsida > Poales > Poaceae > Avena > Avena sativa. Next base: position 251,822,533 of record OV702296.1, read on the forward strand.
TGGTGCAGACTCACGCTAGCAGGCAGAAGATCAGCGGCCTCCGTCGTACTACTCAGTCGCCTGCATAAAAAATTCTTTTCCATTTTCCTCTAGAAGAATCCTCTTGCCAAACCATTTTTTGATGCATTGAACATGCAGCTAGGTACGTCAGTAGTCTCGGTATTGAAAATTGTTTGCTCAGAATTTTGCCTCAAACAGGTTCGGTTCAAAATTGTCAAATGTCATAGTTGACTGTCTCTCAACTTCACAATATTAATTCAGATTCTTTAGTACTCCCTCTGTCTGGAAATATGTGACTTCGCTCTGTTTAAATTTGCATGTATCCATACACTAAAACATGTCTAGATACATACGAATCTAGATAAATCCAAGTCATTTATTTTCGAGCGGAGGAAGTAGTAGTTATGTGGTAATTGATGGAAAACCATAGCCTGCTATTGAATTGCTATGCTCCAAGAAATGGTCTGGGAACTTCTTGACTCTATTTTCCACCTTGTTTTGCTAATCTACGGTGTGGCATGCATACTTTTGGATTGCAATTGCCCATTGTGTATTCACTATGAACTTAATGCTGCTTGTGTATTTACTTTTCTCAACAAACTTGTTTCTCTCCTTTGACTTCTCAGTTAAAATTGATGACATTGGTCAAGTGCTCCTGCACTATACAAATCTAGATTGGCAAGTGCTCTGGTTGTATTTACCATCTACGAACTTGAATTTGGAACACATTATATTGGTAAAGCAATGGCACACTGCCATCACGCCACAACTGTGAGTGCCTTACTGTACTGTAAATTTTGATCATCGTGTTTGGTAACTCCATTTTTAAGGTAAATATTACCTGTCTCGCGGCCCATAAGGGAATCCACCTCATCAAGCACGTGAAACATCGGACTCTTGAGAACTCTGGCCAGGTTTATCCCTTTTGCATGATATAAACTTCTAAAGTTTCCTTACAGAAATGCTTCCTTTTGTAAGGTATTTTTTGTTATCTTCAAAACAAATACGCGGGTGCTAAAAAGCTGAATTGGTTCTTATTATTTGTGAAGTGTTGTACAAAAGCAGCACTAGACCTTGTTCATTTGGGAATGTTTAGTATGGCAGGCTAAGTGGCTAACATGACCTATTTACAGAAGAAACACTTCTTTAACATGTTTCTGGATTAAAGAAATACTCCCTCTGTTTTAAAATATAAGATGTTTTAGGTTTGTGAAGAAAATAAATCTAGACTTATTTCAGTGTTTAGATTCACCCCAAAGTTGAATGAACCTATATACTAAAACAAGTCTAGATACATTTATTTCACAAAGCTAAAACATCTTATATTTTAAAACAGAGGGAGTAACTACTAGGCAATTTGATGGTGGTAATTTTGTTTGGTCATCACGTGTCCATAGTGCTAGGAACAAAATCTAATGGATGTTTTCTGCAGGCGGATGTTAGGATCATTATTTATGGGGATGTTGCTATTGGAAACAAGAATTTTTGGGGCACACATATGTTGTGGAGGGTGTCACCAAGGATGTCAAGAGAAAGTGAAATGCTTGACTTCCTCTAGACAATGGAAATTTTCATTATGAGATTGCATTGTAATGTCATGTTTATTTTTCTACTTGTAAATCTTTAACCTATATCTTTGTGGATTCAAGAATCATGTTTACTATAATATATCAAGGTTTAACATTTACATTTTTGGCACAATGTGCTTATTTAATGTGTCATGTGTCCGTAGTGCTAGGAACAAAATATAATGGAGACTAAGATTTTTCACACTAAAACTGAAAGCACAATTCTGACACCAACTCCATCAAAGTGATTACACATAATCTAGAAACTAAGTCATGTCTCATAAATTTCTCTATTTTGCACATAACTACTTCCTATTCTCAAATTTATAACTTACAATCCTAGCAAAGCGAACAATCATAGTTTCTCTGAAGCTTTGAAGAATATGAGCTCCATAATCTCATAGCACAATGCCTGTAGCACTAATATTCAAATGCTCAATAGCAACTTGTTTAATTAACTGCGCCATCTTAAACTGCTAAAAACATCACTTGCCAAGGGGCACACAGAATCTGGAAAGAAACTTGCCCTGTGATTTGTTAATTTTAATTCAAGTACCAGCCACACCGAACACTAGGAAAAAAAGGCATAAACAATGGTCCACGTACAGGGCATTTTATCTGAAGCGAGAAGATGACTTGGTTCAGGTAGAAACAAATCCATCCACACAGAAAGCTTACGCCATAGCCTCCCTCATCGGAGCTTAGCCATTGATCCAGTCAAATATCATCAGTGCACGGCAAAATCAACTACTCACTCCGATCCAAATTAATGGACTCAGATTTGTCTAGACTCGAGGAAGTAGTTTTGTCAACGACAAAAATGTTCAGTGATAAACTGATAATACACGCCACCTCTTTTCTAAACCCACAACTCCCGAAACTTTCCTGTGGTAATAGATAATGCACAATTACCAGGATTAACCATATTTTATTATATTTTTCAGCACAAAACTGACAGACGTTAACTAGATTCCTCCATAGATCAACATCTCACTTTATTTGCCTTACCACAACTTTCTCCAACATTTGCTCCTAACTTCCTCCTCTTTTGAAAAAAAAGTTTAGTCTCCTTTCCTTATGTTCAGCAAAATAGTTACATTTATGCTTTGAGAAACAACTACGAGAGGATATTACCTTACATAGTCTTCACACCTCTTTAAATTTTAGTTTGGAACACAGAAGGCTTTTTGCATATGTAACTACTCCCTCCATCTCAAAATAGATGTCGCAGATATGTCTAAATTTGGATGTATCTACTATCTAGACACTATTTAGCATATAGATACATCTAAATTTTAACAAATTTCTGACATCTATTTTGAGACGGAAGGAGTACTAGAAACAACAACTATCTTGAACAAGTAATCTTAATCTCCAAGACTACTGTCTAAAAGTGGAGCATACCACAGGTTTTTACCTCATGAGGTGTTGCCTCTGTGATCTTGCGACAAGCCGAGACTTGAATGCCTACAGAAACCCCTAAATTCATAAGTAACACCAATCCAGATTTTTTTAGGGAACTGGCAAATATGCACATAAACAAATATGCAGGCACCATCAAATGGGTCCAAACACACACACAAACAAGGAAATCACAAGAAGAAGATAACTAATAGAAACATAAGGATTGTAAGAAGCATTGCATAGGCGTGCGAACAATAAGACCAGCTACCTGGAGTCATATCCAGATGGCGGGACAATGTACAGGCACAGAAAGGATGTTCAGGGAGGGTCAAACCCATGGCCGTAATAAAGATCATCGGGAAGATAATACTGTCCAGTTGCTTCAGTGCCTTGTTTCCTATGTCAAGAGCAGCCACCCATCCATCCTGATGACTGGGTTCCACCAGAGATTTGAGATAAAGAATATCGTGACCATCATCATCCGGGCTCAGGATGGGGAAAGCTGAGTAGAGGTCCCTGAATGTCAACAACTGTTGGCCCTCCTTTATGTCAGCAACATGAGCAGCGCATGTCTGGCGCCAACAGTTAGACCACGACGGCGAAACCTCCCGACTCCTGTCACAGCTCTCCAGGCATCCTAAAGGAGGAAATCTGCAGCTTGGAATTCCCATCCACGGCTTTGCGCTTAGGTGACATGATCAAGTCTGAATCATAGATAATATTCTCCTTGTTTTCAGGAGTGGGATTCACCATCTCAATAACTTAAGCATGCCGTTGATGCATGTGAGATCCCAAAACCAGCTTGCTGAGCGGGATGGTTCCTCCGCTAAAGGGTGTTTTTTTCCATCTTTTTCATGTGTGTGTGTGTGGCGGGGGGGGGGGGGGGGGGGGGGGGGATGGGATACTTTAGTTTGTATCCAGGCAACGGGATGAAGAAGCTTACTCTCGGGCGAGTATATTCGAAGCTTATAGTGGCCATCTGACGACGGTGCATCAGAGAGAGCGACCAGGATATAGTTGCCGCCCCCGTGGCCGAGGAAGCCCATCATACTCACCGAACTCGCAGTGAGAAGGAATCCGCTCAAGCAGTGGAGGGGAGGGGGGTCCCCATCCGACCCCACGTGCGCAGCTTGCTAGAATCCCTCCTGCATGCTGCATCTAACTAGCCTGTGTTTTTCCCTCTCTTTCTGCTTTTCCTCTTTTCTGTACTATAGTATATATGCGAAAATCACAGTCCGCACCTCAGCCCAGCAACATTAGAGAGAAAAGCTTGCCACCCAATTTTCGTGATTATGTTGCTAGTACTAGATCATGATGGCGCACGTTTCAGCACACATCTATTTTCCCTCTACAATGGTAGAAGTTTTATGCGACTATCTGGGGACATAAACATTGAAGTTATGGGAAATGAATAATCTTCCTAAGTGAGGAAAAAATCTGGGGACATAAACCAACTGTTTACCAATATAGCGTGCTGAAATAGCTAGTCAAATTGTGTGACAATCTGACTATCCAAAACTCATATTATAAACATTTAGTACATAATCCGGAAAATCTGTAAGATTTTGTGTAAGGGCTTCAATTTGGAAACATTCTGGGATCAAACAAAGACTTCCGTTAATTTTATTTTCTATGCATGCGCTTTAAACTTGCACTAATGCTCATGCAACTTCTCACCATTTCTTGGAAGGCAAAGAAAAAAACTGTTACCAAAATATTACGCATTTTGAGGAAGTCAAGGCACGAGATACTACAACAAAGGATGATCAAGGAAAAATACTAAAAATTTGAGAAAATCAAAGCATGCCATATACAACAGCAAAAGATCAAGGCAATCCAAAGAATAATGAATTTGATAAGTGAGCTCAATGGAATAGACAAAACTCTACACACTGGGACTCTCAAGGGTTTTAGAAATACGTTCTCAAATGCAGCACAAATCTGGCGCATCTACCACTGTTATATAAGATTGGTGTAATCTAGATATGCAATTCTGAAACTGTATTAACAGATAAGAGCACGGATGAGAAGCTAAACATAAAAGATATTCACCAGAGTGTTATAAGACTGGTGCAATCTAGATATGCAATTCTGAAACTGTATTAACAGATAAGAGCACGAATGAGAAGCTAAACATAAAAGATATTCACCAGAGTGTTAGCATCAGCATGGCGCTGACAAGCAGTATTAAACTCATTTAGAAACTTAATGATAAATGGAAATTGAAACATACAGTCAATGGTTGATAGAATTTTCATGTTTTCTAAATATACAGGCCGTTACAAAGAATCTACAGTGGGAGTGAACAAAACTTTAAACATAATCGCAATTAAAAAAGAGTGAATTGAACTTTTACCTCTTATTTCCACATTTGTGACAGGTTTGATCCCATTTAAAATTTCTTGCCCCAATTTAACCCTTATTTGTAGTGTCACATTTTACCCTATTTATAATTGTCCCCCTATTATGACAAGTTGGGCCAACATGCGCAGTACACGCGGTTGATGCCTGGGTGTCAAATCGAAAGTGTAAAATCGCTGGGTTCACTACTCCCTCCGTTTCAAAATATAAGATGTTTTAGGTTTGTGAAGAAAATGAATCTAGACTTTTTTTAGTGTGTAGATTCATCCCAAAGTTGAGTGAACCTATATACTAAAACAGTCTAGATTCATTTTCTTCACAAACCTAAAACATCTTATATTTTGAAACGGAGGGAGTACATGGCACCCAAATCGCTGAAGTTCCCTACATGGCAGCCAACGCGCAACACCCAGCTAGATTCGGTTGTGATAGGTTAGGTACGCCTAGAGTGAGTCAACTGCCATGTAGGACAAACAAATGATTTACGGTTACGAGTTGGCGCCTAGTCATCAGCCATGTGTACCTAGCATGTGGGCCCAACTAGTCAGAATCGGGAAAACATTAAATAGGGTAAAATGTGACAGTGTGTGACAGGCAGGGCGTAAAATGTGGCAAAAATTGAAGACAATATCAACAAAGTTTCGTTTAGCTTTGGTTTATCTTAGCTATTGATCTACGGCTTAAAAAATGCATACTTGAAGGCAGGTTACTGGATTTAGACAGTGAACGCATGGTACCTGCACTTCTTGAGAGTTATACAGGTGGTGAAGCCGAGTAACTTGAGCCTAGCATTCGATTCAGTGAATAAAAGTCCGATTCTTCATTACGCAAATAATTGTCATGAGATTGAACACGGTTACTCTTATGGTTTATTTTCTCCCAAAGGAGCGAGTCATCAGAAACAATTGGTAGTCCCATAAGAGCAATATTTGCAACAAATAAATTTTAGTCAAGGAATGGCAGTGCTGTGAAACACAACAGTACTTTGCCCTGCTGTCTTCTTGATCCCGGCCTCATGCATCACCTCTCCCATTCTCGTAGCAGCATACCAGTTCCCATCTTCTAGATAGATATTCCTAATAGTCACATACCGATCGGATTGCTGAGGACCAAGAGCCACTAGTTTCCGCCCAATCTCAGCAACAAGCTCTACATTTCCATGGAGCTTGCAAGCACCAAGAAGTGCACCCCACACAGAAGCATCAGGCATAAAGGGCATCCTCTCTATAGTCTTAATGGCCTCCGTAAAACGGCCAGCACGGCCGAAGAGATCCACAACACATCCATAATGGGCCATCATTGGAGTCACCTTGTACTCAGTCACCATTGCCTCAAACCAGTATAAACCAATCTCCACCAATCCAGCTCGAGCACAGCCTGTCAACAGAGCAAGGAATGTAATCTGATTCGGCAAGAACCCTCCGAGTATCATCATGTTGAACTTAACTACTGCTTCAGTCTCTTTCCCGTGATTGGCCAATGCAGATAGCAGTGCGTTCCACGTACAGACCTCCTTCTCGCTTACAATCTGAAAAGCTCTCCTACAACAAACAAGCTTCCCATACTTCCCATACATGTCAATCAATGACGTGCCCAAGAACGCTGTAAGGTCAACCCCGTGCCGAACAACATATGCGTGAACAGACATCCCGACCGCAAGCCCCTCCGCACCATCCAAGTTAGCACAAGCCGAGAGCACGCTGACCAGCGTGGCCTCCCCAAGACGCCCGTCGCTGTCCGCTAACAGTCCCCTGAAGACCTCGACAGCATCCCAGTGGCACCCGTTCCTCGATAACCCAGAGATGAATGTCGTCCAAGACACCACGTCCCTCTCAACCATCAGCTCGAAGAATTCTCTAGCCGCAGGAAGGTCCCCAGCGATACACAGCACATCAAGCATGGCATTAGAGGAGGCGAGATCCGGGATCCCCATTTCGTCAAACACTTTGCAGGCGTCACGCGCCAGACGACCGGCTCGGCCATAGGAGCTGACGAGCGAGCAGGCTACGAAGCGATCGGCCGTCAGCCCGCGGCGGAGGCACTGCGCGTGGAGAGCGGTGGTGGCTGGGCCGGAGGCGGAGGCGGACCTGAGGAGGGAAGGGAACGTGTGGCCGTTGGGGCGCGCACCTGCGGCGAGCATGGCCGAGAAGAGGCGGAGCGGGGCGCATAGCGGGCTAGATGGGGTGGCTGGGAGGCGGAGGTGCGCATGGATGAGGCAGTTGTAGGGGAAGGCGGCGGTGGCGTGGGAGGTGGAGAGCGCGCCGGAGGTGAGGAGGAGCGCGTGGACCTGGAGGAGGCGGCGAGGGGCGGAGAAATGATTCTGAAGAAGGCGCTCGAGGCCGGCGTAGGAGTAGGAGTACGGTGAGCCTCTCCACATATGCTAGCGGGAAGCCGGCCGGCGGCGTAGAACGGACCGACGGAGAAGACAGCATCCGGTCTTTGCCCTGACACGTCTTGAACCCGGAGGCCTTCAAGCAAGCATAAGACCATCTCCAGTGGCATTCCCTAGTTTCGCCATCGCCGTTTTAGGACCTGAGTTTTTTTTTCGAGTTTGGCCGAATTACATCCGACCTTTTCAGGCCGAACTCAAGGAGTCAGAGGATCTCCACTACCCTACCACGAGGCCGATTTAAACGCCGAATTTTAGTCGAAAATCGGTTCAGTCATATACTCAAGGACTTGTTTTCGGCTGGATTTTGGCCACTTTTGGTCCGGACTACCCAGGCCAAACCCAGGTTTTCGGGTACGCCCTAGGAACGCCGGCTCAGCGAATTCGGCGAAAAAATCAAAGCGACGCGTGGACCCGCCGAGTCAGTGACGGAAGCCGAGTCGTCATCCTCGGAACCACGCGGCGACCGCCGGGCAATAATTGCCCGTTGCGTCGGCCACGCGTCGCCGATTTATGGCGCCACTGTCGCCGCCTCGGCTCCCGCGACGGACCGGCGGTCACTAACTTCCCGCCGTTTCCACTTTTCCTACCCTCGCCGCTACACCCCTCCCGCCCTCGCCGCGCACCTCGGCCTTTATAAGCCGTACTCCTCGCCGGAGATCTTCGCACTCTCTCACAGCTCCCCCCAACCACAAGCCCAACTCTGGCGAACCTTCCCCCCTTCTCTCACCATGGGCGAACGCTACCCCGGCGACGGCGCTGCGGCGAACGGCTTCGGCCGGCGCACCCTCCAAACTTGGGAGGCGCGCATGCTGTACGAGGCGGGGTACATGGCGCCGCAAGACACGCGGATGCCTCCGGGGTGGACGCTGAGCGTCGGCAGCATCCCAATCCCGCCGGGGCCGACGCCGGAAGAGCTGTCGTACGATGTACAAGAGTACATCGCCGGCATGGACAACCCCGCCGAAGTGGTGAGCGTCGACGACCTCGTCTACTGGGGGAACTTCTTCGAGGAGCGGCGCCAACAGGAGCTCGCCCGCCACGAGGAGTCGTCGAACGAGTCCTCGCCGGCGCGCAAAAACTCGTCTGGGCGCCGGCGTTGGTGGAGCGCACCAGGGCGGACGCTCGCCGCCGTGCTGGAGCACATCAACCGTGGGAACACTCCGCGGCTCGGCTTCCAGCGCAACCCGACGCCGGCGGCCAGGACGGGTAGGCGTGCGCCGGCGAACTGGGCGCCGAGGAGGATGGCGAGTATGAGCTCGTCCTCCTCCGCTTCGGCGTCCCACTCTTCCGGCAGCGCGCCACTTCGCACGCCGACGGCCGTGAAGCGTGAGGCTGTCTCGGGCCACCTGCGCCTACGCCGCCCCAAGACAGAAGGCTCGACGCCGGCCGAGGACGCCGCCTTGAAGATGGAGCTGGAACAGTCGCTCCGCGAAGCGCCGCCGCTTACGCCGACACTGCTGCTGGTCGAGCCCTCCTCGCCGGACATCCTGGAATGGTCCAGGAGGGACTGGGAGATGACGGAGCATCAGCGCATCCTCGGCCTGCAGCAACAGGCCGAGGAGCAGGCCCCACGGCGTCGGGCGCTGTCTGGGCGTGAGCTCGCTACCAAGGCGCCCCGCTCTACGTCCTGGACGACGACGACGAGGAAGCAGGCCCGTCCTACCAGCCATGGAGGTATGGCGACCCTGGCCAGGGCAGCTCCCGTCAGAACCAGCCGCCGAGCGACAACGACGACGACGGCGGCGAGGATGACGGCCGAGTCGACTCCGGCTACATGTCGTTCTACGGCAACTTCGGCATGTAGGACGGCGAGGAGAAGGCACCGGTGGCGGCCTTTTTAAGTTTATTTACGTACTAGTTAGTTTAAATTTGATGTAATCTGTCTATATTCGCCCAACTTAATGAAAATCGCCTAAATTTGATGAATTTTAGCCGAACTTTGGGACTCGGCCTGGGTACGCAGGTGGGAAAATGGGCGTACCCAGGCCGAAAACAAGTTTTGTCCGGTCGAAAAACGGACCAAATTTCGCCCTAGGTTCGGCCAACGGGTGGAGATGCTCTTAGGTATCGGCTGAAAACACAGTGTAAAGCTGACTTAGTGGGGGGGGAATCTGCGCTAGTGGCCCCGCCCTATCAGCAACAGAAGACGATTCTTCCTCATCGCTTCGCCTCGACTCCCTCGGAGGCCTGGCGCTGGCGCGCAACAACATCGAAGGTTGGTGTCGCTGGTGGAGTGTGCTCGGCCGCACCCTCGCCAATGTCCTGGAGTACATCACCGAGGGCAACACCCCGCGGCTAGGCTACCCACTATGCTCGCCTCCGTCCTTTTCGTGGCACCGTGGGGCAGCCTCCCGGATGCCGAGGAGGATGGCCGACGCATTGTCCTCGTCTTTGGCATCATCCTCACGCTCATCCGACTTGTCCCCCAAGAACTCATTGTGTTTCACGGTGTCGCTCCGGTGATGATGAAGTGACCCGACCAGGTAGGGGTCCAAGTCTCTGTGCTTTACAGTGCTAGTCCCTGGATCGACTCGCTAGCACACACAGTTCAGGATGTAATATCACGAAACAAATATCATATTTCTATTACATCGAATGATCCAGAACTTTACATAATTACTTACAAATTGCATAGAAGAAGGGCTAGCTCCTCAATACAAAGATCAATAGCAAGAAGACTATAACTATAAGAGCTCAATCAAGATCCATAGGCGAAAGCATGCTGAGTATAGACTCATTTTCAGGGCAACCTGCAACATGTGCTGTAGCCACGAATGGTCAATATTTTGAATGTATCGGCAATTTCACCTATTTGGTGGAATATAAATCTCAACCTATAAGTACATGCATATCTAGCTAGGTGGAGTTTTGGCTGAATTTGTGTAAAGCAATGTTTTTATCCTATTATTTTGAAATAAAAATCTTTCTTTTAAAACAAAAGGGTACCATTCATTGATATCAGTTAAGCAAAACTTTTACTTTGAAAATGGTAACACTGGTTGACAAAAGTGAACCGGGGTACCATTAGTTGATAGCAATGAAGCCAAAACATTTGTTTTCAAAACAATACCATTGGTTGATAGTAGTGAACCGGGGTATCATTGGTTGATAGCAATGAACCATCTATCCTTGTTCTCCCATAAAATTTTAATTTAATATAATTGGAATGATGAGATTTCTTGAACTGCTTCAAGTTCATTCGCTCAAAGTCGTCTGTAACCAGGGACATGACTAAGTATTTAGTTTTAACACTCTCGAGAGGTTTGTACACTTTATCTAGAAGACCCAGTTAACCCCCGCACACAATACCACCCAGATGTGGCATGACCGGGAGAAAACCGAGACGAGACCTTGCAGGAGTAGTCCCTCAACCACGACGAACTTGTTACACCTAAAAAATTCTACCACCCTCTGTCACGCCGAGTTGACTTCTCACAACTTAGTTAGTCAAGAAAGAGCCCATTTGACAAGCGGTTGTGCATGGGAAGCTCATAAACAAGGACGCCGCCAAATCTCCTTAAGACTAGGTGCTTTCCACGGTTGCAAACAAGTCAAGGGCAAGTCGTTGACAGGGCTTTGTAGAATGGCCTCCGTTGATAGGGAGGTGCGACCGTTGACAGGGTCTCATAATACGACACCTAAACTTGGCACAAAACCAAAAAATATTAATCTCATTCACCTAGGTGGTTTATTAAGTTATGTTATGTTCATTACACAAAAAGAGTTTCACATCAACATCACATAACTTGACTTGAACCCACCCACGAGGGGATAAGCATTCAACACCTAGTTGTTTGCTACACAGCAATCAGGATACATGTGGTTGTCCTATCTAGATTGCATAGCGTAGCATAATACTATATGCAGTCCTACTAAATCAATCTTTTAAACAACTAAGTGTATAGGAAAAATAGTAGGATATTTATATAGTAAACTTGCCTCTTGTTGAAGTTGTCGAATTCACTATCTTCACAACATGACGGTTAATCTCCGGTCAATCTATACGATTCACAACATTGCAACGAATAAACAAACCAAACAGACACACAAATCAATGAAATCAAGAAAAGCTAAAGGGTTTGGTTTAGGTTACATAAGTTTTATTAAAGCAATAGTTGGTTCACAAAATACTCTACTACTCTTAGATTTGAAATGTTTACTTTTATATGGTTGCATTTGACCACATAGTGTTTACCACAACACTAGGTCATATGCACCCTTTTTATTATAGACATGTTTGGAAAATAGTTTAATTTATTCTTATTGGACAAATAAATCATTTCTGAACAACCTCCAAAGAAGTTTCATTTAAAAACATCTCTTTAAAACTAGTTATCTTCAAAAGGCATTTGAAAAGGGGTAGGTCTTTATAATTTAAATAACCTTATTGTAAACCTTTAAGATAATCTTATCCATTGGTCCTAATGGATATAGGATTTAAATATGAGCATTTTACAAAAAGATTCATTCAAAAATATGTTTTAGTATTAAAGTTATGCCCTAAATAGCTAAATGGCATTTCTAAAATATTGATCAATTTGAAAAGTTCAAGTTTGAAAAATAATAATGGGGTACTATTGTACTATTAACAAGGATTCTAGAAAGGTATTATTTGTAAATTTTGGAATTACAAAATAATTTATATGATTTAAATACCCTATATTAGATTGTAAATATTTAAAATAATTTTCTTTAGGAAAGTTTAATTTTAAATCACTATAATATTACACATTTTCTGAATCTAGGCATATATTATATGAAGTTTTTTGATATACCGAGCATTTACTATGCATTTTATAGGATAATCATTTTTTGCCTAATTTGTAATAAAACAAAGCACACTGGGTGAATTTCCCACGTAGCGCTGACGTGGCTGCCACGCGATGTCTACACAGCTGACACGAGGCACTGACGCAGCGGTCACACGGCACGAAGGCATTGGCCGGTACCTGTTTGCCGCGATTTAATCTCAGCCGACAGATTACGGTCGTGCGAATGGGAACGAAAGGAAGCGAGGGGGGAAGAGATCACTGGGGAGGTCGTTGGTGTTAGGGAAGGTGGCGACGGACGGTGCAGGTTTGGTCGAGTCGAGGCGGCGGAGCGTACGACGGTGAGCGACTGATACATCGGAAAACGTATCTATAATTTTTGATGCTCCATGCTTGTTTAGTATCTACTTTACTTTGCTTTGTCTATATTTTGAGGTGTTTTTATATATTTTATAGAACTAGCCTATTAACAAGTTGTTACAGTGCCAGTTGTTTGTTTTCTTCTGTTTTTGATTTCCAGAATGTCAGAAAATCAATATTTTCGGAATTAGACGGAACAAAAGCCAAATTCAATATTTTACTATGCGGGACACGAAGCCAGAATACGAGATGAAGAGGCGAACCAGGACGGACGCACCCTCCTAGGCGCGGATGGGCCAAGATGTGGGCCCCCTAGCCACCTCCCAGCCTCGCCTCTTCGCCTATAAGAAGCCCCCGATGCAGAAACCCTAGGCACCCAATCAAAACTCCACGAAACCTTCTGTAGCTGCCGCCACCGTCTTCCCTAGATCGGGGGGATTGAAGTTCTTCTCGGCACCCTGCCGGAGGGGAAATCATCTCGGAGGCCTTCTTCGCCGGTATGATGCATGAGTAGTTCCACCTTGAACTATGGGTCCATGTAGTAGCTAGATGGTTGTATCTCCTCCTTGTGCTTTCATGTATAGATCTTGTGAGCTCCGTTCATCATCAAGATTTAATATATTTGTAATCATGCATATTGTGTTTGCGGGGATCCGATGGATATTGAGATTACTATGTCAGATTGATTAATGGTTTTGTATATTTGATACTATCATGTTTGTGTTGTTTGTGATTTTGCATGCTCTCTGTTGTTAGTAGCTATCTTGGCCGAGTAGTTGCTAGTGACTCCAAGAGAGGGTATTTATGCTCGATAGTGGGTTTATGCCTCTAGTTTCCAAGGAAAGTGACATAAATCTCTTCGGTTGTAGATGTGTTGTTGCTACTAGGGAGAAAATAACGGTCTCTTGTTCATAAAACAAGTGGATTGTTTACCTTACACACCTTGCTTAAAGCAGTTGTCTATTGCTTGCAACTTAATACTGAAGGGGGTTCGGATGATAACCTGAAGGTGGACTTCTAGTCATAGATGCAGTTGGATGGTGGTCTATGTATATTATTGTATTGCCCAATCGAATCTCATAGGATCTTTTTGCCTAGTATTGCATTGTTATGCCTTGCTTAGTTCCTGTCAATTGCTCTATTGTAATTTGTTTACCCTTCATGCCATGTTGTTTATCTAAGGAGAGCACCTCTAGTGAACTATGGACCCCGGTCCAATCTTTACCATTGATACATCTTCCACTGTTACTTGTTTATTTGCTGTAAACCATTACCTTCCACACCATACGTTTAATCCTTTGTTACAACAAACCAGTGAGCTTGACAACCTCAGTGATTCGTCGGGGCAAAGTCTTGAGTTTGTGTTGTGCAGGCCTCCGCGTTGCTTGCAACACCTATGTGACGTTTCCTTCCTCCTACTAGTTCGATAACCTCGGTTTCTTACTGAGGCAAAACTTGCTGATGTGCTGCTTCACACCCTGTTCTTGGGGTTACCAACAGGCTTCACGTTAGCCATCAAGCTTTTCTGGCGCCGTTGCCGGGGAGGCTAAGGACGTCTTCACAAGGGGAGTCCTTCACTTCCTTTCTTTTTACTTTGTTTTTAGTTTGCTTAGTTTATTTTGCTTGGTTTTGTTTGCCTCTTTTCAAAAACTCCAAAAAATTAGTCTAGTTTGGTTTGCTTTCTCTTATCAAAAACACAAAAAAATAGTTCCTGCTCTAGTTGCTGGTATGTTATTGCCTTGCTTTGCCATGCTTTCTATCAATGGATGGTTTCTTTGAAACTAGTTCTTATTGGCAAGGTCGGTTCACAGAAGAATAAAAGTATTATTATAGGGAACACCGTTTGTCACAAAAAGGAAAACACTTATGGGAACAAATTGATAAGTTGAATACTATTGCTAGAGAGGTGTGCTCTACTTATAATGTTACTTATTGCTTTGATAGATCTTGTTGCTGTAGGAGGTATAAACACCTCCCTTTTCAATGTGAGTATAATGATAATGTTACCATATCCTCTTATGTTAAAAAAATTATGACTTTTATGATGTGGAACAAATTGAAGAATTTATTGCCTTCAAGGGTGCTTTTGAACTTGCCACTTTGCTTGAAAATACTGATGATGCACCTTATGAATGTGAGGTTTATGAGATACTTAAATTTTGCTTTGATAATTACAAGTAAGAAAATGACTATATTCTTGAATATTTTAATAGATGCTTTCCACAAATGGAAGAGTCTAATGCCTTGCAGGAGCCTATGGAAGAAGAAATTGTTAAAACTGGAAGCTCATTAGATGAAAAAGAGGAGGAGAGTGATGAACAAAAGGAGGAAGAATGGATCTACCCATGCCTACCTTCTAATGAGAGTAATTCTTTACCTCTTATATTATTTGATTGTCCCCCATGCTTACCAAAGGAGGATGAATGTTATGTTCCCGTGGATCATTTTTAAATATCTACTTTGGGTAAAACCTGTGAGGGTTTTAATCCCACTATTTTTAAGCTTGATAGAAATTATGTGTTTGTAGATCATGAAAAGCATGCTTTATGTGATATCTATATTGTTGAGTTTATTCATGATGCTACTGAAAATTATTATGAGAGAGGAAAATATGGTTGTAGAAGTTTTCATGGTGTTAAAACACCTCTCTATATGCTGAAAGTTTTGAAGGTACTCTTGTTTTATCTTCGTATGCTTGTCACTTTGTTCTTTGTGAATTTATTTTCATACAAGTTTCCTATGTATAGGAAGTGGGTTAGACTTAAATATGTTTTGAATTTGCTTCTTGATGCTCTTTTTTACTTCAATTCATATTTCTTATGTGAGCATCTTCTCAAGCTATCAAGCCTAACTTAAAGGCATTAAAGAAAAGTACTTGTTGGGAGATAACCTCAGAGTTTCCTTGAGTCTTGGAAGTTATTACTTCATTAATGAACTCTCTTTATCATTTTTGATTGCTTTTTGCGCTAAGAATGACCTCTAATACTAGAGTGGGTTTGGCCACCCCAGGCAGCTCCTTGGCCTCCCTCCGCGCCTATAAGTTGCCTTCTAACCTAAAAACAGGGGGTTCGATAGTTTTCCAGAAAGAGTTCCGCCGCCACCAGAAACCAAGATTCGGATCCAGAAACTCCGTTCTGGCACCCTGCCGGGACGGGGAATTTGGAGAGGATCATCGTCATCGTCATCACCAACGCATCTCCATCAACCACCGATGTTTCCCTCATCCATGAGTGAGTAATCCCCCGCCGTAGGCTTGGGGATGGTAGGGATTGGATGAGTTCTATCATGTAATCAATTAAGACATGTTAGGGCATAGTGCCTAGTATCTCTATTAGTGCTATTTACTTTGTTGCAACTTGTTGTGCTTAATGCTTGTCACTAGGGCCCGAGTGCCATGATCTCAGGTCTGAACTTATTATTTAATCATTATGATAGTATTGTTTGTGATCTTATCTGCAATTGTGTACACATATCACTGTCCGGATCCAAAGGCCCCGAATTGATAGAAATTGGGACAACCGGAGGGGATGGCTGTGGTGTGAGGATCACATGTGTTCACGGAGTGTTAATGCTTTGCTCCGGTGCTCTATTAAAAGGGGCACCTTAATTGCCAATAGTTCCCTAGAGGCCCCGCTGCCACAGGCTGGCTGGACAGAAGATGTTATGCAAGTTCTCATTGCGAGCACGTATGACTATATTTGGAGCACATGCCTAGGATTGTTTAGTACTTGGATGCTTATTATTATTTATCTGCAATGCCCTAGTTCTTTGAAGTTACATGTTTAGACTCGTCCATGCAGCACCCGTCCATCCATCCCTATGCCTATCGCACTCGAATCCTACGGTTACCGTTACTATTACTACTGCTACTGTTTCACTGTTGATGTTGCTACTATAAACTGTTGCTACTGATAAACTTCTGTGAGCAAGAACTATTTCTAGGTGCAGTTGAACTGACAACTCAGTTGTTAAGGCTTGCAAGTATTCTTTGGCCCCCCTTGTGTCGAATCAATAAATTGGGTAATACTACCCACGAAGACTGTTGCGATCCCCTATACTTGTGGGTCATCAGTTATCTTTAGGTGAATTGAGATTTTTGAAGAAGTTGCTACGATAGCTTGTGTTTTTAGTGAAAAGTTTTGCTATTACAAAGCTTTGCCTAAAGGTCTATTATCTTTTGAATACACTAATGTTGCTAATGAAGATTGTGTGAAGTTCTGTATGAAGGAAAAATTTCAGATGTAGAGAGAGAATGATGTAATGAGATGAAGAATGGACAAAAGCTCAAGCTTGGGGATTACACCCTGGTGTCACCCCAAGAAATATCCAAGAGGTATAAGCATCAAAGCTTGGGGATGCCCAGGGCATCCCCTTCTTCATCAATAAAAAGCTCAGGTTTGTCTTCGTTTTTATTGTTTCATGCACAAGTTGTGTTATTCTTGGAGCATCTTAGTTTTCGTTTGGTTTGCTTAGTTTGTTTTGTTTGCTTGAATAAAGTAGTTTGGACCCCCGTTCTCGTTGTGTTGTTTGCAAATAAGTTGCTTGGTGTTGGAAAGGAGTAGGAAGTTCTTGGTTGATAAGTGCAAGAGGAGCTTGCATTGACCGTGACTTATACCTTAGCATGACATGCTAAGTGTTGTTTTGACCTTATGATTAGTTATTATTGCTGTAGCATGTCTTGTTCCAAACAATTGGGATTTCTTAGTGTGCCTTGAAGAAATTATGCGTTGTTTTAGCATGCAAAAGCATAGTATTGTAGTATTCTCCTTTGATGCTTTGCTTAGGTTGACTTGGCACATGCTCACACCATGTTATGACTATGAACAAGTCACCATAGCCTCTATGATCATTTAGTCCTTGACTTGTAGTACCACTTTATGCTTTGATTAGTAATGTTTTGTTACTCTGCATGATTATGACCATTATTGCTCTCTTAGTTGGTTGCTCCCAGTCTTTTGCTAGCCTTCACTTATATGAGTAAGCTCTACTCATACTTCCAACTCCCAAGAAACCAAGTTATTCCAAATTGTCCACTATAAATTACTATGCATGGTGTGTTACACCATTCCAAGTATATTCTTGTTTTTAGCTATCTTCTAGTTAAAAAGTCTCTTTGTTATGTGAAAACTTAATGATTAAAGCCCTCACAAACTTGATGGAACACTTTATATTCTTTGCACCTAATAAACTTGAACCATTGTGTCTTCTATGTTGTATATGCTTGCACTTATACGTTGGAATTAGCAGAACCGTGCTGTCACGGGGAACATTTTCAATATTGCACTTGTACTTTGTACTCAGTTGATGTCATGCTCTTTTTTATATGGATGTCACCGGTGTGAAATAAAGAGGGAAATTGTAAGTCCATGGAGTATGTATTTTGTGTTAGAGAAACGCCTGGCCCGCTAGCCTAAGCCATGCCTAATCATGGTGGAAACTTGCAGCATCATCACAGTGAGCTATCTATGAAGCATCCTCAATAAAAAAGCTATGCATATAGTAAATAAAAAGACCGCTGAGATGCTCATTGTCTACTTGCCTTGTCATTTTGTTTATGGTATAGCTCCTGTATCATGTGCAAGGGGTACCCCGTTGGCAGTTCTCTATGATACACATGTACTTACAATGACAAGAACTTGCAGGTGACTGAAGTTGAGTAGCATGAGGTGTGGCCCTCGTATTCCAGGGACTTGAGATTGCCAACTTATACTTTGTCAAGCATATACTCCATCTTTGTTCACTTTAACCTTAATCACTTCAAGATGCTTATGATAGGGGCAATGAGGGCTGAAAGCTAACAAGTACCATAATTTTTGGAAGCTCTTTTTGAAACTTGAAATCACTACTTCCTTTATGAAAGGTTTTTCTTCCACCATTATTTGAGTCTCCACCTTCTACTTTTAGGCACCATTAAGAGAGCATAGTTGTCATTCTGTGTGCAGTGTTCCAAAACTTATTGATTGATGCATATTGTGATATTACTTGCTCTTGTGCTACTTGTTTCTAGTCACCCTTGTGAACTTTGAAGGTGTCTTATGCATCTATTTGCTAGTCTATGAGGGACAAGCTGATTGGCACTATGCCATGTTTTCTGTATGTGAAACAAACAAACGTTTTTCAATGCATGTTATTCATGATCTTTGTTTGTAGCCTTTCATGTTGCATGCATAGTTACTATATCCTATTGTTAGAACTCCATCTTTCATGCACATGTTTAGAGTTCTTTGATCCCAACTTTCAATGTTTGCAAATGGTTTGATCTTGGTTTTGATGGTGCATGTCACCTTAAAAATTATTCTTTTTATCACTTACCTACTCGAGGACGAGGAGGAGTTAAGCTTGGGGATGCTTGATATGTCGGAAACGTATCTATAATTTTTGATGCTCCATGCTTGTTTAGTATCTACTTTGCTTTGCTTTGTCTACACTTTGAGGTCTTTTATATATTTTATAGAACTAACCTATTAACAAGTTGCCACAGTGTAAGTTGTATGTTTTCTTCTGTTTTGGTTCTAAAAAGGCAGAAAATCAATATTCTCGGAATTGGACGGGACAAAAGCCAAATTCAATATTTTACCGTACGGGACACGAAGCCAGAATACGAGACGGAGAGGCGAACCAGGGCGACCGCACCCCCTAGGCACGGGTGGGCCCACCCTGTGCCTGGGTAGGGTGTGGGCCTCCTGGACGCCTCCCAACCTCGCCTCTTCGCCTATAAGAAGCCCCTGATGCAGAAACCCTAGGCACCCGATCAAAACTCCACGAAACTTTCTGTAGCCGCCTCCACCGTCGTCCCTAGATCGGGGGCATCTAAAGTTCTTCCTGGCACCCTGCTGGAGGGGAAATCATCCCGGAGGCCTTCTTCTCCGGTATGATGCGTGAGTAGTTCCACATTGGACTATGGGTCCATGTAGTAGCTAGATGGTTGTATCTCCTCCTTGTTCTTTCATGTATAGATCTTGTGAGCTCCATTCATGATCAAGATTTAATCTATGTGTAATCATGCATGTTGTGTTTGTGGGGATCCAATGGATATTGAGATTACTATGTCAGATTGATTAATGGTTTTGTCTATTTGATACTATCATGTTTGTGTTGTTTGTGATCTTGCATGCTCTCCGTTGTTAGTAGCTATCTTGGCAGAGTAGTTGCTAGTGACTCCAAGAGGGGGTATTTATGCTCGATAGTGGGTTCATGCCTCTAGTTTCCAAGGGAAGTGGCAGAAATCTCTTTGGTTGTGGATGTGTTGTTGCTATTAGGAAGAAAACAACGGTCTCTTGTTCATAGAACAAGTGGATTGTTTACCTTACACACTTTGCTTAAAGAAGTTGTCTGTTGCTCGCAACTTAATACTGGAGGGGGTTCGGATGATAACCTGAAGGTGGACTTCTAGTCATAGATGCAGTTGGATGGCGGTCTATGTATATTGTTGTATTGCCCAATCGAATCTCATAGGATCTTTTTGTCTGGTATTGCATTGTTATGTCTTGCTCCGTTCCTATCAATTGCCCTGCTGTAATTTGTTTACCCTTCATGCCATGTTGTTTATCTAAGGAGAGTACCTCTAATGAACTATGGACCCCGGTCCAATCTTTACCATTGATACATCTTCCACTATTACTTGTTTACTTGCTGCAAACCATTACCTTCCACACCATACGTTTAATCCTTTGTTACGTCAAACCGGTGAGCTTGACAACCTCACTGATTTGTTGGGGCAAAGTCTTGAGTTTGTGTTGTGCAGGTCTCCGCGTTGCTTGCAACACCTGAGTGACGTTTCCTTCCTCCTACTAGTTCAATAACCCCGGTTTCTTACCGAGGGAAAACTTGCTGCTGTGCTGCTTCACACCCTGCTCTTGGGGTTCCCAATAGGCTTCACGTTAGCCATCAAGATTTTATGGCGCCGTTGCCGGGGTGCACAGAAGTTGCCGGTGGAGGCGCTTGGTTGCAGGTAAAGGGAGGGTGAGGGCCTCAGGAGGTGTGAAAGAGAGAGGGGAAGGGAAGGCGCTGATGACAAGGGCCAGAACATCGGGTTATCGTTAGAATCATCATCGAGGCGACGGCTGATGGTGGAGCTCCGACGAGAAATAGCTACGACCTGGGGGCGAGAGGGAATGCGTGAAAAAGGGGCAAAGAGAGAGGATGAGGTGGGCTTTAAAGGGGAGAGGATAGCACGGACGGGGGTGCTCGGGAGGAGTGGGGAAGTGGAGGTGCTAGGCGACGGCGTCGGCATAGTGGGGCATGAGGAGCGACGTCGGTTGGTGATGAAGGCGCGGTGGGGCCCACACAGTAGAGAGGGGGCAGTTGGTTGATGACCCACAAGTGTAGGGTATCGCAACAATCTTCGCAGGTAGTATTACCCAATTTATTGATTCAACACAAGAGGAGCCAAATAATACTTGTAAGCCTTAACAACTGAGTTGTCAATTCAGCTGCACCTGGAAATAGTTCTTTCTCACAGAAGTTTATCAGTAGCAATAATTTGTAGTAGCAACAACAACAGTAGAACAAGAGCAATAGTAACAGTAAACAGTTGGATACGAGCGCGGTAGGCATATGGATGGATGGACGGGCATTGCATGGACGAGTCTAAACATGTAACTTCAAGATCTAGGGATTGCAGATAAATAAGAACAAGCATCCAAGTACTAAACAATCCTAGGCATGTGCTTCATATATAGTCATACGTGGTCGCAATGAGAACTTGCATAACATCTTTTGTCCTGCCAGCCCGTGGTAGCGGGGCCTCTAGAGAACTACTGGCAATTAAGGTGCTCCTTTTAATAGAGCACCGGAGCAAAGCATTAACACTCTGTGAAAACATGTGATCCTCACACCACAGCCATCCCCTCTGGTTGTCCCAATTTCTGACACTTCGAAGCCTTTGGATCCGGACAATGATATGTGTACACAACTTGCAGATAAGATCACAAACAATACTATCATAATGATTCAATAATAAGTTCAGATCTAAGATCATGGCACTCGGGCCCTAGTGATAAGCATTAAGCACAATAAGTTGCAACAAAGTCAAGTAGCACTAATAGAGATACTAGACACTATGCCCTAACAATCTTATTTGATTACATGATCAAACTCATCCAATCCCTACCATCCCCATAGCCTATAGTGGGGGATTACTCACTCATAGATGAGGGAAACATCGATGGTTGATGGAGAGGCATTGGTGATGACGATGACGATGATCCTCTCCAAATTCCCCGTCCCGGCAGGGTGCCAGAACGAAGTTTCTGGATCCGAATCTTGGTTTCTGATGGTGACGGCGGAGCGAAACTCTCTCTGGAAAAACGTCGAACCCTCCTCGGTTTTTAGGTCAAGGGGTAACTTATAGGCGAAGAGGGAGCCCGAGGGGGTGCGTGGGGTGGCCGCACCCCCTAGGCGCGGGTGGGTCCACCCCGTGCCTGGCAGGGGTGTGGGCCCTCCAGGCCTCCACTCCGTCTCGTCTTCTGGCTCTGTGGGTCTTCTGGTGAAATAGGATTTTTGGCAATTTTCCAGGATTTTTCCTGATAGTTGATTTTCTGCACAAAAACTAGACACCAAGATAATTCTGCTGAAAACAACGTCAGTCCGTGTTAGTTGTATCCAAATCACACAAATATAGAGGAGAAACAATAGCAAAGTGTTCAGAAAAGTAGCTACATTTTGAACGTATCAGTGTGCAACACGCGTTCGGCGGATAGGCGTGGTGGCGGGGACGCTGGCTGGGCTGGCCCGATTGGTCTGGCTGTCCCTTTTTTGTTTTATTATTTTTTCCTTTTCTATTTTTGATTCTTTTAGCCTCCAGAATAGTTAAAATACTATTTAAACCTTTTAGAAAATTTCTTGAAAATAGGAAAAGGGATATACTGTTCATTTGTACACTTTCCAATACAAAATAGAATTTTAATCATAATAATATTTTGAAACGGGTATTGAAATTACTATAGGGGTATTTTCCCCATAGGGTTTAAACTTCAAAATAAAAATTCAAATAGAAAATAAAATAGGTAAATTTTATAAAACACAAAATAGATGTTTGGGCATTTTACTCTTTCTTTCCCTATGGCAGTAATACCATACAATATACCACATCCAGTCCAATGTATTTTCACCAAAAGAAAACATAGAACGTACGACAGAAGTCACATGCAAAACCGTCTAACAAATAAACATAGAAATAGGTGCCACAGATTCGTCTAGATACATGTTTTATGTAAACATATTTTAGTTTATAGATAGTATATATGCGTATCTAGACAAATCTTTGACATTTATTTACTAGAAGAGGGAGTAACATACAAATAACTCGTATTAAACCAGAAGTCCAGATCTCATTAATGATACTGTAGACTGTAGTAGTATAGTACACCAGGACCAGGCCGTGGCAGATGTAAGCGGGGCTGAAATGTGGCTGAAAATTTTGAAGCCAAACTTTGGCAAAAGTTGGCAAAAACAATGACTATATGACAATGAGTCATAATAATAGCAATAAAGTGTGGCAAGACAAAGGATGCCAGAAACCAAAGGCTGCCAATTTTTGGCTTGCAAAGTATGACTATGAACCAAACAGCCCCTACAAGTCCGGACTACTACTTTCCTACCGGTGGAAATGCGAAACAAATTTATCATCCCCCACAGACAGAACACGGCACCATATCACGGTGAGCTGAAGCCTGTGCAAACGAAATTAAAACCTGTAGGAAAAAAAGGAAAAGCACAATGAGTTCAGAGGTTCTTTGCATCAGAACAATGGAAATTTTCGCACTCAGCAAACTTCATGGTAAGAACGTCACTTGGAACATGTAAGTTTATATAAATATAAAAAAACAATCTCTGCTTGCCCGGAGTCGGGATTATCTCCCGCCCCACCTTGGTACTAGCTTCTCCGGGATGGCAATCTCTCAAGATGGTTGTCGTCATCATGTTTTGGTCTACATGGAGACTTCCTGGCCGCTGCTTCTACAAGCGGCTAGGTTTTTTCAATCTTTCTCCGACACGAGCTTTGCTACGCCGAAGGCTCAGAGGCGGGGTGAGCCTGCTCACGGCACTCTGTCTGGCCGAACTTTTCAATGATTTGTGTGTTTTTTCTTATTCTTGTAAGGGCTGGTTTTAGATAATACTCCCTCCGTTTCAAAATATAAGATGTTTTATGTTTGTGAAGAAAATGAATCTAGACTTGTTTTAGTGTCTAGATTCAATCCAAACATGGGTGAACCTATATACTAAAAGTAGTCTAGATACATTTGCTTCACAAAGCTAAAACATCTTATATTTTGAAACGTAGGGAGTATATGGTTTTAGATAAAATACTACTAGCTTATTTGGCAAGAAATATTTCTAAATATAAGAAATTCTGAAATATGAGAGAGGCATTAAAGGTCACATTCACAAGATATTAATTAAAGGTTGATGGCAGAAACTTATGTAACACAGAAAAGGGAAAGCATGCTTCATATGACAATCAGATCTAACCACGTCTGTTTGTACAAACAAGATCAGAACCAGAGCAAAGTGATAAATTCAATCAAGATGAGCTGGATGAAGAATGATACTTTTCGATGCTTGGAAGAGAATAAACTGGATAGCCTTCACAACAATGTCCGTAGCAACAGTAAAATGAATTACATACTTATATTGTTATACACACACTCGATATAAAATGTGACTGCGGATTGTGCAGACATTGTAACTTAATCCAAAGGGCCTGACATTTAGGTGTAAGTATGTAGTTATTCCTTTCCATTCAACTAATAAGACAGGGTTATACCTTTTTCTCATTAACTTGGAAAATTAAGCAGTTATTAGTCTTTTAATTAGTTTGAGTTTTTATATCTGCATATAATTACCACTTGTCAAAACTACCCTAGAGCAGGTCAATGGATGATTTTATCAGTTCTATTAGTTCAGAATTGCATTTCAAATTTGAGTTGGAGGCTGAAAAAAGACCTCACAAATAGTTGAGTTCAATAGGATTTCCTTTATAAACAAGGTTTCAAAGATAATTGGTGCCAAATAAATTACTGGGACTGTTAAGTTTGCAGTTTATAATTATGAATGGCAATGAGGTGGATATTAAGTAAAATTTGGTGTGAGGAGTATGTACTGTCAGCTTAACTACCTCATAAATCTTATTAGGATTACAATGAGCTCTAGTCATCGAAATACAAGTACAAGCGTTGAGTTCTTTACTTCCGAGGTTGTATGGGTAGTTCACGGAGGCCGTGGCCCACGGTGTCGGGTAGGCGCCGTGGTCAAGGCAGCAGGAAGCAGAAGATTGGGGAATTAGAAGAGTAGATTGGATCGGGAGAGCATATAGGGTAGAGAGAGAGACTTTGGTATAATGCTTGATCAGAACAATACAATGGGCATGCTTTTATAGCATCGCCAAGGACATAATTAACTAGTAGTACTGGGACTCCAACTTGACAAGCACGCGGATTGTACTTCCTAACTTAACCTCTATTCTGTAGGGCTAGACTACTTGATCCTGTCTTGCGCTCCAGCCTGCCACAACTCTATTCTTGGACAGCTTACATGACTCCCCTATCTTAACTTGCTTGAACACCACAACACTACTCCCCCTTTGAGATACAACGATCTGTAATTCATGGCGCTTCTTCCTCCTCAACGTCATCAATAGCTTCAAGGTAGAAAAGGCGTTGACAACGAATTTCCATCGCAGTTAAAACACAGACCATTTTCCCTTATGTCTGCCATCTCTGCAGCTGTCAATCGGCAAAGCATCTGTTCTTCCCCAACTGGAGCTGTACCCTTCAAAGCATCTGATCTTCCCGAGCTGCAGCTGTACCCTTCAAGGACATATCTTGCAGCCCTCTGATGGCCATGCATGAATTCTCCTTAGAGGCTGCTGCTACGATAGTTGTGCGCTGCTCGTAAGCGTGTGCCATACTCATGGTGACTTGAAGGTCCAGCGGCTTTTGCATCTCAACATCCACATGGAGCAAGTCAGAGGCCTGACGTAAATAGTTGAACCTGCGCCTTTTACAAAGGGGGTCACTGAGAACAAGCAGGAACAAAAATTTCTCCAGATATTCTGGCACTGAGACGGATTGCCGCATCCATGCAATCTCGCCTAGAGGATTGCTTCCGATTGGTGGGCCAAACCGCAGGTTGCGGCATTCTTTAAACCTGGGCCATGATGGCATACCCTCATCTCGCTCCAGCTGCATATACCACTCTTTAGCGACGCCCACCATGTGATATGCTGCCAACCAAACTTTGAATACCTCATCCGTGCGTACCCAGTGCCGAAAGCTCCCACACATTGTGGGGTCTGGAGAATGGAATTTCTGGGTCTTTGCTTTTATTATGCAAGGAGGCTGATTCGAACCCAGGATCTCCAGAACGCCTCATCCGTGCGTTGTCCCCAAAACAATTACTCGCGATTCAGCAAGGTGAGTAGGTCTTCCTTGCCATCAAACTTTGGAATCCAATTTATGGTAGCAGGGGCAATGCCTTCTCTATGATGTTGGGTGGGAGGGGCGGATCAGATATTTGGAAAGCTCGGTGGTTGATGTTGTGGTGCAAACGACGGTAACCCCGTCTGATGCGGCTGTGGTGCGTAGGGCCTTGTCGAGGTTGATTTCCCTGCACCAAACGGTGGCGCTATCGGCAGCTGTTGTGACAGCGACGGAAACTGCTGCGAGTACCACGGCAGATTCATCGGTGGAAGCCCCACCGAGGTGGTCAGGGTGTCTGCAAGCTCCGCGGACGCGAGAGTCATCGACGCCAGATGAGGTGAGCGGCTGGAGGTCTGCTGGTTTTATCACGAAGCCGTCTCTGATCGCCTTCTCCTCTAAGGCCTTGATGCATATAAAAAGGGCTGCAAAGCCCTCCTCCATCTTCTTGAGGATAGTGTCCTGCATTGCACCAATAGCTGTAGCCATGTTGCCACCGGTTTCTTTCTTCTTGTCAGCATCGAAAGACATGGTGGTCGGCTCTGATACCAAGACGTTGTGCCCTTTACTCCTGAGGTTGTACGGGTAGTTCACCAGAGGTCGTGGCCGGCGGTGTCAGCTAGGCGTCGAGGAAGCAGGAAGCAGGAGATTGAACAATTAGAGAAGTAGATTGGATCGGGAGAGCATATAGGGTAGAGACATTCGTATGTTGCTTGATCAGAACGATACAATGGGCATGCTTCTATAGCATCGCCTATGATTTAATTAACTAGAAGTACTAGGACTCCGACTTGACAAGAACACGGATTGCATTTCTAACTTAACCTCTATTCTGTACGGCTGGACTACTTGATCCTGTCTTGCCTTCAGGCCAGCCGCAACTCTATTCATGGACACCTGACGTGACTCTCCTATCTGAACTTGCTTGACTCTCCTATCTAAACATACTTGATGCCACAACAACAAGTGCACTCAGAAACTGCACAGATGTTCTAGCCTATTAAAATTCGCACATAACCCAGACATTACTACCCTGCACAATTTTTCTACAGTTTTTAGAGTTCTTTGATATGATTTTTGAACACATATAGGAAAATACAGAAGTATAAGAAGCATTAAGAGTCAAAGAAGTTAACGTACAGCCAGATGATTTATTGGTTTGCCGGATATTGTTTTTATCAAGAGATATGCCATAGGTGCTCAGTGACTTCATAATGTTGTGAACTCTCTCATCGACCTCTTCACATGCGACTTCAACTATCTTTAGGTTTTCTGATGCAAATGATTGCTCCAATAAATTGTAGGTGGCTTTCACTGGTTTTATACAATCAGGTACCTGTACCAAGCAAAAATTTATAATAAGATCAACATTCATGGATGACCAGTTGATAATTTCAATACCATATGCCTATTTTTTAAAAGGAATGCGGTAGGTCAAGCCCCTAAAACGATTTTTGTTTCTGAAATAATAAGAACCCAAATCTGCATTCGTGGGGACTTGAACCTGGGTGGCTGGGCTGTACAACCACTTCTTATACCATATGTCTATGGGGAGAGCAAATACCTTCAAGAGCTGAAGAGAGAGATTCTCTAGAACCGGTGTGTGTTGGAGAATACAAATTAGTGCACTGTGGCCACCAGTCACACACCACTCATTGAGTGATAAATTCTTTAGTTTACTGAATGTAGGGCATCGTCTCAAATCCCTTTCGAGGATAATCTGTGAAGTTTATAGAAGCTGCAGCAGCACTATTAATTATCAGAAGTACAATACACAACAAATAGAAGTGAATAGTAATCGCTGTCCAAAATTTTGGCCAGGTGCTCAAAGCACCGGAAGAAAAGCTCAATAAGCGATGCCATTTTTTGTAGATATCTTAGTTAGAGAGGAACATTTGCATGTTAACCATATTGAATGCAATCCTACAAAAATTACCATTGCCCATGTGCTATTGGAGATTTATTTTTATGCAACAGATATATTATATACATAAACTTCATAAATTTCACTGTACGGATCGTGTGGTGAACTCCTAGATCACAACTAGTGATATACTGATATAATATAATAGATGCAACCCATTTATGTACAAACTTACACGTTTTTAGAGAATGAAAAAAAACAGAGAGAATTATGAGGAGTAAAGACAGATGTAACTGTAGGAGTACCAATTCAGGTTCGGCAATCAACTTCAAATCTGT
The DNA here is from genome assembly GCA_916181665.1 of Avena sativa. Lineage (NCBI taxonomy): Eukaryota > Viridiplantae > Streptophyta > Magnoliopsida > Poales > Poaceae > Avena > Avena sativa. The sequence goes on from OV702296.1 coordinate 251,851,007, forward strand.
AGCAGCTGACAGACTTTTGAGAACCACAGAACCGTCTTTGTTGTCATCACAGCCGTAACAACACTCGCAAGAAACATCATAACAATAATCATGCTCAGCAGGAGTATCCCTGTAGCTGTAGCAACACTCACAAGAATTATCACTACAAACATCAAGTGGAGCTGCTTCACCAACAGTATCCCAGCAAACACGGGTAAATCTAATTGTTGCTTTTACTAATACTGGCATGTCTTCAAGAAAAGGAGTTTTACCATCGGCATCAATTAGTTGCAGTGAAGTGAGACTCGGAACAGAAATACGAAGCCGCCGTGCACCATCACCATCATAAAAACGGCATTCCTCAATGCTCAGACGTTTGAGGGAATGGGAAAAGATCTCTTTAATAGGAATGGAGCACTTGGTCATCTTCAGTTCCTCCAAGGACGGGCAGCTTGAGAAATCAAGAAACTTGTCATTTAATTGCACGCTAGCAAGCTCCAGGTTGGTCAAGTTCTGAGATATTACAGGCAGACGAGCCATGGAGAAACACTTAAAGCCATCCCTGAAAGCAACACTGAGCACCCGGACTTGGCACAACAAGGCATAACGAATCCACAGGTTCACGTAGTGCCCATCGCCTTCTAAGAATTTACTGAAGTTGAACAAGCACGCGTTGAGAGGCGAGCGGTCGCGGAGGACTAGCAGATAGTCCATGAACTCGCGGGACTCATTGACCGGCCTAAAGCAAGTGAGGCGAAGCACGGGAATGGACTTCCAGAGGTAGCGCCAGCGCCGGGCAAGCACACACGATTGCACGGCTTCCTGCGCCTGCAAGAACGAAAGCACGTGCTGCAGCATAGCATCCGGCAGGGCGCTGATGCGGTCGGTGCGGCCCACCCTTGACGCCTTCTTCCTCTTGTGCTTGGGCATTCCGTCGAACAGCCTGCGAGCTGGAAATCCTGAGGAGCAAGAAACAAGAGATCATCACGCGCACACACCCAGAGGCCAGAGGTCCAGAGATATGGGGCGGGGGCGGGGTGAGAGCGTCACCCCACCTGTTTTTCCGCCGCTGCAGCGGAGAGAGGATTCAGGGGCCGGGCTGCCCGGGCGGTGGAGCACCGTGGGGGAACCGCCGTTGGCAACGCGCGCGGTGGTAACTGCCCTCATCTCCCAATACGGGTCCGGCGCGCCTTTTTTTTTCCCGTAATAGGGCGCTGGGTACAAACCTCGTCCATCCGGCCGGGCTTTTGCGGGCCGGTCTTTGGCACGCGAAATAAGCACGGCACCGGCTTGTGGAGTGCCGGGCTCGTGAAACCCAGGCACGCGGGCCGGCCCGTCACGGTATGTCAAGCTTGTATATGTCGGAAATCTTGAAAATATGGAGACAAAAATGAGTGTGGCCAGGCCGGGCCGGTGTCGGTCCATGAAAAAGCCAGGGCCACGGTCTCAGGCATGCGAGCCGGCCCGACACGGCCCGTTAAGATTGCATACAACGAAAATCTTGGAAATATGAAGGCAAAAATGAGTGGCACGTGAAATAAGCACGACACCGGCCTCGGGCTGTAGGTGGGAGTGGGTTATCCATAGGACCCGCTTCTCAAGCCTGCATAAAAAGTTAAGTGGACATCCCGCGAGTAAGCAGAAAAATAAGTGGACTATCCCATATCCCACATCAATCCCGCATTGTTTCCCAGTCAATTTAAATTTGAAAGGTTGAAGTAATGGTGGAACATATTCTACCGACATATGCCACGACAACTTTACGCTTTGTTCTTTTCTAATTAGTGTCAGACACATTCCAGAAGCTCTGTTAGGTTTACCGCACTTGCCTGCCGAAATAAAAATGATTAGAGCATACATGTCATGCAGTGAGAAACACAAGACAACATATAATCACTAGCTAGTATTTAATTTGAAGACTGGTCCGTCAAACATAGCAGTAGCAAGGCAGTAAACACCAAACGCCAAGAATCATGTAGAGAATAGACAACAACAATGTACAACGCATGCGTCCACGTCTAGTGCAGCCAGTTCCCTTCGTTTAGAAACATAATGACTTGGATTTGTCTATATTCGAATATATCTAGATGCAAAATGCGTTTAGATATCAATTTTGAGTCCATTTTATTTTTATAAAAATATACAATTTAACAATTGCGGGTATATGTGAACATAAGTGAGATTGTGGGCCCCCGCATACATATAGCGGGCTCCCGCGGGACAGCCACCTAACTTTTGCGAGACTGTGCGGACATACGTAGGCCTCCCGTAGACAGTCCCACCTACACCCTGACACCGGCCACCTCGGCCTGTCAAGCTTGCATACAGCGGAAATCTTGGAAATATGGAGGCAAAAATGAGTCTAACGGGCCGGCCCGCGTGCGTGAGACCGCGGCCCTGGCTTTTCATAGGCCGACATGCGAAATAAGCACGGCACCGGCCTGGCTCGGTGATGACCCACAAGTGTAGGGGATCGCAACAGTCTTCGCGGGTAGTATTATCCAATTTATTGATTCGACACAAGGGGAGCCAAAGAATACTTGCAAGCCTTAACAATTGAGTTGTCAGTTCAGCTGCACCTGAAAATAGTTCTTGCTCACAGAAATTTATCAGTAGCAACAGTTTGTAATAGCAACAGCAAAGCAACAGCAACAACAACAGTAACAGCGAAACAGTAGCAATATTAATAGTAACGATAACAGTAAAATTCGAGTGCGGTAGGCATAAGGATGGATGGACGGGCGTTGCATGGACGAGTCTAAACATGTAACTTCAAGAACTAAGGCATTACAGATAAATAATAATAAGCATCCAAGTACTAAACAATCCTAGTCATGTGCTCCAAATATAGTCATACGTGCTCGCAATGAGAACTTGCGCAACATCTTCTGTCCAGCCAGCCCGTGGCAGAGGGGCCTCTAGGGAACTACTGCCAATTAAGCTGCTCCTTTTAATAAAGCACCGGAGCAAAGCATTAACACTCCATGAACACATGTGATCCTCACACCACAGCCATTCCCTCCGGTTGTCCCAATTATTGTCACTTTGGGGCCTTTGGATCCGGACAATGATATGTGTATACAACTTGCAGATAAGATCACAAACAATACTATCATAATGATTTAATAATAAGTTCAGATCTGAGATCATGGCACTCGGGCCCTAGTGACAAGTATTAAGCATAACAAGTTGCAACAAAGTTAAATAGCACTAATAGAGATACTAGGCACTATGCCCTAACAAATCTTGTTCGATTACATGATAGAACTCATCTAATCCCTACCATCCCCAAGCCTACAACGAGGGATTACTCACTCATGGATGAGGGGAACATCGATGGTTGATGGAGATGCATTGGTGATGACGATGGCGATGATCCTCTCCAAATTCCCCGTCCCAGCAGGGGTGCCAGAACAGAGTTTCTGGATCCGAATCTTGGTTTCTCGTGGCGGCGGCGGAGCGGAACTCTTTCTGGAAAACTATCGACCCCCCCTGAGTTTTTAGGTCAGAAGGCAACTTATAGGTGCTGAGGGATGCCGAGGAGCTGCTTGGGATGGCCAAACCCCCTCCAGGCGCGGGGTCAGGTGGGTCCATGTCTGGGGTGGGTCTGGGGCCCCTAGGCCTCCTCTCTGTCTCCCCTTCTGGCTCCATGGATCTTCTGGTGAGAAATAGTTTTTGGCATATTTTTCAGAATTTTTCCTGGTAGTTGATTTTCTGCAAAAAAACAAGACACCAAGGTAATTCTGCTGAAAACAGCGTCAGTCCGTTTTAGTTGTATCCAAATCACACAAGTTTAGAGAAGAAACAATAGCAAAGTGTTCGAGAAAGTAGATACGTTTTGGACGTATCAACTCCCCCAAGCTTAGCTTATTGCTTGTCCTCAAGCAATTCAGTTGAAAACTGAGTGCGATAAAAGAACTTTCACGAACACTTTGCTTCATATGATGTATATATTCTCAACACAGGAGTAGATGCTTAGACAATTCATAATAAGGAGTATGCAACTAAGTATACTCAATAGTCATTTTAAGCTATGAAGAGGAACCAATTTAATAATAATAAGTAGCATGGAACATAAACATAAGCAACATTGCAATGCTCATAATAAGGTATGATAGAGGAGCTTTCCCATAAAAAAATGACAAGGAAGCAGACAATGAGCATCTCAACAATCTTTTTATTTACCATATGCATAGCTTTTTATTGAGGACGCTTCATAGATGCTCATTATAGTGATGCTGCAATTTTCCACCATGATTAAGCATGGCTTAGGCTAGTGGCCCAGACGTTTCTCTAACACAATGTATAAACTCTATGAACTAACAACTTCCCCTTTTATTTCACATCGTCGATATTCGAAAACAAAAGAGCAAAGTATCAACTGGATGAGATATCCAACAGGTGTTGAAAGCATTCCCCGTGACAACACGATTTTGCTGACTCCCAGTATATAATTAGCAAGCATATAGCTTTCATGGACTAGTCACAATGGTTCAGAATTATTAAGCACAAGGAATAAAGTGTGCCATAAAGTTCGTGGGAGCTTTACTAACTTTCTCAAAATAGACAAACATTTTTTTTGAAAGAAAACACGAGATATGGAATATGCACTGAAATAGCAAATGATGTTAATGGGTAGGTATGGTGGACACAGCTGGCAATATTGGTTTTGGTGAGTTGGAAACACAAGTAGAACACATACTCAGTGCAAGTGAAGGCTAGCAATAAAGAGGGAGCGACAAACGAGAGAGCAATAGCTGTCATAATCATGCTTGCAACAAAATAGGATTAGTTATGGCATGAAAGTGATACAAGAACTTTGAGACAAAATAAATCATCAAGGCTTACTGACTATTGATTAGTCATATGCATGCGTGAGCATGTGCCAAGTAGATTCACATTAACAGTCAGAGGAGGATACCACAATATCATACCAAAGTATGAATAAAACAATGCAAACAAACATTCATATGACATGCTACAAACTATTAGCAAGCTGGAGCTAATCATAGACAAGCAAGAACTACTAAGCATCCATAATGACATACACCTTACACAAACATGCTAAGCATGCTCACAATAAAGAGTATATGCACAAAAATGAAACAAATAGAGTTCTTTACCAGCCTCTTACCACACCTCGAGTTGTCTTAATCTTCATTATTGCCTTTCACTTGTGTGACTTGAATAATTAACATGAAACCAAAATCCACTGAGGACGGCTGAACCCTGCAAAGAACTCACAAAACCAAAGAAGAATAACAAATATTTTTGGTGTTTTCGATTTTTTTAGAAACAAGCAAACAAAGAAAAACCAAACAAAAGCAAAGCAAACCAAACAAAGCAAAATCTTTTTGGAATTTTTTTAAGTTAAACCAAAGAAAATAAACAAAGAAACAAACCAAGAGAAACAACGAAAATATTTTTGGTATGTTTGGGTTTTGAGAAAGAAGCAACAAGAACCAAAAAGAAAGTGAAATAATGAATATACAAAGAACTGACCGAACATGATATATATGTGAGTGTGACGTCGGTATCCTGTTGGGGATATGCTATATGGGTATCCTCATAGCATGTCTCTTATCCGACTAACCCGGGTGGCCCATAGTCGGTAGCATGGCCTATGGCCTGCTGGGCGGCCCAGTTAGGTGGATCTAGAAGGGAGGCCCATACCGGATAAAGGAAGGCTACGGTGGAGTCACCAGCGTACCCGGAGCCTTGGAGTGCAAGATACACAAGACTAGTAATAGACGGTGTAGAACTCTGTAACCTGTCCGGCTAGGACTTTTCCCTATAACCCTAGGACCTAACGACTATATAAGTCGGGCCTATGGGATCCTTTAGGGCACAACCTAGTATCGTTTTACATACACCTCGCACAGCGAACCTAATCTCTGTAACTCGGCGTATTGCCATTATAGTGATTTATAGCAGGAGTAGGATTCCGCCACCGTTGTGGGATCTGAACCTGGGTAAGTTGTGTTACCTCGTACCCGTCAACCGTCCGCATTACCCCACGTCTCTAAACACGCACTGTGAGGACCCCTCCATGGCGTACTCGTCGGCAATACCACGACAGTTGGCGCCCACCGTGGGGCAAGAGGCGCTTTAGGCTCTTCAGCGGGCGAGGACCAAGATCTTCGCGGGAATCGGCAAAACTGTAGCCATCGGTCGCGTTCTCTTCTCCGGCAACGTTTCGATCGTCCCCCCCGACGAGTTCTGGATCCCGGCAAAGACGAACCCTACATGGTGTTCGATCGTTCCTATCGGAGACATCCACCTCTTCATCGACGAAACCGACTCGGGCACTAGTTCCCTGGAAGTTGGAGGAGCATCAAGACCCACACGGACCACCTACGGGCAGGATGTGTTCGCGGAAGGATCGATGTCAGATCTCTCCTCGGAGTTTGCCGGCAAAGATCGGAAAAATTCAAGACCCGCACGGACCGCCTACGGGCAGGATACGTTCGCGGAAGGATCGATGTCGGATTTCTCCTCGGAGTTTGCCGGCAAAGATCGGAAAAATTCAAGACCCACCCAAACCGCCCCTGTGCAGGATATAAAGGTGGAAGATCACTGCAAATCCGCCAGCTTTGCCCGTGCGTCTGGAGAGCAGAGATCCAAGTTCGTCGGCGTGGTTACCATCTTTGATCTGGAGCGTTGCGTTCATAGAGAGGGCGAAAACCCCCGCGACTACCTCGCCAGGTGGCTCCTTATACGGGCCGACCTGGCCAATTACCCCAATGATGATGCCATCTATCAATTTGTGGAAGGACTGGACCACGGCACGCTTCTCCGACACTCTCTAAGGCGGCAACAGGCGTCAGGATGCCTCACCTTCGAAGGCATGGTGAACACCGTCAACAACTACGTGGAGGCTGAAGTGGCAGCTCAGACAGCGCTTGTGCTCATTGACAGAGCACCCCCGATTCAGCCACCACCACCGCCTCCGGCCGCCACCGTCGCAGCAGCACCACCGCCTCCAGTCATCGTCGAGGCCGTTGCACCCCCACCGCCCGTCATCGAGGAAGTCCTGGCACCCTCCGACTCTGTCATTGACGCGCTTTATGCTGATTTCAGTGCAGATTCAGAGGAAATAGACTTCAGTCTAGAAGAGCTAGACTCCGCTATGCAGGAGATGGAGGAGGAGTACTCGCGCGATGAACAAGCTAATAACACCGTCATGTCCCGAGGGGTGTTCGTCACCATTGGAACAACGATGGATGAAGACCAACCCGGGCAAGCTCTGCCTACGGAGCTAGATAAGGGGAAGGGGCCACTTATTGCTGCTGACGATGATCGCGCAAGAGTCATGCCTCCCTCGCCTAATCTAGTGCAGCATCCGCAGGAACTCGGCACCGGTCCAAGCAACAACAACACCGCAAACTTGCCGCCTCCAGCATCTACGTCGGCAACAGCCCATGTTACTCCAGCTGATAGAGTGATGTACGGCAATCTCCTTGTTGAGCCACTAACTGTTGATCATATCCGGAACGTGACTCAGCTTGACGAGAAGCGCCAGCAACTGCTGGAGGAAGCGCAAGCCATCGCGGAGCAAGGCGCTAAACTAGATCGAGATCTGGTCAACGCGCAGAAGTCCATAGAAAAAGCTAGAGCAATGGAGGCCGAGTACAAGACTCTGCTCCAGCAGCAGAAGGCTAAGAAGGCTCCAGCTCGCGTCATCAACGACCCTGGTGTACGGCGCAACCTAGGATGGGATCCCTCGAAGCCGGCACAGGCCAAGCCATACATTGACAGTGAAGGCAAGCAGGTGATGCCCACCCCACTCCTTAACCTCGCCGTTGCCAAGACCCTTCTGGAGCAGGATAGATCGCCTGAGGCAGTGGAACAGGTCTATGACCTAGTGGCCAAGGCGGTAAAGCAACAGGAAAAGGCCACCTCTCAGAGGCTTGAGTCTGACCCAGCGCTCTGCCGATCTAGCCAGTACAAACCGCCAAGGGACAGATCTCCTCAGGATGTCGGATCGCGGACGGGTTCATCAGAACGAAGACGGAGGGATGCGTGCAAAAGGAAGGATGCTATCCCCATATCCTCCGACCACGGAGAAAGATCCCAACCTCGCCGCCCATCGCCACCGCCCCGATCCCCCCGACGTCAGGAAGACTACAAGGCTCACCATCGCACGGATATGCCCCCACCAAAGCAGTGTGGCATTGTCATTCGCGACAACGCGGAGCAGACCCGTCATGACGGAAAGCACAACGAAGGACATAAGAGCAGGTCGCGCCATGACCCTCCGCGTCCGACAAGCAACCGTGACAGGCGTGAAGCATCGCAGGAGGGTAACAGCAAGAAGGCTAACCCACCGCCACCTCTGCCTCCATCGCCGCCAAGCAGTCACCATGGCGGAGGAGGCCCACGTCGTTCGCGCAGCCCATCCCCTGTTGACAAAAAGAAGAAGAACCCGGAGCCGTACGATGCACGTTCGCGGATCGATAAGATTCACAAGGCCTGGGAAGGATCATACCTGGGACCATGTTGCTTTGGACCTGTAATACGGTCCGCAACTTACCCCAAAGGTTTCCGGATTGACAAGACCATCAAGCCCTATGACGGCACCGCCAAGCCTGCCACATGGTTGCAGGACTACGGCAACGCGGTGGAGATTGCCGAAGGCAACCCCAACGTCGCCGTCAAGTACCTCCCGTTAATGTTGGCGGGTACGGCCCGTCAATGGATCGACGACTTGCCGGAGAAATCTATCTACAACTGGCTGGACATGCAAGAAGCATTCACCAAGAACTTTGAGGGTACATACAAGCGTCCCTGTACGGTGGGCGATCTACAGCGGTGCATGCAAGAGAAAGACGAGACATCTCGTGCCTACCTCTCCCGCTGGCTGGATATGAAGAATATCTGCACAGGAGTGCACTCCCAAACCGCCATGGCCGCCTTCATCGATGGGTTGGAAAGGGGCACGTTGCTCCGACATAAGCTGAAGTGCTTGCAGGACAATCATCAGTTTGACTTGAATCAGATGATTCAGTTAGCTAGTGAGTTCGCAGCTGCCGACAACGATGCTCGTGGCTCCTTGCCGGCAACGGCCGTTCCAACTCAAGCTCGGAGGAACAGCAGTACAAAGCGGAAAACCTCTCCAGAAGAAAAGCAATCTACCGACATGGTCGCCATGACTTTTGCAGGACGAGGCGAAGGCGGACAACGTGGCCGAGGAAGGGGTGCAGGCTGTGGGCAGCAGCGAGGAAGTGAAACTAACTCGGCGCTGCTCCGCGTTCCCCAAACCTACAAAGAGTACCGCGATATGTCGTGCCTCATACACCTTGACGCCAACGGCAAGGCCACCCATACCAATCGACACTGCAAGTTCGTCAACGACCTCAAGGAAGACCTGGAGTCTGGCTATAAGCGAAGTCGGAAGAACAGACTGCGAGGCAAGGGCAAGGGGAAGAAGAAGGAGGAGGAGTCCAAGGATTCAAGTGACATGGACGAGGACGTTGACCCCAAGCACGCCGCCAAGAGCGACGACAAGGGCAAGACCCCCTTCGCAAAGAAGGCCCTAGTCTACCACACTTTCCTTGGCACCCCCACCGTCCGACAACAGAAGACCTCTTTAAGGATCCTGATGGCTACTCTCCCCTAGTTCCCCAATACCTGTGCTGGTCGGAGGTTCCAATCACTTGGGACAGGATGGACCACCCAGACCTTGTGCCCACGGAGAACCAGTACGCCATGGTCATCAACCCATTGATTGACAGCGTGGAGTTCACCAAGTGCATGGTGGATAGTGGAAGCAGCATCAACATCATGTACCTGGATACACTGTAGAAGATGAACTTGACGGAGGCAAACCTAAGGCGGACCAACACCGTGTTCCATGGCGTAGTGCCTGGTCGGGAGGCTCGGTCCCTTGGGTGCATCACACTTCAGGTAGCCTTTGGCGACGTTAATAATTACCACCAAGAGCGCATGACCTTTGAGGTAGTCCCCTTCAAGAGCATGTACCACGTCATATTCGGCCGCGGCATATTCCACACGTTCATGGCCAAGCCATGCTTCGTCTACAACAAACTCAAGATACCCGGACCAAACAGTATCATCACCGTATTCGGAAGCTTTACCAAGGCAAGGGACTGCGAGATCAACAAAGCAGCCGTTGCAGAAGCTGTCCTCTACAACGAAGAATTCAAGGAGATCCAGAGCAAGGTCAATGACTCAGAGATGCCCGCGTCGAAGAAGCAGATATCCGACTCTGCTCCTGCATTCAAGGCCGCCATCGAGACCAAGCCGGTGGAACTTGTGGTAGGCGATGCCTCCAAGACCGTCGCCATTGGGACGAACCTGGATCCCAAATAGGAAAGCACGCTCGTCGAGTTCCTCCGTGAGAATAGGGACATCTTTGCCTGGCAACCTGCCGACATGAAAGGTGTACCTAGGGAACTTGCCGAGCACAGCTTAAACATAGATCCAAAACGTAAACCAGTGAAACAACCTCTACGACGCTTCGGAGATGAGAAGAGACGCGCCATTGGCAAAGAGATAGCTAGGTTACTTAAGGCTGGTTTTATCCGAGAAGTCCTTCACACCCGATGGGTGGCCAATCCTGTACTTTTCCCCCAAAAGGGAACTACTGAATTAAGAATGTGCGTTGATTACACCGGCTTGAACAAAGCGTGTCCCAAAGATCCGTTTGCTTTGCCTCGCATTGACCAAGTCATTGACTCGACGGCTGGCTCGGAACTTTTGTGTTTTCTCGACGCATACTTAGGATATCACCAAATCAAAATGAGGAAGTCGGACCAATTGGCCACTTCGTTCACTACCCCTTACGGCACGTTTTGCTATGTCACGATGCCCTTTGGGCTAAAAAACGCAGGTGCTACATACCAGCGGACAATGCAACGTTGCCTTCACGACCAAATTGGTCGGAACGTTCACGCCTACGTGGACGATATTGCGGTGATGTCTAAAAAGTCAAACGACTTAATCTCCGACTTAAAAGAAACCTTTGATAATATCCGGAAATACAACATGATGCTCAACCCTAAGAAGTGCGTCTTCGGGGTTCCAGCCGGCAAACTGTTGGGCTTCATCGTTTCCTAGCGCGGAATCGAGGTCAACCCGGAGAAAATCAAGGCCATATTAAACATAAACCGTCCGACATGCCTAAAGGACATCCAACGACTAACAGGTTGTGTTGCAGCAGTTAGTCGGTTCGTCAGCCGACTTGGAGAGAAGGCTCTGCCGCTATACAAGTTGCTGAAGAAGGCGGACAAATTCACATGGACGGACCAGGCAGATGCAGCATTGAAGCAGCTCAAGGAGATTCTTTCCTCAGCGCCCATCCTTGCAGCACCCGAGCCTAGCGAGCCCCTGTTAATTTACATGGCAGCAACCAATCGGGTTATCAGCATCATCGTCGTGGTAGAGCGGAAGGAACCAGGCTATGAGCACGGAGTTTAACGACCAGTTTACTACGTAAGCGAGGTCTTGACGAAGTCCAAGCAGCGTTACCCGCACTACCAAAAAATAGCTTATGGAGTATTCCTTGCTTCTCGGAAATTAAGGCATTACTTTCAGGAGCACCCAATCACAGTAGTGAGCAAGACTCCACTGTCCGACATTATCAACAACAACGACGCTATAGGAAGGGTCGCGAAGTGGGGCATTGAACTTGCCACCTTCGAGATCACCTACAAGAGACGCGACGCTATCAAGTCACAAGCCTTGGCGGATTTTATTGCAGATTGGACGGAGATGCCAGATGCCACTCTGTTGCCAGAACCAGAGTACTGGGTGATGCACTTTGACGGATCAAAGTTGCTCAACGGCTCGGGGGCTGGTGTATTGCTACAGTCACCAAAAGGAGACAAGCTACACTACGTTCTGCAGATCCACTTCGAGGCTACAAACAACATGGCGGAGTATGAAGCACTCATTCACGGATTGCGTGTAGCCAAGGATATTGGCATCAAGTGCATAGTTTGCTGTGGAGATTCCGACTTGGTTGCCCAGCAGGTGGATGGCACCTGGAATGCGCGGAACCCTATGATGGCGGCATATCGTGACGAAGTGGACGAGATAGCCAAGAGCTTCTTGGGCTACGAAGTCAAGTATGTGCCTTGGGAGCAAAACGAGGCGGCTGATCTATTGTCTAAACTTGGATCAGGGCACAAGCAAATTCCGCCAGGAGTTTTCCTAGAGCATATACGCACACCATCCATGAAGGGAGCCGACATCGACAACCCAGATAGAGCTGATTCTTTCATCAACATGGTGACGAAGATCCCTCCGGCTTGGACAAAACCGTTCATGGAATATCTCGAACACGGAACTTTGCCCGACGACGAGGTCGAAAGACGGCAGATAGTACGACGAGCAAAGGGTTATACCATAATCAATGGGCAACTCTACAAAAGGAGCACTACTGGTGTATACCTAAAGTGTGTTTCCCAGCTAGAAGGTATGGAAATCCTACGCGAAATCCATCTCGGAGATTGCGGGCATCACGCCGCTCCTCGATCATTGGTCGCGAAAGCCTTCAGGCAAGGATTCTACTGGCTGACTGCAAAGGCGGACGCCGAAAAGCTGGTAGAGACATGCACAGGATGCCAGTATTATGCCCGACAACCACATGTTCCTGCTGAAGAATTGCGAACAATACCAATAACTTGGCCGTTTGCAGTCTGGGGGCTAGACATGGTGGGGCCGTTACAAACAGAACTGTGTGGATTTACACATCTGCTTGTAGCAGTTGACAAATTCACCAAATGGATAGAAGCTAAACCCATTAGAAAGCTTGATGGGGCAACTGCCCTCAGGTTTGTCCGGGATCTAGTGGTGAGATTTGGTCTCCCACATAGCATCATCACCGACAACGGCAGCAACTTGTCACTCGGAGAAGTGGAGGCCTATTGCTGGGAAAAAGGCATCCGACTTGACCTTGCATCTGTGGCACACCCACAATCCAATGGTCAAGTTGAGCGAGCCAATGGATTAATACTGCAGGGAATCAAGCCACGTCTTGAGGCACCGCTACATAGAGCAGCTGGAGCCTGGGCGGAAGAATTGCCATCTGTCTTGTGGAGTTTACGAACTACACCCAACAGATCCACCGGCTATACCCCCTATTTCATGGTATATGGAGCAGAAGCCATCCTACCTTCCGACATCCTCCACGATGCACCAAGAGTTGCCGCCCACGACGAAGATGACGCTGAAGAATCCAGACGCCTAGATGTGGACCTTCTCGAGGAGGAGCGCGTTTTGGCATGCCAAAGATCCGCCATCTACCAGCAGAAGCTACGCAGCTACCATAGTCGCCGCGTTCGGCATCGCTCGTTTAAAGAGGGGGATTTGGTGCTCCGACTTAAGCAGAAGAAGTCACACAAATTATCCCCGCCATGGGAAGGACCGTTCATCATAAGCAAGGCGCTGCTCAATGGGTCTTACTACCTTGTTGATAGTCGTGAGCTCAAGGATAGACCCAACGAGGATCATAAGCGTAAGCGACGTGACCCGGATGATGACTACCCGGAGCTTGATCGGCCATGGAACATAGCACAGCTACGTCCTTTCTACACTGAGCATTTTTTATCTAATCGTGTACCTCTTATATGATCAATGAAATAAAGCTCTTTGGTTCACTCATATTGCTGAGTCTTTTACCTCCTTTAGTGTTCATTTTTGGATCATATAAACCTTTATGCACAAGCTTTGTGATTGCACTTGTGAAAATTCCGCCTACGGGCGTTAGCTTAAGTTTTCTGGTCTACACGTTCTTTGTTGTTTTTATGTGGATTCTGGAGTAGTGACTTTCGGCACTCATTGTCAGCGATTTTGTGCTCAGGTTATTGATGGTGCCATTGGGCATCATCACCTAAGCGCAGGTTCCGACAACGAGTCATCCGACTCATTAAAGTCAAGCATAAAAACCAAAGTAATGGATAAGCCAGCACTTGCTTAAAAAATATATACATACTAGGCATTAATTCTTAAGTAGCAGGATACGACAACCATTGTTTTCCGCCTTAAGATTACATCACCAAGTTTTTTCAATGCACATTCCAGAAGTGAAACAAGAATTACAAAGTGTTTTTTCACTCCTTGGGTGCAGGGGACTTGGAGGCCGCATCATCACCAGCCGGAGTTTCACCCTCAACATCGCCACTGTGAGGAGACTCGGAGGATTCAGGGTTGGCGTTGTCAAGAAAGTTCCTGGGCACGAAGACGTCGACATCCACCAACTCGGCAACCCTAGTGTCATAACCCGCGAGTGATGATAGGATGGCTTCGTGATCGATCTCTTTGCCGTCATCATCTACGTCGGGGATACCAGATGTCACCATGTCGATGTCGGCACCTTCATAGTGTGCCTTCACCATAGACAGCGCCATCCTTGCGCCAGCCCGTGCACATGAAGCTTTCTAGCTTGCAACACGCTCGGGGGCTCAGCGCAGAATCTCCGAGTACTTCACCAGGAGTCCGAGGCCTTGATATAAATCTGCAGGGGCTGGGCGATCTCTTTGGCTTGGGCGATGGCGGTGTTGATGAAGTTGCCGGCAAGAATCATGCATTCCTTGTCTGAAGGAGGCGAGTGGGTTAAACCCAGGGGCGCTGAAAATTTCGACAATGGTTGCATGAGTTCAAAAATTCTAAGTATCCAGACTACAGAACTACAAGGCGGAGGACACTTACTAAAGATGCTGGCCTTAGCCTGCCAGATGACGTCCGCCAAGGATTCTTTCTCTTTTTGGAGGAGCTTAAACACCTCGCTATGGCGAAGGTTTTGCTCATCGGCTGCTTGCTTTTGATCCTTCAGGATCGCAAGCTCCTCCTTCAAGCGATTGATCTCAGCGGAGGCGGAGTCCTACAGGGCTTTCATGGAATCTTCGTGCATCTTCAGCATTTCTTCCCTCTCCTTCTTAAGGATCTTGTTCTCGCTGTCCAGCTGCTGAATGTGCTTGGGCTGCTCGACAATATCCTTGGCCTTGGCGACATGCTCTGCAGGTCGGAGAAAACAAAGTACACCTTGAGTACTCGAAGAAAGAAGGCACAAAAGTAAGACGGAAGTGCGCAAAAAGAAAACAGACTCTTGTTTTTTATGATCTGTTCCTTCAAGATGGCAGTTTTACCCTTTTCAGCTTCAAGGTCCGCGCGCATCTTCTGGTACTTATCGTTGTCCATGCCTCTCCGAGCATTCTCGTTCTATGGAAGCAAATACAAAGTTAAGTCATTGTTTAGTCTGCTTGGAGCTTCTAGTCGGAAATTTTCCACCTAGATGCTCGGGGGCTACAATGAGAGATTTTAACTTAGCAATATGCTTAGCTTTTCTTTAAGCATCTAGTCGGAGCTAATTCAGTTCTCAACTAGAAGCTTGGGGGCTACAGTATAAAGTTTTAACTCGGAAAATGCTTAGCTTTTCTTTAAGTATCTAGTCGGAACTAATTCAGTTACAACTAGAGGCTTGGGGGCTACAACACTTAAAATTATGAACACTGTGTATGCTACTCTTAAAGCATCTAGTCGGAATAATTCATTCCATCTAAATGCTTGGGGGCTACAGTGAGAGTTTTTTCTAACTTAGTCACTCTTAGATCATATAGATGCAAAACCTATGATTTTCCGTCTACATCCTCGGGGGCTACAGTGGGATACTCATATGAAATGCAAAAGGTAAAGTAAAACTTACAAGTGCGATGATCTTGAGGCTTGTAGCGCTCTCGGCCAGCAGCCTGCCAAAGGCAATGCTGTTTCCTTGCAAGATGTTGGCTTGTCGGAGTAGCTCCTCAAGACCGCACGTCGGAGATGATGGCACTCCTCCAGGAACCATAGTCATGTTACTCGGCATGAGCGTCGGGTAAATAATCTTCGGGAAATCGAGGGGTTTCTAGGGAGCAGAGGCGCCGCCTCCGGCAGAAGTACCAGCTCCCACCGCCGCCTTGCCTCTACTGATGGCATCCTTAGCCGGAGCTTCAGCAATTTGGAGAACAGCACTCTCCTGCGTTGCCTGCTCGCCGACAACAGCGAGTTCGGTAGAGGCGCCAGAGTCCACTTCCATGATGGAAGGGCCTGGTGCCTCCTGAGCTTGGGAGCTTGTCGGAGCGGAGGAGAGCTTGACGGCGGGAGTAGCAGGGGTGATGGCGGGGTAAGAGTCGCGATGCAGCATATCTTTTATATTTCTAGAAGCCCCAAGAGTCTTGGAGGACTTCTTGAGGCTGGTTGTGGCTTTCTTCCTGAAACGTGCAAAATGCATAAGTACAGGAATAAGACAGATAAATGAGACAATGTCGGAGAATAAGAAGCTTACACTAGGGGGGCGCTTTAGCAAACATCCCGGTGGCTTTCTTCTTTTCCGCCTCCAGGGCGGGAGTACTCTTTTTGGAGGCTCCACCCTCCGTCTTCTTTTTCTTGCCTCCGTCGGCAGCGTCAGAGATGGAGCTCTTCCGCTTTCGTGCCAACGGGGCATCATCGTCGGACATGACCATGACTTCCTTCATCTTGGGATCATAGATTTGGGCAACCAGGTTGCCCTCCTCTAGATCGCTAAGCTGTTAAGTGAGAGATCATTGTGTTAGACAAGATGGTATTAGCAAGACGGAAAAACTGGAGCAATGTCATACACGGAAAATAAATGTCTACCTTTGGGCACTTTCCGTCTACGAACATGTTGTAGGTGAGGGTGAAGCCACGCTTCTTGTCCTTCACCTTGACGATATCCTTAAGGCGGAACTTGATGGAGTCGCTCGAGAAGTTGTCCTCGGAGATCCGGAGGGTATCCCTTCGGTCGCCGGCGTACTCGTGCGTAAGCTTCGTATGGTGCTGCAGAGGTTGGATCCGCCTGATGAACCAGCACATGGCTAGGTCCAAGCCGGTTAGACCCGTCTCTACAAACCACTCTATCCGCCTTATTGCACGAGAAGCGTCGAGGTCGGAAGGAAGGGAGGCATGGGACCGCCATGTGGAGACTTCAGCGGCGGCTCCATCCACGAAGTCCGGGTACATTGCTTCTCGGCCCGACAAAGGAATGTCGGGGCCGTAGAAGTACGCCCGCTGCCAGTTTTTACACGACTCGTGGCCGACAATGTCGGGGAACCGTCGGGCAGGTCGGATCTTGAAGCTTATGGTGCCGCAGTTTCTAAGCTCCTCCTTACTGTGTCCGGCTTCACGTTTGACGGTGAAAAAGTACACAAACAAATCTAACCTAGGCCTAATCCCTAGGTAACCCTCACAAAGTGCCGTGAAGTTGCTAAGCACTAGGATACTATTGGGGAAGAGGTTGTGGGGTTGGACCTTGAAGTGATTCAAGACGGACAGGAAGAAGTGGGAGGTGTGCAGAGAAACGCCGCGTACCAATTGCGCCTTGAGGTATACTTTCTCTCCGATTTGGGGAGAAGGGGTCACCTCGCCGGCCGGCGCCGCCCGCCAGGCGAGCCCCTCCGTCGCAGGAAGGTAACCCTCAGTGACCATCTCTTGGATGTCGCGGTCGGTGATGTCCGAGCCACGCCAGTCGCCTTTGTGCGAGTCTGGCTCCTCTTCCAGGGGTTCCAGCGTTGCCAGGTTATGGTCGCCACCGGTCGTTTCTATCACCGCCGATGCGGGGATAACCATGCCCTCTGGGGGCACGACGACGGAGCTCACCGGCTTTGCCGTGGCTTCGCTCGACGCCGCCATTGATGGGGATGAGCTGCTGCTAGCCATGGAGGAGGAAGAGGACGCAACTGGTGCAGAGAGAGAGGCTAGGGTTTCTCGAGGTTTTCGCGGAGAGCTCGAGGAGGCGCGCGGCTGGAGGAAGAAGATGATGATGCAGGAGAATGGGGGTGAAAAAGTGGCAAGTGTCCCACGGTTGCTATTTATCTTACTCTGCGTCAAGATTTGTGTAGTTAATCGAACGGTTGCCGCGTAGACGACGTGTTCGTGAACGTGCGCGGTAATTTCTCCACGTCTCCAACCGTCGCCGCCAACGGTTCGTATCGCTCGCGCGGGAAAATCGGATATGATTACATTCTCTGCATGTGTGAGTTACGAGGCGTCGTTGACCTACAGCCTACGTCGCCTTAACTGACATGGTAGATGAGCCGTCCCATCGAAGATTCCGGCATGGACGGATTTAATCCGACATCGGGAGCGTACGATGGAAGATTCAGCATTTCTCCGACGTACTCGTAGAAGACGGAGAAAACCTTGCAGGGTTCTTTGGGAGGACTACAAGATATTGCTTGACGATTTGCCGATATCCATCTAGACGGAGCATTCCACGAGAAGAGGGAAGACGACACAAGATCTCGGAGTTCTCCGGGGGCTACTGTTGGGGATATGCTATATGGGTATCCTCATAGCATGTCTCTTATCCGACTAACCCGGGTGGCCCATAGTCGGTAGCATGGCCTATGGCCTGCTGGGCGGCCCAGTTAGGTGGATCCAGAAGGGAGGCCCATGCCGGATAAAGGAAGGCTACGGTCGAGTCACCAGCGTACCCGGAGCCTTGGAGTGCAAGATACACAAGACTAGTAATAGACGGTGTAGAACTCTGTAACCTGTCCGGCTAGGACTTTTCCCTGTAAACCTAGGACCTAACGACTATATAAGTCGGGCCTATGGGAGCCTTTAGGGCACAACCTAGTATCGTTTTACATACACCTCGCACAGCGAACCTAATCTCTGTAACTCGGCGTATTGCCATTATAGTGATTTATAGCAGGAGTAGGATTCCGCCACCGTTGTGGGATCTGAACCTGGGTAAGCTGTGTTACCTCATACCCGTCAACCGTCCGCCTTACCCCACGTCTCTAAACACGCACTGTGAGGACCCCTCCATGGCGTACTCGTCGGCAATACCACGACATATACCTCCCCCCAAGCTTAGGTTTTTGGCCTAAGTGGGGCTCAATAGCGCGGATAGTACCCCCATGCTGGTGGGTCGTCATAGGAATGATCATAGTCATGCACCTGCGATGAAGAAGAAGACACGCCCCAATCAAATGAGGGATGCTGGTATGAAGACTCTCCCAAGTTGGAGGGCTGAACCGAATTGTCTTCGGCATCCTCTTCAACATTCTTTTCTTGCTGGGAGAGTTCCCCCACATAAGTGTCAAGCTGCTCCTCCGTAAGTGACCATCCTTGCCTGTTATCAAAGTTAAACAAAACAGGTGCAGGCAAATAAACTATTTTCTCAGTACTACCCTTTCTCCGACCTTGTTGGGCAAAAGATATTTCATATGGTAAACTTCTCACATTATCTCCCAAAGAAACAAAACCATGCTGAATCATAGATTCATCTATGGGGAACTGAAAATCTGAATAAATAAGGCTCTAGACCATGGAAAGCTAGCAACCTAGAAGCAATGGGACCTCCAAAAATTCCACCCTTCTCACGGTTGGTGGTAAGGGTGAGCTATCAAAGCACCCAAACTATAAGAACTATTCATGTTTAGAGCAGCTGCAATAAAAGCTAGATCAAAAGAAGACAACTTTCTAGCAGTCTTTCTAGCAAGAACACACTTGGTAATGAAATAGGCAAAGTATCTAATAGATGGGAGTTGAATGTTCCGAACTTTACCACTTTCCTTTGAGAAGTCGAAACCTTTGCAAATCTCAGCATACAAATCAACAAGTGACTTGGCCCTTTCCTTAATCTTCTCACAAGATCTCCACTGAGGTACTCTAATTGCTGCATAGAAATCAGCAAAAGGCACGTCGACATGTATATTATAAACTTTGTAATGGACCATCGGATTAGAAGTAGACCAAGTGAACCCGAAGTCCTACACAAAAGCCATGGTTAGCTTAACATATTGGATTGGTTCACCTTCAACATAGTGCTCCAACCCTGCATTTGTAACCAAAGTTTAGAAATCTTGGAGGATCCCCGCAGCTCTAATAAATTCATGGCATTCATATATGGAAGGAAAAACTGCCTCCTCACGATGAATCTTCATTGGGTCATGCACCATCAGGTCATATTGATTCAGTGGATAAGCACTCATCTTCCTTGCTGATATTTTTACACAACCATCAAACCAAGTGATTTCTAAGTTGATAAATGATGAGCAACTACTATAGGAACTTGCTAGAGGACTACACATGCATCAAAACAAAGTTTCTACGCACAGAATGTAGGGTTCGCAGCATAGAAAACAAAAAAATCCTACGATGGGAACTATGTACCAAGATCTATCTACTAGATACAAACAACGTGCGGATGTATATCCGTAGAGAACATACCCTTGAAGACGGACAAAGCTTAACGAGTTACACTCGTGGTTGATGTAGACGATATCTTGTCGATCTCAAGATCGAGCGGAAGTCCTAGCGCCGCAAAATAGCAGCGCATCTGTGCTCGCACACACGTACAAGACACAGAGCAACCTCCGCCTCCTCGCTCCAGCGATGCAGCGGAAGCACAATCCTTTCTTTCTGAATAGCCACCGGGAACATGTATCTCGCTAGTCCGAGACCACGGGGGATAAATTCTAGAGGGGGGAGAGATCCTTCACGAGGAGGTGTGAGTGAGAGAGAGGATAGGGGGTGCCTTTTATAGGAGAGGGGGGACCCCAAGGGGGTGGCCTGCGCATGGGGGCTGCCCCTTGCCCTCCCCTCATTCATGTGGGTGGACACTCCACTAACAAAAATCTCTTCAATTCCCTCCACTCAAAATCCCACACAAAATTGCTATTAAATTTCCACCAAATTTAATGCAAACTCTCATTAAATAAAACTCCTTTTATTTATTCAGAATTTTGTCAATTACTTTAATGACAAACATTCACATATAACCCCTTGCTAGTATTTTATTTCACATGCAAAAACACTTTCTGCAATTTCACCCGAAAACCTGTTTTGGTATATAGTGAAATAAATTCTTGCGCTTGTTATTCTTTCCGGCATGAAACTTTTGCTCCAATTGGATGTCAGTGTCCCTTAAGTGTGCCACCCTATGGTTCACGAACAATGCAGATATGATCGAGACCCTTCTCCGATTAATAATCAGAAGCGGGACCCGGAGATCCATACTGACTCCCACACATTCAACGATGACTTTCCTGTGATCGTCGGAACCTTTTACGCTAGTATCTTAATCCCTTTGTTTCACGATATATTACATGTCCGAGATTCGATCATCGGTATCTCCATACCTAGTTTGATCTCGTTACCGACATGCACTCTTTTCTCGTTCCCGTGATATAACATTCTAGTGATCAAATCACTTGCTTGCAAGCTAACCAATGTGATATCACCGAGAGGGCCCAGAGTATATCTATCCGTCATCGGGATGAACAAATTCCACTCTCGATCCATGAGCCTCAATATAACACTTTAGTAGTTCTCAAGCCATCTTTATAAGCACCCAGTTACGGTGTGATGTTTGATGTCATCAAGAAACTCTTCGGGTGTTAGTGATTGACATGATCTCATGGTCTAAGGATTAGGATCACTTCGTAAGTTGTTATAGCAATATAAACTCAATGACTTTGATCGTAATGCTATACTTCGGACTAATGTTTATCATATCATTACACTAATGTTGTGACCTCGTTATTAACAACATCCAATGTCTATGATCAGGAAACTTTGATAATCTTGTTAATCAACGAGCTAGTTTATGAGAGAGGCATAACTAGGAACTTTCTGTTTGTTTATTAAACACACATGTATTAACGTTTATGTATTAATACAATTATAGCATGCAAAATAAACGTCTATCATATACTTGGAATACACATAATAAACACTTTATTATTGTCTCTCAGGGCATATTCCCTCCAGTCTCCCACTTGCACTAGAGACAATAATCTAGTTACATAGTGATGTATCTAACACCCATGGAGTTATAGTGTTGATCATGTTTTGCTCTAGGGAGATTTTTAGTCAACGGATCTCCTACATTGAGATCCATATGTACTTTACAAATCTTTATATCTCCATCCTTGACATGTTCATGGATGGAGTGAAACCAGTGCTTAATATGCTTGGAATACTTGTGAGACCTTGGTTCTTTGGCATTGGCAATGGCACCATTGTTGTCACAATAGATCACCATTGGGTCCAACACTCTTGCAACCACACCTAGTTTGGATATGAACTCCTTCATCCAAACTGTTTCCTGAGCCGCTTCCGAAGCAGCAACATATTCAGCCTCCGTTGTTGATCCCGTCACCACAGGTTGTTTGGAGATCCTCCAACTAGCCGCTCCGCCATTCATGAGAAATACGTATCCGGATTGAGACTTAGAGTCATCTGGATCGGTGTCAAAGCTAGCGTCAACATAACACTTATCGGCGAGCTCTTCTTCACCTACGTATACAAGAAAACATATCCTTAGTTCTTCGCAAGTACTTAAGGATATTCTTGACCTCTTTCCAGTGTTCTGAACCTGGATCTGATTGGTACCTACTAGTCAAACTAATAGCATGTGCCACATCCGGTCTTGTACATAGCATGGCGTACATTATAGAGCCTATGGCTGAAGCATAGGGGACTTTGTCCATTATCTCTCTTTATTACGCCGTAGCCGGACTTTAAGTCTTACTCAATGTCGTGCCTTGCAACATAGGTAAGAACCCCTTCTTACTTTCGTCCATTTTAAACTTCTTTAAAATCTTATCAAGGTATGTACTTTGTAATAGCCCTATTAGGCGCCTAGATCTATCTCTATAGATCTTTATGCCTAATATGTATGACGCTTCACCTAGGTCCTTCATTGAAAATTTGTTGTATAGATAACTTTTAACACTGTTTAAAAGATCTATATCATTTCCGATCAATAATATGTCATCCACATATAATATAAGAAATTCCACATTGCTCCCACTCACTTTCTTCTAAATACAAGCTTCTCCATAAGTTTGGAAAAATCCAAACTCTTTGATCACCTCATCAAAGCAGAGATTCCAACTTTGTGATGCTTGCTTCAATCCATAGATGGATCGCTGAAGCTTGCACACCTTGTCAGCATCCTTAGGATCGACAAAACCCTTTGGTTGTATCATATACAACTCTTCTTCAATATTGCCACTGAGGAACGCGGTTTTGACATCCATCTACCATATCTCATAATCGAAATATGCAGCAATTGCTAACATAATCCTAACTGAGTTTAGCATCGCTACGGGAGAGAATGTCTCATCGTAGTCAACTCCTTGAATTTGTCGAAACCCCTTTGCGACAAGTCGAGATTTATAGACGGTCACATTACCATCAGCATCAGTTTTTCTTTTGAAAATCTATTTATTCTCCACGGCCTTTCGGTCGTGAGGTAAGTCCACCAAGTTCCAAACTTGATTTTCATACATGGATTCCATCTCGGATTTCATGGCTTCTAACCATTTGTTGGAATCCGGGATCATCATCGCTTCTTCATACGTCGCATGGTCATCATTTTCATCAACCATGAAATTCATGACAGGATTTCCGTACAGCTCGGGAGCTACACGCGTCCTGCTAGACCTGCGAGGTTCGGTAGTACTCTCTTTCGGAGTTTCATGATCATTATCATTAGTTCCTTCTTCAACTGGTGAAGCCAACTCCGGAACAACTTATGGCGCTGTGCTACTCGCTATACTTTGAAGAGAAGGTTCAATAACCTCTTCGAGTTCTACCTTCCGACTACTCACGCCTTTCGCGAGAAACTCTTTCTCTAGAAAGGATCCATTCTTGGCAACAAAAACCTTGCCCTCGGATCTGTGATAGAAGGAATACCCAATAGTTTTCTTAGGGTATCCTATGAAGACGCATTTTTCCGCTTTGGGTTCGAGTTTATCCGGTTGAAATTTCTTCACATAAACATCGCATCCCCAAACTTTAAGAAATGATAGCTTAGGTTTGTTTCCAAACCACAATTCATACGGTGTATTTTCAACGGATTTAGATGGTGCCCAATTTAAAGTGAATGCAGCAGTTTCTAGTGCATAACCCCAAAATGACAATGGCAAGTCAGAGACATCATAGATCGAACCATATCCAATAAAGTACGATTATGACGTTCTGACACACCATTTAGTTGTGGTGTTCTGGCAGGTGTGAGTTGTGAAACAATTCCACACTCTTTCATGGGAGTGCTAAACTCATAACTTAGATACTCACCTCCACGGTCGGACCATAGAAATTTGATCTTTCTATTATGATGATTTTCCACTTCACTCTGAAATTCCTTGAACTTTTCAAAGATTCAGACTTGTGTTTCATCAAGAAGATATAACCGTATCTACTCAAATCATCCGTGAAAGTAACAAAATAACGATATCCACCTCGCGCCGACACACTCATTGGACCACATACATCAGAATGTATGATTTCCAATAAATCTGTCGCCCGTTCCATTGAACCGGAAAACGGCGTTCTAGTCATCTTGCCCATAAGGCATGGCTCACATGTATCAAATGATTCAAAATCAAGTGATTCCAAAAGTCCATCCGAATGGAGCTTCTTCATGCGTTTAACGCCAATATGACCTAGACGGAAGTGCCACATATATGCGGATATATCATCATTAAGTTTAATCCTTTTAGCATCAACATTATGAATATGTGTAACACTATTATCGAGATCAAATAGAAATAAACCATTCATCATCGATGCATGACCATAAAAGATTTCATTCATATAAATACAACAACCATTGTTCTCGGATTTAAATGAATAACCACTTCGCATCAAACACGATCCAATTATAATGTTCATGCTCAGTGCTGGCACCAGATAACAATTATTTAATTTTATTACTAATCCCGACGGTAAGTGGAGAGGCAGCGTTCCGACGGCGATCACATCAACGCTTGATCCATTGCCGACACGCATCTTAACCTCACCCCTTGCTAGCGGTCGCTTGTTCCGCATCCCCTGATTCGAGTTACAAATATTAGCAACTGAACTGGTATCAAATACCCAGGTGCTACCGCGAGCACTAGTCAAGTACACATCAATAACATGTATATCATATATACCTTTGTTTGCCTTGCCGGCCTTCTTGTCTGCCAAATACTTGGGGCAGTTGCGCTTCCAGTGGCCAGTCCCCTTACAATAGTAGCACTCGATATCAGACTTAGGTCCAACTCGGGGTTTCTTTTCAGGCACGACAACCGACTTGCCGCCATTACTTCCCTTCCGTTTCCCTTCTTGTCTTTCTTGAAACCAGTGTTCTTATTAATCATCAACACTTGATGTTCCTTTTTTATCTCCACTTCTGCGGTTTTAAGCATTGACAGAAGCTTGGGGAGAGACTTCTTCATGCCTTGCATATTATAGTTCATCACGAAGCTCTTATAGCTAGGTGGTAGAGACTGCAGAACACGATGGATGCCTAAAGCAATGGGAATCGTTATTCCCAAGGACACAAGCTTGTCGGCGTAACCCGACATCTTGAGTACATGCTCACTTACGGAGCTGTGCTCTTCCATCACGCAGCTAAAGAACTTTTCTCAAGCATTATAGCTCTCTACAGCAACATGTGTGTCGAAAATCATTTTCAACTCACCCATTGTATCAAATGCATTGCCGTTTTCGAAACGCTCTAGCCCATACAATATGGCGCAATGAACTAAGTTGTGGTCCTCATGACGAGTCTGATAGACATTCTTTTCCTTGTCAGGGGTATCATCGAAAGGTGGGGGGCCTAGCGGCGCTTCTAGCACATATTTATTTTGTGCAGCAGAGAGGAGAATCCTCAAATTCATGGCCCATTCAGTAAAGTTGCTACCGTTCGTTGCAAGTTTCTCTTTCTCCATGAACACATTGAAATTAAAAGCAGGTGGTGCCATCTACAACAGAATTTGTAAAATTTAGACTAAGTTTATGATAGATTGAGTTCAACTAATCCATATTACGAATGAACTCCCACTCAAAAACGACATCCATCATGCCTTTTTGGTGATTACATGAACCAAATCCACTACACCAAGTCCGATCATCACATGAGTCGGTGTAGCTTCAAAGGCGAGCATCAAATGGGCATCATATCTACTATATGACTCATGCTTAACCTTTTGGTCCGTGTTCCTAGGACATGTCTATACATGCTAGGCTCGCCAAATTAGAACCTTAGTATTCACGTGTGTAACTGTCTTACACCCAAAATATGGTCGTGGATCCAAGAACACCCGATCATCACATGATGTCTTGGAGCGACGAAAATATAATCGATGCATACTAAAGGAAGAACACATTCTTATCTTGATATTTAAATGAGGGATCATCTTATTATGCTAATAAAATGCTAAACAAGCAATATAAGATGCTATCAAACATCACATGTTTATTAGTGAAATGATATGGTTCCCGCATATGATCTCTATCATGTGCACCGTGGTATGATCACTATCATACCTTTATGTGTAAGGCCAAGGTCTTTGGAACTTACACGTTATGTATGTTGTAAGAGTATCATCTCATACTTCTACTTACAAAATCACCATATCATAACACTAGCCCAACAACAATCTAAACTAGACGCCTCTAATTTATCCATTGCAAGTTTACGTGGCTTAGGGCTTTCGAAGATAGAATCGTTCATACCTACAAACATGAACCACGACGAGGATAACCAAATTGTTGACAACTTGTTGCAAAATAGATATTGACTATAGTAGGAGAGACAAACACCCGTTAGCCACTTATGAAAAACAGTTGCATGTTAAGCGTGGAACAGGTCTCATGTGCGAGGACATGTAAAGTTTGTCTGGGCCGCTTCATCCCACTATGCCACCAATATCCAAAAATACAACTAAGAAGCAACAACATGATCATCATCGCCCACATACTCATATGTGTATTACCCGAGTAAAGCATCTACGCATAGATCCGGCTCTGATACCACTCTAGGGTTCGTAGCATAGAAAACAAAAATTTTCCTACGATGGGAACTATGTACCAAGATCTATCTATTAGATACAAACAACGGGCGGATGTATATTCGTAGAGAACATACCCTTGAAGACCGACAAAGCTTAACGAGTTAAACTCGTGGTTGATGTAGACAATCTCTTGCCGATCTCAAGATCGAGAGGAAGTCCTAGCGCCGCAAAACAGCAGTGCATCCGTGCTCGCACACACGTACAAGACACTGAGCAACCTCCGCCTCCTCGCTCCAGCGATGCAGCGGAAGCACAACCCTTTCTTACCGAATAGCCACCGGGAACATGTATATCGCTAGTCCGAGACCATGGGGGATAAATTCTAGAGGGGGAGAGAGATCCTTCACGAGGAGGTGTGAGTGAGAGAGAGGAGAGGGGTGCCTTTTATAGGAGAGGGGGGAACCCCAAGGGGGTGGCCGGCGCATGGGGCCTGCCCCCTTGCCCTCCCCTCATTCATGTGGGTGGACACTCCACTCACAAAAATCTCTTCAATTCCCTCCACTCAAAATTACTATTAAATTTCCACCAAATTTAATGCAAACTCTCATTAAATAAAACTCCTTTTATTTATTCAGAATTTTATCAATTACTTTAATGACAAACATTCACATATAACCCCTTGCTAGTATTTTATTTCACATGCAAAAACACTTTCTGCAATTTCACCCGAAAACCTGTTTTAGTATCTAGTGAAATAAATTCTTGCGCTTGTTATTCTTTCCGGCATGAAACTTTTGCTCCAATTGGATGTCAGTGTCCCTTAAGTGTGCCACCCTATGGTTCACGAACAATGCAGATATGATCGAGACCCTTCTCCGATCAATAATCAGAAGCGGGACCCGGAGATCCATACTGACTCCCACACATTCAACGATGACTTTCCTGTGATCATCGGAACCTTTTACGCTAGTATCTTAATCCCTTTGTTTCACGATATATTACATGTCCGAGATTCGATCATCGATATCTCCATACCTAGTTTGATCTCGTTACCAACATGCACTCTTTTCTTGTTCCCGTGATATAACATTCTAGTGATTAAATCACTTGCTTGCAAGCTAACCAATGTGATATCACCGAGAGGGTCCAGAGTATATCTATCCGTCATCGGAATGAACAAATTCCACTATCGATCCATGAGCCTCAACATAACACTTTAGTAGTTCTGAAGCCATCTTTATAATCACCCAGTTACGGTGTGACGTTTGATGTCATCAAGAAACTCTTCCGGTGTTAGTGATTAACATGATCTCATGGTCTAAGGATTAGGATCACTTCGTAAGTTGTTATAGCAATATAAACTCAATGACTTTGATCGTAATGCTATACTTCAGATGAATGTTCATCACATCATTACATTAATGTTGTGACCATGTTATTAACAACATCCAATATCTAAGATCAGGAAACTTTGATCATCTTGTTAATCAATGAGCTAGTTTATGACAGAGGCATAACTAGGAACTTTCTGTTTGTTTATTAAACACACATGTATTAATGTTTCCGTATTAATACAATTATAGCATGCAAAATAAACATCTATCATATACATGGAATACACATAATAAACACTTTATTATTGCCTCTCAAGGCATATTCCCTTCATAGAACAAGCATGCGAGCTCAAAAACCTGTCACCTATAGCACCAAAAAACTCAAGATATAAGCTACCAATCACAAATCCAATTGGACAAGTGGAGGAGGCACATACCAAGGAGCAAACCCTCCAAAAATCAGCACTTGAGATGGGCTGAACAAGGAGATCGAAAATCGCGAGCAAGAACAACAAGAAATTGAGCTTGAGCAAGTTTTCCGGTGTTTTTCGAGAGAGAGAAAGAAGGTGGCGTTGAGGAGGCAGCCTGGAGGGGCCCAGGTGGGCCAGACTCCCCATAGGCGCCACCAGTGGTGGGCCCACGCCTACCACAGTGTGGTGGCCTGGGGTGGCCCCCTGGGTCACCTCTGGTACCTCTCTGCCTCGTTTTTTGAGGAAAAATTTATTTTGAATTTTCTGGCATTTTTCGGGAAACTTTATTTTTGGCCAAATTTTTAGGGTATGAAAATTGATTTTCTCGCAGAAACAGTTTTTTCAGAAGAAGCAAAAGCAAACCAAAAGCCAAACTACAGGAGCTCTAAGAAACTCAAACAAGCAAACTACTAGCAAAACTAAAGCTAAAGAAAAGACTAGGAAATAGAAAGGAAAAAAGAAAGCAAGTATAACCATAGTGGAAACATTATTTTGTTCATAAAAATCCTTTTGTTAACAAGGTTGATAAGGTCTTGTTACCAAAACAATCTTATATGAAACAAAAATTTGAATTCCACAAGGTGATTATGTTACCTTATACTTGATAGCAATGGTCCCAATCATAATAGTTTCAAAATTTTCTTGTGGAATGGGAAAATATATTTATCCAACCTTAATGCCTTCAATATTTTCAATGGAATTCAGGCAATAGCTTTTAACAACCTTCTTGGGGAAATAGACAGTGTGCTCTTTGTCATTAATATTGAATTTTACTTTTCCTTGATTGCAATTGATGACAGCACCTGCAGTATTAAGAAAAGTTCTCCCAAGAATAATATACATATTATCATCTTTAGTCATTTCAAGCACAACAAAATCAGTTAGAACCATGCAATTACGAGCAACTTGAACAGGTACATCCTCACATATACCAACAGGAATAGTAGTTGACTTATCAGCCATTTGCAAAGATATATCAGTTGGTATCAACTTTTCTAGCTGGAGTCTCTTATAGAGAGAAAAAGGCATAACCCTAACTCCAGGTCCCAAATCACATAAAGCAGTTCTAACATAATTATTCTTAATGGAGCAAGGAATAGTTGGTATACCTAGATCACCAAGTTTCTTAGGAACCTTACCATTGAAGGAGTAATTAGCAAGTAGAGTAGAAATCTCCTCAGTAGGAATCTTCCTTTTATTAGAGACAATATCCTTCATATACTTTGAATAAGTAGACAATTTAATAGCATCAGTCAAAGAAATTTGCAAGAATAAAGGCTTCATCCACTCACAAAACTTCTTGTAGTGTTCTTCCTCCTTTGACTTGTGTTTCTTACCTAGAAAAGGCATAGGTTTCTGCACCCAAGGTTCTCTTTCTTTACCATGTTTATTAGCAATAAAATCTTCATTTGTGTACCTAGTGTTCTTAGTGTGCTTCTCAGGTTCTTCCTCACCTTGCTCCTTATCAGGGGACTCATTATTATTACCACTCTCAGTTTCAGCATCAGAGGCAGATATACTATTAGGATCTATAGCAGGTTCAAGTGGTTCCTCAACTACTTTATGTTTCTTTTTCTTCCTCTTACGAGGACTACCACTATCTTCACCTTGTTGAGAATCCTGCTCTATTTTTTAGGGTGTCCTTCAGGATATAAAGGATCTTGAGTAGCTGCACCACTCCTAGTTCTAATTCCATAAGCATGTTTATTTCCTGAAGCATTAACTAGCATATCCTTTTGTACCTTAGCAAGTTGATCAAGTTGAGTTTGAACCATTTGAAAGTGTTCACAAAGCATTTTAATATCATTATAAGTTCTTTCCACAATATCTTTCAACTCGTGGATAGCTCTAGAGTTTTCCAATAAATGATTCTGAACTTGTTTATTAAAATGACCTTGCTTAACAATAAAAATGTCAAGTTCCTCTAAACATTGATCAGGAGGCTTACCATAAGGAATATCACCTTCATCAAAGTGTTGGAGAGAGTGTACCTCAATAGTATATGAGTGGGGAATTGGCTTACATAATTCTTCTATAGGAGGTAGATTCTTCACATCTTCAGCTCTAATACCTTTCTCCTTTAGACACTTCTTAGCTTCCTTCATCACTTCATCATTTAATGCAATAACTCCCCTCTTCTTTGTTGTTGGTGCTGGAATTGGTTCAGGAACAACTGGTTCAGGAGTAATAGGCTTAGGTGTATTCAGCTCAGTTGAAGTCCAATCATCATAATTCTTGCTTATCTTGGTCATTAATTCTTCAGCATCTGTAGGAGTCCTTTTCCTGAAAACACAATCAGCAAAACTATCTAGGTAGGTCCTAGAATCATCAGTTAGTCCATTATAATAATATCAAGAAGCTCATTTTTAGGTAATGGACATCCAGGATGTGCATGAATCAAGGAACAAAATCTTTTCCATGACTCAGGCAATTCTCTTCTTCTCCCTGTTTAAAATCAAAAAGTCTCTGCAAAGCAGCATGTATAGCACTGGAAGGAAAATATTTATGGAAGAAAGAAGCAATCAAGCAATCATGGCTATCAATGGAACCAGGAGGTAATCTATTAAACCAAGCCCTAGCTTCTCCTTTTAGTGAAAAAGGGAAGATCTTAGCAACAAAGTACTTGCACATCTTAAAATCATCAGAGAACAAAGCACTCATAGTAGAAATCTCATTCATATGAGCCACAACACTCTCATTTTCAGTCCCGCAAAAAGGTTCTTTCTCAATAATATCTAAATAAGACAAATCAAGAGAGAAATCATAATCTTCATCTTTAATATCTATGGGAGAAGTGGCAAACTTAGGATCAGAGGACATCTTAGGCATAATAGTACGTCTAGCAAGGAGACTCTTCATAGCACTAGTACCATGTGTGTTTCGGCACTCTTCAACAAATTCATAAGTGAACTCAATGTAACCATCATTAATATCATAACTCTCACTAGTCTCAGGTGAGCTAACGGGTGTAACAGTGTATTCACTAGGAGTTTCGGTATTTCCTAGACTAGCCATAGTAGCATTTAGAAAATGACCTAATGAACCACTCGCATCAAGCATAGTAGAAGTAACATCACGAGCATCAAAAGCAGTTTCAGATTCAGCAGTAGTAGCAGTGTGTGTGCAATGAGTATGTGGTGGTGGTGTGACAAGCTTACTTATAACAGACGGTGAATCAAGAGCAACAGATGTGTTTAGGACAGTACCTCTTCTTGTAGTGGATGGTAAAATAGGGAACTTTCCATCATGAGACTTCCCCATGATGAAATGAGTAGCAGTGAACAATAATAGATCCAAGTGAACTTACAAATAAAGCTATGCTCCCCGACAACGGCGCCAGAAAATAGTCTTGATGACCCACAAGTGTAGGGGATCGCAACAGTCTTCGCGGGTAGTGATGACCCACAAGTGTAGGGGCTCGCAACAGTCTTCGCGGGTAGTATTACCCAATTTATTGATTCGACACAAGGGGAGCCAAAGAATAATTGCAAGCCTTAACAACTAAGTTGTCAGTTTAGCTGCACCTGGAAATAGTTCTTGCTCACAGAAGTTTATCAGTAGCAATAGCAAAGCAAAGCAACAGCAACAGTGAAGTAGGAGCAATAGTAACAGTAACGGTAACAGTAGGATTCGAGTACGATAGGCATAGGGATGGATGTACGGGCGTTGCATGGACTAGTCTAAACATGTAACTTCAAGAACTAGGGCATTGCAGATAAATAATAATAAGCATCCAAGTACTAAACAATCCTAGGCATGTGCTCCAAATATAGTCATACGTGCTCGCAATGAGAACTTGCACAACATCTTCTGTCCAGCCAGCCCGTGGCAGTGGGGCCTCTAGGGAACTACTGGCAATTAAGGTGCTACTTTTGATAGAGCACCGGAGCAAAGCATTAACACTCCATGAACACATGTGGTCCTCACACCACAGCCATCCCCTCCGGTTGTCCCAATTATTGTCACTTTGGAGCCTTTGGATCCGGATAATGATATATGTACACAATTTGCATATAAGATCACAAACAATACTATCATAATGATTCAATAATAAGTTAAGATCTGAGATCATGGCACTCGGGCCCTAGTGACAAGCATTAAGCATAACAAGTTGCAACAAAGTCAAATAGCACTAATAGAGATACTAGGCACTATGCCCCTAACAGATCTTATTCGATTACATGATAGAACTCATCCAATCCCTACCATCCCCAAGCCTATAGCGGGGGATTACTCAGTCATGGATGAGGGAAACATCCGTGGTTGATGGAGATGCGTTGGTGATGACGATGGCGATGATCCTCTCCAAATTCCCCGTACCGGCAGCGTGCCAGAACGGAGTTTCTGGATCCGAATCTTGGTTTCTGGTGGCGGCAGAGAGGAACTCTTTCTGGAAAACTATCGAACCCCCTTTGTTTTTAGGTTAGAAGGCAACTTATAGACGCGGAGGAAGGCCGAGAAGCTGCCTGGGGTGGCCAAACCTCCCTAGGCGCGGGGTTAGTGGGCCCGCGCCTGGGGTGGGTCTAGGCCTCCGCTCTGTCTCCCCTTCTGGCTCCGTGGATCTTCTGGTGAGAATAGTTTTTGGCATATTTTCCAGGATTTTTCTGATAGTTCATTTTCTGCACAAAAACAAGACACCAAGGTAATTCTGCTGAAAACAACGTCAGTCCGTGTTAGTTGTATCCAAATCACACAAGTTTAGATAAAAAAACAATAGAAAAGTGTCCGAGAAAGGAGATACGTTTTGGACGTATCAGGTAGTATTACCCAATTTATTGATTTGACACAAGGGGAGCCAAAGAATACTTGCAAGCCTTAACAACCGAGTTGTCAGTTCAGCTGTACCTAGAAATAGTTCTTGCTCACAGAAGTTTATCAGTAGCAATAGTTTGTAGTAGCAACAGCAAAGCAACAACAACAACAACGAAATAGTAGCAATAGTAATAGTAACGGTAATAGTAGGATTCGAGTGTGGTAGGCATAGGGATGGATAGACGGGCGTTGCATGGACGAGTCTAAACATGTAACTTCAAGAACTAGGGCATTGCAGATAAATAATAATAAACATCCAAGTACTAAACAATCCTAGGCATGTGCTCCAAATATAGTCATACGTGCTCGCAATGAGAACTTGCACAACATCTTCTGTCCAGCCAGCCCGTGGCAGCGGGGCCTCTAGGGAACTACTGGCAATTAAGGTGCTCCTTTTAATAGAGCACCGGAGCAAAGCATTAACACTCCGTGAACACATGTGGTCCTCACACCACAGCCATCCCCTCCGGTTGTCCCAATTATTGTCACTTTGGGGCCTTTGTATCCATACAATGATATGTGTACACAACTTGCATATAAGATCACAAACAATACTATCATAATGATTCAATAATAAGTTCAGATCTGAGATCATGGCACTCGGGCCCTAGTGACAAGCATTAAGCATAACAAGTTGCAACAAAGTCAAATAGCACTAATAGAGATACTAGGCACTATGCCCCTAACAGATCTTATTCGTTTCATGATAGAACTCATCCAATCCCTACCATCCCCAAGCCTATAGCGGGGGATTACTCAGTCATGGATGAGGGAAACATCGGTGGTTGATGGAGATGCGTTGGTGATGATGATGGCGATGATCCTCTCCAAATTCCCCGTCCCGACAGGGTGCCAGAACGAAGTTTCTGGATCCGAATCTTGGTTTCTGGTGGCGGCGGCAGAGAGGAACTTTTTCTGGAAAACTATCGAATCCCCCTCTGTTTTTAGGTCAGAAGGCAACTTATAGGCACGGATGTGAGGCCGAGAAGCTGCCTGGGGTTACCAAACCTCCTCCAGGCATGGGGTCAGGTGGGCCCGCTCCTAGGGTGGGTCTGGGCCCGCCAGGCCTCCCCTCTGCCTCCCCTTCTGGCTCCGTGGATCTTCTGGTGAGAAATAGTTTTTGGCATATTTTCCGAGATTTTTCTGATAGTTGATTTTCTGCACAAAAACAAGACACCAAGGTAATTTTGCTGAAAACAACATTAGTCCGTGTTAGTTGTATCCAAATCACACAAGTTTAGAGAAAAAACAATAGCAAAATGTTCGAAAAAGTAGATACATTTTGGACGTATCACTCGGCCCATCAAGCTTGCATACAACAGAAATCTTAGAAATATGGAGGCAAAAATAAGTCTGTGGAGGTTCAAAATCGCGATCTCGCCCTCTCCCACCGCCCCCTCACCAACACACCATGGAATTCTAATTTTTATATGACAGTGTCGGCCCTTTTTGTATGTTAAATGAACAGACCAGTAGAAAAGCTCAACATGCACGCGGACCAAACGTGTCGCGGCCAGCCCGCCAGGCACTGGTGCCTTTCCCGGGCCTCAGAGGCATGCCCCCATGTGAGCCAGGCGGGCCCGTCCTACAAAAAATTAAAACATTTGAAATTCTCGCAAATAAAAAATTTCATAGGGCAGTTCAAACATATTTGTACAAAATTTAAAGGAAAAAATAAACTAGTGGGCACGACCACGCTTGCCTAGGCCAAGACGACGGTACATCGCCTTCGTCGCCGTGTTCCCGCTTCATCGGTGGCATGGTGTTGTAGCCCTGGCCTGGATCGCCACCGTCACCGCTCCAGCCCGAGTAACCGGCCCCGTCGTCGTCGCCCTCCAGATTGATGAACATGCCGAGGCGGCGCGCGCTTGACATGCTTGCCCCGGTACTCCGCCATGGACCAAGCCTAGACGAACGCGTCTGTCGCTGGTGGAACAGTCTCGAAGGGACGCGCTGGCCTGGGAACTCCTTCGGGTCCTCCTAGATCTTCAGCTGGAGGGTGACCACCTTGTACTCCGGCGGCGGCGTCCACTCCTTCACTTGGCGTTGGGGCCTGGCGAGGCGCAAACGGCCATGGGGAGGGGAATCCTATTGGCACGGCGCCCAATGTTGGCCCGGATATCAGGGCGGTGGAGGCATCATCAACGACGGGTTGTTGCCGCCAGCAATGTGGGCCAGGACGTAGGTGAGCGTCCTGCTTGGGGTGCTCCACCACCGCGTCCACCCTT
Organism: Avena sativa; assembly: GCA_916181665.1. Lineage (NCBI taxonomy): Eukaryota > Viridiplantae > Streptophyta > Magnoliopsida > Poales > Poaceae > Avena > Avena sativa. Next base: position 251,886,592 of record OV702296.1, read on the forward strand.
CAATGTTGTAGTTCTCCGGTGGGGGTCGTCCCCTTCACAGGCTTCGAGATGTGCCTGCTGCTTCGTGAAGAACGCGTCCCACGCTTCATCGTTGTTTGGATCCTAGGCGAGATCGTTCCGCTCATCCATCATGAGGGCACCCAAGAAGTGTCAGTAGATATCCATCGCGCGCGCGTCTGACCAACGGGAATCAGCAGGATGGGCAGGCCGCTAGCGCTAAGGAACCAACGCTTTGGACAACGCATGCCCAAGGACACTGGGTAGCCTGCTTCCCACAGCGCCCAAGCCTCGGATGCGTGCAGCGAGCACCGCCCGAAACTGTTAGTGGCGACACCATCTCCGGGGTACCTCGCCATGGTCGAATCTTGGTTGTTGGGAATAATGGAGAGGAGGCGGGTTGAGGCGATGAGGAGGGAATGCGGCGAAGAAGGAGAGGAAGAAAGAGATTTTTAACAACTGATGGCTACTGAATGTGGTCGGGCGTGGCAGGCGAGAGGCGTGGCAGATGGGACGTATCGGCTGCTTGCCTACAAAGGCTGGTCACCAAGCGGCATCACAAGGCGCGGTAGGCGAGGGTGAAGACGGATCAAACTCGTCGACCGCTGACACTGACAGGGGTGGCCCACGACGACCAGCCGCTTCACGCGCCTTCTTCTCCCCCTCTTTTACGCTAGAAACGCGCCATCCGGCGCCCCCGCTAGCCCCACCTGTGGGTTGGGTTCGGCCTTGGGATGCCGGATATCAAAATGGACCATGCCAGTGCCAAAAAAATTGGGGTTGGGCTAAATGTGAATTCGACCGCAAACACCCCTAATAGCCTTTTAGGGGGTTTAAAGCCTCTGAGTAGAGATGCTCTAAGACCCTAGATGGACTTGGACAGATGAAACTAGAAATCGTCATCTTATCCGGAAATCCTAAAAAAAGGCCGACCTTCTCAAAGGTCGGTCCCACGTGTCGTCCTTGCGCCAAGTGGCGTTTTATCTTTCGCGTGGTCCTCCTAATAGGGATCCACATGGTTGCCAAGTGTCGCAACAAGAAGCAATGTGGGATTAGGAGGAGAGAGAGATATAGGGCGTAAGGGCATCTCAACCGGGCCGACCCATCCGGTCGCCCCAAACGATCCATTTCCGTCCGTTTGGGTCGGTTCACGCTCGCTTTTGGGTCGTGGTCCGGCCTATCCGGCCGACCGCGCCCAGCGGCGCGACCCATTTGTCCAGCCCAGACGAGGCCTTTTTTCGGGTTCAATCGTAAATCGTTCGCACTAAAAACTAGCAAGTTCATACATTTCATACTTAATTTACATTAAAAATATAAAAAAATGAAATTTAAACTAGCCCTAACCCTAGCTATCGACCTTCACGCGCTGATGCCGCCTCGTCCATCTACAGGTCGAGGTCGATGTACTCCGGCGGTGTCCAAAGGTTGGGCGCTGCCAGGGCGGCGCAGATGCGGGTGGATTGGTCGCCTGCCCAGGCCACGGCGCCCAACCATGCTGGAGGTGCGTCAGCTCCATCCCCACCTCCAGAGCGATCGGTGGCGCCCATCCCAACAGCGATGGCAGTGGACGCAGCTGGGCGTTTGCCTATGCCACCATGTCGGTGAGCTGGATGACTTCTTCATAGCCACCCACAGGGCGTTCTCGTCTCGTGCGCTGGCCTCAATGGCCTGCTCGGTGAAGGCATCCTCGTCGTAGCCCCATGCCAGGACCTAGCGATACTCCGGGGGCAGGGTCACGGCGATGTCGTCCATCACCTCCTGCTTGATGACGATGTCGTCATCCTCCTTGTCGTTGTCGTCCTTGCTATCGAGGTTGGTGTCGGAGTGGTTGAAGGCGCCCGCATCGTCTGAGTCGATGTCGGGGACGTCGTAGACTTCCCCCGGCTTCAGGTCACGACAGATGGTGGTCGCGCGCCACAACTTGTGCTCCCACTCAAGGAACTTTACCCAATAGTCCTCAAAGTGGTAGCCCCTCTCCCAACGTTGGCACCGCGGGACGCTGCTGATCCGACGACAGATCTCCTTCGCCAGCACTTTGCCCGCCTTGGGCATGGGCGACACCGGGACACAGTCCCGGTTGATGTGCTAGCCGGTAGGGAGGGAAACATCCCTATGGCTGATGTCCCGGCCCTCCCTCCACTGGCGCTCGCACTCCGCCACGCGAAATTACTGCCGGCTGCGGCGGTCCCGCGATGGCAGGTAGTCCCCCACAGGACGGCCCCGAAACTCCTCCGAACGCGGCGAAGGCGGCAAAGGATGTGTCGCAGAGGAAGACCGACAGCCGGGAGCGCTGGCTACTAGACCCAGACACCTCATTGTCGTTCTTCATCCTCTTCATCCAGGACGACATCTTCATCGTTGGTGTTAGCGGCTGCTAGGGTTGCGAGGGCGAGAGGTGAGGAGTGCGGCACCGACGGGCGCAGGTTTAAATAGCCCCTTTGCCCGCAAATGCGCGCAAACACAGGCAGCGTCCAGTCAGTCAGTGTGCCGTCTCGTCGCCATTGATGGCGTAGGGTGCCGCCGATCATACTTACGTCAGTGCCTCTAAATCGCTGTCACTGTTGCGTCTGAATCGGTGCCGTTGCCCGCGTCTGAATCAATGTCGTGGCTGACGGGTGGGCTAGTGGCACGTGTGGGTAGGACTCTGTCCGCGCATGTCCAGGTCGACACAACTGTTTCCCAGATTTGGTTCACGGATGGGTCGAGCTGGATGCGTCCGTCAGATGGGTCGTGTCACTGGGGTGACGCGCATGTACCGCAGCATCCGCGTGGACGAGTTCGGAAGCGCTCAGACGGGATGAGTCGGCCCGGTGTTGATGCCCTAAGAGTACAAATTATTCCTTTTATTTTTTAAATTCGATGATTCAAAACAAAATATCTTGAGAATCATTTGTCTAAATTACAAATCATTCCAAACAACTTTTTTTGTACTTTCAAAACGGTTGTGTTCGTACTTTAGATACTTCAGTTCTATACTTTTGTACTTAGGGTTCTTAGTGTACTTTGTACTCGGGTTAGTACACAACTATACTTATCGTATATTTTGGGTGTTGAGTACACTTGTACCTTTTTATACTTTGGCTCTTAGTACACTAGTGCTTTCGTGTACTTGACTCTAAGTACGGTTGTATTTTGACTTCTAGTAAGGTTGTCCTTTATATATGTAACACCCCGGTTCTGAAAAGACCGGTGCTTCTATGTGACATGCCAATCCCTGGATCGGTTCATTGGTCCACAGTAGAATAAGATGAATAACATAGCAAAATATCCGTGTATCATAAATAACGAAGATCCAGAATACTATTATTACAATAAAAGCTTAGCTCAAGCTAGCTCAAATTATTTAGGTAGCAACATAAATAAAGTAAATCCTCCATTCTTCAATATGCCCACAAGTGAACAAGTGCCGAGTGGAGTACCGTGACCTATATCGATTACTCAGAATCAGAATATCCTGCAACATGAAACATAGCAGCCCCGAAGGGTCAATACATGGAATGTATGGCAAGTAGAGCTAGTAAAGGAGACGGTAATACTAACATCTACATGCATATTTGGCAAGTGGAGCTGTGTCTGTCTTGCATTTGCAAATACATTTGTCCTACTTTCATAAACAGTTTTTGATTTTCTTTGAAAATATCCCAATTAAGTTAACCCAACAATATTAAAACAATTATGAAATTAGAATGAGCGAGAAACATGTCATGGAATCAATATCAAGCAACTCAGTTGTCCATAACCGGGGACACGGCTAATCGATTAGATTACACACCTACAGGAGTTTGTACACTTTACCCATGTGACTTGGCCAGCCCAGCTCGTACCACCACTCTCATTTTGGGTGATGATAGGGAGAAGTCCAAGAAGAGACTGTTCGGGAAGTGGCTCCCCAATCCCGACGCGCACCGGTCCAACCTACCAAAATTCTACATCTCTGGATACGCGGGTTCGAGTTACCACAACATACTAAGTCCAACCAACCGCCCATTTCATTATTGACACATGGTTGTACACATAAGCTACAGAATAAAGAAGCCAATCATTCTCTCTTGATACTTGGGTGCCTTTCCGCAATAAACCACAAAAAATTATCAATCCCATCACACCCAGGGGATTTATTGATTAAGTTGTTTTTAGTTTTCACAAACCAATACTTTTAGAAACAAGTCTCAGTGATGTAACCCAGCCCTCGTATATCATAGCATGGCTAAGCACATCTACCAACAGTGGTTCATCTAGAAGGAAAGCCCTACCACATAATAGGACATAGCATAGCGATAGTATCATCCTACACATGCATCTATAAAATACACGACAATGCATTGAAAATAATAGGACGATTTTATGAACAAAGTAGCATCTACTTGCCTTGGTTGTAGCGGTCGGAAGAACAACCCACACACGAGCAAGCGTTGCACTCGTCACAATCTACACGATACAATTGCAATCATAAACAAACAATCCACAAGCATATGCAACAAAGATGATGCATGAATGCATGTGAGACAAGTGGGGTGACGCTACAGCAACACCACATAATATAAATCAGTAGAGGTACTGATTGCATGCATGGAAAATAGTTTTAGCGCAAGGAAAACTAATATGCAAAGTATAATACCCAAAACTAGAGCTAAAACTCAAATAATTCGCTAACGGTAGGGTACTGTTTGTAAAATATTGAGAAAATTCTAATGTATAGGCATTGCTATTTAGAAACAGTACCAATTGGAATTACTCAAAAAGAAATTATAAAACTCCCCGAGTAATTAAAACACTGCAGAAACCCACTAGACAGTTTCTGCAGAAGTTTTCACTATACGCCTATCTTTTTAATTCACGATGAGATTCCCCTTGTTCCACTGAATCCAGGGACATATCATACGCGATTTTTGGAGCTACGAATCTTTTTCTACGAATTAATTACTCCGAAAAGGCCATTAACTCATTTGATTAAACTGTACTAAACCTTGCTGCAAAAGCCTGAACCAAAGGTACAGCGAGATTCTACATGACTCACTGAATCTACACATATTTTATTTGCAATTTTTGGCCAAGCGGTTTAATTTCTACGCAATTTACAAGTTTCTATCGAAATCTGTCAACTAAGAGGATTAACGAAATTAACCAGTCAACTGTGTCTGTTGACTGGTCAACGCATCTGCTGACTGGTCAACACATCTGCTGACTGGGCGTCTGACTAGTCAACGCCTGGGTCTGACCGGTCCACGAACGATCTAAGCCGCCGATCTGAGATCTGACGGTGGCTGCAGTCTTACCGGAAGCAAACGGCAAAACGGACGGCGGCGAGTTCCGGACAGCGGCGGCGATCGGTTCCGGCGTCAGGGTTTTTCCTGCACGGAGGGAGACGGTCAACGAGCGGTTTAAGATCGTCAACGAGGTACGCAAGATGGCGCGCGTGCGACGCGGTACGGACGAAACGGCGCGACGCAAAACGGCGCGCGAGTGTGTACGTGCATGCATGCATGCGTGTGCGTGTGTGCACGTGCGCGCGCGCGAAGCGAGGCAGCGGCTGCGGCGCAGCAACAACAGCTTGCAGCGGCAGCAGCGCACGCAGCGAGCGCGCAGCGCGGCGGCAGGCGGCGGCGGCAGCAGCTGCAGCGGCAGGCGCGGCGCGCAGCGCGCGCGAGCAGGGCGGCGAGGCGGCGGCTGGTCGCGGGGGCGTGGCGCGGCGGCGGGCGACGTGGCGCGCAGCGGCGGGGAAGAGAGGTGGCGACGGTGCGGCTACCTGCTGTGGCGGCGGGGATGGAGGGCGACGGCGGCGGCGGGGTCGCGGCCTGGCGGCGAGGCGCGAGGAGGGCGGCGGCGGCGGCCGAGGGGAGGGGCGGCGGCGGGGTGGTTGGGCGCGGTTAACGAGGGCAGGCGGGGTCGGCGGCCAGGTGGGGTCCTTTTGTGGGCCTCACGCGAAATCTTAAACTGAAACGGTTCGGAGTTAGACACGGACTCGGAAATCGGTCCAGAAATTCGGACCGTTTTCCGGCGATTCACTAAAACTGCGACAACTTCTCCGTACGAGCTCCGATTCAAGCGATTCTTGCGCCTACGGGTTCCTATCGTCGAGGGGAACAATCTAGGCCCAAGGTTTGAGCGAAACCACTAAACTACAAGGGTGGTCAACGCTAGTCCTACTAAAGCTTCCCGCAGGAACCTCGTATCAAAATAGAATAGGGTTTTGCAAATGGCGTTTCGCCGAACCTTTTCACTCGACGGTTTTGCATGGAAAAGCATGATGCAATGATATGAATGATATGCAATACCAAATCTAAAATTTGGGATGTGACAAGACTAACCCCCTTAAGATGAATCTCGTCCTCGAGATTCGGCGCGGCTAGCAAATATGTGTGGGTAGTCCTCTCGGATGTCATCTTCACGCTCCCAAGTGGCTTCCTCTTCGGTGTGGTGACTCCACTGCACCTTGCAAAACCTGATTGTCTTGGTACGGGTAATCCTCTCTGCTGTCTCCAGAATCTTGACCGGCTTCTCCTCATAGGTCAAGTCGTTCTCAAGCTGAACCTCCTCTAGCGGTATAGTGTCTCTCAATGGTGTATCCACCATCTCCGGATGGCACTTCTTCAGCTGTGACACGTGGAACACATTATGAACAGCGGACAGAGCTTCTGGCAACTCCAACTGATATGCAACTTCTCCTTTGCGTGCTAAGACCCGATACGGTCCAATAAATCGAGGTGCCAGCTTACCCTTAATTCCAAATCTCTTGATTCCACGAAGTGGCGACACTCTGAGGTATGCTCTATCACCTATATCATATACCACTTCCTTGCGCTTGGCGTCAGCGTAGCTCTTCTGCCTTGATTGTGCTACCTTCAGCCTGTCCCTAATCAAGGCGACCTTCTCCTCAGCATCCTTGATCAAATCAGGTCCAAACAACTGACATTCTCCTACCCCATCCCATAGCAATGGTGTCCGGCATCGTTTCCCATACAGCACATCGAATGGTGACGTCTTGATGCTGGTTTGATAGCTGTTGTTGTAGGAAAACTCAGCATACGGTAAATTCTCATCCCAACTAGAACCATGAGCCAAAGCGCAAGCTCTCAGCATGTCCTCCAAAATCTGATTCACCCTCTCGGTCTGTCCATCAGTCTGTGGGTGAAACGCTGTGCTAAACTCCAATCTAGTACCAAGTGACTCGTGCAGCTGGCGCCAGAAGTGTGAGGTAAATTGGGTGCCTCTATCAGATACGATACTCTTGGGAACTCCATGTAGGCACACAATCCTGTCCATGTAAATCTTTGCCAACTTTCACTCGTATAGGTCGTCTTCACCGGTATAAAGTGGGATACCTTGGTCAAATGGTCGACCACTACCCAAATAGAGTCATATCCTGACCTGGTCCTGGGCAATCCCGTGATAAAATCCATTCCCACTCTATCCCACTTCCATTCCGGCACGGGCAACGGCTGTAGCAATCCTGCTGGCTTCTGGTGTTCCGCCTTCACTCGGCTACACACATCACATAGAGCAATGTGCTCTGCGATGTCTCCCTTCATGTTGTTCCACCAGAATCTGTCCTTTAGGTCCATATACATCTTCGTATTGCCCGGATGTATGGAATACGGCGAGTCATGAGCTTCCTGCAGAATCAATTTCCTTATCTCCGGATCGTTGGGAACGCACAAACGATCTCCATACTGTAGCATCCCAATTGTCTAACAATTGCAATGCTACTAGCCTAGTCTATATAATGGCTACTTCATATATATAATTGTTGCATCATAATTATATCATGCTCATGTCATCATGCCACCTTGCATTTGAGCATCATATAAAACCCTTTTTGTTTTGGTTCTTATCTCATATGCATTATTAATTGTATTTGCCTCTTGATATTGTATTTGGTTCTTGATATATTGTTTAAATGCCCAAGTTGAGTTGGGGGCATATCTTTTATGAACTCCACCACCTTTCCTTCACCACCTTATAATTCCACCATCCAACTAAATATGAGCTTGGCATTTACTGGTTTTACTTCTAGCTCCTGTGGGTTGGGATGGATCCAATTCTTTGCCACATGCTCTCATCTTGGCACCATGTTGTTTTCACAATATTGATATATGAGAGCCACATGGCCACCTTTGCATGCCTTGTGAGTGGAACCTTTTCCTAGCTTCCATAGTTGTGGTTTTGGGGTTATCATCATGTTGGGGTATTTTTGAGGGCTTATTAAATGCCTAGTGGCACATACACACTAGCAAGTCCCAAGCTAACTCAAACATGATCATCTCCATCTATTCCACTGGAAACTTCCTTGTAATCCTTTTGCTTGAGCCTTACTCCACACTTTGGAGTGCATAAGAAAATGCCATGCAAATAATCTTGTCTCACAAAGATAAGCATGGTAATAATTAATTATGCATGGCCCATGCAAGTACCACCTTTTGCTTGTCATTTGGATTTTTGTTGCATTTTGAGTGGGTCATCTCTAACCTCTTCCTCCCTCTTTGGGGTTGATCTAGTGTGAACTTGCTTGATCTATGTTTGGAGCAAGTATGCTTCTAAACCTAGCTCTCACACCTCTCTCTTCTTCTCTCTCCAGCATCTACCCTCACCATACCCCATCTAAACCTAAACCCTAATCTACCATAACCATGACCAAACCCTAATCCCACCTTCACCTCTCTCGGCCCCCCTCTTCTCCCTACCTAGATGGCCCCACCTGGCCACCCTCTCTCCCTGGCCCCACCTAGCTGCTACCACACCCCAAACCCTAGCTAACCCAAGTCCCAACCCGAGCCTAGATCTACCCCACCCGAGGCTACCCTCACCTCTCCCTCTCGTGCTCTCTCTGCCCTAGGGCCCCCCAGCCCGAACCACCACCTCCCTGGCCTCACCGTCCCCACCTGGAAGCTGCCCCTGCCCTGCCCGAGCACGTGAGGGTGGAGGAAGAAAAGGTGGCCGAGCCACCTTTTTCCTCTCCCACTCCCCCACGGCACCCTGCTCCCTCTCTGCCTTATCCACCCCCTCTCTCGCCTCCCCTACATCCCCAGATCCAGCCCCAGCGACGCCCTGGCCTCTCCCCCTCTGCTCCATCGCCACCGCCTTCACCATCGTCTCCACCGTCGGCCTCCTCCACGACCCGTTGATCCTGGCGAGCCGCACGTCCGTGGAGTGATCGGGAAGAATGAGAAGGGTCCTCTGCTTCACCCTGAGCCCAGCGACGAGGAGGAGACAGACCAGAGCCACCGATCTGCGCCGCGCCGACCCCGAAACCCTAAACCGCCGGGCGTCTGCTACGCCAGCGATCACCGGCGCTTCTGCCTGAACCTACTCCACCAGCAACCTCTTGGTGAGCCCCTAAACCCCCTAGACATGGTCACCTCCGCCGTGCCGCCCTAGATTCGCCGGACCGATCGTCGAGCACCCTCGGTGCACCGACAAGCGCGCGCGTCTGCGTGTTTTCGGCGTCGCGTACGCTCTAGCTAGCCGCCTAGCCCCCTCCTATCAACAGCCCCCGAGCCACCGCAGCGGCTCCGCCCACCGCGCGCGTGTCCCGCGTCGCGGGTTCGAACCCTGCGCCGCGCCCCGCGCCCTGTCGCCCACCGATCGGTCTGCTGCACGCGAGAAGAAGCACAGTACGGGCAAGCTCTTTTGCGTATGGCCCCCTGTTTCCTTTTCGGCTTAACCCGCAGTCCGCGTAGCCCCACCCGTCAGCCTCTCTGGACTTTTTGCAGAGCAACCCCTAGCCTTTCTAAACCTCAACCCGCGCTCCCGTTTGACCACCTGTCAGCCTCTGCGCTGTCCCGCCGCTGGCAGCTGGGCCCGCGAGTGCTCTGACCCCACCTGTCGGCCTCTGAGGCTAGCAGCAGCCGCGGTGGCAGAAGCATTTCTGTGCGCGTGTTGCCCAGTCAGCACTGTGGCCCACTTGTCTGTGACAGTGGCTAGCTCCCTCTGAGTATAAAAAGTATTTCCGAAATCTGTTTAAATTCAAATCCTTTTCTAATTATTTCAAATTCAAATATAATTCTGTTTCCAAATAACTTTTCAAATATTAATCCAAATAATACAAATAATATATGTTTTCAAATTAGAAAAATGTGAGGATTTCAAATATGCAATCCAAAATATATTTTGAACTTTTAAATTTCCAAGTTTATTTAAATTACAATAAATTGCCCTTTTCTTAAATAATTAATAACTTTTGATTTATAAGTCCAAATTTAACAAATGATATGTCTAAAATGATTAGCTCGACGAGACCTTTCTGTTTATGCATTCCATGGTTTGATTTGGAGCATGCATCATATAAATATAATGAGTACAGCAACTAATATGGGAATAAAATGGGGCCAAAACTAAATAAAATGCTTTATTATTGTATTCCACACCTCACCCATGCCATGCTACCTTATTGCCATGCAAATTGTGCATCATTCATCATGGCATGGTTGTTTGCTTGATGCATTTATTCATATGCTTGTGCACTTTATTTATGCTGGCCCTTGTTTGTTTGGTTCTTCTCCGAATAGACGCTGAGCAGGGGATATATCAAGAGAACCAGGAGCACTACCCAGATCCATCCCTTGCTTCAACTGAGCTGCCAGGCAAGCACTACCACATGCTTGCATACATATAGTACCTATTGCCTCTATCTTATTCTTGCATCATTGAGTCGCGATTGCATTAAATTGAATCCCAAGTATTGCATAGCCTTTACTTTTAGACCCCACCGAAGCTTGTTCCTCCATCCCATGAGCCATTACTACAGGAGTTGTTTGAGCCATGCGAGTCGTAGAACAACATGTGTAGGGTATGTGAGTGTCTGATGGGTAACGAGGTACCTAAACAACTTAACCTGAGTAGTAATGGGATAACTAATGAAAGTGGCATCGGTGAGCCATATTCGCTATTTGGTTTTTCAGGCTCACTTGTGTCCCGTAAGACCCCGAGTACTTGATTCCTGTTCCAAGAATATTCGCGCTATCCACATCCGGGAGGCCTTATGGACCCCCCTGAGCCAGAGCTTGATTCATTCTTATTTCTTGGGGCCACAAACTAGTTTGAGGTTTTATTTACTATCATGTACTTATGCCACGCTTTACTGCTTTAATTAAATTGTGCGAGGTACTGCACACTGTACTGTTTAGGATTGCGGAGTGTTTTCGCGGTGTCGACAAGCCCAGTCACATTTTCGGGTTCCCAGTCGTTCACAGCCATTGGCGCAAACCTTGAGTCCGTCTCGGAGTCAGCTAGCTTCGTTGCGGGTAGCTTAATGGGGTGGCCCCCTGAAATATTTCTGAATCCTGTGATCGCTTTGTCGTGACTGCCTCGTTGGGTTTTGATTTGGTTTTTCCGAGGCATATCGAGTGTGTGTTGCTATTTGTGCACCCCTGCAGGGTAAAACTTTCTGAAAGCCGTGTCCGCGGTTATGGACGACTTGGAGCACAGTTTCTCGATCATAGACAAGCATAACTAAAGTACCACTATTAATTTGACTAGACTAGGTACCGGACTAGTAAATAGTGCAATACTCATGGAATGGATAATAAAACTGCCAACGGATGGGGGTTGTTCGTCCGCTTCCTCGGCGGTAAGCGAGGAGGAGGATGGATCTGTGGATATTACCATTATAACTGTTATAACTGTTGTTATTAATTCACGGACATCCGTCTATCTCTGGTTAGGCGGATGGTTAGCGAGTATCTATAGAACTGCTAGGGTTTATCTTTTGCTGCAATTGCGTCACCCCAGGTTGTGTCCCCTTTAGAGGCATAAAGACTTGCTGAGTACCCCTAGGGTCTCACACGATAAATTATTGGTTCAGATGAACAGGTACACTCGCAAGATGGATACTGGGTGGAAGAGACGGACGATGTGGGCAACGATCATTCGGTGTAGAGATTCCGGGAACGGGGATCCGTGAGATCTGTGGGCGGGATGTGCTTATTTATGGGGCATCTTATGCCGATTTGCTTCTTATCCGTACTCGGATTTTGTCTTCCGCTTCCGCTTGATACTCTGTTGATTGATGTATGAGGAGATATCCTAAACTATTATATCTATCTAGGATATTTGGATCTTGCCGTATGGCGTTGCTATATTTCCTTTCTTTTTAGATGGAATGGCTCTGATGTACTGTTGTATGGTGGCTTGCATACATACTCATTTGTGTATGTAGTTGATCCCTTCGCCTGCCGATTACGCCGCCCGTTCTTGTCCCGATGTTTGGAAATGGTTGGGACGGCCGAAAGGTCTACCTGTGAGTGGCATTTGGGCCCCACCGTACTATTTCAACCATTTCTGAACATCCAGGCTTGTACTAGGAGCGTAATTCACCGAGGTAGTTACAATTGGTATCAGAGCCATCCCGACCTTCAGGGTCTCAGCCAAATGGTCGTTGTCTGTCTAGCAAATATTTTTGGTAGTTATGTATACTAGGGAAAAACAAAACGCGAGAGTAGGACTGCTTCCACTTTTCTTCTTACCCAACCACCCACCCTTTTCTGGTAAGGAAGTGTAACGTTTTCAATCCTCTTCTTAAAATTCAAACTAGGATTCACGTGTTCTGGGTTTCCGTAGTACCATAGAAAGTGTGTGTGTGTGTGTGTGTAATTCCTTGTCTATCTGTTGCATCCTTTTGTTATCACAATCTGCCTTTGGTTATCAACTGTTGGTACGTTCCATATCGACAGGCTTTTGAAAACCGGCGCGATCTATCTGACTCCTTGTTGACCGGTGCCATCTTCTTAAAGGGTGTTCTTCTGTGCAGGCATCTGATGCTAATCCCTATCTGCTAAGTGATTTTGCGCATCTATCGGTATTTTAATGCCGAAAAATGCGGAAAATTTTTCTTTGATCCATCTGTGTTTCCACACTCCTTTTCAGTCGTGTGTGAAACATTATCTATCTCTCTTTTATCAGCATGTCCATGCTAACTCATTCTTTTGTCACCGGCGCTTAATCCTGGAGTTTTCACTTCATCTTCTTTTCTCTTGGGCTAATTACATAACATGTGTCGATCCGATGCTGGTGATTGTAATTTGGTTCTCAGCAAAGCTATATCCCACTCATGATAAGTGTCGATTGGAATATGGAAAATGCTATCAAATCTATCCTCGTATCTATGCAAATTCAAGCATCCTTGGAAATCCGGAGTTTCTCAAGGCACCACGGTGGTCTATCATCTGTTTATCATGCTTCACATCTTTTTGAACTCCATATCTGCACATCTTTTTCGTCTCTGATAGCTCATACCATAAGCAAAGCTATATCATCGTTTCTTGTCCAAGATCTCTTTATCTTTGTAACCGGTGATCCGATCGACAATGTGAATCAGGCGGCATCTCTTTTTCTTCCAAAGGACCAGATAATCTATTCTTCCAGTGCATCTTCTTCAATTCTGGAATCAGCAAGTCCATTGTTAATTCCATCTTCCATCTTCAATCAAATCCGGAGTTGTTCCTTGTTGGCAAGTTATCATCGTCGTTCCGCCGAAGTTTTCCTCAAGACTGCTAGATCTCTCTCAATCATTTCAAGAAGAACATGGAGTTCTTTTCACCTCTATCTCGTTAAGTGATCTTTTGAAACCGTCTCGTTCTATCATCGATGCTCAATCCACCGGAGGCCATGAAGACTTTTCAGATCTTTCGTAATCAGTTGGTGTTATCTTCTTCTTTACCTGTGGAATCTGGCAGTTGTTCTCCGTAATCTTCCTTCATATCTTTCCGGTGGCTTGTTACATCAGGTATGACGACAACATCATCACCCTTATCTATCTTGAATCCGGCGTATCGTTTGCATCTATCCTGGTTTGCTAACGGAGTTCCATGAGTTATCCTTGTCAATACCTTCAGTCTGTTTCGGTAGTTGGGTTGCATGGTTTTCTTATTCAGGTGCGGAGTAATGCTTTGAGTGCGGGATGGAGTAGCTACCATACCACTACTCTTATCATTCGCTCTTGTACATTGAATTAGGGAATTTATGTGATTTCACTCATTCCACGGAAGTTAGAAGTGGCCTTTATCCCTTGATACTTTTACTTCCGTCCTTGTTTTTCCGGAGTGCTCTCTCGAAGAAAGTAATCGATAATCTCTTGTTGGTGATCTCGTCCTTTCTACACGAAGCAAAATCCTCGATTATCTGGTGGAAACAAACGCAAATTCTTTTCTATCCTCGTCTTTATACCGGAGCTCTACATCCCCAAACAAGATGAAAGGAACCTATCCCCCATGATCTATCTTCACATCCGTATCTAGAAGTTATATCCGCGCACCTCAATTGCGTGATCCTTTGGTTCTTACCGGCGTAAGAAGACTCTAATCCGACGATGTCTAACTAAATCTTTCTGTCGATATCAAGGGACTCTATTGTTTGAAGGCAATATTGTTTCCGTACTTCTTTTCCCCAATCCGAGAGAAGGTACGATGCTATTGTCATAGTGCTTCAAAACCTCTCCAATCTAGCTCTTTCCTTCCGGCGAGACAAAGATTCATCCTCTCTAGTATCGGTAAATCTTTCATCTTAACGGCGTGTCTTTCTTTAGCCACGATGCATCATCTTGTCCTTTCTTTCACCAAGTGGTTCTTCTTCTTTTATCCTGTTCTTGAGAAAACCGGAGCTATGTCCATCCTATCCTTCTTGTCTCACGACAATCCTTCAATTCTCCTAACCCTTTGTGCCTCAAGCAAAAGGCAAGACTCGCAACAAGTCTAGCAAGTTTTGCAAGGTGTAGTGGTCGCACCATTCCGTTCTTCATCTTGTTGGGAACGCAAGGATCACCTTCGTTCCGAACACCCGCCTCTCCTTGTGTTGTTTTCTTTTTCCTAGGAATCTCGGGGCGAGATTCTTGTTTAGTGGGGGAGAGTTGTAGCATCCCAATTGTCTAACAATTGCAATGCTACTAGCCTAGTCTATATAATGGCTACTTCATATATATAATTGTTGCATCATAATTATATCATGCTCATGTCATCATGCCACCTTGCATTTGAGCATCATATAAAACCCTTTTTGTTTTGGTTCTTATCTCATATGCATTATTAATTGTATTTGCCTCTTGATATTGTATTTGGTTCTTGATATATTGTTTAAATGCCCAAGTTGAGTTGGGGGCATATCTTTTATGAACTCCACCACCTTTCCTTCACCACCTTATAATTCCACCATCCAACTAAATATGAGCTTGGCATTTACTGGTTTTACTTCTAGCTCCTGTGGGTTGGGATGGATCCAATTCTTTGCCACATGCTCTCATCTTGGCACCATGTTGTTTTCACAATATTGATATATGAGAGCCACATGGTCACCTTTGCATGCCTTGTGAGTGGAACCTTTTCCTAGCTTCCATAGTTGTGGTTTTGGGGTTATCATCATGTTGGGGTATTTTTGAGGGCTTATTAAATGCCTAGTGGCACATACACACTAGCAAGTCCCAAGCTAACTCAAACATGATCATCTCCATCTATTCCACTGGAAACTTCCTTGTAATCCTTTTGCTTGAGCCTTACTCCACACTTTGGAGTGCATAAGAAAATGCCATGCAAATAATCTTGTCTCACAAAGATAAGCATGGTAATAATTAATTATGCATGGCCCATGCAAGTACCACCTTTTGCTTGTCATTTGGATTTTTGTTGCATTTTGAGTGGGTCATCTCTAACCTCTTCCTCCCTCTTTGGGGTTGATCTAGTGTGAACTTGCTTGATCTATGTTTGGAGCAAGTATGCTTCTAAACCTAGCTCTCACACCTCTCTCTTCTTCTCTCTCCAGCATCTACCCTCACCATACCCCATCTAAACCTAAACCCTAATCTACCATAACCATGACCAAACCCTAATCCCACCTTCACCTCTCTCGGCCCCCCTCTTCTCCCTACCTAGCTGGCCCCACCTGGCCACCCTCTCTCCCTGGCCCCACCTAGCTGCTACCACACCCCAAACCCTAGCTAACCCAAGTCCCAACCCGAGCCTAGATCTACCCCACCCGAGGCTACCCTCACCTCTCCCTCTCGTGCTCTCTCTGCCCTAGGGCCCCCCAGCCCAAACCACCACCTCCCTGGCCTCACCGTCCCCACCTGGAAGCTGCCCCTGCCCTGCCCGAGCACGTGAGGGTGGAGGAAGAAAAGGTGGCCGAGCCACCTTTTTCCTCTCCCACTCCCCCACGGCACCCTGCTCCCTCTCTGCCTTATCCACCCCCTCTCTCGCCTCCCCTACATCCCCAGATCCAGCCCCAGCGACGCCCTGGCCTCTCCCCCTCTGCTCCATCGCCACCGCCTTCACCATCGTCTCCACCGTCGGCCTCCTCCACGACCCGTTGATCCTGGCGAGCCGCACGTCCGTGGAGTGATCGGGAAGAATGAGAAGGGTCCTCTGCTTCACCCTGAGCCCAGCGACGAGGAGGAGACAGACCAGAGCCACCGATCTGCGCCGCGCCGACCCCGAAACCCTAAACCGCCGGGCGTCTGCTACGCCAGCGATCACCGGCGCTTCTGCCTGAACCTACTCCACCAGCAACCTCTTGGTGAGCCCCTAAACCCCCTAGACATGGTCACCTCCGCCGTGCCGCCCTAGATTCGCCGGACCGATCGTCGAGCACCCTCGGTGCACCGACAAGCGCGCGCGTCTGCGTGTTTTCGGCGTCGCGTACGCTCTAGCTAGCCGCCTAGCCCCCTCCTATCAACAGCCCCCGAGCCACCGCAGCGGCTCCGCCCACCGCGCGCGTGTCCCGCGTCGCGGGTTCGAACCCTGCGCCGCGCCCCGCGCCCTGTCGCCCACCGATCGGTCTGCTGCACGCGAGAAGAAGCACAGTACGGGCAAGCTCTTTTGCGTATGGCCCCCTGTTTCCTTTTCGGCTTAACCCGCAGTCCGCGTAGCCCCACCCGTCAGCCTCTCTGGACTTTTTGCAGAGCAACCCCTAGCCTTTCTAAACCTCAACCCGCGCTCCCGTTTGACCACCTGTCAGCCTCTGCGCTGTCCCGCCGCTGGCAGCTGGGCCCGCGAGTGCTCTGACCCCACCTGTCGGCCTCTGAGGCTAGCAGCAGCCGCGGTGGCAGAAGCATTTCTGTGCGCGTGTTGCCCAGTCAGCACTGTGGCCCACTTGTCTGTGACAGTGGCTAGCTCCCTCTGAGTATAAAAAGTATTTCCGAAATCTGTTTAAATTCAAATCCTTTTCTAATTATTTCAAATTCAAATATAATTCTGTTTCCAAATAACTTTTCAAATATTAATCCAAATAATACAAATAATATATGTTTTCAAATTAGAAAAATGTGAGGATTTCAAATATGCAATCCAAAATATATTTTGAACTTTTAAATTTCCAAGTTTATTTAAATTACAATAAATTGCCCTTTTCTTAAATAATTAATAACTTTTGATTTATAAGTCCAAATTTAACAAATGATATGTCTAAAATGATTAGCTCGACGAGACCTTTCTGTTTATGCATTCCATGGTTTGATTTGGAGCATGCATCATATAAATATAATGAGTACAGCAACTAATATGGGAATAAAATGGGGCCAAAACTAAATAAAATGCTTTATTATTGTATTCCACACCTCACCCATGCCATGCTACCTTATTGCCATGCAAATTGTGCATCATTCATCATGGCATGGTTGTTTGCTTGATGCATTTATTCATATGCTTGTGCACTTTATTTATGCTGGCCCTTGTTTGTTTGGTTCTTCTCCGAATAGACGCTGAGCAGGGGATATATCAAGAGAACCAGGAGCACTACCCAGATCCATCCCTTGCTTCAACTGAGCTGCCAGGCAAGCACTACCACATGCTTGCATACATATAGTACCTATTGCCTCTATCTTATTCTTGCATCATTGAGTCGCGATTGCATTAAATTGAATCCCAAGTATTGCATAGCCTTTACTTTTAGACCCCACCGAAGCTTGTTCCTCCATCCCATGAGCCATTACTACAGGAGTTGTTTGAGCCATGCGAGTCGTAGAACAACATGTGTAGGGTATGTGAGTGTCTGATGGGTAACGAGGTACCTAAACAACTTAACCTGAGTAGTAATGGGATAACTAATGAAAGTGGCATCGGTGAGCCATATTCGCTATTTGGTTTTTCAGGCTCACTTGTGTCCCGTAAGACCCCGAGTACTTGATTCCTGTTCCAAGAATATTCGCGCTATCCACATCCGGGAGGCCTTATGGACCCCCCTGAGCCAGAGCTTGATTCATTCTTATTTCTTGGGGCCACAAACTAGTTTGAGGTTTTATTTACTATCCTGTACTTATGCCACGCTTTACTGCTTTAATTAAATTGTGCGAGGTACTGCACACTGTACTGTTTAGGATTGCGGAGTGTTTTCGCGGTGTCGACAAGCCCAGTCACATTTTCGGGTTCCCAGTCGTTCACAGCCATTGGCGCAAACCTTGAGTCCGTCTCGGAGTCAGCTAGCTTCGTTGCGGGTAGCTTAATGGGGTGGCCCCCTGAAATATTTCTGAATCCTGTGATCGCTTTGTCGTGACTGCCTTGTTGGGTTTTGATTTGGTTTTTCCGAGGCATATCGAGTGTGTGTTGCTATTTGTGCACCCCTGCAGGGTAAAACTTTCTGAAAGCCGTGTCCGCGGTTATGGACGACTTGGAGCACAGTTTCTCGATCATAGACAAGCATAACTAAAGTACCGCTATTAATTTGACTAGACTAGGTACCGGACTAGTAAATAGTGCAATACTCATGGAATGGATAATAAAACTGCCAACGGATGGGGGTTGTTCGTCCGCTTCCTCGGCGGTAAGCGAGGAGGAGGATGGATCTGTGGATATTACCATTATAACTGTTATAACTGTTGTTATTAATTCACGGACATCCGTCTATCTCTGGTTAGGCGGATGGTTAGCGAGTATCTATAGAACTGCTAGGGTTTATCTTTTGCTGCAATTGCGTCACCCCAGGTTGTGTCCCCTTTAGAGGCATAAAGACTTGCTGAGTACCCCTAGGGTCTCACACGATAAATTATTGGTTCAGATGAACAGGTACACTCGCAAGATGGATACTGGGTGGAAGAGACGGACGATGTGGGCAACGATCATTCGGTGTAGAGATTCCGGGAACGGGGATCCGTGAGATCTGTGGGCGGGATGTGCTTATTTATGGGGCATCTTATGCCGATTTGCTTCTTATCCGTACTCGGATTTTGTCTTCCGCTTCCGCTTGATACTCTGTTGATTGATGTATGAGGAGATATCCTAAACTATTATATCTATCTAGGATATTTGGATCTTGCCGTATGGCGTTGCTATATTTCCTTTCTTTTTAGATGGAATGGCTCTGATGTACTGTTGTATGGTGGCTTGCATACATACTCATTTGTGTATGTAGTTGATCCCTTCGCCTGCCGATTACGCCGCCCGTTCTTGTCCCGATGTTTGGAAATGGTTGGGACGGCCGAAAGGTCTACCTGTGAGTGGCATTTGGGCCCCACCGTACTATTTCAACCATTTCTGAACATCCAGGCTTGTACTAGGAGCGTAATTCACCGAGGTAGTTACACATACCACAAGGTTCCTTGCTCATCCTCGCAGAATTCCCTTGCTCGATCCTCCTTCATCTTTTCCTTAACTTCATCTAGCTCTTTGTCTCCTACTTGAGCCTTCCTGATTCTGTCCTGTAGCGTTGGTTAGACTTCCATTGTTGCCAAGTATCCTTCAGATACAACCTCCAATCTAAGGTCCTTGAATTGCTTGCACAAATCCTCAGGCAATTCCCCAATTGTCAATCCGTTGGCATAGACCTTCCGGCTCAGAGCATCTGCTACTACATTGGCCTTTCCTGGGTGGTATTGAAGATTCATATCATAGTCCTTGATAAGCTCCAACCATCTCCTTTGCCTCATGTTCAGTTCCTTCTGTGTAAATATGTACTTCAGGCTCTTGTGGTCGGTGTACACATCACAGTGTTTTCCCATTAAGTAATGCCTCCATACCTTGAGCGCATGAACAACTGATGCTAGCTCCAAGTCGTGTGTGGGGTAATTCCTCTCATGGTGTTTGAGTTGTCGCGAGGCATACGACACTACTCTTCCATCTTGCATCAGCACACTCCCAAGTCCCTGTCGAGAAGCATCACGGTACACTTGGAAATCCTTCTGAAGATCTGGTAAACACAGAACGGGTGCGGTCACTAATCGACGCTTCAGTTCCTGAAAGCTGGCTTCACACACATCCGTCCATTCAAACTTCCTCTCCTTCTTTAGAAGTTCAGTCATCGGCTTAGCAATCTTGGAGAAATTCTCAATGAACCTCCTATAATATCCAGCAAGTCCCAAAAAGCTTCGTATCTCTCCTGCATTCTTGGGCGCTTCCCACTCAGTTACTGCAGTCACTTTGCTTGGATCAACAGCGACTTCTTCTCCTGACACTACGTGTCCAAGAAATCCAATAGTGTTAAGCCAGAATTCACACTTGCTGAATTTGGCATACAGCTTGTGTTCCCTCAGCTTCTCCATAATCAGTCGCAGATGCTTCTCATGCTCAGCATCATCCTTGGAATATATCAGTATGTCATCAATAAACACCACCACGAACTTGTCCAAGTACTCCATAAATACCTTGTTCATCATGGTCATGAAGTATGCCGGGGCATTCGTTAGTCCAAAAGACATAACCGTATACTCATATAAACCATACCTAGTGGTGAAAGCGGTTTTTGGTATGTCCTCTTCCCGAATCTTCAATTGGAAGTAGCCTGATCGCAGATCAATCTTGCTAAGCACCTTTGCTCCTTCCAGTTGATCAAACAAATCATTTATGTTCGGCAGAGGGTACTTGTTCTTGATGGTTACTTCATTCAGCGAGCAATAGTCCACCACTAATCTCTTGCTGCTGTCTTTCTTCTCCACAAACAGAACAGGTGCACCCCATGACGACGAACTAGGCTGAATGAATCCCTTGTCCAACTACTCTTTCAGCTGCTTCTTCAATTCCTTCAGCTCATCCACATCCATCTTATATGGTCTCTTCGCAATAGGTCCTGTTCCCGGCATCAGGTCGATGAGAAACTCCACTTCCCTGTCAGGTGGCATCCCTGGCAGTTCTTCCGGAAACACGTCGGGGTAATCCCTAATCACAGGCACAGTATCCATGCTAACCCCCTTAAGAGAATTCATCTTACACCTTCCCGGTCGTGCAGCCGACTTGAATCTGATCCTCTTACCATCCGGGTTTTTGAGTGAAACAGCTCGCTGTGCACAATCTATGTGTCCCCCATGCATAGACATCCAATCCATACCCAGAATAACATCTAACCCTTGTGATTCCAACACTACCAAATGTGCAATGAAGTTGTGTGTTCCAATCCTCACAGTCAAGTCGTGGCATCCCGCGCTAGCTATCATATCCCCTCCAGGTGAACTCACTCTAATAGACCCTTTCATAGACTCAGTAGGTAACTTATACTTATCCACAAATGTCCTTGATATGAATGAATGCGATGCACCAGTATCGAAAAGTATGAAAGCTGGGTGAGTGTTGATTGGGAACTTACCAATCACAAGGTCAGGCTCATCTGGAATCTCCTCCACATTCATGTGGTTCACTGTGGCCTTCTCGTTGTTGGTTGGCTTCAGTCCTTTCCTCTCCGGGCAGTTGTCAGCATAGTGTCCCTTCTGTTTACACTTGAAGCACGTCACCTCACTCAGATCCTTCTTCACAAAGCTATGATCACGGTTGCGGTCATGTCCACCGTGTCCTCCAGAGTGGTGAGAGTGTCCTCCCTTGTGGTTGTGGTGACTGCTCTTGTGGTTGTCACGGCGATGTCCATCGCCTCCATGGTGATAGCGATCATGGCTCCCATGATCACTCCCTCCATGCTTGGAGTATCCATCATATGAAGTGCGAGACTTGTGGTGAGAACCAGAGTGGTGATTGTTGCTCTTCCTCTTGCGGCTTTCCACCTGCTTGTGCTTCCCTTCCAAGATCCTGGCCTTGTCCATAAGCTCCTGGAAAGTGGGGCAATAAACCACCAGTAGCTGCACTGAAAGCTCATCACTGAGGCCATCCAGGAATCTCTCCCTCCTTTTTGCATCAGTGTCAACATCCTCCGGCGCATAACGGGACAGGTTGTTGAACTCCTCAATGTACTCAGCCACAGTACGGTTGGTTTGGCGCAAGTTGCGGAACTACTTCCTCTTCAGGCTCAGAACTCCTGAAGACACATGGTTGGTTTTGAAACCTTCCTCAAACATTGCCCATGTCACAGTATCCAGCGGGTGGGTGATCTGAAAAGTGTCCCACCAAGAAGCGGCTGGTCCCTCCAGTAGGTGAGCGGCAAACCTCACGTTCTCAGCATCAGTGCATCCAACAGTTACCAGATCCTTGTTGACTGAACGCAACCAGTCGAGAGCAACCATTGGTTCCGTTGCAGTAGAGAACTTAGCTGGCCTTAGTCTCAGAAATCTGGTGAGAGCATCTCCCTGAGGCTGGTTGTTCCCATTGTTGTTGTTGTTCTGATTTGCCATGAACTGAGTCATCACTTGGGTCAGCTGTGCCTGAGCTGCCATGAGCTGCTCCAACTCAGTGGGTGGGCGGCGGGGTGGCATCTGCGGTTCAGCACAGGTAAGTTTAGAGAGAATCAACTACGATAACAGGGTTCTACCCATGCATTATGATCACTCAACAACAAACAATAGCAGACAATCGCAAGCAAGCAATACATCAACAAATAAGTGATCCAGCAACATCCCAGGGGTTATCCTAGCAGTATATAACTACTGAAATAGTTTTACAAGAGTTGGCAATGGTTAACTAAACAGTTGATCAACTAATCAACAAAAACAGTAATCTGCCAGAACAGTCCAGCAGCGTTCACGAATTTTTCTGTCTGACTTAAACTCGTCAGGAATTTATGCTGATTTTTTCATATACAGTACAGAGAGTTTCGCATCAGCCCAATTTTTTTCAGATTTTTCCCAGATACCAGAAAAATATGAAAAATCGTACAGTACTGCTGTATCAGCAGAAAACTGCAGCGAAAATAACACAGATAGTAACCAAACTTGTCATAACTCTTTCATAAAGTTCGCACAAATAATTCCTGGGATATTGGAGTACACAAATAAGCAACTAAACACTCTTAAGCTAACAGCAACTAAGTTTCACATCGATCGAGACTAATCCTAACGAATTTACCTAACGAGGACTAATTGGTGAACTTCTATCTATTTCTTGAAGAGGTTGCGGTAGGTCCTTGCACTCATGCGTTGGTGCTTCGGTTCGCGGTACAACCATGGCGGCGGTGTATACACTTCTCCTGAATCATTACTTGAGATCTCAAACTCCACCTCTTCTGGATCCTCCTCTTCTTCTTCACTCTCAGCTGCAACCGCAACAGCTTCATCTCCTCCACCATCATCGTCTCCATCATCATCATCCTCGTCCTCATCATCATCATCGTTCCCACTGTCATCATCATCATCCCCATTGTTGCCACCATCTCCATTGTCATCATCAGAGGGTGGATTCAGCTGTGCTTGGAGAGTGGCAATCTGGGCGGTCATAGCTTCAATTGTTTGATCCCTTTCCTGGACGGTCCCTTGCAATTGTTGTATGTTCTGGGTGTTCTCCTGCACAGTATCATGAAGATGAGCTATGGTTCCATCTCTGGCTATCAGGGCATTCTCCAGAACTCCCACAGCTTCATGTAAGGTGTCAATCTCCTGTCCTTGGACCACCATACCATTGCTGGTAAAATCTGCAATCTCCTTTATCATCATCACTTTCTCAGCTAGAGCTCCATTCTCCCTTTCCATGTCCTCTATGTGCCTCCGACGGGGCGGCATGTTGTTCCTGTCGCCCGGGGTAACCACAATGTGTCCATCTTCATCACGCCTCCCATAGTCACGGTAGGGTGAATCAGCTGGCAGTAGGTGTCGGACTTGATGGCACTGGCGAGACAGGGCTTCATGTATGGCTAAGTTGATTCCAAGTCCCCAGTTGCAGTAGGTCCTGGTGTAGATCAGATGTCCAGGGTTTGGCAAGGCGGCATCTCTGAATATGAAGGTGGTGATCTCCCATGCATCCTCACCATATCCATAGGTGTATAGCCTCCTTCCCTTGAACATGGGCAGTGGCAGTCCCAATGACTGCGAGAGCAGTGCCAACTGTCTTGCAAAGGGCCTTGGTGACTCCATGGTTGCATACTCAGTCCTGACTTCTCCCATCTATCAATTAAAAGAGGAAAGTGTGAAAATAGCATATGATAAGAAGTCACGAGAGTGAAAGGCATAAGATGAAAGACAGAGTTAATATAGGCTTTAATAATTCTATGGCTTCCTAATCCAATCCTAGGTCACGATCCTACAGTCGACACACGGGCTCTGATACCATCCTGTAACACCCCGGTTTTGAAAAGACCGGTGCTTCTATGTGACATGCCAATCCCTGGATCGGTTCATTGGCCCACAGTAGAATAAGATGAATAACATAGCAAAATATCCGTGTATCATAAATAACGAAGATCCAGAATACCATTATTACAATAAAAGCTTAGGTCAAGCTAGCTCAAATTATTCAGATAGCAACATAAATAAAGTAAATCCTCCATTCTTCAAATTGCCCACAAGTGAACAAGTGCCGAGTGGAGTACCGTGACCTATATCGATTACTCAGAATCGGAATATCCTGCAACATGAAACGTAGCAGCCCCGAAGGGTCAATACATGGAATGTATGGCAAGTAGAGCTAGTAAAGGAGACGGTAATACTAACATCTACATGCATATTTGGCAAGTGGAGCTGTGTCTGGCTTGCATTTGCAAATACATTTGTCCTACTTTCATAAACAGTTTTTGATTTTCTTTAAAAAGATCCCAATTAAGTTAACCCAACAATATTAAAACAATTATGAAATTAGAATGAGCGAGAAACATGTCATGGAATCAATATCAAGCAACTCAGTTGTCCATAACCGGGGACACGGCTAATCGATTAGATTACACACCCTGCAGGAGTTTGTACACTTTACCCATGTGACTTGGCCAGCCCAGCTCGTACCACCACTCTCATTTTGGGTGATGATAGGGAGAAGTCCAAGAAGAGACTGTTCGGTAAGTGGCTCCCCAATCCCGACGCGCACCGGTCCAACCTACCAAAATTCTACATCTCTGGATACGCGGGTTCGAGTTACCACAACCTACTAAGTCCAACCAACCGCCCATTTCATTATTGGCACATGGTTGTACACGTAAGCTACAGAATAAAGAAGCCAATCATTCTCTCTTGATACCTGGGTGCCTTTCCGCAATAAACCACCAAAAATTATCAATCCCATCACACCCAGGGGATTCATTGATTAAGTTGTTTTTAGTTTTCACAAACCAATACTTTTAGAAACAAGTCTCAGTGATGTAACCCAGCCCTCGTATATCATAGCATGGCTAAGCACATCTACCAATGGTGGTTCATCTACAAGGAAAGCCCTACCACATAATAGGACATAGCATAGCGATAGTATCATCTTACATATGCATCTACAAAATACACGACAATGCATTGAAAATAGTAGGACGATTTCATGAACAAAGTAGCATCTACTTGCCTTGGTTGTAGCGGTCGGAAGAACAACCCACACACGAGCAAGCGTTGCACTCGTCACAATCTACACGATACAATTGCAATCATAAACAAACAATCCACAAGCATATGCAACAAAGATGATGCATGAATGCATGTACGACAAGTGGGGTGACGCTACAACAACACCACATAATATAAATCAGTAGAGGTACTGATTGCATGCATGGAAAATAGTTTTAGCGCAAGGAAAACTAATATGCAAAGTATAATACCCAAAACTAGAGCTAGAACTCAAATAATTCGCTAACGGTAGGGTACTGTTTGTAAAATATTGGGAAAATTCTACTGTATAGGCATTGCTATTTAGAAACAATACCAATTGGAATTACTCAAAAAGGAATTATAAAACTCCCCGAATAATTAAAACACTGCAGAAACCCACTAGACAGTTTCTGCAGAAGTTTTCACTGTACGCCTATCTTTTTAATTCACGATGAGATTCCCCTCGTTCCACTGAATCCAGGGACATATCATACGCGATTTTTGGAGCTACGGATCTTTTTCTACGAATTAATTACTCCGAAAAGGCCATTAACTCATTTGATTAAACTGTACTAAACCTTGCTGCAAAAGCCTGAACCAAAGGTACAGCGAGATTCTACACGACTCACTGAATCTATACATATTTTATTTGCAATTTTTAGCCAAGAGGTTTAATTTCTACGCAATTTACAAGTTTCTACCGAAATCTGTCAACTAAGAGAATTAACGAAATTAACCAGTCAACTGTGTCTGTTGACTGGTCAACGCATCTGCTGACTGGGCGTCTGACTAGTCAACGCCTGGGTCTGACCGGTCAACAAACGATCTAAGCCGCCGATCTGAGATCTGATGGTGGCTGCAGCCTTACGGAAGCAAACGGCGAAACGGACGGCGGCGAGGTCCGGACAGCGGCGGCGATCGGTTCCGGCGTCGGGGTTTTTCCTGCACGGAGGGAGACGGTCAACGAGCGGTTCAAGATCGTCAACGAGGCGCGCAAGACGGCGCGCGTGCGACGCGGTACGGACGAAACGGCGCGACGCAAAACGGCGCGCGAGTGTGTACGTGCATGCATGCATGCGTGTGCGTGTGTGCACGTGCGCGCGCGAAGCGAGGCAGCGGCAGCGGCGCAGCAACAGCAGCTTGCAGCGGCAGCAGCGCGCGCAGCTAGCGCGCAGCGCGGCGGCAGGCGGCGGCGGCAGCAGCTGCAGCGGCGGGCGGCGGCGGCAGGCGCGGCGCGCAGCGCGCGCGAGCAGGGCGGCGAGGCGGCGGCTGGCCGCGGGGGCGTGGCGCGCGGCGGCGGGGAAGAGAGGTGGCGGCGGCGCGGCTACCTGCTGTGGCGGCGGGGATGGAGGGCGACGGCGGCGGCGGGGTCGCGGCCTGGCGGCGAGGCGCGAGGAGGGCGGCGACGGTGGCCGAGGGGAGGGGCGGCGGCGCGGGGAGGCGATCGAGGCGGCGGGGTGGTTGGGCGCGGTTAACGAGGGCAGGCGGGGTTGGCGGCCAGGTGGGGTCCTTTTGTGGGCCTCACGCGAAATCCTAAACTGAAACGGTTCGGAGTTAGACACGGACTCGGAAATCGGTCCAGAAATTCGGACCGTTTTCCGGCGATTCACTAAAACTGCGACAACTTCTCCGTACGAGCTCCGATTCAAGCGATTCTTGCGCCTATGGGTTCGTATCGTCGAGGGGAACAATCTAGGCCCAAGGTTTGAGCGAAACCACTAAACTACAAGGGTGGTCAACGCTAGTCCTACTAAAGCTTCCCGCAGGAACCTCGTATCAAAATAGAATAGGGTTTTGCAAATGGCGTTTCGCCGAACCTTTTCACTCGACGGTTTTGCATGGAAAAGCATGATGCAATGATATGAATGATATGTAAGATTAAATCTAAAATTTGGGATGTGACAATATATTTCGTCTCTTTCGGTGTCTCTCTCTCAAACTTAACTTTGCATGGACAAGTTTTTTTTTTGACCCAATCGAAACCTATATCCAGGCCATATATATATTCGTATAGGTGTACTTGGTCGAGCTGGATATACTCCACGTTTTCATCGGCTGATCCCACCTCCCGTTATCACGATCTACATCTTTGAATGCCATATTTTAAATTTTTGTTGTTGCTGCTATATACCTTCCAATTTCCGTCTTTTGCAGACATGTGAGTATACGTGTATGTGTATATTTAGTATATGTCTAAAAGGACCATACGGCTTCTAGTGGGTTCATACTGTCTCCAAAATAAATCGGTATTAAGTGGGAACACCAAAGCAAAAGTGTTTGGCTCTAAGTACAGTTGTACTTTCGTATACTTTGATGGTAACTATACTTATACTTTTATATACTTTGACTCTAAGTATGGTTGTACTTTTGTGTACTTCGGTTATAAATACAGTTATACTTTTGTGTTCTTAGTCTATAAATACAGTTGTACTTTTGTGTACAGTTATACTTACATCATTAACTATTTCATTCTCATGGACATCAGCAGCATGAGCAACTCCAGGCTTGCGATCAAACCTTTACAAAGGTCAGTCTTTTTTTAACGATATCCCATCTCATCTCAATCGTAAAATGAAAACCACTCGTCGGCCCAATTCATCTCGGTTTTGAAAGTTATCTTACAAACTCTGGGCCTATTGTTATAATTATTTTACGTGATAAAAGGGCCATACTTAAGTTTCAAACTTCGTATGTGTATATATCATTTTGTTATTTATTATGTATATATGTGATTTTTTGGATTGTTTTCAAAACTTAAAAATACCATTTTAATGTGCCATAAAACGTGTACATTTTCCTATGGGTACCACCTCCTCTCTTCCTATTGGCTGAGTTATAGCAGAACCCTTATCCTGAAAATTCCCTCTAGGATGAAATGGGGACATTTGTGGAAAGAAGAGTACATGGCGAAATATACGGGATAGGGCAGCTTAATTTTGGATTAGAGCAAAGTTAATTTCTACAAATTTCATTCCTTAAATCCATAATAAGGAAGATTTTTTATTCTTATGATTTTTTACTAGGTGATAAAGGAGTACTTCCTTGCCAAAAAAAAATATAAAGGGGTACTTAATCAAATTCCTTATATCCTTTTGAAGACACTAACCCACTCCCAAGTGTCCAATTTGGCGAGGCATAGCCCAATGGTGGAGTGGTTGGTGTCTTCCCATCCACCCAAGTTTGAATACTCTTGTGGACATCTATAATTTATAATCTATAAATAGTTTATCCCCACTAACTATTTCTCTTAACACGCACCCTATCCACCTTAGCAATCTGAATTGTTGGCCCCTTTTATTTTTAGGCTCTTCCACATCATCGTGCTCTTTCTAATTAAAATGGTTATCCTTTTTAGCCACGACGCCTAGAGTTCTAGAAACTTCTCCCAATTTCACATTTTTATGCATTTGTTTTACACAAATTTTGTAGTAATAATGTCCTAATTGTATTTATGTGTGCGGTTCTCCATTCGCAATATTCACTTTTTCAGGGGTGCTATTCGGATCAGTAAGTCCATATCTTTGGTGATGCATTTTTTTCATGAATATCTTTCAAATCAGTAAGTCACTGTCTACTCGTGATATCCTTCATACCAGTAAATAGTACTACCTCTGTTCCAAAGCTTAAGGCTTATATTTTTTTTTAAAAATCAAGCTACAGAAAGTTTGACCAAACTTAAAAAAAATATATAAAGAACTATGATATTATATAGATACCACGTAAAACTATGTTTCATGATGTATCGGTATGGATTTCATGTTATAAATATTAATATTTTTTTCTAAAAATATGATCAAACTTTACATAGTTTGACTTCTGAAAAAAAATTATAAGCCTTAATCTTTGAAACGGAGGGAGTAATACATAAGGAATCAGCTATCTTGATTCCTTTATCTTTGTTTGGTGTGCAATCCTCTTTCACTCTCCAGCACTCCCAGGTCCCACCAGGTAACATCATCCGACCGTTCGTCCATACCAAATAACCAGAGTTGTCATCAGAACAAAACACTTACACACGAACAGTAACCTTGCAAACTGAACATGCACGAAACCACATCTGCGATGGAACTTCTAGACTCATTCATACAAACAGAACTGATACGAGGTCCTCAACGTCGGACGGCAACATCCCTACTGGGAAAATATCTTCCGCTCTCCAGAAAGGCGGATCTCCGCTGGTCCGCGAACAAGTACAAACATAACTGGAAGCTGCATAGAGAGAAATGGGAAGTTTCATTGACTTGATGATGAGACTATATATATGTGGTTGAAATGCAAGGACTGTGTACTTAGTATGACTCGATTCAAAGTTTTGATTGAAAAGTAGAGTTCTACGGGCCAACTGACATCCCCCTTTTACACATTACACAAACAAAGAGTCTTGAGAGTTAACTTTATGACATGTGATTGCAGTATATTAAAAACAATAGATGTTCTGTAGAAGATTGCGAAAAAATTCCAACATAACCATGACATGCCTTGGAAAATCAGTAGTAGGTAAAGGTGTAACCATAAGTCATGAAACTATTTCTCAAAACAATTGTCCCTTCGAGGTCCTTATTTACCATCGAGTGATACATTCCTTACAAGTTACAAGAAGTGAAAAAATTGTGCACGTCTCATGAAAAGTGTTCAACTTAAGATTGTCACGTGGTTTGCAAAATGAAGACATGAAAAATGATAATACAAGGTTGACATCGAAGTGATAGTTTTGCTAAACAAGTTACATAGGAAAACAGAGCTCTCAATGGACGTATAAAAATTAAATGGTACCATCATGGCAAGTAAAAAGAACAATAACGATGACAATAGTAGTTTGATAAAAGAGGCAGGAGAGTACTCTAGTAGCGTGTTTCCTTTTTTCCCTTTTCATTACCGAAAATGAGAATTTCTACCATACTTCCAGACCTTAATTGCTGAGAACATCTCCAATCTTGTGGATGGGTATGTGCATATAGCAATATAAGCAACACACATAGTCTAAAACATTGACTATGGGTGATTTCTAAACGCTAAGATGTTTGATTGACTACATTGCAGAACAATAAGATCAACAATTCAACTTAATTAGCATTCTTCTGTATTATAAAATTTTCTAGGACTGATCCATGCCCCTTGTGCAAAATCTTGTAAATATATTTATTCCATTTTAATAAAACCTACTGTCAGACTTTAGCCTTCTTGTCTAAGTTTTTTCTCGGTTTAATCTGTTCCTTTGTAGGCCGTTTGGTGTTGTGTTCTAGTCTTTCCTTCTTTGTGGCTCGTCTTGCCCCTTTTGCATTTTCTGTAAGACTTTATCCATCCCTATGGCTTTTCCTCTTCTAATATAACACATGCAAGGCTCTTGCATGGTTCGAAAAAAAAAAGAAAAAAAACCTACTGTGAGGACCTCGGCTACAGTTTTCAGTAAAAAACAAGCAAAACCGCAAATGCAGCAGAAGCAGGTTCTGAAACCAAGCTGACTACTTTGTAAGTCTATGCATATTTTGAAATCACCATAAGGACACCTATAGAGAGAAGACAGATACATGAAGGCTGAAAACTTCCTGCATACATTTCTAAAAACCAAAATATATAGTAGAAGCAATCACAGGGCCAGATCTTCTTACCTCTATTTGGAGCTGAAACCCGTACATACAAAGTTAAAACCTGCAAAATAGTAGAGAAACCATTATTCAATCACTGAGGACCTTTTAGAGGTAAATGGAAAAATTCATTGACTTGGTAACAATTCTAAAATAAAGGAATTTATATCAACAGGTAAGAACATATTTTAGACCAATATGCAGTTTTATCTTCATGAAGTTAGATGATTTTACTAATATAAGATGATATAGTGTTTTGGTTGCATCTTCGAAAAACAACGTTGCTAAAAGAGAGCACCTAAGAACAACCATAATCGGCAAAGAAGCCCACGCTATCAAAAAGATACATAAATACACTGCATGTATACTAGATGTAAACCAAAGATCAGGACATGAAGAATATTCAACACACATGAGACTTCACTGAAGAAACATGTGTTCAAATGTTAGTTCCCATGAGATATGAATAATGGAAAATTCAAACAAAATGGGTAGCATTGAGTGGTCGTTACGGCGAGTAAAAACCAGAGAGCAGTCACATAAGTATCCATAGATGCAGTAGTCAGATAGTGTAGACACTTGTAAATTAAATAGTAATCACTAATCAGTGAATATTGTGATTATTCACAAACTGCGATCCAGTTGAAATAAAATATGCCTAAAATAGTTATGGATAATGGTAGCCTTTCTAATACATATTAACAAATTGTAGAAATAGAAGCATGATGAGTGTCAAAGTTAACTCACAGCCAGACGATGAACTCTTATTGATATGGATTTTCTCTAGTGGTATGCCAGAGCCATTTAATATCTTCAAGACTGTGAGAACCATCCCATCAACCTCTCGACATTTGATTACAACTAACTCAAGATGATCAGATGTAAGTGATTTCTCAACTGGATCGTATCTTCCTTCTGTTCCTGCTGAAATTTTGTGTACCTATAGCAAACATATACTTTAAATGTTTCGACTACAAGTGAAGATTCTAATAACGGACAAAAACTATGTTCTTACCCCTGAAATTTCAAGAGTAAGCTTCTCTAGATTTGGAGAGTGTTGGAGAAACCAAATTAATACACCAAAGTCATCAGTCACAAACAAATTGTCGAGAACCAAAGTTTTTAACTTGCTAAATGTAGGGCACCACTTCAAGTCCATCTTGAAAACAAGCTATGCGAAGTTCAAAGGAGCAAGATCAGATAAGATATATGCTAATCCTCAGTCAAATATGTGATCATACAATAATGAAGATATATTTCTGTATAGACTTAGAAGGCAAGAGCGATTAAATTAACGGAAAAAGACCTATAATTTATATTTTCTCTATATGCGCAGCTCTCTGAAAATATATCCTTATATTATTCATATCGAATAAGCAGTGAAGACTAACATCACTCAGCAATTAAGATCGATCATATATATCTTTAAAGTCGGATATCATAGTAAAAAATATTTTGAGTAATAACATAGTGTAACCATCCGGGATAGTTTGATTGAAATTTAATGGTTTACACAAACGAACACGAGGTAATGCATGCACACACAACTCATGTCGTGTGTGAATTCATATATTTGATAAAATTGTAATGATGGAAAAGTTTACTACATAACAAAAGTTCGATAGAAACATCATTAGGAGTCAAGAGAAAAGCAGTTGCAAACATACCGCATCAGGATAAGTTGATAATTCCAAGGCTGTAGCTTGAGATAAACCTCTCAGGATCACACACTGTCTACAGTCATCTTCAGAGCCATAATAGTATCGACAACCCTCACACTCATTATCACCACAATCATCAGACCCACCCTTTTCACAGCAATCAGCAGAAAGACAACCAAGTTTGACGATTTCTGTTACCAAAGATGGCATGCTTTCAAGCAATGGAGTCCTACCCACAATATGGTCCAGTTCCAAGGAGACAAGATTGGGTAAAGACATCCGAGTCCGGCTATAAAAGTCAAACGGGCAGCTACTCATTCGGAGATGTTTCAAGGATGATGATGA
Organism: Avena sativa; assembly: GCA_916181665.1. Classification (NCBI taxonomy): domain Eukaryota; kingdom Viridiplantae; phylum Streptophyta; class Magnoliopsida; order Poales; family Poaceae; genus Avena; species Avena sativa. The sequence continues at coordinate 251,919,735 of OV702296.1, forward strand.
AATTTTGTCAGAACTTATATAGCAGTCCACCATTTGAAGATAAACTAGCGCCGGGCAGCCCCCAAAATCAAGAACGCTGTCGTTTGTAGTCACAGAAATAAGGTATAACGTTGTGAGGTGTTGGGAGAAGAGAGGACGTTCAGGTAAAAAAATGTAATTGTTGGGACAGAACCGGAGCACCCTGACTTGAAGGAGCAAAGCATGCAAGATCCAGAGGCTCAATTGCCGGTGGGTGTCGCCGGACGGGAGTTTATCAAGTAAAATATCGAAATCGCACGACTCTAGGGGCGCGCCGTGGCGACGAAGTAGAAGCACACGGTCCACGAACTGGTTGAACCTGTCGTCGTTACTAAATCCCTCGCAGTTGGTAAAGCGGATGCCCGGGGCAGACCTCCAGAGGTGGCGCCAGCGCTGGGCGAGCACGCATGTCCGGACCGCATCATGCGCCGGCATGAGAGACAACAAGTGGTGGAGTACGCCCTCCGGGAGGTCGCTGATGCGATCCACCTCGCTCTCCACAGGTGTCTCTTCCTCGTTCTTGGCCCGCTTGTGAGGGAGCGTTCCGTCGAACTGGTGGTGTGCGTCCATTCTGTGTACCAAGAGCAGAGGGCTGAGAGAGAGAGAGAGAGAGAGAGAGAGAGAGAGAGAGACCGCTGCGAGTGGAACAGGAGAAGAAGGGGAGAATCCCTCACATGAGTCACCGTCCGGTCTCCGGCGCTCCGCTCTCCGCAGACGGCGATCACCGGTCAAGGTCGTGAGTGCTCGATCCAAATGGGTACTGTTGGTTTGTTCCCCTCCCAGCTCGGCCCAAGAACGTAGTCCATTTCAAAACTTCGTCGTGGACTCGTGGTCGTAAATAGCAAATCATAAACGTTCGAATTTGGGACTTTGAATTCGTGATCGTTTCACGGGCGGTCCGTAAACATTGTTTTCACAGTTTAGACAGTTTAAACAGCAAATGTGACATAAACGAAATTTAACCAATATTTTTAGCATACAATAATCATCCAAATTACAATATTCAACGAACCAAATTACAACAATTGTTCAAATCAAATAATATAACAAATAAATGAATGGTTCAAATTACACAAATAGTTTTACAAGTACAATGAAATTTTTTTAGGACATCACATCTTACCGGCTAGCATCCAATGGTGCTCGATGAGATCATTATTGAGTTGGAGATGAGTGCTTGCATGGGTCTCAAAAAAAGCTTGGATGTAGTCGGGGTTTGTTTGTCACGGGACCCAACATTATCATAAAAGAACTCTAATTTTAAATCTCTTTCATCTTTGATGATCATGTTGTGAAGAATCACACAACATGTCATGATGTTGCGCAGGGTTTTTATGTTCCAAAAATGAGAAGGGCCCCGAACAATGGCAAACCTTGCTTGCAAAACACCGAAAGCTTTTTCAATGTCCTTTCGGCATGCTTCTTGAGCTTGTGCAAAACTGGTCTCCTTCTTGTTCCTCGGAGTTTGGATAGTTTTAACAAATGTTGACCAAGCCGGATAGATGCCGTTGGCAAGGTAGTAGCCCATGGTATAACCATGTCCATTGACCTTGAAGTTGCAAGCCGGGGCTTCTCCATTAGCTAATTTTCCAAACAACGGGGATCTATGCAATACGTTTATATCATTGAGTGATCCCGGCAATCCAAAGAAGCAATGCCAAATTCACAAGTCCTGCAATGCCACCGTCTCAAGCACAATGATTGGATCATGTGGCAAGTAAAATAGGGACAATTGACCTCGCAAACTTGAACTATGTCCATGAACAAATTACGGCGCATCTAGAACCTTCTACGAAAGAGATGCGGCGGGTATGTGGGTACCTCAACGAAGTAATCTTGCATGAGGCTGGCGTGGCCGATAACTCGGTTCCACAGGATGCAAGCGTGGCCGAACAGTGAACCGCGGCGCCTGCGCATGAAGATGATCTTGTCTTGGATCTTCTTGGCGGCGAGGATCATGACCATCATCTCCGTGTCGTCGAAGCTCCTCGAGGTACGATTCGGAGGAAGACGACGACGAGTCGTCCATCAAGAACTCCATGATCAGCGAGGTCGACATCCCATCGCCTAGCTCGCCGAATGCGCCAAATCCAAAGCTTCCGCTGCGACGGATTTGGGCCTCCCCGCGCGAGATCCAAGCTTCTGTGGACGCGGCGAGGTTCGAGGCACTCGGGCATGGTGGGCGCGTGGCGGCTGTGGCCAAATCCATGGCAGCTGTCGGCGGCAGCGGCAGCATGATGATGGTCGTGTTGATGAAGCCTTGTTGGGAGACACCAAGAACAATGTGTGATGAGCACAACATCAAGTTTTCCCTCAGTAAGAAACTGAGGTTATCGAACCAGTAGGAGGAAGGAAACGACACAAATGTGTTGCTAGCAACTTGGAGACCTGCACAACATAAACTCAAGACTTTGCCCCAATGAACAGTGAGGTTGTCAATCTCACCGGTTTGCTGTAACAAAGAATTAACAGTATGGTGTGGAAGGTAATGGTGGTTTCCAGCAAGTAAACAGTAACAGTGGAAGATGTATCAATGGTAAATATTGGACCGGGGTCCATAGTTCACTAGAGGTGTCCTCCTTAGATAAACAAACATAGCATGTTGGGTAAACAAATTATAGCAGGGCAATTGACAGGACCGAGAAAGGCATAACAATGCAATACTAGACATTCATGATCCTATGAGATTCGATTGGGCAATACAACAAGATACATAGACCGCCATCCAACTGCATCTATGACTAGAAATCCACCTTCAAGTTATTATCCGAACCCCCTCCAGTATTAAGTTGCAAGCAATAGATAACTGCTTTAAGCAAAATGTGTAAGGTAAATAGTCCACTTGTTCCATGAACAAGAGATCGTTGTTATCTCCCTAGTGGCAACAACACATCTACAACCTTAGAGATTTCTGTCACTTCCCTTAGATTAAATAGAGTCATGAACCCACTATCTAGCATAAATACCCCCTCTTGAAGTCACTAGCATCTACTCGGCCAAGATAGCTACTAGAAACGGAGAGCATGCAAGATCACAAATAACACATATATGATAGAATCAATAAGACAAAACCATTAATCAATATGACATAGTAATCTCAATATCCATCGGTTCTCCGCAAACACAACATGCATGATTACAAATAGATGAGATCTTGATCATAAATGGAGCTCACAAGATCTAAACATGATAGCACAAAGGAGAAGATACAACCATCTAGCTACTACATGGACCCGTAGTCCAAGGTGGAACTACTCACGCATCATACTAGAGGCTGGTATGATGAAGAAGAAGGCCTCTGGGATGATCTCCCCTCCGGCAGGGTGCCGGGAAGAGATTCAGATCCCCCCTATCTAGGGACGATGGTGGCGGCGGCTACAGACTGTTTCATGGAATATTAATCGGGTACTTAGGATTTTGGCATCAGGGGGTCTTTATAGGTGAAGAGGCGAGGCAGGGGGGATGCTAGGGCGGCTGCACCCCCCTAGGCGCAGGGCGGGCCCACCCGCGGGGCCAGGGGGTGTGGCCCCCTGGTGACTCTCCTACATCTCGTATTCCGGCTTTGTGTTTCGCACGGTAAAATATTGACTTTGGCTTTTGTCCCGTCCAATTTTGAGAATATTGATTTTTTGCCTTTCTAAAACCAAAATCAGAAGAAAACATGCAACTGGCACTATGACATATTGTTAATAGGTTAGTACCAGAAAACATATACAAACACCTCAAAGTGTAAACAAAGCAAAGCAAAATAGATACTAAGCAAGGATGGAACATAAAAAATTATAGATACGTTTCCGATCGTATCATGTCGTGGGAGAAATGGAGATTGGGAGAGTTGGAGAGGAAGAATATAGGGTCGGCTAAAACTTCAGGGTGTCAACGCTCCCGCGTGGATAGAGTATGTCATGCAGTTTGCCCTCTTTCCCCGCGCATCACCGGTTCCACGGGTGAAATTTGGCGCTCCCCATAAAAAATTCGGGTTGGGTGCATTTACGGGTACCGATCGACGCGCGATTTTTCCGGAGAACCAATAGACGATAGTTATTTTATGGTTTCGTGCTGTTTACGGGTACTGCTAGAGATGCTCTTAGTCAATGAGTAAATGACGCAAAACTATACAGCAGTTTTAACACAAAGTTATTTCTCAAAATAGTTAGTTCGCCCCCTTTTATAAAATAAAGTTACAACGGCCGAACCGATAGAAGATAACGAGGAGAACCTCTTACAAAACAGATCAAAGATAAACAAAAAGAAACTACAAGAATCAAAACTTGCCACTGAAGACAAGATTGAGGAGGGTCAGGACTCCACGATGACGCCCCAAAAGGATAATGGCGCAACCACGTCTCAGCGTAGAGACCTAATGGTCAAGGGTTTTCACCTGGAGCCTAGTAGAGAAGGTACCCACCCCTAAGAGGGTTACAACACCAGTAGGCATCGACGTCTTTGGCGCCAAAGCACTAAGCTTTCGCCCGGAAAACCCTTCGCTCACTCATGAGATCTTGAACCGCTCGTTGTCCCCGAGTCATACCTCCACAACATGATCTGGGGGATGTCATCGCCAAAGCTCCGCCAACACCAGGATCTCCCGACGTCCACTCCTCACCATCCACATAGCCAAAGAGCAAGACCATTACCACTACCACGATTCTCGCCATAGAGATACCCGTGCATTCCACCTTCTAGGGCCGCCACCCTGGCATCCATGCGCTTGGGACCAAGGAGGGAGGGCAGATCACTGCGAGACCAACAGGTCGGGGTATGGAGAGAGCATGAAACCTCATGTGAATGGCAGAAATGAAGTAGGCAGGAAGAGCTATGCCACCTGCCGATCGCATTCCATAGCCATCGCTAGCCAGTTCTAGACTCGCATGCCCGAATCCGGCCTTCGGCCACGCTGTAGCCACTAGGAGGAGGTCACCATCCTCCACCGCCATAGGCAGTCGCATATTAGATGCACCAGGCAGGGCCTGTCAGGCCGACTAGCCCCATGGCGCGTTGCAGCATCATGGTCACCACCGCCGTCCACCTGCAAAGCCATACCACCACCTACCCGCACCATCCCCGGTTGGCCCAACTCCGGCATTCCGATCCCTTCTATGAACCAATCAAAAGGTTTAGGGGAGAGGATTGTAGCAATATAGTATCCACACCTCTATGGAAGAGCAAGTTGCAATTTTCCTTCGTGTTGTAGGTCATAACCACATGTTTAGAGTGATCTGCAACCCATGCAGGAGATCCATAGAGACAATATCTTGCTATTTCAACCTAGTCCTGCATGCATATATTGGGGATCTTAGAAAATAGATGATCAAGCCACCAGTTTTTCAAACACAGCAAGATACGAAACAATCGCATATGGTATCCATATTTCAAGATGAGCACCAATACTACTGATATGTATATGCCCTATGGATACCCGATGTTCGTCTACCTGGTCCAGCCCGACGGAAGGCCCACTCGACAACATGCCAGAGTCCATGACACATATGACGTTTCGGCTGCTATGAAGCCTATATGGACACCGAAGCCCAGCGCACAAGACAAGAAAAACTCAATACTAGAGTTTGAATACAACTTGTAACCTGCTCGTATTGGCACCCGAGATCTAGTATCCCCATATATAAAGTCTAGAAGGGTTCAACGAGGAGGGCACGACGTACGACACACGATACAATAGACTATACCACAACAGATCTACAGATCTATCTCAACTCAGCTCATACACACCTTACGTCAGATCATATCTGCGCACCCCTGTAACCTTCGGTTCCATCGTAATCAAGAGCAGACAAACAAGAGTAGGGTTTTCCCTCCGGAGGTCTGAACCTGGGAAAATCTCGTGTCCCTGTGTTGCTTGTCTGTTAACCGTTCCGCGACTTTCAGCATCACCATCTTCTCTAAACCCAAAATGGGCATTGACGAAATTAACCCTTGTAAATTGGCGAAGCTGATCGTGCGGTCGTGATGGTCCCATCCAGAACGGTCTACGATTTCTCGGCGACGTAGAACCATCTTCTTCGATCAGGTCGCGTCGGCTCCTCATCCAATTTCGTAGCCACGAGCATCGTGGCCGACTTCGATTCCAGGAAAAGTTAGCAGACTCGAGAATAGATCGGATCAATCAACCATCCTATGGAAGCCAGCATCATAGTTCTGTCGAGACCTCGAATCGCAGGGCTCGAAATTCTACAGCTCAATCTGTTGACAAAGACCACGTCTCCGGACTCCACACGACAAACAATTCAAGTGGGCATGAAGCAGTGTCCTGAGCAGCGCATGCCGCCGCGGTGACACCTGTTGCGGTGGCAGCAGGAGCAGTGCACGCCTGGAGACGGCCACACGCTGACACGCATGAGTCAGACCTGCATGCATGCGAGGCTTGCATGTATGACCACCCACGCACGCGAGATTTTCTTCTGCTACAGTATCTCCACCGTGGATATACATGATCCAGTGTGTACTAGGAGGAGACCGAAAGACAAGAAAATGTGGAGCCTGCTGCTTTGAACATTGTGCGGCAACTCAAGCAAAGAAAAAACACGCAACAATCAACAAGCTGATCAAATTGACTAGGGAAAATGTCTGCGTGAGCATCAACCTGATGGCAAGTTCTATACTAGTACTTTGACTCGTGCTGCAATGAATAGAAGAAATGGAAAGCTTCAAAACCAACAACATGGATTACGTCCGCCATACGACTTTGTCCGCTATGTCGACCACGTCCACCACATCGAGCTCGTATTCACTCCGCTGCACCCACGGGTTGTGCCGACTGCGTCACGTGACCCGATGCGGTCTTCGACTGCGTCGACCCGATACGATTTTCGGCTCCAACGACCGGGGCTCGGGGGCTCCCTCCGCTTCGGCGACCCGCTATGGTCTTCGACTGCAATGACCCGCTACATCCTTTGACTTCAACGACTCGCTACCACATCGACTCCGTCGCGTCGACTACGTTTGCCGCGTGACTCAATACCGTATCGATTCCGTCCACGACAACTACAAATAAAGCTATGTTTTTCTCTACTTAGGGTTGATTCTTTTATTTTTAACTCTCACTCGAAATACTCGGGGACTGTGCCCTCTTCGAGTAACCTAATGTGCCATCGGCTCCACGCACTCGAGCACCTTGAACACGACAGCCCGAGTAGATGATTCTGCCTGATCGTCGAATCCTTGAACTCCGAGTGGCTCAGCAAGGTATTGAGACTAAGGGTAATCAGGCTAAAGAAAATGCCTAGCAAACAGTGCAAAAGTGTCGACTCGATCGGCACCAGAATCTTACTATACAAGCCGACAGGCAAATATTTCTTATAAGATACAAGTACTTCACAATTATTTATATTTTCTGCAGCCTACAAGATCGTCGACTGCCTCAAGCTATTCTATCGGATCCTCCAACAGGAGTCGACAAAACAACTTGATACACCATAAGCTCAAGACCCAAGTCGAGTCACTCCTCGGATGGTTGCATCTCTTGATGCTACAAAGACGCGACGCTGACTCGATGCACTTTCGGGTCAGTGGTTTCTCCTTGCATGAGTCTCCACTCGAGTCTGCGACTCGACTAGACACTTGGGGCTACTCCTATCAGGAGCGTTGGTCGCGCATCTGATATACTTTTGGGTCAGCGGTACGCCCACGAGATTATCGACTACAACTGCACGATACAAGTCTCGAGTCTCTGCCCGAGTCTACGAATCTGCCAGACACTCGGGAGCTACTCCAAATTGGAGCGCTGGTCGCGCACACAGAAGATATTCAAGTGGCACGCTTCGATTCCTCACTCGAATCAACGATTCGACTGAGGACTCGGGGTCTACTCCCATAGGGAGCGCTGGTCGTGCATTCGAAAAGATAAGGCATTCAGAGCATCCGCAAGATCATCCGAAGAAATTCCGGATCACCGTATTGCGCAAACTGATGACTATAAGTTTCTACTCGAGTTTATAACTCGAACAGACCCTCGGGGGCTACTCCCATAGGGAGCGTTGGTCACGCACCCTATAGTCCATTGTGTTGACTACGTCCATAATGCTGACTCCTTTACAACAACCGAACAAATTCAGCTGACCCGACGAACTTTCGGGTGAAGTGCTTCGCACTCGACACAACTTTTGACTCCGACATCCAAATGCAAGGTTCAAAACAACTAAGTCTCCACCCGAATCTATGTTTCAGATGGACACTCGGGGGCTACTGAAATGGATATGCCCTACGGATACCCGATGTTCGCCTACCTGGTCCAACCCGACGGAAGGCCCACTCGACGACCTGTTAGGGTCCATGACGTTTCAGTTGCTATGAAGCCCATATGGACACCGAAGCCCAGCGCACAAGACAAGGAAAGCTCAAGACTAGAGTTTGAATACAACTTGTAACCTGCTCGTATTGGCACCCGAGACCTAGCCTCCCCATATATAAAGGCTAGGAGCGTTCAACAAGGAGGGCACAACGTACAACACACGATACAATAGACTACACCACAACATATCTACAGATCTATCTCAACTCACCCCATACACACCTCACGCCAGATTATATCTGCGCACCCCTGTAACCTTCGGTTCCGTCGTAATCAAGAGTAGACAACCAGGAGTAGGGTTTTCCCTCCCGGGGTCTGAACCTGGGTAAATCTCGTGTCTCTGTGTTGCTTGTCTATTAACCGTTCTGCGACTTCCAGCATCCCCATCTTCTCCAAACCCAAGTTCATAACAATGGGCATTGACGAGATCGAACCTCGTCATATCACATTGCACATAAACATGCCAGTTTGTTCTTATCATCACATGATTGTATTGGCCCAACGATTTTACTCATGTGACTCATAGAGTGCTGAAAACATAGTCATCATCATACAAAGGAAGGAAACACTACGCCAGCCAAAATATGCTTGTTGCTATTAATTTCGATCTCAAGTTCACATATGTGCTAGCTAGTTAGGAAGGATCGACTCATGATGCAAGCATTCTCGCTGACATCCTGTCTATACCTGATGGGTATAGATCCCTGATGGTGAGTTCTGAAAGGAATATGCCCTGAGAGGCAATAATAAAGTGTTTATTATGTGTATTCCAAGTATATGATAGATGTTTATTTTGCATGCTATAATTGTATTAATACAGAAACGTTAATACATGTGTGTTTAATAAACAAACAGAAAGTTCCTAGTTATGCCTCTCTCATAAACTAGCTCGTTGATTAACATGATGATCAAGGTTTCCTGATCATGGACATTGGATGTTGTTAATAACGGGATCAAAACATTAGTGTAATGATGTGATGAACATTCATCCGAAGTATAGCATTACAATCAAAGTCATTGAGTTTATATTGCTATAACAACTTACGAAGTGATCCTAATCCTTAGACCATGAGATCATGTCAATCACTAACACCGGAAGAGTTTCTTGATAACATCAAACGTCACACCGTAACAGGATGATTATAAAGATGGATTCAGAACTAACAAAGTGTTATGTTGAGGCCCATGGATCGAGAGTGGAATTTGTTCATCCCGATGACGGATAGATATACTCTGGGCCCTCTCGGTGATATCACATTGCTTAGCTTGCAAGCAAGTGATTTGATCACTAGAATGTTATATCACGGGAACGAGAAAAGAGTGCATGTCAGTAACGAGATCAAACTAGGTATGGATATACCGATGATCGAATCTCGGACATGTAATATATCGTGAAACAAAGGGATTAAGATACTAGCATAAAAGGTTCCGACGATCACAAGAAAGTCATCGTTGAATGTGTGGGAGTCAGTATGGGTCTCCAGATCCCGCTTCTGATTATTGATCCGAGAGGGGTCTCGATCATGTCCGCATTATTGACGAACCGTAGGGTGACACACTTAAGAGACACCGACATCCAATTAGAGCAAAAGTTTCATGCCAAAAGAATAAACAAGCGCATAAATTTATTTCACTAGATACCGAAACAGGTTTTCGGGTGAAATTGCATAAAGTGGTTATGCATGTGAAATGGAATTCTATCAAGGGGTTATTTGTGAATGTTTGTCATTAAAGTAATTGACAAAATTCTGAATAAAATAAAAGAGTTTTATTTAATGAGAGTTTGCATTAAATTTGGTGGAAATTTAATGGCAATTTTGAGTGGGATTTTGAGTGGAGGGAATTTAAAGGAATTTTGTGAGTGGAGTGTCCACCCACATGAAGAGGGGAGGGCAAGGGGCAGCCCCCATGTGTCGGCCACCCCCTTGGGGTTCCCCCTCCTCCTATAAAAGGCACCCCTCTCCTCACTTCTCACTCACACCTCCTCGTGAAGGATCTCTCTCCCCCTCTAGAATTTATTCCCCATGGTCTCGGACTAGCGAGATACATGTTCCCGGTGGCTATTCGGCAAGAAAGAGTTGTGCTTCCGCTGCATCGCTGGAGCGAGGAGGCGGAGGTTGCTCGGTGCCTCGAACGTGTGTGCGAGCACGGATGCGCTGCTGATTTGCGGCGCTAGGACTTCCTCTCGATCTTGAGATCGGCAAGAGATCGTCTACATCAACCACGAGTTGAACTTGTTAACCTTTGTCGGTCTTCAAGGGTATGTTCTCTACGGATATACATCCGCCCGTTGTTTGTATCTAATAGATAGATCTTGGTACATAGTTCACATCGTAGGAATTTTTTTGTTTTCTATGATGCGAACCCTACAGTGGTATCAGAGCCGGATCTATGCGTAGATGCTTTACACGGGTAGTACACATATGATTATGTGGGCGATGATGATCATGTTGTTGCTAATTAGTTGTAATTTTGGATATTGGTGGCATAGTGGGATGAAACGGCCCGGACAAACTTTACATGTCCTCGCACATGAGACCTGTTCCACGCTTGACATGCAACTAGTTTGCATAAGTGGCTAGCGGGTGTCTGTCAACAATTTTGCAACGAGTTGTCAACAATTTGGTTATCCTCGTTGTGGTTCATGTTCGTAGGTAAGAACGGTTCTATATCGAAAGCCCTATGCCACGTAAAACTTGCAATGGATAAATTAGAGGCGTCTAGTTTAGATTGTTGCTGGGCTAGTGTTATGATATGGTGATGTTGTAAGTATAAGTATGAGATGATACTCTTACAACATACATAACGTGTAATCTCCATAGACCTTGGACTTACACATATAGGTATGATAGTGATCATACCACAATGCACATGATAGAGATCATATGTGGGAACCATATCATTCCACTAATAAACATGTGATGTTTGATAGCATCTTATATTGCTTGTTAAGCGCTTTGTTAGCATAATAAGATGATCCCTCATTTAAATATCAAGATAAGAATATGTTCTTCCTTTAGTATGCACCGATTATGTTTCGTCGCTCCAAGACATCACGTGATGATCGGGTGTTCTTGGATCCACGACCATATTTCGGGTGTAAAACAGTTACACACGCGAATACTAAGGTTCTAACTTGGCGAGCCTAGCATATACAGACATGGCCTCGGAACACGGACCGAAAGGTTAAGCATGAGTAATATAGTAGATATGATGCCCATTTGATGCTCGACTTTGAAGCTATACCGACTCACATGATGATCGGACTTGGTATAGTGGATTTGGTTCATGTAATCACCAAAAAGGCACGAGGGATGTCGTTTTTGAGTGGGAGTTCATTCGTAATATGGATTAGTTGAACTCAATCTATCATACACTTAGTCTAAACTTTACAAATTCTGTTGTAGATGGCACCACCTGCTTTTAATTTCAATGTGTTCATGGAGAAAGAGAAACTTGCAACGAACGGTAGCAACTTTACCGAATGGGCCATGAATTTGAGGATTCTCCTCTCTGCCGCACAAAAGCAATACGTGCTAGAAGCGCCACTAGGCCCCCCACCTTTTGAGGATGCCCCTGACGAGGAGAAGAATGTCTATCAGACTCGTCAGGAGGACCACAACTTAGTTCATTGCGGCATATTGTATGGGCTAGAGCCGGAACTTCGAAAGCGTTTTGAAAACGGCAATGCTTTTGATACAATGGGTGAGTTGAAAATGATTTTCGACACACATGCTGCTGTAGAGAGCTACAACACTTCAGAAAAGTTCTTTAGCTGCATGATGGAAGAGCACAGCTCCGTTAGTGAGCATGTACTCAAGATGTCGGGTTACGCCGATAAGCTTGTGTCCTTGGGAATAACGATTCCCATTGACTTAGGCATATATCGTGTCATGCAGGCTCTGCCACCTAGCTATAAGAGCTTTGTGATGAACTATAATATGCAAGGCATGAAGAAGTCTCTCCCCGAGCTTCTGTCAATGCTCAAAACTGCAGAAGTGGAGATCAAAAAGGAACATCAAGTGTTGATGATCAATAGGAACACTAGTTTCAAGAAAGACAAGAAGGGAAAACGGAAGGGAAGTAAGGGCGGCAAGCCGGTTGCCGTGCCTGAAAAGAAACCCCGAGTTGGACCTAAGTCTGATACCGAGTGCTACTATTGTAAGGGAACTGGGCACTGGAAGCGCAACTGCCCCAAGTATTTGGCAGACAAGAAGGCCGCAAGGCAAACAAAGGTATATATGATATACATGTTATTGATGTGTACCTGACTAGTGCTCGCAGTAGCACCTGGGTATTTGATACCGGTTCAGTTGCTAATATTTGTAACTCGAATCAGGGGCTGCGGAACAAGCGACCGCTAGCAAGGGGTGAGGTCAAGATGCGTGTCGGCAATGGATCAAGCGTTGATGTGATCACCGTCGGAACGCTGCCTCTCCATTTGCTATCGGGATTAGTTATAAACTTAAATAATTGTTATCTGGTGCCTGCACTGAGCATGAACATTGTATCTGGATCGTGTTTGATGCGAAGTGGTTATTCATTTAAATCCGAGAACAATGGTTGTTCCATTTATATGAATGAAATCTTTTATGGTCATGCACCGATGATGAATGGTTTATTTCTATTAGATCTCGATGATAATGTTACACATATTCATAATGTTGATGCTAAAAGGATTAAACTTAATGATGATATATCTGCATATATGTGGCACTGCCTTCTTGGTCATATTGGCGTTAAACGCATGAATAAGCTCCATTCAGATGGACTTTTGGAATCACTTGATTTTGAATCATTTTATACATGTGAGCCATGCCTTATGGGCAAGATGACTAGAACGCCGTTTTCCGGTTCAAGAGAACGGGCGACAGATTTATTGGAAATCATACATTCTGATGTATGTGGTCCAATGAGTGTATCGGCGCGAGGTGGATATCGTTATTTTGTTACTTTCACGGATGATTTGAGTAGATACGGTTATATCTACTTGATGAAACACAAGTCTGAAACCTTTGAAAAGTTCAAGGAATTTCAGAATGAAGTGAAAATCATCGTAATAGAAAGATCAAATTTCTACGGTCCGACCGTGGAGGTGAGTATCTAAGTTACGAGTTTAGCACTCACATGAAAGAGTGTGGAATTGTTTCACAACTCATGCCTGCCAGAACACCACAGCGAAATGGTGTGTCGGAACGTCGTAATCGTACTTTATTAGATATGGTTCGATCTATGATGTCTCTGACGGACTTGCCGTTGTCATTTTGGGGTTATGCACTAGAAACTGTTGCATTCACTTTAAATCGGGCACCATCTAAATCCATTGAGAAGACACCGTATGAATTGTGGTTTGGAAACAAACCTAAGCTATCATTTCTTAAAGTTTGGGGATGCGATGTTTATGTGAAGAAACTTCAACCGGATAAACTCGAACCCAAAGCGGAAAAATGCATCTTCATAGGATACCCTAAGGAAACTATTGGGTATTCCTTCTATCACAGATCCGAGGGCAAGGTTTTTGTTGCCAAGAATGGATCCTTTCTAGAGAAAGAGTTTCTCGCGAAAGGTGTGAGTAGTCGGAAGGTAGAACTCGAAGAGGTTATTGAACCTTCTTTTCAAAGTATGGCGAGTAGCACAGCACCAGAAATTGTTCCGGAGTTGGCTTCACCCGTTGAAGAGGGAACTAATGATAATGATCATGAAACTCCAAAAGAGAGTACTACCGAACCTCGCAGGTCTAGCAGGACGCGTGCAGCTCCCGAGCTGTACGGAAATCCTGTCATGAATTTCATGGTTGATGAAAATGATGACCCTAAGACGTATGAAGAAGCGATGATGAGCCCGGATTCCAACAAATGGTTAGAAGCCATGAAATCCGAGATGGAATCCATGTATGAAAATCAAGTTTGGAACTTGGTGGAATTACCTCACGACCGAAAGGCCGTGGAGAACAAATGGATTTTCAAAAGGAAAACTGATGCTGATGGAAATGTGACCATCTATAAAGCTCGACTTGTCGAAAATGGGTTTCGACAAATTCAAGGAGTTGACTACGATGAGACATTCTCTCCCATAGCGATGCTAAAGTCAGTTAGGATTATGTTAGCAATTGCTGCATATTTCGATTATGAGATATGGCAGATGGATGTCAAAACCGTGTTTCTCAATGGTAATATTGAAGAAGAGTTGTATATGATACAACCAAAGGGTTTTGTCGATCCTAAGGATGCTAACAAGGTGTGCAAGCTTCAGTGATACATCTATGGATTGAAGCAAGCATCACAAAGTTGGAATCTCCGCTTTGATGAGGTGATCAAAGAGTTTGGATTTGTCCAAACTTATGGAGAAGCTTGTATTTACAAGAAAGTGAGTGGGAGCAATGTGGCATTTCTGATATTATATGTGGATGACATATTATTAATCGGAAATGATATAGATCTTTTAAACAGTGTTAAAAGTTATCTAAACAGCAAATTTTCAATGAAGGACCTAGGTGAGGCGTCATACATATTAGGCATAAAGATCTATAGAGATAGATCTAGGCGCCTAATAGGGCTATCGCAAAGTACATACCTTGATAAGATTTTAAAGAAGTTTAAAATGGACGGAAGTAAGAAGGGGTTCTTACCTATGTTGCAAGGCAAGACATTGAGTAAGACTCAAAGTCCGGCTTCGGCGGAAGAAAGAGAGATAATGGACAAGGTCCCCTATGCTCCAGCCACAGGCTCTATAATATACGCCATGCTATGTACAAGACCGGATGTGGAACATGCTATTAGTTTGACTAGTAGGTACCAATCGGATCCAGGTTCGGAACACTGGATAGCGGTCAAGAATATACTTAAGTACTTGCGAAGAACTAAGGATATGTTTCTTGTATACGGAGGTGAAGAAGAGCTCGTCGCTAAGTGTTATGTTGATGCTAGCTTTGACACCGATCCGGATGACTCTAAGTCTCAATCCGGATACGTATTTCTCATGAATGGCGGAGCGGTTAGTTGGAGGAGCTCCAAACAACCTGTGGTGGCGGGATCAACAACGGAGGCCGAATATGTTGCTGCTTCGGAAGTAGCTCAGGAAGCAGTTTGGATAAAGGAGTTCATATCCGAACTAGGTGTGGTTGCAAGCGCGTTGGAACCAATGGTGATCTATTGTGACAACAATGGTGCCATTGCCAATGCCAAAGAGCCAAGGTCTCACAAGCATTCCAAACATATTAAGCGCCGGTTTCACTCCATCCGCGAGCATGTCAAGGATGGAGATATAAAGATTTGTAAAGTACATACGGATCTCAATGTAGCAGATCTGTTGACTAAAACTCTCCCTAGAGCAAAACATGATCAACACCAGCACTCGATGGGTGTTAGATTTATCACTATGTAACTAGATTATTGTCTCCAGTGCAAGTGGGAGACTGAAGGGAATATGCCCTGAGAGGCAATAATAAAGTGTTTATTATGTGTATTCCAAGTATATGATAGATGTTTATTTTGCATGCTATAATTGTATTAATACGGAAACGTTAATACATGTGTGTTTAATAAACAAACAGAAAGTTCCTAGTTATGCCTCTCTCATAAACTAGCTCATTGATTAACATGATGATCAAGGTTTCCTGATCATGGACATTGGATGTTGTTAATAACGGGATCACAATATTAGTGTAATGATGTGATGAACATTCATCCGAAGTATAGCATTACGATCAAATTCATTGAGTTTATATTGCTATAACAACTTACGAAGTGATCCTAATCCTTAGATCATGAGATCATGTCAATCACTAACACCGGAAGAGTTTCTTGATAACATCAAACGTCACACCGTAACAGGGTGATTATAAAGATGGATTCAGAACTAACAAAGTGTTATGTTGAGGCCCATGGATCGAGAGTGGAATTTGTTCATCCCGATGACGGATAGATATACTCTGGTCCCTCTCGGTGATATCACATTGATTAGCTTGCAAGCAAGTGATTTGATCACTAGAATGTTATATCACGGGAACGAGAAAAGAGTGCATGTCAGTAACGATATCAAACTAGGTATGGATATACCGATGATCGAATCTCGGACATGTAATATATCGTGAAACAAAGGGATTAAGATACTAGCGTAAAAGGTTCTGACGATCACAAGAAAGTCATCGTTGAATGTGTGGGAGTCAGTATGGGTCTCCAGATCCTGCTTCTGATTATTGATCCGAGAGGGGTCTCGATCATGTCCGCATTATTCACGAACCGTAGGGTGACACACTTAAGAGACACCGACATCCAATTAGAGCAAAAGTTTCATGCCGAAAGAATAAACAAGCGCAGAAATTTATTTCACTAGATACCGAAACAGGTTTTCGGGTGAAATTGCATAAAGTGGTTATGCATGTGAAATGGAATTCTAGCAAGGGGTTATTTGTGAATGTTTGTCATTAAAGTAATTGACAAAATTCTGAATAAAATAAAAGAGTTTTATTTAATGAGAGTTTGCATTAAATTTGGTGGAAATTTAATGGCAATTTTGAGTGGAGGGAATTTAAAGGAATTTTGTGAGTGGAGTGTCCACCCACATGAAGAGGGGAGGGCAAGGGGGCAGCCCCCATGCGCCGGCCACCCCCTTGGGGTCCTCCTCCTCCTATAAAAGGCACCCCTCTCCTCACTTCTCACTCACACCTCCTCGTGAAGGATCTCTCTCCCCCTCTAGAATTTATTCCCCATGGTCTCGGACTAGCGAGATACATGTTCCCGGTGGCTATTCGGCAAGAAAGAATTGTGCTTCCGCTGCATCGCTGGAGTGAGGAGGCGAGGTTGCTCGGTGCCTCGAACGTGTGTGCGAGCACGGATGCGCTGCTGATTTGCGGCGCTAGGACTTCCTCTCGATCTTGAGATCGGCAAGAGATCGTCTACATCAACCACGAGTTGAACTTGTTAACCTTTGTCGGTCTTCAAGGGTATGTTCTCTACGGATATACATCCGCCCGTTGTTTGTATCTAATAGATAGATCTTGGTACATAGTTCACATCGTAGGAAATTTTTTGTTTTCTATGCTGCGAACCCTACAGGTTCCACCAAGAAGATGTTGGATATGCATGTCGGGATAGAATTATACCACCCTTCAGAAAAACCATGAATCATCTAAACCTATTCTCCAAGGAACAAACCGCAAAATGCGAACGAGATGTTAGATTTAAAATCCTTGTCTAGAAGCCATTTCACATTTTCCCCACCCAAGTTCAGCTTGTCCTTTGATACGTTGAAAATGTATCTATAATTTTTGATGTTCCATGCTTGTTTTATATCATTTGTCTTATGTTTTGTCTACACTTTGAGCTGTTTTTATATCTTTTCTGGAACTAACCTATTAACAAGTTGCCACAGTGCCAGATGCCTGTTTTCTTCTGTTTTTGGTTCCAAAAAGGCCGAAAATCAATATTCTCGAAATTGGACGGGACAAAAGCCAAAGTTATTATTTTCTCGGAGCAACACGGAACCACGAAGCAGAGCCGGAGGGGGCCACAGGGTGGCCAAACCCCCCTAGGCGTGGGCAAGCCCTGGAGGCGCCTAGAGGGGGTGTGGGCCCCCTAGACCCTCACCGACCTTGATTCTTGCGCCTATAATAAGCCTCCGATGGGAAAACCCTAAACAATCCATAAGAAATCCACGAAAACCTCCATAGCGCCGCTGCCACCGAAGGGGAGATTCGGGGGACAGAAAGTCTCTGTTCCGGCACCCTGCCAGGACGGGGAAGTGCCCCCGGAGCCATCTCCATTGATCTCTATCGCCATCTTCATCACCGTTGCTGATTCCCATGATGAGGAGGGAGTAGTTCTTCCTCGAGGCTAAGGGCTCTACCGGTAGCTATGTGTTCATCTCTATCTATGCATGATCTTGTTGTGGTCATGAGCTTTGTAATCAAGTAGATCTACCTTGCTACTCAAGTGATTCATTAGATCTCTGCTCTCTCCATGTGTGTGAAAGTGACAACGTGCACGCCATGGTGGCACTTAGGTTTGAGTCTACATAAATACTCTTTGTGCTTTAATAGATCTATGTGTTTTCCCACGTGTGTGAAAGTGACAGCGAGCATACCGTGTTTGACACTTTGGCTAAACTGAATATTTGTTATGAGTTATATTTGGAGTTGGATGTCTCTATGAAATTGTGGTGTTTGTTGGAACCATCTAGTGCTCAAGGTGACAGTGTGGGGTTATCTAGATTGGGGAAGGCGGACTTTGAGGAGTGCTGTTATAGCCCTACTGATGATTAGAGTGTCCAACCGGAGAGTAGTTAAGAGTAGTATCATGAAGAGAGGATATTTATATAAGAAAGTGTTCACTAGTGAAAGTATGATCCCTAGGCCTTGTTTCTAAATATTGAAACACCGTTTGCATCTAGATCTGTTGCATGTTTGCTTGCTTTAGTCCTCCACGCCATCAGCTATTTTCTGGCACCGTTACCACTTATATTTCACTATCTCTTCGCCGAACTAGTGCACCTATATTGGGTGTGTTGGGGACACAAGAGACTTCTTGTATCTTGATTGCAGGGTTGCTTGAGAGGGAATACCTTTGACCACTTCCTCCCTGAGTTTGATAAACCTTGGGTAATCCACTTAAGGGAAACTTGCTGCTGTTCTACAAACCTCTGCATTTGGAGGCCCAACAACTGTCTACAAGAATAGAAGTGCGTAGACATCAAACTATTTTTCTGGCGCCGTTGTCGGGGAGGTAAGGTAAAAGGTACTCACATCCTCCGGTGTGAGTGCTCGAAGTTATTTTCTTTAGATTCTGCAATTTTGTCTTTTTTTTTCTTGTTTTCACTAGTTAGGCTTAATGGAAAACAACAAAAAAATTAGAGAGCTCTATAGTCTTTATCTTGAGCTAGGACATGAAGTGTTTGAAGAGAAAATTAAAAAACCTATGGATCTTTATTTGCATGCTAATAGCAATGTTATTAGTATGAATTCTTTGGACACCATTATTGCTAATGCTATGGAAACCTCTAAGCTTGGGGAGGCTAGTTTTTATGAAAATGATCTTTTTAGTTCCCCAGCTTTGGAAGATAGCTATTCTATTGCTTATGATGATACCAAACCTCCAATATATGATGATTACAATGATGAATATGATATTTTTAGTCCACCTACTATTGAGGATAAAATTGATTGTGATTACAATATGCCTCCTGTATTTGATGATTATGGTGATGAGAATAATAGTGATAGCTATTTTGTTGAATTTGCTTCCACTATAATTAATAAGAATGACTATGCTTATGTGGAGAGTAATAATAATTTTATGCATGTGGCTCATGATAAGAATGTTTTATGTGATAGTTATATTGTTAATTTTGTTCATGTTTCTACTGAAAGTTATTATGAGAGAGGGAAACATGGTTTTATGCATCTCAATAATATTAAGTTTCCCCTCTTTGTGCTGAAAGTTTTGAAGTTGCTCTTGTTTCATCTTCCTATGCTTGTCACTTTGTTCTTTGTGAATTTATTTGCATACAAGATTCCTATGAATAGGAAGTGGGTTAGACTTAAATGTGTTTTGAATTTGCATCTTGATGCTCTCTTTGACTTCAATTCATAATTCTTATGTGAGCATCTTCTCAAGCTATCAAGCCTAACTTAAAGGCGTTAAAGAAAAGTACTTGTTGGGAGATAACCCAAGAGTTTACTTGAGTCTTTAAAGTTATTACTTTAGTAATGACCTCTCCTTATCCCTTTTGTTTGCTTTTTGTGCCAAGAATGACCTCTAATGAGAGGGAATTAAGATTTGGGGAGTTGTTGTCCCGAAATAGATTTTTGTTCTCCACCATAAAAATTCGCGAGGAATCTCTGTAAGTCGGATTGAGCTTAAAATTTACGAATAAATCCCCCAGTATGTTATCTAACTTTCTTTAGTTCAATACTTTTTTATTTGTTCAACAGAAGATTTTCAAAAAAAACGATTTCTACCTGCTGGTCTGTTTTGACAGATTTCTGCCATTATTTGCATTTACTTCTTATTGATTCCTTTTTGAGTTCTCTTTAGGTGAATTGAGCTTTTTGAAGGATGCTACAGTATCTTATGTTTTTAGTGAAAAGTCTTGCTGTTCCAAAGCTTTGCCTAAAGATCTATTATCTTTTGAATACACTGATGTTGCTAATGAAGATTGTGTGAAGTTTTGTATGAAGGAAAAATTTTAGGTGTAGAGAGAGAATGATGTAATGAGATAAAGAATGGACAAAAGCTCAAGCTTGGGGATGCCACCCCGTGTCACCCCAAGAAATATTCGAGAGGTACAAGCGTGGCATCCCCTTCTTCATCAATAAAAATCTCAGGTCTTTCTAGACACTTCGTTTTTATTGTTTCATGCATTGTTGTGTTGTTTTTGGAGCGTCTTAGTTTTCATTTGCTTAGTTTGCTTGAACAAAGTTGGTTAATCACAACACACTTCTTTTGAAGAGAGACACACTCTGTTTCCATTGCCTAGAACACTCTAGTTTTCATTCTTATTGTTTTGTGAGTGTTCACTTTTGCTAGCACTGTGTTTAGCCTTAGTTTTCTTGTGCTTTCAGCTTAGAACTTTTTAGTTCTTATTTGTGGATTTGTGAGACTTTCTCACTGATCTTTATTGATTATTATCTTTGTGAGTTGTTTCAATTAAGTTGGTTGGTGTTGGAAAAGAGTAGAAAGTTTCATGCTTATAGTGGTACAAAAGGGAGCTTGTTTTAACTGTGACTTAGACTTTAGCATGACAAGATTGGTGTTGTTTTGACCTTATGCTTAGTGATTATTGTTGTAGCATGTCTTGTTCCAAACAATTGGGATTGCTTAGTGTGCCTTGAAGAAATCATGCGTTGTTTTAGCATACAAAAGCATAGTATTGTGGTATTCTCCTTTGATGCTTTGTTTGGGTTGACTTTCCACATGCTCACACCATGATATGACTATAAACAAGTCATCATAGCCTCTATGATCATTTAGTCCTTGACTTGTAGTACCACTCTATGCTTTGATTAGTAATGCTTTGTTACTCTGCATGATTATGGCCATTATGCTCTCTTAGTTGGTTGCTCCAAGTCTTTTGCTAGCCTCCACTTGTATGAGTAAGTTCTACTCATGCTTCCAACTCTCAAGAAACCAAGTTATTCCAAAGTGTCCACTATAAACTCCTATGTATGGTGTGTTACACCATTCCAAGTATATTCTTGTTTTCAGCTATCTTCCAATTAAAAAATATTTTTTGTTATGTGAAAACTTAGTGATTAAAGCCCTCACAAACTTGATGGCACACTTTATATTCCTTGCCCCTAATAAACTTGAACTGTTGTGTCATCTATGTTGTATATGCTTGCACTTATATGTTGGAATTAGTAGAACCGTGCTGTCACGGGGAACGTTTTCAACATTGCACTTGTACTTTGTACTCAGTTGATATCATGCTCTTTTGTCTATGGATATCACCGTTGTGAAATAAAAAGGGAACTTGTAAGTCCATGGAGTTTGTATCCTGTGTCAGAGAAATGCCTCGGCCGCTAGCCTAATCCATGCCTAATTATGGTGGAAACTTGTAGCATCACCATAGTGACATCTATGAAGCATTCTTCATATAAAAAAGAGACACATTGAGAAAAGAGGAAAGAGAGAGAAAAAGCACCATATTCCCATGGTAAATAAGAATATTGCTGAGATGCTCATTGTCTGCTTGCCTTGTCATTTTGGTTATGAGATAGCTCCTGTACCATGTGCAAGGGGTACCCCGTTGGCGGTTCTCTATGATATGCAAATACTCACAATGACAAGAACTTACAGGTGACTGAAGTTGAGTAGCATGAGGTGTGGCCCTCGTATTCAAGGGACTTGAGATTTCCAACTTATATTTTGTCAAACATATACTCCATCTTTGCCACTTTAACCTTAACCACTTCAAGATGCTTATGATAGGGGCAATGAAGGCTAAATCTAACAAGTACCATAATTTTTAGATGATCTTTTTGGAACTCGAAATCCTTGCTTCCTTTATAAAAGGTCTTTCTTCCACCACTATTGAGTCTCCACCTTCTACCTTTAGGCACAATTAAGAGAGCATAGTTGTCATTCTGTGTGTAGTGTTCCAAAGCTTATTGTTTGATGCATATTGTGATATTACTTGTTCTTGTGCTATTTGTTTCTAGTCATCCTTGTGAACTTTGAAGGTGTCCTATGCATATATTTGCTACTCTGTGAGGGACAGGATGATTGCCACTATGCTATGTTTTCTGTATGTGAAACAAACAAACGTTTTTCAATGCATGTTATTCATGATCTTTGTTTGTAGCCTTTCATGTTGCATGCATAGTTACTATGTCCTATTGTTAGAACTCCATCTTTCATGCACATGTTTAGAGTTCTTTGATCCCAGCTTTCAATGCTTGCAATTGGTTTGATCTTGATTTTGATGGTGCATGTCACCTCAAAAATTATTTTTTTATCACTTACCTACTCGAGGACGAGCAGGAGTTAAGCTTGGGGATGCTTGATACGTTGAAAACATATCTATAATTTTTGATGCTCCATGATTGTTTTATATCATTTGTCTTATGTTTTGTCTACACTTTGAGGTATTTTTATATCTTTTATGGAACTAAACTAGTGACAAGTTGCCACGGTGCCAGTTGCATGTTTTCTTCTGTTTTTGGTTCCAGAAAGGCAGAAAATCAATATTCTCGGAATTGTACGGGACAAAAGCCAAAGTTATTATTTTCCCCGGAGCAACACGGAACCACGAAGCAGAGTCGGAGGGGGGCCACAGGGTGGCCAAACCCCCCTAGGCACGGGCAAGCCCTGGAGGCGCCTGGAGGGGGTGTGGGCCCCCTGGACCCCCACCGACCTTGATTCCTGCGCCTATAAGAAGCCTCCGATGGGAAAACCCTAAACAATCCATAAGAAATCCACGAAAACCTTCATAGCGCCGCCGCCACCGAAGGGGAGATTCGGGGGACAGAAAGTCTCTGTTCCGGCACCCTGCCGGGATGGGGAAGTGCCCCTGGAGCCATCTCCATCGATCTCCATCGCCATCTTCATCACCGTTGCTGATTCCCATGATGAGGAGGGAGTAGTTCTTCCTCGAGGCTAAGGGATCTACCGATAGCTATGTGTTCATCTCTCTCTCTATGCATGATCTTGTTGTGGTGATGAGCTTTGTAATCAAGTAGATCTACCTTGCTACTCAAGTGCTTCATTAGATCTCTTCTCTCCCCATGTGTGTGAAAGTGATAGCGTGCACGTCATGATGGCATTTAGGTTTGAGTCTACATAAATACTCTTTGTGCTTTAATAGATCTATGCTTTTCTCCACGTGTGTGAAAGTGACAGCGTGCATACCGTGTGTGGCACTTTGGCTAGATTGAATATTTGTTATGAGTTATATTTGGAGTTGGATGTCTCTATAAAATTTTGGTGTTTGTTGGAACCATCTAGTGCTCAAGGTGACAATGTGGGGTTATCTAGATTGGGGAAGGCGGACTTTGAGGAGTGCTGTTATAGCCCTACCGATGATTAGAGTGTCCAACCGGAGAGTGGTTAAGAGTAGTATCATGAAGAGAGGATATTTATAAGAGAGTGTTCACTAGTGAAAGTATGATCCCTAGGCCTTGTTTCTAAACATTGAAATACCGTTTGCATCTAGATCTGTTGCATGTTTGCTTGTTTTAGTCCTCCACGCCATCAGCTATTTTCTGGCACCGTTACCACTTATATTTCACTATCTCTTCGCCGAACTAGTGCACCTATATTGGGTGTGTTGGGGACACAAGAGACTTCTTGTATCTTGATTGCAGGGTTGCTTGAGAGGGAATACCTTTGACCACTTCCTCCCTGAGTTTGATAAACCTTGGGTAATCCACTTAAGTAAAACTTGCTGCTGTTCTACAAACCTCTGCACTTGGAGACCCAACAACTGTCTATAAGAATAGAAGTGCGTAGAGATCATCCTTGCATCATTGCAGTAGAGGATCCTTGAGAAGACTCAGCGGCGCAGGAAGCACGTTGTGCCAATCTATAGTTCCAAAGACACACCAACCAAGCAAGCTCGAGAGGGACCATAGCAGTTCATCATTTCAGTCCCCAGAAGTACTCCCAGGTCCCAACATCATTCCAATGTTCCAGAATTCACCCATACGAAATAATCGAATTGTCGCACAAAAACTAATCTTGCAGAGTGAACATGCATACTTCAACAGATATTGTTGGTTCATTATATTACAAATGGAATAACTGGTACGAGGTCCTCAATATAGGACAAAGCAACACCCTGACTGGGAACAAACATTGTATGTCTCGGACGATCAAACCGACGCAACATAAATGATTTACCCAAACCTCATTTCTCCGAAAAGGTGCATCTCGACAGCTCCGCGAGCATGTCGAAATACAAGTGGAAATTCATCTCCATAGCCCCAAATAAATGGAAGCCACATAGAGATGAATGGGAAGTTTCAGTGACTTGATAAGACCATGTGATTGAAATGCAAGGACTATTGTGCTTACTATGACCCGAGTTTTGATTGCAAAGTAAAAAACTCTACAGGTTCATACGTTCGTTTGGATTGAAGCCCGTACATACAAACTTAAAACCTACAAAAAAATAGAGAAACATTATTCAATCAGGGAGGACCTTTCAGAGGTAAACAGAAATATTCATTGACTTGGTAAGAAATCCTGCGATAAGCGAATTTATTTCAATGAATAAGAACATCTCTTTCCTAGCATGCAGTTTTATCAAAATATCACAAAGATGCATGAATTTTACTAATATATGATGATAAAATAATTTCATCACTTGTTTGGCAGGTGACATTTCCAAAGGAAGGGCCAATAATAAACAAACATAAGGGGAAAGTAGTCTGAATTTAAAAAATGTTATATAAATATGCGGGAGCATGCATACTAGTTGTAATTAATCAAAGAGTGCGGGACATGACGAATATTTATCACACATCAGCGAAGAAATATATATTCACATGTTAGTTTGCATGTGCTGGATATGAATGATTAAAAGTTGATTAAAACGGGTAGAATCAAGGAGAAAGTTTGATTGGGCAAGTAGAAACCGGAGAGCATTCACAAAAGTTTTCATAGATGTAGTCAAATACCGTATATCCTTGAAGAACAAAATTACTCTGTGAATAATGTGATTACACATAAATTGTGACTCGGTTGAAATAGAAATATCCAAAATACTTATGTATAATGCTTGCCTTTTTAACAGATATATTAGTAAGAAACTGTAGAAACAGAAGCATGACGAGTGCCAAAAGTTAACTCACAGCCAAAAGATGAGTACTTGTGGATCTCAATTTTCTCTAGTGGTATGCCGGAGTCGTTTAAATTCTTCAAGGTTGCCACAACCATCTGATCAACCTCTTGACATTTAATTTCGACTAACTCAATATGATCAGATGCAACTGATTGTTCAATTGGACTGTATCTTCCTGCTGTTCCTGCTGAAATTATGTGTACCTACATAGCAAACATAGAATTCACTAAAGGTATTAACTACAGAATAGACTTTAGCTATGCGTGTAGAAAAACATATTATTACCTTTGAAATTTGAAGAGTAAGCTTCTCTAGAATTGGCTGAGTGCTGGAGAAACCAAATTAATGCAGTGTGGTCATCGGTCACAAACCATTCGCCGAGTACCAAAGTCTTTAGCTTGCTAAATGTAGGGCACCACTTTAAGTCCCTCGTGAAAACAAACTAAGTAAAGTTCAACAGAGAAACATCAGATATGGTATGTGATAATCATCAACTAGATATGATCATATTTTAATGAATATGATTTTTTGGTAGAGATTTATAAGGCAAAAGTGGCTAGATATCTTGGAAAAAAGATTCATAATCTATTTTTACATCTCATTTATGAAAACATATTCTTGTATTTACCGTATCCAATGAGCAATAAATATTAACATCAAACAGAAACTATGAACGACCATACATAGTTTTAAATCTGTATATCCGACAAAAAAAGTATAAAATTCCTTTGAGTAATAAAATAGTGTGGCCACTAACCATCATGAACGGGTTACTTTGATTGACATCTATTGGACGTAAATATTCAACTCAACGTGCGACGCCATATGTTTAATAAACTTATAATGATGGATAAGTTTACTCCATAGCAAATGCTGGCTTGAAAAATGAATAAAATTCAATAGAAAAAGCAGTTGCAAGCATACCACGTGAGGATCAGCTGTTAACTCCAAGTCTGTAGCTTGCGACAAGCCTCCGAGGAACACTGCATAGCGGGGCCGGGGCCATCTTCAGAGCCATAATAGTATCGACAACCCTCGCACGCTTCGTCAGCACAATCACCAGACCCACCCTTATGACAACGATCATAAGAATCATAACCAATTAATTCTGACGATGGCGGTTACCAAAGATGGCGCGCTTTCTAGCAATGGAGTCCTACCAAGACTATCGTCTAGTTCCAACGAGACAAGACTCGGTAAAGTAAATCGTGTCCGGTAATTCTCTTGAGATAAGCAGCCAAGATGTGTCTCAAGGATGATGACGACATTTTTCCAGAATTTGGGAAGCAACGCACCATGCATCTTAAGCTCAAGTAGCGCTGGACAACCCGAGAAATCAAGAAACCTTTCGTCTGTAACAACATGCTCAAGCTCTAGCCTTGTGAGATGCTGGGACAAGGGAGGGCGTTCGTGTAGACAAATCGGATCGTCGAATCTGAGACGGAATCGGAGCACCCTGACTCTGCAGGCTGCAGCTCAAAGCACGCCAGAACCAGCTGCTCAAATGCAGTTGGTTGACGGCCAGAAGAAGAAGAAGAAGAAGAAGAAGAAGAACTCACCTGCATCCACTACAGGAATCAAATGCTATGCCGAGGGCAAATAGCCGTCGGCGTAGCTAAACAAATCGTCAGCATACGCTACGCCGACGGCCGCCCTCGGCGTAGCTCCTCGACGAAGGTCTCCCTCGGCGGAGCACAAACAAGCCGTCGGCGTACTTTGTCCTCGGCGTAGCGGCCGTCGGCATAGCCTGTCGCCCGGTTGCAAAAACATTTTTTTTAAAAAAAATATTTTTTATCTCAATTTTTTAATCTCTGAATTGTTTGACTCATTAATCTCTCACTTTGACATTTTTAACACTAATTACACTTAATATTTGATTAAATTTTAGTTTTGGTCAAACTTTCCAGCAGGTCACCAATCCTAATACTACTCCAGCTCCAGCACGTTTAACTTTCTCGTTCCTTCATGATCTGTTTTCACAAAGCAATTCATGTATTGTTGTCAATACTATAATATCAATCCTATTAACTCTTATATTATCATGTCACATGTTTGTATTTTTTGAAATTACAAACAATTATTTAAGTAAACATTAATGAATAAGTAAAAATATTATTGAATTCAAATAAAAATATAATAATTTTTCTTTTTTGCATTTTTCTATTTAATATGGAATAATTAATATCTTTAAATTCGTAAATCGGAATTCGACAAATAATATATCAAAATTGATCAGAAAAATGAGAGGAATCCAAATATGATATCCATATCAACTAATCACAAACCCTACGTTTTGAATTAGCTATTTGGTGGTTGCTTCACAAAATGCCCTTTTTGCGCTCGAAAAATGAAAAATGGTTTTTTGGTGCAATGAAAAGGAAAACTTGCATCGGATCTTTGATAAAATAGCAAATTTTGAACCTAAAAATAATTTTTGTAAAAAACACATGAACATCGGATCATGTACCTGTAGTTCATATCTGACCCACTTCCTGCCGATTCGGCAGGAATTTATCCTTTTTACCTGTAGTTCACAAAACCGTCCGTTTCATATGGTGGTTGCATTTTGAATTAGCCATTTGGTGGTTTCTTCACAAAACCGTCCGTTTTTTGTGCTCGGAAAATAGGAAATGGATTTTTGGTGCGACGAAAAGGAAAACTTTCTCCTGCAACATTGTTCGTCATCCCATGATGCACGTATATGTACAATATGGGCACATTATCACAAACTATGCCTTGATTCTAGCCATAACATTGGTCATTTGACCCGAAAACCAAGAAACCTCAAATGAGATAGGTCATTTTGTGAAGATTTTTTTGAGATATAATCAATATATCAAGTTTGATATTTTTGTTGTAACTATGTCACATAATATAATGCCACGCGAAGGTTTCACATTGTTTCGATCGTTTTTTGACTTTTTATGCCCGTTTGAAACTATCGTCAAACTTTGTCGAACGACGGGCATGAAGATTCTTAGCTCGGGGCCGAGCCTCGCAAAACTTGAATTGGATCTTTGATAAAATAGCAAATTTTGAACCTAAAAATGATTTTTGTAAAAAAAAATGAGCATCGGATCATATACCTGTAGTTCATATCTGACCCACTTCCTACCGATTCGGCAGGAATTTGTCCTTTTCACCAGGGGTGAACGGAATGGTTTAAGATCCTCCTGTTGGGAAATTGTCCATATAAGGTGATCTAGTTTTTTTGTAAAATGTGTTGGTAGCATTTTGAATTAGCTATTTGGTGGTTGCTTCACAAAACCGTCCGTTTTTTATGCTCAGAAAATGAAAAATGGCTTTTTTGTGCGACGAAAAGAAAAACTTCCTCCTGCAACATTGTTTGCCATCCCATGATGCACATATATGCACAATATGGAAACATTATCACAAACTATGCCTCTATTCTAGCCATAACATTGGTCATTTGACCCGAAAGCCAAGAAACCTCGAATGAGATAGGTCATTTTGTGAAGGTTTTTTCAGACATAATCAATATACCAAGTTTGATATTTTTCCTTATAACTATGTCACATAATATGACACCACACGAAGGTTTCGCATTGTTTCGATCGTTTTTGAATTTTTTTATGCCCGTTTTAAACTATCGTCAAACTTTGTTGAACGACGGGCATGAAGATTCTTAGCTCAGGTCCGAGCCTCGCTAAAATTGCATTGGATCTTTGATAAAATAGCATATTGTGAACCTAAAAATGATTTTTGTAAAAAAACATGAGCATCGGATCATGTATCTGTAGTTCATATCTGAACCACTTCCTATCGATTCGGCAGGAATTTATCTTTTTCACCAGGGGTGGACGGAAAGGTTTAAGATTCCCCTATTGGGACATTGTCCATATAAGGTGGTCTAGTATTTTTATAAAATGTGTTGGTAGCATTTTAAATTAGCCATTTGGTGGTTGCTTCACAAAACCGTCCGTTTTTTGTGCTCGAAAAATAGAAAATGGCTTTTTGGTACGACGAAAAGGAAAACTTTCTTCTGCAATATTGTTCGCCATCCCATGATGCATATGTATGCATAATATGGGCACATTATCACAAATTATGCCTTGATTCTAGCCATAACGTTGGTCATTTGACCCGAAAGCCAAGAAACCTCGAATGGGATGAGTCATTTTGTGAAGGTTTTTTTAGACATAATCAATATACCAAGTTTGATATTTTTCCTTGTAACTATGTCATATAATATGACACCACGCGAAGGTTTCACATTGTTTCGATCGTTTTTGAATTTTTTATGCCCGTTTTAAACTATATATAATATTTTATGTTTCACTTAATTTTTAATTACAAATGTATAATATTTGAGTGTAGATAGATAGGCCTTAATTTTCTGCAAATTTTGATATATTATTTGTATTTTTCTGAATTATAATGATTTAGTTATAATTTTTCAAAGTTTAATGAGGTAAAAGGAAAAATAGCTACGCCGAGGGCAGCCGTCGGCGTAGCATAGGATACGCCAAGGGGAATTATACGCCGACGGCTGCTTGGCGGGGCTGGTCTGGACGATAGCTACACCGAAGGCCCCTGCGTTTGGACGTCGGCGTAGCGACCGGCCGTCGGCGTAGCTTCCTATTCCTGTAGTGGTCACCGTCTGGTCTCCGCCGCTCTGCTCGCCGCAGACGCCGCGGAGGTGGAACAAGCCTTACTGGTCGATCCGAATGGGGCGATGGGGCACAGAACAACGGTAAATAGTTGTTGGCTTCCATGTTTGAATCGGCACTAATTGTGGTATTTCCAATAGGAGTAATTAAAAAACTAATTATGGATTTTCTTACTAGGAAACAACAATTAGAGCAAGTACAGTAAGCTTAGTCAGCAGGCTATAAGAGGTGCCATGTCATTCAAAAGATTATATGGAAGAAAGAGAAAAGAGGAGAGAGTGAAGCGAGTGCTTCAGGACCGCCGGCTGTAGCACAGCTACCAAGAGAAAAGAAGCTTGCATGCAGCCTAGGCCCAATAGCATGTGTGCCTTAAATAAATAAATTTTAATTAAAATCTATCTAGTAGCCAACCTAATAGCTAGTTTATTGTATAGACGGTCTTTTGTGTTAGCTATAGATGACGTGACATGGGTATAGAGCCCGTAACGGGCTGTATTATTAGTCTTGCTCTTATCATGCTATTGAAAATAACTAATTATTACAGTAGGAAACCAATCCCGATTTTAAAAGGAAACTGATTAAACTAGCAAGATATGTTCTGACGTCTGCTTCCTTCGCTAAGCAAAATATTGCTTCCCATGATACACGATTTTGCTTCACATTTAGAACTAAAATCTGCTTGCAAAAATATTATCTACTCCCTCCGTTTATATATAAGATGTTTTAGTTTTTGTAAAACGAATATATCTAGATCCTTTCTAGATAAGCTCTATATAAGTCTGAGTACACATTTTCTATGTGCACCTCAGGGTTTCGACATCCAGTTCAGGGCCTGAAAACTTTTTTTTTTTGATAAAAAAGGGCCTGAAAACTTGCGAGCCAAAACATTCACGTTGCATACCGAGCGGTTCAACATTGCTAGCATCGTTCCCTACAAAAAAAAAGACATCGGACATAGACAATTCTTTAGGTGTACTTTGGTTTCAATTCTTGTAAAATGGGATGGACTGGAGTAGTCTCAAAAATTGTCAATCGGATTGATGGGTAGTCCCATATGTTGTACGTGTAACACGTGTCCCCGTGACAGTGGCAAAGCACAACAGGTAATTTGTCTTTGTATTAATTTTTTGGACAACCTGTCGGGTGGGACTATCTGTTGGACTCGTCTCTATTCCTAACTCTGGTTTGAGAGAGAGAGAGAGAGTGACGCCACTGCATTAGAAGATAGCAGCGACGGAGGGGGTTCGGCGATGGTGGAGCGGAGCGGAGCAAGGGTTCGCTGGAGAGCATAGGAAGGTCCCCTGCACTCCGTCGCGGAGGACCGCGGTGGAGGGGCAGGCAACTTGCACCTGCTTCTCGTGGAGGATCGAATCGTCAACAACATCATCCCCTATGAACCCTACACCCTAGTGATTTCACCGCTCACACGGACAAGCGACTTGGAGGAATTTGACGATGTACCATAGTCTGGCGGCTGCTCCTGCCACTCTCGGTATCGTCGCTCCGGTGGCATCGCGGAGAAATCACCGACACGGTCGAGGACGGCAGTGAGAACCGTGCCGCTGATCATGGCCTCCAGAAACAACTGTGGCGCGGGACGTCGACAATGATAGGCATTAAAAATGGGTGATCCTAGTATTTATTCAGTGGCAGGATCTGTGGCAAGGCTTCGTTCTGCGATGCAGAAAACACAGGGGCATATATGAAAGTTTCCCAAGCCGACCAGCCTCGTGCAATGGCTCCTTCTCCAATTCAGATTGAGTGGGACTACTAGTGCACCCGGTTGACAACTTATAGGACTACTCCATCCCAATTTGCAAGAATTAGGACCAAAGTGCACCTAAAGAGTAACTTTTGGGACTAGTGGTGTCACTACTAGGAAAACGATTATAGGTAGATTTTAATCCTGTGGCGCATATAGAAAAAATGCTCCACTAAAATTTATTCGGTGGCGCATATAGCTATATGCGCCACAAAATTGCACAGAAAGTGAGAATTATGTGGCGCATATAGCCATATGCGCCACAGAATTCCTGTGGCCCCATGTGGGCCTGACCCAGCACATGGCATACCAGAATTCTATATGCGCAACAGAATGTCAAAATTCTGTGACGCATATAGCACACGCGCCACAGAATTCTCACTTTCTGTGGCGCATATTACAGAATATTGACATTCTCTAGGGCATTTTCTATATATGCCACAGAATATGCGAAACATATCTGAAAAGACAAGCATATAATATAATATATTAATTCTTGTTTTTAATAGGCAAATATATTAGTCTTGCCTTTAATATATTATTACCATCCTTAAAATATTTTTTAAAAAATAAATATATTAATTCTTGTTTTTAATAGGCAAATATATTAGTTCTTGCCTTTAATATATTATTACCATCCTTAAAATATATTTTAAAACATAAATATATTAATTCTTGTTTTTAATAGGCAAATATATTAGTTCTTGCCTTTAATATATTATTACCATCCTTAAAATATTTTTCAAAAAATAAATATATTAATTCTTGTTTTTAATAGGCAAATATATTAGTTCCCGCCTTTAATATATTACCATCCTTAAAATATTTTTTAAAAAATAAATATATTAATTCTTGTTTTTAATAGGAAAATATATTAGTTCCTGCCTTTAATATATTATTACCATCCTTAAAATATTTTTAGAAAAATAAATATATTAATTCTTGTTTTTAATAGGCAAATATATTAGTTCTTGCCTTTAATATATTATTACCATCCTTAAAATATTTTTTAAAATATAAATATATTAATTCTTGTTTTTAATAGGAAATTATATTAGTTCTTGCCTTTAATATATTATTACCATCCTTAAAATATTTTTTAAAAAATAAATATATTAATTATTGTTTTAAATATGCAAATATATTAGTTCTTGCCTTTAATATATTATTACCATTCTTAAAATATTTTTTAAAAAATAAATATATTAATTCTTGTTTTTAATAGGCAAATATATTAGTTCTTGCCTTCAATATATTATTACCATCCTTAAAATATTTTTTAAAAAATAAATATATTGATTCTTGTTTTTAATAGGCAAATATATTAGTTCTTGCCTTTAATAGATTATTACCATCCTTAAAATATTTTTAAAAAAGTAAATATATTAGTTCTTGTTTTTAATAGGCAAATATATTAGTTCCTGTGACATGGTTATACCCTACGGGTACGTGATCTTAGCATACCTGGTCCAGCCCAAGAAAGATCCATGGCAGATGTACGGCGGCACATGAAGAATTTTGGGTGGCCAAGGCCCATGACGCCTTCGGATCCTTGGAGAGCAAGACTAGCGTAGATAGAAAATTCAAAGGGGTAAAACCCTAGAACTTGTAACCGACTAGGTCTATGCCCAAGACCTGCCTGAGTCTATATAAAGGCTAGGAGGGCACGACCTAGATCTCTCTCTCTCATACTCGCATACACACCTCCACGCCAGATTGCATCTGCGCACCCATGTAATCACCGGTTCCGCCGTAATTAAGAGCAGACAAGCAGGAGTAGGGTTTTCCCCCGGGGACCTGAACCTGGGTAAACCTCGTGTCCCGTGTTGCTTGTTTGCTAACCGTTCCACGATCTCCAGCATTCCCATCTTCTCCAAAATCCAAGTCCATAAACAATGGGCATTGATGAGATCAAACCTCGTCATCTTGCCTTTAATATATTATTACCATCTTTAAAATATTTTTTAAAAAATAAATATATTAGTTCTTGTTTTTAATAGGCAAATATATTAGTTCTTGCCTTCAATATATTATTACCATCCTTAAAATATTTTTTAAAAAATAAATATATTAATTCTTGTTTTTAATAGGCAAATATATTAGTTCTTGCCTTTAATATATTATTACCATCCTTAAAATATTTTTTTAAAAAAATAAATATATTAATTCTTGTTTTTAATAGGCAAATATATTAGTTCTTGCCTTTAATATATTATTAGCATCCTTAAAATATTTTTAAAAAAATTAAAAAAATGTGGCCGCCAGGAATCGAACGGTGCATCAGAGTGGAGGAGCAAGCTAGCAATGAACCAATGCGGTACAGTGTGTTTGTTGTTAAACATCTGTGCAACACTCTGTCTGTACCATCACTAAAAATTCTGTGGCGCATATCTGAATAGATGCGCCACAGAATTCTCACACTTTGCCGTTTTGAGCCGCGTCGCGCCTCTTTCTTTCCCAAACCGACCCAAATCGTCGAACCCTAGCCGTGCCGCCACGCTACTCTCTCCACTCGATCTCGCCGCCGCGCCACGCTTGCCCCGCCGTGCCGCCGTGCCGCTCCCACCGTCCACCCTCGCCACCACCACCCCGCAGGTGACCCTCGGCCCTCATCCCCTCCTTCTTCCCTGCCCCTTCCTCTCTGTCCATGCTGACCTCGTCATGGTGCGCGCAGAGCACCAGGAGGAGGAGGAGGCTCCGTCGGCGTCTAGGACCACCTCCACCACCACACCCCGCGTAGGTGACCCCCTCCCCTCCTTCTTCCTTGCCCCTTCCTCTCTGTCCACGCTGACCTCGCCGTGGTGCGCGCAGAGCACCAGGAGGAGGAGGAGGCTCCGCCGGCGTCCAGGACCACCACCGCCACCACACCTCGCGGACCCCCTCCCCTCCTTCTTCCTTACCCCTAGCTTCCTTCACTGACCTCGCCATGACCTCGCCGTAGCCTTGCTAGCTAGTCATTGTTTTTGCTCTAATTGGAAATGCAACACTTGATTAACATTGCTTCCCGTAAGAATTAGGCATGGGAAAAAGTGTGGTTTACCAACCAGACTAGTAGCTGATTACTGTGACACAGATTACTGCATAATCTAAAGGGGCTTTTAGCAGACATGTGAGGAAACAAAACTTACCTGCAGTATTTTGTTTATTGCCTTTGCAAGGGCCAACTTCATGTCAGCACCATGTAGAGTACCACGTTTATATTCAGTGATAAGCATTTCCATGTTTGTGAATATCCTTCATAGAGAAGCAGTTTATCAGACCACAAAATGCATCATGTACCAAATTGTGGTTAGGTATAATTTAAGGGTGGCTTCCTCTGTACCATCGCAAACTCCAACTGGAAAATACCATCCACGTAACACTGACATGTGGCCTCATGGCCCAGATGCCATGGCCCAGATGCCGGTATTAGATTTGAATTGGATGATATTCTCTGTTTTGTACATTTTTATGATGGCACCAAACTAATTTATCTATTATTTATATAATTTAATACCAACTCTTACTCGAGAATATACTAATTTTCATAATGAACAATTGCTAGTCAAGTTCAAGGGGAAATACTTCTGATGACCATTTCTCTCCTAGATCACTTCAAATTTTCCTAAGCAGGGGATAATAATGCATTTGATATACTCCAAACATGGGTTGTGTTTAACTGCTTGTGGAGGGCAAAAAGCTCTGAACATTATCTTGTAATTTACATCATCTTGCAACAGAATGATTGGTTTATTTCCCATTTTTGCACAAATGCAAACCTTCAGTCCTAGCATAAGAAACAAATGCACAAATGCAAACCTTCAGTCCTAACATAAGAAACAACTGCACAAATGCAATCAGCAAGAAGAGATCACAACCAGCATATGCAAAACCAAGTAAAAATATTTCACCTTCTTGCCTGCACAACCAAAAATAGCAAGATATATATAGCCTGAAAGAATGATATGTCCGGATATCATTAATTCTTGCTAATATAGCCTGACAGAATGATATGTCCCAATATCATTAATGATATGTCCCAAGATATAGCCTGACAACAAGATATAGTCTGACAGAATGATATGTCCCAAAAATAGTTCACAACTAGCATAAGAATTTTGTCACCTTCTTGGAAGATATCATTAATTCTATCATGCCTCTATCATTAATAGTTCACCTTCTTGCTATATCTTTACTGGAGGCCTCAAGTAAAGCCTGATAGAGGCCAGCACTGCACCTAAGATAATTCTGTCAAAATTCTGGAGGGTCAGTGGAGTCACCAGCCTCTGGATCTTGGGAGCCGTGCTCACCATCTTGCCTGCACAACCAAAATTAACACTCAAATAGTCAGCTACAAAGAAATTATTTTGCCACAATATAGGACAACCACCAAAGCTACTGTTTTTGCAAAGCTACAAAGAATTAACACTCTCAGCAACTAGCATATTTAAAAAGTGAAAAGCTACTGTTTTTGCTGGAGAGATGAAATCTGGAGCACCATTTAAAGCTACTGTTTTAAATTTGGAGATGAAATCTGTTTTATAACTACTGTTTTTGCTGGAGATGAAATCTGAAATGCTAATGTTTAAAGCTAATGTTATTTATTAAATATATTGTTATTTGCTAATGTTTTTGCTGGAGATGAAATCTGGAATACTACTGTTTAATGCTACTGTTATTTGTTGGAGATGAAATCTGGAATACTACTGTTTAATGCTATCGTTATTTAAAGCTATTTTTATTTGCTGGAGATGAAATCTGGAGCACCATATGTGGCTGTGGAGCACTATTTGTGCTTTTTTCTATGTGGAATGTTTGCAGGGAAATCAGCTGAGCTGCCCATTTCTCCTGAAATGTTGATTTTGATCCATTTCGGTCGAGAAATGGGGCTCATATGTCAAAAAAATATCAAAGGTCATGCCAAATTTTTCGGTCGGATACTTCATAATTTTTTAGAAGTGTGCAAACATGTCGGTCGCCGATGGGGCTGGCACTTCTAAGGCCGCCATGAGCGTCGAAGACCAAGCTAGAGCGGCGAACCTCACTTTCTGGGAGGTGGGGTCGCAGTACGAGGCGGTGGAGTCTCAGCATGAGGACGTGGCATCTTCTGCGGGCCATGATGGGGATGATGAGCAAGAGGGGGACGAGGACTACCGGATAGATGAAGCCGAGGAGGAGGATGCGACCACCTCCGATGGTGGAGGCGGCACGACCGATGGCGGGGACCGCACGACCGATGGCGGTAGAATAGAAGCAACCCGTCTCTTAAGAAGAAGAAGAAGCCGAGGAAGGATCGGAAGCCGCAAAAGCTCGCTGACACCACCGACGAGATCACTCTGGTCTCAGAAATTGGCCTTCCGTTGGAGCCTCCGGATGTTGCCGCCGGGTTCGGCATGCAACTCGGGTGCATCATCCGGGAAAGCATGTCGATCAACACGAAGCACCTAAGAAGTGAAGCGAATGAGCGGTTGGTGGCGAACAACCTTAAGAAGCTTCGCCGACGGTACAAGTTCCCGGCCCCATACACCGACAAACTAGAAACGTCCAATAAGGTGAACAGGTTAGCCATCACGAAGATGGCCAATGCCTTGAGCAGCTGGAGAACCCAGGTGAAGAACAAGATCGCGAAAAAGGAAAGCTGGGAGAAGATCAAGAAGGGTGAGCCCATGATCAACGAAGACGAGTTCAAGATATTCAAGGAGGAGATGGAGACTAATGATTCGAAGGCATGGACAGAGTGGGTTCAGGAAATGCGGGAACAGAACATAGGTAACCACCGATGTGGAAGCGGCGGTTACATGGGAAATAATGCCATATGGGCATGGGAGGACACCGAGGTTGAGCATCTCGGGAAAGAAAACCTGTTTTTAAAAATCACGGACGAGCAGACCTAGAACTTTGTCCGGGTCCGCTACTATCTGGACAAGGATACCATGGAATTCGTTACCGACGATGACGATGTGAGGAAGTTTGAGGAGAAGCTGTTAAGGAATTTACCCGCGGTCCATTTGCTTTCATTTTGAATAATGAAGGCAAGTTCCTAAATGTGGGTTCACCTTTCGTTGTCTGCAGGATGCTGAAATCAAGGTTGCGCGCGAGGACCCATCGTCCTAGGGCTCGACGGAGCCATGGGACACGATTTTCAACAGGGCGACCAACGCCTTCAAGGGGAGGCAGAAGTCCGACCCGCCCATGTTAGTTGGCCGTATCTCTAGCTTTGGTACGAGCACAAAGTTCCATGAGTAATACAACGAGGAAGCCAAGAAGAGAAAGGAGAGGCGGACCCAGTCGGTGGCTCAGGATCAAGCCGAGAAGGAAGAGCTAAAGCGGAAGATCACGTATCTAGAGGCCAGTAAGGTGGGACATGATGAGGTGAACGCTATAGTGCAGCAGAAGATCCTCGAGATGCTACCCCCTCGGCTGATGGAGGGGATAGAAAAATGGAATGCGGACGGTCAGGTGGGTCCGATACAAGTTCCTAGCACCGGTGGCAGCACCTCGAGCCACCAAGTGTCGCCGGACATGGTTACCCCGCCGCCCTCCATCCCCGTGGCACAGCCGATGGAGTTGGATGCGCCGAAGCTGCCCCCTCTTGCCGAGACTACCAAGGCGCAGCAGCCGGCGGCGACGGTGCTTCCTAATGCACCCGAGCCGGAGAAGAACAAGGATCAGCCACCGGCCGCCCCTGTCTCAACATTAGTCGAGCTCGGCGCCCTCACCAAGGTAAAATAAGTAGTTAGTCAGCATGCTCTACTTAATGCCTTTGATTGGCTGCCATCTCATGATGCATATCTGTATGCCTTAGGACACTCCGTGCGTGCTCCTGCACAAGGTGCCCGGCGGTGAGTTGAAGGATGTTGCCACGGGCAAGCTAATACAACCGACGAACCGCACGATGCACTGCAAGCCCATGGATGATGCCGTGATGCGCGTCGAGTTGGGTCGGGTGTTGGGGGGTGCGAAGACATGGACCCTCCCATGCAACCTCCAGGAGCCGACGAGCACCTGACCCTGGAAAGTTGCCATGACTATCCCATGATTTGGCCAAAGACCCAGATTCGTATTGGGTCTCGCTTCATCGGCGCCACCTCGATCGTTCGGCTGCCAAGGACGAAGCCTCCTGCTACACCGGTCATCGTCACCGCCACCACAAGCCGTCACCAGAGACTCTTATTGGGAGCGTCTGCAGCGGCGCCACAAGCAGCCAAGGGCGTGGTTGCTCCTTGACCGCCATCGCCTAAAGGCAGGCCGTGGCACCGCAACCGCCATCACCACCACCCCAGGACGACATGGACATGGCGGCCTTCGATTTCAACATCGATGTGGATGATGATGATGCACCGATCGATGTCAATGCCTTCGTCAACACCGGCGCCTGCAAAGGACCGTTCATGCCTCCTCTCGATGAAGAACCATCATTCCACGATCAAGATACCCATCCCAAGAAGCGCCTGGTCTTCCGTGGGTTTTCTCAGGAGACGCCTCCGGCCGCCGAAACACAACCTCCGCCAGCCGGAATCATTTTCAGCCCTGACACACTCCACAGGATGGCAGGTGAGGGGATAGCATCGCCAGTGGAGGACACTGCTGATGAGAAGAGGAAGAGGGTGAGGAAGAGGCCAAACAAGAACAAGGACAAGGCTGCGAGCCAGCCCGCTCCGATCCATTACCGGGACGATGTTGTACCACCCCGCCAGGATGGCTTGACCAGAGTGCACGAAGCTGGTACTCCCATACTGCCTCTGAAACTGCGCCACCTGGCTTCGGGAGCTATGATGAGTTTGCATGAAGGTATCCAGACACTAGACAGACTCCTTTTCAAGGACAAGGACCCGAGTTACCCGGTGTTCACTGTCAAGGTGCCGGAGGACGTGGGCTTCGTCACCGATGCCCCCGCGGATGTGTTCTTCATAGCCTACGAGGACATCTTCAAGCTATTCCACTCGAGACGGCTAAACTATAACTTGGTCCGCCTATTCGCGCTCAATCTAGCGATGAAGGTCAAGAGAGAGCAAACCCAGTTCATCGCGATAGAGGATCCCTACTACATGCAAGACAGCCAGCTGGGAGAAGGAACAAGGACCCGGGCCCGGCCAAAGTCCTACCTTCAGAAGCTATTGATGGAAAACAAGAGGAAGGGCACCATCCTTGTGCCTTTCTTTCCCGAGTAAGTGTACACATCCTCCTACCGCCGTCATAACACATAAGTATTTCTTTCCATTGCTCTTTTCCAACATCCCGTTCCACATTGTGTGTTGCCCACAGAGACAAGTACTGCACGCTCATCGTCCTCTCCACGAGGTATTCGCTTGCCACCTACTTCGACTCGGGGAGTGCGAGGAGGAAGAACTACGCCAGAGTAAAGAGTGTTCTGGATGATGCTATCGAGGGCTATGCCAAACAGGGAGGCCCCTTCGACTGTAAGTGGGAGGCTTACAGGGACGATGGATCACACAAGTTCAAGCACGTGTGCGACTTCCCTTGCGTCAAGCAGACGTCTAGCAGTGTGAAGGAGGCCTTCTACGTTTGCCATCACCTCAAACGGTTTGTCCGGGATTGCGAGATGCTAATGTTGCCATCTTCTCTCCAAGGATGGGCCCAAGAGTTGCATGGGATCAATGACTCCGATCTCATGGAAGACTTCCATGATACGCAGGTGAAGCTATCACATATCATCGTGAAACATGTCAACACAAGTGGTGGGCTGTTACACCAGCCCAGACAGTTCACCAAGAGTGAGATCGAAGCCCGCCTCAAGGCGCAGGGTGACTTCAGGACGTGGACAACGAAATACATGTACAAGCCGTTCCCGGCGCCCTCCGAGGAGAAGGCTACTTGACCGAGATAGCATGTGTATCGGTGGACACATGTAGTGTGTGTGTCGAAAAACTTATCTTGCCTAGCTTGAAACCGTCGTTGTTATTGTGTCGTGTAATAACCATGGTCGTTGTTATTGTGTCGGACATGTTGTCGTGTTTCTTTCATTGTCATCGATGCATTATTTTAAGTTTATGAATGCGTTGCTCTAATATTTGTCAACATATATATTTGCATGATGTACTAATATTCCTTGTCAATAGAGATGCCGACGTACGTTGTGTACAAGGGTCGGGTTCCAGGTGTCTACGAGGAGTGGGTGGACTGCCACTAACAAGTGGACAAGTTCAGCGGCAATAGCTGTTGGAGATATGCCCAAGAGGCAATAATAAAGTGGTTATTATCATATCTTCACACTTATGATAAATGTTTACATACCATGCTATAATTGTATTAATCGGAAACATTAATACTTGTGTGATTTGTAAACTAAAATAAGAGTCCCTAGTAAAGCCTCTTGTTAAACTAGCTTGTTGGTTAATATATGATCATGGTTTCCTGATCATGAACATAGAGATGTTATTAACAACAGGATCATATCATTAGGAGAATGATGTGATGGACATACTCCTATAGATAAGCGTAGCATAAAGATCAAGTCATTTCAATAGTTCAATTGCTATATGCTTTCTAATACATAGTAACCTAATTCCTTCGACCATGAGATCATGCATATCGCCTTTGCCGGATGGATGCTTTGATAACATCAAACACCACACCGTAACTGGGTGGCTATAAAGGTGGCATTAAGTGTTCGGAAAGTATTGGTTGAAACACATGGATCAAGAGTGGGATTTGTCCATCCACATGACGGATAGATATACTCTGGGCCCTCTCGGTGGAATGTCATCCAATTGGCTTGCAAGCATGTGACTGGGTCACAAGGGATCACATATCACGGGAACGAGAAAAGAGTACTTATCAGTAACGAGGTTGAACTAGGTATGCAGAGATACCGACGATCATAACCTCAGATAAGTAACATAT
The DNA here is from genome assembly GCA_916181665.1 of Avena sativa. Classification (NCBI taxonomy): domain Eukaryota; kingdom Viridiplantae; phylum Streptophyta; class Magnoliopsida; order Poales; family Poaceae; genus Avena; species Avena sativa. The sequence continues at coordinate 251,961,577 of OV702296.1, forward strand.
CGTGAGACAAAGGGAAATTGGTATCGTATGTAAGTGGTTCATTCGATCGCAAAGTAATCGTAGAAATATGTGGGAGCCATATGAATTTCCAGATTCCTCTATTGGTTATTGTTCGGAGAAGTGTCTCGATCATGTCCGCATAATTCACGAACCGTAGGGAGACACACTTAAGGATTCGACGTTGTTTGAGTAGTTATGGTATTATGAGAAAGAGACCGAATGTTGTTCGGAGTCTCGGATGGGATCCGGGATATCACGAGGTGATCCGGAATGGTCCGGAGAATAAGATTCATATAAGGAAAGTCCCGTTTCGGAGTTGGGGAATGGTTCCGGTGTTTTCATCGGGAACATTCTAGAAGGTCCCGGAATGTCCGGCACTCCGGAGGGGGAAGGGTACATGAATGTGTCATTGTAAGTTGGAATGATTGCATCATGTACTAGGTGTTCTTGCTTTCCAAAATAAAGGGTTTATTTAAATCCTAAATTGAAAAGTCAAACGGCTAGTTTGAAAGTCAAACGGCAATTTTGGGAAGTGGGAAGAGAGGAGGATTGGTGGAGGCCGAATTGGAGGAGGGTTCCTCCCTTGGCCGGCGCCCCACCAAGCCGACTTGGGGAGGGACTCTCCTCCCCTTGGCCGGCCAGCCCTCCCACCTATATAAGGAGGGGCAGGGCTCCCTCCTAGCACACACAAGTTCCTATCTTCTACCTCCGGTTTAGAGCCGTTTTGGTTTAGAGCCTTCTAATTGGTTTAGAGCCCTCTAATTGGTGTGTCTAATTACTAGACCACTAATAGCCTCTCTCATAAGCTCCACCATACTCGCACCGGCTTAAGGCGAAGCCCTGCGGGATTTCCCCTCTACTTCCGGTACCACGCCGTTGTGCTGCCGGAATCGCGAGGAGAGTGCTACAACCTCCGCTGCCTGCTGGAACAAGGGAGAGGAAGGTCTTCGTCGAGTACCGAACGTGTGACCGACTACGGGAGCGCTGCCGGAACGTGGCGCCGGAAGGATCGTCTGCGCGATCTTGAGATCGGAAAGAGTACGACTACATCACCCACGAGAATCTGCTCTCGTTAACCGCTTTGGAATCTTCGAGGGTGAGTTCCTCTATCGACTCGTTGCTACAATCTAGTAGATAGATCTTGGCTTGTTTGTTTGTATGCGATAGAAAATTTTTGTTTTCCATGCTACGAACCCCTACAGTGGTATCAGAGCCGTGTCTATATGTAGATCTGTTGCACGAGTAGAACACAATGGTCATTGTGGGCGTTGATGCTTTTATTGTAGATTGCTTTTTGTGTACTTTGCATCTTGCGGTATGTTGGGATGAAGCGGCCCGGGCTAACCTTACATGACATCGTTCATGAGACTTGCTCCACGTTTGACATGCAACTTGTATTGCATAAGTGGCTTTGCGGGTGCCTGTTTCTCCTAGCATAGTTAAGATCCAATTTACAACGGGTAATCAACAATGCTAGTATCAATGTTGTGGTTCTTGTTCGTAAGTTAGAACGACACTTATTGAAAGCCCCAAGCCACGTAAAATATGCAAAGAAAGTAGAGGCGTCTAACTTTGTTTTGCAGGGGTGTGCAGTGATGTGATATGGCCATGATTGTGATTATATTTGATGTATGCAATGTTCCTTATTGTAAGTTGGCAACCGGCAGGAGCCATATGGTTGTCTTTAATTTCTGTTAAGACCTGCGTGTCTATTCAAAATAGTTATAATAGTTGAAGCTGGTGGACGACAACCATGAAGTAGCGTCATTGACCTTGATGCTATGCCGGTGATGATGGAGATCATGTTCGTGCTTAAAGATGGAGATCGGAAGCACAAAGAAGAAAGGCCATATCATATCACATATTATGAATTGCATGTGATGTTAATCCTTTATGCATCTTGTATTGCTTAGTGGACGACGGTAGCATTATAAGATGATCCCTCATGCACATAAATTTCAAGTTCTAAAGTGTTCACCCTTAGTATGCACCGTTGCCAAAGCTTGCTGCTTCAAAGCACCACGTGATGATCGGGTGTCTTTGATTCCGCGGGTGAATACAACGTAAGCAAGCCAGATTTGCTTATGCGGTAGCTAAGGTTTGATCTTGACGAGCCTAGCATGTACAGACATGGCCTCAGGAACACGGATCACCGAAAGGTAAAGCATGAATCATATAGTAGATATGATGAACATGTCGATTGTTCGCCATTGAAACTATATCAACTCTCGTGATGATCGGTTTTGATGTGGTGGATTTGGTTCGTGTGATCACTAAAACAATGTGAGGGATATTGTTTTGAGTGGGAGTTCACCTAGATTAATTTAATTATTAATTAGAACTCAATTTATCATAAACTAAATCAAAGTGAATTTGCATAGTTGTTGTAGTCATTGGCATCCGTTTACCACCTTGCGCTTAGTTATAATTGAGATGATAGAACTATAGAATTCTGGTTAGATACTTTACGAACTGGTGTCGTATTGTTTTAAGTGTTAATCTAAAGTTTAAAAGTCCTATTGCAAACTTTCAGTAAGTTCCGGTTACTCCATGAAGTTTAATAATTAGTATTAAATCAAGAGTAACAATTCCAAGTGTTAGTATATAAGTATCATGTTTGTATCCATGATTCTTGATATTCAAAGGATTCCCTTAATATCAAGGTTATCTAGGATCTGAAAGAGTTGTTTCAGAAACCATGATGTGTGGAAGATATTGTGATATCTGAAACGAAGTTTTGGTTGCAACATGATAGAGTATAATATGGCAAAAGTCATGTTCTCATATTTGATGAGAATTTGCAAAAAGGTTGGAGACACTTGTTGTCCTAATGCTCCAAAAGGTTTTGGATAGCAACATTATACTCATAATTCATCGTTATAAGCTAAAAGTAGCTTGATCATGGACGATTCCATGATAAGGGTGAATATTTGATGTAGGTAAAATGTTTACTACACCAAGAGATTACTAAAGAAAGGAATTTGAAAGAACACCAAATATTTGATGATGGTGATCTACTTCAAAGTGCAAGTCCAAAGACATTGGTATTTAATTATACACACTTTGGACTATATGTCATATGTATGACTCCACTATTGATATTGATAGATTCTTTCAAATAGAAAAGGAAATATTGAAAGAGAATCTCATAAATATATGGCAGAAAAGAAAAGACTAGAATTGTTCAGTTTAAGTATATAGATGATATACATGTTATGGCTATATTCTTTGCTTATTAAACAATGTGGTTCTCAAGTATTTGATACTGAATTTGTTGGTGTGAATCGTCATACGAAACAACACAATTCATGAACTACAATGGCCTAAGTAACTAGCAAAAGAATATGTGATGATGTTCATCGAGAACAAATAAAGGGTTATTGTGTTGCTCGTTAAACATCAAAGCTTGCCTTCAAAGATTTGTTTTATCAGGTATTATGAGAACAAAAGGGTTGTTCAAATAATTGCCGTAATCCATAAAAGATGGATGATTTGCAAATCTCGTTGGAGAAATCACATCCATAAAACTAGTGCTAAAATGTCGAAAGACAAATTGATTGAAAGATCACTTAGGAAGTGACATCGCTGTTTGAATTATATTGGAAAGATAACATGAAGAAACTCCATGTGGATGGAATTTTGGAGTCTTCTGATTTTTGATCAAATGACGCTTGTGAAACTTTCCTAGAGATAATTAAAACTTCGTTCATAGGCCAAAAGGGAATGAATGACTAGCTTATTGGAACTTGTACATATTGTTGTATGAAATCCATTATGTGTAGTCAAGAGCGATGGATTTCAACTTCATATGCTTTCTCCGAAAAATTTGAGTGAATATATAAATATTTACTTAATAAGGATGAAGTATGAAACATTTGAAAAGTTCAAAGACTTTCAAGATGAAGTGCAAAATCATTGTAACAAGAATATAAACAGTTTATGATAAAGATCATAAAGGAAGATATTTGAGTTACAAGTTTAGCATAATACCTAAGATTTAAGGAATCGTTCCGTGGATTTGCATTTCCCGAAACACCATAAGAGTATGGAGCGTTCGAGATATGTAATTAAACCTTGTTTGACATGGTAAGATCAAAGGTATAATTCATAAAACTGCCATTGTATTTTAAAGATTAAAAGCTTTAGAGATTACCGTTTTTCCACTGAAAAGAGCTCCATCATAATCCGTTGAAATGACACCATATAAGGTTATGGTTTGGGATAAAACCCAAGTTGTCCTTTCTTAAACATTGGTATGCTATGCATAAGAAAGATGTGTGCAACCAAAGTCGGATGAACCTGTCTTTGTATAAACTGTTCCTCCATAAAACACCGGAGACAAAAGTGTTTGTTGCTTAGAACGTCAAGTTTCTTTGAGAAGAAATTTTTCGTGAAAAGTTAAGTGGGAGGACATTAGAACTTTGATAAGGTTAAAAGAACCTTAGCTGTATGTGCAGAGTTGCGCAGCGCCGAAAAGTGTTCCGGAGGCGGCAACAATGCTCATGGCTCACGTGCCTCAAAGGTTGTGGTCACGGAGATCTAAGTTCCTATTGAAACAAGTAGATCGGGTAAACAATCAAATACCAAGATTTGAGGGTTGAATCATTATTTAAGAATAATGAACCGACTACATGCAAAGAAGCGATGATGGGCCCTGACTCCGTCAAATGGCTTGAAGCCATAAAATCCGTGATAGTTCCATACACGAGAAATCAAGTCTTGAACTTGAAGGACCCTCGAGAAAGGTGTAAGACCTTACAGTTGTGTCTGGATCTATAAAGAAATAGACATGGATGTTTTACATCTATGAAATAGTCGACATGTTGAGAAAGAGTTCACAACAATGTTCAAAGGTTGACTGTGACAAGATTTGATCTGTCATAGTGATATTTAGTCTAGATGGATTAATGTAGCAACCACTACATATAATTTGTTATATGGTAGTTGAATAAACAAAACAAGTTCTTCTAATAGAATCGTTACCTAGGACATGTGCATAACACGGTCCATAGGGTTTTGTTAATTCAAAGGATGCTAAAAGCATATGCAAACTTCAATGGTTAGAGTGAGCATAGCGGAGTTGGAATCTTCACTATGATGAAACTGTTAAAAAGGGTTTAATTTCATCAGAGACAATGAAGATGCTTGCATTTGCAAGAAATTAAGTGGGAGCGCTAAGACATGTTTCTAATACATTATGTGGAAGACATATTGTTGATTGGAAATAATGTATCTTTTATTAACACATATTAAGAATTTCATCCCGATGAAAGACTTAGGCAAAACCCAAATATTTGGCATCAATAGACGCTAATATGGTTGTGCCAGAAGTACATTGACAAGATATTGAATGAGTTCAATATAGAAACTACAAGAGAGGTTCTTGTCGCACAGAAAGGATTGAATGAGTTCAATGTTGATGATATATTCAAGTGTATTGACATTTGGTAAAGTGAAACAAATAATCAAGTATAGATTGATACTTGATGTATGAAATCACAAAGAGTATTTATATCAATCATACTGTGATATGTACAAATCCAGATATGTCCTATGCTCTAAAAGTTGTGAGCGTATACCAGAATGATTCGTAAGATGATCATTGGACAATAGTAAGGATATTCTTATGATCTTTTGGAAGAACTAAGAGTATATTATTTGTAGAAGTGACAAATAGATGGTTAGTTCATTGTAAAAGTACTACATTGATACTAGCTTTGTCACAAAGTACAAATTAAGTTTATCTCAATCTAAACTAAGGGTGGCACAATATAATGGAAAATAAGTTCCATAATGGATTTGGATGAGTTCCAAAGTTAAGACATTGTGACAGATACTACAACAAAAGGCTAAGTATATGACTGCTATTATAGCAGCAAAAGAGGGCATTTGTGTCAAGTAGTTTGTTATCAAACTAGGTGTAGTTCACAGTGGGATAATACTATGAAGATATATTGTGCGACAATATTATCAACATGTTTTAACCCCAAAGAGCTAAAGGTCACACCAAAAGACCAAATTTATACAAAGCCATCTCATTAGAGAATGAGTGATGCGTAGAGACGCAAAAACATGCAATCACACACGGACCTGGAAATGTCAGATCCGGAGATCAGTTGACCACTAGCAATCATGTACATACAACACCGGAAAGCCATAGGTGTTGAATACACAAAGATTTGAAACTAGATTATTGACTCTAGTGCAAGTGGGAGACTGTTGGAGATATGCCCAAGAGGCAATAATAAAGTGGTTATTATCATATCTTCACACTTATGATAAATGTTTACATACCATGCTATAATTGTATTAATCGGAAACATTAATACTTGTGTGATTTGTAAACTAAAATAAGAGTCCCTAGTAAAGCCTCTTGTTAAACTAGCTTGTTGGTTAATATATGATCATGGTTTCCTGATCATGAACATAGAGATGTTATTAACAACAGGATCATATCATTAGGAGAATGATGTGATGGACATACTCCTATAGATAAGCGTAGCATAAAGATCAAGTCATTTCAATAGTTCAATTGCTATATGCTTTCTAATACATAGTAACCTAATTCCTTCGACCATGAGATCATGCATATCGCCTTTGCCGGATGGATGCTTTGATAACATCAAACACCACACCGTAACTGGGTGGCTATAAAGGTGGCATTAAGTGTTCGGAAAGTATTGGTTGAAACACATGGATCAAGAGTGGGATTTGTCCATCCACATGACGGATAGATATACTCTGGGCCCTCTCGGTGGAATGTCATCCAATTGGCTTGCAAGCATGTGACTGGGTCACAAGGGATCACATATCACGGGAACGAGAAAAGAGTACTTATCAGTAACGAGGTTGAACTAGGTATGCAGAGATACCGACGATCATAACCTCAGATAAGTAACATATCGTGAGACAAAGGGAAATTGGTATCGTATGTAAGTGGTTCATTCGATCGCAAAGTAATCGTAGAAATATGTGGGAGCCATATGAATTTCCAGATTCCTCTATTGGTTATTGTTCGGAGAAGTGTCTCGATCATGTCCGCATAATTCACGAACCGTAGGGAGACACACTTAAGGATTCGACGTTGTTTGAGTAGTTATGGTATTATGAGAAAGAGACCGAATGTTGTTCGGAGTCTCGGATGGGATCCGGGATATCACGAGGTGATCCGGAATGGTCCGGAGAATAAGATTCATATAAGGAAAGTCCTGTTTCGGAGTTGGGGAATGGTTCCGGTGTTTTCATCGGGAACATTCTAGAAGGTCCCGGAATGTCCGGCACTCCGGAGGGGGAAGGGTACATGAATGTGTCATTGTAAGTTGGAATGATTGCATCATGTACTAGGTGTTCTTGCTTTCCAAAATAAAGGGTTTATTTAAATCCTAAATTGAAAAGTCAAACGGCTAGTTTGAAAGTCAAACGGCAATTTTGGGAAGTGGGAAGAGAGGAGGATTGGTGGAGGCCGAATTGGAGGAGGGTTCCTCCCTTGGCCGGCGCCCCACCAAGCCGACTTGGGGAGGGACTCTCCTCCCCTTGGCCGGCCAGCCCTCCCACCTATATAAGGAGGGGCAGGGCTCCCTCCTAGCACACACAAGTTCCTATCTTCTACCTCCGGTTTAGAGCCGTTTTGGTTTAGAGCCTTCTAATTGGTTTAGAGCCCTCTAATTGGTGTGTCTAATTACTAGACCACTAATAGCCTCTCTCATAAGCTCCACCATACTCGCACCGGCTTAAGGCGAAGCCCTGCGGGATTTCCCCTCTACTTCCGGTACCACGCCGTTGTGCTGCCGGAATCGCGAGGAGAGTGCTACAACCTCCGCTGCCTGCTGGAACAAGGGAGAGGAAGGTCTTCGTCGAGTACCGAACGTGTGACCGACTACGGGAGCGCTGCCGGAACGTGGCGCCGGAAGGATCGTCTGCGCGATCTTGAGATCGGAAAGAGTACGACTACATCACCCACGAGAATATGCTCTCGTTAACCGCTTTGGAATCTTCGAGGGTGAGTTCCTCTATCGACTCGTTGCTACAATCTAGTAGATAGATCTTGGCTTGTTTGTTTGTATGCGATAGAAAATTTTTGTTTTCCATGCTACGAACCCCTACAATAGCTACAAGGGATACGCGACTAGAGAGGAGGTGGTGGCCAAGTGGAGGAGACACGTATGGAAGATGAACCGAACGAAGATCTTGATGTTGCTCCTCCTCACCGGCATCGTGGTTACGGTGTACTACATTCTGTCCTAAGGTAGTAGGTGGTGACAATATCACGCGGTTGTAATTAAGTTATGTGAGTGAGATGAACACTTGTGAAATGTACTTGTACATTTATTTGGTTCTAATATGTGTCTAATATGTGATTGATGAACACTTGTGAACATTTGTGCTTGTTGATGTATTATATGTGAACTGGAACATTTGTACTGCTGTGTGCAGCTTTTCTATGTATTTCTGTCAAATTGGTGTGTATTTCTTGTAATATACCTGTATTTGTACCAGATTCTGAAAATTACAAAATTCTAAAAAAAAAAGATTCTGTGGAGCATATGCCATATGCACCACAGAATCTGGAACAGAATTCTGTGGCGCATATGGCATATGCGCCACAGAATGTTGAGAATTCTGTGGCGCACATGCATATGCGCCACAAAATTTAAATTTTAGTGGTGAGGATTTAGTGGCGACACCCATATGCGCCACAGAATTCTAATTTGGTGCGCCACTGGTAACGTTTTTCCTAATAGTGTGCATCTTTTTTTGCGGGGGAGGAACTAGTGGTGTATTTAACTCTACATTTTTTTTATATTTCTTGTCACACTAGTGGAAACGAGGTCTTTTGTTGATCCTGAAAAAGGGCTTTAACACCGGTTCTTCTACGAACCGGTATTAAAGGGGGGCCGTACCAGCGTGGCCCCTGCGGCAAAAAAGGAGCCCCCCTTTAACACCGGTTCATGCCACGAACCAGTGTTAAAGGACCCTGCAATAGTGGCCCGCGCATCCCCCCCTTTAACACCGGTTCGTGGCATGAACCGGTGTTAAAGGGGGGGGCTATATAAGACACCACCCCAGCCCACACACACCCCACTCTTCCATTCTTTCACATTTTGGAGCCTAGCAAGAGGGTGTGAAGAGTGCTAGTTTTTTTTCATATGCACAAGAGGTGTTCGGTGAAATGCCCGAGAGCTCAAAATAAGTTTTCTTGTTGCTCTTTCCGTCTCGGTCGAGGTCGGCAACTATCCTTTCATGTGTCATTGATGTACTATATATATAAATGGTCATCTCCCTATTATTTTTTGATATATACTACATATTAATGCAGATGAACCGGCAATGGATGTACGGTGACCGCCGCACTTCCGAGTACATTACGAGCCTCCAAAATTTCATAGTTGTGGCTAATGCAAACCATGGTCACAATGGTTTTATGTGTTGTCCGTGTGTTCACTGTCAGAACAAGAAAGACTACTCAAATACCAGAACCATTCACGCCCACCTGCTTCGATCCGGTTTCATGCCCAGCTATAATTGTTGGACCAAGCACGGAGAAAAAGGGGTTGTGATGGAAGACAACGAAGAAGAAGAGGATGATGACAACTATCATAATATGTATCCTGAATATGATGATAATGCAACGGGGGTAGATAATTAAGATCAAGAGGGAGCAGATGGGCCCGCTGATGATGATCTTGGTCGGGCCATTTCTGATGCAAAGGAAGAATGTGAAACTGAAAAGGAGAAGGAGAAGATGGAGCAGATGTTAAAGGATCACAAAACATTGTTGTATCCAACTTGCGAAGATGGCCACAAAAATATAGGTGCCACACTGGATTTGCTGCAATGGAAGGCAGAGAATGGTGTGACTGACAGCGCATTTTCAAAGTTGTTGGTAAAAATGAAGAATCTTCTTCCAAAAAATAATGAGTTGCCCTACAGTACATACCAAGCAAAGAAGGTTGTCTGCCCTCTAGGATTAGACGTGCAGAAGATACATGCCTGCATTAATGACTGCATCCTCTACCGCGGTGAGAAGTAGGAGAATTTGGATGCATGTCCGGTATGCACTGCACTGCGGTATAAGATCAGACGAGATGATCCTGGCGATGTTGAGGGCGAGGCCCCTAGGAAGAAGGTTCCCGCCAAGGTTATGTGGTATGCTCCTATAATACCACGGTTAAAACGTCTCTTCAGAAATAAAGAGCATGCCAAGTTGTTGCGATGGCACATGGAAGACCGTAAGAAAGACGCGATGTTGAGACACCCCGCTGATGGGTCACCGTGGAGAAAAGTCGAGCGAGAGTACCCGGACTTCGCACGTGACGCAAGGAACTTAAGGTTTGGTCTAAGTACAGACGGCATGAATCCTTTTGGTGAGCAGAGCTGCAGTCACATCACCTGGCCTGTGACCCTGTGTATCTATAACCTTCCTCCTTGGTTGTGTATGAAGAGGAAGTTCATTATGATGCCAGTGCTCATCCAAGGCCCGAGGCAACCCGGCAACGACATTGATGTGTACCTAAGGCCATTAGTTGAAGAACTTTTACAGCTGTGGGCCAAACTAGGTGTACGTATGTGGGATGAGCACAAAGGGGAGCCATTTGACCTACGAGCATTGCTTTTCGCAACCATCAATGATTGGCCTGCTCTTAGTAACATTTCAGGGCAGACAAACAAGGGATACAATGCATGCACACACTGTTTAGATGATACTGAAAGTGTATATTTGGATAAATGTAAGAAGGTTGTGTACCTAGGGTATCGCCGATTTCTTCCGAACCTGCATCTAGTAAGAAAGATAGGCAAGCATTTCAAACGTCTGGCAGAACCCCGGAGGAAGCCTGTCCTCCGTACCGGTGAGGAGGTATTTGGTATGGTCAAGGACCTAGAAGTAATCTTTGGAAAAGGTCCTGGCAGTCTATCTGTTCCGAATGACGATGCCGGACACGCGCCCATGTGGAAGAAGCAATCTATATTTTGGGACCTACCCTATTGGAAAGTCTTAGAGGTCCGCTCTTCAATCGACGTGATGCACGTGACGAAGAATGTTTGTGTGAACCTGCTAGGATTTCTAGGAGTGTATGGGAAGACAAAAGATACACCGGAAGCACGGCAGGACCAGCAACGTCTGAAGGCCCCTGAAGAGCCTATGCATCCTGAGAACGAGAAGGGTAAACGATGCCACTTAACTCCTGCCAGCTACGCTCTTACCAAAGCAGAGAAGGAAATCTTTTTTGAATGTCTGAGCAGTATCAAGGTCCCGTCTGGCTTCTCGTCGAATATAAAGGGAATAATAAATATGGCAAAGAAAAAATTCCAAAACCTGAAGTCTCATGACTGCCACGTGATTATGACACAATTGCTTCCGATTGCATTGAGGGGACTTCTACCTGAAAATGTTCGAGTACCCATTGTGAAGCTATGTGCATTCCTCAATGCAATATCTCAGAAGGTAATCGATCCAGAAAGCCTACCAGGGTTACAAACAGATGTGGCCCAATGTCTTGTCAGCTTTGAGTTGGTGTTCCCACCATCCTTCTTCAATATTATGACGCATCTCCTGGTTCACCTAGTAGAAGAGATTGCCATTCTCGGTCCTGTATTTCTACACAATATGTTCCCCTTTGAGAGGTACATGGGAGTCTTAAAGAAATATGTTCATAACCGTGCTAGGCCAGAAGGAAGCATCTCCAAGGGCTATGTAACAGAGGAGGTCATTGAGTTCTGTGTTGATTTTATTCCTGACCTTAAGGAGATTGGTGTTCCAGAATCACGACATGAGGGGAGACTGCATGGAAAAGGCACCCTAGGATGTAAAGCAATGATATGTAGGGACGGGCATTCTCTCAATCAAGCACACTACACGGTTTTACAAAGATATATCTTGGTTGCCCCGTATATCAATGAACACAAGAATTTAATACGCCTCAAACACCCGGGGCAGTCTGATGAATGGATTATAAGTGAACACATGACGAGTTTTGGCGGCTGGCTGCAAAGACTTCTCACGAATAACACCACTGTTGGGGATCAGCTGTACTTGTTGGCCAGGACACCATCTTCGACTGTATGTACTTTCCAAGGGTACGAGATAAATGGGAATACATTTTACACGATAGGCCAAGTTAAAAAGAGCACCAACCAAAACAGTGGTGTCCGCTTCGATGCAGCAGAAGACAATGGGCAAAAGACCATGTATTATGGGTTCATAGAGGAGATATGGGAACTTGACTATGGACCTAATTTTAAGGTCCCCTTGTTTCGATGCAAATGGGTCAAGCTAACAGGAGGAGGGGTTGAGGTAGACAAGAAGTACGGGATGACAACGGTGGATCTCAACAATCTTATGAAGGTAGACAAGAACTTAGACGAACCATTCGTTCTAGCCAATGATGTGGCTCGGGTTTTCTATGTGAAGGACATGTCCTCTAGACCAAAAAAAAGAAAAAATATGCAAACGAATACATCATATGATGAGCCAAAGCGTCACATAGTTCTTTCAGGGAAAAGAAACATCGTGGGAATCGAGGACAAGACAGACATGTTAGAAGATTATAATAAGTTTGATGAAATTCCGCCCTTCACAGTGAAAAACTGACCCAAGCATTCTGTTAAGTAAAGAAGATGCTCCATGGTTACGTCTGAAGCGATCATAAGGAAGGACATATGCCAAGAAGTTCATGTTTTTAATATTAATACATGTCTTGAGTGTTAGTCATGTTTTGTGGATGGACCGGGACTATGAGAAGAAGTTGTCCCGATTCGTACTTACCATTAAGATCTGATCTCCAAACGCGCGCGGTCACATATTAGGGAGTGCCTCTATGACCAGTTTCTTGGAGATGCCGGAGGACTAGGCTCCGTCGGCATCTCCCTGAAACTGGCCGTAGTGGTGTCCCTGCTCTCGAAAACCATTTTGCAGCTTTGTAACTTCTCTAACTAGATCAATACACCTGGGAGCTAACTAATTTCACATATTAGGGAGTGCCTCTATGACCAGTTTCTCGGAGATGCCAGAGGACTGGGCTCCGTCGGCATCTCCCTGAAACTGGCCGTAGTGGTGTCCCTGCTCTCGGAGATGCCGGAGGACTGGACTCACAAGGATGCCTATTTATAGTACAAGCAGCTCGACATAGTGTCGACACTTACGAAATAATGTCGACACTCACCCCTATTATTAGTGTTGACTCGTGTTTAGTCCCGGTTGGTGTCACCAACCGGGACTAAAGGTTCATCTTTAGTCCCGGTTGGTGACACCATCCGGGACAAGGTACACGCCGCACGACATAATGTCGACACTCACCCCTATTATTAGTGCCGACTCGTGTTTTGTCCCGGTTGGTGTCTCCAACCGGGACTAAAGGTTCATCCCGCCATTTTTTCCCGCCATTTTTCTTCCCGCCATTTTTCTTCCCGCCATTTTTCTTCCCGCCAGTTCTTCCCTCCAGTTCTTCCCGCTAGTTCACTATATATATATGTAGGGTTGGCTCCATTGTCATTGCACATCTCTAGACTCATATCTGCAACCTCATCACTCTTTCCCATGGCTTCCACCGTAGCACTAACCCCCAGGGAAGCGGAGGCGCTTTGCGCCTCGAACTACCCTTGCCCGCCGGGCTACTGTGTCCCTGTCGGCTGGATGCTGAGCATCGGAGGCGTGCCGGTTCCTCCTGTCCATCTAGGTGTGGCGCGCCGGATGGCCATCACGAACCACTACTACTTCGAGCTCACGCCGGAGCAGGCGGAGGAATCCCAAATGGCATCCCGACTATTTCCCTACTTGGGAAGCCTTTTCGTGGATCGGCGGGAGAGGGCGCTCGCCAGGCACGAGGAGGATGGCCCACCTCCTCCTAACTTCAACGAGGCCGGCCGTCGGCTATGGTGGCGCCGTCGGACTCTCCAGAGCGTCATGGCCTATGACACTGCCGCCGACTCTAACCCCCGTCTGCGCTACCCTCAAGTCATATTGTGCATACATGTGCATCATGGCATGGCAAACAATGTTGCAAGAGGAAGTTTTCCTTTTTATCGCACCAAAAAGGCATTTTCCATTTTCCGAGCATAAAAAACTGACGGTTTTGTGAAGCAACCACCAAATGGCTAATTCAAAAAACCACCAACACATTTTACAAAAATACTAGACCACCTTATATGCACAATGTACCAACAGGGGGATCTGAAACCTTTCCGTCCACCTCTGGTAAAAAAGACAAATTCCTACCGAATCGGTAGGAAGTGGGACAGATATGAACTACAGGTACATGATCCGATGCTCATGATTTTTTACAAAAATCATTTTTAGGTTCACAATATGCTATTTTATCAAAAAAACAATGCAAGTTGAGCGAGGCTTGGTGAGATTCAAGTGTATACAAAAGATGCGACATTTAAATATCCAATCAATTCAAAAATGTTAATACAAAAGATGCGGCATTAAAATATGATTTGATCTAATAAAATAGGGTTAGATTTATTTTTAGATGCTTAATATTTCTTATGTTCAAAGTTTTAGGATTTAACAATTTATTTTTGTTTGAATTGAATAATCAAAATTTATATGTAAGTGTTTTAATTATTTTGAAAATTTTCATGTAAAGTAAATATAAAATGATTTACATGAATGGATAGATATTATTTTTCTGAAAATTATGATATATTATTCATATTTTTCTGAGTTGAAATGAAAAAGATATGAATTTTCTAAATTCCTATCATATTTTTTGAATTAAAAATGCCCCTTCAATGCATGAAATAAATGCCCCCCTTTAACACTGGTTCCAGACACGAACCGGTGTTAAAGGGGGGGCGCATTTATTTCGTTTCCCGTGCGCACCCACCCCCCCTTTAACACTGGTTCCTGGATGGAACCGGTGTTAAATGGGGGGTAATAAATGCGCGCGGGAAACGGAATCCCCCCCTTTAACACCGGTTCGTGTCTGGAACCGGTGTTAAAGGGGGGTATTAAATTCGCCTTCCCCTTCCTTTCTTCCCCCCAGAGCCAGATCGAACCGCCACCGCCACCGTACCGCCACCGCGCGCGCGCCATCGGAGCAGAGAGAAGCGCCGCCACTGCCACCACCCATCGGAGCAGAGAGAAGCCACCGCCGGCCGCCACCGTCCTCGGAGTGAGGGAGGAATCGTCCGTGGGTGCCCTGAATCGTCGGCCCTGTCACCCACCTCTCTCGCCGCCACGAATCTCGCCGCCGCCGCCTGGATTGTCGAGCTTCGGAGCTCGAGGTCCTCGACGAGGCAGTCGCCCCCGACCCTCTCTTTTCCGTATGACCTTTCCCTCTCACTTGACCGCATCGCCCTCACCACCTCTTCCCCGTGCAGGAGCAGCCGACCGCGCCCAATTCCTCGCCGGAGCACCGCCGACGCCGCCCGTCTCCAGCCGTCTGCCTCTGTCGCCCGAGGAAGCAATCCATCGCGCCGAGGCCACCAACCTTCTCGCCATAGTACCCCGCCTCTCGTAGGCCACCTCGACATCGCCGGAGACCGCCGTATCCGCCACTAGCACCGCCGCCCGACGAGCCCGCCGCCTCCACGTCACCCCACCGGTGAGTCTCGCCTCGGACGCCCTGCACCGTCCGATCAAGATCCGACGGCCACCATCTGTCCCCAGGTCGAAAGGGTACCAGAAAACCAGAATGCGCCACCTATCTGCCACGTCAGCGATGACATAGCGCCAGTCAATGTTGACTCTCCTGAAAAATTGCAGAAAATTGTATAATCTTGCAAAAATCATATAAAAGATTCGTAGATCCAAAAATAGCAAATTATATATCAATGAATTCAGAAAATTGAGTAGATTATTAATATCAAGTTGGATTTAACTTTTACAGTACGTGTTTACTGTAATAATTTAATTAGTTTTAATGGTCTTTTAGGTTAATAAATTCATAGTAAAATATCTACTGGTCCAAAAATCACAAATAATATACCTATGGATTCACAATTGTGTGTAGATCATCAATATGCAAATGGTTAAGCCAAATAATATAAGGTTTTTCAGCAATTAAATAAATGGTATAATGGCTTATTTAGAGTAATAAATTCATAAGAAAATAAATAATGTTCAGAAAATTACAAATAATATGTCGCTAGAATCACAATCCCGTGGGGATTATATATCTGATTTTAGTTTGATTTTTAGACAACAGAAACTATTTAAATGATTTAAAACCCATTAAACACTATTTAAATCATAAGAAAAGATTTGTAACTCTGATTAGGGTGAATCCATCGCCTACTGGTTCGTATTAATGTCCTCTATCCATAACAAATACTCCATTGCATTAATTGGCCTCTTGCATGCATCATATACATCAGTATTGTTTAGAGAACTAAAGTAACAACCATTGTGACTTATTAAATTGCCATGCATGCATTTGTTTGATCTCTATGTGCTATTGTTTATGTTGTATGAAATTGTTTGCTCGATAGATTGCGAGGAGTGCAACGTGTGTGATTGATGACTCATCCGGATTAAAACTTGTTTGCTCGATAAATTGTACTACATGCATAGATTAAAACTTGTATACAAATTGGACCTCTGACTCATCCTGATTAGGGTTTCGACCCCTCGGAACTCGTTTAAAATGATCAAGCATCCTTAGGGTTTTAATTTCATTTGTGTATTTATTTGTGTATTTTTGTATGAATAATATGTATATTTGTGTATGAATCCAAGTCCACTTGAATGTTTACACTCTTACTCTAGATAATATTATTGTTTTAGAAACTATGGATCCACTTAGTAGAAACCTTGAAGAAGAAGAAATAATGGAGAACATTATTGATGAGGACACCTCACAATATCTGAACTTGGAGGGACATGATGACGACAGCTCAAGTACTAGTCATGGAGAAGATGAAGACTCCGGTGAACGCAATTTAGTGGTTACAAAGTCCGGCGAGGTATATGCATTGATTAAGCCTCTGCTGACTTCCACCAACAATATTCTTCTACATGTATTAATTAACGCTTCTTTCTTCTTTTAGCCCTCTGGATCGACCAGCCAGCAACCATCTTCTTTTACGAAAAAGAGCAAGCGAGGCGCGAGCCAGCGGTTGAAAGATCGTGCAAAGTTCACGATCGAAGCAGTCCGTGTTGATGGCAGGCCGATGGAGCCCAAGAAGGCCGCAGACAAATTTGTACGTCGGGCTGGAGTTCTTGTTAGGGACCAAATCCCAATCATAATTGAAAATTGGAATAAGCCAAAGAAGGGCGACGGTACCTTTGTCGATGACAGATCCAAAGAAATGCTTTGGAATTCGTTGTTGGTAAATTTCACCCTTCCGCCAGAGGAGGATGAAAACAACCCGGTTATAAAGGAAAAGGTCAAAGAGTGGACTCTAAAGAAGATGGCTGACGCTTTCCGCAACTGGAAGACAAAATTGAACAAATTTGTCAAATCTGGCGAGACTCCAAATTTCGAAGACGCATATTATGCGAAGATAAGACCTCACTGGCCCGAATTTGAAACATATAAAAAAGTGCTATAGCTAAAAAGAGGTCAGAAACCAATACACTTAATGCCCTGAAGAAGGAATATCACCAGAGGACGGGGTCAGGTGGCTACATATCTCAGAGGCCTAAGTGGGAGGAAGCTGAGAAGGCCCTGCGCGATAGAGGGATCACGCCCCAGACAGATGGGTGGGACCTACGTGCAAAGACTTGGTTCTACGGAATCGGGGCATGGTTGGACCCA
Organism: Avena sativa; assembly: GCA_916181665.1. Lineage (NCBI taxonomy): Eukaryota > Viridiplantae > Streptophyta > Magnoliopsida > Poales > Poaceae > Avena > Avena sativa. The sequence continues at coordinate 251,979,279 of OV702296.1, forward strand.
GAAACAGGATTGTGTATCTTCCCAACCCTCCTTGCCAAACCCGTCACTGAACTCATCACGGCATACGAGGAAACATCCGCCAGAACCTTCCATCCCGACAGAGAGAATGACCAGCTCACACGCGCCATCGGTAAAAAAGAACACCCTGGACATGCACGAGGCACAGGGGGTATGACGTGGAAGGATGGGTTTGCCGACTGGAGCGACTCTTACAGATGGCGCGGCAGAAAAGAAAAAGAGCGTACAGAGCAGATGACACAGATAGAACATGCACTTGCGGCGCTGCAGGCGCAAGTGAATGCACAACAGAGCCATCAAGCTACCGGCCCATCTCAGCGGCACGAAAAGCCTGCACTAGAAGCTGTCGGCGGCCCAGACTCTGCGCGGAAAAGTAGCGTGGCTTCCACGGAGAACGTGCAGCCCACGCTTGAAATGGCGGGTCCTCGATACCCCGTGGATGAGATCACGGAGAGCGAACACGCTGAGCTGCATGTGAGATTAATGGTCTTATCCATTAAGATGGCTGTCAGCTATGCCTTACCTCCTATAGCTGGTGGAACTTACCACTGCCGATCGATTCCAGATGGCTATGCTATTGTCGGGGTGGATGAGGTTGTGAAGGAATATGAGGAAGCACAGCTTGACCATGCTACAGGTGAAGGGGAAACTCAACTCAAATTTGCAGTGAAAACAACCATTCTTTGGAAGAAGGAACACATTGTGCTTCCAAATTGGAGGTCACTGGCACCCCCGCCGTCTCCGCAGCGTTAGCAGTCTGAGCCGCTTCAGCTATCTCCTGCGCGGCAGCCATCTCCGGCGCTTCAGCCATCTCCTGCGCGGCAGCCATCTCCGGCCTGTCAGCCATCTCCGGTGCTTCAGCCATCTCCTCAGCGTAAGCGGAAGAGCACTGCCACGAAGAGCATCAGTAGCACTGCCACAAAGAAATCCGCAGGAAACCGTACGCCAAAGAGTTCAAAAAACTACGTCCCGCAGCCTTCCGCCAAGCCATTGCCGATTTTACCGTGGAATCACAGCGACGAGGAGACCAATAGGATCTCGGAAGAACAGGTCAAGAAATTCTTTGCACCTAGACGGGCCGAGCCAAAGGAGAAAATAGATCCGGCGGTGGCGGAGAAGTTTTACAAAAATCTTTTGAAACCTGAAACCCCACTTGTGCCGGACTACGAGCGCCAGATTTTGAAGGCGGATGCAAGGCGCCGTAGGGAGACTGAAAGTAGCAGTCATGAGGCACCCCAGAAAACAGTTCCCATGCTCGGAGAGCAGGATAACCAATCATGCGACCCGCTCCAAATGTTCGACACACGGGACGCTCCTCCCGTAAATGATTACGAGGCAGAGCTACAAAGAAAGGCCAATGAGATGGGGATGACTTACATTTCATACTTGAACGTCATGGGAGACAACTTGCCCAAATGCGATGCCAACCCCATACAGCCATGGAAGTATGGGAAGAATCTCGTCAAGAAAAAGGAGCTCAAGAATCTACCAACAAAGATGCGAAAATTGCACAAGTGGTACCTTGATTTCTGCAAGACGAGAAAGGTAGAATGGATCACAGCGCATATAAGAGATGAGATTTTCTTCTGCGGAGACGACGCGATCGACTTCAACATTCAAGACTTGCATTTTCTATTCAATCAGAAGGAACTCGACAAAGCTGCCATCAGCCTTTATTGTGTGTAAGTACTATTTCTGTAATTTATATCTCATCTCATTCACTTCATTAATTGCATGTATATATATATGCTCACCATATATGTATATACTATTGTGCAGGAAAAAGGTTATGGAATGCAGGAAAGGAGGCCCCTTTGACATTGGGTTCGTTGACCCAAATAGAGTTCATGAAGAAGTGGTAAAAACCAAACCCGGGCAAACAGAAGATTACTTGCTAACGTCTTTACTGAGACAACAAACCAAAAGGGAAATACTATTGCCTTACAACTTCTCGTGAGTACTGTTACCCTCTCTCTTGTACACATTTTATTTCAGCTTACTCGATGTTAAGTGTAACTGATGATGAGTTATGCGTGCGTAGGTTCCACTTTATTCTGCTAGTCATTCAACCCGACTCAGGAAAAGTCCTTGTCATGGACTCGTTACGAAAAGAAAAAGAGATATGGGCAGACTTTAGAGAGATGCTCCAGAGGTAATTTCAATTATATTATCGCACTAGATCGGCAACTTTCGTGACAACAAGTAATTAATTACTCCTTTATCCATTTTCTTTGCCGGACAGGGTTTGGAAAAGGTTCACGGGCAGGACCGTGGGTGAATGGTCAGAAGAACTAAAATTTGTAGACCAAAATGTAAGTAATACTAGCTAGCTTCCAATTCCATTATATCATGCTTTATTGATTATTATTTTGATTGAACTCTCTATTCTCGTAAAGTACGCGCATCAGGGACACGACAATAACTTATGTGGGTACTATGTTTGCGAGTTCATTCGCAACACGATATGTGCGACGGGCCAAGCCGCACTAGAACAACTTAGAGTAAGTAAACAAAGTCCACAACATTATTTTATTACCATCAATTGTGTTGAGTTTTATTCTTATACATACATATATATATATATATATATATTGACGGCCCATTCTTCATATATATTCAGATCGAACGGATGCGGGACCAACTCCTACCATTTGAACGCATACGAGCCATTCAAGAGGAATTGGCGGGGTTCATACTTGATGAGGTCGTCACGCCTGACAGAGAACTCTTTAGATATCCACCAAAATGAACGATGACGATGTATGTGCCGATGACGATGTATGTGCCGATGACGATGTTTGTGTATAATAATAGTTGCTTAATTATTCATGTACTCGTATGTACCGATGACGATTTATGTGTATACCGCTCCCGATCGATTCCCCCTCGCTCCCCCCCTCCCGCAGAAATACGCCCAGAACGGGGTAGAGGCAGAAGTATACCGTGGCAGAGATTTAGGCCGTTTTCCTGCCGCGGCAGAGTTCTGTTAAAGGGGGGGCTGAGGCCTGCGGCAGCCCCACGTGCGCCACCCTTTAACACCGGTTCGTATAAGAACCGGTGTTAACGGGGCCCCCCTCTAACACCAAACCCTCAACAGCGGTTGAGGAACCGCTGTTAGAGGGCCCTCTCAACCGGAGTTAAAGAGGGGGCTCTGCACTAGTGTCACACTCGCTTCTATGGATTCAAGTTACTATTGCAACTTAATTTGGACGATTGCATCCCTTGTCACCCGTAGAGAAATCCTTGTAGACACGAAATTCTATATAACTAAGAAGATTATTCCTACTAACCTATTTCTCTTAATATGCAGCCTATCCACCTCGGCAAAGTTATTTTTTTGTCCATATCAGCAAAGCCTTCCACATCATCATGAGATGTGGTAATTGCCATAGGACCATTCTAAGCCTACTACTACATGGAAAGCCATCAGTAACTGCTCTAGAAATGATGTTATTATTACTAATATTTAAAATGCAACAATCGGTTCATCTTCACCTATTTACTACCTCTCATTCATCTCTGCATACTCTCCTACAAACTGCCCGTGATTGTCTCTTCCTCTCCTCCATAATCTCTGTCGAGACATTGATAACATTAATGAAGGCATCTCGGCGGTCCATCCGAAAACATGTCGATGCAGGCGAAGGGAATTTGGTTGTAATAAAGACCCTGCTCTGCCTATATACGCACCATATAAATTGTCCAACATCCCCAATGGTTTTATCGTCCATGCCACTTCATCCTCTCCACAACATCTGTCCTTACCATCAACTCAGTTCCACTTCACATTGTGATGTACAATTTGGATGCCATCACCGACATTGGCTTCAACCTCTTCATGATCTTCCTTCTAGACCTTGCCTCCATTGGGCGATTTGAACGATGTGGTCGTTGCTTATGTGTCATTCTCCTGAAGACTGGTTTTTTCCTGGCCTCTTTGGCTTCTCTAATGATGTACGGTGTCGTATTGTAAATCTGCAATATACTTCCTTCGTAGTTTCTTCTTGTTAGAGTATAAGGTTTGGACTATATTTGGTAGTTTAAATTTGTAATCCAATTCTATCTCTAGTAGTCTTCTTATCTCCCAAGTCTTCTAGTATTATATAAACATCCAAAGGCTCACGATGTAACAACAATCAATACTTCTGCAATCCTTCATGGTATCAGAGCGGTTCGCTCCGTCTAGGGTTTAGCCACTGCTTCGTTGCGCCGCCCCCGGGGTGACCCTTCTCCGCCGGGGGCCGTGCAATAGTAGATTAGATCTTACTTCGCCAAAAATTTCTTGCCGGCCACTTGACCGACGTTTTTTCTTCTTTTGCTAATCATATATCGGATTGCGTCGTCCACCGTCGCATATCGTCATCACGCGCCACTACTTCAACCTCGGAGTCAACTCATCTCTGGCAAATCATCGTCAACGGTCGTGCCAAGGAGGCTCTGAGCGGCGCTCCAATGGACGCCTTCACGCGTTGCGTCGGCTGCTTCGTCCTCACATCGTCACCACGCTGGCCCGTCTTTGCCAACATCGACTGGGACGCACGTCCCCGAGTACGCGCCTCGCCGTCAATAAAGGGTTGCACCTTCATCACCCGTGGTCATCACGTCGACAACCATCTACACCAACAACATCGCTGCATCATCGCCGTCACCACCAATCGTGGTCATCGTCAAAGCCAAGAAGTTCTTCTATACGAGCGATGTTGCGCTCATACAAGCAGAAAATATGGGTCTAATTCTCGAAATCGACTACCGCAACAACTCAATCGCCATCAACAACTACCTCGTTGTCTTCGTCCACCACAACCTCACCGCTAGAGTCGCAGTCTAAATTTTTATTTTGCACTAATCAAATTTCTTTGTGCAACTACTTCGTCTACTCCAACACATCGGCGGACAACTTCTACGCACCGACCGTTCAAGGAGAACTTCTTTGATTCTTCAAATCCGGATCTGACTCGCACGGTTCATGATGGTTCCTGTCTTCACATGTCCGGTCTTGGCAACATCAACGTGTGCCTTCGTCCTCGGCATGCTCCCGAGTTTGGCAAGCTCGAAAAGGCGTGACGCCTACCTCGACTACTCTGACTCAAATTACGCCCACCTCAACTACTACGGCGAATTCTCCAGGCTCAACGACGACATCGATCACAACACAATAACATCATCAACTTCATCAACGGCGACAACTTCACCAACGACACTAACGACCACAACTACAACGTCCTCACTCCCGGCTACATCGAATCGACATCCTCTCCAATCTCCACCTTCGGATTATGCTCCAGTCAGACCGTTCGCGTCACTACCGATCTGACTGCGGGGGAGTGTTAGAGTATATCACGGTTGGATTATATTTGGTAGTTTAAGTTTGTAATCCAATTCTATCTCTAGTAGTCTTCTTGCCCCCCAAGTCTTCTAGTACTATATAAACTGTCCAAAGACTCACGATGTAACAACAATCAATATCAACACAATATGTACTTCCGCAATCTTTCACTTCTCAGCACCAAGTAGTACGTTTTGGTAAATGGAACCAACATGTTTGGGTAAGGCTATTGAAAAAACTTGACGTCGCTGTTCTATGATTTTTTTGTTGCAGATGGGAGCTCCTGACAGAGGCTTTCTCTTGCATCCTACTTTATGTATCATATATATAATATATATACTACTACGGTAATTAAGGTTGTATGCTCATCCTTCTGATTTGTACTTAATATAAGAGTACTTATCTCATGTGAAATCTAATCATTCGATGTTTCTATCTCATGGTCTTTCTGTGTAGATAATCGATTGAGATAATCCAAGTTCACTTTAACAGTAGGCTATCAGCTTATCGCAGTGGTCGATCTTCTGAATGGCCATGGGCTCCAGATTGAGGACGAAAGGGACACACTCAAATGCTATTTGAAGATCATGCGCCCACCACAACCGCGTTCGACAGCCTGTTTAATGACTCCCGATTAGATGACTGCAAACAAATGAGTTTGGAGTTCAGTCATACAACAACGAAACAAAGCTTTTCTTTAGCTTGGCCTACATAGGACGTCCGTATCTGGTACCCCCATGCTGGGTCTGGGTGTGATGAATACTTTTTTTTGCGAATAGGGTGTGATCAATTCTTAGCTGTGCAATTATTAGATCACATCACATCGCACTGCTGAGTATGCCCATGAACTTTGGAGATGGTGTGGTCTTCGGGAAGAAGTGTTGTGGTATGCCGCAAATTCTGAATTCGTGGGGTGCATTGAGCATCGCTGCTTGGATCCTTTGCCTCTGGAGACCACACAACGACAATTTTCAAGGTCAAAATGACCTCGAACACCTCAGTAAGGAAAGGTACAACGAGCTTTGTCTTTGGGAATCTAGATCGTCGAATCATAAAGTAAACGAGCTGCATTGGGCGCGTAAGCTACACCGAACGTTCACCAGTTTTACTTTAAAGTCATAAAATAGATAATCATCTACCTTCTTCCCTAAAAAATCCAACTTCAATCAACTAACTCTTCCCATTCGTGAATATTGTTGTCCACAGACCGTATCTATGCCAACTTTTCTCTCCATATTTAGAACTATAGCGAAGATAGTGATCCACTAAGTGGTATCTATTTTTTAACGTTCCCATTACTATTTTGTTGTCATGAAAATGATAATTACTGATAATTAATTTTATTGGTCTGTTAATACTTTAGACAGTCACATTTCATACAAAACAACAAATAGTAACATGATGTACCGCCGCAACGCGCGGGGTATTATCTAGTGTTAGTAGTAGCTAGAAAAAGGTAATGCCACTGGTAATGCTAAAAAATACCGACGGTGTTGCCAAATCCAGAACACGACGAGTGCAGACTAGCAACGTTGGCCCGACAATGGTATGCTGCCAGCAAGTGGGACCCATCGATCTGTCATGTCGAACATAGGGGCAGCGTTGCGGCTTTAACAAACGCCAGTATTGTTCTGCGCACGATGGCGTCCGCTACGGTAAAAAGATGGTGATTAGTAGCCGTGATATACTCCCTTCGTCCATAAATAAATGTATTTCTAGGATTGTCCTAAGTTAAAGTTAGTAAAGTTTGACTATCTTTATAAAAAACAACAATATTTATGACTCTAAATTGGTACTAGTATATATGTTTTTAAATTTAGTTTTATAATATATCAATTTAGTATAATATATTATTATATTTATCTATAAAATTAGTTAAATTTAATAAAATTTAACTTAAATAAAAGCTAGAAGTACATTTATTCGCGGATGGAGGGAGTACCGTTGTATCATAATAATGCCAATATTGAGACATTGGTAGCGTTGAGGCTGCCCACGCCACGCCATGAATAACCTCTACAAAAACAATGTTCGTGACTCTCTAGCGGTTAAAACGACATCGAGGGCGGTCAACGTTTTTCAATGCATGTTCGGTTTTTCCATGCCTATGTTAATGTGGCTCTTCTCATGGGAGGCCCTCCACGACAGGAGGCCCACCTGCCAATGACACAAAAAGGTGAGACGGATGGCGTTAAGCTTGCATGCTTAATCTCCTCCGGGCATTCTTGTGCCGATCCATTTTCATATGAGTTAATTGGATAAAACTATTATAATTAGAGCCGTCGGGACTGGTCAATACCATTTTCGGTGAACACGTTAGTACCAACATTGGGACGCCGACACTCTGATTACGTAAATTCCAGATTAAACGTGTTTCTGACGACTCTGTTCCACGTTTGGTGCTGACGTGGCTAAACGGCCGTTTCCCCGCCGTTTAGGACACAAATAGATGCGGTCGGGCCAGCAGTCACTCATTTACTTATTCTTTTTCCTTATTTTTTATCCTTCATTTCTATAAAATAAATTCCAACACAGCCGCGTTGACCAAATCCTGAGGGAGGTCCCCGTCCTCTCCTCTAGCACGCAAGTGTGGCCGGGGTTCCTGCCAGCAACCGCTGCTCTGGCTCGCCTCCGGTCGCCGCTCCCCACCACCAACCATAGCTGCTCCGTCCCCTTCATTCGCCGCCGCTCCCTACAAAGATCCTCCACGCGGGAAGGCAGCGACCGATGGCTTGTCCGGCGAGCACGCGGGTCAGACGAACAATTGCAGGGCCAGCACGCGCAGGGCGGCCGGCGAACGTGTGGGGCGGACGAGCTGCTGTGGGGCAAGCGAGGGCAGGGCAGCGAGCGCGACGGCCGGCGAGCCCCTCCCCTTCCTGCTCGTGAGCTCGGTGGCCTGCTTTGCCTTGCCATGGGCGAGCGGCTGCAGGGCCGGCGCGTGCGTGGCCAGCGAGGGCGCGGGGCAGCGAGGGCGGTGGCCAGCGAGGGCGCGGGGCGGGCAAGCTGTTGCGGGGCAGCGAGGGCGGTGGCCGGCGAGCACGTGTGTCGGCGAGGGCGGCCGACGAGGGTGCGACATCGGCGAACTGCAGGCCGACGAGGGCGCGGGGCGGGCGATCTGCTGCGGGGGCGGCGAGCGCACGGTGGCCGGCGAGGGCACGGGGTCGGCGAGGCCGTGGGGTGGCAAGCGCGCGTTGCTGGCGAGGGCCCAGGGCGACAAAGCGCGGTGGCTGCTGAGCGCGACGGCCGGCGAGCCTCTCACCTCCTTGCCCGCGAGCTCGCTCGGATGTGTGGTCGTAGGTTAGGGATGACGAGTGGTCCAGTGCGGTCCACTTGAAAGGGAGAGAAAAGAGAGGAGAGTGGACTAACATGTGGGGTCTTCAAAATTTTATAAAAACACCCAAAATAGCGGGGGAACGGCCGTTTGGCCACGTCGGCGTTGAACGTTGGCCAGCATCGTTAGAAACGTGTTCAACCACGAATTAGCGCGGTCAGCGTTTCAACATCCTAATGTTGGTACTGACGTGCGAGAATTACCAAAAATGGTACTGACCCATCCCGACAGTTTCAGTTGTGATAGTTTTATCCAATTAACTCATTTCATATCCCCGCTGATTCGTACTCCATCTTCAGGCCCATCCAGATTTCCCCGCTCCCTCCGACGAGCAACTATATCCCAGTCATGATGGGAACCCCACAGGAAGTTACCGTCGTGGAGGTTCGAGCGCCCACGACGGTCGTGACGGTCCTTTCTATGACACAGAGCCAGCGGGAACACCGTCTCCATGCGCGTGGCACAACAACGAGGACCGGTCAACCAGACCATCGGCCGCCCTTTTGGGTGGGACATCCTCCACGATGTCTTCCTACCAAAGTACCTCCGTCGGCAAGATCTCAACAAGGCTCACTTAGAGTGCCTCCTTGAGGTGTGTGTGAACCCTGACGACGTGGTCGCACATGCCTGCCTTGAATAAGCTCTGGAGGCACCCGAGGCGCAGAGGGTGATCTACCACTCTCTTGAGGAAGAGTGAGGCCTTGTCACACTACGACGCCAGCATAACGAGGTTGCCTTCTGCTCTCTCCACCTCTGAGGAGGGACGCTCCGGCGACAGGCACTCTATCCTTTGCGTCGTAGGAGGGATCGTCCCGCCCATCGACAACCTCGTGGCGGTGGTGGCGATAGTAGGTCTACTATTTTATCGTTTAGATTAGCTTCTATTTAAATTTCATTCGGATGCAATTATGTAAAATATCCTAAATCCAAATGAAAATTTTCTTTTTAAATTCATTTATGTTTCAAAAAATAATATCAGTGTGTATCAAAAGAAATGTAGGCATCACAAGGCGGTAATAACGCGTTCTTTTCCATTTCAGAGGAGAAATTACTGTACTAGTGGCGTGGTCGAGCACGCTAGCCTCGGTTACTAGTAGCGTGCTCTCTCTCTCTCGCCAATAATTTGAACTCGCTTTTTTTTTATGTTTTGGACAGGGCGGATCTAGGCTAATTCAAGGGTATGCAATGAATACCTAATATTTTTGGCAAAATAAAACTAGCCTATAAGCTCATATATACATGTATATGTGTATTGGCTACCTTTTTATGTGTAGAACACTGCTAAAATGGAAACATACAGACATTTCTAGCCGTCACACGACGCGTGCTCCCTACCTGGGCCTGACTTCACATTGGGCTGCTGGCGCTACTAATTTTCTCAAAAAGTCCGGCACAGATGCCTAGAAAGAGGTTTTTTTGTTGACAGCCTAGAACGAACAGTTAATTTCTCATTTTCTTATTATCTCCAGCTAAGAATGGATAATCATTGTTTTGTACTGGTCAATTCATTGTAGAAACCTTTTTATGTTTAACATTTGACTGATATGTATTGTATATTTGTATGTGCGAAAAATGATGAGTTAAATTCTATGTTTCTTCACCCATAGTTTTTCTTGTAATTTTTTCATTGTTGTCACTATGTAACTAAATAACATTGTTAGTACTATGAAAGATTTGTAGTTTTATTGATGATATTCTTGAAAAAAAGTTCTGTAACTTCGCATACCCATTAAGTAAATCCTGGCTCCGCCACTATAACAATTCGCATTCTTCTAAGAAAAAAAAACTATTGCTGGAACCATTGTCATTGTGTGCCTCTTTCTTTTCCATATGTGCTTTCTTGTCTTAGGCTTGCATTTTTTATTTACTAGCATATAGTTTGCTTCATATGAAAACTAAGTAAGCTATATATATATATATATATATATATATATATATATATATATATATATATTATCACTTGCTGCTTCAGCACAAAAAAAATCTAAGAGATGATTCTTTATGTGCCATTTTCTGCTTTAACGGTAGCCAAAAAATCCAACACATATGTAGTACATTTTATATTAGTCCTTCCAGGTGGAAGGACATCTTTCCCCCAAGTGAGTTTTGTTGTTAATGGCACTGGAAGAATACCCCACACTTTGCAGAGGGATTTCTTGGTGGTATCTTTAAACACAAAAAATCAACATTGATATTGTGAATATTGAATTTGACCACATGACTTGTTTTTATCGTGCATGTAGGGACTATAGAGTGCAGACTATAAACAATAGAAATAGATGGACAAATATAGCAGAAAATCATGATCCCTTGGCTATTATTATCGGATGATTGAAGACTATAGACAATAGCAATAGATGGGCATTACATCAATGAAGACCCAAAACATATCTTGCCAACTGGATATCCACGAGCATGTGCATAACTGGAAAGTTATCTCCGCAGATCTGAAAAACTGAAAGCTGCATAGAATTAAATGGGAAGTCTCGGTGACTTGATAAGACTCGAGTTAAAGTTTTGATTTGAAAAGTAGAAATTCTACAAGTCACATCTGGAATTCCCTCCTATACTCTTTACAGTCACGTGACACATTGGCCAAACAAAGTCTTTACGGTGAACTTTTTGACATGTAAATGACATATATTCAATATAGAAGCGTTGTAGAAGATTGAGATAAAAAATCCAAAATAATCAAGACAGAGAGTCTTGAAAATCATTACGTAAAGGTGCAACAGGAAGTTATGAAACTAGACCTCTACACGAATTGTTCTATCAAATCCTTATTTACACAAGAGTGATACATCCCTTATAATATGGAAGACTAAATTTGGGTTGCCCATGGCCTCATGAAAAGTGTTTAATGACCTCTGTCGGGCTCATGGTTTTAAAGGCATCACCTAGGCGTCAAGGCATAAGATGATACTATCATTGTGGCAAATAAAGGCAAAGCATAACAAGGATAATATTTATTGATCAAATGAAGAAAACGAGGGCATTCTAGTGGTGTCTTTCCCTTTTTTCCTTTTCATCACCGAAAAAGGAAATATAAAATTCACTTCTAGGGCCTGCACTACAGTTTTCAGTCCAAAGAAACTTGCAGCACAGTTAACAAAGTGAAACGGAAGCGGGTTCGGAACCATGTTGAATACTTTGTAAGTCTATGTTTATTCCGTAATCATGATAAGATACCTATAGAGAGGAGACAGATACATGAAAGTCTACAAACTTCCTGCATAAATTTCTAAATATGTAATAGAAGCCTAGAAACAGCAGCCCGGTTCCTCTTACCTCTATTTGGACTCAAATCCCGTACATACAAACTTAATACCTGCAAAAATATATTAAAACTTTATTCAATTAGGGAGGACATTTTAGAGGTATACAGAACATTCATGGACTTGTTAAGCAATCTTAAGATTAGGGAATTAATTTTCAAATTTCTTCGATGAATAATAACATATCTTTGACTAACATGCAGTTCATCGCAAAGTTATATGAGTTTTGCTAATATAAGATAATAGAATAATTGGGTTACTTGTTTGGTAAATAACAAGCATAAGGGGGAAAGAAGTATGAATTATAAAAATGACATGTAATTATATGGGAACATGTGTACTAGTACCTCGGTTCCAAATTATAAGACATTCTGATAGGTGAAAATAGTCTACCAAAATATCTTATATATTGGAACAGAGGAAGTAGTTGTAAATCAAAGAGCAGAACATGAAGTATACTGAACACGCATGAGGATTCACCGAAGAAGCATCTATTCACATGCTAGTTCACTGAGTGGGATATGGATGATGGCAAAATCATTTAAAATGGGCAGCATTGGGGAGAATATTTTATTGCATGAATAGAACCCGGAGAGCATTCACAGACGTTATCATAAATGCAACAGTCGAATAGCATACACCCTTTTAAAAATCAAAATTACTCAGTGAATAGTGTGATTATACATAAATTGTGATTCAGTTAAAGAACAGTATCCAACATAATGCTTGCCTATTTAACATATATCAAGAAACTGTAAGAATAGAAGCATGATGAGCGTTGAAAGTTAACTCACAGCCAAAACTTGAACGCTTATGGATCTGAATTTTCTCCAGTGGTATGCCAGACACACTTAAGATCTTCAAGATTGCGACAACCATCTCATCAACCTCTCGACATTTGATTTCAACCAACTCAAGACGATCAGATGCAACTGATTGTTCAATTGGACCGTAACTTCCTGCTTCCCCTGCTATTTTTTTGTGTACCTATAGCAAACCGATACTTTACAAATGTATCAAATATAGATGGCGAATTTAATAACGCATAGCTATGCATCTACAAAAATATATTACCACCGCCGGAAGTTGAAGAGAAAGCTTCTGAAGAATCGGCGAATGTTGGAGAAACCAAATTAACGCACTAAGACCATCAGTCACAAACCATTCATCCAGAACCAAAGTCTTTAACTTGCTAAATGCAGGGCACCACTTTAGGTCCCTCTTGAACACAATCTACGAAAAGTTGAAAGAAGGAAGATAAGATAAGATAAGATATATGCTAAGCATCAGTAAAATATGTTATCATATTATAACATTGCAAAGATAGATAAGTTAACTGCATAAGAAACCGTTGCATAGAAACATAATTCTAGTCAAGAGAAAGCAGTTGCAAGCATACCCCATCAGGTTCAGCTGATAACTCCAAGGCTGTAGCTTGCAATAAACCTTGAAGGAACACAGAGTGCCTACGGTCATCATCAGATTCGTAATAGTATCGACAGCCCTCACACCGATCATCAGCACAACCACCAGATTCACCCTTAAGACACTACAGGACACTGGCAATATGCCGAGGGCCGACAGCCGTCGGCACAGCCAGGAAATGCCGTCGGCACAGGCTGTGCCGACGGTAACCGTCGGCTATCCCCCTCGGCGTATGTGCTGGTCAGCACAGTGAAACGGCCGTGGGCACAACCTCTCCCCCTCGGCGCAGCATCTCCCAGCAGGTCCTGCGTGTCAGCAACGTCCGTCCACGCTAACGGCCGCGTCAGACAGCTACGCCGATGGCCGGGCCGTCGGCACAGGCCCAGCCCGTGAACCACCGCAGCCCGCCACGTGCACGCCTACGCCGACGGCCAGGCCGTCAGCATAGGCCCTCCCTCGAGCTGCCACGGTGCCCACCTACGCCGACGGCCGGGCCGTCGGCACAGGCCCTCCCTGAGCCCGCCACGTTGCCCACCTACGCCGACGGCCGGGCCGTCGGCACAGGCCCTCCCTGAGCCCGCCACGTTGCCAGCAATGCCGTCGGCGTAGCGTCTTCCATTTTTTTTTCTTTTTTCTGTTTCCATTTCTAATTCAATTTGAGCATCCAAAATTCACGCAAAATAATTTAATTGCATTGCAATATCAGCAAAAAAAAATTGAGCATCCAAACAAATAACCATGCCATTGCAATATCCATCGTCATCCAAACAACAACATGATCATCCACAAAACATATTTGTTACACATACAAACTCATCACAAGACACAAGTGCATACACATAGAAGATATGACAAGTGCATCCACTAGCTCTAGCTCTAACCATGTCCATGCTCATGGTCCGAAACTCGCTGTATGTGTCGGTGTGTCAAGAAGCCTGAGGCTTCCCATTCCGAGCTCAGGAGACGCTCGCAGTTGTCGGGCCATCGGGGAAGTAGAACCACTAGCAGAACCACCATCGGGCGCCATGATACGAAGTTGTGCATCAGCACGCGACGGACTAGGCGAGGCCGAGGCACGACCAAAGGGTCCAACATTCCTGGAGCATCCTGTGCCCTACATGTTTGAGCAAAAACTTAGCAACTTGCGAGGCATATGAAAGCGGTAACAAGTGGTTTGGCAAAGAACTTACCAGGGTCCCTCCGTAGTATGTGGCAGCGAAATCCTCCCTCGATATGCAGCGAGGCGGCATCCCAGGATCAGGTGGCCGGTCACCTTCCACCGGAACCCGCTGTCCAGTGATAAAGTAGTGATTCATTGCCTACAGGATAGTTATATGTCAGTCGTTGCAGGAACAAAGGTTCAAACTAGAGAAAGTGGGACTTATCATCATTTGAAAAAGTAAAGTTTGAAACTTACAGCCGTCACTTTCCTAGTGTACGCATCGCACTCTGCCCTCAGCGCAATACATGCATCATACTCCTTGTTATAATCTGCCTGAAGGACCGTGTATGCATCATCAAAATCACGCTACAATTGCAAAAATAACGAATCTCGTCAGCTTAGCCATTTAGGATCAAATTGCGGAAATAAGATGGAAATGAGAAACACTCACATCGGCGGTGGAGGCAGCAGGCCGAGGACGAGGCGCGATAGAGGGGTGATCGGGGGTGAGGGTAGCCTTGACTCGTGTGAGGGTCATGGTAGGCTGGACCACCCCATCAAGAATGTTGAAACGGCCATGTGGCTTGCCGTGGCTCGCCATGATCAAGGCAGTCTCATCGACCTCATGGTGCATGGGCTCATCCACCTCCGGATGCAAACCCTTGAGCTTCTCGCAGTAGGTGTTGAGCTTCTCCTTGGCGTTACCGAAGTACAGGGGAAGCTGAGGTTGAGGCTGCTCTAGGTCGGGCTTCTTCGTCTTCATCTTCTCCCACACGACCAGGTTGGTAATAGGGCTATTAACCTCCCCCTCCATCTCCTCCTGCATCGGCAAAGAAATGTTAATTATGTGTGTCAACTTATAACATTATGGGAAATAAATGAAGGTTGTTCCATGTATATATATACCAAGTGCTTCTTGAAGAGACCATGGTTGCGGCTTCCCGCGCTGTGTGTTCCCATGCTGCCGCGGTTTTTCTTGTTCCGCTTGCTCACGGCCTCAAAGTCAGGATCTTCCCCGATCCACCTACTAGCCAGCACCTCAAAAGCGTCTTCTTTGTGTTCACACCACATTGGCATAACCTGAAACCATAATACTCATTTCACTAACAGATTATGCAATACCAACTTAGCATCTATGGACCTTCTCATTGACAATTTACTTACCGTCATGAAATCAGCCACCGACATCTTTGGCTTGTGACCCCGGGCAATCTCATCCTTCCGTATCTTAAGGCCATGCTCAGCTTGAAAGTGATTGATCAACGTATTCTTGGTGTTGTACCATTGTTGTGTTGTAAACTTTCGACAAGCCTCAAGCAAAGTCGCATTCGCCGCCTCCTGATGCTCCGGTGTCACATGATAGAAGACCTTCAATCATGCAAAAAATTATGGGAGTCATGAGATAGCATGATGGTGAGCAAAAAAAATATGGGAGTCACAAGCCAAAGTATGCCTTACCCAAAAGCTGCTAATCACAGCATCAGCACTCTCGAAGCCCGGGCAATCCGTGGAGGCCTCATAGTCCGCCCAAAACCAGGCTAGCTTCTTTCGGCCGTTGGGGACTGTAGTGTACAAGCCCGGCCAATACTTCCTGATCAAAGATCCAAGCACGCTATTAGGGTGGCGAACCCCCGCCGGTTTTAACCAGTTGCTGCACAATAAACAAACATTAGTACATGCCAATTGTTATGACCAAAAACATGAGTTAGTCACTTACTATTTGCCGTAGGGCTCAATCGTAGGTCTCTCTTCCGGGCGAGGCTCCTTCTTAGGGACACGAGCCTCCCCACGAATCGACAACTTCTTCGGTGTCGCCTCACCCTCCGGTGGCGCCTCACCCTCCGCCTCCCCATCCGACATCCCCCCAACTCCTCGTCCGACTCTAACTGTGAAGCCATGGTGCCAGAAGCAGAGGGTAAGTCAGACAAACGGGCAACACGCCGCGGGGGAGACGAGTCTGGATCCTCTGAATCGAGTCCTGCACCTGCATTGATAAAGAGTAGCCAATTTAGCATGAAGACATAAAAAATATAAACGTAATTCATAAACAACGGGGGTGATGAGTATGCACCCGAGGCTGCACCTCCTCGTCCTCGTGCTGCACCTCCTCGTCCTCGTGGTGCACCTGGTCGTCCTCGTGGTGCACCTCCTCGTCCTCGTCCTCCTGCAGCGGGAAGTTCTCC
Source organism: Avena sativa (assembly GCA_916181665.1). Lineage (NCBI taxonomy): Eukaryota > Viridiplantae > Streptophyta > Magnoliopsida > Poales > Poaceae > Avena > Avena sativa. Next base: position 251,995,999 of record OV702296.1, read on the forward strand.
CTGCGAGGGACGTGGGTCCTCCAATCCCCTTCCTCGAGCTCCACCGTAGCGCGGGTTGGGACGAGGTACTCTTCTCCTTTGGGTAATCTTCTCTTGCCTCATCATCTTGAGAAGGGAGGCCGGTGATTCCTTGCTCCCCCGAGGCATTAGTCAATCACCTGCATTATAGACATGTTGAAATTAATAAGCATAAAGACATAATGAAATTAAGAAGCATGTTAAGAAATAAATACTAAGCATAAAGACATAATGCAATTAAGAAGCATCTTTAAGAAATAAATACTAAGCATAAAAACATAAAAGACCCTCACCTCTAGTCATCACTATCATAAAGTACTTGGTTGTGGTGCATCGCATTCTCATTTTCACTATCACTATCACGTGAGTAGTAAGGCTCGTTGCACGGTGGAGGCTCATCATTGTTGAAATTCGCCTCATGAAACTTGTTGAGCATATCAACGTCCTTTAAATCCACCACTGTCTCACCTCGAGTTTGTGCATCGTTCTCGAGGTCCTCATGACCCACTTGTATGTCAAAACCCCCGAAGTTCTCTTCCTCTTGATAGAAAATTCCCTCGTATGTCACAGGGTCAATGTTGAGGTAATCGTTGGCGTTGGGCCTAGGTAGCTTACCACGTGGCGATACCTGGAAGACGACTTCCCAACCCAAAAGTTCCTCTTTCTTGCATGGGTAGGGCAAGTAATAAACTTGCTTGGCTTGGTGAGCCACTATATATACATCGGCTCCGCAATAGGTGGTTGAAGGCCTAACTTCAACTAACCCAATGGAAGGGGTACTTCTCTGTCCATCGATGGGGTCGAATTAGCGGCATTTGAACACAACGAGCTTGAGTTTTATGTTCGTCTCAAACGATAGCTCGTATACGTCCTCTAATATCCCATAGTAATCAACTCCATCGGTTCCTCCGGTGAAGACCCCAGTATTTATAGTTTTTGCATTAGGCCAATTGTTCTGGTGAAACTCTGTATGGAAACGGTACCCATTAACATCGTACTTCTGATACCTCATGACTCTACGGATATAACCCTGTGAAACACATCGAATCTCATTCGTCATCTCAACGTTGCGATCAGCTCCCTGCAAGTCATGGATTGCAAGGTAAGAGGGATATGTGTAATAATAGGGACAAGTCACAGATTGCAAGGTAAAAGGGAAATTACTTTGGCCCTGAACCAAGCCACAAATTTTTTCTTTCCGGGGCACCATCTTTTAGAAGAGTGTCCAGCTCCGTGACACTGGGATCCCTCGTTTCCGACCACTGTTCATCCTTGAATTGGCTAAAAGGAGTAAACACGTATTAGACCAAAATCGAGTTACTAGTTGCAATAGGTAATTTGTTCATCAGTTTACCTCATGAAACCGATAAGTTCATGCTTCATGTTCATGAGCACATAGAACATTATGCCCTCCTTTTCTTCCGGCTTCAATATGTACTCTTTTCCAGCACCGGACTTGCCACCGGGAGATTGAAAGAGTGCGATCTTGGGGTCTTCCTCCAGCTCGTCGACATTGTACCGAGTGATCGGGTTATGCAGAGTGGGAACATCATCGGCATAGTACTTTGTCGTGACGTCTGCTATCTCCCCGATCAGAGTTGCCTCAGCTATGCATGCTTCAATCTTACTTTTGTTTCCACATTTCATTCGAATATACTTAAACTCTCTCTCAATACAGAACTGCCGACAAAACTGCACTGGTCCACCCCAAAAGTACCTCGTTCGCGAGGTGCATGATGAGATGTGCCATCGGAGTAAAAAATCTTGGCGGAAAGATCGTCTCCAACTTGCATAGCAACTCTGGCACTAGTTCCTGCAGCCTCTCAATCAGCTCGGGAGATACCTGCTTAGCACACAGAGTGCGAAAGAAATGGCTCAACTCCGCGAGCACTCGCCATACATGCTCGGGGAGATACCCTCGAACCATCACCGGCATCAGCCGCTCAATCCATATATGATAGTCATGACTCTTTAGGCCGGTGACTTTTCCCGTCGCAAGATTGACTCCCTTACTCATATTTGAACAATAACCATCAGGGAACATCACGACATACTTGAGCCACCTGAATGACTCCTTCTTTTGGTCACTATCAAGGCAGAAGATGGCATGCGGCTTGAACCAATTTCTTCGATTGCGGTCCGGAGGCTGCATGTGTTGTTTCTTCCTATCACATAGCTTCTCAACATCGACCCTAGCCTTGACATTATCCTTTGACTTTCCAGGGATGTTGCAAATTGTGTGAAAGAGGGACTCTCCTACATTCTTTTCAGTGTGCATCACATCGATGTTATGGGGAAGTTCGAGGTCCTTGTAATACTCGAGCTTCGTTATGGCTGCCTCGTGAGTCCAGTTGTGCGTTTTACCCTATCCCTCAAATTGTGGGCCAGGAATCTCAGTACGCTTCAGAGCAAGTAGCTCGGCTTTAACAGCTACACCATCAAACATTGGTATCGCTTTTTCTTCATTCACAACTACGCCCTTCATGAAGTTCTTTTTGTCTCGTCTGAACCGGTGCCCTCTTTTGAGGAAAGGTCGATTTTTGTCAAAGGCGACATACTTGCCACCCGCGCTTAGCCAAAAGAACTCAAGTTGGAGCCTGCAAACTGGGCAAGGCCACTTACCAGATGTACACCACCCGCAAAATAGGGCGTAGCCGGGCATGTCATGCATGGAATACTGGTACCAAACTCTCATGAGGAAGTTTGTCTTAGATGCTCGGTCATATGTCAATGTCCCGTGGTGCCAAGAGTGGTTCAAATCATCAATAAGCGGCTGCATGTAGACACTCAATTTTTTCCCCGGGTATTCAGGCCCTAGAATTACAAGCGACAAGAATATGGTATTCCTTTGCATTAGGACTCTGGGAGGGAGATTGAGCGGAATAACAAACACATGCCAGCAGCTGTAAGAGGCCGTCGACATACCATATGGATTGAATCCATCGGTTGCTATCGCAATTCTGACATTCCGAGCCTCACTTGTGAATGCCTCGTGTTTTGCATCGAAGTTCTTCCATGCCTTACCATCAAATGGATGTCCCATCATTTCATGTCCGTGCTCGTCATGGCATCTATTCCCTGTCTTGTGCCACTTCATCTGTGTGGTAGTCTCCTCGGTCATGTAAAGCCGCTGGATTCTTTTTATGAATGGGAGATAACGAAGAATCTTCACGGCGACATTTGACTGTGTCATCTGACCATCATGTCCCTTTCTCTCATGATACCTAGAGGCCCCACACTTGCTGCAGTACTTGTCATCCTCAAACTGTTTCCAAAACAAAAGACAGCCTGCTGGACAACAATCTATCTTTACATAATCCATGGTGAGCACTTTCATGATTTTCCGGCATTCGTACATGCTTTTAGGTAGACAATGCCCTTCGGGCAACATGTTACCATACGTAAACAAATTACGTTCAAAACTTGCTCGGGTGGTGGCGTACTAGGACTTGTCGGCTAGTATTTGCGAGATGGCATCGAGTTGAGACACTTTCGCACCCGGATATAGAGGCCTCTTAGCCGAGGCCATCATATCAAGGAAGGCCTGCACGGTTGCCTCCGGTTCACCTGGTTCCTCTGGTTCACCTAGTTCCTCCGGTTCCTCATGTGGAGGTGGCGAATCTAGAATGTCGGCATTGCAAAAATCCTCTAGCAAGTTTATAATCCCATCGTCCTCAATGCCATCGATCCGTTGTCGCATCACCTCAGCTCTATCACGTTCGTACTGAGAAAATTTGACCAAAGGCTCGTAGTCAAGCATATACCCATACTGCCAAAGGTGTTTACTCATATCATCCTTTGTCTAACGACGAAGCCTCATGCAATGAGCACAAGGACACCTTGGACGAACTACCTTTGAACCACGCGCTAACTCCTTCACCAGAAAATTGGTCTTCCATACCCACTCGTTTGTTCTTTCAAGCGCACTAATACGACCACTGTGTATCCAACCATTACCAGCCATCCTTTGCTTCATCGAGAGCCACAATACAAATTCAACATTTCATATTAATTAATGACATCAAACTAAATACACAAATTTTATGTTGTTATTCCATGCATACACCTAACATGTCTAATAGGAAAAGATATGTCTTAATCCCACCAGGATGTGTAGATTGGATACGCTCTCCACTGTCAACCCCAAACCAAGACAAAATTTCGGCAGCACCTCCCCGCTGTTCTCCTGATACACGCCCCGCTAAAAATGCCGAGAGAATTGTGCATCCGGAGAACAACAGGGAGGCACCGCCGAAATCCTATCTCGGTTCAGGGTAGACCGTGGAGAGCGTACCCAATCTACACATCCTCCGGCTGTACAAAAATTGTGGACAATCCAAAAGAGTTACATTTTTAAATATGCAATCGAATGCATATTTATTTGTGTAACCCTTTTGAACGGGAGACACCTAGGTTTCGCAACTGACTTGGTGATCTAGACACAAAATAAATACCTAGGTACATTACAAGATAGGCGCAAGATTTATACCCTCGAAGCGTGAGCGAATAGTCAAGGAAGATCGGGCAGTGGAAGGGCGAACTCTCCAACGGCGACCTCCAGTCACGACCTCCGGGACGGCGACCTCTCCGACGGGGCTTTCCACCTAAAAGTCCACAGATTGCAAAGACAAATAAAATAAAATTAACCTATTTAGCTCACATAATTTATCTAACCTAACTAAAACTACCCTATACTACTTTAACTACCTAGAACAGAGAACAAAACACAAAACTAACCTATACTAACTACCTATGTGCGTACCTGCAGGGAGCTCCGGCGACGTGGCCGATGTAGGGGCGACAAGGAGGCACGAGCGGGACAAGGCAGGGGCCGGCCGAGGAGGAGCCCCCACGAGCTCCAGCTCGGGCCAGGTCGGGACCAGGGGAGGGCCTTGGGGCAGGACGGGGAGGGCCCTGGGCCAGCTCGGGGGCGGGACGGCTCGGAGGTGGGCTGGGGCGGCGCAGGGGCCTCGCGGTGGGGTTGCTCAGGGGCGGGACGGCTCGGGGGCGGGGTGGCTTGGCGGAGGGACGGCGGTGCAGGGAGGAGGGACGATGACGGGGGGAGAGGCGGCGCAAGGAGAAGGGACGGTGACAGGGGGCGAGGTGGCTCGGGGTGGCTCGGGGGAGGGACGACGGCGCAGGAAGGAGGGACGGCGACGGGGGGATGAGCGGCAGCGCAGGGAGGAGGGACGGCGACGGGTGGCGGGGCGACGGCAGTGCATGGTGGAGGCGTGCGGGTTGGAGACGAGGAGAGAGTGGGAGAAAGGGGCCAGCTCGGGCGCCGGTTGGGTCGGGCTGGTCTAAAGGAAAAACTAGGCCTACGCCGACGGCATAGCCGTCGGCACAGCCTTCTCTGTTTTTTTTTCACGCTAAAAAAAACCTTCTCTGTTTTTTTTCTCATAGATTTATTTGGTTTCTTCTTTATTTGCTCCTATTTAAAATATTTAATTTTATATTGGGTTCTACTTGATAGATTTAATTATATTTTGTTCCTCCCTTTTTCATTTATTTCGTATAAAATATAGACCCTAGTTTGTTCCTCCCCGTATATCTACCCCGTTGACCGACCCTGGATAAGTGTTGACCAATATAGTTTTTTCTTTGTTTAGGTTTGTTTAGTCTATTCCTACATATTATACCAAGGTTGGCACCATGAAACATATTGTAGCCTCCGGTATATCCACTTCCTAGGGTTGGTCTCCCGCGGAACACTGATCTGTGGGCATCGGATCGTCTACCCCCCTAGACGTCCCTCTGACACGGGTAGCCCGGAGTAGCACTCTCTTGTTTTGTTTTTGTTTAGGTCATATGATGATGTAAAACCATGGTGCTTCACAAGGGGAGGGCACTATCCTACCCGGTTTCACCCGAACGGCGAGTTTCCCCCTTATATAAGTCCAGAACCTTAGCTTTAGGTTACAGCGCACGCATGAGAAGGGGGACACATGCACCTGGCGACTAGGTTTTGCATGTTTCAACATAGCACCACACTTCCATGCATGTGCTAGGGACACATGCAAGTCCTTGAGGTATTCCGACGCCCCGGAGCGTGGTCTCCCGCGGAACCCTGATCTGTCGGCATCAGATCGTCTACCCCCCTAGACGTCCCTCTGACAGGGGTAGCCCGGAGTAACACTCTCTTGTTTTGTGTTTGTTTAGGTCATATGATGATGTAAAACCATGGTGCTTCACAAGGGGAGGGCACTATCCTACCCGGTTTCACCGAAACGGGGAGTTTCCCCCTTATATAAGTCCAGAACCTTAGCTTTAGGTTGTAGCGCACGCATGAGAAGGGGGACACATGCACCCGGTGACTAGGTTTTTCATGTTTCAACATAGCACCACACTTCCATGCATGTGCTAGGGCCACATGCAAGTCCTCGAGGTATTCCGACGCCCCGGAGCATGGTCTCCCACGGAACCCTGATCTGTGGGCATCGGATCGTCTACCCCCCTAGACGTCCCTCTGACAGGGGTAGCCCGGAGTAGCACTCTCTTGTTTTGTGTTTGTTTAGGTCATATGATGATGTAAAACCATGGTGCTTCACAAGGGGAGGGCACTATCCTACCCGGTTTCCCCGGAACGGGGAGTTTCCCCCTTATAGAAGTCCAGAACCTTAGCTTTAGGTTACAGCGCACGCATAAGAAGGGGGACACATGCACCCGGTGACTAGGTTTTGCATGTTTCAACATAGCACCACACTTCCATGCATGTTCTAGGGCCACATGCAAGTCCTTGAGGTATTCCGACGCCCCGGAGCGTGGTCTCCCGCGGAACCCTGATCTGTGGGCATCGGATCGTCTACCCCCCTAGACGTCCCTCTGACAGGGGTAGCCCGGAGTAGCACTCTCTTGTTTTGTGTTTTTTTAGGTCATATGATGATGTAAAACCATGGTGCTTCACAAGGGCAGGGCACTATCCTACCCGGTTTCACCCGAACGGGGAGTTTCCCCCTTATAGAAGTCCAGAACCTTAGCTTTAGGTTACATCACACACATGAGAAGGGGGACACATGCACCAGGTGACTAGGTTTTGCATGTTTCAACATAGCACCACACTTCCATGCATGTGCTAGGGCCACATGCAAGTCCTTGAGGTATTCCGACGCCCCGAAGCGTGGTCTCCCGCGGAACCCTGATCTGTGGGAATCGGATCGTCTACCCCCCTAGACGTCCCTCTGACAGGGGTAGCCCGGAGTAGCACTCTCTTGTTTTGTGTTTTTTTAGGTCATATGATGATGTAAAACCATGGTTCTTCACAAGGGGAGGGCACTATCCTACCCGGTTTCACCCGAACGGGGAGTTTCCCGCTTATATAAGTCCAGAACCTTAGCTTTAGGTTACAGCGCACGCATGAGAAGGGGGACACATGCACCCGGTGACTAGGTTTTGCATGTTTCAACATATCACCACACTTCCATGCATGTGCTAGGGCCACATGCAAGTCCTTGAGGTATTCCGATGCCCCGGAGCGTGGTCTCCCGTGGAAACCTGATCTGTGGGCATCGGATCGTCTACCCCCCTAGACGTCCCTCTGACAGGGGTAGCCCGGAGTAGCACTCTCTTCTTTTGTGTTTGTTTAGGTCATATAATGATGTAAAACCATGGTGGTTCACAAGGGGAGGGCACTATCCTACCCGGTTTAACCGGAACGGGGAGTTTCCCCCTTATATAAGTCCATAACCTTAGCTTTAGGTTATAGCACACGCATGAGAAGGGGGACACATGCACCCGGGGACTAGGTTTTGCATGCTTCAACATAGCACCACACTTCCATGCGTGTGATAGGCCACATGCAAGTCCTTGAGGTATTCCAATGCCCCGGAGCGTGGTCTCCCGCGGAACCCTGATCTGTGGGCATCAGATCGTCTACCCCCCTAGACATCCCTCTGACAGGGGTATCCCGGAGTAGCACTCTCTTGTTTTGTGTTTTTTTAGGTCATATGATGATGTAAAACCATGGTGCTTCACAAGGGTAGGGCACTATCCTACCCGGTTTCACCGGAACGGGGAGTTTCCCCTTATATGAGTCCAGAACCTTAGCTTTAGGTTACAGCGCACGCATGAGAAGGGGGACACATGCACCCGGTGACTAGGTTTTGCATGTTTCAACATATCACCACACTTCCATGCATGTGCTAGGGCCACATGCAAGTCCTTGAGGTATTCCGACGCCCCGGAGCGTGGTCTCCCGCGGAACCCTGATCTGTCGGCATCAGATCGTCTACCCCCCTAGATGTCCCTCTGACAGGGGTAGCCCGGAGTAGCACTCTCTTGTTTTGTGTTTGTTTAGGTCATATGAGGATGTAAAACCATGGTGCTTCACAAGGGGAGGGCACTATCCTACCCGGTTTCACCGAAACAGGGAGTTTCCCCCTTATATAAGTCCAGAACCTTAGCTTTAGGTTGTAGCGCACGCATGAGAAGGGGGACACATGCACCCGGTGACTAGGTTTTTCATGTCTCAACATAGCACCACACTTCCATGCATGTGCTAGGGCCACATGCAAGTCCTCGAGGTATTCCGACGCCCCGGAGCGTGGTCTCCCACGGAACCCTGATCACTGGGCATCGGATCGTCTACCCCCCTAGACGTCCCTCTGACAGGGGTAGCCCGGAGTAGCACTCTCTTGTTTTGTGTTTGTTTAGGTCATATGATGATGTAAAACCATGGTGCTTCACAAGGGGAGGGCACTATCCTACCCGGTTTCCCCGGAACGAGGAGTTTCCCCCTTATATAAGTCCAGAACCTTAGCTTTAGGTTACAGCGCACGCATAAGAAGGGGGACACATGCACCCGGTGACTAGGTTTTGCATGTTTCAACATAGCACCACACTTCCATGCATTTTCTAGGGCCACATGCAAGTCCTTGAGGTATTCCGACGCCCCGTAGCGTGGTCTCCCGCGGAACCCTGATCTGTGGGCATCGGATCGTCTACCCCCATAGACGTCCCTCTGACAGGGGTAGCCCGGAGTAGCACTCTCTTGTTTTGTGTTTGTTTAGGTCATATGATTATGTAAAACCATGGTGCTTCACAAGGGGAGGGCACTATCCTACCCGGTTTCACCCGAACGGGGAGTTTCCCCCTTATATAAGTCCAGAACCTTAGCTTTAGGTTACATCGCACACATGAGAAGGGGGACACATGCACCCGGTGACTAGGTTTTGTATGTTTCAACATAGCACCACACTTCCATGCATGTGCTAGGGCCACATGCAAGTCCTTGAGGTATTCCGACGCCCCGGAGCGTGGTCTCCCGCGGAACCCTGATCTGTGGGAATCGGATCGTCTACCCCCCTAGAAGTACCTCTGACAGGGGTAGCCCGGAGTAGCACTCTCTTGTTTTGTGTTTGTTTAGGTCATATGATGATGCAAAACCATGGTTCTTCACAAGGGGAGGGCACTATCCTACCCGGTTTCACCCGAACGGGGAGTTTCCCGCTTATATAAGTCCAGAACCTTAGCTTTAGGTTACAGCGCACGCATGAGAAGGGGGACACAGGCACCCGGTGACTCGGTTTTGCATGTTTCAACATATCACCACACTTCCATGCATGTGCTAGGGCCACATGCAAGTCCTTGAGGTATTCCGACGCCGCGGAGCGTGGTCTCCCGTGGAAACCTGATCTGTGGGCATCGGATCGTCTACCCCCCTAGACGTCCCTCTGACAGGGGTAGCCCGGAGTAGCACTCTCTTGTTTTGTGTTTGTTTAGGCCATATAATGATGTAAAACCATGGTGGTTCACAAGGGGAGGGCACTATCCTACCCGGTTTAACCGGAACGGGGAGTTTCGCCCTTATATAAGTCCATAACCTTAGCTTTAGGTTATAGCGCACGCATGAGAAGGGGGACACATGCACCCGGGGACTAGGTTTTGCATGCTTCAACATAGCACCACACTTCCATGCGTGTGCTAGGGACACATGCAAGTCCTTGAGGTATTCCAATGCCCCGGAGCGTGGTCTCCCGCGGAACCCTGATCTGTGGGCATCAGATCGTCTACCCCCCTAGACATCCCTCTGACAGGGGTAGCCCGGAGTAGCACTCTCTTGTTTTGTGTTTTTTTAGGTCATATGATGATGTAAAACCATGGTGCTTCACAAGGGGAGGGCACTTTCCTACCCGGTTTCACCGGAACGGGGAGTTTCCCCTTATATGAGTCCAGAACCTTAGCTTTAGGTTACAGCGCACGCATGAGAAGAGGGACACATGCACCCGGTGACAAGGTTTTGCATGTTTCAACATATCACCACACTTCCATGCATGTGCTAGGGCCACATGCAAGTCCTTGAGGTATTCCGACGCCCCGGAGCGTGGTCTCCCGCGGAACACTGATCTCTGGGCATCAGAGTGTCTACCCCCTAGACATCCCTCTAACAGGGGTAGCCCGGAGTAGCACTCTCTTGTTTTGTGTTTGTTTAGGTCATATTATGATGTAAAACCATGGTTCTTCACAAGGGGAGGGCACTATCCTACCAGGTTTCACCGGAACAGGGAGTTTCCCCCTTATATAAGTCCAGAACCTTAGCTTTAGGTTACATCGCACGCATAAGAAGAGGGACACATGCACCCGGTGACTAGGTTTTGCATGTTTCAACATAGCTCCACACTTCCATGCATGTTCTAGGGCCACATTCAAGTCCTTGAGGTATTCCGACGCCCCGGAGCGTGGTCTCCCGCGGAACCCTGATCTGTGGGCATCGGATCGTCTACCCCCCTAGACGTCCCTCTGACAGGGGTAGCCCGGAGTAGCACTCTCTTGTTTTGTGTTTGTTTAGGTCATATGATGATGTAAAACCATGGTGCTTCACAAGGGGAGGGTACTATCCTACCCGGTTTCACCCGAACATGGAGTTTCCCCCTTATATAAGTCCAGAACCTTAGCTTTAGGTTACAACGCACACATGAGAAGGGGGACACATGCACCCGGTGACTAGGTTTTGCATGTTTGAACATAGCACCAGACTTCCATGCATGTGCTAGGGCCACATGCAAGTCCTTGAGGTATTCCGACGCCCCGGAGCGTGGTCTCTCGCGGAACCCTGATCTGTGGGCATCGGATCGTCTACCCCCCTAGACGTCCCTCTGACAGGGGTAGCCCGGAGTAACACTCTCTTGTTTTGTGTTTTTTTAGGTCATATGATGATGTAAAACCATGGTGCTTCACAAGGGGAGGGCACTATCTTACCCGGTTTCACCCAAACGGCGAGTTTCTCGCTTATATAAGTCCAGAACCTTAGCTTTAGGTTACAGCGCACGCATGAGAAGGGGGACACATGCACCCGGTGACTAGGTTTTGCATGTTTCAACATATCACCACACTTCCGTGCATGTGCTAGGGCCACATGCAAGTCCTTCAGGTATTCCGACGCCCCGGAGCGTGGTCTCCCGCGGAAACCTGATCTGTGGGCATCGGATCGTCTACCCCCTTAGACGTCCCTGTGACAGGGGTAGCCCGGAGTAGCACTCTATTGTTTTGTGTTTGTTTAGGTCATATAATGATGTAAAACCATGGTGGTTCACAAGGGGAGGGCACTATCCTACCCGGTTTCATCGGAACAGGGAGTTCCCCCTTATATAAGTCCAGAACCTTAGCTTTAGGTTATAGCGCACGCATGAGAAGGGGGACACATCCACCCGGGGACTAGCTTTTGCATGCTTCAACATAGCACCACACTTCCATGCGTGTGCTAGGGCCACATGCAAGTCCTTGAGGTATTCCAACGCCCTGGAGCGTGGTCTCCCGCGGAACCCTGATCTGTAAGCATCAGATCGTCTACCCCCCTAGACGTCCCTCTGACAGGGGTAGCCCGGAGTAGCACTCTCTTGTTTTGCGTTTTTTTAGGTCATATGATGATGTAAAACCATGGTGCTTCACAAGGGGAGGGCACTATCCTACCCGGTTTCACCGGAACGGGGAGTTTCCCCTTATATGAGTCCAGAACCTTAGCTTTAGGTTATAGCGCACGCATGATAAGGGGGACACATGCACCCGGTGACTAGGTTTTGCATGTTTCAACATAGCACCACACTTCCAAGCATGTGCTAGGGCCACATGCAAGTCCTTGAGGTATTCCGACGCCCCGGAGCGTGGTCTCCCGCGGAACCCTGATCTCTGTGCATCAGATCGTCTACCCCCTAGACGTCCCTCTGAAAGGGGTAGCCCGGAGTAGCACTCTCTTGTTTTGTGTTTGTTTAGGTCATATGATGATGTAAAACCATGGTGCTTCACAAGGGGAGGGCACTATCCTACCCGGTTTCACCGGAACGGGGAGTTTCCCCCTTATATAAGTCCAGAACCTTAGCTTTAGGTTACAGCGCACACATAAGAAGGGGGACACATGCACCCGGTGACTAGGTTTTGCATGTTTCAACATAGCACCACACTTCCATGCATGTTCTAGGGCCACATGCAAGTCCTTGAGGTATTCCGACGCCCCGGAGCGTGGTCTCCCGCGGAACCCTGATCTGTGGGCATCAGATCGTCTACCCCCTAGACGTCCCTCTGACAGGGGTAGCCCGGAGTAGCACTCTATTGTTTTGTGTTTGTTTAGGTCATATGATGATGTAAAACCATGGTGCTTCACAAGGGGGGGGTACTATCCTACCCGGTTTCACCCGAACAGGGAGTTTCCCCCTTATATAAGTCAGAACCTTAGCTTTAGGTTACAACGCACACATGAGAAGGGGGACACATGCACCCGGTGACTAGGTTTTGCATGTTTCAACATAGCACCACATTTCCATGCATGTGATAGGGCCACATGCAAGTCCTTGAGGTATTCCGACGCCCCGGAGCGTGGTCTCCCGCGGAACCCTGATCTGTGGGCATTGGATCGTCTACCCCCCCTAGACGTCCCTCTGACAGGGGTAGCCCGGAGTAGCACTCTCTTGTTTTGTGTTTGTTTAGGTCATATGATGATGTAAAACCATGGTGGTTCACAAGGGGAGGGCACTATCCTACCCGGTTTCACCCGAACAGGGAGTTTCCCCCTTATATAAGTCCAGAACCTTAGCTTTAGGTTACATCGCACGCATAAGAAGGGGGACACATGCACCTGGTGACTAGGTTTTGCATGTTTCAACATAGCACCACACTTCCATGCATGTTGTAGGGCCACATGCCAGTCCTTGAGGTATTCCGACGCCCCGGAGCGTGGTCTCCCGCGGAAGCCTGATCTGTGGGCATCGGATCGTCTACCCCCCTAGACGTCCCTCTGACAGGGGTAGCCCTGAGTAGCACTCTCTTGTTTTGTGTTTGTTTAGGTCATATGATGATGTAAAACCATGGTTCTTCACAAGGGGAGGGTACTATCCTACCCGGTTTCACCCGAACAGGGAGTTCCCCCTTATATAAGTCCAGAACCTTAGCTTTAGGTTACAACGCACACATGAGAAGGGGGACACATGCACCCGGTGACTAGGTTTTGCATGTTTCAACATAGCACCACACTTCCATGCATGTGCTAGGGCCACATGCAAGTCCTTGAGGTATTCCGACGCCCCGGAGCGTGGTCTCCCGCGGAACCCTGATCTGTGGGCATCGGATCGTCTACCCCCTAGACGTCCCTCTGACAGGGGTAGCCCGGAGTAGCACTCTCTTTTTTTGTATTTGTTTAGCTCATATGATGATGTAAAACCATGGTGCTTCACAAGGGTAGGGCACTATCCTACCCGGTTTCACCCGAACGGGGAGTTTCCCGCTTATATAAGTCCAGAACCTTAGCTTTAGGTTACAGCGCACGCATGAGAAGGGGGACACATGCACCCGGTGACTAGGTTTTGCATGTTTCAACATATCACCACACTTCCGTGCATGTGCTAGAGCCACATGCAAGTCCTTGAGGTATTCCGACGCCCCGGAGCGTGGTCTCCCGCGGAAACCTGATCTATGTGCATCGGATCGTCTACCCCCCTAGACGTCCCTGTGACAGGGGTAGCCCGCAGTAGCACTCTATTGTTTTGTGTTTGTTTAGGTCATATAATGATGTAAAACCATGGTGGTTCACAAGGGGAGGGCATTATCCTACCCGGTTTCATCGGAACAGGGAGTTTCCCCCTTATATAAGTCCAGAACCTTAGCTTTAGGTTATAGCGCACGCATGAGAAGGGGGACACATGCACCCGGGGACTAGGTTTTGCATGCTTCAACATAGCACCACACTTCCATGCGTGTGCTAGGGCCACATGCAAGTCCTTGAGGTATTCCAACGCCCCGGAGCATGGTCTCCCGCGGAACCCTGATCTCTGGGCATCAGATCGTCTACCCCCCTAGACGTCCCTCTGACAGGGGTAGCCCGGAGTAGCATTCTCTTGTTTTGTATTTTTTAGGTCATATGATGATGTAAAACCATGGTGCTTCACAAGGGGAGGGCACTATCCTACTCGGTTTCACCGGAACGGGGAGTTTCCCCTTATATGAGTCCAGAACCTTAGCTTTAGGTTACAGCGCACGCATGAGAAGGGGGACACATGCACCCGGTGACTAGGTTTTGCATGTTTCAACATAGCACCACACTTCCATGCATGTGCTAGGGCCACATGCAAGTCCTTGAGGTATTCCGACGCCCCGGAGCGTGGTCTCCCGCGGAACCCTGATCTCTGGGCATCAGATCGTCTACCCCCTAGACGTCGCTCTGACAGGGGTAGCCCGGAGTAGCACTCTCTTGTTTTGTGTTTGTTTAGGTCATATGATGATGTAAAACCATGGTGCTTCACAAGGGGAGGGCACTATCCTACCCGGTTTCACCGGAACAGGGAGTTTCCCCCTTATATAAGTCCAGAACCTTAGCTTTAGGTTACAACGCACGCATGAGAAGGGGGACACATGCACCCGGTGACTAGGTTTTGCATGTTTCAACATAGCACCACACTTCCATGCATGTTCTAGGGCCACATGCAAGTCCTTGAGGTATTCCGACGCCCCGGAGCATGGTCTCCCGCGGAACCCTGATCTGTGGGCATCAGATCGTCTACCCCCCTAGATGTCCCTCTGACAGGGGTAGCCCGGAGTATCACTCTCTTGTTTTGTGTTTGTTTAGGTCATATTATGATGTAAAACCATGGTGCTTCACAAGGGGGGGTACTATCCTACCCGGTTTCACCCGAACAGGGAGTTTCCCCCTTATATAAGTCAGAACCTTAGCTTTAGGTTACAGCGCACACATGAGAAGGGGGACACATGCACCCGGTGACTAGGTTTTGCATGTTTCAACATAGAACCACACTTCCATGCATGTGCTAGGGCCACATGCAAGTCCTTGAGGTATTCCGACGCCTCGGAGCGTGGTCTCCCGCGGAACCCTGATCTGTGGGCATCAGATCGTCTACCCCCCTAGACGTCCCTCTGACAGGGGTAGCCCGGAGTAGCACTCTCTTGTTTTGTGTTTGTTTAGGTCATATGATGATGTAAAACAATGGTGCTTCACAAGGGTAGGGCACTATCCTACCCGGTTTCACCCGAACGGGGAGTTTCCCGCTTATATAAGTCCAGAACCTTAGCTTTAGGTTACAGCGCACGCATGAGAAGGGGGACACATGCACCCGGTGACTAGGTTTTGCATGTTTCAACATATCACCACACTTCCGTGCATGTGCTAGGGCCACATGCAAGTCCTTGAGGTATTCCGACGCCCCGGAGCGTGGTCTCCCGCGGAAACCTGATCTGTGGGCATCAGATCGTCTACCCCCCTAGACGTCCCTGTGACAGGGGTAGCCCGGAGTAGAACTCTATTGTTTTGTGTTTGTTTAGGTCATATAATGATGTAAAACCATGGTGGTTCACAAGGGGAGGGCATTATCCTACCCGGTTTCATCGGAACGGGGAGTTTCCCCCTTATATAAGTCTAGAACCTTAGCTTTAGGTTATAGCGCACGCATGAGAAGGGGGACACATGCACCCGGGGACTAGGTTTTGCATGCTTCAACATAGCACCACACTTCCATGCGTGTGCTAGGGCCACATGCAAGTCCTTGAGGTATTCCAACGCCCCGGAGCGTGGTCTCCCGCGGAACCCTGATCTCTGGGCATCAGATCGTCTACCCCCCTAGACGTCCCTCTGACAGGGGTAGCCCGGAGTAGCACTCTCTTGTTTTGTGTTTTTTAGGTCATATGATGATGTAAAACCATGGTGCTTCACAAGGGGAGGGCACTATCCTACTCGGTTTCACCGGAACGGGGAGTTTCCCCTTATATGAGTCCAGAACCTTAGCTTTAGGTTACAGCGCACACATGAGAAGGGGGACACATGCACCCGGTGACTAGGTTTTGCATGTTTCAACATAGCACCACACTTCCATGCATGTGCTAGGGCCACATGCAAGTCCTTGAGGTATTCCGATGCCCCGGAGCGTGGTCTCCCGCGGAACCCTGATCTCTGGGCATCAGATCGTCTACCCCCTAGACGTCGCTCTGACAGGGGTAGCCCGGAGTAGCACTCTCTTGTTTTGTGTTTGTTTAGGTCATATGATGATGTAAAACCATGGTGCTTCACAAGGGGAGGGCACTATCCTACCCGGTTTCACCGGAACGGGGAGTTTCCCCCTTATATAAGTCCAGAACCTTAGCTTTAGGTTACATCGCACACATGAGAAGGGGGACACATGCACCCGGTGACTAGGTTTTGCATGTTTCAACATAGCACCACACTTCCATGCATCATCTAGGGCCACATGCAAGTCCTTGAGGTATTCCGACGCCCCGGAGCGTGGTCTCCCACGGAACCCTGATCTATGGGCATCAGATCGTCTACCCCCATAGACGTCCCTCTGACAGGGGTAGCCCGGAGTATCACTCTCTTGTTTTGTGTTTGTTTAGGTCATATTATGATGTAAAACCATGGTGCTTCACAAAGGGGGGGTACTATCCTACCCGGTTTCTCCCGAACAGGGAGTTTCCCCCTTATATAAGTCAGAACCTTAGCTTTAGGTTACAGCGCACACATGAGAAGGGGGACACATGCACCCGGTGACTAGGTTTTGCATGTTTCAACATAGCACCACACTTCCATGGATGTGTTAGGGCCACATGCAAGTCCTTGAGGTATTCCGACGCCCCGGAGCGTGGTCTCCCGCGGAACCCTGATCTGTGGGCATCGGATCGTCTACCCCCCTAGACGTCCCTCTGACAGGGGTAGCCCGGAGTAGCACTCTATTGTTTTGTGTTTCTTTAGGTCATATAATGATGTAAAACCATGGTGGTTCACAAGGGGAGGGCACTATCCACCCGGTTTCACCAGAACAGGGAGTTTCCCCCTTATATAAGTCCAGAACCTTAGCTTTAGGTTAGAGCGCACGCATGAGAAGGGGGACACATGCACCCGGGGACTAGGTTTTGCATGCTTCAACATAGCACCACACTTCCATGCGTGTGCTAGGGCCACATGCAAGTCCTTGAGGTATTCCAACGCCCCGAAGCGTGGTCTCCCGCGGAACCCTGATCTGTGGGCATCAGATCGTCTACCCCCCTAGACGTCCCTCTGACAGGGGTAGCCCGGAGTAGCACTCTCTTGTTTTGTGTTTTTTTAGGTCATATGATGATGTAAAACCATGGTGCTTCACAAGGGGAGGGCACTATCCGACCCGGTTTCACCGGAACGGGGAGTTTCCCCTTATATGAGTCCAGAACCTTAGCTTTAGGTTACAGCGCACGCATGAGAAGGGGGACACATGCACCCGGTGACTAGGTTTTGCATGTTTCAACATAGCACCACACTTCCATGCATGTGCTAGGGCCACATGCAAGTCCTTGAGGTATTCCGACACCCCGGAGCATGGTCTCCCGAGGAACCCTGATCTGTGGGCATCAGATCGTCTACCCCCTAGACGTCCCTCTGACAGGGGTAGCCCGGAGTAGCACTCTCTTGTTTTGTGTTTGTTTAGGTCATATGATGATGTAAAACCATGGTGCTTCACAAGGGGAGGGCACTATCCTACCCGGTTTCACCCGAACAGGGAGTTTCCCCCTTATATAAGTCCAGAACCTTAGCTTTAGGTTACAGCGCACGCATGAGAAGGGGGACACATGCACCCGGTGACTAGGTTTTGCATGTTTCAACATAGCAACACACTTCCATGCATGTGCTAGGGCCACATGCAAGTCCTTGAGGTATTCCGACGCCCCGGAGCGTGGTCTCCCGCGGAACCCTGATCTGTGGGCATCGGATCGTCTACCCCCCTAGACGTCCCTCTCACAGGGGTAGCCCGGAGTAGCACTCTCTTGTTTTGTGTTTGTTTAGGTCATATGATGACGTAAAACCATGGTTCTTCACAAGGAGAGGGCACTATCCTACCCGGTTTCACCCGAACAGGGAGGTTCCCCCTTATATAAGTCCAGAACCTTAGCTTTAGGTTACAACGCACGCATGAGAAGGGGGACACATGCACCCGGTGACTAGGTTTTGCATGTTTCAACATAGCACCACACTTCCATGCATGTGCTAGGGCCACATGCAAGTTCTTGAGGTATTCCGGCACCCCGGAGCATGGTCTCCCGGGAATCCTGATTTGTAGGCATCGGATCGTCTACCCCCCTAGACGTCCCTCTGACAGGGGTAGCCCGGAGTAGCACTCTCTTGTTTTGTGTTTGTTTAGGTCATATGATGATGTAAAAACATGGTGCTTCACAAGGGGAGGGCACTATCCTACCCGGTTTCACCCGAACGGGGAGTTTCCCCCTTATATAAGTCCAGAACATTAGCTTTATGTTACAGCGCATGCATGAGAAGGGGGACACATGCACCCGGGGACTAGGTTTTGCATGTTTCAACATAGCACCACACTTCCATGCATGTGCTAGGGCCACATGCAAGTCCTTGAGGTATTCCGGCGCCCCGGAGCGTGGTCTCCCGCGGAACCCTGATCTGTAGGCATCGGATCATCTACCCCCCTAGACGTCCCTCTGACAGGGGTAGCCCGGAGTAGCACTCTCTTGTTTTGTGTTTGTTTAGGTCATATGATGATGTAAAACCATGGTGCTTCACAAGGGGAGGGCACTATCCTACCCAGTTTCACCGGAACAGGGAGTTTCCCCCTTATATAAGTCCAGAACATTAGCTTTAGGTTACAGCTAGCGCACGCATGAGAAGGGGGACACATGCACCCGGGGACTAGGTTTTGCATGTTTCAACATTGCACCACACTTCCATGCATGTGCTAGGGCCACATGCAAGTCCTTGAGGTATTCCGACGCCTCGGAGCGTGGTCTCCCGCGGAACCCTGATCTGTGGGCATCGGATCGTCTACCCCCCAAGACGTCCCTCTGACAGGGGTAGCCCGGAGTAGCACTCTCTTGTTTTGTTTTTGTTTAGGTCATATGATGATGTAAAACCATGGTGCTTCACAAGGGGAGGGCACTATCCTACCCGGTTTCACCCGAACGGCGAGTTTCCCCCTTATATAAGTCCAGAACCTTAGCTTTAGGTTACAGCGCACGCATGAGAAGGGGGACACATGCACCTGGCGACTAGGTTTTGCATGTTTCAACATAGCACCACACTTCCATGCATGTGCTAGGGACACATGCAAGTCCTTGAGGTATTCCGACGCCCCGGAGCGTGGTCTCCCGCGGAACCCTGATCTGTCGGCATCAGATCGTCTACCCCCCTAGACGTCCCTCTGACAGGGGTAGCCCGGAGTAACACTCTCTTGTTTTGTGTTTGTTTAGGTCATATGATGATGTAAAACCATGGTGCTTCACAAGGGGAGGGCACTATCCTACCCGGTTTCACCGAAACGGGGAGTTTCCCCCTTATATAAGTCCAGAACCTTAGCTTTAGGTTGTAGCGCACGCATGAGAAGGGGGACACATGCACCCGGTGACTAGGTTTTTCATGTTTCAACATAGCACCACACTTCCATGCATGTGCTAGGGCCACATGCAAGTCCTCGAGGTATTCCGACGCCCCGGAGCATGGTCTCCCACGGAACCCTGATCTGTGGGCATCGGATCGTCTACCCCCCTAGACGTCCCTCTGACAGGGGTAGCCCGGAGTAGCACTCTCTTGTTTTGTGTTTGTTTAGGTCATATGATGATGTAAAACCATGGTGCTTCACAAGGGGAGGGCACTATCCTACCCGGTTTCCCCGGAACGGGGAGTTTCCCCCTTATAGAAGTCCAGAACCTTAGCTTTAGGTTACAGCGCACGCATAAGAAGGGGGACACATGCACCCGGTGACTAGGTTTTGCATGTTTCAACATAGCACCACACTTCCATGCATGTTCTAGGGCCACATGCAAGTCCTTGAGGTATTCCGACGCCCCGGAGCGTGGTCTCCCGCGGAACCCTGATCTGTGGGCATCGGATCGTCTACCCCCCTAGACGTCCCTCTGACAGGGGTAGCCCGGAGTAGCACTCTCTTGTTTTGTGTTTTTTTAGGTCATATGATGATGTAAAACCATGGTGCTTCACAAGGGCAGGGCACTATCCTACCCGGTTTCACCCGAACGGGGAGTTTCCCCCTTATAGAAGTCCAGAACCTTAGCTTTAGGTTACATCACACACATGAGAAGGGGGACACATGCACCAGGTGACTAGGTTTTGCATGTTTCAACATAGCACCACACTTCCATGCATGTGCTAGGGCCACATGCAAGTCCTTGAGGTATTCCGACGCCCCGAAGCGTGGTCTCCCGCGGAACCCTGATCTGTGGGAATCGGATCGTCTACCCCCCTAGACGTCCCTCTGACAGGGGTAGCCCGGAGTAGCACTCTCTTGTTTTGTGTTTTTTTAGGTCATATGATGATGTAAAACCATGGTTCTTCACAAGGGGAGGGCACTATCCTACCCGGTTTCACCCGAACGGGGAGTTTCCCGCATATATAAGTCCAGAACCTTAGCTTTAGGTTACAGCGCACGCATGAGAAGGGGGACACATGCACCCGGTGACTAGGTTTTGCATGTTTCAACATATCACCACACTTCCATGCATGTGCTAGGGCCACATGCAAGTCCTTGAGGTATTCCGATGCCCCGGAGCGTGGTCTCCCGTGGAAACCTGATCTGTGGGCATCGGATCGTCTACCCCCCTAGACGTCCCTCTGACAGGGGTAGCCCGGAGTAGCACTCTCTTCTTTTGTGTTTGTTTAGGTCATATAATGATGTAAAACCATGGTGGTTCACAAGGGGAGGGCACTATCCTACCCGGTTTAACCGGAACGGGGAGTTTCCCCCTTATATAAGTCCATAACCTTAGCTTTAGGTTATAGCACACGCATGAGAAGGGGGACACATGCACCCGGGGACTAGGTTTTGCATGCTTCAACATAGCACCACACTTCCATGCGTGTGATAGGCCACATGCAAGTCCTTGAGGTATTCCAATGCCCCGGAGCGTGGTCTCCCGCGGAACCCTGATCTGTGGGCATCAGATCGTCTACCCCCCTAGACATCCCTCTGACAGGGGTATCCCGGAGTAGCACTCTCTTGTTTTGTGTTTTTTTAGGTCATATGATGATGTAAAACCATGGTGCTTCACAAGGGTAGGGCACTATCCTACCCGGTTTCACCGGAACGGGGAGTTTCCCCTTATATGAGTCCAGAACCTTAGCTTTAGGTTACAGCGCACGCATGAGAAGGGGGACACATGCACCCGGTGACTAGGTTTTGCATGTTTCAACATATCACCACACTTCCATGCATGTGCTAGGGCCACATGCAAGTCCTTGAGGTATTCCGACGCCCCGGAGCGTGGTCTCCCGCGGAACCCTGATCTGTCGGCATCAGATCGTCTACCCCCCTAGATGTCCCTCTGACAGGGGTAGCCCGGAGTAGCACTCTCTTGTTTTGTGTTTGTTTAGGTCATATGAGGATGTAAAACCATGGTGCTTCACAAGGGGAGGGCACTATCCTACCCGGTTTCACCGAAACAGGGAGTTTCCCCCTTATATAAGTCCAGAACCTTAGCTTTAGGTTGTAGCGCACGCATGAGAAGGGGGACACATGCACCCGGTGACTAGGTTTTTCATGTCTCAACATAGCACCACACTTCCATGCATGTGCTAGGGCCACATGCAAGTCCTCGAGGTATTCCGACGCCCCGGAGCGTGGTCTCCCACGGAACCCTGATCACTGGGCATCGGATCGTCTACCCCCCTAGACGTCCCTCTGACAGGGGTATCCCGGAGTAGCACTCTCTTGTTTTGTGTTTGTTTAGGTCATATGATGATGTAAAACCATGGTGCTTCACAAGGGGAGGGCACTATCCTACCCGGTTTCCCCGGAACGAGGAGTTTCCCCCTTATATAAGTCCAGAACCTTAGCTTTAGGTTACAGCGCACGCATAAGAAGGGGGACACATGCACCCGGTGACTAGGTTTTGCATGTTTCAACATAGCACCACACTTCCATGCATTTTCTAGGGCCACATGCAAGTCCTTGAGGTATTCCGACGCCCCGTAGCGTGGTCTCCCGCGGAACCCTGATCTGTGGGCATCGGATCGTCTACCCCCATAGACGTCCCTCTGACAGGGGTAGCCCGGAGTAGCACTCTCTTGTTTTGTGTTTGTTTAGGTCATATGATTATGTAAAACCATGGTGCTTCACAAGGGGAGGGCACTATCCTACCCGGTTTCACCCGAACGGGGAGTTTCCCCCTTATATAAGTCCAGAACCTTAGCTTTAGGTTACATCGCACACATGAGAAGGGGGACACATGCCCCCGGTGACTAGGTTTTGTATGTTTCAACATAGCACCACACTTCCATGCATGTGCTAGGGCCACATGCAAGTCCTTGAGGTATTCCGACGCCCCGGAGCGTGGTCTCCCGCGGAACCCTGATCTGTGGGAATCGGATCGTCTACCCCCCTAGAAGTACCTCTGACAGGGGTAGCCCGGAGTAGCACTCTCTTGTTTTGTGTTTGTTTAGGTCATATGATGATGCAAAACCATGGTTCTTCACAAGGGGAGGGCACTATCCTACCCGGTTTCACCCGAACGGGGAGTTTCCCGCTTATATAAGTCCAGAACCTTAGCTTTAGGTTACAGCGCACGCATGAGAAGGGGGACACAGGCACCCGGTGACTCGGTTTTGCATGTTTCAACATATCACCACACTTCCATGCATGTGCTAGGGCCACATGCAAGTCCTTGAGGTATTCCGACGCCGCGGAGCGTGGTCTCCCGTGGAAACCTGATCTGTGGGCATCGGATCGTCTACCCCCCTAGACGTCCCTCTGACAGGGGTAGCCCGGAGTAGCACTCTCTTGTTTTGTGTTTGTTTAGGCCATATAATGATGTAAAACCATGGTGGTTCACAAGGGGAGGGCACTATCCTACCCGGTTTAACCGGAACGGGGAGTTTCGCCCTTATATAAGTCCATAACCTTAGCTTTAGGTTATAGCGCACGCATGAGAAGGGGGACACATGCACCCGGGGACTAGGTTTTGCATGCTTCAACATAGCACCACACTTCCATGCGTGTGCTAGGGACACATGCAAGTCCTTGAGGTATTCCAATGCCCCGGAGCGTGGTCTCCCGCGGAACCCTGATCTGTGGGCATCAGATCGTCTACCCCCCTAGACATCCCTCTGACAGGGGTAGCCCGGAGTAGCACTCTCTTGTTTTGTGTTTTTTTAGGTCATATGATGATGTAAAACCATGGTGCTTCACAAGGGGAGGGCACTTTCCTACCCGGTTTCACCGGAACGGGGAGTTTCCCCTTATATGAGTCCAGAACCTTAGCTTTAGGTTACAGCGCACCCATGAGAAGGGGGACACATGCACCCGGTGACAAGGTTTTGCATGTTTCAACATATCACCACACTTCCATGCATGTGCTAGGGCCACATGCAAGTCCTTGAGGTATTCCGACGCCCCGGAGCGTGGTCTCCCGCGGAACACTGATCTCTGGGCATCAGAGTGTCTACCCCCTAGACATCCCTCTAACAGGGGTAGCCCGGAGTAGCACTCTCTTGTTTTGTGTTTGTTTAGGTCATATTATGATGTAAAACCATGGTTCTTCACAAGGGGAGGGCACTATCCTACCTGGTTTCACCGGAACAGGGAGTTTCCCCCTTATATAAGTCCAGAACCTTAGCTTTAGGTTACATCGCACGCATAAGAAGAGGGACACATGCACCCGGTGACTAGGTTTTGCATGTTTCAACATAGCTCCACACTTCCATGCATGTTCTAGGGCCACATTCAAGTCCTTGAGGTATTCCGACGCCCCGGAGCGTGGTCTCCCGCGGAACCCTGATCTGTGGGCATCGGATCGTCTACCCCCCTAGACGTCCCTCTGACAGGGGTAGCCCGGAGTAGCACTCTCTTGTTTTGTGTTTGTTTAGGTCATATGATGATGTAAAACCATGGTGCTTCACAAGGGGAGGGTACTATCCTACCCGGTTTCACCCGAACATGGAGTTTCCCCCTTATATAAGTCCAGAACCTTAGCTTTAGGTTACAACGCACACATGAGAAGGGGGACACATGCACCCGGTGACTAGGTTTTGCATGTTTGAACATAGCACCAGACTTCCATGCATGTGCTAGGGCCACATGCAAGTCCTTGAGGTATTCCGACGCCCCGGAGCGTGGTCTCTCGCGGAACCCTGATCTGTGGGCATCGGATCGTCTACCCCCCTAGACGTCCCTCTGACAGGGGTAGCCCGGAGTAACAGTCTCTTGTTTTGTGTTTTTTTAGGTCATATGATGATGTAAAACCATGGTGCTTCACAAGGGGAGGGCACTATCTTACCCGGTTTCACCCAAACGGCGAGTTTCTCGCTTATATAAGTCCAGAACCTTAGCTTTAGGTTACAGCGCACGCATGAGAAGGGGGACACATGCACCCGGTGACTAGGTTTTGCATGTTTCAACATATCACCACACTTCCGTGCATGTGCTAGGGCCACATGCAAGTCCTTCAGGTATTCCGACGCCCCGGAGCGTGGTCTCCCGCGGAAACCTGATCTGTGGGCATCGGATCGTCTACCCCCTTAGACGTCCCTGTGACAGGGGTAGCCCGGAGTATCACTCTATTGTTTTGTGTTTGTTTAGGTCATATAATGATGTAAAACCATGGTGGTTCACAAGGGGAGGGCACTATCCTACCCGGTTTCATCGGAACAGGGAGTTCCCCCTTATATAAGTCCAGAACCTTAGCTTTAGGTTATAGCGCACGCATGAGAAGGGGGACACATCCACCCGGGGACTAGCTTTTGCATGCTTCAACATAGCACCACACTTCCATGCGTGTGCTAGGGCCACATGCAAGTCCTTGAGGTATTCCAACGCCCTGGAGCGTGGTCTCCCGCGGAACCCTGATCTGTAAGCATCAGATCGTCTACCCCCCTAGACGTCCCTCTGACAGGGGTAGCCCGGAGTAGCACTCTCTTGTTTTGCGTTTTTTTAGGTCATATGATGATGTAAAACCATGGTGCTTCACAAGGGGAGGGCACTATCCTACCCGGTTTCACCGGAACGGGGAGTTTCCCCTTATATGAGTCCAGAACCTTAGCTTTAGGTTATAGCGCACGCATGATAAGGGGGACACATGCACCCGGTGACTAGGTTTTGCATGTTTCAACATAGCACCACACTTCCAAGCATGTGCTAGGGCCACATGCAAGTCCTTGAGGTATTCCGACGCCCCGGAGCGTGGTCTCCCGCGGAACCCTGATCTCTGTGCATCAGATCGTCTACCCCCTAGACGTCCCTCTGAAAGGGGTAGCCCGGAGTAGCACTCTCTTGTTTTGTGTTTGTTTAGGTCATATGATGATGTAAAACCATGGTGCTTCACAAGGGGAGGGCACTATCCTACCCGGTTTCACCGGAACGGGGAGTTTCCCCCTTATATAAGTCCAGAACCTTAGCTTTAGGTTACAGCGCACACATAAGAAGGGGGACACATGCACCCGGTGACTAGGTTTTGCATGTTTCAACATAGCACCACACTTCCATGCATGTTCTAGGGCCACATGCAAGTCCTTGAGGTATTCCGACGCCCCGGAGCGTGGTCTCCCGCGGAACCCTGATCTGTGGGCATCAGATCGTCTACCCCCTAGACGTCCCTCTGACAGGGGTAGCCCGGAGTAGCACTCTATTGTTTTGTGTTTGTTTAGGTCATATGATGAT
This sequence comes from Avena sativa, assembly GCA_916181665.1. Lineage (NCBI taxonomy): Eukaryota > Viridiplantae > Streptophyta > Magnoliopsida > Poales > Poaceae > Avena > Avena sativa. The sequence goes on from OV702296.1 coordinate 252,022,098, forward strand.
GTAAAACCATGGTGCTTCACAAGGGGGGGTACTATCCTACCCGGTTTCACCCGAACAGGGAGTTTCCCCCTTATATAAGTCAGAACCTTAGCTTTAGGTTACAACGCACACATGAGAAGGGGGACACATGCACCCGGTGACTAGGTTTTGCATGTTTCAACATAGCACCACATTTCCATGCATGTGATAGGGCCACATGCAAGTCCTTGAGGTATTCCGACGCCCCGGAGCGTGGTCTCCCGTGGAACCCTGATCTGTGGGCATTGGATCGTCTACCCCCCCTAGACGTCCCTCTGACAGGGGTAGCCCGGAGTAGCACTCTCTTGTTTTGTGTTTGTTTAGGTCATATGATGATGTAAAACCATGGTGGTTCACAAGGGGAGGGCACTATCCTACCCGGTTTCACCCGAACAGGGAGTTTCCCCCTTATATAAGTCCAGAACCTTAGCTTTAGGTTACATCGCACGCATAAGAAGGGGGACACATGCACCTGGTGACTAGGTTTTGCATGTTTCAACATAGCACCACACTTCCATGCATGTTGTAGGGCCACATGCCAGTCCTTGAGGTATTCCGACGCCCCGGAGCGTGGTCTCCCGCGGAAGCCTGATCTGTGGGCATCGGATCGTCTACCCCCCTAGACGTCCCTCTGACAGGGGTAGCCCTGAGTAGCACTCTCTTGTTTTGTGTTTGTTTAGGTCATATGATGATGTAAAACCATGGTGCTTCACAAGGGGAGGGTACTATCCTACCCGGTTTCACCCGAACAGGGAGTTCCCCCTTATATAAGTCCAGAACCTTAGCTTTAGGTTACAACGCACACATGAGAAGGGGGACACATGCACCCGGTGACTAGGTTTTGCATGTTTCAACATAGCACCACACTTCCATGCATGTGCTAGGGCCACATGCAAGTCCTTGAGGTATTCCGACGCCCCGGAGCGTGGTCTCCCGCGGAACCCTGATCTGTGGGCATCGGATCGTCTACCCCCTAGACGTCCCTCTGACAGGGGTAGCCCGGAGTAGCACTCTCTTTTTTTGTATTTGTTTAGCTCATATGATGATGTAAAACCATGGTGCTTCACAAGGGTAGGGCACTATCCTACCCGGTTTCACCCGAACGGGGAGTTTCCCGCTTATATAAGTCCAGAACCTTAGCTTTAGGTTACAGCGCACGCATGAGAAGGGGGACACATGCACCCGGTGACTAGGTTTTGCATGTTTCAACATATCACCACACTTCCGTGCATGTGCTAGGGCCACATGCAAGTCCTTGAGGTATTCCGACGCCCCGGAGCGTGGTCTCCCGCGGAAACCTGATCTATGTGCATCGGATCGTCTACCCCCCTAGACGTCCCTGTGACAGGGGTAGCCCGCAGTAGCACTCTATTGTTTTGTGTTTGTTTAGGTCATATAATGATGTAAAACCATGGTGGTTCACAAGGGGAGGGCATTATCCTACCCGGTTTCATCGGAACAGGGAGTTTCCCCCTTATATAAGTCCAGAACCTTAGCTTTAGGTTATAGCGCACGCATGAGAAGGGGGACACATGCACCCGGGGACTAGGTTTTGCATGCTTCAACATAGCACCACACTTCCATGCGTGTGCTAGGGCCACATGCAAGTCCTTGAGGTATTCCAACGCCCCGGAGCATGGTCTCCCGCGGAACCCTGCTCTCTGGGCATCAGATCGTCTACCCCCCTAGACGTCCCTCTGACAGGGGTAGCCCGGAGTAGCATTCTCTTGTTTTGTATTTTTTAGGTCATATGATGATGTAAAACCATGGTGCTTCACAAGGGGAGGGCACTATCCTACTCGGTTTCACCGGAACGGGGAGTTTCCCCTTATATGAGTCCAGAACCTTAGCTTTAGGTTACAGCGCACGCATGAGAAGGGGGACACATGCACCCGGTGACTAGGTTTTGCATGTTTCAACATAGCACCACGCTTCCATGCATGTGCTAGGGCCACATGCAAGTCCTTGAGGTATTCCGACGCCCCGGAGCGTGGTCTCCCGCGGAACCCTGATCTCTGGGCATCAGATCGTCTACCCCCTAGACGTCGCTCTGACAGGGGTAGCCCGGAGTAGCACTCTCTTGTTTTGTGTTTGTTTAGGTCATATGATGATGTAAAACCATGGTGCTTCACAAGGGGAGGGCACTATCCTACCCGGTTTCACCGGAACAGGGAGTTTCCCCCTTATATAAGTCCAGAACCTTAGCTTTAGGTTACAGCGCACGCATGAGAAGGGGGACACATGCACCCGGTGACTAGGTTTTGCATGTTTCAACATAGCACCACACTTCCATGCATGTTCTAGGGCCACATGCAAGTCCTTGAGGTATTCCGACGCCCCGGAGCATGGTCTCCCGCGGAACCCTGATCTGTGGGCATCAGATCGTCTACCCCCCTAGATGTCCCTCTGACAGGGGTAGCCCGGAGTATCACTCTCTTGTTTTGTGTTTGTTTAGGTCATATTATGATGTAAAACCATGGTGCTTCACAAGGGGGGGGGGTACTATCCTACCCGGTTTCACCCGAACAGGGAGTTTCCCCCTTATATAAGTCAGAACCTTAGCTTTAGGTTACAGCGCACACATGAGAAGGGGGACACATGCACCCGGTGACTAGGTTTTGCATGTTTCAACATAGAACCACACTTCCATGCATGTGCTAGGGCCACATGCAAGTCCTTGAGGTATTCCGACGCCTCGGAGCGTGGTCTCCCGCGGAACCCTGATCTGTGGGCATCAGATCGTCTACCCCCCTAGACGTCCCTCTGACAGGGGTAGCCCGGAGTAGCACTCTCTTGTTTTGTGTTTGTTTAGGTCATATGATGATGTAAAACAATGGTGCTTCACAAGGGTAGGGCACTATCCTACCCGGTTTCACCCGAACGGGGAGTTTCCCGCTTATATAAGTCCAGAACCTTAGCTTTAGGTTACAGCGCACGCATGAGAAGGGGGACACATGCACCCGGTGACTAGGTTTTGCATGTTTCAACATATCACCACACTTCCGTGCATGTGCTAGGGCCACATGCAAGTCCTTGAGGTATTCCGACGCCCCGGAGCGTGGTCTCCCGCGGAAACCTGATCTGTGGGCATCAGATCGTCTACCCCCCTAGACGTCCCTGTGACAGGGGTAGACCGGAGTAGAACTCTATTGTTTTGTGTTTGTTTAGGTCATATAATGATGTAAAACCATGGTGGTTCACAAGGGGAGGGCATTATCCTACCCGGTTTCATCGGAACGGGGAGTTTCCCCCTTATATAAGTCTAGAACCTTAGCTTTAGGTTATAGCGCACGCATGAGAAGGGGGACACATGCACCCGGGGACTAGGTTTTGCATGCTTCAACATAGCACCACACTTCCATGCGTGTGCTAGGGCCACATGCAAGTCCTTGAGGTATTCCAACGCCCCGGAGCGTGGTCTCCCGCGGAACCCTGATCTCTGGGCATCAGATCGTCTACCCCCCTAGACGTCCCTCTGACAGGGGTAGCCCGGAGTAGCACTCTCTTGTTTTGTGTTTTTTAGGTCATATGATGATGTAAAACCATGGTGCTTCACAAGGGGAGGGCACTATCCTACTCGGTTTCACCGGAACGGGGAGTTTCCCCTTATATGAGTCCAGAACCTTAGCTTTAGGTTACAACGCACACATGAGAAGGGGGACACATGCACCCGGTGACTAGGTTTTGCATGTTTCAACATAGCACCACACTTCCATGCATGTGCTAGGGCCACATGCAAGTCCTTGAGGTATTCCGATGCCCCGGAGCGTGGTCTCCCGCGGAACCCTGATCTCTGGGCATCAGATCGTCTACCCCCTAGACGTCGCTCTGACAGGGGTAGCCCGGAGTAGCACTCTCTTGGTTTGTGTTTGTTTAGGTCATATGATGATGTAAAACCATGGTGCTTCACAAGGGGAGGGCACTATCCTACCCGGTTTCACCGGAACGGGGAGTTTCCCCCTTATATAAGTCCAGAACCTTAGCTTTAGGTTACATCGCACACATGAGAAGGGGGACACATGCACCCGGTGACTAGGTTTTGCATGTTTCAACATAGCACCACACTTCCATGCATCATCTAGGGCCACATGCAAGTCCTTGAGGTATTCCGACGCCCCGGAGCGTGGTCTCCCACGGAACCCTGATCTATGGGCATCAGATCGTCTACCCCCATAGACGTCCCTCTGACAGGGGTAGCCCGGAGTATCACTCTCTTGTTTTGTGTTTGTTTAGGTCATATTATGATGTAAAACCATGGTGCTTCACAAGGGGGGGGGTACTATCCTACCCGGTTTCTCCCGAACAGGGAGTTTCCCCCTTATATAAGTCAGAACCTTAGCTTTAGGTTACAGCGCACACATGAGAAGGGGGACACATGCACCCGGTGACTAGGTTTTGCATGTTTCAACATAGCACCACACTTCCATGGATGTGTTAGGGCCACATGCAAGTCCTTGAGGTATTCCGACGCCCCGGAGCGTGGTCTCCCGCGGAACCCTGATCTGTGGGCATCGGATCGTCTACCCCCCTAGACGTCCCTCTGACAGGGGTAGCCCGGAGTAGCACTCTATTGTTTTGTGTTTCTTTAGGTCATATAATGATGTAAAACCATGGTGGTTCACAAGGGGAGGGCACTATCCTACCCGGTTTCACCGGAACAGGGAGTTTCCCCCTTATATAAGTCCAGAACCTTAGCTTTAGGTTAGAGCGCACGCATGAGAAGGGGGACACATGCACCCGGGGACTAGGTTTTGCATGCTTCAACATAGCACCACACTTCCATGCGTGTGCTAGGGCCACATGCAAGTCCTTGAGGTATTCCAACGCCCCGAAGCGTGGTCTCCCGCGGAACCCTGATCTGTGGGCATCAGATCGTCTACCCCCCTAGACGTCCCTCTGACAGGGGTAGCCCGGAGTAGCACTCTCTTGTTTTGTGTTTTTTTAGGTCATATGATGATGTAAAACCATGGTGCTTCACAAGGGGAGGGCACTATCCGACCCGGTTTCACCGGAACGGGGAGTTTCCCCTTATATGAGTCCAGAACCTTAGCTTTAGGTTATAGCGCACGCATGAGAAGGGGGACACATGCACCCGGTGACTAGGTTTTGCATGTTTCAACATAGCACCACACTTCCATGCATGTGCTAGGGCCACATGCAAGTCCTTGAGGTATTCCGACACCCCGGAGCATGGTCTCCCGAGGAACCCTGATCTGTGGGCATCAGATCGTCTACCCCCTAGACGTCCCTCTGACAGGGGTAGCCCGGAGTAGCACTCTCTTGTTTTGTGTTTGTTTAGGTCATATGATGATGTAAAACCATGGTGCTTCACAAGGGGAGGGCACTATCCTACCCGGTTTCACCCGAACAGGGAGTTTCCCCCTTATATAAGTCCAGAACCTTAGCTTTAGGTTACAGCGCACGCATGAGAAGGGGGACACATGCACCCGGTGACTAGGTTTTGCATGTTTCAACATAGCAACACACTTCCATGCATGTGCTAGGGCCACATGCAAGTCCTTGAGGTATTCCGACGCCCCGGAGCGTGGTCTCCCGCGGAACCCTGATCTGTGGGCATCGGATCGTCTACCCCCCTAGACGTCCCTCTCACAGGGGTAGCCCGGAGTAGCACTCTCTTGTTTTGTGTTTGTTTAGGTCATATGATGACGTAAAACCATGGTTCTTCACAAGGAGAGGGCACTATCCTACCCGGTTTCACCCGAACAGGGAGGTTCCCCCTTATATAAGTCCAGAACCTTAGCTTTAGGTTACAACGCACGCATGAGAAGGGGGACACATGCACCCGGTGACTAGGTTTTGCATGTTTCAACATAGCACCACACTTCCATGCATGTGCTAGGGCCACATGCAAGTTCTTGAGGTATTCCGGCACCCCGGAGCATGGTCTCCCGGGAATCCTGATCTGTAGGCATCGGATCGTCTACCCCCCTAGACGTCCCTCTGACAGGGGTAGCCCGGAGTAGCACTCTCTTGTTTTGTGTTTGTTTAGGTCATATGATGATGTAAAAACATGGTGCTTCACAAGGGGAGGGCACTATCCTACCCGGTTTCACCCGAACGGGGAGTTTCCCCCTTATATAAGTCCAGAACATTAGCTTTATGTTACAGCGCATGCATGAGAAGGGGGACACATGCACCCGGGGACTAGGTTTTGCATGTTTCAACATAGCACCACACTTCCATGCATGTGCTAGGGCCACATGCAAGTCCTTGAGGTATTCCGGCGCCCCGGAGCGTGGTCTCCCGCGGAACCCTGATCTGTAGGCATCGGATCATCTACCCCCCTAGACGTCCCTCTGACAGGGGTAGCCCGGAGTAGCACTCTCTTGTTTTGTGTTTGTTTAGGTCATATGATGATGTAAAACCATGGTGCTTCACAAGGGGAGGGCACTATCCTACCCAGTTTCACCGGAACAGGGAGTTTCCCCCTTATATAAGTCCAGAACATTAGCTTTAGGTTACAGCTAGCGCACGCATGAGAAGGGGGACACATGCACCCGGGGACTAGGTTTTGCATGTTTCAACATTGCACCACACTTCCATGCATGTTCTAGGGCCACATGCAAGTCCTTGAGGTATTCCGATGCCCGGGAGAGTGGTCTCCCGCGGAACCCTGATCTGTGGGCATCGGATCGTCTACCCCCCAAGACGTCCCTCTGACAGGGGTAGCCCGGAGTAGCAATCTCTTGTTTTGTGTTTGTTTAGGTCATATGATGATGTAAAACCATGGTGATTCACAAGGGGAGGGCACTATCCTACCCGGTTTCACCCGAACGGGGAGTTTCCCCCTTATATAAGTCTAGAACCTTAGCTTTAGGTTATAGCGCACGCATGAGAAGGGGGGCACATGCACCCGGTGACTAGGTTTTGCATGTTTCAACATAGCACCACCCTTACATGCATGTTCTAGGGCCACATGCAAGTCCATGAGGTATTCCGACGCCCCGGAGCGTGGTCTCCCGCGGAACCCTGATCTGTGGGCATCGGATCGTCTACCCCCCTAGACGTCCCTCTCACAGGGGTAGCCCGGAGTAGCACTCTCTTGTTTTGTGTTTGTTTAGGTCATATGATGATGTAAAACCATCGTGCTTCACAAGGGGAGGGCACTATCCTACCCGGTTTCACCCGAACGGGGAGTTCCCCCTTATATAAGTCCAGAACATTAGCTTTAGGTCACAGCTAGCGCACGCATGAGAAGGGGGAGACATGCACCCGGGGACTAGGTTTTGCATGTTTCGACATAGCACCACACTTCCATGCATGTGCTAGGGCCACATGCAAGTCTTTGAGGCATTCCGACGCCCCGGAGCATGGTCTCCCGCGGAACCCTGATCTGTGGGCATCGGATCGTCTACCCCCCTAGACGTCCCTCTGACAGGGGTAGCCCGGAGTAGCACTCTCTTGTTTTGTGTTTGTTTAGGTCATATGATGATGTAAAACCATGGTGCTTCACAAGGGGAGGGCACTATCCTACCCGGTTTCACCCGAACGGGGAGTTTCCCCCTTATATAAGTCCAGAACCTTAGCTTTAGGTTACAGCTAGCGCACGCATGAGAAAGGGGACACATGCACCCGGGGACTAGGTTTTGCATGTTTCAACATAGCACCACACTTCCATGCATGTGCTAGGGCCACATGCAAGTCCTTGAGGTATTCCGACGCCCCGGAGCGTGGTCTCCCGCGGAACCCCGATCTGTGGGCATCGGATCGTCTACCCCCCCTAGACGTCCCTCTGACAGGGGTAGCCCGGAGTAGCACTCTCTTGTTTTGTGTTTGTTTAGGTCATATGATGATGTAAAACCATGGTGCTTCACAAGGGGAGGGCACTATCCTACCCGGTTTCACCCGAACGGGGAGTTTCCCCTTTATATAAGTCCAGAACATTAGCTTTAGGTTACAGCTAGCGCACGCATGATAAGGGGGACACATGCACCCGGGGACTAGGTTTTGCATGTTTCAACATAGCACCACACTTCCATGTATGTGATAGGGCCACATGCAAGTCCTTGAGGTATTCCGACGCCCCGGAGCGTGGTCTCCCGCGGAACCCCGATCTGTGGGCATCGGATCGTCTACCCCCTAGACGTCCCTCTAACAGGGGTAGCCCGGATTAGCACTCTCTTGTTTTGTGTTTGTTTAGGTCATATGATGACGTAAAACCATGGTGCTTCACAAGGGGAGGGCACTATCCTACCCGGTTTCACCCGAACGGGGAGTTTCCCCCTTATATAAGTCCAGAACCTTAGCTTTAGGTTACAGCTAGCGCACGCATGAGAAGGGGGACACATGCACCCGGGGACTAGGTTTTGCATGTTACAACATAGCACCACACTTCCATGTATGTGCTAGGGCCACATGCAAGTCCTTGAGGCATTCCGACGCCCCGGAGCGTGGTCTCCCGCGGAACCCCGATCTGTGGGCATCGGATCGTCTACCCCCTAGACGTCCCTCTGACAGGGGTAGCCCGGATTAGCACTCTCTTTTTTGTGTTTGTTTAGGTCACATGATGACGTAAAACCATGGTGCTTCACAAGGGGAGGGCACTATCCTACCCGGTTTCACCCGAACGGGGAGTTTCCCCCTTATATAAGTCCAGAACCTTAGCTTTAGGTTACAGCTAGCGCACGCATGAGAAGGGGGACACATGCACCCGGGGACTAGGTTTTGCATGTTTCAACATAGCACCACACTTCCATGCATGTGCTAGGGCCACATGCAAGTCCTTGAGGTATTCCGACGCCCCGGAGCGTGGTCTCCCGCGGAAGCCCGATCTGTGGGCATCGGATCGTCTACCCCCTAGACGTCCCTCTGACAGGGGTAGCCCGGAGTAGCACTCTCTTGTTTTGTGTTTGTTTAGGTCATATGATGATGTAAAACCATGGTGCTTCACAAGGGGAGGGCACTATCCTACCCGGTTTCACCCGAAAGGGGAGTTTCCCCCTTATATAAGTCCAGAACCTTAGCTTTAGGTTACAGCTAGCGCACGCATGATAAGGGGGACACATGCACCCGGGGACTAGGTTTTGCATGTTTCAACATAGCACCACACTTCCATGCATGTGCTAGGGCCACATGCAAGTCCTTGAGGTATTCCGACGCCCCGGAGCGTGGTCTCCCGCGGAACCCTGATCTGTGGGCATCGGATCGTCTACCCCCCTAGACGTCCCTCTGACAGGGGTAGCCCGGAGTAGCACTCTCTTGTTTTGTGTTTGTTTAGGTCATATGATGACGTAAAACCATGGTGCTTCACAAGGGGAGGGCACTATCCTACCCGGTTTCACCCGAACGGGGAGTTTCCCCCTTATATAAGTCCAGAACCTTAGCTTTAGGTTACAGCTAGCGCACGCATGAGAAGGGGGACACATGCACCCGGGGACTAGGTTTTGCATGTTACAACATAGCACCACACTTCCATGTATGTGCTAGGGCCACATGCAAGTCCTTGAGGTATTCCGACGCCCCGGAGCGTGGTCTCCCGCGGAACCCCGATCTGTGGGCATCAGATCGTCTACCCCCTAGACGTCCCTCTGACAGGGGTAGCCCGGATTAGCACTCTCTTTTTTGTGTTTGTTTAGGTCACATGATGACGTAAAACCATGGTGCTTCACAAGGGGAGGGCACTATCCTACCCGGTTTCACCCGAACGGGGAGTTTCCCCCTTATATAAGTCCAGAACCTTAGCTTTAGGTTACAGCTAGCGCACGCATGAGAAGGGGGACACATGCACCCGGGGACTAGGTTTTGCATGTTTCAACATAGCACCACACTTCCATGCATGTGCTAGGGCCACATGCAAGTCCTTGAGGTATTCCGACGCCCCGGAGCGTGGTCTCCCGCGGAACCCCGATCTGTGGGCATCGGATCGTCTACCCCCCTAGACGTCCCTCTGACAGGGGTAGCCCGGAGTAGCACTCTCTTGTTTTGTGTTTGTTTAGGTCATATGATGATGTAAAACCATGGTGCTTCACAAGGGGAGGGCACTATCCTACCCGGTTTCACCCGAACGGGGAGTTTCCCCCTTATATAAGTCCAGAACCTTAGCTTTAGGTTACAGCTAGCGCACGCATGAGAAGGGGGACACATGCACCCGGGGACTAGGTTTTGCATGTTTCAACATAGCACCACACTTCCATGCATGTGCTAGGGCCACATGCAAGTCCTTGAGGTATTCCGACGCCCCGGAGCGTGGTCTCCCGCGGAACCCCGATCTGTGGGCATCGGATCGTCTACCCCCCTAGACGTCCCTCTGACAGGGGTAGCCCGGAGTAGCACTCTCTTGTTTTGTGTTTGTTTAGGTCATATGATGATGTAAAACCATGGTGCTTCACAAGGGGAGGGCACTATCCTACCCGGTTTCACCCGAACGGGGAGTTTCCCCTTTATATAAGTCCAGAACATTAGCTTTAGGTTACAGCTAGCGCACGCATGATAAGGGGGACACATGCACCTGGGGACTAGGTTTTGCATGTTTCAACATAGCACCACACTTCCATGTATGTGCTAGGGCCACATGCAAGTCCTTGAGGTATTCCGACGCCCCAGAGCGTGGTCTCCCGCGGAACCCCGATCTGTGGGCATCGGATCGTCTACCCCCTAGACGTCCCTCTGACAGGGGTAGCCCGGATTAGCACTCTCTTGTTTTGTGTTTGTTTAGGTCATATGATGACGTAAAACCATGGTGCTTCACAAGGGGAGGGCACTATCCTACCCGGTTTCACCCGAACGGGGAGTTTCCCCCTTATATAAGTCCAGAACCTTAGCTTTAGGTTACAGCTAGCGCACGCATGAGAAGGGGGACACATGCACCCGGGGACTAGGTTTTGCATGTTACAACATAGCACCACACTTCCATGTATGTGCTAGGGCCACATGCAAGTCCTTGAGGTATTCCGACGCCCCGGAGCGTGGTCTCCCGCGGAACCCCGATCTGTGGGCATCGGATCGTCTACCCCCTAGACGTCCCTCTGACAGGGGTAGCCCGGATTAGCACTCTCTTTTTTGTGTTTGTTTAGGTCACATGATGACGTAAAACCATGGTGCTTCACAAGGGGAGGGCACTATCCTACCCGGTTTCACCCGAACGGGGAGTTTCCCCCTTATATAAGTCCAGAACCTTAGCTTTAGGTTACAGCTAGCGCACGCATGAGAAGGGGGACACATGCACCGGGGACTAGGTTTTGCATGTTTCAACATAGCACCACACTTCCATGCATGTGCTAGGGCCACATGCAAGTCCTTGAGGTATTCCGACGCCCCGGAGCGTGGTCTCCCGCGGAACCCCGATCTGTGGGCATCGGATCGTCTACCCCCCTAGACGTCCCTCTGACAGGGGTAGCCCGGAGTAGCACTCTCTTGTTTTGTGTTTGTTTAGGTCATATGATGATGTAAAACCATGGTGCTTCACAAGGGGAGGGCACTATCCTACCCGGTTTCACCCGAACGGGGAGTTTCCCCTTTATATAAGTCCAGAACATTAGCTTTAGGTTACAGCTAGCGCACGCATGATAAGGGGGACACATGCACCCGGGGACTAGGTTTTGCATGTTTCAACATAGCACCACACTTCCATGTATGTGCTAGGTCCATATGCAAGTCCTTGAGGTATTCCGACGCCCCGGAGCGTGGTCTCCCGCGGAACCCCGATCTGTGGGCATCGGATCGTCTACCCCCTAGACGTCCCTCTGACAGGGGTAGCCCGGATTAGCACTCTCTTGTTTTGTGTTTGTTTAGGTCATATGATGACGTAAAACCATGGTGCTTCACAAGGGGAGGGCACTATCCTACCCGGTTTCACCCGAACGGGGAGTTTCCCCCTTATATAAGTCCAGAACCTTAGCTTTAGGTTACAGCTAGCGCACGCATGAGAAGGGGGACACATGCACCCGGGGACTAGGTTTTGCATGTTACAACATAGCACCACACTTCCATGTATGTGCTAGGGCCACATGCAAGTCCTTGAGGTATTCCGACGCCCCGGAGCGTGGTCTCCCGCGGAACCCCGATCTGTGGGCATCGGATCGTCTACCCCCTAGACGTCCCTCTGACAGGGGTAGCCCGGATTAGCACTCTCTTGTTTTGTGTTTGTTTAGGTCACATGATGACGTAAAACCATGGTGCTTCACAAGGGGAGGGCACTATCCTACCCGGTTTCACCCGAACGGGGAGTTTCCCCCTTATATAAGTCCAGATCTTAGCTTTAGGTTATAGCTAGCGCACGCATGAGAAGGGGGACACATGCACCCGGGGACTAGGTTTGGCATGTTTCAACATAGCACCACACTTCCATGCATGTGCTAGGGTCACATGCAAGTCCTTGAGGTATTTCGACGCCCCGGAGCATGGTCTCCCGCGGAACCCCGATCTGTGGGCATCGGATCGTCTACCCCCTTAGACGTCCCTCTGACAGGGGTAGCCCGGAGTAGCACTCTCTTGTTTTGTGTTTGTTTAGGTCATATGATGATGTAAAACCATGGTGCTTCACAAGGGGAGGGCACTATCCTACCCGGTTTCACCCGAACGGGGAGTTTCCCCTTTATATAAGTCCAGAACATTAGCTTTAGGTTACAGCTAGCGCACGCATGATAAGGGGGACACATGCACCCGGGGACTAGGTTTTGCATGTTTCAACATAGCACCACACTTCCATGTATGTGCTAGGGCCACATGCAAGTCCTTGAGGTATTCCGACGCCCCGGAGCATGGTCTCCCACGGAACCCCGATCTGTGGGCATCGGATCGTCTACCCCCTAGACGTCCCTCTGACAGGGGTAGCCCGGATGAGCAATCTCTTGTTTTGTGTTTGTTTAGGTCATATGATGACGTAAAACCATGGTGCTTCACAAGGGGAGGGCACTATCCTACCCGGTTTCACCCGAACGGGGAGTTTCCCCTTTATATAAGTCCAGAACCTTAGCTTTAGGTTACAGCTAGCGCACGCATGAGAAGGGGGACACATGCACCCGGGGACTAGGTTTTGCATGTTACAACATAGCACCACACTTCCATGCATGTGCTAGGGCCACATGCAAGTCCTTGAGGTATTCCGACGCCCCGGAGCATGGTCTCCCGCGGGACCCTGATCTGTGGGCATCGGATCGTCTACCCCCCTAGACGTCCCTCTGACAGGGGTAGCCCAGAGTAGCACTCTCTTGTTTTGTGTTTGTTTAGGTCATATGATGATGTAAAACCATGGTGCTTCACAAGGGGGGGGCACTATTCTACCCAGTTTCACCGGAACGGGGAGTTTCCCCCTTATATAAGTCCAGAACCTTAGCTTTAGGTTACAGCTAGCGCACGCATGAGAAGGGGGACATATGCACCCGGGGACTAGGTTTTGCATGTTTCAACATAGCACCACACTTCCATGCATGTGCTAGGTCCACATGCAAGTCCTTGAGGTATTCCGATGCCCCGGAGCGTGGTCTCCCGCGGAATCCTGATCTGTAGGCATCGGATCGTCTACCCCCTAGACGTCCCTCTGACAGGGGTAGCCCGGAGTAGCACTCTCTTGTTTTGTGTTTGTTTAGGTCATATGATGATGTAAAACCATGGTGGTTCACAAGGGAAGGGCACTATCCTACTCGGTTTCATCCGAACGGGGAGTTTTCCCCTTATATAAGTCCAGAACCTTAGCTTTAGGTTATAGTGCACGCATGAGAAGGAGGACACATGCACCCGAGCGAAGAGAATCGCGAAAGATGGAAACCGCTATCCGAACGTTACAAACGGCTACAATCGGAGTACAAAATATATCAACATAAATTATTAGGAGTAACTAATAAATTAGTATAAAATATATGGCTAAAATTAAATGGAAAAAATAATCTAAACCGATTAGCCCAACGAAACCCTCTAGTATACAAATAATCTGAATAGCAGCAAAAAAAACTGAAGGGCTACGCCGACGGCCAAGCCGTCTGCACAGTCCACCCAATTCAGGCGTCCGAGTAACACGTGGCGCGTAGGGGCTATGCCGACGGCCCGGCCGTCGGCATAGCTTAGCCACCAAACGGCGTTTGCGGCGCCATTGTCGAGCCGGGGATACGCCGAGGGCCTGGTTTGCGCCGAGGGTCACCGTCGGTATAGATATATCGACTACGCCGACAGCTGGGCTGTGCCGAGGGCCACCATCGGCACAGTATACTACGCCGACGACCCTTTCTACGCCGACGGCCTGGCTTCGGGGCTGACCTGAGGAGGCAGCTATGCCGACGGCCCCGACATTGGCCGTCGGCGTAGCCTACCGGCCGTCGGCGCCTTCAAGTTTTCCTGTAGTGAGACAACGATCAGAAGAATTACAACCAAGCCTGACGATTGCTGTTACCCAGGATGTCATGCACCCATGCTTTCAGACAAGGGAGTCCTACCCACAATATAATCCAGTTCCAACGAAACAAGTTTTCCTGTAGTGTTTGTTTTTTTATACAGAAAGGGGTAGTGTTGGTTCCGTTCCGCGTGAAGCTAGGCCCGAGACCCTAGTCCAGTTGGAAAATCAATTAGCGATCGATAACGCATCCAAAATACGATCCAATTGATCGGCCCGTGAAGGGTCGTAGTCCGGCCTATCTGCTAGTCTTTGTGCAGCTAGGGATATAAATGGTACGAATAATTTTCGTTCAATCGTGTTTGTTTTTTAGGTGTTTATTTTTTAGGATATGATATGTATTTTTAGATATTCGGTGGATATAGACGTGGATGCGGATATTTATTGAGTGATATCCGACTATGGTAGTGAATATGGTATTGATGATATCTGATAAATAATAATAATCTGATATTTTATGTGAATTATCCGAGAACTTAAATAGGATAATCCCATAAATTTAGCACAACCCAATATCTAGACAACATAGTAAGTGTATAGACTAGCTATGCATGCTACATATGCATGTTATACTATGCTATTATCAATCTTGCACTTTTATACTACTGGTATCTAGTGTTGCACGCTTTCTTATTATTTCTTTTGCATAAACTAAATAAATTTTTATTTTTATTTTTATTTCTACTGTTATCTAGAGATGTGGATCCGATCCGATCCTTTTACATCTCTATGCGCAAACGATGTGACTTACTTCTCGGCGTTTTGCCAACAAGGGTCATGCCGTTTTTTTAAAATTCAAACAACTAAGCAAATTTCTTACATATTTATACATAATTTACATTCAAAATATAAAAGACGAAGTTTAAACTAGCCCTAGCTACCGATCTTCGGCGCCATCGCGTCCATCTAGGGGTCAAGATCCATGTACTCCGGCGGCGTTCAGAGATTGGTCGGTGGCAGAGCCGGAGCGGGCGCGAGCGGGTTGATCACCTGCCCAAGCCACGTTGTCTGCCGACGGCGCCACATGTAGGTGGAGGTGCACCACCTCCATCCCCTCCTCCGACACAATCGGTGGCGCCCACTCCGGCAGCGGCGGCGCTGGAGGCAGCTACGCGTTTGCCTGCGCCACAAGGCCGGTGAGCTGGACTACTTCTTGGTAGCCGCCCCACGAGGTGTCCTCGTCCCACGCGCTGGTCACAATGGCATGCTCGGCGAAGGCGTCATCGTCGTAGCCCCATGCCAGGAGCTCTTGATACTCCGGGGACAGGTGCGCGGTGGCGGCTGCGACTACATCCACCTTCTCCTTGACGACGATGTCGTCGTCACTGTCGAGCTCGTCATCGCAGTGGTTGACAGCTCCGTCGTCGTCGGGGTTAATGGTGGGGACATCATATACCTCCCACGACTGGAACTCACCGCGGCAGTTGCTTGCGTGTCGCGGCGTGTGCTTCTAGGCCAGGAATTCTTTCCGGAAGTCCTGGCTCCGGTAGTCGTTCTCCCAATGGAGGGCCGGCGGGAGGTTGCAGATGCGGCTGCAGATCCCTTCCTCCAGCCCTTTTCCCTCCTTGGGCACGGGTGGCACTAGGACCCACTCCCAGTTGAGGTGCCAGACAGTGGGGAGGGAGACATCGTGGTGCTCGATGTCTGCTCCCTCCCTCCATCGTCGCTTGCACTCGGCCGGCGGAAGTAGCTGCGATCGCGGCGGGGCTACTCCACCCGGCGCACGGCTGGACAGTGCACGAAGTCCTGGGGCCGTGGCGGGGACGACACGACGCTGTGAAGGAAGGCCGGCAGGCCACCGTGCCGGCGGCTCGAGCTGAATCCGGACGCCTCGTGGTCATTCTTGGCCTTCATGAACCATCTCGGTGTCTTCATCGTTGGAGGTGATGGTGGCGCTGCTAGGGTTGTATCTTTCGATGGCGAGAGGATGGGGAGTGCGGCATCGACGGACATAGGGTTAAGTAGCCCCTGCGCCGCGAACGCGCACATGTTCCCGCTCCTTCGCCATCAATGCCGGCGCGTGAACTCAAGCGGTGTCCCGTCAGTCAGGGTGTCGTCCCCGTCAGTATTGATGGCATAGGCTGCCGCCGATCAGGCTGTCGCATGCGCCTCTGAATCGGTGTCGATGCGCGTCTGAATCGCTGGCGCGCTAAGCAGTCGCTGATGGGTGGGGCCAGTACCACGTGCGAGAGGACACACCCGCGTCCGCCCCGACGCAATTATTATCCAAATTTGGTCCACGAATCTATCGAGCAGGACGCGTCAGTCCGGATGGGTTGTGTCGCTAGAGAGGCCATGCACGTTCGTGCAGACGCGTTCGAACAGGTTGGGTCGTGCTGGTGGAGATGCCCTAAGCCCAACAAACCAGATATAATGTTTCTTTTTTAAAAAAAAAACACCCGTTCAACAAATGAAATGGAAACCCTCCAAATTAAGAAAAGCTTGCGATTCAGAATGTTTTCTTTACTAGTCATGCAAGTGTAGGATGAAATTCATACAGAAAAGGATTGCCAAATAAATCAAGAGCGGTCGTATCGACCCTTACGCAGTCTATGACCACCGTGCGCTTGGTAAATTGAAAGCTCAGTTGAAGAATCCAAACGAGTTGTAAAGGATCATGAAGCGATCACACTAGGTTATAGTTTTCTCTATTGTGGATGGTTGTAAAGGATCATGAAACCGAACAGCCTCTGCTCCTTGATCCTTAAGGCACAATATTATCCTAATGGTCAATTGGAAGATACTGTTTTTTTAGGTAACGCGTCATCATCTTGGCAAGCAATCCAGGACAGGTTGAAGCTCTTGAAGATGACAGCCAAATTTGTATTTGGTGAGACCCTTGGCTGCCAAGACCCATGTCATATCGGCCCATCACGGACAAGGGGAAGTGCAGATTACGGCGGGTGTTTGACCTGCTAACGGAGGCTGGTATGTGGAACACAAGCCTTGTTCGAAAATATTTCTCTCGTGTGGATGCGGAGGAGATCCTGAAGATGAAGCCATCACCAAGCCATGGAGAGGATGTGCTCGCTTGGGGACCTGATTGTAACGGTCTTTTCTCCGTTAAGAGCGCGTACAGGCTGGCCTGGGGCTTAAAATACCACACGTCGACGTGCGCAGCGAGCAGGGCACCAGACGGCAATCGTGTCGTCTAGGACATGGTGTGGGGGTGCCCTGCTCCCCCTAAGGTACGAGTCCTCGCGTGGAGATTGGCAACTAATTCCTTAGCAACTCATGAAAATAAGATGAAAAGAAATCTTCAGATATCTGATACGTGTACATGTTTGTGGTCTTGAACGCGAGAATACTTGTACTGTTTGTGGTCTTGAACGCGAGGATACTTTCCACACATTCTGCAGGTGTCCCATGTCCCACGAAGCGTCAGCTGTGGGAGGCGATGAAGGAGGTCTAGCCCCTGGAGGACATCGAGTCCATCACTAATACTAGGACGGAATGGCTGCTCCATGCCTTGGAAAAGGCTGATGAAAAAACAAGAATGATGATGCTGATGACCTTTTGGCGAGCTTGGCATGTACGTAATGAGGTGGTCCATAACAAGGCACCGCCACCCATAGAAGCGTCAAGAAGGTTCCTATCCAGCTATGTCGAGTCCCTGATGATGATCAAGTGGTACCCTGGAGCTGACCCGGATAAAGGTAAAATAATAATCCACTATGATCGCACACAGAAGAAAGAGCGACGCCATGAGGAAGCAAAGGAGATAACTCGCGAGCCGAAGTGGTGGTCCAAACCACCGCCAAGATGGACGAAGCTCAATGTTGATGGCTCATGGAAGGAAGAAGGGGAATCTGTAGGTACCGGCATGGTTCTACCGGATGAGGAAGGCAACATTATATTTGCTGCTTGTAGACATCTGTGGACGTGCACCAGTTCTCTAGAAGCTAAGGTCCTTGCTTATGTGGAAGGCCTCTCACTACGGGACGCGCGCGCTACGCCGAGGGCAAAAGGCCGTCGGCGTATGCCAAAATGCCGTCGGCGTATGGTACGCCGAGGGCTGCCTTCGGCGTAGCCTCCTCGGCAAAGATCTCCCTCGGCGGAGCACACTCAAGCCGTCGGCGTATCAAAATGCCGTCGGCGTATGCTACGCTGAGGGCTTTGCCGTAGATGTAGCGGCCGTCGGCATAGCCTGTCGACTGGTTGCAAAAATAATTTTTTTTTGAATTTTTTTTTGAAAAATAATTATTTTTTTATTTTTTTTTCTCAATTTTTTTATTCTTTGAATTGATTCACTTGTTAATCTCCTACTTTGAACATTTTTAACACTAATTATACTTACTATTTGATTAAATTCCAGTCTTAGTCGAACTTCCCAGCAGGTCACCCATCCTAATACTACTCCAGCTTCAGCACGCTTAACTTCCTCGTTCCTTCAGAATCCGTTTCCGCAAAGTAATTCATACATTGGTGTCAATACTATGATATCAATCCTATTAACTCTTATATCATCATGTCACATGTTTGTATTTTTTGAAATTACAAACAATTATTTAAGTAAATATTAATGAATAAGTGAAAATATTATTGAATTCAAATAAAAATATAATAATTTTATTTTTTTGTATTTTTCTATTTAATATAGAATAATTAATATCTTTGATAAAATAGCATATTGTGAACCTAAAAATGATTTTTGTAAAATAACATGAGCATCGGATCATGTACCTGTAGTTCATATCTGACCCACTTCCTGCCGATTCGGCAGGAATTTGTCTTTTTCATCAAAGGTGGACGGAAAGGTTTCGGATCCCCCTATTGGGACATTGTCTATATAAGGTGGTATAGTATTTTTGTAAAATGTGGTGGTAGTATTTTGAATTAGCCATTTGGTGGTTGCTTCACAAAACCGTCTGTTTTTTATACTCGGAAAATAGAAAATGGCTTTTTGGTGCGACGAAAAGGAAAACTTCCTCCTGCAACATTGTTCGCCATCCCATGATGCATGTGTATGCATAATATGGGCACATTATCATAAACTATGCCTTGATTCTAGCCATAACATTGGTCATTTGACCCGAAAGCCAAGAAACCTCGAATGAGATAGGTCATTTTGTGAAGGGTTTTTTGAGACATAATCAATATATCAAGTTTGCTATTTTTCCTTATAAATATGTCACATAATATGATACCACGCGAAGGTTTCGCATTGTTTCGATCGTTTTTGAATTTTTTTATGCCCGTTTTAAACTATCGTCAAACTTTGTCGAACGGATGACATAAAGGTTCTTAGCTCGGGGCAGAGCCTCGCTAAACTTTCATTAGATCTTTGATAAAATAGCATATTGTGAACCTAAAAATGATTTTTGTAAAAAAACATGAGCATCGGATCATATACCTGTAGTTCATATCTGACCCACTTCCTGCCGATTCGGCAGGAATTTATCTTTTTCATCAAAGGTGGACGGAAAGGTTTCGGATCCCCCTATTAGGACATTGTCCATATAAGGTGGTATAGTATTTTTGTAAAATGTGGTGGTAGTATTTTGAATTAGCCATTTGGTGGTTGCTTCACAAAACCGTCCGTTTTATATACTCGGAAAATAGAAAATGGCTTTTTGGTGCGACAAAAAGGAAAACTTCCTCCTGCAACATTGTTCGCCATCCCATGATGCATGTGTATGCATAATATGGGCATATTATCACAAACTATGCCTTGATTCTAGCCATAACATTGGTCATTTGACCCGAAAGCCAAGAAACCTCGAATGAGATAGGTCATTTTGTGAAGGTTTCTTTGAGACATAATCAATATACCAAGTTTGATATTTTTCCTTCTAACTATGTCATATAATATAACACCACGCGAAGGTTTCGCATTGTTTCGATCGTTTTTGAATTTTTTATGCCCGTTTTAAACTATATATAATGTTTTATGTTTTACTTAATTTTTATTTATAAATGTGTAATATTTGAGTGTAGATAGATAGGTCTTATTTTTCTGCAAATTTTGATATATTATTTGTATTTTCCTGAATTAGAATGATTTAGTTATGATTTTTCAAAGTTTAATGAGATAAAATAAAAAATAGCTACGCCGAGGGCAGCCGTCGGCGTATGCTACGCCGAGGGCAGCCGTCGGCGTAGCATAGAATATGCCGAGGACAATTTTACGCCGACGGCTGCTTGACGGGGCTGGCCTGGACGATGGCTACGCCGACGGCCCCGACGTTTGGCCGTCGGCGTAGCGACCGGCCATCGGCGTAGTTTCCCATTCCTGTAGTGTCTCCTTGGCCGTGGAATGGACGGACAAGCCCTTCATTTTGGAGAGTGATTACTTACAGCTCACGACTATGATCAATGATGCAGAGATAAATAGATCACTGATGGATACACATATTTGATGCTATCTATATTTGCGTACCAAGCTAGCTAGCTGTGCTAGCTGATCTGGCTGGGTGATACTGCAAATTGAATTGTGCTAGTCGAAATTTTCCCTTGCTCTACTTAAAGCTAGTACGACTGCCAAATCACTTTCTTTTAGGGTGTGCTTGGTTGATGTCAGGAAGTGAAATGTAATGAAATGGTTCCACACCTAAGTGTCGTTCTAGTGTTTAAAAGATAATATTCCCTTTAAATCCAGAACCCATATTCTCCAAATCGATGGAATCTTTCCGTTTCTCTATGCTAAAGCCACCAAAACCTTCTCACTCTCTCTATCCTTCTTTTATCATTTTTGCTAAATGCATCCAAACATAGAATAAAACCGTTCCATTCCACTTTTTTGGCCAACCGAACATAGGATGTAACAATTCCATTACACATTTTTGGTTCTAACCAAACATAAGAACGGAACCAACCCATTCCACAAAAATGGAACCATGATATTCCATTCCACTTCGTTCCCGAACCAAACACACCCTTAGGTTTCTAGCCCAACTAGCAAATAGAAGTTGTACCGAACGTTTTTTGCTCTTCATACTGATTTTAAGAAGCTAGCGATGGAGTTGAAAACTAAGAGATGCGGATTTTGAGAAGCTAGTGGGTTGCCGAACACACCCTAAGCATTACTGAGGAGCACCGACTAATCTATGTCACTACGTGTAATAACTCCCCCTCCCGCCAGCCGCAACCTTTTGTACTTAATTAACGAGACACAAAAGAATCGAGTACACCTCACTACAAGCAACATTCACTACGCCGATGACTTTTACCCGTCGGCATAGTTTAGATGGGCCCCACCTAGACAGCTAACGGGCGTTAGGGTACGCCGACGGCTTAGCCGTCGGCCTAGTTTTTAATTTTTCATAGAATTTATTTTCCAATTTTTGGAATTGTTTGACTTGTTAATCTCACAAGCATTTTTTTAACTCTAAGTATGTTTAATCTACGTTTAAATTGCACTAATGATCAAACTTTTTGATCAGTTACCCATCCTGACACTACTACTTCCCTAACACACTTAACTTTTCTGTTCTTTTTAGATGAGCTTCTGATAAAGAAATTAGACCTTATTGATAATGCTACCATATCAATCCTATTTACCCTTGGACCATAGTGTCACAAGTCTTTATTTTTAAAATTTTAAACAATTATTTAATTAAACAAAAATTAATAAGTAATAATAATCTTGAATTCAAATGACAATAAAATAAATATTTCTTTTTCCTTATTCTATTTAATATGGAATAATTCATATCTTTAAATCCATAAATCAGAATCCAACAAATAATATGTCTAAATCGATCAGAAAAGTGAGAAGAATCCAAACATGACATCCATATCATATTTTAATCATGCATCATGTATTTTTATAGAAAATTTATTTAATAGTGTTCAAATCTTCAAAAAATCATATTGTGAGTCTAAAAGTGGTCAAAACGACGGGCATCAAGATTCTTACCTATGTGATGATACTCGCTAAACTTGTATTGGATCTCTAAAGAAATATCATATTGTGAGTCTAAAAATGATTTTTTTTTCAAAAATTCATGAGCAATAGATCATGTACCTTCAAACCGGACCCACTTCCTATCGATTCAGCAGATATTTTTTTTTACCAGGGGTGGACGAGGTTTGATATACCTCGGTTGAGACATTGTTCATGTAAGGTGGTATACTATTTTTGAAAAATAGGATGATATCATTTTGAAACTGTTATTTGATGGTTGCTTCACAAAATGCTTCGTTTTTGGCGTTCGGAAAATAAAAAATGGTTTTTCATATGATAAAAATGAAAACTTTCTCCTGCAACATTGTTCGCCATCCTATGATGCAGATGCGCGCACAATATGTGCACATTATCACAAATGATGCCCTGATCCTAGTCATAACATTGGTCATTTGACCCGAAAGTCAAGAAACCTCGAACATGATAGATCATTTTATGAAGGTTTTTTTGAGACATAATCAAATTACCAAGTTTGGCATTTTTCCTAGCAACTATGTCACATAATATGACACCACATGAAGGATTTATATTGTTTGGACCGTTTTTAAATTTCTTATGCCTGTTTTAAAATTTCCCCGTTTCAAACTATGGTCAAAACGGCGGACATGAAGATATGTGATGGGCCTCGCTAAAACTTGCATTGTATATCTAAAGAAACATCATATTATGAGTCTAAAAATGTTTTTTTTCAAAAAAACATAAGCATTAGATCATGTATCTGTAGTTCAAACCGGATCCACCTCCTACCTATTCGGCATACATTTGTCTTTTTCACCATGGGTGGACGAAAAGGTTTGAGATACCCCGGTTGAAACATTATCCATGTAAGGTGGTATAATATTTTTGAAAAATACGATGGTACTATTTTGAAACTGTCGTTTGGTGGTTGCTTCACAAAACACCTTATTTTTTGCGCTCGAAAAATAGAAAATATGTTATACAAAAGTATATGTAATATTTTTATTTTGTTTAATAAAATTATGTAATATCTGAGTTTACTTAGATAGATCTTATTTTTCTATAAATTTTGTTATATTATATGTATTTTTCTAAATTAGAATGATTTAGTTATGATTTTTCTAGTATTAAATGACAAAGGCCGTCGACATAGTTTTGACGCTGTCGTATGGCCGTCACGGTCTATCTAATGCGCCGACATCTTTTTTTTTGCCTACGCCGACGCTTTTCTGGGTCGACGGCCCATTTGTCAGCCCACCCAGGTCGTGTCTTTATAGCGATGGCCCGACATTTAGCCGTCAGTATATAATATAGCCACCGGAGTCTTGGGCATTTCCTGTAGTGTCTCTTCCTTTTTTTTTTTTTTGTCTCTTCCCGGATCACGGATTCCTGCTCCTACACGGGGCCAGGCAAGGCCGTGACCACGCCCGGCGAAGCGTGTACGGTTCGCCAAGGTGAAGGTGCGACTGCTGGTGCATGCACGTGGAGACGATCCTGGACAACATGGTGGAGAAGGCCAGTCGTGCTACGACGTCACTATTGGCACATGGGCCACTCCAAGGAGGTCCTCATGTAAGACTTCATCTCCGGCCGCGATCCTTTGCCCCCGATGACACCGTGCCGGATGCTATTAGTGTCTAGCAAGCAGCCTGTGTAGCCTGGACCGAGACAAAATTGGTGCCTGTATTATATTTCTCATTTCAAATCGATCAATGTATCTACTCCATCTAAAATGCCAATCAACTGACTCCAACAGATGAGGACGAGGATATATAGTGCACTCGTTCAATTTTTGAAAACATAACAATGGCCCAAGTGAACCATATATTGATCTTAAATAAAGAAAAATGAACCATATATTGATCCACAAGTCCACATATAATAAGTATATATAAAGAAAAATGAACCATATATTGATCTTAAATAAAAATTGTACTGCTGCTAGATTGATTTCTATAACACTGCTACTCTGCAAGCATCCTACGCGTTGACGCGATGTCTTGTGGAAAACAATTGAAATAAATTTACCGCAAAAGAATTGAAATACGTAAATAGATTTATATTTATTTATTCATTTATTATTTTGAGGAAAACAAGAGAACTATATATAGCGAGTTCCGATTCCGATTCCCTTTCTCTGAAACTGCCCTACCCTACGCCTCTTTGGCCCCTCCCTCTCTCTCTCTCTCTCTCTCTATTCCTCCTCCGCCGCTTACCCCTCGCCTCTTGCCCCCGTCCGCGATTGCCGGCAGAAGGCTCTCGAAATAGGCTCTCCCTCGACGGTCTTGGGGAGCATCGGGGTTAGCTGGTGACTGCAGGACACCGCGTCGGCCTCACATCTTCGGTCCAAGCAGCAGAGTGGCGGCGGCGGCTTCAGTTCCGAGATTACGGAGTTCCGCTTGACCTGAGGGGTCGCGCCGCCTCACCTGGCTTCCACACACCCCGTCCTCCCTGCCTCGGGCCTGCAGCACCAAGTCCGGCGAGCCCTTCTTCGCCACTCCCGTCGTGGAGGCCCCAAGGTTTGTGGATTTCGTTCCATGCCTCCGTGGTCGGTCACCCTTAACTATAAGAACAGACAGCGAAAGAGAGTTTCTGTCAATAAAAAGGTTCAGTAACTCAAGATAGGTAGCTGTGTGGAGTGAACTTGCAAAATGCAGATGCAGGTTGCAACGATTTTCTTGAAATGTCAAGTGGATGATGGTGCATAGTTGGTGCTGCCAATATCACCAAAATGCAGTGTGGATCTACTTTCAGCTCCGTGCCTATCTGTCTAGGATGATTGATTTGGTGTTAAATTACTAGTGCCACCATGGATCTACTTTCAGCTCTGTGCCTCTGTCTATAGATGAGATCTACTTCAACAAAGGTGTACCTTAGTTATAGATAACAATCTTCTGAAAATGTATTTATCTTGAATCCTCTCCCCTTTCAAACCAGCAGGAGCAATTGAGCACCCTGCAGCCCAAGATACAACTTGTCATGGCACCGATTGGGCGAAAGAGCGCATATAAGTGGATTCGAGACGTTGAAAAGACGATGGGGGATGGCTGCATGAATGACAGGGAGATGGTCCCATATGCAACCCCAAAACTGTCCAAAGCAGCATCAGGGTGGTGGACGTCATACAAGGCCGCCCACGGAGAACCGGCTACCTGGGAAGAATTCAAGAACGTTTTCCTCCAGTCCTACATTGTTATCCAGACAAATAAAACCAATCAGAAACCTAAAAAAAAGAAGCATAGGCAAGTGGAACGATGCTGCAGAAAAGAGTGTCCCTGCCAGCCAAAGAAAAAGCATAGGCATGCCTGCACACGATGTGGAAATATAGGACATGTCGCCAAGAAGTGTTCAAGCTGTGATGGGAGCCACCCCATTGGAGGGTGCGCCATGTCTCGAATCACCTGCTTTCTCTGCGAAGGATCGGATCATGTACCGGCTAAATGCCATTTTCACCCGGCTGTGATTGCTGCAGCCCAGCTTCGTAGAGACAACCAACTAGCTGCATTTCTGGAGACCCAAGAAGGTGAAGGCCAAGACACCTGTGGACAAGAAGGCTAAAGCAAGTACCAAGATGGACTCAGGGAATGCACAATGATGCCAAGAAGATAAAATTATTTCCAAATGATGCCGAAGCTAAGGGTGCAGCACTCGGTAATGAAGGATGCAACTTGCAGCTACCGCAAGGAGAATGGACATTTTGCCATAAGATGCCCCGGTAGAGGACTCAGCGATGCCCCTGTATTAGGAAAGTACCGAAGTCCCTGAACATCATAGCGAGTGTCATAAATGGTGGACAGAGACAGTATGCATTGCCTTTTGAATAAAGAACTTGAAGCTGATGTAAATAGGTGTAGAAATACAATCTCATGCAAAGGATGGTACTTGCTTTTTCACTGATGGGTAGAACTACTATCACTGACCTGCCATATTCAAAATGCATAAATGTTCTGCTAAACTAATTCCATGGTGTATGAATCACATAACATTGCCTATCAATGTTAGCATTTGCCTTTTGCTATTCATATAATAATGGTCAATTCTTGAATTATATCTTTAGTGTTGTGTTCCCAAATGGTGAGCACATGCATATGCGATGAGAGGCCAATGAACCTACATGTACTTTTGTATTGAACTTGGGTGAGACTTCTCTGTCTATCCCATAATAATTATTAGTCTTGCTGGTCATATCTTGAATAATTTTGCGCTGGCCTAAAATCGCTACAGTTTGCGGGTTGCTCTTGCAAGCTGTAATTGCGGTATATTCTTACCCTTTTAGTATTAAAATTAAAATGGGTAGTGTGCAGCTGGCATATACAGGCTTGCTTTTATCTCGGAATTACTTCCATTACGATGATATCTCACTTTAATATGATGAAGCAATGTGCCGTGAGGATGCTTCATTAGTGTGCAATCAACAGGCATGTTTCAGCGACGTATAATGGTCGGGCACTTTCTGTCGTACCTGAAGCAGCGCTCTTTTATCTTGACATCAATGTGTTTCTTAGGATCCTTTTAAATAGAGAACCAATCTATATTTATTCTGTTATCTTTCCTGTCTTTAGTTCCATATTATGTTGTTTTTTTGTTCCATTGAATATTCCCTTTAATACATTTCTTCTGAATGCTTTTAGTTTCCTTTTTTTTTTTTGAAAACGTACGCCTGCAAGAACACGCTTCTTGTATTTTTTACGAGTAAGAAAAGTTTGCAAATAAATGTGAAGAACATATATAAATACAGAAAATACAGGAAGATACAACCGTGGTCTTATCTTCTGAATTATTGTGTGAATTGAGTCACAGTAGATTGTGCCAATATCAATTGTTGACGCCCATAGATCTTGCCATAGATTAACTTTGTATAAGTGTACATTTTGTTACTGGAAGAGCTAGGGAATCCTGGATAATGTAAATGTATCTCAAGGTCTTCCATAGATTCATGGCTCCCATGTTTCTCCAGGTACCGAAAGATTGGAATTGTGGTGTTCTTTATCTGACTTCTT
Organism: Avena sativa; assembly: GCA_916181665.1. Lineage (NCBI taxonomy): Eukaryota > Viridiplantae > Streptophyta > Magnoliopsida > Poales > Poaceae > Avena > Avena sativa. The sequence continues at coordinate 252,049,324 of OV702296.1, forward strand.
ACCTTGTCTTCTTTTTCCCTCGAGGAAGTGGAATTGCTGTACGCCAAAGAATCTTTTACTGCTGCAAGTCTAAAGAGTTATCATGTCCTACACTGTTGAATTAATTAATATGCATCCAATGCAGAAGTGTATGTGTCCGTCGCGGGCATATTGGCCTTATCATCCAAGACACATACATGTGCATGATCTCGCTTTGCTCTTCGCACTCAAGATTACATCATGCACCATCTCAAAAACAACACCGGCAAAAAAAAAACAGTATGTAGCACCATCGCAGCATTAGGGTATGGATTGGGTATTGTCTATTCTAACTTCTATCCACGATGAAAAAAAATGGTTAACTTCTCTCCATCTCCGGACATGGAAATCTTGACAAAAACATGTGCTTGGACAAACTCAGTGAGGGCATCTCTTGGATTAAATCACGGTCATATGATAGTACTACGGGTCGCAATATGGGTAAGCGTGCAAAGTTTTTTTTTCAAAATTCCACAGATATATTAATAATCATAAACAATAGTACAAAGAGTATTAAAACTAATAAAAATTACAATAGGTCAATATACCATCTAGTGAAGACTACATACACTAGGTCGGGCCAAAGGCGCGTGGCCGTCCTCATCCTTCCACCACTGGAGCTGGACAAAGCTTGACGAAGTAGAACTTACTGTAGTAAACAGACGGAAAGTCGTCGTGCTAAGATCTCAAAGGACCAGCGCACCAGAGAGGAGCAACCATCACCAAAGTGACAACTATATATCTAAAGAGATTGACCTCAAGCCACACCAACGAATACAAAAAACGACAGGATCCCTAGAGTTTTGCTAGATAAACGACGCCACGTGTCCTCCGTTAGCAGTAGACACACCACCGGAGCGAGGACAGGACGGGGAGGACATTATTCTGACTTTAATCTGTAGCCGTTGCCCCATCATCCTCAAGAAGACACTGAAAAAAGACCTAAAAAGGAACGAGAACCCTTCCGCCGGCGAGGTGCCATGGTCCGCCACCCCTCCATAGCCCTAAGGCCATCAGAGGCGGAGCGGATCGCCGGCGTCACCGCCGAGAGGACGCGGAACCTAGATGGGTTTGAGACCCCGCCTATGCTTGCCTTTGCCTTGGGTACCGGTTTGCTAACGGGAGTGCTTTATTTAAAGTGTGGCAGGCGTGCAAAGTTAACCATATAAATCTGATTAGTCTTAGCTAGTCAATATATCAACCTCAAAATAAGAAACTAATCAACACATAGGATGAATTTTTTTAAGTGACTTCTGAATGTATTCAGAAGTTATGATAGAATACTAGATAGTCGACTCAAGTTAAGATTTCATCCAGTAATAACCACGTAAATAATTTTAGTATTGTATGGTAATCGGCAACACCGGCCAGATAATTGAAATCATGATGCAGCGGAATATCGGTAGATGCGCCATATAGACGCATCATTAATATTTGGATTCATTATCCCGCAAATTATCATATGAATTTTATGATGTGTCACGTTTATGAAAGGTTGCAAGTAAAGCTCTTCCCTAGGCCTATTTTAGTATATTATTCCTTCACATATGTCATTTCCGTAAACAGTAGTTGCAGTTGTTGAGACACCTTGTGCAATTTCGTCCATAACTCAAGAATAAAATTGTTAGCAATGTGTTTGCTACATCACCTCACATTGGGCACCTTCGCCTCCCATGGATTTGGTAAAGCAAGTCACTTTGTGAAACTCGGGTCTTACATGATCTGGTATGCCGACTGGTCCATACATCACCACCTATGCGCATAGGTGTGTGTTACGCAAAACCCGCTAACATTGAGACCTCACTGCATAGAAACAATGTCTGGGATGTCAGTGCGACTTGAGTCACAGTTTCCATGTGAGAGTGTGTGACAGTGAGTGGATAGAATGAGTTTGAAGTCCATGTGTCTATGGTTTTGACGTATTTCGAATAACTCTAATTTCTAATCTACTAATCTGGCCAATATATAAACTGTAGTGATCAACGACTACTTGCCACAGACTAAACACAATAGTGTGGAGCTTGCGAGCTGTCCTAAGATAAAAGTCACTAGCACCTGTCCTCTCAAGCATGCGAGGCAAATCATCGAACAAGATATACAAGATACGCACTTCACCTGACCGTCATATTAATGTTGCTTTACCGAGTCATATGTTCTCTGAGATTCAAAAGTAAGGGTAACACTAGTTAAATTAGAAACTTGTGTAGCCTACATGATATATACTAAACCGAACCTAAAAATATTTTATCTCTACTCCTAGCTCGGAGCAAGTGCCAAGGATGGTCTTGCGAATTTTGATCATGTTGCATCTCTCTTCCCAGACTTAAATAAGAGCGCTATTACATTAATATTTGATAACATGTGCCGCAACAACCATGTTGCTTATGTGCAATTCAATACTATGACAAGGAGCACATGGTCATTCATATACTGCGAGCACCGCCTCAGTGAAGTAGCAACCTTGCTCATATCAATTCAAGATGGCCAATGTAGTTCAAATAGATGACCACCACATCTTGTGAAAGCAGTTGCATTTTCCGTCTTACCACATCGGTCATCTAAAGAATGGAAACATGTCTAAGCAAACATAGTGCAAGATAACGACGTGTATCAACAAAAATCGTTAAAGGAAGTGATCATGGTGACCCCACCGTCTAGTTATGTTAGGAAGAAATCCAAAGGACATATTATTACAGCAGCTCTGAATCGGTATAACGTAAATTCAACTCAAGCTCTTTCTGTAGATTCCTGGTTCCCTTGTTTCTCAAGAATCTCAAAGATCGTGAAATGTGGTGTTTTTATCTGACCATTTACTATGTTTTAAACACCAATCCTTAACTATCTTCCTTTTCCATTGCTTCTGCGAGTCAAATGACACTTGATGTTCTGCACTGTTGCCATGTTAGCAAGGATTTTTTTTGTGTGCGCTTGACGACGTTGAAGAACACTGTTACTTGTGAAGTTTTCATGACATAGAAGCTTCATCATGGGATCCCTCTAAGGTCCACAATCCATTTGTCGGTGCATGAATTTTTCTACAAGTGTCATGGTCAGTGGTGATTGATTAGAAAGGGTAGGAGGGAAAGGTGTACTGAGGGCCTGGTAAGTCACCTGGTGGCTCTCATATGCTTAAGGCTGCGTATGAGTTAATATTGAGCGTACACGAGTGAAGATTCAGTGATAGTTTAAGTTTTGCTCTGTTCGTGTTAAGAAACAAGCATAGCTTTGTTTGAATCGAGGTAAAGGTCGAAAAGTAGAGTAGATTATGCATAGCATGCTTTTTAACGATTTGGGCCATTTTCCAGCCATGCAGAACGAGATGCAAGCGTGGAGGCTCACTCACCACTCCACAAATAAGAATGTTACAAGCAGAGTAATCATGCCAATGGTGTTTTACACGCCAGCTATATGAATTGTAGAATTTCCACATCACGGCATGAGAAATAACTACCTAAACTTCTATAGTTGATTTCATGGATCCGGCTAATTCCGCCACAAGACGTATCACCCCTCAACCACGTGCAATGATACCATTTTTCTGGATTCACCATGGAAAATGGACATGTTGTGGGCTTGAGAAAAACCAAGAGAAATCGGAGCTAAGAAACTAATTTTGATGATTTATATACGAACAACAGGATATACAACAAATGATATCATCAACAGCGTGACACCAATCTTCTTCTAAAACTTCCAGAGACAATTATTGTTGAGTTAGAACAAGAGAAATAATAGAGCGAACATCGGATTTCTCTTTGGGAAGATTTAATCGTTTCACGCCTAATAGAATGTCGTCTTTTTGATAACATGTAGTATTTAATTTTAGTCACCACTATCTTTCATTAGCACAATTATTAATGAGTAGTAAAATACACCAACCGTGTAGCTCATTATAAGTAGGTAATGTCTTGCCAAGTTTATAGAAATAATATCAATATCTACAATACCAAATAGTTACATATCTTACCAACTCACTATATGAAACATATGCGCATTATTACACCAACTAAATTTAATGCTGCATATAGTGACATTTATTTGTTAAACATGATTGTGGTAAAAAAAAATGCTTGTGAAATATTCCATATGCTCTTTTAAACTTTTATCTGATGTGTTCCGGTCTCTAGGTCACCGCTACACTTGAATCATTCATTAAACTTCATCCCCTTGATTTATTGTGACTTTTGCTTCCAAGATTTAAATAAAATTGAATGGTATACATGTATACACGAGGACAAGCCTATTTACTTTTGTTTACTCAACTTAATTAAGATGGACAATAGAGAAAGTGTAAAGGAAAGATAGTACTCCCTCTGTTGCATAACTTATATCGTAGTTTTAGTTTAAATTTGAACTGCGGTTGTCTCAACAATTATGGACCGGATAGAGCAGTGATCTACATCTCAGGTAGAAGAGTTCATTAAAGTGAAATCACGACTTTGCACATTATTAGGCATACCCGAGTGCGGGTATATCATTATATATAAGTGTCAAGCTTCATGCACTAGCCAACGCAACCAAAAGTCCGAACTGATGGAAAGGGCCAGTGCAATCCACTTATACACTTCAACACCCCCTCTCACGTGCGACGGGGAGAAGTCGGCACGTGCAATCCACTTATGCATGTAGACATCTTTTATTGTACTTTCTCCGTTTCAAAATATAAGATGTTTTAGATTTGTGAAGAAAATGAATCTAGACTTGTTTTAGTATGTAGGTTCACTCAACTTTGGGATGAATCTACACACTAAAAAAAGTCTAGATTCATTTTTTCACAAACCTAAAACATCTTATATTTTGAAACGGAGGGAGTAGATTGGAAACAAAACGAGTGGACATACACTCTATAAAGTGACTAGATACATGTGTTTCAAAAAAAGGCTAACATATCTTATATTTTAAACGTCTATATTGCATTTAGAGCTTCAATTTTGTTTGCATTGCCAGCAGCGGATACTTTCACAACAAATGAAATACCAATTGTTGTTCTTTTAAGAAGTTCCTTTCCTTCCTTTCTCATCGACCCTTTTCGGTTTAATTGAATAATACCTCCACAAAATTGATGCCTATCCTTTCGCTTAAGATTATCACGAATGAAGAGAGACACTACAGGAGAAGCCGAATACGCCGACGGCCGGGTCCCGTCGGCGTAGGCCCTAAATGCCGTCGGCGTAGGCTAGCCCGACGGCTGCCGTCGGCGTATGGCCGTCGGCATACAGCCCCGTAGGCGTAGCCTCTTTTCCCGTCGGCGTAGCAAAGCCGTCGGCGTAGACCATATGGGGCCCACCTAGATGACTAACGGCCGTTTGGCTACGCCGATGGCTTTACCGTCGGCCTAGATTTTTTCAATTTTCTTTTCCAATTTTTTTTTCAAATTTTTTTTCAAATTTTTTTTCAATTTTTTTTAACTTTTTTTGTATTATTTAACTTGTTAATCTCACATGGACAGTTTTAATTCTAAGTATACTTAGTCTCAAATCAAATTGCATAATTAGTCAAACTTCCCAACCGGTCACCCATCCTAATACTACTCCAGCCCCATCACGCTTAACTTCTTCGTTCCTTCCACATGAACTTCCGACAAAGAAACTAAAACTTATTATGAATATTATCATATCAAACCTATTAACCATTACACTATAATGTTAGACATATTTGTTTTTTTACATTCCATACAATTTTTTGAGTAAACAACAATAAATAAGTAATAATAATCTTGAATTCAAATAAAAACAAAATAAATTTTATTTATTTTGCTTTTTTTATTTAAATTTGAATAATTCATATCTACAAATCCGTAAATCACAATTCGACAAATAATATATCCAAATCGATCAGAAAAATGAGAGGAATCCAAATATGACATCCCTATCATCTATTTAATTATATATCATAAATTTTAAATATTAGACCAACTGAAACTATGTCAAGATTCATGAAACACCCTGTTTTTGGCACTCGAAAAATAAAAAATGACTTTTTGGTGCGACGAAAAGGAAAATTTTCTCATGTAACATTGTTCACCATCCCATGATACACATGTGTGCATAATATGGACACATTATCGCAAACTATACCACGATTATAGCAATAACATTGGTCATTTGACCTGAAATCCAGAAAACCTCGATTGAGATAGGCCATATTGTGAAGGTTTTTTTAAGACTCAATGAATATACCAAGTCTGGTATTTTTTCATGGAACTATGTCATATAATATGACACCACGCGAAGGTTTTGCATTGTTTCGATCGTTTTTAATTTTTTATGCCCATTTCAAACTATCGCCAAACTTCTTAAATCGAGGGGCATGATGATTCTTAGCTCGGGGACGATTCTCATTAAACTTGCATTAGATCTCTGATGAAATAGCATATTGTGAACCTAAAAATGATTTTTATAAACAATCATGAGCAATATATCATGTACCTGTAGTTCAAATCTAACTCATTTTCTACCGATTCAGCAGGAATTTGTCTTTTTCACGAGAGGTGAACGGAAAGGTTTGAGATTCCTAGGTTGGGAAATTGTCCATTCAATATGGTCTAGTATTTTTTAAAAATGTGGTATTACCATTTTGAAACTTTCATTTGGTGGTTGCTTCACAAAAACACCCCGTTTTTTGCACCCGGAAAATGAAAAATGGCTTTTTGGTGCGACGAAAAGGAAAACTTTCTCCTGCAACATTGTTCACCATCCCATGATACACATGTGTGCACAATATAGACACATTATAGCAAACTATACCGCGATTATAGCAATAACATTGGTCATTTGACCTGAAATCCATGAAACCTCGATTGAGATAGGCCATTTTGTGAAGGTTTTTTTAAGACTCAATGAATATACCAAGTCTGGTATTTTTACATGGAACTATGTCATATAATATGACTCCACGCGAAGGTTTTGCATTGTTTCGATCGTTTTTTAATTTTTTATGCCCATTTCAAACTATCGCCAAACTTCCTAAATCGAGGGGCATGATGATTCTTAGCTAGGGGATGAGTCTCACTAAACTTGTATTAGATCTCTGATGAAATAGCATATTGTGAACCTAAAAATGATTTTTACAAAAAATCATGAGCAATATATCATGTACCTGTAGTTCAAATCTAACTCATTTCCTACCGATTCAGCAGGAATTTGTCTTTTTCACGAGAGGTGAACGGAAAGGTTTGAGATTCCTAGGTTGGGAAATTGTCCATTCAATATGGTCTAGTATTTTTTAAAAATGTGGTATTATCATTTTGAAACTTTCATTTGGTGGTTGCTTCACAAAAACACCCCGTTTTTTGCACTCGGAAAATGAAAAATGGCTTTTCGGTGCGACGAAAAGGAAAACTTTATCCTGCAACATTGTTCACCATCCCATGATACACATGTGTGCACAATATGGACACATTATCGCAAACTATACCGCGATTATAGCAATAACATTGGTCATTTGACCTGAAATCCAGAAAACCTCGATTGAGATAGGCCATTTTGTGAAGGTTTTTTTAAGACTCAATGAATATACCAAGTCTGGTATTTTTCCATGGAACTATGTCATATAATATGACACCACGCGAAGGTTTTGCATTGTTTCGATCGTTTTTTAATTTTTTATGCCCATTTCAAACTATCGCCAAACTTCCTAAATCGAGGGGCATGATGATTATTAGCTCGGGGACGAGTCTCACTAAACTTGCATTAGATCTCTGATGAAATAGCATATTGTGAACCTAAAAATGATTTTTATAAAAAATCATGAGCAATATATCATGTACCTGTAGTTCAAATCTAACTCATTTTCTATCGATTCAGCAGGAATTTATCTTTTTCACGAGAGGTGAACGGAAAGGTTTGAGATTCCTAGGTTGGGAAATTGTCCATTCAATATGGTCTAGTATTTTTGAAAAATGTGGTATTATCATTTTGAAACTTTCATTTGGTGGTTGCTTCACAAAAACACCCCGTTTTTTGCACCCGGAAAATGAAAAATGGCTTTTCGGTGCGACAAAAAGGAAAACTTTCTCCTGCAACATTGTTCACCATCCCATGATACACATGTGTGCACAATATAGACACATTATAGCAAACTATACCGCGATTATAGCAATAACATTGGTCATTTGACCTGAAATCCAGGAAACCTCGATTGAGATAGGCCATTTTGTGAAGGTTTTTTTAAGACTCAATGAATATACCAAGTCTGGTATTTTTCCATGGAACTATGGCATATAATATGACTCCACGCGAAGGTTTTGCATTGTTTCGATCGTTTTTTAATTTTTTATGCCCATTTCAAACTATCGCCAAACTTCCTAAATCGAGGGGCATGATGATTCTTAGCTAGGGGACGAGTCTCACTAAACTTGTATTAGATCTCTGATGAAATAGCATATTGTGAACCTAAAAATGATTTTTACAAAAAATCATGAGCAATATATCATGTACCTGTAGTTCAAATCTAACTCATTTCCTACCGATTCAGCAGGAATTTGTCTTTTTCACGAGAGGTGAACGGAAAGGTTTGAGATTCCTAGGTTGGGAAATTGTCCATTCAATATGGTCTAGTATTTTTTTAAAAATGTGGTATTATCATTTTGAAACTTTCATTTGGTGGTTGCTTCACAAAAACACCCCGTTTTTTGCACTCAGAAAATGAAAAATGGCTTTTCGGTGCGACGAAAAGGAAAACTTTATCCTGCAACATTGTTCACCATCCCATGATACACATGTGTGCACAATATGGACACATTATCGCAAACTATACCGCGATTATAGCAATAACATTGGTCATTTGACCTGAAATCCAGAAAACCTCGATTGAGATAGGCCATTTTGTGAAGGTTTTTTTAAGACTCAATGAATATACCAAGTCTGGTATTTTTCCATGGAACTATGTCATATAATATGACACCACGCGAAGGTTTTGCATTGTTTCGATCGTTTTTTAATTTTTTATGCCCATTTCAAACTATCGCCAAACTTCCTAAATCGAGGGGCATGATGATTATTAGCTCGGGGACGAGTCTCACTAAACTTGCATTAGATCTCTGATGAAATAGCATATTGTGAATCTAAAAATGATTTTTACAAAAAATCATGAGCAATATATCATGTACCTGTAGTTCAAATCTAACTCATTTTCTACCGATTCAGCAGGAATTTGTCTTTTTCACGAGAGGTGAACGGAAAGGTTTGAGATTCCTAGGTTGGGAAATTGTCCATTCAATATGGTCTAGTATTTTTGAAAAATGTGGTATTATCATTTTGAAACTTTCATTTGGTGGTTGCTTCACAAAAACACCCCGTTTTTTGCACTCGAAAAATGAAAAATATGTTATACGAAAGTATTTGTATTTTTTATGTATTTTTTTGAATAAAAATATATAATATTTGAGTTTATATAGATATATCTTATTTTTCTGCAAATTTTGATATATTATATGTATTTTTCTGAATTTAAATGATTTAGTTATGATTTTTCTAAATTAATGTGGCAAAAAAAATAGCTACGCCGACGGCAAAGCCGTCGGCATAGGTCTGAAACCTACGCCGACGGCTTGACGCCGTTGCTCTGCCGTTAGCCCAATGGGATACGCCGACGGTCATGTTTACGCCGACGGCGGCCGTCAGCCTATTTATTCTACGCCGACGGCCAAACTGGGCCGACGGCCCGTCAAGCTACGCCGACGGCCCCGACATTTTGCCGTCGGCGTATAAAAAGGCCGTCGGCCTATTTAGTTATTCCCGTAGTGAGAGAATTGCGTAGATAGGAGGAGGAAACGAACCAACCCAGGGCCCCAAATGGAGGGAGTATATATGAGAAGTACTATACTAAGAAAATAAGAAAATACCGGGTCATATCCATTGGACATCTTTTTTTTTGCATATGATGGCGTTCTGATGATCCTTTACTTATGTACATCCTCTATTGGTGCACCGGTGTTAGTAACACAGGTCCATTTGAAGAGGTAGTAGTACTTTATAATTGTTATATAAAGAGACCACATACCACCCATGTATCTACCTGTTATGTAGCTGTGTGGTTTCGATTTAGTCCGAAGCTTAAGTAGTTAATTCCATGCTACACATAGCGAGGAATCAATGATGTCCTTATATTTGCATAACTTGCATGAAGGATTGTTTCTATGGAGGCTTGGGAAGTATTAGGAATTTACACCGTGATAGTTAATTGTGTTGACGTACCAAATCCAACCTGCATTCTCGCTCTAATAGCAACCTTGAAGACGCTGCAATATAAAAAATACATGTTTTGAAGTTTGATTCGTTAAACCTGTTTTAAAAAAGTTATGAATCTGGCATAAACCTGGTTCTAATTTCTACGGAAGGTTGCATTTCCACGCAGCCCAAAAAGATTGGGCCAAATCACTACCCCCTAGGTTCCAATGAATAAGTCACCATCATTTTCAATGTTTTTTCTTTAACCACAAATTACAACAAATATACAAGATTTTCGGTATAAAATTAGCATCATTATAAAATGTTTCTTAATATGAATCTAATGATACTAATTATGTTCAATAGAGTCAATATACCGATGCTCAATTTTCTGGCTAATGTTTTTCTTAAAATACGTGTGCGCCTTATTCATATGAAACAGAGGTAGCAGCGATGAAATGTGATATGGGCCGGCATATGGATAGGTGCACAAATTCTAGTTAGCCTTAGCTAATCAATACATCTTCAAGGATACAGGAATTTCTTCACTACTAATTAAGGTATCATACGAGTTAAGCTCATCAGAAAACGTAAGACTAATCATAGTGGGAGTAACATAGATAGCAACATACAACTACATGCGGTACCACCTAGATATTTTTATGACATGACATATCATTAAATGATAAAAGAGAGACTTGTGATAACTAGCTATATTACTATAACAATATACACCCCAAAGCAAGATGAGTCCATAGCATAATAAATGAGACAATGCATGATATTAGACATATGACACTATCCACTATGATAGTAACATATACATGACACTAGCATAATTAATGTTACTCTCCAATATGACTAGTCTAACATATTTGTTATCTTGTTGCATAAATCAAGATGGTTAACAACTTGTCTGAATGAAACTTGATTGATCGTGATCCTGAGTACCAGGTTATTAATGCTAAAGCTGGACACTTCGCATTGGTCATATTCATGCAAGTTGCACACATTCCATGGACCTCTTGGTTCTACATATTATGTATCTCCAACTTGCATCAATACAGATTTGAGATTGGACTGCTAACTATACATATCAATTTGGTATATGACTTTATTGATCTCTTGTCTTGAGTGTCCTGTTATATTTGTGCCCATCAGTTCAGAGTGCCTATGTTCTACATGCGTTAGCTAAAAGGTTTTGATCTCTTGTCCCTTTGAAGCTAACTTTATAGACGAATGAGGCAATTGGACAAAAACAACTCTCAGATATCATATAGGTTGCATTTTTTTGGGAAATATGTGTGTTATTACTTAAAAGGTTTAAACATTACGTCTAGTCTCTGCATAACTAGGATACAAATAGTGGCCAACTGTTTGATCACAAACATAGAAAATAAAAAAGATGAAATACATGAAATCATCAGATACTTCATAGCATAGTTTATTGAAAAATTCAGGAAAACCAGAAAGCTAATCCGATCTGTGTGAAAATAAATGCTAACTAAAGTTAGAGACTACACACATTTGGGAGCATATATACGAAATTGATTTTGCATGCCTAACGAGAGCATCGGAATAATTTCTGATTCGCCTTGAAGCACCACGCTAGTCGCCATCATGTTAGCCCTGATAGTGCTTTTTGTTTGACTAGGTTGTTTAGAACTTCAGATCGATTGTTTTTAACATGTTGTTGCTCCCGTAGACAATGATCACATGATTTGAGGAAAGGAAATATACTAACACCAAAGCTGATACCAATTACGGTTGGTGGTACAATTTTTCCCGTAGTTATTGTACAATCAACCTTATACAATAACTTAATGTTTAAAGCAAGTGTAGACAATAAAGATACTACACACTGCCAAAAAAAGACCCTGCCCAAGCAACGAAAGACTCGAGGAGAGCACCACTAGTGGTGGTGATACCTAGTTTTCCAAAAAGGTTCTCCAAAAATGATGGCTTCAGTAAGATAACAGTGCATAAACATCGTTCTCGTCCTGTCTAACTAGTATGGCCAGATCCCATGTTTTCACCCTGGAGAACATTAACTCTTCTGACATTGTCTTCAATAAAGAAGCATCAGTGGTTGGTGGTTGGGTGATGCGCCTTTAGCAAGCAGAAACCCTAGACTATTCTACATCTCTTCCAATCCCAACATCATGGTAGATCACGCCATCTTAGCTACGTGCTGGAATATTGAGTTTACAAGAGCCGTGTAGGAAATTCTAGCTCAGGAACTTACTATTATATGTACTAATGACCCAAATGATTCACTTTGATGGGCACTGAAACATTCTGGACTGTTTTCAGCGGCATGACTGTATAGAAGAATCATTCAAATCCCACACATTCCTCACTCAACCCTCATTTGGAAAGCTCTGGTGCCCTTAAGATCAAAATCTTCTCGTGGCAACTTTCTAGAGGGCACCTACCGGACAGCGAACAAATCAACAAAAAACATGGACCCACGAACGACAAGTGTGCCTTGTGTCGACAAGTGGAATCCGTGGCCCACATATTTTTCTCCTATGCTTTTGCCAGGTTTATGTGGAGTTGGATGCATCTGTCTTAGGAGTCCAGTGACACCCTAGTTCGTTTGCCGGCCAGTTCTTCCAGATTGTCACTTCTCTTTCGGTTAAAGCAAGACGGGAAATTTGAGTGGGTTGTTTGTGGCATAAAGTTGGGAGATCCGGTACATTTGTAATAAACTTGCGACTGAAGCTATTTTACCAAAACGACTAGCTAAGTGTGTCTTCAAAATCTCTCTTTTGTTGCAACAATGGTGGCTCTTGTTCAAGTCAAAGGACTGTGAAGATATGGAGCTAATCCTGGAGATGGTATGCAAATTATATTGAGAAATCTATGTGGTGCCATCGTCGGATACAAGCTCTTTAGAGTTTTGTTGTGTTTTTTTGGCAAGTGTTGCCTTTAAAACTGTTTAGACTTTGAGACTGCTTGTAAAACTTATGCGGGCTATTCTAGCAGTGTGTCAGTTGTGAACTCGGTGGGGATTTATTAATTTAATGTCGGGCATTTTATGTCTTGTATCGAAAAAATGGTATATGTATAAACCACGACAAGACAATTTATTTATGTTCACTCAACTTAATTAAGGTGGATAGCAGAGACCGTTCAAAAAAACTAGCTAGTAGTGAGCTGCATCCCAGTAGAAGTGTTCATTAAATTGAAAGCTGGACGCACTAATATAAGGAGCTCGGTATATCATTATACATATCTACCTCCACCTCTATATATACCAAACCATGCTTGAAGGGAACATATATATAGCCAAGTTACACAAATATACAATGGCCATAGGGACATGAGGGTACATCAGTATTTGGTACTAATTTGGAAATGAGAGGAATTGGGAATGCGGATGCTGCTAAGGTGTGATCATATGTGTATAATCTACAGAGTAGATAGAAACATCCGAATAGTCTTCTATCTTGTTCCTCGTCTCCAAGCTGGGTGATTGTTTCTATGCTTTGCCAAGTGCTCGTTGTTCGTCATCTGTTCAGCTCCATCGTGACATCCTCGGTAATAGATTGTCAATGTGCCACACCAGGTGCGGTAGGTGCTACTATCCATGAGAAGTTGATACCTTGGATATGACCGCCACGATGGCGTCCTTCTCTGCAACGCAGCGCACATGTCTCCGCTCCACGGTATAGTCTTCACGTGAGATGATGCTGATGTTGTCGATCACCTGGGCATAACCTTGTTCAAGGCGCCAGTTGGGACAACAAACCCCGTAGCAGCTGGTGAATCTATGTGAGATGTGTGTGCGCTACATTCTTGCCAACATATTTTTCTTTCTCCTAGTGTTGTCAAGTGAGTTCAAGTCATGATTTGAAGATCGATCGGGCGGGTTCATGTACATGCGACTTTGCTACAAGCTGCCTACCGCATATACTTTGATAATGCCGAAGGCTGCAGAAGAACGTAGACCCGAATCCGAGCGGCCACATTGGCAGAGTTGTCCGGCTTTAGCATCATTCCATGGGCCATCAGTCGACCACCGCCGGTGAGCCGTGACCATAATTAGATAATTGTTTTTTAGAGAATAATTAGATCCTTGTTTTGCTATGAGAACGCGTGCCTGAACTGCGTAAAATTATTCATGTTGTAAGCATACGGGCGTTGAACTAGCTAGCCTCTTTCCTATCGCTTTTTATGAAAACGATTTAGATCCATGTAGTCGTACTTACATGGCTTCTCTGCTAGTATGGGTGGTCATTTTAGACTAACCGCGACATGGTACCGCTAAGCAAGTCAGATGGCATGCCAAGACTATCTGATACTATGTAATGTTGAGCTCCCATGACAGGTTCAATACTAAAATTGGGTAAAGGTGGAAGTTTTCTTCCAATTAAAGAGGTATCTAGCAAGAGTTCTCGTTAAGTAGCATAAGCATTGTCATAAGTGTATAATTATTTTGGTGTCTATATATCTTCATGTGGTAACTTTTTTTTGAACAATTGAGGTTACTTAAATATCTTCTCTGGACATATGGTTATCTCAATTTAATTTAATTAGTAGCTCTTTATTAATATCCATACTGACGTGTACCCCAAACAGTCATGCGAGAGAAACGAGGATCTCATGAAAATGCACACACGACAGATAAAAGGACAACTTTGGTATCCAGATAGTTGTTGCTGTTGTATGCATTGTCAATTACTATCCATAATCTACTATATGGATTATGGTGACATCGAGAAAACCATCAAATATTTTTCAAATTCAGGACGAATCAATTAATAAACAGCTGATTAACAGTTGGAATACTAGAGTGGTTGGTCATTTAAGAATTCTTTTACGCTGAAAAAACCTAGGGTACAGAGGCTATACAACAGAAGAGGCGTGGAAAATATGGAAGAGATAGTGCCACATGAATCAATCAGGAAGCCAACTACATTCGACACACCTCCTAATTGGATACGAATCGGCTCAATCAATCTTAGCAAGCAGGCATGAAAATCATGATGCATGCATGTTGAAGAGACAGATCTTTCCCTTTGAGTTATGTGTCCACTAGTTTGTCAGGTTCGTGAGTTTCGTTTCTGTTAGGATTTAGTCACTAGAATGTTATGCGGTTGTATTTCGTAATAGAGTCTAGATTCCTTTTTGTGTCGATTAAACCCATCGAGAGTTTCCTCGTGAGTGTTCTGCTATTTTTATGCCCATCAGTTCAGAGTGCCTATCTTCTACTCGTGTTAGGTCAAAGGTTTTAGTCTCTTGTCCCTTTGAAGCTAACTTTAGAGATAAATGAGGCAATTCATTGAAAACAACTCTCAAAAATCATATATGCCACATTTTTATTTCTGGAAATAAAAATTTTATTACTTAAAAGGTTTAAGCATTGCATCCGGCATCTGCATAACTAGGATGTACACTTCCGCCAACTATTCTATCACCAACATATATAGAAAATGAAAAAGTTGAAATACCTAAAATCATCAGATACCGCATATCATAGTCTATTGACAAATTTAGTAAAACAGAAGACTAATCTGATTTGTGTGAAAACAAACGCTAACTAAAGTTAGAGACCAAACAAATTTGAGAGCATATGTACACCATTGATATTGCACGGCCAAGGAGAGCATCCGAATAATTGCCGATTCACCACTAATTTTTGTTTGATTAGGTTGTTCAGAAATTCAAATCGACATTTTTAGCCTGTTGTTGCTCCCCTTGACAACGATAACATGATTTAGAGAAAGGAAATATACTAATATCAAGCTTATACCAATTACAGTCAGCCTTTGCAACAAATTAATGTCTAAAGCAAGTCTAGACATAAGGTTTGCACACAACCAAAAAAAACCTCCAAAGCAATCAAAGACACGCAACAGGAAGAGCCCCATCAGTGCAAGATAGTCACATTCGGGATTCTCGAAACAGGCTTTCGCCCCGCTTAAAGCAAACATGTGAGACCGCTGCTGGGCCAGACAGCACAACACCCAAAGGAAGATACACCACTCGATACAACGAGCTGGGGAGAACCCAAGCCCAACACGAAAAGCAAAAAGAAAAGAAAGCCGATAACGGCGGTGTGCCAAAAAACGGAAACGGCTCGCAACCGGTGCGCCCTCCAGAAAAGTACCACCACACCACCCGCAGACCAAAGCGCCTGCGTACCAAAACAGCACCTCCAAGAAGGGGAGTGACGATGACGACACTGCTGTCCGGACGGGACCTAGGGTTTCCCCTGGTACGCAGCGGGGGGTGGGGGAGGGAAGCCCTCGACACCCTTCAAGAAGGAAGGTGATACCCTCGGGCGTCACCGTGCCAGTGTCAACAGACAAGGATTTCTCCCGACCCCTCCAGAACCACCCACCCGAGCATTTTGAAAAGCTCCACCAGTCACATCCCCCACGAGCACGCGCCATCCCGGTCTTGAAGTCGCCACCGCCGTCACACCGAGAGCCACAAAGTGAAGCCGATGGGTCGAGGTAGTAGAGCCTTCGGCGAGGGTCAGCCTATCAATTGTTGGAATTATGCCCTAGAGGCAATAATAAAGATGTTATTATTATAATTCTTGTTCATGATAAAGTTTATATTTCATGCTAGAATTGTATTAAGCGGAAACATTAATACTTGTGTGGTTTGTGAACAACGCTGTGTCCCTAATACGCCTCTATGGACTAGCTCATTGATCAATGATGGTTAAGGTTTCCTAACCATAGACATGAGTTGTCAATTGATAATGAGATCATATCATTGGGAGAATGATATGGTGGACAGACCCAAACTAAGCGAAGCAATTAGATCGTGTCATCGTGTTCGTCTTTGCGAAGCTTTTCTTATGTCAAATATTGTATTCCTTAGACCATGAGATAATGCAACTCCCTGGTATCGGAAGAAAGCTTTGAGGTCATCAAACGTCATCCTATGAGAGGGTGATCATAAAGGTGTCTCTCAGGTGATCGGAAGGTATCTGTTGGGTTGTATGTATCGAGATGGGATTTGTCCCTCCCAAGTCGGAGAGATATACTTCGGGCCCACTCGGTAATCGATATCAACACCGCTTGCAAGCATGTGGTTAAGGAGTTAATCACAAAGTGATATCGGATTACGGAACGAGTAAAGTACTTGCTGTGAACGAGATTGAACTAGGTATGACGATACCGACGATCGAATCTCGGGCAAGTAAAATATCGCGAGACGAAGGGAATATATATATGGGATTGATTGAATCCTGGCATCGTGGTTCATCCGATATGATCATCGATGAATGTGTGGGAGTCAATATGGGTGCCCAGACCCCGCTGTTGATTATTGATAGAAGATCATGTCTGCATATTCTCGAACCCGCAGGGTCACACACTTAACGTGTCTCGACGCTAGGATAGATTGGATACTTGGTTTATGAATTTTTGTTCGGAGTCTCAGATGGGATCCGGGACATCACGAGAGGTTCCGGAGTGGTCCGGAGAATAAGATTCATATAAGGCAGTGCAGTTTTTGGAGTTCGGAATTGTTCCGGATTAATCGGTATTGTACCGGAAGCTTCTAGAACCTTCCGGAAGGGGGCCAACGTGGTCTCACCTTCCGGGAGGGGGCATGGGCCTATGAGGGAGTGTCCTGGCCGCATTGGGCCAGGGGCACAAGGCCCCATAGGGCCCAGCCGATCCTAGAGAGTTTAAATCGTTTAAACTAGAGATAAGATAAGATAGGGTTTCTAGATAGGGTTTCTAGTTTAAATCGTTTAAACTAGAGATAGGCTTGGAGGATGGGCAAGGGCTGGCCGCACCCCCCCTCTATATATAGAGGGCTGGTGCGCCCCCTTTCCCTAACACACACACCTTCCTCCAAGCCCTAGCCTCCCTGCTGGCCCTCCTCTCTCCCTCCCGACTGTTTGTAGGCGAAGCCCTGCAGCAGAAATTCTCCGCCATATACACCACGCCGTCGTGTTGTAGATCCAATCCATCTCTCCACCATACTTGCTGGTCCGAGGAAGGAGGAGACGTCGAGGTGCTGCACGTGTGCATCTCACGGAGGCACCGCCACTTGTGGTGCTAGATCGGATCGGATCACGAGGAGGAGAAGCGAGTACGACTACATCACCCACATTCCGACGAACGTTCCGCTGTGCGAATCTTCAAGGGTATGAAGATCTAATCCAATCTCTCTTGTTGTTTGCATCTCCTAGATTAGATCTTGGCTTTCCCTCTGTTCGCTTCCGTAGAAAATTTTGATTTACTATGCTGCGAAACCCTTCAGTGGTATCAGAGCTAGATCTATGCGTAGATGTGTTTCACGAGTAGAACGCAACATGGTTGTTGCGGGCGTTGATGTTTTCTGTTGCAAGCCTCTTGTTTGTGTTCTTCTTATGGCGCGGGATAGTGAGATTGAAGCGGTCCAGGCCAACCTTACGCGAGTCGTTCGCGAGACCGGCTCCGCACTTGACGTGTGGCTTGTTCCACACATGCGGCTGGTGGATGTCAGTTTCTCTCACTATAGTTGTCATGGGATTAACACCGGAGTTTGGCAACCATAATATCACCGTTGTGGCTTTCCGTAGGTAAGAATCGTTCTTAGCATCTACTCCCATAAGCCACGTAAAACATGCAACAACAAAGTAGAGGCGTCTAACTTGTTTTTGCAGGGAGTGTTTTCTGTGATATGGTATGGCCCAAGATGTGATATGTATATTGTATGCGATGATCATGTTTTGTAATGTTTCACGACTTGCATGTCGATGAGTACACAACCGGCAGGAGCCATATGGTTGTCTTTATAATTGTGTATGACCTGCGAGTCAACTTCTTATACGCCATGTAATAGCTTTACTTTATCGCTAAGTAGTTAGCAATAGTTGTAGTTGCTATTCGTGGTGGAGGCAATCATGGTGGAGTGATGGAGATCATGCCGGAACGCACAAGATGGAGATCATTGCGCGAAGATTGGCTATACCATGTCACATAAAGTTATATGCATGTGATGTTTATCCTTTTATGTATCTTATTATGCTTAGATCGCGACGGTAGCATTATAAGATGATTCCTCACTTAAAGATCAAGATAAAAACTATGTTCTCCCCAAGTATGCACCGTTGCGAAAGTTCATCGTGTCCAAGCATCACGTGATGATCGGGTGATATAGACTCTACGCTCACATACAACGGGTGCAAGCCAGTTTTGCACACACGGAAATACTTGGGTCTAACTTGACGAGCCTAGCATGTACAGACATGGCCTCGGAACACAAGAACCGAAAGGTTAAGCATGAGTCATATGAATGATATGATCGACACTTCGTTGTCCACCATTAAAACCACATCTCTTCTCGTGATGATCGGATTAGGTGTGGTGAATTTGGATCGTGTTCACTAAACAACTTGAGGGATATTGAATTTAGTGGGAGTTCATCTAGTAATTTGATTAAGTTGAACTATTTATCATGAACATAGTCTAAATTGTACTTGCAAATACTGTAGATCACATGGCCAAGTCCAACTTCAACTTCAACGTTTTTGCTGAGAAAGAAAAGCTTAGAAACAATGGGTCTAACTTCACCAACTGGTTCCGCAATCTAAGAATCATTCTGTCTGGCGGACAAAAGGACTATGTCCTTGAGAAAGCGTTAGGTAACCCCCCTGCTGCAACTGCGCCGGCTGATGAGAAAGCTGTCTATCAGTCGCGCAAAGATGATTATAGTATGATTAAGAGCACCATGTTGTTTGCTATGGAACCGGAACTTCAAAATCGTTTTGAAAACTATCCTGGGCCCTTTGAGATTCTCGAGGAGCTGAAAACCATGTTTCAGACTCAGGCCCGTTCTGAGAGATATGAGATCTCTGAGAAGTTCTTTAACTGCAAGATGGAGGAAGGGAGTTCCGTTAGTGAGCACGCCATTGAGATGTCGGGCTACACTCAACGCCTTGAGCAACTGGACTGCAAGATTCCAGAGGAGCTCAAGATTGACAGGGTTCTGCAATCACTCCCTCCCAGCTACAAAAGTTTTGTAGTGACTCACAATCAGATTGGTTCCACTGATACGATCACCGAGCTCTTCGCAAAGCTGAAGGCTGCGGAGGTGGACATCAAAAAGGATAATCATGTGTTGATGGTCAACAAGCCCTCCTTTAAGAAAGGTAAAGGTGCAAAGAAGCCCTTCAAGAAAGGCGGCGGCAAGCGCGTTGCCCCTGCTGAGAAGAAGCTCAAGTCTGGTCCTAAGCCGGACACTGAGTGCTTCTATTGCAAGGACAAAGGTCACTGGAAGCGCAACTGTCCGAAGTACTTAGCGGACAAGAAGGCTGGCACCATCAAAGGTATATTTGATATACATGTTATTGATGTTTTCCTTACTAGCCCTCGTTGTAGTGCCTGGGTATTTAATACCGGTTCAGTTGCTAATATTTGTAACTCGAAACAGGAGCTACGGAATAGACGGCGGCTTGCGAGGGATGAGGTGACGATGCGCGTTGGCAACGGATCAAGAGTTGATGTGATGGCCGTCGGCACGCTCTCCTTAGTTTTACCTTCGGGATTAGTTTTAAACCTTAATAAATGTTATTATGTGCCTGCGTTGAGCATGAACATTATTTCTGGATCGTGTTTATTGCAAGACGGTTATTCATTTAAATCGGAGAATAATGGTTGTTCTATTTATATGAGTAACATCTTTTATGGTCATGCACCTCTTGTAAATGGTTTATTTCTTCTAAATCTCGAAAGGGATGAAACACACATCCATAACATTGAGGCTAAGAGATGCAAAGTAGATAGTGATAATACTACTTATTTGTGGCACTGTCGTCTAGGTCATATTGGTGTAAAGCGCATGAAGAAACTCCATTCTGATGGACTTTTGGAGTCTCTTGATTTTGAATCATTTGACACATGCGAACCATGCCTCATGGGCAAGATGATCAAAACCCCGTTCTCCGGTATGATGGAGCGAGCAACGGACTTGTTGGAAATCATACATACCGATGTATGCGGACCGATGAGTGTTTCGACGCGCGGTGGATATCACTATTTTCTCACTTTTACCGATGACTTAAGTAGATATGGGTATATCTATTTAATGAAACATAAATCTGAAACGTTTGAAAAGTTCAAAGAATTTCAGAATGAAGTGGAGAACCATCCTAACAGAAAGATTAAGTTTCTACGATCCGATCGTGGGGGCGAATATTTGAGTTATGATTTTCTCACGCATCTCAAAGCAAGTGGAATCGTTTCACAACTCACGCCACCCGGAACACCACAACGCAATGGTGTGTCTGAACGCCGGAATCGAACCCTATTAGATATGGTCCGATCGATGATGTCTCTTACTGATTTGCCGTTATCATTTTGGGGTTATGCATTAGAAACCGCTGCATTCACTTTAAATAGGGCTCCATCTAAATTCGTTGAGACGACACCGTATGAACTGTGGTTTGGTGCTAAACCTAAGTTGTCGTTTCTTAAAGTTTGGGGATGCGAAGCTTACGTCAAGAAGTTGATGCCGGACAAGCTCGAACCCAAAGCGGAGAAATGCGTCTTCATAGGATACCCTAAGGAAACTATTGGGTATACCTTCTATCACAGAACCGAAGGCAAAGTGTTTGTCGCAAAGAACGGTTCCTTTCTTGAGAAGGAGTTTCTCTCGAAAGAAGTGAGTCGGAGGAAAGTAGAGCTAGACGAGGTTATTGAACCTTCTCTTGAATTGGAGAGTAGCGCAGCACCTGAAATTGTTCCAGTGCCGCCTGCACCAACAATAGAGGAAGCTAATGACAAGGATCATGAAGCTTCGGATGATGCTGCTACTGAACATCGCAGGTCGACAAGGTCGCGTGCCCCTCCTAAGTGGTACGGCAACCCTGTCTTGACTGTCTTGTTAGTAGAAGACAGTGAACCTACGAACTATGAGGAAGCGATGATGAGCCCAGACTCTGAGAAATGGCTAGAAGCCATGAAATCCGAATTGGGATCCATGAGCGAAAACCAAGTATGGACTTTGGTGGACCCTCCTAGCGATCGAAAGGCCGTTGAGTGCAAATGGATCTTCAAGAAGAAAACAGACGCGGATGGTAATGTTACCGTCTATAAAGCACGGCTTGTCGCAAAAGGTTTTCGACAAGTTCAAGGTGTTGACTACGATGAGACTTTCTCTCCCATAGCGATGTTTAAGTCCATTCGGATTTTATTAGCAATTGCTGCGTTTCATGATTATGAAATATGGCAGATGGATGTCAAGACTGCGTTCCTCAATGGCAACATTGATGAAGAGTTGTATATGATGCAACCCGAAGGTTTTGTCGATCCTAAGGATGCTGATAAAGTATGCAAACTTCAGCGTTCCATTTATGGACTGAAGCAAGCATCTCGGAGTTGGAACCTTCGTTTTGATCAAGTGATCAAGAGCTTTGGATTTGTTCCAAATTGCTACGAAGCTTGCATCTACAAGAAAGTGAGTGGGAGCTCGGTGACGTTTCTGGTACTATATGTGGATGACATATTGATTATTGGAAATGACATCAACATGCTTAACGATGTGAAGAGTTATTTGAACAAGTGTTTTTCAATGAAAGACCTAGGTGAAGCTGCTTATATATTGGGCATCAAAATCTATAGAGATAGACAAAGACGCCTGATAGCTTTAAGCCAGAGTACATACCTAGACAAAGTTCTGAAAAGGTTCAGAATGGATAAGGCATTGAAAGGTTCAGTGCCTATGTTGTCAGGTAAGATATTGAGCAAGGCTCAGTGTCCAGCTACGGTAAATGATAGGGAAGCTATGAGCAAAGTGCCTTATGCCTCAGCCATAGGTTCCATCATGTATGCCATGCTGTGTACTAGACCGGATGTGTCCAATGCTCTTAGTTTGACGAGCAGATATCAAAGTGATCCAGGAGTGGAACACTGGACAGCCGTGAAGAATATCCTAAGGTACCTAAATAGGACTAAAGAAATGTTCTTAGTCTATGGGGGTGATGAACAGCTCGTCGTAAAAGGTTACGTCGATGCTAGTTTCGACACCGACAAGGATGATTCTAAATCTCAGACAGGATACGTGTATATTTTGAATGGAGGAGCTGTGAGCTGGAGAAGCTGCAAGCAAAGCGTGATCGCGGGATCTACAGTAGAAGCGGAATACATGGCTGCTGCAGAAGCGTCAAGTGAAGGAGTTTGGATCAGAAACTTCATCACTGAGCTTGGCGTGGTTCCAAGTGCGTTGGACCCACTGGAGATATTGTGCGACAACACTGACGCCATAGCACTAGCTAAGGAACCAAGATATCATCCAAAGACCAAGCATATCAACCGCAAGTTTCATATAATCCGAGATTATATAGCAGATGGAGATCTGAAGATTAGCAAAGTACATACAGATCTGAATGTCGCAGATCCATTGACTAAACCTCTTCCACGTGTAAAACATGATCAGCACCTCAGTGCCATGGGTGTGAGATTGTTGCCAAATGTAAACTAGATTATTGACTCTAGTGCAAGTGGGAGACTGTTGGAATTATGCCCTAGAGGCAATAATAAAGATGTTATTATTATAATTCTTGTTCATGATAAAGTTTATATTCCATGCTAGAATTGTATTAAGCGGAAACATCAATACTTGTGTGGTTTGTGAACAACGCCGTGTCCCTAGTACGCCTCTATGGACTAGCTCATTGATCAATGATGGTTAAGGTTTCCTAACCATAGACATGAGTTGTCAATTGATAATGAGATCATATCATTGGGAGAATGATATGGTGGACAGACCCAAACTAAGCGAAGCAATTAGATCGTGTCATCGTGTTCGTCTTTGCGAAGCTTTTCTTATGTCAAATATTGTATTCCTTAGACCATGAGATAATGCAACTCCCTGGTATCGGAAGAAAGCTTTGAGGTCATCAAACGTCATCCTATGAGAGGGTGATCATAAATGTGTCTCTCAGGTGATCGGAAGGTATCTGTTGGGTTGTATGTATCGAGATGGGATTTGTCCCTCCCAAGTCGGAGAGATATACTTCGGGCCCACTCGGTAATCGATATCAACACCGCTTGCAAGCATGTGGTTAAGGAGTTAATCACAAAGTGATATCGGATTACGGAACGAGTAAAGTACTTGCTGTGAACGAGATTGAACTAGGTATGACGATACCGACGATCGAATCTCGGGCAAGTAAAATATCGCGAGACGAAGGGAATATATATATGGGATTGATTGAATCCTGGCATCGTGGTTCATCCGATATGATCATCGATGAATGTGTGGGAGTCAATATGGGTGCCCAGACCCCGCTGTTGATTATTGATAGAAGATCATGTCTGCATATTCTCGAACCCGCAGGATCACACACTTAACGTGTCTCGACGCTAGGATAGATTGGATACTTGGTTTATGAATTTTTTTTCGGAGTCTCGGATGGTATCCGGGACATCACGAGAGGTTCCGGAGTGGTCCGGAGAATAAGATTCATATAAGGCAGTGCAGTTTTTGGAGTTCAGAATTGTTCCGGATTAATCGGTATTGTACCGGAAGCTTCTAGAACCTTCCGGAAGGGGGCCAACGTGGTCCCACCTTCCGGGAGGGGGCATGGGCCTATGAGGGAGTGTCCTGGCCGCATTGGGCCAGGGGCACAAGGCCCCATAGGGCCCAGCCGATCCTAGAGAGTTTAAATCGTTTAAACTAGAGATAAGATAAGATAGGGTTTCTAGATAGGGTTTCTAGTTTCAATCGTTTAAACTAGAGATAGGCTTGGAGGATGGGCAAGGGCTGGCCGCACCCCCCTCTATATATAGAGGGCTGGTGCGCCCCCTTTCCCTAACACACACACCTTCCTCCAAGCCCTAGCCTCCCTGCTGGCCCTCCTCTCTCCCTCCCGACTATTTGTAGGCGAAGCCCTGCAGCAAAAATTCTCCGCCATATACACCACGCCGTCGTGTTGTAGATCCAATCTATCTCTCCACCATACTTGCTGGTCCGAGGAAGGAGGAGACGTCGAGGTGCTGCACGTGTGCATCTCACGGAGGCACCACCACTTGTGGTGCTAGATCGGATCGGATCACGAGGAGGAGAAGCGAGTACGACTACATCACCCATGTTCCGACGAACGTTCCGCTGTGCGAATCTTCAAGGGTATGAAGATCTAATCCAATCTCTCTCGTTGTTTGCATCTCCTAGATTAGATCTTGGCTTTCCCTCTGTTCGCTTCCGTAGAAAATTTTGATTTACTATGCTGCGAAACCCTTCATCAATAGCACGCGGGAGGGAACTACCTCCACCACCCGCAGGTGATAGCCGGCCAGATGTAGCAGCAAGAAAAACCAAGCCCTCTAGCCCGGCCGAGCCCGTGGAGGCTCGTGAAGTCCCACCGCCGCACTGCAGCAAGGGTGCCACCGAACACGCCAACCGCCGCCCCAGGCCCTACACCTCCTTCCACCGGGGGATCCGCCATCAAGGCACATCCCGGCCGCCAAGCAACAACACCAACGCCACCGGGCTCCCCCGGGCCAGCCGGGCCGCCACCGGTCTGGGAATCACACGTCACCTCCCGGAGCCACCTCCAACGAAGGCAAGTCATAGCCGTCCACCTTCCAAGGCCGCCGTCCCGGCGTCCACCGAGTCGGACTCGCACCCCCCGCGCCAGGTTCGTAGCGTGGCCAGTAAGGTGGGGGTAAGAACAGGTTGAGATAGGATGGCGGCATGGCATAGTTGCACGGAGGAGATCAACCTCCACCACCAATGGTGGTTGCTATCCGGACGCGGCAGCAGAAACACACCAGGTCTCGGGCCTGGCCGGTCCCAAACAAGGGCCCGTAACGTTTCTGACGCCACGCTGCTGCAGCGTAGCCACAGCCGCCACCACTGTCCTACACGCCCCAAACCGCCCCGCCTCTAGAGGATGCCAGCAACGCGACGGGCCACCCTAGGCCCAGATCGGGCCCAGATCTGGGCAAGCCGCAGCTTCCCAAGGGTAACCCCCACGGCTCCATCCCGCTGGCACCTGCCGGCGCCGTCACGCGCCACCACGGCCCCCTGGTGCCGAGCCACAGGCCCCCCTGCCACGCCGCCGGAGAACGACACCGCGCCGCCCGAAGACCAGCCACTGCCGCCGCCCTCTGGAAGCGCCAGATCCGCGCGAGGGAACCACGTCGCCACCCGACGCGCGCCAGACCTCGTCGCCTTGCAGCCCTCCGCGCCGAGCCAAGCTGCTGCGACCTCCCCGCCGACGCCCGTCCCCACGCCACCGCACCCTGCACCAGCGCGCCGCCCCGCTCAGAGCCGCCCGCCCGTGCGGACCGCCACCTTGGGGAGGGAGAAGAAGCCCCGCTGCCGTCGACGCCGGCCGGGCTTCGCCCGCCAGCGTGCCCTAGCGGCGGCGAGGGGAGGGGAGGGGAGGGGGAGGCGGCGGCCTGAAGCGGGGCTAGGGTTTTCCCCCCGGCCGCTCGCGGGAGCGGTACATGAGGTTTTTTTTCCTTCGAAGGAATACACTTCACATTCGGGATTCTAGGTCGGATTAATTTTTCTATGACAGAATCAAGTCGTAGAATCGAGAACTCTACTAGATTTACTTAGAGAAGATCTTTTTCATATGTGTAGAAATTTTGTGCGGACAGGGGACATGAAAAATATTAAGCAATAAAATTTCTATAAATATTATTTACATGTAATATTAGCAATGTGTTTTACACTAGAATATCAAATAGTAGAGACTATTGGTACATAGTGCAAATTTCACAAGAATAAACATGTAGAATTTAACACTTCCATGGAACTATTTGCAAGGTAAATTAATAGTGGTGATTCAAGTGAAAAAGTCTTGGGAGGTTGCGTAGCATACATGCTGTTATACTTAAGTGGATGTCTCTAATAATCATTTAGTAGAATCGAGAAAGTACATAAATAGGATCAGGATTCTGCAATTTTGTAAAGGATTTTGTAATTGGGATCGCGACTCAACATGGATTCTACCTGATTGTGATTCATAGTGGAATTTGGATCGACATGATGCCCTATGATCATAAAATCGTAGGATTCCACTAGTAGGATCGGGATTCTGACTACCTTGCAGCAATGCTGGTGATACCTAGATTCCCAAAATGGTTCTCCAAAATGATGACTTAAGTAAGGTAACAATGCATAAACATCGTCGTCATCCTGTGTGACCAGTATGGTCAAATCCTGTGTTTATACCCTGGAGAACGTCAACTCTCCAGATAATGCCTTCAACAAGGAAGTGTTAGTGATGGGTGGTTGGGTGATGCCCCTTTAGCCAGCAGATACCCTAGACTGTTCTACATCACTTCTGATCCCAACATCATAGTAGCTCATGCCATCCTAGCTACGAGCGTCCGGACATGAGAAGCTGGCCATGTGGGAAAATCTAGCTAATGAACCTACTGTTTTATATCTACTAATGACCTAAATGATTCAATTTAATGGGCACTGAAATATTCTGGATTGTTTTCAGCGGCATCACTATAAAGAAGAATCATTCAAAGCTCATACATTCCTCACTCAACCCTCGTTTGGAAAGCTCTGGTGCCCCTTAAGATCAAAATCTTCTCGTGGAAACTTTCCAAAGGGCCGACCAGCGAATAAATCAATAGAACAACAAGTGTGCCCTGTGTGGACAGATGGAATCGGTGACCCACATCTTCTTCTTCTCCTATGCTCTTTCCATGTTTATCTGGAGTGGGATGCGATCTGTCTTGGGAGTCCAATGACAGCCTAGTTTGTTTGCCTAGTTCTTTTAGATTCTCACTTCTCTTTCGGGTAAAGCAAGACATGCAATTTGGGTGTTGTTTGCGGCACAAAGTTGGGTGCTCCTAAAAATAGCCAGCTGATTGTGTCTTCAAAACCTCTCTTATCTTGTAGCAGTAGTGGCCCATGTTCAATACTAAGGACCGTGAAGCTATGGAGATGATCCTAGAGATGGTACGCAAATTAGGCTGATTTGGGTGAAATTAGTTGTTCTAGAGCCATGGAAGACCCCAACAGCAGCGCTCCTGACCCCCGCGTCGCCCTCACTGGCGGCACGGGGGAAACTCCCCGCCGACGAGCCTAGCTACTCCCCCTGTGCTCCCTCGTGCTGCCGCCACCAGAGGGGTCGGCCGGCAAAGTCCCGCGGGCTCCTGGGACGGTGGCGGCGGGGCTTCTCTCGTGTAGCTTTCCTCCATGGCGACGGCGGCGGCTTAGGTGGTGCGGGACGGCGCTCTGCTCCGGGGAGGCGCCCTGGCTCGCGTTGCCAGGCAGTTGTGCAAGGTCCAAGGTTGAAGTTTGGCAAAGATGATGCCTCGAGCAGAGGTCGGGTCGCGGCTGATATTTGGTAGTCGGTTTTTCCGGCGTGTCCGATGGGTTCTCTTGCTTCGCTGTGTTGCTATGGAGTCGGAGCTGCGGTGGATGGAGTCCAGGTGGCGACGATGACTGGTCATCAGTGGTCTCTGTAGGTTTCTGGTCGGCGCAAGATCAGCATAATTCCCTTGTGAAGCTCGTCGTCTGACTCGGAGCTGTCTTTCCTTGGCGCGTGTAACCAATTGGTGGCATATGCCGACATGGTTTTCGGCGCCGTTTGGGAGGTTCTGTTTTAGGAGTCGCTGGCCAAGTCGGAGTCGCTCGCTCGCGGAGGAGTGATGGCGATGAAGCTATGTGGCAACCTTGACGTGGGTCTCTCTTGTGTGTTTGTGTTTCGTGTGGGCAGCCAGATTGGTTGTGGTGGTGTGCCCAATATGATCGTGTTCCATGACGACTTTGGTGCACTTGTGCGGGTTTTCGTCCGGTTCCCCTGCAAATGAACCGGTCAATTCTCTTCGACTTTTTTAAATAAAATAAGGCAAAATTGCCCATTTTGTTTAAAAAAAAGAGCCATGGAAGATTCAGGATATGCATCGGCAGTGCACGGGACAGGCAGAGAAGAGAGAGAGGTGGGAAAGGATCCTGCCGCGTTGACCGTCGAGCTGAAAACGGCGATGCCGCGGGGGAGGAAGGGGAGATGTTGCTGGCCGCTATTCCTAAAGGACGGCGTCATGCGCGACGGGAATGACCATGTTCGTTGATAAAAAGTCGAGGTAGGACAAGTTGTGTGACTACGAACTTTATGTCACTGAGTGAAATAAAATAAACGCTCCTCGTGCCAAGCTTTTTCGAAAAAATGTTAGACCGACACGCGGCGACGCCCTCTATCAGAAAAATCTGATTATCGGGAACTTGGACAATACATATTTTACTTTCGCAAAAAATATTTATCATTTTTCATCCGTTGTACACATGCAATGACCAACTACTGGATGAGTTCATACCGAACTCGGTTACTACTGATCCCACTCGATTTGTGCTTAATCTCCCGCATAAAAATACGTCCATATTTAGCCCTTCCCCTCCGTGTGATTCCTAGATAAATCCTTCATGGCTGCGAAGAAGAGTGCTCGGCACCGGGCTCACAAAGGCACAAGGATTTGAAGATCACTAAGATCTCCACGAGATGGTCGCACGGTCCGGGGATGCAAGGAATTGGAAGGTCTCGGTACAACTTCGGCGGGGCTGAGTGGTGTCGATGGTGTTTTTCTATTTCTCGGCCGCCGCCCAAGGCTTCCTCCACGCGAGCGCAGCCTCCCTCGATCTTCTCCACCGCGTGAACGCCGTTATTCCCACCGGCCGGCCTCCATCGCATGAGAATCGCTGCCCCTGGCCTCCACTGCACGAGATTAATGCCGATGGTGTGCTAGATTTAAAATTTCTTAGATTTGAGCATTATTTGCAAAATTGATTAAAAATCTATTATTTTTAAAAAATAGCTTAATATTGACGCATGTAGAAAAATGTAAGGCTCAACCTCATGAGGTTAATAATCAAATTCTAGGGGCACACTTGTTATAGATCGTCCAGGTGTAATGTTATAGAAAAGGAATATATGCATGTCACATCTTTTACATAGCTGTCTAATTGTTGATGAAAAGATGTTTATGTCACCGAGAATTTTACAGTGAGAAAATACCAAAATAATCATGGCAACGCACGGGCATTCAGCTAGTTATATTAAAAAACCTATGTGTACCTATCGTCGGATACAAGCTCTTCATATTTTAGCCGTGTTTTTGGCAAGGGTTGCCTTTAAAACTTCTTAGCCTTTGGGCCTATGTGTAAAACTTAAGATGGCTAGTCTAGTAGTGTGTCACATCTCAGGTTGTTGTGAACTCGTTGGGCTTTTATTAAATTAAGGTCGGGCATATTATGTCTTCTACCTAAAAAATGGTACATGTATACACCACAGTAAGCCCCGGTTGATTTATTTTTACTCAACTTACTTAAGATGGATAGCAAAGACCTTGCAGGAATTTTGATAAGGAATAGATTACTATAGCAAGATTTTTCTCTTTTTCTTTTTCTTTTTGGTTTTGGGATATATGCATTCCTAATTCTTTTAGAAAATTGACTTGTTGTAGAGACTGAGTATAATTGGTGTCTCAGTGATATTAATATATTTTTTTATCAAAAAAGAAAAAGCAAAAACCGCGCGAAAAAAATAGCTAGTAGTGGTCTACATCCCAGGTAGAAGAGTTCATTAAATTGAAAGCTAGACTTTGCACACTAACTTCATACATACATCTACCTCCACCTCTATATATTTCAAACCATGCTTGAAGGAAACACATATATAGCCAAGTTACAAAAATATACACTAGCCAAATATAACATTGTACATCAGTATTTGGTACCAATTTGGAAATGAGAGGAATTGGGAATGAGAAAATAGATGCGGCTAACGCATGCTCATGTACGAGTGATATGCAAAGTACCAAGATTCATCCGGAAAGTCATTTTTCTTGTTCCTTCTGTCCAATGCGTTTGGTTGTTTCATGCTCTTGGCTAAGTGCTTGTATGTCTAGCTCCATTGTGTCTTTGTCCTCGCTACCTTTTTGGTGGGCCACACCTTGTGCGGCAGGTGCTACTCCCTCTGTTTCAATTTAGTTTACGCTTGATGAACAGTGCATACAAAACGAGGTGGCCGATTTGTCTCTTATTTTTCACTTTTTTGCTCATCGGTTTTTTGGGACGTGTAGCTCCGTGTTTACTCTACCCATTTTAAAAATCATAGAATTTTTTTTAATAAAAAATGAGAGAGAAATAGACCGTCTTGTTTTGCGTGATGAACAGTAACGCGCAGAGTAATATGGAACAAAGTGAGTACTATCCATGTGCACATGGTATCTTAGGTACAACTGCCATGATGTCGTCATGCTCTACAACGCCCACACGCATGTCTCCGCCCTGGAGTGCAGTATTCAGGCGCGCGATGATGTTGATATTAGCGATCGCCTGGCCACGCCTGGTTCAAAGTGCCATATGGGACGAACGACAACCCCTTAGCATCTGGTACATGTATGTGCTAGCACTTTTTTTTTGGAGTAAATTCCAGTTTTTACCCCCTAATTTGATATTTTTGACCCTAAATACCCCATTTAATAATTTTTCATTCATATTATCCCATTTATAGAAAGTTTTGCCAATATTTATCTTCTTTAAGATTTTGCACATGATTTTAATGTGGGTGGAGTCGACTATTTCCCTCCAATTGTTTTCCTGCACCCCGAGA
Organism: Avena sativa; assembly: GCA_916181665.1. Classification (NCBI taxonomy): domain Eukaryota; kingdom Viridiplantae; phylum Streptophyta; class Magnoliopsida; order Poales; family Poaceae; genus Avena; species Avena sativa. The sequence goes on from OV702296.1 coordinate 252,081,052, forward strand.
AAACATTGAACCCCAAAAATCTGTCCATAACCACCATCTGATGGAAATTATGACGATACACCTTGTCAATGTGAGTGTATCCGAGTTGAGTTAGAGTTCATCACTGAGTAGTATTTGTACCTTGGCCTTACCGTATAGGTATATAATCACATGCATGTACTGCTTAGATAATCACAAGAAATACGAAGTAAGAGGCACCCACGCTTAGATGTATAAGGCTAATTAGTTGTGCGTACCTTGTTAGCTACTAAATCTTAATTGAGACAATAGCTTTGTACATGTTGTTACCATTGGCCAATATCACTGACCAAACATTTTAAAAGAAGTTAACTTGGTCTGGAGCACTGTCTCTGGCTCTAAGACCGCTAGCCATTACTTGGACGAGTCCCTCCATCGACTAATATATCAATAGTTTCTACGTACATGTAACAACCGTGTGTAAGAAATCGAGCGCGACTCAACTAGCATACCCACTTCTCTTTTTTTAAAACCGCCAAGAGAAGAACGTGATGCCGCATCTCACGTGTAGCTGACAGACGGACCTCTTGGATTTTTAAAAGCGGTAAAAACTGACAAAATGTTTGCTAAATGGGGTAATACGGATGAAAGATTGTTAAATAAAGTAATATGTGTCAAAAATATCAAACTAGGGGGTAAAAAGTGGAATTTACTCTTTTTTTAGATGTCTGTGCTACTTTCTTGTCAACATTTGTTTCTTCCTAGTGTATCAAGTGAGTTCAAGTCATGATTTGAAGATCTATCATGCACGGTCATGTACACGAGATTTTACTGTAAGCTGCCCACCATATATATTTTGATAATGCTGAAGGCTACAGAAGAACATAGCCTCGAATCCGAGTAGCCACATTGGCAGAGTCGTCCGGCTTTAGCATCATTCCCTGGGCCATCAGCAGATCACCGCCAGTGAGCCATGTGACCATAATTAGATCATTGTTTTTAAGAGAATAATTAGATCCTTGTTGTGCTGTGAGAACGCGTGATATTTTCTGAACTGTGTACGATTATTCATGTTGTAAGCATACGGGCGGTCGAACTAGCTAGCCTCTTTCCTATCTCTTTTATGAAAACGATTTAGATCCATGTATTCGTACTAACCGTGACGTATGGATGGTCATTTTAGACTAACCGCAACGTGGTACCACTAAGCAAGTGAGGTGGCTGTTAGATGTATATATTTGTATATTGTAGTTTCTTCATATGTTAGGGGCTTCCTGCATATTTGTACTTGTACCTGTACTATATATTGTGGCCTTTGGTTCCCAGGAATACATGTTGCATATTTTTGACATGGTATCAGAGCTAGGTTAGACCGTTTTTCTGCAACATCGTCACAGCCGCCACCGTCCCTGTCGTCGTCGTCTTTTTCGACGTCGCCGTTGCCGGTTGCCGCCGTCTCCAGCCATCTCTCCGGCCGTCCGCTCACCATCCGCTGCCGCCTGTCCCGTTCTCCGTCTGGGCCGATCGCCATCGCCGCCTCCCCGTCATCTGCACAGCAGGGCCGCCTCCTGCCCCGCAGCCGGGCCGCCGCCGCCAGCAGGGTCGTCGCCGCCAGCAGCCTACGGGCCGCCGCCGCCCGCCTCTGCTCTCTAGCTCGTCGCTGGCCTCCACCACCTGCCGGCCTCTCCTCCACCAGCCGGCCCTCCTCCACCACCTGCCGGCCTCTCCTCCACCTGCCGGCCCTCCTCCACCCGCCGACCGATCGATCTGAGCCTTGTTCCTCGTCGGGCCCCGCTCAGATCCAGATCTGAGAGTTGACTTCGAAAAAAAAATTGAGAAAGAGAGAGATGTCTTCTGCATCGGGTTATGTTGCGATTCCTCGCTGCCCGATGATCTTCGATGGCGCGAATTATCCTGATTTCGCTGCCTTTATGCGCGTTCACATGCGCGGTCTCCGTCTTTGGGGTGTGCTCTCCGTCGAGGTCCCCTGTCCGCCGTGCCCCTGCTCCTGTGGCTTCTCTTCCGCCGACGCCGATTGTTCTCGACGTTGATGCTTCTCAGGAGGCCAAGGAAGCTGCTCAGAGTACCGATGATAGTGTTGTTGCTGCTTATGACCTAAAGTTCAAGCAGTACTCTGCTGATCTCGAGTCCTACCGCCACGATCTGACTGCCTACACTCAGTGGGTCGATGAGGATGCTCGTGCTGCTGTTGTCATCACCTCCAGTGTTCTACCCCAGTTTGCTGCTGAGTTCATGAGTCTTCCTACTGTTGCCGCTCAGTGGGCACATCTTCGTCAGCGCTATCAGCCGTCTGGGAATGCTCTTTACCTGTCCGTGGTTCGCCAGGAGCATGCTCTTCAGCAGGGTGATTCCACCATTGATGAGTTCTATACTCAGAGTGCTGCTATCTAGCGTCAGCTTGATTCTCTCCGTACTGCCGTTTGTGGCACATGCCCGTGCTGCCAGATTGTGCGCTCGGATTTGGAGTTTCACCGCATCTATGAGTTTCTGTCTCGACTCCGCCAGGAGTTTGAGCCCCGGCATGCTCAGTTGAATGCTCATGGTCGTGTTCCGCTCTCTGAGGTGTTGTCTGAGCTTTGGGCTGAGGAGACTCGTCTTCGTGGTGCTGGTCTTCTTGCGGTTTCGTCTGTGCTTGCTACTCGTGGCCCTCCTCTGCCGCCTGCTCCCTTGACTCAGTCGCGATACTATGTGCCGCCGCTGATACTACCCACTGCTCCAGGTCAGGGTCAGAGCCAGCACCAGCAGTCTCAGGGTCAGAGTCAGCACCAGCAGGCTCGTGGTCAGGGTCGCCGTGGTTCTCTTTGCCACTGCTCTTACTGTAACAAGGATGGCCACACTTGGGCCACCTGTTATACACGGGACCCCAGTTTACGTCAGCAACACCAGGCTCGTGGGCAGTCGGCTCCTTCCGGATCTTCAGCAGTTTCTCTCTCCGATCAGGACATTATCAGGAGTCTTCGCGGTCTACTTGCTGCTATAGGATCTTCTTCGACGGGCACTGCTGGTTCTGTGACTGATTCCTCAGGCACTGCGCGACCACCACCTTCTACATAGTCAGGTACGTCCCCGTGGTATCTGGATTCTGGAGCTTCTTTTCATATGACCTCTTAGTCTTCTTTTCTGTCCGCTCTTCGTTCTCTCCCTTTTCATGTCCGTGTTCTCACGGCCGATGGTACCTCTCTTCCTGTTTCTAGTCGAGGCACCCTCTCTACTTCTTCTTTTTCTGTTCCTGATATTTCTCATGTTCCTCGTCTTAAGATGAATCTGTTCTCTGCTAGCCAGCTTAGTGACTCTGGTTGTCGCGTCATTCTTGATGTTGATTCTTGTGTTGTCCAGGACCGTCGCACACAAGCCCTGGTTGGAGCTGGCCCTCGCAGCCGTGACTCTTCAGGACTTTGGGAGTTAGACTGGCTTTGTGTTCCTTCCGCTGCCACTTCATCTGCCAGTTCTTCTCTGGTCGTCGCCTCTGCTACCAGCTCCTTTCAGCAGTGGCATCATGGTCACATTTGTGACTCTCGCCTGTCTTCATTAGTTCATCGTGGTCTTCTGGGGTCTGTCTCAGGAGATGGGTCTTTACATTGTCAGGGCTATAGGTTGGGCAAACAGATTCAGCTTCCCTACCCTACTAGCGCGTCTGTATCTCAGCGACCTTTTGATTTAGTTCATTCCGATGTTTGGGGTCCGGCTCCTTTTGCTTCGAAAGGGGGCCATCGCTACTATATTTTATTCATCGATGGTTTTTCTCGGTACACTTGGTTGTATTTTATGCGCTCTCGCAGTGAAGTGCTCTCCATATATCAGCGTTTTGCGGCCATGGTCCATACTCAATATTCTACACCCATTCGTGTGTTTCGTGCTGATTCTGCTGGTGAGTATATCTCCTAGATGTTGCGAGGTGTTCTTGCTGAGCAGGTCACCCTTGCTCAGTTCTCCTGTCCTGGCGCACATGCCCAGAATGGCGTTGATGAGCGTAAGCATCGCCATCTTCTTGAGACCACTTGTGCCATGATGATTGCTTATTCCCTTCCTCCGCATTTCTGGGATGAGGCTGTCGCTACATCGACTTACCTCATCAATATTCAGCCCTCTGCCGCTTTGCAGGGTGGTATTCCTCTTGAGCGTCTATCTGGATAGTATCCAGACTACTCCATGCTTCGCTTGTTTGGTTGTGTTTGCTATGTTCTCCTTGCTCCTCGCGAACGCACCAAACTGACCGCTCAGTCTGTTGAGTGTGTCTTCCTTGGATACAGTGATGAGCATAAAGGCTAACGCTATTGGGACCCCGTTGGTCGTCGGATGCGTATCTCTCGTGATGTTACTTTTGATGATATGCGTCCTTTCTATCCTCGTCCCACCGCTGGTACCTACCCGGTTGAAGATATATCTTTTCTTCTTTTTCCTGACACACCTCCTTCTACTCCTATTGTGTCTTCTTTAGGATCCCCTCCCCCTGATGTCTCTTCTTCGACACCGTCCTCCTCTGCTCCGTTTAGTTCTCCACTCCGTCTTCATGGAGTATCTCAACAAGTTCGTCATGGTATACATTGATGACATTCTAATCTACTCCAAGACCGCAGAAGAGCATGCCGAACATCTACGTTTGATATTGACTAAACTTAGTGAACATCGCCTCTACGCCAAGTTCTCCAAATGTGAGTTCTGGTTACAAGATCTCATCTTCCTTGGCCATGTTGTGTCTGCAAGTGGTGTTGCTGTCATACCGGATAAGGTTTAGACCATTCTAGAATGGAAGTCACCTACTTCAGTCAAGGAAGTCTGAAGTTTTCTTGGAATGCCTGGATATTACCGTCGATTCATCGAGAACTTCTCCAAGATAGCCAATCCTATGACTGGTCTTCTTAAGAAAGATAAGAAGTTTGAATGGTCAGAAAAGGCAGAAGAAAGCTTCCAAGCCTTGAAAACTAAGCTAACCACCGCTCCTGTGCTTGTCCTTTCGGATACAAGCAAGGATTTCGTCATCTATTATGATGCTTCTCTCCAAGGGCTCGGTTGTGTGTTGATGCAAGATGGTCATGTAGTGTCCTATGCTTCTCAGCAATTGAAGCCACATGAGAACAATTATCCAACCCATGATCTCGAACTCGCTGATGTTGTTCATGCTATTAAGCAATGGCGACATTACCTCATCGGTAACCATTGCGAACTTTACTCGGATCATCAAAGTCTGAAGTATCTCTTTACCCAGCCAGATCTGAATCTCAGGCAAATACGATGGTTGGAACTCATCAAATATTATGATTTGGGTCTCAACTATCAAACCGGCAAAGCCAACGTCGTTGCTGACGCGCTAAGTCGGAAGTCTTATTGCAATAATCTGATGATTTCACAAGCCCAACCTGCTCTCTATGAGGAAATCAAGCGTCTTAACCTTGAAATAGTTCCTTGTGGAGTCCTTGCTAACCTTGAAATAAAATATTCTCTCGAGGACCAAATCAAGGAAGCTCAACAACAAGATGATGAGGTTACCAAGATCAAAGAACGTGTTGCAAGTGGTGAAGCTAAATGCTTCTCCATCAATGATCAAGGTACTCTCTATTTCGATAGCCGGCTAGTGGTCACAAACAGTCGGAAAATCAAAGATCTAATCCTATTAGAAGCTCATGAATCCCCTCTGTCCATCCATCCTGGTGGTACCAAGATGTACCGTGATCTCCGTTAAATATTATGGTGGAGTGGAATGAAACCAAAAATCGCTCGCTTTGTTGCAGAGTGCGACGTTTGCCGTCATGTGAAGGCTGAACACCAAAGGCCTGCTAGACTTCTGCAGCCATTGAAAATTCCTGAGTGGAAATGGGATGAAATTGGTATGGATTTCATTACTGGACTTCCAAGGACTCAAGCAGGAAATGATACCATATGAGTAATAGTTGATCGATTATCCAAAGTTGATCATTTCCTTCCGGTTCGTGAAACTATCCGTGTTAGTCAAATGGCTGACCTATACATCTTTCGGATCGTTGTTCTCCATGGTGTTCCCAAGAAGATCATCTCTGATCGTGGAAGTTTGTTTACTTCCAAATTGTGGCAAAGTTTCCAAGAAGCAATGGGAACTCATGTCTCCTTCAGCACAACTTATCATCCTAAAACCGGTGGTTAGACCGCAAGAGTGAATCAAATCCTTGAAGACATGCTAAGAGCGTGTGCCATATCCTTTGGAAAGAACTGGGAGAAATGTCTTCCTTTTGCAGAGTTTTCTTACAACAACAGTTTTCAATCTAGTTTGGGCATGACACCTTTCCAATTCCTGTATGGGCGAACATGTCGAACACTGCTGAACTGGACAGAAACCGATGAAAGACAATTCTTTGGTCCAGACATGATCCAAGAAGCAGAAGATCAAGTTCGCATAATTCAAGAGCGTGTGAAGGCTGCTCAATCCGTCATAAGACCAACTACGATCGTCATCATCTTGATGTTCATTATGAAGTTGGTGATCAAGTTTACCTCCGGGTCACTCCTCTGAAAGGTGTCCATCGATTCGGTATCAAAGGCAAATTGGCTCCTCGCTACGTCGGTCCCTTTCGCATTCTCTCCAAGCGGGGTGAGCTTGCCTACCAATTGGATATACCATCAACTTTTCCAGAGGTACATGATGTATTCCATGTGTCTCAACTCAAGCGTTGCTTCAAAGACCCCATTTGTGGTGTGGACCATGAAACTTTCGATCTCCAAGATGATCTAACCTATCGAGAATACCCTATTTGTATTCTTGATGAAACCGAGCGCAAGACTCGTCGTCAAACCATCAAGTTCCTGAAAGTTTAATGGTCTCATCACTCTGAGTCAGAAGCAACCTGGGAATGTGAAGATCGTCTTCGATCTGAGTATCCTGCCTTCTTTTCTAAAACCTAGGAATCTCGGATCGAGATTCTTGTAAGTGGGGTAGAGCTATAACATACCACCTTTTGTGTAATTTTAATAAAGACATGTTTGAGCATTGCATGCATGCATAATACTTGCACTTTGGTTTAATAAAATAAGAACAAGCAAAACCCTAAATTTGTTCCCTCTCAAAAACCATTCAAATGGTTTTCATATTTTGAAAAACTATCAAAAGGTTTGGAACCCAAATGGTTATAAAAGGGTTACCCAATATTTTTATAGTCTTACAAAAGTTTCTGGTATTTTGAAACTATTCAAAACAGGTTTGGAATTTGAAAATACAAATAGATAAATAGAAAACAAAAAAGAAAAAGGTTTAACAAAAAAAAATCTAAACCTAACCCTCTCTGGGCCGAGCGCATCTCTCCTTCCTCTCTCTCTCTGCCGCTCGTGCGCAGCATCTAGCGCAGCCCCGTGCGGCCCACCTCTGGCCCGATACCGCTTCGGCCTTCTATCCTCTTGTCGTCTTTGTCAACGACGAGTCATCGACAAGCAGCTCCATGGCAGCGCCACCGTCGTCGATCCCCACCGCTCCGTCGTCACCGTCCATCGAGCTTCTAGAGATGGATAAGACCGCCGCGTAGTGCTCTCCCTCCTAGTACCAGTTTCGCTTCCTCTCTCCCCCTCTATCAGTTTCTCCTCTTCGGCCCCGAACCCTAGCTCCAGCCGCCGTCTAGCGCTGCCGTCCCTGGCCTCCCCTCGCTTAACCGAGGCTGCCACAAGCTCCGCCTCGTTGTCCTGGTGCCTCTCCCTGAAGGAATCGGCCGCGGGCGCTATGGAACGTCGCCATCGACCTCGCCTTCCCGAGCTCCGACCACCGTGTTCTTCACCGATTCCGGCGTCGCCCGTGCTCGCCTCGCCTCCCCGACCACACTGCCTTGCTCGTGGTGAGCTCTCACACCTCTCAGTGCCTCCTAATCCCTCCCTCTTCCTCTCTGTCGCCTCCGCCACGAGCGCCTGCCGCCGCCGTCGATGTCCATTGTCGCCGGCATAACTCCGGTGACCCAAAAAGGGCGGCGCGGCCATCATTCGGTTCGCCTTGACGTCCTCTCTCAAATGCCCCTGCTCGCGCTGCCCCGCGCGCAAGGGATCAATGGATCGAGCATCGATTTGAGGATCAAGCTCCAGATGACATCAGCATGATGTCATGCTGGTGTCATTTCTCCTTTCCTTTTTCTTTTATTAATATATGTAATTATTTTCTGTAATTAAGAAATCCCTAACAGGTGGGCCATACTTGTAAGACATTTAATGTTTTCTGAAATTGTTAAATATATGACATATGGGCCCAAGTTGGAAATTATTTAAAATATTCCAAAAATGATTTAAAATGAATTAAAATTTGAGAAATTCATAACTAATTCATTTTAAATCAGAAAATACAAATAATATACCAAACTGATCAGAAAATTGAAACCTATCTAACTAAGCTATAATCATATATTGTTAATCAACTTTGATGGCCAGTTTAATTAGAAGAACCAATTGAACCCCACAGGTGATTCTGATGATCCCCTGTTCTATGGTTTGGACCTCTCAGACCCCATTTTAAATGAACAAGCATGTTCTAGGGTTCACTCCAACACTATTTAACTTGTCATATCATCCATATTGTATGAGAATTGCACATGCCATGTGTTGAATGTTGCTTTCTCTTTTCCGTTTATTGGTTCTTGCGAATAGGAACTGAACCCGAGGCTGAAGTCAACGCCACCGAAGAGCAGTACTATTCCAACAATGGACAAGGCAAGCGAAGCCCCACTCATACATATGAATCCTATGTTTACAAAGAATTTCATTCTTGCCATATGCATTCGGTTCAACAGTCTTTTATCAGCAAGTAGAGTAATCCTATCTGATGCATGTTTCCATTGGTGAACTATAATACCTGATCCACCGCTCCTAGCATAATTAGGGTTTAGCTTATGAGCCTTGCTAGTGCCACAGTTCAGTCAAGCTTAGTCATGCTTAGTGGTTCGATGTTGATCGTTCAGATGATGCACTGGAGTTGCGAATGAATCTAGTATGGTAGTATGTGGTGATATGATCAGAGATGGATACTAAACATGCTAAGGCTTGTATGGGAGGACACGTGGGTTGTGGTTTTTGTAGTCCCATACTTGCCACCCCTAGGACCCGATGTTCTTGCCTCTTGAACCAAGACGAGCGTACAACCACACGGGGGCCTGGAAACCCCCTCGACCAACTAACTTGCCTAGTAGATTCCATGAGTGACATAGTTCAGGCTTTCCATTCGGCATACGCATCTTGGTTGTTCTTGAATGGAGGTGAATGAGGTGCATTCATAACAGGTAGGTAAGCGTGGCCGGGAACAAGAGATGCCCAACATCCGTAATCTTGAACCCCGCACACATCATTAGGGACCGGCTTCGGGACTTGACCCGTTATGGCGGCATCTCCCTAGTGCGTGACTCATGGTCTCGGCGAAAGCAAGGTAAAGGTCATGGTTAACCACTCTCTGCCGGCCTTCCAAGGAAGAGGGCTAATAATTTGGCATTAAGAATCGATTGGTACGTGTGGGTAAAGTTGTGCATCCCTGCAGGGTTACTAATCTTTTCGAAAAGCCGTGCCCACGGTTATGGACAACTTGGGAACGGACTTGAAGATCATAGAGAACTATAAACGAATGATAAAAATTGTCGACTAACGTGAGATCCGGAGTACTTCCTCGGGGTTGTTTGAGGGGGTAGTCCGGGAAGAGATGTTCAGTTGATGATGGTTCTTGGTGGATATCGAAGATGACTTCAAAAAGCTAGATTTGTAGTCTTCTTATCCCCTTTGAAAATGATCTGACTAGACGAGCTTCTTTTCCTTCTTGTTTTGAAAACAAAAGATGACTTTATGCAAAATAACTCCACTAGCCATAAGACTTGCGGAGTACACCATATACTCAGCCTTGTTTCGTTGATGTTTTGTATAGATGAAGCTACTCCAACTGAAGGTGGTTTTTCCGTCAAAGTCGACGAGTAGTCGGGGTTCCCGGGCAGCAACCTAGGATCTATGGAAGGGTCACTACTTCTGTTTAAGGCCTCTTAGGACCTTTGCTAAGTTTGTTGTTTAGAACAACTTGTTTGCTTCCGTTGTTTGTTGTAATGATGGGTCTATGACCCCTGGATTGTATGACTGGTTTGTAACTCTGTTAAGAGTTTACCTTATTAATGTATGGTTTGTATGTTCTGTAATGTTACCGATCTTTCCCTGCGCGCTTCGAAATTTAGGTTAGGCTTATATCAGATGAGGATCTGGTATTTGTCTAGCCTTGATCCCGGGTCGTGACATGGTACCTGCAGCAGCAGATCCCACGGGTGTCCACGGCACAAGACACACCCTTCTGGAGATCAATGATCAAACTGGTACCCTGGTAGTACAACAAAATGCATTGCCTCCTCGGGCAGCACCATAGCCTTCTGGGAAGATAACTGGACAGAACTTGGGAGGCTGAGTGTCGCCTTCCCCATCCTCTACACATACGCAATTGACCCCACTTGTACAGTTCAATCGCAACAGACAGGCACTGAATGGCTACTAAAGCTGCACACACCTCTATCTTCCACTGCAAAAACGCAGCTAGAAGAGCTACAAGACATCCTCGCGGCACAATACCCGCAACTAGAGAATGGAAGGGACAAGCGCGTGATGATAATCACGGGTCAGAAACCCACAACGGCAGACTACTACAAATTGCTAAGTGACAGGGGAAATTGATGGTCACCCCATCGGTGGGTCTAGTTAAGAACGATACCACATAGGCACACATTTTTTTGTGGCTAGCATTCCGGGGTAGATTGAATACCAAGGAGAACATGACGCAAAAAAAGTGGAGGCAGGACGCAGGCTGTGACATATGCCCAGCTATGGAGACCATAGCGCACATTGCGCTACACTGCAGACACTCACACTAGCTATGGGATAAATGGACAATAACCTCAATTGCAGACTCATCCAACTCTACCGCTGAGTTCGTTGACACTGTTCAGTCCGAGCTACAAGGAAAACATTCTGAATCCTGGCCGGTGTGCTTCGCGGCAGGTATGTGGAACCTATGAAAGAGAAGAAACAATCGAGTCTTCAATGATAAACAGAGCAGTACGAGGATTTTTCTACAACAGGTGGCAGAGGATATCAAGCTTTGGGCTGTCAGAACTCCGAGATTACAGCACGAGCTTCGGCTTTGGGCGGCCAAGCTTTCAGACTAATAGCCAGGTCGTGTTGTGGCCTTCAGGCTTTCTACCGTTTGTATAGTTTTTTGTTATAGTTTCTCTCTATTCTTCTTTCTTTGTTTCTTTCTTGTTGTCCTTTATTGTTGTCGCTGTTTTTTTCCTTTTTTTTGCAGCCGCTTGGCTGAGTTTGTAACTATAAGGTAGAGCCATCCTCTACCTTTTATTATTCAAAAAAAAAACACTTGGAAATCAGACAGGCTGAAATGTGTCGGCAAAAGGATTATAAACTAGCATAGTTATTTATTGACAAATTTAGAAAAAAAAATCTAATCGTATCTGTGTGCAAACAAATGCTAACTAAATTTAGAGACCAATAAAATTTTAGAGCATATATACGCCATTGATTTTCCATGGCTGACAAGAGCATCAGAATACATGCAGTTTCGCCTTGAAGCCCCACCTTAGTGGTCGTCATACTAGTTCTAATAGTGCATTTTCGTTTGAATAATTGTTCAGAAGTTCAGATCGTTTTTAGCATATTCTTGCTCCCCTCCACAATGATTACTTTTTTTATTAAGAAAATAAATTAATAGCAAGACGATATCAATTACATCCAGCCTTTGCAGTAACATAATATCTAGAATAAGTCTAAACATCAAGGATAACACAACCAAAAATAAATAAAAATAAAGAAAACATGACACAACCGAATCAATCAAAGACTCGCAACAGCAAGAGCACCATCAGTGATGGTGACACCTAGGATCCCAAAAAAAAGATATCCACAAAGACGATTCCAAGAAGGTAATAATGTATAAACATTGTTGATGTCTGATCTAACCAGTATGGTCAGGTCCTGGGTTTTTACCATGAAAAAGTTCCAATCTCAAGAAAATTCCTTCGACAAGGAAGCGACAATGATTACTTGAAGTTCGTATTTCATGTAACCATGATTGTAGATGTCCATGAAAACCTAATATTCATGAAAACGAGTAATATGTAAAACACATGATGTGTAGAAAACAAACGAGAATAAACCACTCTTACAACTTGATACTTTCCAACAAAGTTCGTAATGAAATAAAATGGCTATATCCATCAATCAATGTAGAGGACGGGGCTGCCCCCTTGGGAAAAAATATGGTTTGTACCATCCAGGACCCATGTCGCTGCCTCGCGTTTGCTCTCGCACGTAACGGTTCCACATTGTAGAGATGCCTCGGAAGATTCACGCCTCCTTTCATTTAAACCAAAAATATTAAGTACAGTAAATACGGAAGAAATTTCTTTAATGAAGTGGTTGGGGGTTTTCCGTCTACTAAATCTCCAGTGAGTTCTTCTTCATCCAATGCATCATGTCATTGAGGGTATTGGGAATGCTTGGTCGGTCTTTGATCACCTCTAATTCTTATTGTATTAGACACTTGCAAAATAAGACAAGGGTCAAACTTGGCCACCCTCTCCATTGAAGATGATTGGCTTTTCAAACTATATTTAGCAGCACAAGTCGAGTAGAACTATGCATTTTGGAGGTACACTTAATAAGAAACCTCAAACCATCACTTTTTTCTTTTGCATTTTGGAGATGTTCCCACTTTCTAGATGGTGTGTTGCATGTCCTTCGTAGTCCACTTGATGAACTGAAATTCCATTATTCAGAGACATATAAATAAAATAAAGAATAGAAGTAAACAAGTGACAAAAAAAATACTCCTCTAACATGGTATTTCCTCAAAACAAATTGCGCTCGCTTGGACCAATGTCATGACCTTAATCTTGATCTCGACCATAATGGTGGCTAGCATGATGGAGATGCTTCAGAAGATTCACGCCTCAACTTCTTTCATTCTAAATCACCTCAGATACAATCACATTTAGAAATTACCGACATGGCTTTTGTTTGATGAGTTGGTTGAGATGTAGCTCTTTTCCACCAAGTCTTCATCCATTGGTCATCGTTTCTCCATAAGATTTTTCGAAAAGGGGAGAAGATCCCCGTTTCTTCACTGGTTGATGGATATGGCCTTTTATTTCATTATTAAAGTATGTTCATAAAAAAGTACATCTCACGAATCACATAAGGTTGATACATCAATCAATCATCTAAAAGATGCTCGAAGCATAAAACATTGCGACATTAACATGCTATCTTGGTTTGTGCATTGAGATGTGGTGATGATGGTATTGGAAAGACAAGCCAGCCTTGAACCATTCCTAAATTCACAATGCACAACATCACTCAAAAATAAAACAATGGGTAGGTGGTCTCCGACACCTGCTCCTAAGCGCGCATAAAACACAACACAGCTGGACCACCCTCTCCTTGAAGATGGCCCACCATCCAAACTGTTATTAGCACCAACGATCCATGTGAAAAATTGCATCTTGGAGCTATCCAGATGGTGCTTTGCATGTCTGACGTAGTTGACATTATGAAATTGCCAGTGTAGCCCGCCAGGTTCCAAACATCCGGGTTTATGTCAATTTGGCTAATCATGTTCCAAAGTGAGTAGCATATTTGAATATGAACAACCATGATTGCCTTCATAGTGGTGTAAATATTCCGTATCCAACCATCCACGAGCAACTCCTAGCACAAACATAATAACAGATCCACATATAGAACATCAAATGCTTTTGGCAATAATATAGAGGATCTTCTTAACTGGAACAATGCCCAAACGAAACACTTGTGTATGTTAATCAAGTTACACCGAACAATGATAGGGGTGACCGGATGAAAGGCGACGGGTGTGGCGACGCCCCAACCCCTTTCCTTGGCGGGAGATTCTAGGCTCTCTCCTCTTCAGAGAGTGACGATGAGTCCCCGTTGCCCGCCTGTCCTCATCGCCCTTGTCAATCTCGGTGGCTGGTGTCCTCGCCGGATAGGTCTTCCACGGCCAGATGCTCTATGCGTTTGGAGAAGCGAAATCGCCAAAGATCAGCAGCCTTGGAGTTGATGTCATCGTCATCCAAGGTAAGTACTAATTCTTTGCTTCAACAACGATCGCCGGATGGCCGATCGGTGAAAATTCCGGTGATAGCACCGTCAACTTTCTTGCTTGATAGTTTTGATGCCACGGAATGGATACGTGTCCAGCGTTGTCATAACAGAAGAATGGTCCGATGAGCAAAGGCTCTGTCGAGGTCTGGGACGATCTGGTACAGTCGTCGGCGTTCCTCTTTGACTTCCTCCGATCGACTGATAGCCGGTAGCGGCAGATCTAGATCCATGCAAGTTCAAAATTCTGTGTCACAAGGGCATAAGGCCTAAAATCCTGAGAAAATATTTTCGGCCCATAATTCTGGTCAAAAGGACCTTATACGGCCTGCCTCTATCGTGACCTACGCACCAAGACGGATGCGACTACATGTAGGTCTTCCTGCTGCGTGTCCTCGACATTCACTGCCGTCCTTACCTAGCACTTTCGCTAGGGTTTCACTGATGGCGGCTCCAGGCAGAGGTGGTCCTATCAATGGCCAGCAGCAGCCGCCGAGACAGCAAAACCCTCGACCAGGAGGCTACGCATAGGGACCAGCTGATGGTGCTGGTCGTATCGTAGGAAATCCGGCTGGCCGTGGATCGTATGACTACAATGCGCAGCAGTTCCGTGACAATAACTCTAGGTTCGAGTTCGGTTCTAGCTCCAATCAGGGGTTTGGAAACAATTCGGCAACATGGAGACAAGATCAGTTTAATTCCAACAATCAGGGATTTGGAGGAGAGTTTGGATCTTTTGAAGAGGGGTACTATGATGGTCGTGAGGGCCGTCAAGGAAATAACCAGGGGGCACTGGATCAGGAAGGCGATTTCAGGTACCGTCGTCAATATAGGCCTCAGTTTTATGCAAACAGGAATAATGGTGCGCAGCGTAATGGATACCGTGGGCGCAACTTTCGACCATCAGCGAGTCGAAGTAATCGCCAGCCCATTGAACCTGCTGAGGAGGAACCTGTTCCTCTATGCAAGACGGTCGGCACAACTATTCAGCAACTGACTGCCCCTATTGATCAACCACAGGTGGCAGCCATGACTATACCTGCGGTAGCTCCTGATGCTCTTTTCCAGCGTGTAAATAAACAGCCTGAAGGACCTCTTTGCTTTAGGTGTGAGATGAATGGTCATATGGCGGAGGACGGCACTGTAACCTTATGCATACATTGTGAGAAGGCCACACATGATGCAAAGGATTGTCATCTCCATAAAATGTCCAAGCCTACTGCCATTGCCTACGGGCTGTGTCGTAGTGAGCTCATGTTCTACGACATCCCAGCTTTAGATGAAATTAAATTTAAGCATGATAGTGGCAAGGTGGGGAGAATTTCTGTAGGAGGTGGTACTTTGTCTGCTCAAGATATTATCAAGGAGTTGGGTTGGATCATTCCAGGGAAGCATCAATGGGTCCTCAACCCGTCCGGTGAAAATACTTATCGCACAATTTTTCCTACAAAGGCTGATCTTTCTAGGCTGAGGAAGATTAAGCGTGTTCCTCTTGAGAACATATAAATCTGGTTTTAAAATTTGAGGAGTGGAATTCGACGCCTGTGGATAAATACAGGCTTGAAGAGACCTGGGTTCTTGTGTCTAGATGCCCGTATAAGCTCCGTTGTGACTACCTAGCACTGTTTGTTGTGGGATCATTGATTGGAAGGACCAAAAAGATAGATATGGTGTACACACGGGCACATGGAGTAGTGAGAATGTTTGTCGAATGCACTAGTATTGATTGCATTCCAAGTGGGACAGATCATATGTACGAAGGAGAAGGTTATGGTATTACCTTCGAGGTTGAGGGTGCCAACAATTTTGCTCCTGTAGACACAATTATGCATGAGGCGCCTACTGATGGAGATGACAAACAGGAAGAGGCCAACAAAGACAAGGATTTTCCTGATAGTTCTATGGCACCGGAAGCTAAGGACAATTCAGCTGTGCAAAATTCACTTAATGCTAACTCAGGTCTGATCGGCAAGCAGGCCATTACACTTCAGTTTGGGTCCCTTCATATTACATCTCCTATCCACACGTCAATATCGGATGGTAAAATTCTTACACTTAAGCCTCGCAGGCTGTGGGCCGATAGAGTTGAGGATGAAGAGGATAGCCTCCCATCGCCTCTTGCAAATTCTGCACCACCCAGATTACGCATTGAGAGAACATGCAATGATGGCGAGTCGACTCAAAGGATCACCCCTACCGGGCATGCTGTGATAGAAAACTTGAAATCCTATTCTGTGGCAGAGTTCTCTACTTCCGTCAAATGCTTCCCTTGCGCTGGCGCAGTACAAAAGTCTGTCGCCGCGCCGCTTCAGTCTGGCACTAATGTTCAGCGGGGGGTGGTTTCGTCTATGGTCGACGGTAGATCTCGACCTGCACCTTCTCCGGCAAGGGATGTCACGTCTTCTGCTTCAACTTTAGAATCGCGGATGTCATCGCCTAGGAAATCATCCAGCACACCTTCCTCGCCTTGCTCCCAAGCTGTGTTGTTCACTCCAGGAGGGGGTAGAAGCAACATTTCCCGTCCTTCGTCTCCGCAAGGAACATGAGTGTTCCTTGGGGGGCGCTATTCACAGACGGAGGTCATCGCTTTCGGCGGTATCCCGATGGCCGAGGCCAAAGGGGTTCGATCGAGCGAGTGTATTCGGGTGCAGCCTAATGCGGAAGATACACAGCTGAACAGAGCCAAGAAGCTGGCTGAAGCTCGCGACAACGCACCCACCTCAGGTACAAAAGTTTTTTCAAAGTATTCAACAGCCTCTTTTTCGAATGAGATGGTAGTAGCTAGAGCGACTAAGCTTGGTGTTTCGTTGGGTGAGTCACCTAGTCAAATTTCATCTACTGTTCAGTCTATTAAAGATATGGATTTACGTAGAACGTTAATAATGCTAAAAAAGAATGAAGACAAAGTGAAACAAGGGGATGATTCGTTAGCTACCTTGGCTTTAGAAGAAGCTAAATAACTTGCGGTGGACTTGTTGGCAGAAGGACAAAAAGACCCTACAGATCATAAGGATCTGAACCTGCCAATCGCCTTGTTTAAGAAGGCCAAAAAAACTAAGAAAACTCACATTTTGGCTGTCCGTAGAAGTGCTAGAATAAATAAATAACGTCTATGGCGCTAAAAGGAAGTTTTTGGAACAGTGGGGGATTTAGAGACATTGCAAAACATGCGATAGTTCGTGAAACAATCAGAGAATATAAATTAGATTTTTTTTGCAATATTAGAAACTGGCCGTGATAATTTTTCGGCGCCTTTTTTGAGTAATTTGTCAGGAGGATTGGATTTTATTTGGTACTGTTTGCTACCTCAAGGAAGGTCGGGCGGTATTCTTGTAGGGTTTAATGTTCAAACTCTCAAAGTTAAAAATATAATCACGGGAGATAGATGTGTCAAGTTTCATCTTTCTTCTAAAAATGATAATTTTGAATGATCTTTGGTGGCTGTTTATGGGGCAGCCCAGGATGCACAAAAAGGGGAGTTTTTAGCTGAGTTGG
Source organism: Avena sativa (assembly GCA_916181665.1). Taxonomy (NCBI): domain Eukaryota; kingdom Viridiplantae; phylum Streptophyta; class Magnoliopsida; order Poales; family Poaceae; genus Avena; species Avena sativa. Next base: position 252,098,611 of record OV702296.1, read on the forward strand.
TACGTATTTGTGAAAATGATCCATTACCCTTGTTATTAGGAGGGGACTTCAACATTTTGCGTAGACAAGAAGAGAAAAATAATGAAAATTTTGATACTAGGTGGCCTTTTATTTTCAATGCCATTATTGAGAGTTTAGACCTACGTGAGATAGCTCTATCAGGACGACAATATACTTGGGCCAATAGAAGAGAAACCCCCACTTATGAGAAGTTAGATAGAGTTCTGGCTAGCGTATCTTGGAAACAAAATTTTCCTCTGATTACAGTCAGGGCTTTGACTCGTACAGGATCAGATCATACGCCGTTGCTTCTTGATTCCGGTGCACAAGCGCACCTAGGAAATAAATCACATTTATCCTTTGAACTAGCCTGGTTACGCCAAGAAGGATTTGAACAATTAGTTGCAAAAGAATGGGCTGGGTTAACTAGAGGTAATAACCCCATGGAGGTTTGGCAAAATAAGATCCGCCACCTTCGTAACTTTTTGAGAGGATGGGCTAGAAATTTGAGTAGCATCTATAAGAAAGAAAAGGAACGTTTCTTACATGTTATAGACACCCTAGACATGCAAGCAGAAAATACTCCTTTAACAACCACCGAGAGGGCGGAGATGAGAGAAGCAAACAAGAAATTAGCGTCTCTTAGAAGAGACGAAGAATCTAAATGGGCACAACGTGCCAAAGTTAAACATGTTCAAGAAGAAGGTAACAACACGAAGTATTTCCATCTTATAGCTAATGGAAAACACAGGCGAAAGAAAAAATTTCAACTCGAACAAGATGAAGGCACTATCTTGGGTCAAGAAAACCTTAAGACTTATGTCACTGAGTTTTATAAGAAGTTATTTGGAGCACAGGCTACAAATAATTTCTCTTTGATAGAAACTCAAATAGAGGATATCGCACAGATTTCTAGAGAAGAAAATGATATCCTTATCGCTTACTTCGTAGAAAAGGAAGTATACCAAGCCATTATGCAAATGGAAAAAAACAAGGCTCCAGGACCTGACGGGTTCCCGGCAGAATTTTATCAAAAATTTTGGTATATTTTGAAAGAGGACCTCATGAATATGTTTGCTGCATTTCAACAAGGGGAACTACCTCTGTTTCATTTAAACTTTGGTACAATCATTTTACTCCCAAAAAAAGAAAATACGGTTCAAATCCAGCAATACCGCCCCATTTGTCTCCTAAACGTAAGCTTTAATTTTTTACCAAAGTTGGAACGAATAGGGTAACAGAGGTTGCATATAAGGTGATACAACCGACCCAAACTGCTTTTATGCCTGGACGCCATATTCTTGAAGGTGTACTGATCTTACATGAAACTATTCATGAACTTCATAGAAAAAAACTTGATGGTGTGCTCTTTAAAATAGATTTTGAAAAAGCGTATGACAAAGTACAATGGCCTTTTTTGCAACAAGTGCTTCGAATGAAAGGTTTTGACCCAAAATGGTGTAGATGGATTCAGGATTTTGTGAGTCACCGTAGTGTTGGGATTAAAGTTAATGATGACATAGGTCATTACTTTCAAACCCATAAAGGTTTACGACAGGGAGATCCACTTTCACCCATTCTTTTTAATATAGTTGCGGACATGTTAGCCATTTTGATAGCTAGAGCTAAAGAAGACGGACAAGTTGATGGTCTCATACCTCATTTGGTAGATGGGGGAGTGTCCATCCTTCAGTACGCGGATGATACAATTCTTTTTATGGAACATGATTTGCAAAAGGCATTAAACATGAAACTAATCTTATGTATATTTGAGCAACTATCTGGCCTTAAAATAAACTTTCATAAAAGCGAAATCTTTTGTTTTGGTCGCGCCAAAGAGGTTGAAGTTGAATATATGAACTTATTTGGTTGTGAATTGGGTTCTTTCCCATTTAAGTATTTGGGCATCCCTATCCATTATCGCAAACTAAAAAATGGGGAGTGGAAACCAGTAGAAGTTCGGTTTGAACGAAAATTGTCTAGCTGGATAGGTAAGCTCCTATCGTATGGTGATCGGCTAGTTTTGATCAATTCAGTTTTAACTAGCCTCCCTATGTTTATGTTGTCCTTCTTTAAAATACCTATAGGGGTAAGAAAAAGGCTATATTTTTTTAGATCTAGGTTTTTTTGGCAAAGTGATGGTCATAAAAAGAAATATAGGCTCACCAAATGGAACATAATTTGTCGACCTAGGATCAAGGGGGTTTGGGTGTGGAAGTGTTGGAACTTAAAAACAAATGCCTATTAAGTAAATGTCTTTTCAAAATCATGTATGGAGATGGTGTTTGGGACGAGTTGGTGCAAAATAAGTACCTGCATTCTAAATCGCTGCCACAAGTTAAGGTGAAACCTTCTGACTCACCATTTTGGAAAGGGGTTATGAAAATTAAAGACGACTTCTTTGAGAGGGGTCTCTTTAAAATTGGGAATGGTGAGAAAACGCGTTTTTGGGAAGATACATGCTTGGGTCATGAACCTTTATCCCAACAGTATCCTTCCCTCTACAATATAGTCCAACGAAAACAAGTTTCTGTTGCTAATGTTTTCTCAACCACGCCTTTGAACATCAATTTTAGACAAGCTTTAACCGGTAATAAATGGACCAGGTGGCTCCACTTAGTTAGGAGCCTCATGGATATGCACTTGTCAAACCAACCTGACGTTTTTGTTTGGAAGTTGACAAACTCAGGGCAGTTCACAGTTAAATCTTATTATTTGGATCTAATGAACGACCACACATGTTTCCTCCACAAATATATTTGGAAGATGAAAGTACCTCTAAAAAATAAGATTTTTATGTGGTTCTTATACCGTCGTGTTCTTCTTACTAAAGACAATCTAGCCAAAAGAAATTGGCACGGTAGTGCTAAATGTTCTTTTTGTGATAAGAATGAAACAATACAACATTTATTTTTTGATTGTCCTTTTGCGAAATTGGTGTGTCGGATTATCCATATGGCCTTCAATATTACACCCCCTGTAAACACAACAAATCTTTTTGGAAATTGGTTAAGGGGCTTTGACAAGCAAGACAAAGTGCAGATACGTGTAGGCGTTTGTGCTGTACTTTGGGCCATATGGCATGTTAGAAATGATTATATATTTAACAATGCAAAATCTTCTTCTTTTATGCAGGTTATCCCATTGGCAACTGAAGTGGATCCGTTTGTGGTCCTACCTACAAACAATGGAAAAACGCAATGCCATGGATATTGGGTGCAACCAGCTAGAATTGGTGGCACGGGATATATACAAACAGTGCAACTGGCATTTTGATTTTCGTATAACACTTTGATAGAGATGCATATCACACAATCTTGTATTTTTCTTTGGCTGGTCCATGTGGAGACCTTGTGTGACCCATGATGTAATAATTTGTAACGACTTTTTCTAATAAAGTAATAAAGGCCGTATGTATCTATCGATACAGAGGCCGGAGTAATCCCCATTTCGAAAAAAACACCGAACAATGATTAAAAAGATGGATCTTGCCCACATACAACATTGGGTGCTAATTTAGACATGGGAAACTAGCATATATATTGAAGATAAAGGAAGCTAAGAGCAGCCACAATGCGAGGCGCTAACCCATACGCTTGTCTCTTGCATACAGTAGTGTCGGCCCAAAGTTACACTGGCTGTATAAGCGCCATGCTCTAATTTATGCGTCGATGCCACAAAACCAACTGGTAAATAGCCAAAATGAGCAGTATTTAAATCCTAGCGCCGGTGGATAAGCGCCCTGCTGTGGATGCTCTAATAAGCTAAATCAGTCGAGGGCATTTTTTGATCAAACCCCTCCATGTGTACATGTTACTTTCTCGACACCAATATTCGCTTTTTATTATCCTCAACGGCCAAACCTGACCACCTATGAGATGACCGCTTAATGACTTATCACATCTTCGATCCTCCAATGGATGAAAGCGCATCACTCATTCCATCGTCTAATTTAAAAGGAGCTACAATTAGGTGAACATTTTCGGGTTAAATTGTGTTACTACTCCAAAGTTTCTCTTCAACCTTCTACTATCATGTGGAGCCACAAACCTCTATCAATCATTCAAGGTGGCGTAGATAGTGCACATAGAATTTTGTCTATGCGGCATAAAATTAACAAGAAAAGAGGAGGGAACCCTCAGCAAGATATGGTCTTTTAACACAGTTTAAGAAAGAACGGTCAAATCTTTTCTTGTCATATAATTTAACTCACATATTTTCAATTAAGTAGGATATATTAAAGTAAATATTTATTTATGTAAGATTGAACCGACGGTTGTGCTAGAAAATCTACCATCCAGTAGGAGATCGCTCAAAAATACAGTCATTATTAGGAGTGACCTAGGTCTTTATATATCACATGTCTGATTTAAATTGTAGCTCATAATTTACAGCAATGCCTATTTCTATTTGTGCTTTATCATCAATGTTTTCTATATATTCATGCCAGCTTACACTTGAATAAATATTGCTACATTATGTGATATCATCCTCCCTGGTGACCAAATTGATCTTTGTCACTTGAAAATCTTCGAAAGAACTAATTGATCGCAACCTCCTGCTTCTAGTCAGTGGTTGAAGTAATAATATCTATGCATACATTGTAAGGACCATCTTTTTCTTAATATAGAATTTACGCAGACATGGCAAATGCAACATTATTAGCCGCTGTATCCATCTCCCTATAATGAGTGAACTGTACCAGCTATTTGTATCTGAACCAACCTGTCCCTATTCTTTTGTGCCACAATTCAATGGCTGCAACAAGGACGCTAACATTGAAATGTATATGTCGTGATATAATGATAATGGACTGTGCATATACGCCTATCATAAATGAGGCTCACATCTATGGAGCTCCTATACCTATGCGACGCATTTTGGCTAGCTAGCTCATGGCCCGGTCCAGTACTGCTGGCCTTGTCAATTCAGTAGACGGCTCTTTTTGATGTTTTGGTTTGAAACCAAGCTAGAGGATTAGTGGGCATCAGGAACAGAGTAACTGCTACTGCAGAACGACCAAGTCACAACAGCCAAAGAGCACTTGAAAGGGATCAGGGTTTTGGCTTCGTCAAACACGCGACCATTAGGATCCATCAACTCACCATCTCGATGAAGAAAACTTCTAGGACGTAATTGTTTTGTGTGTTGCTGGTTAGATCTTCTTTGAGGAAATAGCTTAGTGGATTACTCGTTGGAGAACGGAATCCTTTCACAGGTTGCTCACTAAAACAAAACAACGATATTTTAGCTGGCTATCGGAGAATATAAATAGTGTAAATAGTGTTGATCCTTCCTCTGGCCCAGGATAATCGGACATGAATTTCCCTGGATAAGGATTCCTCTGGGTCCCATATATCATCGGTTGTTCATGTTGACTATTATAGTCGGTACATCCTACTGTTGCTTAGCCTGTAAAATTGCACGCTGTGTTCCAATTAGAGCATCTCTAGTAGACCCCTTATAATGCGCGGATCTTCAAAATAACCGATGTATTAAGGTTTCAGATGAAGAAAGTGGATTGATCGAACACTGCAAAGGAGGCCATCCTTTAAAAAATTCTGAGGGGTGCGGAAAAAACACACTTCCAACACACGGATACCAGGGTTCCGAGGCCGACCCAGCGGTGCCTTGTATCACGCGTTAACTTTGGCGGGAGGGACATTTCTACCACCCCATTTCCCTCTTCCCCTTCCACCGCCGCCGCCATTCTCCCTCCCTCCGCTCCGCCCAGCCTCCACGCCCACGTCCAGTATCGCCATGGATGTTCTGCAACCACTGGTAGTTGCTACTGAAGTCATGCTGGCGCAGGCGAACCCCTTTCCCTCCTCCGCCAGATCTGACGATTGGCACAGCCATCGTCGAGCTCGCGCTCTCGCCCACGCCCGTGACAAGATCCACCTGGATGAAGCGCAAGACGCTAGGTAACATCATCATTTAGGGAGGCGGTGGGCCCGCATCCACTATGAGAGGTGTCACTGGAACTCCACCGACGCCCTTTGGCGCTCCTGGTTCGATCGCGTCGAAGGAGAAGCCACCGACGCAGAAGAATGTGAGGACAGAAGTGCCAAAATGCGCATGAAACGAGCTCTGTCCCCGAATGTCGCCGCCGACGCAGAAGAATGTGAGGACAGAAGTGCCAAAATGGCCATGAAGTGAGCTCCGTCCCCGAATGCCGCCGGCACCGCTGACGCGAGGTATGAACTATTCACCCACATTCGAAGCTCCAATTCGACCATTGTGAGTTAATTATTCGATATGTCGCATTGTAGCTCCAAGTTGCATGAGGTTCCAACTTGGTTTTTGAAATTGTTGAATGAAAATGAGATCGAAATCAATCAAAACGTAATCAATGACTACGGCGATAGATATGGTTTGGAACCCTCACAAGTTTATAACGAGGCGGATGGTGGTGAGGATGGTGTTGGTGATGACAAGGATGAGGTGGAAGAGGTTGACGGTTCATCTGTTCCATCCACAAGAGAACAATGAACTAAACACCATTGGAAGATGTCCCTTTGATAAAGGCATGGGAGAGTGTTTCTCTCGATGACGTGACCGGCAGTGACCAAACCGGGAGCGCTATTAGCAAGGATCGAGGACAAAATCTTCCAATTCATGCATATCTTTCCAAAAACAGTTCCGCGCACCTATCAATCACTCCAATATCGTTGGGATGTGATCAAATCGAGTTATCGCCATTGGAGCGGATGCTTGGAGCAAGTGCGTAGTGCACCACCAAGTGGTATAAATGAAAGTGATTATGTGAGTATATTTTCACATATGTGTGCATTTTTTGTTGTTGCATTTTTTGCATTTGAAATGGTGTATCAACTTGTAGGAAAGAATTGCGAGAGAATGGTACAAAGATAGGCCATCTTCCAAGGGCAAGGCATTCAACCTTGAACATTTTTTTAAGCTTAACTACTGCAGGGGAGACCCCCACAGTTCTTTATTGATTAGTAAAAACTAGGGGTTCAAAAATATGAAAGGAAAAAATAAAGATAAAAGCTAAAGAGGAAAAAAGAAAATTACAACAGATTGTCAATCCAATTTGACAGAACTGCAACTTTAGAACTTTTAATTCTATGCTTTAGCAGGGAGACATCCTAGACAAATCCAGCCTTCCATCCTTTGAAAGTTGGTCTCATCCCCTTAAAAATCTTATTTCTTTGTCTCCAAATATTCCAGCAAGCTAAGATGACTATCTCAACAAAACATGGTCCTAAGAATCTCTTATTTTTAGCTTTTAACATTTCTAGACCTGAAACCGTACCCCAATTGATCTGCAAATATGTCCAAACTCTGACACTGAAGTTACATTCGAAGAATAAGTGAGACCAATCCTCTAGAGTATGACAGGGACATAGCACACAATCTGAATCAGTAGTCACATTCCAATGTCTTCTTATTAGCATTTCCCTTGTGTTAATTCGATCATGTAAGATTAACCAAGCAAAGACTTTGTGTTTTGACATACATTTCCTCTTCCATAGCCACTTAGAAGGGAAATGATCCGGAATCAGATTGTAGTGGGCTTTGTACACCATATTTGCAGGGTAATCCCTAGACTTTGTTATCCTGTAAACCCATTTATCCTGTACATGTGGGTCAATGCTGACATCTTGTAGTTGAACTTGTAACAATAAAAGTTCTGCATTAGCTAAAAAAATTGAGAAATCGAACATTGTTGGAATTTGCTAAAAAATCGAGAAATCGAACATTGTTGGAATTTGCTAAAAAATGAGAAATCGAAGTTGAGGGGACAACAAGTTCCACCCAAGAGAGGCTTGTTCGTCGAATTGGATGATGATGATGGTTCACTGGGAGCAAGAAACAAGGGCAAGCCCGATGGCAATAAGATGGCCAAAGAGAAGCTAAGGAAGCAAGCTGAGAATTCGAGTTTGCATGAGAAGATGGATCACATGGTGCACCGAAATGAGTTGATGGTGACCAACACATTGGAAGCAAAGATGATCTTATCTAAGAACAAAACTCAAGATAAGCAAGCAAGGTGGCAAGAACTCCGGGATGATGAGTTGCGCAAGGCAACCATTGAGGAGAGGAAAGCAATTGCCGAGGAAAACAAGTACATGGAAAAGCTACTTGTCGAGGAAAACAAGATCATGACGATGGACCAAAGCTTTGTGGATAGCCTCACTCTAGAGTTGCATGATGATGCATGGAGGTATGATGATTCTTCTAGTGGTCGTGCCGAATCTTCATGCTCATTGATGATGCTCGATAGGTTGACGTGGAGCACTTCGTTGGTAACCCCAAGCGCAGGGTGTGAAGAGCAAGCAGCAAGTTTTCCCTCAGTTGAGACCAAGGTTATCGAACCAGAAGGAGGAAGGAAACGTCACACAGGTGTTGCAAGAAACACAGAGACCTGCACAACACAAACTCAAGACTTTGCCCCAACGAATCAGTGAGGTTTTCAAGCTCACCAGTTTGCTGTAACAAAGGATTAACCTATGGTATGGAAGGTAATGGTTTGCAGCAAGGAAACAAGTAACAGTGGAGGATGTATTAATGTTAAAGATTGGACCGGGGTCCATAGTTCACTAGAGGTGCTCTCCTTAGATAAACAACATGGCATGAAGGGTAAACAAATTACAGCAGGGCAATTGACAGGAACTGAGGAAAGCATAACAATGCAATTACTAGTCAGAAAGATCCTATGAGATTTGATTGGGCAATACAACAAGATACATAGACGGCCATCCAACTGCATCTATGACTAGATGTCCACCTTCAGGTTATCATCCGAACCCCCTCCAGTATTAAGTTGCAAGCAACAAGACAACTTCTTTAAGCAAAGTGTGTAAGGTAAACAGTCCACATGTTCCATGAACAAGAGACTGTTGTTTTCTCCCTAGTAGCAATAGCACATCTACAACCGAAGAGATTATGTCACTTCCCTTGGAAACTAGAGGCATGCACCCACTATCGAGCATAAATATCCCCTCTTGGAGTCACCAGCAACTACTTGGCCAAGATAGCTACTAACAACGGAGAGCATGCAAGATCACAAACAACACATACATGATAGAATCATAAAGACAAAACCATTAATCTAACCAACATAATAATCTCAATATCCATCGGATCCCCGCAAACACAACATGCATGATCACAAATAGATTAGATCTTGATCATGAACGGAGCTCACAAGATCTATACATGAAAGCACAAAGGAGGAGATACAACCATCTAGCTACTACATGGACCCATAGTCCAAGGTGAAACTACTCACGCACCATACCAGAGAGAAGGCCTTCGGGATGATCTCCCCTCCGGCAGGGTACCAGAAAGAACTTCAGATCCCCCCGATCTAGGGACAATGGTGGCGGCGGCTACAGACGGGGTTTCGTGGATATTTGATCGGGTACTCAGGGTTTCTGTATCGGGGGCTTCTTATAGGCGAAGGGGGAGGCCGAGGAGGCGGCCATGGTGCCCAAACCCTAGCCAGGCGCGAGCCCACCTATGGCCGTGCCTGGGGTGGGTCTGGCCCCCCTGGCTGGTCCCTCCGGCTCCCCTATGTACTTCTTGTTCCCCATGGAAAGTAATTGACTTTGGATTTTGTCCCGTCTAATTCCGAGAATATTTCTTTACTAACTTTTCTTAAACCAAAAATAGCAGAAAACAGGCATCTAGCACTATTGCAACTTGTTAATAGGTTAGTACCATAAAACATGTAAAAAGCACCTCAAAGTGTAGACAAGTAAAGCAAAGTAGATACTAAACAATCATGGAGCATCAAAAATTATAGATATGTTTCCAACGTATCAACATCCCCAAGCTTAACTCCTGCTCGTCCTCGAGTAAGTAAGTGATAAACAGAATAATTTTTGAGGTGAACATGCACCCTCACAATAAAGATCCAACCATTTGCAAGCATTGAAAGCTGGGATCAAAGAACTCTAAACATGTGCATGAAAGAATAGAGTTCTAACAGTAGGACATAGTAACTATGCATGCAACATGGCAAGCTACAAACAAAGATCATGAATAACATGCATTGAAAAACGTTTGTTTGTTTCACATATAGAAAACATAGCATAGTGGCAACCAGCTTGTCCCTCATAGAGTAGCAAATATATGCATAGGACACCTTCAAAGTTCACAAGGGTGACTAGAAACAAATAGCACAAGAACAAGTAATATCACAATATGCATCAATTAATAAGCTTTGGAACACTGCACACAGAATGACAACTATGCTCTCTTAATGGTGCCTAAAGATAGAAGGTGGAGACTCAAATAATGGTGGAAGAAAGGCCTTTTTGTAAAGGAAGCAGGGACTACAAGTTTCAAAAGAGCTTTCAAAAATTATGGTACTTGTTAGCTTTCAGCCCTCATTGCCCCTGTCATAAGCATCTTGAAGTGGTTAAGGTTAAAGTGGCAAAGCTGGAGTATATGCTTGACGAAGTATAAGTTGGCAATCTCAAGTCCCTTGAATATGAGGGCCACATCTCATGGATACTCAACTTTGGGCCCAGGCAAGTTCTTGTCACTATAAGTATTTGCATATCATTGAGAACCGCCAACGGGATACCCCTTGCACATGGTACATGAGCTTTTCCATAACCAAAATGACAAGGCAAGCATACAATGAGCATCTCAGCAATCTTTTTATTTACCATATGCATAGCTTTTTATTGAGGATGCTTCGTAGATAGCTCAGTATGGTGATGCTGCAAGTTTCCACCATGATTAGGCATGGCTTAGGCTAGTGGCCCAGGCGTTTCTCTAACACAGAATACAAACTCCATGGACTTACAAGTTCCCACTTCATTTCACACCGGTGACATCCATAGAAAAAAGAGCATGATATCAACTGAGTACAAAAGTACAAGTGCAATGTTGAAAACGTTCCCCATGACAACACGGTTCTGCTAATTTCAACTTATAAGTGCAAGCATATACAACAAAGTTGTCACAATGGTTCAAGTTTATTAGGGGCAAAGAATAAACTGTGCCATCAAGTTTGTGAGGGCTTTAATCACTAAGTTTTCACATAACAAATCAGTTTTTAATTGGAAGATAGTTGAAAACAAGAATATACTTGTAATGGTGTAACACACGATGCATAGGAGTTTATTGTGAACACTTTGGAATAACTTGGTTTCTTGGGAGTTGAAAGCATGAGTAGAACTTACTCATACAAGTGGAGGCTAGCAAAAGACTGGGAGCAACCAACTAAGAGAGCATAATGGCCATAATCATGCAATGCAACAAAGCATACTAATCAAAGCAAAGAGTCGTACTAAAAGTCAAGGACTAAATGATCATAGACGCTAATGGTGACTTGTCGTAGTCATAAGATGGTGTAAGCATGTGCCAAGTCAACCCAAGCAAAGCATCAAAGGAGAATACCACAATACTATGCTTTTGCATGCTAAAACAACGCATAATTTCTTCAAGGCACAGTAAGCAATCCCAATTTTTTGGAACAAGACATGCTACAGTAATAATCACTAAGCACAATGCTAAAACAACACCTAGCATGTCATGCTAATGTCTAAGTCACAGTCAATGCAAGCTCCTCTTGCACTTTAAGCAAGAACTTACTACTCTTTTCCAACACCAAGCAAACTTATTTGCAAAACAACACAGCGAGAACAGGGGTCCAAACTTACTTTATTCAAGCAAACTAAACAACCTAAGCAAATCAAACGAAAACTAAGACGCTCCAAGAACAACACAATTATGCATGAAACAATAAAAGTGAAGTGTCTAGACAGACCTGGGCTTTTTATTGATGAAGAAAGGGATGCCTTGGGCATCCCCAAGCTTTGACGCTTGTACCTCTTGCATATTTCTTGGGGTGACCCCATGGTGGCATCCCCAAGCTTGAGCTTTTGTCCATTTTTCATCTCATTATATTATTCTCTCTTTACACCTGAAATTTTTCCTTCATACAAAACTTCACACAATCTTCATTAGCTACATTAGTTTATTCAAAAGATATTAGACCACTTGGCAAAGCTTTGTAACAGCAAGAATTTTCATTAAAAACACAAGCTACTATAGCAACTCCTTCAAAAAGCTCAATTTACCTGAAGAGAACTCAAAAAGGAATCAATAAGAAGCAAATGCAAATAATGGCAGAAATCTGTCAAAACAGACCAGCAGGTAGAAACCGATTTTTTTAAATATCTTCTATTGCTCAAATCAAAAAGTGTTGAACTAACGAAAGTTATCTAACATACTGGGGGATTTATTCGTAAATTTTGAGCTCAATCCAAGTTACAGAGACCCCTCACGAATATTTTTTGTGAAGGACAGAAATCTGTTTCGGGACAGCAACTCCCCAAATCTTACTTCTCTCTCATTAGAGGTCATTCTTGGCACAAAAAGCAAACAAAAAGGATAAGGAGAGGTCATTACTGAAGTAATATCTTCCAAGATAGAAGGAAACTCTTGGGTTATCTCCCAACAAGTACTTTTCTTTAACGCCTTTAAGTTAGGCACAAGAAGCAAGAAGAATCAAGTATTTTCAAATGAAGAAGCAACCTTCTTGTTCTTTCCTTTCTTACCTTTCTTCTTTTCCTTAGAGAATATATGATTGCTTACCAAAGGAGCAAAATGCATGATACCTTTTCTAACATCTATCACTGCCCCAAGGTGTTTCAGTAGAGACCTTCCAAGTGTGATTTGTCCCTTGCCCACACATTCAATAACAAGATAATCAGTAGTCACCATTTTTCTTGAGATTTTTGTAAACACACCTTCAGCTATTCCAATGGGTAATATAGTGGTATTGTTGGTAAGAGCGATTTCCACTCCTCCTTCAATAAGCTCCCAAAGACTCAAGGAATCATAAATATCTTTAGGCGTGAGACAAAATTCAGACATGATATCACAACGAGCATCAAAAAGTATAGTGTTTATTGAGACTTTGATTGTGGGAAACCATTTTGAAGGCTCGGAATTTATAGGAACATAATCATGGTAAGCCCTAAGCGTGTAATAGCAACTATTCGTAGCAGCAATACCGGTCTCAAGTTTGTTCAACCTAGAAAAAATATTTGTAAAAGAGGAATCAGACTTGCCAGGTGTACCATAAATCATGATTAATTTTCTTATGGCATCATAAGCTTCATCCTCAGTACATAGCAAAAAATCTTTCTCAGCCACAGCATCCAAAGCATATTTATAACGAAGAGCAATACCACGGTAGAAACTATCAATAACCAAGCTAAGGCTTACCTCAGGCTTAGTTTCCCTCTAGAAAGAAGAGATTTTAGACCAAGCCTCCTTAAAAATTTCTTCACTTTTTTGCTTAAAAGTGGAGATTTCTACCATAGGAGAAATATAGGTTGATCCAAAACCAGACATGGCAGCAACTAGAGTAGGAACTAATTTTTTGTGTTTTTGAATAAAGAAAGCAAACCAAACTAGACTAATTTTTTGGGGATTTTTGGAAAGAGGCAAACAAAACCAAGCAAGAAAAACAAAGCAAACTAAAAACAAAGTAAAGAGAAAGGAAGTGAAGGACTCCCTTGTGAAGACGTCCTTAGCCTCCCCGGCAACGGCGCCATAAAAAGCCTTGATGATGCTCGACAGGTTGACATGGAGCACTTTGTTGGTAACCCCAAGCGTAAGGTGTGAAGAGCAAGCAGCAAGTTTTCCCTCAGTTGAGACCAATGTTATCGAACCAGAAGGAGGAAGGAAACGTCACACAGGTGTTACAAGCAACGCGGAAACCTGCACAACACAAACTCAAGACTTTGACCCAACGAATTAGTGAGATTGTCAACCTCACTGGTTTGCTATAACAAAGAATTAAACGTATGGTGTGGAAGATAATGGTTTGCAGCAAGTAAACAAGTAACGGTGGAGGATGTATTAATGGTAAAGGTTGGACCGGGGTCCATAGTTCACTAGAGGTGCTCTCCTTAGATAAAAACATGGCATGAAGGGTAAACAAATTACAGCAGGGCAATTGACTGGAACTGAGCAAGGCATAACAATGCAATTACTAGTCAGAAAGATCCTATGAGATTCGATTGGGCAATACAACGAGATACATAGACCGCCATACAACTGCATCTATGACTAGAAGTCCACCTTCAGGTTATCATCCAAACCCCCTCCTATATTAAGTTACAAGCAACAGACAACTGCTTTAAGCAAAGTGTGTAAGGTAACCAGTCCACATGTTCCATGAATAAGAGACCGTTGTTTTCTCCCTAGTAGCAACAACACATCTACCATCGAAGATATTATTGTCACTTCCCTTGGAAACTAGAGGCGTGAACCCACTATCGAGCATAAATACCCCCTCTTGGAGGCACTAGCAACTACTTGGCCAAGATAGCTACTAACAACGGAGAGCATGCAAGATCACAAAAAACACAGACATGATAGAATCATAAAGACAAAACCATTAATCAAACCAACATAATAATCTCAATATCCATCAGATCCCCACAAACACAACATGCATGATCACAAATATATTAGATCTTGATCATGAACGGAGCTCACAAGATCTATACATGAAAGCACAAATGAGGAGATACAACCATCTAGCTACTACATGGACTCATAGTCCAAGGTGGAACTACTCACGCTTCATACCGGAGAGAAGGCCTCCGGGATGATCTCCCCTCCGGCAGGGTGCCAGGAAGAACTTCAGATCCCTCCGATCTAGGGACGATGGTGGCGACGGCTATAGACGGTTTCGTGGATATTTGATTGGGTACTCAGGGTGTCTGCATCGGGGGCTTCTTAGAGGCGATGGGAGAGGCCGAGGAGGCGGCCAGGGTACCCAAACCCTAGCCAGGCGCCCCTCTGGACTTCTTGTTCCCCACGGAAAGTAATTGACTTTGGTTTTTGTCCCGTCCAATTCCGAGAATATTTCTTTACTAACTTTTCTGAAACCAAAAATAGCAGAAAACAGACATCTGCCACTGTTGCAACTTGTTAATAGGTTAGTATCAGAAAACATGTAAAAAACACCTCAAAGTATAGACAAGTAAAGCAAAATAGATACTAAACAAGTATGGAGCATAAAAAATTATAGATACCCGACGTATCACTCATCTTTGTTTCACGGTGTTATGTTGCATTTTGGTTAGTCTTGTGTGGCGTGCTTGCGAGAAACTATGTTAAAACTTGCTTAAATGTCGCAGTTGGATGTTTAAGTCGGTTTTGTGGTAAAACCGACGAAACTATCAAATTTCTCTATTTCTTGTTTTAGGTTTGTGGGCTCGCGCGGGCTATAGCCGGGCAGACAACGGGTCTATGAATGGTAAAATAGATATGCACACCCTTATCTTGCAGGCCTTTAAAACGCAGAGAAGGGGCATGCGCAGGGGACTCTGTCGAGAGGTCCTCACAGGGCCCGGCGACACCCTACGAAATATCCCGGCCCGGATAGATCACCAAGCGACAAGAATAAGGATGACATAACGTGTCTAGTGCCAGTCTTCTATGGGTACTAAGCGACATGCGGCACCAAGGTAGGATTGCAAGGCCACGTTATATGTCGTGGATCGCCGCGTGGCTGAGCTCGCACCGCCGCATGTGATCCGACCCTTGTGGTGTCTCTTATCCAAATATAAGGAGGCCCAGATCGAACTTAGGGAGGGGAGGAGATTCGGACCAGAGATCCTTCTAGGGGAAGGAAACCGGTGTAACATTGTGATAATCAGATAGTAGCTAGTTACAGGAAGTAGGGGTCTGCTCACTGTGGACCTAAATCTAGGTAAAAACCATGTGTATCTCTTTGTGAGTGTGTTTTTTTAGCTCGTGGATCGAGCTCGCCGGACGTTGCGCCCCTGACAGAATAACAAAGCGGATTCACACTCCCGGTGTAAAAAATCTCAAATGAAGCTTTCGCCCTGTTTTATAAATAAAGCAAACATCCACAACAAGTTACAAAGATCCAACCGACAACACAACGAAAGCTGGGGTCATAGCACAAGATGACCCAACATAGTCCAACGACACGCTCGCCAAGCGAGACACCACTAAAAACGAGAAAAAAGGCCGGACTGGGGGGTAGCTGCCGTGCCGCCACCAGGAGACGCCGAAGGATCTCGTCTAGCCACGCCTTGTACCGCTATCTACAAAGCGGGTACCAAAGCTGCAAGGATGCCAGAAATTTGAAGACCGAGTCAGAAGCCCGCGAAAGAATGATCTTCTCAATAACCATATTTTTGTGAATGTTCCATAGAGACCAGGACATCGTGGCAAACACTAGCCAGAAAAGGCGGCGGCCCTTTCCTGCATGGTTTGCCTGGGTTTCCAGAAATTCCCCTAGATCATGGGCCTGCCACTCCGGGCCCAATGCAACTCTAGTGATGTTCCACAGAAACTGGGCTGCAGGACAGGTGAACATTATGTGGGTTCCCGTTTCGGGGATCCCACATAATGGACATAACATGTCCCCCGGCCCATGTCTTTTAGTGACCTCGACCCTCGACGGGAGCCGATCACGCATCAGTTGCCAAGCAAAGATCTTTGTCTTTAGGGGAAGGGGAGCCTTCCATAGTGGTTTAGTCCAAGGGAGGCTCGGCCCTCCGAAGAGGGTGCGAATGTCGAGCTAACGGAGAAATACCCCAAAAGGGTCAACCTCCACGCCACTGAGTCGGGTATGTCTAACAGTGAGTCCGGTAAAGACGCCCTCAGCTCCCTCCATGCTTCAGTTTCCACCGGGCCGAATTTCCGACGGAACGATATGTTACATGGACCCTCTTGTGCCACGACGGAAACCCGAAGCGATGGTTCGGGGCAAATGGCGAACAGGTTCGGGTACACCTCCCTGAGGGGGCGTTCCCGCAGCCATGGGTCTAACCAAAACAAGGTAGTTTCTCCATTCTCTATGGAGAAGGAAACCCCTAGACGGATCTCGTTCTTAATCTCATGGATGGAATGCCAAAACTGGGAGCCGTCCCGGCGGACGCAGTCCAGGAGGGGACGCCCGCGCAAGTATTTGGCCTTGATGATCTTGAGCGAGAGGTCCCCCTCGTCTCGAAGGATACGCTAGACCCACCTCAACATCAAGGCTTTGTTGAACTGGCACGAAGCAAGTATACCTATGCCCCCAAAATCTTTGGGGGCGCAAATGTCTGCCCACTTGACCATGTGGTATTTTGGTGTCCCTTTGGATCCTCCCAAAAGAAGCGCGACAGTTTCTTGTCAAAGGCCACGTGAACGCCCTCCTAGAGAAGGTAGAGACCCATCATATACATGGGTAAGCTGGACATACAAGAGTCGATTAGGACAGTCTTGCTATCTTTGGATGTGAATTTTCCACACCACGGCTCAGACCTTGAATGAACTCTGCCCGCAAGTGGTTCCAGGTCCCTGATAAGGATCCTGGTATCACGGATCGGCATCCCCAAATATGAAATGGGGAAGGAGGCAAGTTGACAATTAAAATTGTTGGCTATCCTCTGCTGATCCTCTTGTGAGTAGCCAAGAGCGATAATCTCGCTCTTGTCAAAATTAATTCAAAGTCCCGACATTTCTTGGAAGCAAAGGAGGAGGGTTGGTGTTCCAATGGGTTGGTGTCCCGGTGTCAAAAATCAAGACATGACACTACAAACAAAGGGTTGGTGTTCCAATGGCAAGACCATTCAGTTTAAACCTAGATTTTGTTGGAATGAACCAATCCGATGGATTCTTTCCATAGTTTTCATCTTTGTTTTCTATAAAAAATGTTGGTCAACTATTAAAAAAGATCTGATGGATTCTTTCCATAGTTTTTTCAAGTTGGATGTTCAGGCTAGCTCTAGACAAAGTAAATATTTTTTAGATGGTCTTATTCCCAAAGAAGCCGGGCACCTGCGAGCCAGGAGACATCAGGCACATAAGTTTGGTACACAGCTCGAATATTGAGTCTAGCTCTGCTCTCCATTGTGGGAAAAAATCAGGGAGCATTTCGTAAAGATCGTTCTCTACATGACAATTTAAAATTGGTGAAAGAATCGGTTACTCCCTCTGTCTCAAAATAGATGTCTCAGATTTGTCAAAATTTGAATGAATCTAGACACTATTTAGTATATAGATTCATCTAAAATTTGAAAAATCTAAGACATCTATTGTGGGACGGAGGGAGTACTTAAGTTTTTTAGGAAGAACTAAAAAAACGTTCGACACAGTGGCTTGGCAGTTTCTACTTGAAGTTCTACAAAAGAAAGGTTTTGGTAGCAGATGGACAAATTGGATTTCCTTGCTCTTGGCCTCTGCTTCCTCTAGCATTCTTCTTGACGGGGTCCCGGGACCCAAAATATCACACGCAAGGGGATTAATGCAGGGAGCTACCCTGTCTCCAATGCTCTTTATCATTGCAATGGATGCACTAAATCTTTTGTTTGATAAGGCGGAGCATGAAGTAGTGATATCTTCTTTCCCTGTGGGATAGATGGTTCCCCAATGATTTTCAGTATATGCTGATGACGTAATTGCCTTCCTCAAACCATCTGTTTCCGAGATGGAGACGGTCAAGGTCGTTTTGGATTTTTTGGGGCTGCCTCTAGGCTAAGGTGTAACATGGCCAAAAGCTCCATATGTCCTATCCTTTGTTTTGAGGAAAGTTTGAACTAGATAAGCACAATCTTATACTCCCTCCGGCCCATATTATTTGATTTGGATTTGTCAAAATTTGGATGAACCTATATACTAAATAGTGTCTAGATTCACCCAAATTTAAATAAATTTGAGTCAACTAATATGGATCGGAGGGAGTACTGACAAATCTCTAAATTTCATATACCTACTTGGACCCCCCCCCCCCCCCCCCCTTGCACTTCAGGAAAGCTAGAAAGGAGAACTTCTAAATCCTAATTGATAAGATATGGAAAAAATTATCCTTATGGAAGACCTTTATGCTTAAACATGGTGGCAGATTAATTCTTGTTCAGACTGTGCTAAGTGCGATTGCCATATTTCATTTGATGTCTCTTGATCCTCCTTCACGGGGTTTCAAAGCAATTGGCAAGATTAGAAGAGATTTTCTCTGAAAGGGCACGAGCGTTGTTGAGGGAGGCCACTATCTAGTCAACTGGCATACTGTATGTCGCCCAAAACAATTTGGTGAACTAGACATTCTAAACCTGCAGATCATGAGCTTGGCGCTGCAAGTGCATTGGGCTTGGAATATACTGGCCACCGAAGTCAGGTCATGGAATTCACTTACGTTCCCTTTGGATGATCAAATTAGACAGATCTTCAACGCAGCAACTCGAGTTATGTTTGGTACTGGTGAGAGGGTCTATTTCTAGACAGATAAGTGGCTCAATGGGAGAACGATTGAACAATAGAGCCCGTGGTCGTTTTCATGATCCATCCCATCACTAGAGCTAGGAGAACTCTAGATGAAGCTCTAACCAACAACAATTGGATCTACAATTAGGACACTTTTAAGGCTTTTTTCAGCTTCGGCCTGGTACATACATGGCTAGATCCGGTTCATCGGTATATACCTAGCGAACATTATGGGATCCATTACTTGTGATTCAGTGGAAGCAATATGGAGTTCCTGGGCACCTGCGGTTTGATAGTTTCCCCTACAGGGAGTGAATCACCATAGAAGATACATCAATAGGATAGCTGATGCCCTGGCTAAGTTTGCGAATTGTTCGCAATGAGGTGCCCCCCCCCCTCCTCAAAATTAAGTTTGCTTGTGTCAGTTTTCTTTTGAGCCCATCGAAATGCATATCCAGGCCATGTATACCTCCATTTAGGTGCACTTGGTCGAGTTGAGTATACTCCATGTTTTTATAGGCTGATCCCACCTGCCGTTATCACGATCTACGTATTTTCATGCCACGTTTTGAATTTTTGTTGTTGCTGCTATATACCTTCCGATTTCAGCCTCTCGCGGACATGTGAGTATACGTGTACAATACGTATATATCTAAGAGAACCATACGGCCTTCGGGTGGGTTAGTACGGTCTTCAAAATGAATCGGTATCAAGTTTTGTTTGTCAAAGTTTGGAGAGGAGGGGGACACTGAAGCAAAAGTGGTTCGCAATTTAGCCGCATCTGACCCACTCCCCCCTCATGTCAGGATCGTGTAACCCAGGCTTTGGCTGTTCATCATGAACAGAAAGTGGACAGGAGATCGGTTAGCTAAAAGAGACCTCCCACACAATGAAAAATGTGTTTTTTACAATTCTGCCGAAGAAGACGCTAAACATTTGTTTGTGGGATGTGCAGTGGTAAATATCATTTGGGGATGTATACTGAACTACGCTGGTTTTCCTCAGGTCGTACCATCGGCTAATCAAAACCTCAGATCATGGTGGATGCTGGCGAGAGATGCTCTTCAGGTGCCAGGAGGAAAAAAATAAATTCCATTTTTATGCTCATATAACCCGGACGGAGAAAAATACCCTATGTTTTCATGAAAGAATGCAAATCAATTCAGATGGTTATTGAACAGATCAAAGCAGAAGCACGTCAATGGGCTTGGACAAGTGTGGGTCGTCTCCTTCACCAAGGAGTATGACTAGCTAGGTTGGTTGCCTGGGTTGGTCGTTTTAGCCTTTATCTAATATATTACATGCATCTCTCCTGTATGGTTCAAAAAAACATTGATGATATTAATTAGATATATTTCTGAACTGTCTATAGTCATTGTCCTTACAAATAAAGAAGGTTCTAGAAAAAATTAGAACACGCCTCATAAACTGCTGGAAGTGACATTTCTGAGTAGGCAATTTTTTTTTGAAACAACTGAGTCGGCAATAATTTGGAAACGAAAGCAAAAGCTCCGATATATTTCACTCATTCTAGTACTATCTGTTTTCACAGGAGCTCTTCCAAGTACATGATTTACTACTTTGTTTTTACAAGATATCCATTAGGTATACAAGGTTGGCAGGTCCATATATATCTAGCTCACAGACATGCATGTGCACTGGTTTTGCATGCCCATAAAATTGTGCCTAATTTATTAGCTGGACAGAGTACGTGCAACTAGCTCACAGACATGCATGTGCACACATTTCTTGCCATTCGTTTATTAAAATCCTTGTGCAGCGATGTAGGCTAGGTGGGCGTGACCTTATTAAGATCTTAGAGAGAACCATGATTCCAAAACCATGAGAGCTCTTACGTTCATGCATGGACAACACGACGAGAGATCTCGAGCAATTATTTGTGGAATTGCTGCTAAATGTCGTGGGACGTCTATCAAGTTTCCTAAACATACATAGGAATAGGTATTCGAGTGAGTACGTAACCGTCGTTTATCTAGGCTTGGGAAGCAAAGGGAATGGTGATACTCCTGGATGAGCGGATATGTCCAAAATAGAAGTTTAACCAAGTACGGTCATTGTGGGTCAACCTTGACTCCTTGCCAGGATATCGGCCCATGTGGTTGAATAGAGCAGAACAACCCAGGAAGAGAGTTCCAAGCTGTTCTATTTTTCACCGTTACGACGACCTCACAGTACTTCAACCTTTCCAATCGTTATGTAGATTGTTAGTATACGTTCTCAAACATATCAGGTGTAGCTGTGTCTTCTAGTATATTGTTACTGTGTGGTCTCTATTTCTCTATTCAAAGTTGAACAATATTATCACATCCAACCATGATAAGAACATTGAACGTTCACTAGTGGACATGCCCTCTAGTTCCGGACTGTAAGGGCCTTTAGTCCCGGTTTTTGAACCGAGACTAATCAAGCGGGAAAAAGAGGCACAACACTAGTCCCGGCCCCAGTTACCAGCCGGGACTAGTGGGTGTCCACGTGGCTGCTGCTGCGTGCTCAGGGTGCACCCCCACTAGTCCCGGTTGGTGTTATGGATCAGGACTAGTGGGTCTCTGTCATGACAGAGCATTACCTTGGACTAGTGATTTCTCTGCCGCGGCAGAGATTTCATTTTGTATTGTTTATTTATTTATTTTTAATTTCAAAATGGTTTTTGAATATTTGTACGCCACCACATATCGTACACGTTCTTGCATATATATAAGATAACTTGTATTACGAAATTGAGCATACAAATATATACAATTTACATAGTTACATCGAGATCACAAAATACCGGGACTAGAGCACAAAATAGTTCGATTACATGGAGATCAAAAGCGCCTATTCACACTAAATTCTACGGCATCGTCTACAATCTCTTTGAAAATAAATCCCGCCAGCTCCTCCGCAATTGCTAGTACGCGTTGCTCTGGTAGTAGTTGATCCCGCATTCTCTCAAACTATATATAAGAAAAAGGAGATCAATATAAATATCAATCATGATAACAAAATGTGACGACAATAAAATGATGGTGTGAATGCATTGCTTACGTCGACTATAATCGTTGTGTTCGGTGGTAAACGTGCGAATGAACTCGCAAACGTAGAATCCACATAGATTCGACCCCCGTGGCTGCCTCACGCACTTTACGAGAATAGAATTCAATCAAAATAATAATCTAGAGCATCATTATTGTATTGAAACTAGAAGTAAAGAGATGTGCGGACATATCACGTGCTACTTACCGAGACCGCCTTAAACGTTAGCTTCTCACTAAATACACTCGTAACCTCGCGTTTGAACCAGATCCAAACCCTGCCCGACGAAGAAAATGAATGAATGAGTTATTCATTACCTGATATCTCAGAAAATCAACGAAAGAGACCGATATAGCGCGAAACTTACTTCTGTAGCATGTCCTGCATGCTGTGGAAATCTTCCAGGTTTCTCTTTGATGGGTCCATGACATCAATTCTTCCCTTATCAAGTTGAATGTCTAGCAGAATCCAGTGGAAGCTGCAAACATTTATATATACATCAGTAACTCATCAGTTACACTTATTAGCATCGACTAATCAAAAGTGAATGTGTACAACAGAGTAAGACCCTCACCTGAAATTGTAAGGAAACAGTATGTGGTCAGAGAAATTTTGCTCCAGTAGAAACCTTAGAAGGTTTTCCTTCGTATCCTTGGGGTTATCCCTTAGCGTGGTTATATGCACTTTATCTGGGTCAATGAACCCGATATTATAGATTCTTTTTCTTTTACATTCCAGCATCTTCATTCTGCATAATAAGGATAATTACATGTTCTGAACTGAACAACTGAAAACCCGAACATGTAGAAAATGAATTCAACAACTTACAGACAATAGAAGCTGAGGATGGATTTGTCGAGAGCGTCGAGATGGTATAACTAGAAGAGTTATGGAAACCCAATATGGACCTCTTCGGGTCTGAAGTACTACTCACGTGTAGGGCTGGACTATCGAGCAGCTCGACTCGTTAAGGCTCGGCTCGTTAAGGCTCATGCTCGTTAAGGCTCGGATCATTAAACTCGTTAAGGATAACGAGCTAAAAGTAAAGCTCGACTCAGTTCGTTAGATGTTATCGAGCGCTCACGAGCTGCTCGTTAAGAAATGCATAGACAAAGGCATACCAATAATTAAAAATGACAATTATAACCACATATATACCTGTATCAAAATACGACAAATAATTATCGATAGCAGTGCTTGGATGGCATCTTACGCTTATCCATGTGAATTGGTGTGAGTAGGGAGGCCTGGAACGGATGAGAAGGACCCCAGCCGGCAGGGCTCGGTCGGTGCCGTGGTCAGCAGATCTAGATCGAGAAGGTGGAGATGGGGTATTCCTCAATGGGCCAGTTGTTTGTCTTAGATGGGCTGCCGAATTAGACATGTAGCAACATAAGTGGGCCATACCTTGGTTGTTACCGAGCTTAACGAGTAGCTCATGAACATCGTTAACTCGATCATTTAGCTCGTTAAGGATATCGAGCAAAAACTGCAGCTCGGCTCGAATCGTTAAGGAAACGAGTCGATCTCGAACGAGCCGAGAAAACGAGTGCTCGTTAAACTCGTCGAGTTTCGAGTTTTATGTCCAGCCCTACTCACGTGGGACATTGGCTACGATAAATATTCTGCCCTGCTTTATGACCGTCGAGTACCATTGATGGAGATTCCGTATTTGTGTTGGCAGTTCTTTCAGCCTCTCTTTGCTGACCAAATTCTCACTTGCGACATATTTAAGGGCTAGTGGCATCTTGGGTAGATGGTCGAGTTAGGGGCCTAACAGTTCATCAAGAATAATTTCCATGCTGGCCACCAACTCCGTAGCTATTGACATATCTACTAGCTATTGTGCGAGTAGTGGAATTATTTGTTGTGAAACCACCTTGAGGGGTGCGATCATTTGTTTGTCCTGTTGTCCGAGAAGGGGAACGTCTGATTTTTTACTGATTGCAGTTTTAGTCCCGCTTGCACCTGCGCTTGCTGATTTTTTACCGCTTGCAGTTGATTTGCTTGATTTGCTCTTCACCACTTCTTTCTAAAGGGGGGCCTTTAGTTCCTATTCGTACTAGGACTTTCCCAAACTATGAAGATGTTGTCCCGATTCGTACTTACCATGAAGATCTGATCTCCAAACATGTGCGGTCACATATTAGGGAGTGCCTCTATGACCAATTTCTTGGAGATGCCGGAGGACTGGGCTCCAGCGGCATCTCCCTGAAACTGGCCGTAGTGGTGTCCCTGCTCTCGAAGACCATCTTGCAGCTTGTAACTTCTCTAACTAGATCAATATGCCTAGGAGCTAACCTAATTTCACATATTAGGGAGTGCCTCTATGAACAGTTTGTTGGAGATTCCAGAGGACTGGGATTCGGCGGCATCTCCCTCAAACTGGTCGTAGTGGTGTTCCTGCTCTCGAAACCCATCGATCTTGGAGATGCCTCAAACTGGCTGGAGGACTGGCCTATTTATAGTACAAGCAGCTCGGCATAGTCACTCATGACATAATGTCGACACTCACCCCTATTATTAGTGCTCACTCGTATTTTGTCCCGGTTGGTGTCTCCAACCGGAACTAAAGGTTCATCCAACCGGGACTAAAGGTTCAACCCCTATTATTTGTGCTGCCTAGCCCAGCCTGCCGCAATCCCTTCAGTCGTGGTTGGTTTCTCCAACCGGGACTAAAGGTTCAACCCCTATTATTAGTGCTGCCTGGCCCAGCCTACCGCAATCCCTTCAGTCGCGGTTCTTTTCTCCAACTGGGACTAAAGGTTCAACCCCTATTATTGGTGCTACCTGTCCCAGACTGCCGCAACCCCTTCAGTCGCGGTTGGTTTCTCCAACCGGGACTAAATGTTCAACCCCTATTATTAGTGCTTCCTGGCCCAGCCTGCCGCAATCCCTTCAGTCGCGGTTGGTTTCTCCAACCGGGACTAAAGGTTCAACCCCTATTATTGGTGCTGCCTAGCCCAGCCTGCCGCAATCCCTTCAGTCGCGGTTGGTTTCTCCAACTGGGACTAAAGGTTCAACCCCTATTATTAGTGCTGCCTGGCCCAGCCTGCCCCGCCCTTTCCCTCTATTAGTGCGGTCGTCATGGCCATGGAGAATCTTCATCATTTAACAATATGATTACATAAAAGGCTTAATATATTGCACCAACATCCCTATCTAGTGTTGTTGTTTTCTTCTGCGCTGTAGTCATGGAGAATCTTCATCATTTAACAGGAGGCTTGGGTCAGTTTTCACTTTGAAGGGCGGGATTTCATGAAACTTATTATAATCTTCTGACATATCTGTCTTGCCATCCACTCCTACGATGTTTCTTTTCCCTGAAAGAACTATGTGGCGCTTTGACTCATCGGACGATGTATTCTTTTGCTGATTTCTTTTTCTCGGTTTCATAGACATGTCCTTCACATAGAAAACCTGAGCCACATCGTTGTCTAGGAAGAATGGTTCGTCCATGTACGCAAGATTGTTGAGATCCACTGTTGTCATGCCATACTTTTTGTCTACATGTACCCCTCCTCCTGTCATCTTGACCCATTTGCACCGAAGCAAAGGGACCTTAAAAGTAGGTCCAAACTCAAGTTCCCATATCTCCTCTATGTACCCATAATATGTGTCCTTTTGCCCATTGTCATCTGTTGCATCAAAGCAGACACCACTGTTTTTGTTGGTGCTCTTTTTATCTTGGGCGATCGTGTAAAATGTATTACCATTTATCTCGTACCCTTGGAAAGTACATATAGTCGAAGATGGTAACTGTGCCCACAAGTACAGCTGATCTTCAAAAGTGTTGTTATTCATGAGATGTTTCTGCAACCAACTGCCGAAAGTGTCCTCATGTTCCACTTTAATCGAGGAGTCAGGCATCCCCGGGTTTTCCGAGTGTATAATAATCTTGTGTTTCTCGATATACGGAGCCACCAAGGTGGAATTGTGTAGAACTGTTAGTGTGCTTTATTGAAAGAATCCCTATCCATACATACCATTGTTTTCCTTCCTAGTGTGCCTCCCCTCATACCGAGATTCAGGAACACCAATCGGCTTAAGGTCAGGAAGAAAGTAAACACAAAACTCAATGATCTCCTCTGTTCCATAGCCCTTGGAGATGCTTCCTTCTGGCCTAGCACGGTTATGAACATATTTCTTTAAGACTCCCATGAACCTTTCGAAGGGGAACATATTGTGTAGAAACACAGGACCGAGAATTCTAATCTCTTCAACTAGGTGAACTAGGAGGTGCATCATAATATTGAAGAAAGATGGAGGGTACAACAACTCGAA
This sequence comes from Avena sativa, assembly GCA_916181665.1. Lineage (NCBI taxonomy): Eukaryota > Viridiplantae > Streptophyta > Magnoliopsida > Poales > Poaceae > Avena > Avena sativa. The sequence continues at coordinate 252,125,155 of OV702296.1, forward strand.
GCTGATCAGACATTGGACCACATCAATCTGTAACCCTGATAGACTTTCTGGATTGATTACCTTCTGAGAAATTTCATTGAGGAATGCACATACCTTCACAATGGCCAGCCGGACATTTTTCGGTAGAATTCCTCTCAATGCAACCGGAAGCAATTGTGTCATAAGCACGTGGCAGTCATGGGACTTTAGGTTTTGGAATTTTTTCTCTTTCATATTTACTATTCCCTTTATGTTAGACGAGAAGCCAGACGGGACCTTGATACTGAAAAGGACTTTAAAAAAGATTTCCTTCTCTTCCTTAGTAAGAGCATAGCTGGAAGGCCCTTGAAACTGCCCTGGATTATGGCCGTCTCGTCATTTATGACGTTGCTGGTCCTCCCGTGCTTCCGGTGTATGTTTTGACTTCCCATACAAGCCCAAGAAGCCTAGAATATTGACGCAAAGATTCTTCGTCAGGTGCATCACGTCGATTGCAGAGCGGACCTCATGGACTTCCCAATAGGGTAGCTCCCAAAATATAGATTTCTTCTTCCACATGGGTGTGCGTCCGTCGCCGTCTTTCAGAACAGGTGGTCCTCCGGGACCCTTTCCAAATATTACATTTAAATCCTTGACCATACCAAATACATCAGCACCAGTACGGGGGGAAGGCTTCTTCCGGTGATCTTCCTCGCCATCGAAATGCTTGCCTTTTTTCCTTAAGGGGTGTCTGGGCGGAAGAAAACAACGATTGTACGAGTACACATTCTTCCTAGATTTATCCAGATATATACTTTCAGTCTCATCTAAACAGTGTGTGCATGCATTATATCCCTTGTTCGTCTGTACTAAGATGTTACTAAGAGCAGGCCAATCATTGATGGTTACGAACAGCAACGCTTGTAGGTCGAATGGCTCCTTTTTGTGCTCATCCCACACACGTAAACCTGGTTCGGCCCATAACTGTAAAAGTTCATCAACTAATGGCCTTAGGTACACATCAATGTTGTTGCCTGGTTGCTTCAGGCCTTGGATGAGCACTGGCATCATAATAAACTTTTGTTTCATGCACAACAAAGGAGGAAGGTTGTCGATACATAGAGTGACGAACCAGGTTATGTGACTACAACTCTTCTCCCCAAAAGGATTCATGCCATATGTACTTAGACCAAACCATAAGTTTCTTGCATTACCAGCAAATTCCTGGAAGTCTCTCTCAATTTTTCTCCATTGTCGACCATCAGCAGGGTGCCTCAACATCCCGTCTTTCTTATGTTCTTCCATGTGCCATCGCAACAACTTGGCATGCTCTTTGTTTCTGAATAAACGTTTCAATTGTGGTATTATAGGAGCATACCACATCACCTTGGCAGGAACCCTCTTCCTGGGTGGCTCGCCATCAACATCACTAGGGTCATCTTTTCTTATCTCATACCGCAATGCAGTGCTTACCGGGCATTTATCCAAATTCTCGTACTTCTCACCGCGGTAGAGGATGCAGTCATTAGGGCACGCATGTATCTTTTGCACATATAATCCTAGAGGGAATACGAGCTTCTTTGCTTCGTATTTACTGGCGGGCAATTCGTTATTTCTTGGAAGCAACCTCTTCATGAGTACTAGCAACTTATCAAATCCCGAGTCAGTCACACCGGTCTCTGCCTTCCACTTCAGCAATTCCAGTGTGCTACCCAGCTTCTTATGGCCATCTTCACAAGTTGGGGACAACAATTTGTTGTGGTCCTGTAACATATGCTCAAACTGTAACCTCCCCTTCTCTGTGTCGCAGGATCGCTTTGCATCAGAAATAACCCGACCAAGATCATCAGCGGGCCGGTCTGATTCCCGTTCTTCACCTCCTTCTTCTTCATTGTCTTCCATTGCGGTATCAGCATATTCAGGGAACATAGATCGATAGTTGTCATCATCGTTCTCTTCTTCATCGCCGTCTTCCATCACAACCCCTCTTTCTTCGTGTTTGGTCCAAACATTATAGCCAGACATAAAATCAGACCGAAGCAGGTGGCTCTGTATGACTCTTGCGGAAGTGTGAGCCTTCTCATTCCTATAGTCAACACATGGACAACACATAAAACCATCCCGTCGCTTGTTCTCCTCGGCCACAACTCGAAAAGAACGCACGCCTTCTCTAAAAGCGGCAGAGCGTCGGTCACCATACATCCATGGATGGCTCATCTGTATCATACAAATATATGTCAAACGCAATCACTATGCTAAAATTAGTACCGCACGATGGTCTAAACGAGAAAATAGTTGCTAACCTTTTATTACACTTGGAAACAAAGATGAGAAAACTTAAGTGTGGCTCGGGCACTTCATATCATGTCTGTCTTGTGTGACCTAAACTCGCATCGCTCTAATGGACATTTCACTGAACACCTCTAGTGCATATGTATGAACAAGAAAAAATAGCACAACAACACTCTCTCCCACCAGGAAAAAACAGTTGAGAGGAGGAGGGGGCTGTGCGTATATATAGGGTCAGACCACTAGTCCTGGCTAAAGATACAAACCGGGACTAAAGGAGGTGCCCCTAGCGAGCGGCAGGGCCAGGGCCCTTTAATCCCGGTTTGAGTCTCAGACCGGGACTAATGGGGTCTAATGAGCCGGGACCTATGGTTCTGGGTGGCTCAGGCCGTCCGACAAGGGCCATTAGTCCCGGCCCCAGCCACAGCCGGGACTAATGGCCTGGATGAAAGGCCTGTTTTCTACTAGTGGTTAGTGGCACATTCTTTAATCCGGCCAGTGAGAGCTATCCTTCCTGGCAGAACTTTGGATTACTTATTCATAACACTGGAAAACCAAAAAATGAGTACGGTAGTTGTATGGCAACTATGCAAGGCTTGATTTGAGCCACAGGAAATTATTATTTTTTACTTGGAATGTCTTGCATATAGATGACATCTTGTTCAATCTTGAGTTGCATCCAATTGGAGCATGAGCTCCGATTCTCTAGGGTCATAGTGAGCTAGTACTACTACTAAGTTTACCGGTGGAACCATCCCGATTTGTAAGTGTTGCAAGGGTAACTAGGTCATCAATTTGATCTATATAAAATAAATTATATTAATTAAAAATAAAATTATTAGAAAATACAATTCTAAAGTTTCTAATGATATATATTTTAATATACCATGCATTAAGTTCGTTAAATTGACGACCTAGATACACATTCAGGACTTATAAACCGGAGTGAAGTTAGTAGGATTTTTTAAATCTAGAATTTCATAGACATACAAGAAATGACGACCTAGATACACGTGCATGATTTATACGTGGTTGGAGTAATAGCTATGCATACATTGCAATGACCATTTTTTAATCTAGAATTTCGTAGACATGCATATGCTGATAAATGCTACTATATTAGTTGTGGTACCATTCAATGTGCTACGATATTAGGCTAGTCATAGTGGGATTAACATAAGTGGTAACATATATCACCTAGACTAAGAAGATGATATGGCAAGCAATTAATGAAGAGAGAAGCAAATTGAGTAAGGCTAGTCATAGTGGGGGTAACACTTTAGTAGTAACTAAGAGTTTAACTCAGTATTTTTGCTTATGTGCAATGAGTTAATGAAAACGAGATAGATAGAGTAACTAGATATGTTACTATAACATTACACATAGAAAGGAAAAGTGAGTCTACAACCTAATTAAAGTAACATTGCATGTTACCACACATAAATTATTTCTCACTATGGAGGTAGTAATCTAGACTAGTAACATACATATGTTACTAGTCTAAGTTATTTTGCACTATGATTAACCTAGCATAATATATTACCGTCACATCACACTCCAATGCAAAATGAGTCTATAAAATAATAAATAAGCATTTCTATGTTACTACACTTATGACACCACTCACAATGAAGGTAGTAACTTAGACTAATAACATATGCATATTACTACTCCAAGTTACTAACCAGTATAACCAGCCTTAGCTGGCCATTGAAGTAATAATGTGCTACGATATTAGCTGCCAACAATGTGAGAACTGTTCCGGCTACTTGTTTTTGAACCAATTGTCCATATTCTATTGAACCACAGTGCAATGGATGCAAAAAGGATGGTAGCATTGAAATGTATATGTCATGATAACGAAAATGGATTTGAACCAAATGTCCACATACTTGTTTTTGAACCAACTGTCCAGTTACTTGTTTCTGAACCAACTGTCCACATTCTATTGCACATACTCCTATCATAAATTAGGCTCACATCTATGAAGCTCCTATACATTTTTTTTAAGAATTGAAGATCCTATACATATGCAAAGCATTTTTGCTAGCTATCTCAATGTACTGCCGTCGTTGTCAATTTTGTAGGCTGCTCCAAATAACATTTTTTGCTATTTTGGTTTGAAATCAATCTATAGGATTAGTGGGTATCAGGAACAGAGCAATTTCTTCTGCAAAAGGACATATATCAGAAGCAGAACACACAACACACAACGGCCAAAGAGCACTTGAAAGGGATCATGGTTTTCGCTTCGTAAAAAACGCTAGCATTACGATCCATCAACTCACTATGTCGATGAAGAAAATGTCTTGGTCGGAATTATTTTGTGTGTTGCTGGTTGGATCTTCTCTAAGGAAACAACTTAGTGGATTACTTGTTGGAGAACTGAATCATTTCGCAGGTTTCTCACCAGATATGGTCTTTTAATGAAGGCTAAGAAAGAACCGCCAGATCTTTTCTTATCATATAATTTGACTCGCATATTTTGAATTAATTAGGATATATTATAGTAAATATTTATCACCAGATATTTCTTATCACTAGGAAGGCTGTGCTAGAAAATCTACCATCTACCAGGATATTACGCGAAATACAGTCATTAGGAGTGACCTCACTCTTCATATATCACATGTATGATTTAAATTGTAGCTCATAATTCAAAATATGCTTATTTCTGTTGTCGTTTTTATCATCGGTGTTTTCTCTATATTCATGCCAGCTTACATGCGAATTAATATTGATATGTTATGTGATATCGTCCTCCATGGTGACCAAATTGATCTTTGTCACTTGAAAATCTCCGAAAGAACTAATTGATCGCAACCTCCTGCTTATAGTCAGTGGCCGAAGCAATAATACCTATGCATACATTTCAAGGACCATCTTTTTCTTATTCTAGAATTTACGTAGACATGGAAAATGCTACATTATTAGTCGTGGTATCCATCTCCCTACAATGAGTGAACCGTACGGCTATTTGTATTTGAACCAACTATCCCTATTCTTATGCACGACAATTCAATGGATGCAACAAGGCCACTAGCATTGAAATATATATGCCATGATAACGATAATGGATCATGCACATACGCCTATCATAAATTAGGCTCACATCTATGAAGCTCCTATACATAATGCGACACACAATGCAACGCATTTTTGCTAGCTAGCTCATGGCCTGGTCCAGTATTGCTGGCCTTGTCAATTTTGTAAACGGCTCTAAATATCATTTTTGATGTTTTGGTTTGAAACCAAGCTATAGGATTAGTGGGTATCAGGAACAGAGCAACTGCTGCTACAGAAGGACATATACTAGAAGCAGAACACACAACACACAACGGCCAAAGAGCACTTGAAAGGGATAAGGGTTTTTGCTTCGTCAAAGAAGCTACCATCCCAATCCATCAAATCACCATCTAGATGAAGAAAAATTCTTGGACGGAATTGTTTTGTGTGCTGCTGATTGGATCTTCTCTAAGGAAACAGCTTCGTGGATTACTCGTTGGAGGACGGAATTCTTTTGTAGGTTGCTCACCAGAAGAACGATATTTCAACTGGTTATGGGAGAATATAACTAGTGTAAATAGTGTTGATCCTTCCTTTGGCCCTAGATAATCGGACATGATTTGCCTTTTTCTCTCTTTGTGAGTCGGCTTACGGTTGATTAAGCCAGACGGAAAATGGAGAATAACCATTGCTAGCATAATTGATTTCTCCGTAAGACTACATATTATATTATAAACACATATAACACATCATTAACGATTTCCTTTGTCAAAAAAAAAATTCACTTGATCTACGGAAAACTCCAATTGACTGTAATATTTATAAACTATGTCATGCATTTGGTAATTGCCCCCCCCTTTTGCACACATAAGGGTCTTTTCATGTGTGGTGCGGATGAGTACTGAAACCGAATAATTTGGGATGTTTGCCCGCGGGCTGGACAAGCCCCAGCACGAGGGTATCACACACGGTATATTATCTAAAACGGTAGGAAAGATTATTTTTTTGGAAGGAGCATATATTAATATCAAGAGATACCAATTACACCCAGCCTCTGCAACAACGCAATACCCTATTGGCATTACGGATGCACACATCCAACAAAAGATAAAGAAAACTAAAAAAATAAAAGACCCGCTACAGTGTTCCGGTCCTAGCAGCAACGGTAGGAAAGATAACGTACACATTTTGTATGCAATAAATCGTCAGCGAACCTATCGTTTATCACATACAATGACGAAATGTAGAATCGCTTCTTTTAAACCTAAACGTTGGCGGATGATTTCTGCTATGTGCTTATTTTTTCTAGACAGTTTATTTTATGCTACTTGTGTGTGATTTGTTCCTGTTTCTTTCTCCCTTTCTTTCTGTCTTATCCGGTAGCTTTGTAGCTTTTTTCCGCCGCCCCCGCTCGTCTATAAATTACAATATGCGTATTTTTTGTTTGTGCTTTTACCATTAGTTTATTCTATATATTCATGCCATATTTCATGAGAATTAATATTGCTACGTTATGTGATATCCTCCTCCCTCCCTGGTTACCAAATTGGCCGTTGTCACTTGAAAATCTCGAAAAGAACTAATTTATCGCTCTCTCCTTTTTCTAGTCAGTGGTTGAAGTAATAATAGCTATGCATACATTGCAAGGACCATTTTTTAATCTAGAACTTCGTAGACATGCATGTGATGGCAAGTGCTGTTTGGCCATTGTGGTACCTCTCTGCCAAAAATGAGTGAACCGTTCCGGCTACTACTTGTTTTTGAACCAACTGTTCGCATTCTATTGCACCACAATTCAATGGCTGCAACTAGGACGCTAGCATTGAAATGTATATGTCATGATAACTACAATGGATCATGCATAAATTATGTAGACGGCTCACATCTATGAAGCTCCTATACATTTTTTGAGGATTGAAGCTCCTAGCCTCCTATACATATGCAAAGCATTTTTGCTAGCTATGTCAATGGTCCGGTCCAGTACTGTTGGCGTTGTCAATTATGTAGACGGCTCCAAATAACATTTTTTGCTGTTTTGTTTCGAAATCAATCTGTAGGACTAGTGGGTATCAAGAACAGTGCAATGCTGCTGCAGAAGAACATATATCAGAAGCAGAACACACAACACACAACGGCCAAAGAGCACTTGAAATGTATCAGCGTTTTCGCTTTGTCCAACACGCTACCATTATGATCCATTAACTCACCATCTCGATAAAGAAAATGTCTTGGACGGAATTGTTTTATGTGTTGCTGGTTGGAGCGTCTCTAAGGAAACAGCTTCGTGGTTTACTCGTTGGAGGACGGAATCCTTTCGCAGGTTACTCACTAAAAGAACGATATTTCAGCTGGCTATCAGAGAATATATCTAGTGTAAATAATGTTGATCCTTCCCCTTGCGCAGGATAATCTGTCAGGCATTGCTTTTTTCTTTGGTAGTCGGCTCACGGTTGATTAAACCGGACGAAAAATGCAGAATCATTATTGCTAACATAGTTATTTACTCCGTCAGACTACATACTATATTATAACCACGTATAACACATAAGTAATGATTTGGTATATCAAAGAAAGTTTCACATATATTCGATCTACTGAAAACTCCAACTGACTCAAATATTCTAAATCATGTTACGCATCTGATAATCCATTTTAATTGCTTCAGAAATCTCTTGTACACTCCATGCTAATCTATTGAGGCATATTGCTCCTTTCCTCCAAGATCATCCAAGCATGCCATCAAGGATAACAAGTCAAAACCAGACTTCTTGAGCAATCGGATATATTTCCTTGATTTCTGAAACACTCTTCAAATCTGGATCACATATATCATCGGTTGTTCATGTTGATTATATACAGTTTGTACATCCTCATGTAGCTTATTAGCCTATAAAATTGCACGTTGTGTTTCAATTAGTTCAGATAGACACATGACTTAGTCAGGAGATTGATATAGCTCACTATTCTCACTTCTGTGCTTCGGTGTCCCTTCTCAAAATTAATTTTGCATGGCCAGTTTCTTTTAAATCCGCCGAAACCTATATCCAGGCCATGTATACCTCCGTATATGTGTAGTTAGTCGAGCAGGGTATATTCCAACCGGTTGATCTCAACTTCCGTTATCGCGATCTACGTCTTTGCATGCCATATTTTAAATTTTTGTTCATGCTGCTATATACCTCCCGATTTCTGTCTCCCGCAGGCACATGGGTATACGTGTATGGTGGGTATACGTCTAAGAGGACCATAGGGGCTTCCGGTGGGTTCATACGGTCTTCAAAACGAATCGGTATAAGGTTTTGTTTGTCAAAATTACAAAATGAGGGGGGGGGATACCGAAGCAAAAGTGGCACTATAATGCTAATCGATGTACTTAGGGCGTATATACGTACTGTAAAGTTTAAACCACCATCGGTTGAAAGCACCACTTTATTTGGTATATCTCCGAGTCGTACTCTAAAGCGTGGTAGGTTGTCTAAACTACATATTGATGATATTACTTAGATACTAGTTTATTTTGGAACTGTCCATCGTCGTTGTCTTTAATAAAGGAGGTTCTGGTAATATTTAGAACACCTCATAAACTGGTGGAAGTGACCTTTCTGAGAATGCAATAGTTTGGTAATTAAAGCAAAAGCTCAAATATATTTCACTCATTTCTAGTGCTATCTGTTTTCACGGGAGCTCTTCCAAGTACAGGATTTACTAGTTTGTTTTTGCAAAATGTCCATTAGGTATACAAGATTGGCAGGTCCACAATAGGACCATATATCTACTTGTTTTGCATGCCCATAAAATCGAACTCTAAAGTGCCTAATGTACTAGCAGGGCAGAGTACGATGCAACTAGTTCACAGACATGCATGTTCACACATTTCTTGCCATTCGTTTATTAAAAACCTTGTGCAGCGATGTAGGCTAGGTGGGCGTGACCTTATTAAGGTCTTAGAGAGAACCGTGATTCCCCAAACATGAGAGCTCTTGCGATCATGCATGGACAATATGACGAGAGATGTCAGAGATCTCATGCAATTGTTCGTCGTGAAATTGCTGCTAAATGTCGTGGGACGTCTATCAAGTTTCCTACACATACATAAGAATAGGCGTATTGAGTATGTAACCGTCGTTTATCTAGGCTTGGGAAGCAAAGGGAATGGTGACATTCCTGGATAAGCGGATATGTCCAAAATAAAAGTTTAACCAAGTACGGTCATTGTGGGTCAACCTTGACTCCTTGCCAGGATATCGGCCCATGTGGTTGAATAGAGCAGAACAACCGAAGGTGAGAGTTCCAAGTTGTCCTGTTTTTCATCGTTACCAGGACCACACAGTACTTCAACGTTTCCAATTGTTACCTAGTAGATTGCTGGTATACCTTCTCAAACGTATCAGGTGTACCCGTGTCTTCTAGATTTTTTTTTGAAAATAGGCACTTTATTACTTAGTAACATTACAGCCGTCATCTAGAAAACAAATACACACAGCTGACAACCATCCACTGTTCCACAAAAAATAAATCAACTAGACGAGAAGTACACAATCTATAATCAATAAAACGCCTAGAAAGATGAAAGTCAATCCTCATATTATGCTGCTATCCATGTCGGGGAAAGATATCTCTCAACGTATCCTCCAAGATATTCTATTTTTCATTGTTACCACGACCTCACATCACTTCAACACTGCCAATTGCTACGTAGATTGTTAATATATGTTCTCAAACATATCAGGTGTACTCATGTCTTCTAGTATATCGTTATTGGGTGGTCTCTGTTGCTCTATTCAAAGTTTAAACAATATATCACATCCAGCCGTGATAAGAACATTGAACTTAGCGGCACATTCTTTAATCCGGAAGTGAGAGCTATTCTTCCTGACGGAACTTTGGATTACTTATTCGTAACACTGCAAAACCGAGAATGAGTATGATAGTTGTATCGCAGCTATGCAAGGCTTGATTTCAGCCACACGATTTTTTACTAGGAATGTCCTGCATATAGATGACATCTTGTTCAATCTTGAGTTGCATCCAATTGGAGTATGAGCTCAAATTCTCTAGGGCTATAGTGAGCTGGTACTACTAAGTTTAGTGGTGGAACTATGTCGTGCAACTATGTCATTAGTTTGATCTATATAAAATAAATTATATTACTTAAAAATAACATCATTAGAAAATACAAGTCTAATGTTTCTAATGATATTTTTTTAATACACCACACATTAAATTCAGTAAATTGACAAACTAGATATATATGCAAGACTTATTAACCAGAATGGAGTTAGTAGGATTTTACACCAAGCACGAAGGAGAAAAGTGTGACTTTTATTAAGCTTGCCTTTATAGGCATTGACAGATTAGATCTGTAAGTACTAATTTATTAGTCCATGACTCACCTTACACTCTCATAATATACTTAGGAGCACGTGTTGTAGCTATATCTTGTATGTAAATGCAAGTTTGATTTGAGTTGTAGCACATAATTTACAATATGCCTATTTCTGTTTATGCTTTTACCATTAGTGTTTTCTATATAGTCATGGCAGATTACATGAGAATTCATATTGCTATGTTTATGTGATATCCTCCTCCCTCCCTGATGACCAAATTGATCGTACCTAAAAATCTCCGAAAGAACTAATTTATCGCTCTCTCCTTTTTCTAGTCAGTGGTTGAAGTAATAATAGCTATGCATAGATTGCAAGGACCATTTTTTAATCTAGAATTTTGCAGGCATGCATATGCTGGCAAATGCTACGATACTAGCCGTGGTACCGCTCTGCCAACAATAAGTGAACTGTTCCTGCTACTTGTTTTTAACCAATTGTACACATTCTATTGCACCACAATTCAATGGCTGCAACAAGGACGCTAGCATTGAAATGTATATGTCGTGATAATGCACATAAGCCTATCATAAATTAGGCCCACATGTATGAACCTCCTATACTTTTTTTAGGATTGAAGCTCCTATACATATGCAAAGCGGTCAGAAGGCCCAGTCCATTACTGTCGGCGTTGTCGATTCTGCAGGCGGCTCCAAATAACATTTTTTGTTGTTTTGGTTTGAAATCAATCTATAGGATTAGTGGGTATCAGGAACAGAGCAACTGCTACTACAGAAGGACATATATTAGAAGCAGAACACACGACACACAACGGACAAAGAGCACTTGAAAGGGATCAGGGTTTTCGCTCCGTCAAACATGCTACCATTACGATCCATCAACTCATCATCTCTATGAAGAAAATTTCTTGGACGGAATTGTTTTGTGTGTTGCTAGTTGGATCTTTTCTGAGGAAACAACTTAGTGGATTAATTTTTGGAGAACGGAATCCTTTCGCAGGTTGCTCACCAGATACGGTCTTTTAATGCAGTCTAAGAATGAACTACCGGATCTTTTCCTATCATATAATTTGACTCGCATATTTTTAATAAATTAGGATATATTATAGTAAATATTTATTTATGTAAGATTGAACCACTAGGAAGGGTGTGCTAGAAAATCTACCATCTACTAGGATATTGTGCGAAATACAGTCATTAGGAGTGCCCTCATTCTTCATATATCACACGTATGATTTAAATTGTAGCTCATAATTCACAATATGCTTATTTCTATTTGCGCTTTTATCATCAGTGTTTTATATATATTCATGACATCTTACATGATAATTAATATTGCTATGTTATGTGATATCATCCTCCCTGGTGACCAAATTGATCTTTGTCACTTGTAAAACTCCGAAAGTACTAATTAATCGCAATCTCCTGCTTCTAGTCAGTGGTTGAAGCAATAATATATATGCATATATTGCAAGGACCATCTTTTTCTTAATATAGATTTTACGCAGACATGGCAAATGCTATATTATTAGCCGTGGTATCCATCTCCCTACAATTAGATAACTGTACCGGCTATTTGTATCTGAACCAACTGTACCCATTCTTTTGCACCACAATTCAATGGCTGCAATAAGGACACAAACACCTATCATAGATTAGGCTCACATCTATGAAGCTCCTATACATATGCGACGCATTTTGGCGCTCACTTGGACCAATGCGGTGACCTTAATATTGATCTTGACTATAATGGTGGCTAGCATGGTGGAGATGCTTCCGAAGATTCACACCTTAGCCTCTTTTGTTCTAAATCATCTCAGGTATAATCATATTTAACAATTATAGACATGACCTTGTTTGATGACTTGGTTGAGAGCTAGCTATTTTCCACAGGTCTTCGCCAACTGGCCATTGTTTGTCCATATGATTTTTCAAGAAGGGGAGAAGTTCCTGCATTGATCGATGGATATGGACTTTTACTTCATTATTAAAGTTGGTTCATCAAAAGGAAGTACATCTCACATGTTAGATAAGTTCGATGCAAGAAGCATAAAACGTCATGACATTAACATGCTATTCTGGTTTGTGCATTGAGATGTGGTGATGATGGTATTGCGAAGACAAGCTAGCCTTGAACCATTCCCAAATTCACAATACAATAGCCATTCAAAAAGAAAATAATGGGTAGGTACTCTCCAGCACCTGCTCCTAAGCGCGCCTAAAACACAACGCAACTGGACCACCCTCTCCTTGAAGATGGTCCACCATCCAAACTCTTATTAGCACCATGCTCCACATGAACAAATTGCATTTTGGATCTATCCAGATGGTGCTTTGCATGTCTGACGTAGTTGACATGATGAACTTGCAAGTGTAGCCCGCCAGTTTTTGAACATTGCCTCCCTCGAATCCAAAGCATCCAGGTTTATGTTAATTTGGCTAATCATGATCCAAAGTCTTTGAATATGAACAACCATGAGGGCCTTCATAGTGGTGTAAATTTGTCGTATCCAAGCATCCACAGGCAACTCCTAGTCCAAACACAATAACAGATCGACATATAGAACCTCATGTGGTTTGGGCAATGATATAGAAGTTCTTCTTAACTAGAACATTGCCCAGACGAAACACATGTATGTTAATCCAAGTTACAGTGAAGAATGATTAAATAGATGGATATTTCCCACATACAACATTGGGTGCTAATTAAGACATGGGGAACCAGTATATTGAAGACAAAGGAAGCTAAGAAGCTAACTCACCAGATGGCATTTTCTTGTCAAACCCCACCATGTGTACAAGTTACTTTCTCGGCACCCATATTCCTTTTTTTATTATTTGCAACGGCGAAAACTGACCAATTACGAGACGACCCTTTCAAGACTTCTTTCATCATCTCCGATCCTACAATGGATGAAAGCGCATGACTCAGTTCCATCATCTTATTAAAAAGGAGCTACAATTAGGTGCACATTTTGAGGTTAAATTGTGTTGCTACTCCAAAGTTTCTTTTCTACCTTCTACAATCATGTGGAGCCACGTGCCTCTCTCAATCCTCCAAGGTGGCGTCATCTCTTAACAATGCACTTTTTTTGTCTATGCAGCATAAAATTAACGTGAACAGCGGAGGGAACCCTGTCTTATACTATATATAGTCTAAGAAAAAACCGTCAAATCTTCTCTTATCATATAATTTGACTCATATTTTCAATTAAGTGGGATACATTACAGTAAATATTTATTTATGTAAGATTAAACTACTAAGATGGTTGTGCTAGAAAATCTACCATCTACTAGGAGATCGCGCGTAAATATAGTCATTAGGACTGACCTCAGCCTTTATATATCACATGTCTGATTTAAATTGTAGCTCATAATTTACAACATGCCTATTTCTGTTTGCGCTTTATCATCAGTGTTTTCTATATATTCATGCCAGCTTACATGTGAATTAATATTTCTACGTTATGTGATATCATCCTCGTTGGTGACCAAATAGATCTTTGTCACTTGAAAATCTCTGAAAGAACTAATTGATCGGAGGCTTCTAGCTAGTCAGTGATTGAAGTAATAATATCTATGCATACATTGCAAGGACCATATTTTTCTTAATATAGAATTTACGTAGACATGAAAAATGCTACATTATTAGCCGTGGTATCCATCTCCCTACAATGAGTGAATCGTACTTCCTCACATTCTTTTGCAAATGCTATTTGTTCTTGAACCAACTTCCCCCCATTCTTTTGCACCACAATTCAATGGCTGCAATATGGACGCTAGCATTGAAATGTATATCTAGTGATAAATATAATGGATTGTGCACATACGCTCACACCTATGAAGCTCCTATACATATATATGTGACACATTTTGGCTAGATAGCTCATGGCATGGTCCAGTACTGCTGGCCTTGTCAATTGTGTAGATAGCTCTTTATGCTGTTTTGGTTTGAAACAGAGTAACTGTTGTTTTGCTGTTTTGGCCTTGTCAATTCTGTAGATGGCTATGGGATTAGTGGGCATCAGGAACAGAGTAACTGCTACTGCAGAACTACCAAGACATAACGGCCAAAGATAACTTGATCGTAAGTAGGGTTTTCGCTTCGTCAAACAAGCTACCATCCCAATCCATCAACTCACCATCTAGATGAAGATTTTTTTTGGATGGAATTGTTTTGTGTGTTGCTGGTTGGATCTTCTCTGAGGAAACAACTTAGTGGATTACTTGTTGGAGAACGTAATCCTTTCGCAGGATACTCACCAAAAGGACGATATTTCAGCTCGTTATCAAAGAATATAACTAGCGTAAATAGTGTTGATCCTTCCACTGGCGCGGGATAATCTGTCAGGCATTTATTTAAACCGGACGAAAAATGGAGAATAACTATTGCTAACATAGTTCATTACTCCGCCAGACTACATGTTATATGTTGATCCAAATTCTATAAAGTATAGGCCAACTTCTGACGAGTGGAGCGAGGCCCGTCGCCGAAGGCTTGGGCCGACAGGGACGCCTGGGGGAGGGGGGGGGCGACAGGCCCCCGCGGTATGGTACGGATCGTCGAAGACCTAGGTTTCCACCGATATATAAACCTCTTGTAAGTCGCCCGTTGGGATGAGTTGCATCTGTGAAATCCCCGGCGTTTGTAAACACTCCCCGATATAGTGAAGTTTCGTTGGCTGCGCCCATGGTTTTTTCCTCTCTTTGTTGGATAGGTTTTTTCACGTTAAATCTGTGTCCCCTTGCTGTGATTTTCTTTTTGTTCTTCGTTATCTTCTTGTCGCGATTATAACACTACATATACTATATTATAGCCACATATAACACATAAGTAATGATTTGCTATATCAAAGAAAGATTTACATTCGATCTACTAAAAACTTCAACTGAATCTAATATTCTCTAAATCATGTTATGCATTTGATAATCCATTTTAATTGCTTCAGAAATCTCTTGTACACTCCACGCTAATCTATTGAGGCATATTGCTCCTTTCCACCAAGATCATCCAAGCAAACCAACAAGGATAACAAGTCAAAGCCACGCTTCTTGAGCAATCGGATATATTTTCTTGATTTCTGAAGCACTCTTCAAATCTGGATCACATATATCATTGGTTGTTCATGTTGATTATATACAGTTTGTACATCCTAATGTTGCTTAGCCTATAAAATTGCACGTTACGTTCCAATTAGTTCAGATAGACACATGACTTAGTCAGGAGAATGAGATAGCTCACTATTCTCACTTCTGCACTATAATACTAATCGGTGTAATCAGGGCATATATATGTACTCTAAAGTCTAAACCAGCATCGGTTGAAAGCACTAGTTTATTTGCTATATCTCCGAATTGTACTCTAAAGCGTGGTAGGTTGTGTAAACTACATATTGATGATATTACTTAGATATATTTCAGAACTGCCCATCGTCGTTGTCTTTACAAATAAAGGAGGTTCTGGTAATATTTAGAACACCTCATAAATTGGTGGAAGTGACCTCTCTGAGAATGCAATAATTTGGTAATTAAAGCAAAAGCTACAATATATTTCACTCATTTCTATTACTATATGTTTTCACGGGAGCATTTCCAAGTACAAGAGTTACTAGTTTGTTCTTACAAAGATGTCCATTAGGTATACAAGATTGCAAGGTCCAAGAGGACCATATATGTACTTGTTTTGCATGCCCATAAAAATTCTAAAGTGCTTAATGTACTAGATGGTGCATAGAACGTGCAACTAGTTCAGAGACATGCATGTGCACACATTTCTTGCCATTCGTTTATCGAAAACCTTGTGCAGCGATATATAAGTTCAATCACTTGATACAGCTAGGTAGGCGTGACCTTACGAAGATTATATAGAACCATGATTCCACAACCATGAGAGCTCTTATGTTCATGCATGGACAGGCAATTATATATTGAGTTGCTGTTGAATGACGTGGGACATCTGTCAAGTTTCCTGGTCATAGGCATAGGTATTCGTGTATGTAACCGTCGTTTATCTAGACTCGGAAAGCAAAGGGAATGGTGACACTCCTTGACAAGCCGATCCAAGTATGGCTTTCGTGGGTAGAGTTTGACTCATTGCAAGATATTCTCCCATGTGGTTGAATAGAGAATAACTACCAAAGAGGAGAGTTCCAAGATGTTGTTCGGTGGCTATTCTCTGGCAGTGGGGATTTTTGGATCGTCAAGAACATCGGCAGCCCAAATGGTAGTCTTTGTTGTTGTATTCAATGTTTGAACAACATATTACATCTATTTGGGCATGCCATATAATCCTACATTCCGTACCACATAATAACTGCACAACCTATAATACTATAGCTTAAGCGTGTGGGTGACCCAGCCAGCTGAGGACACTCCCGCCAGGTGTGTTTTCCACCGTTGGATTCCACTTGAAGGCCATCTGTATCGTTCATTGAGTTTGGTTTCCTAGACGTTTTGTTACTATGGGACAGACCACTTATATGTCCTTCTAACGGCCCCACTATCGATGCCGCTTCATGCCACACGAGGTTGGGTACGCTCCATGGTGAAAAAAAATATAAATGAAACAATTTCACTCCCCTTGCACGACCTAGGTCCTGCATCTCCTCCCATCGCTATTTCACACTGCCGTAGCCTTGGTTCGCGCCGCCGCCTCCCGCGGCCCTCGCTCGCGTGGAATCCAGCACCGCTTCCACCCGCAACCATCCTTGGCGCGGCATCCATCCTCGCCACCACACGCCACCAACGCCGATGCTGCCTCCACACACAGCCAGCACCGCTGTCGTCGCCATCCCCTTCTCGCCTTGAGGGAAGTGGCGTCTCTGTCCTCGGCGATACTTCCCATGGCTGCGTCTAGCAGCCGGTGGTCTTTGTTTGCTGTCGGTCGGGGCAGCGAGCCTACGGTTTTGTGTCCGGCATGGCGGTGTTGCCGATCTCTCTTGGCAAATATTTTGATGGCGGATGTTGGCAGGAAGATCTTGCCAGGTTTTCCCAACTCAGTCTGTCAGATGTAGCAGATATTCTGTCCATTGCGTCCTAGGTCTCTCCCCAGCCGACCAGCCACAAAGATGATGGCCTACCGGTGGCGGCAGGCTACTCCATCAACATAAGGAAGTGATGACGCATCTTGGATCTGTGAACGTCGGCTTCTGGTTTTTCTCCTCCGGCTAGCGCTCCAGCTGCATCGAAGGGCTGCAATATGGGCATCCTAATCAATCTCTACAGCTACAAGTGTGTGCGCCAGGTCAGTTTCCCCTAAAATAATCTCTACTTCAACACAAGTTAACCAACTGAATTTTTCTGAATGTATTGACAGAGCAGCATGCTTTACCTGAATCTTTAAACACACACTAGCGGACAGTGTTAATTTTTATTAATCAAAGAACAGTAGTATGATAAATACATCAATGTGGTTGTGAACTTAGACACAATATAAGTGTATAGACATGACAGGGTAAGACTAGGAAAGTGGTACATGCGATACAGTGTAATACTCCATTGCCCAGCACAATGCAGCACACCCTCGGTGCTGGTTGTCACCTGCGGAGATTTGTACTCTATGATTGTCGGCTCCGGAGGCAAATGGTCCAGAGGGGCAAGGATATGATGTACAATAGTATATTGGCTCTTTCCGGTAGCCTACTATTATGCATGTTGATGGGAATTCAGTGAAGGACTTTTGTTGGGTATAGTCAATACTCAATAGATATTTCTAAGAAAAGCAAGTCATTTTGTGTATGGTTGCATAGTAACTAAACCATATTTATATGTGTGCACGAAAATTAGTATCCGTATTCCAACATGTATCAAAAATTGTTTCAATTTTCATCCGAAAAGGTGTCCAGCCGCAGAGTTGGTCAATGCTTATCTTATTTGTACCACTTTTGATCCTCATTCAGTCAATCAATGGATGCATAATTAAGTTGTTTGGTACTTTATCAGAAGGTTTTGGTTAATTCAATGCCTACAAAACATTGCTTCATTTTGCGTGTAACGTTGATGCGTCCACCATATTGACTAGAAATAGGTGAAACAGGACTACCAATCCGGAGTTCATTTCTTATCATATCTTCTGCAGCTTATAACGTTGTGTTTTCAGCACAATTTGAGCAGAATCCATGATGCTAAAGAATAAATTTTGGCTGGACTTGAAGGAAAAATCAACCCTTGCTAATTAAACCTATTATTGTCTTGGCGTATCAACTTTGAAATGAATATACATGGCACTCATCTCTGTTGAGACACAAATAAATATCTTAGAATTAAAGGGCCAAGAACATTTGTTCATCGTTTTTCAATTTGTGAGCTTAACTTTTTTTCCAACCAATGCCACAGGTTGCATAGGGTGCGGTTGAGCATTATTTTTCTTTGTTGGCTCCTAGACTCTGACTATGTGTAGCACAGACCCACAAATTGTACAGCATCAAGGAAGTTTTTTTATTGTATCTTGGCATATTTTGCAATGTTAATTTTTAGTTTAGAAGTCTGTAGTTAGAATCTCATATTTAGCTGCATTTAAGAAGGAATGTTATTCCTTCTCCCGCTGGTGCTGACCTCTGATACATGCAATTTTTATTTTGGAGGGAGGACGGGATGTAGGGACCGAGTGGATGATAGGGGAATGACTTCACACTGTTCATGTGATGTGTTTCTTTGGAGACGCAAGTGCTCTGCTGCTCCTTTTTCTTGCCCTTTTTGGTGGGGTTCTGCAGATTCTGCTCTATGATAATATTTGATTTCTTGAGATTCAATATTCTCTGAGCATCAACTTAAAAAGATCCGGATATATCTCATTTAGTTTACAACCAGCTTAGAGAAATAAATACTGCTAACTTTTTATTAGATTTTTCTTAATTAACTATCAAAGTTTAGATTACTGTTCTTCATTCTGGTTAGAACTGCAAATCCACCAACCCAATAGTAATTTGTTGCAGAATTCGTTTTGACTTTGAGGAATGATACCTTGAGCTTATTCCTAAAATTTTCATGTCCAATATATAGGTAATTTGAAGTTGGATATGATATTGATTGTCCACTCCTTACTGAGGCGGTCTCTATCGGCAACTTGGTGTTTCATGCAGATATGTCATCTAGGTATATAGAAGTAAATTTTATAGGTTATATGTTTTAAGCTTTTAAAAAATTTAGTCCCAAAAGTTGTTGCTTCATGATATACATTGTTTGGGATTGTATTTTTTATATTGTGAATCTTGACTTTTAGTGGTTACCATATCATAGGTTTGTTGGGACTTTGAGTAAGAGGGCTTCAGAGTGATAGTGAGTGCTATGGAAATCTCCATGAATTATAGCCTCCAAGTTCCTTAATATGTATGGAGGGCACATGTATCTTTCACTATTTACAGTATCATAGGATATAACTTTTGTCTTTTCACTTTTTTTGTGGAGCACCATTTGTTTTGCAAATTAGATAGTTAAGTGTTGTTTTATTTGCAGTGCTTATTTGTAGCGCCTAATTTATATTTACGTCATGCATGGTGACACAAAGATATCACAAGCGAAAAAATCACACCTAATTGTTTTTTACTCTGAAATAGGTTGCACAGAAGAACACACTGTCTCATGAATTAGCATGAAGCAGATCGTACTTTTGTATGAGTAGCATGGAATGAAATCTTTTTTGTTGTATGGATTACTTTTTCCAGGTCATTTTCTTCCTTTATTGTGCTTACACTTGCTAATTTTCTTCGTCGTAAATGATTTAGTACTATTTGACGAAATAAAAGCTCCATAGTTGTTCTGATTGCTTGTCCATTCTTATTAGTTTCTTAACGTGTCACTTATTTTTCTGTTATAGTGTTAGAATTTGCTTTATTTGACAAGCTCCCTGGGATACCAATGGCCTCTGGCTCATATATGATGTGCTTACTTCTTATTTAATTTGTACGTCATCCAATTTTTGTTAGGTAGAATAATTGCTGTCAATAGTAGCCAATGAGTTCGAATCTTCTTCCTGTTTGGTATTGGACTATCTATGTATTAGCATTTGAAAGGGGCTGCTCACAGGGAATCATATTTATCTAACAACGTATAACCATGAGGTATTATATTTATCTAACAACGTATAACCAAGGGAGGGATCATTGCCCGTTGGCCATGTTTTTAGCATTGGAGGAATTAGGAATTTAATTTTTCTGAGGACTCAGAGACATAGAGAACACCAACAATATTTTTTAAGAATTACGAAACATGAGACTTGAATCCAAGGCATATGCTCTGATACGATGTCAAGTTTCATACACTAGCTAACACAAACAAAAGTATGAACCAGTGGAAAGAGCTAGGAAATTCACGTGGGCATAGTTGCACATGTTTTTTGCACACTATTGGGTTCATTTAATTGCAACCTAGTGGCTATCTTTCAATTCAGCCATAATAAGGCTGGTATGTTACTAGTCTAAGTTACTACCTTTATAGTGGAAGTAACTTAGTGTAGTAACATAGAGCATTGTTTTATAGACTCATTTGTATTGGAAAGTGTGATGTGATAGTAACATTATTTGTCTCTCTCTTTATTAATTGCTTGCCACATCATCATTTTTAGTCTATATGACGTCTATGTTATTACTTATGTTACTCTCACTATGAGCAGACTAAAAAATAGATAGAGATGAATCATGCAACCACTAGTACAGGGCGAGCCTTTTAAAGCCTCCAATCACACATGAAAGGGGTATTTCGTTAGCGGTGCCAATGATACCTTATGGCCCAAAATATCCATTGTGTGCCCGAGCCCTAGCCGCCCACCTTCGCCCTCACATGGCACAACTTTAATAAAAATAACGTTAGTAAGATATCACACACGGCTGAAGATAAAAAATTGCAAGCATTAGTGAATAGCATCGCAAACACTTTGTTCACAGGGAATCATGTATATTTGCTTCGCTTCATAGAAATCTTGTGTGTAATGTGTTCATATCAGGTTGCCTCCGGGGCTTTTCGTTTGCCGCATGTAGCCAGTTCGTTTTCTCCAGCATGCCAAGAGTTGGCGATGAGGCACCTTCCCCAACAGCGTCGTCGAGCAATATAAAAGTGTCGCTCCATCGCCCTCTTGGTACGCGTCTGCTCTACGGTCGACAATATGACTCACAGTAAGAAGACCACCACTCGCCTATCTTGTGTGTGGAAGTGCCCACCCACACATCATAGCCGGGTTGAAGAGGCGTCTTCAGTGGGGGAGAGGAGCACTCTCTCCCGCTATTGAATTTTGCAATTAGGGAGTCAAATTTAAACATTATTGTCCTCAACAAGTGAGTTGAATTAGCTCATAATAAAGTCATCTTTGTTTTGATGCTCAAAATCTTATAATTAGGTCGGTGAACCCATTATTTTTGTTTTGAGAAACTCGTGGACGTTGTAACTATTATTTTAAAGATCATACAACGACAAAAAAGCCCTGCGTGTCACACCCCAGGGCGACACCGGGGGCGGCGCTGTCGCCGCTGCCGTCGGCCTAGCCGCGGTGGCGGCGGGCCCGGTCGTTGAAGGTGGTCCGCGGTGGATGGAGGCTGGAGTTAGCCGACATGGCTGTCGGGGCATATGTGGTTGGATCGATGATGGCTGGCAACCAGGGCGGCGTCCCTGGTTGGGGTGGTGGCGGAGGTCCTTCCCGGCGGCGCCATGACCGGCGGTGGAAGTCCAGGGCCAAGCCGGCTGGTGCTGGAAACCCTAGATCTTGAGATCGGGTGCTCCGGCGTCGCCTTCCCGGACCTCTTCGCTGCTGGTAGGGCCGGATCCGGTAGGGGGCGACCTTGCTCTGCTGCCATCTCTCTCGGTACTAGCCTAGCCGCAAGGCTGCTAGTAGGGTTTGGTGCGGTGGATCTTGTAGGTTCCTAGCAGGTGGCGAGGGGGCTACCGACCCGGTTTGAATAAAGGGGGTGGTCCTTGGATTTCTCTCACACCAAGACGAAGATCTACTTGATGCGTGTCTCCATTGATTTGGCGGGAGTGGCTGGTTCCAGAAGGCTCCGCCGGCGAACTCCCATGGGCGCATATGCCTGGAGCTTGCTGGATCAGAAGGAATTCGGTCATGCACACCTGTGTTTTTTTGCTGGTCGTTTGGTTTCAGTGGGACCGTGGTGAAGCTCTGCTACCTGTTACCATTATGTGACATGTCTATGATGATTCATATGGTGAAGTCAGATGCGGAGAATGTCATGAAGTTAGAGACATGTGGGTGAGCTATGGTGAATTGAGTCTTTATGGCAATGATGATCTGCTTGATTTTCTGTGACTCGCAGTAGCATCTGTTAGAGGGGGCGGCATCACAGGAGTTCACGGTTTTACCTTATAGGATGAAAACCCAAGGTCTGGCCTTCATTAGTTGTGCTTGGCAATGGTCTTGCAAAAGGCATTGTTTTACGAGTGAGAACTTTCTCCAGGGTGAAAACCTAAAATCTTTGATCGAGCGATGACAGCGCTTGTCCACTGTTTCCTTCTTGGAGACGTCGCTTTTGGAGGGGTTGGACTTCTGATGTTGTTTTTTGTGGTGGTAGTGTCGCTACAGGTAAGGATCGGATTACTGTAGCAGGACTTTTCTTTTTTATAATTTTTTTTTTTTCGGTTGTGTGCATCTGTATTGCTAATAGGGCATGCGTTGTTGCAGAGGCTGGGTGAAATTGGTATCCGTTTGCTCTTTTCAAAAAAAACTATTATTAATATGAATGAAGTAGAGGTGATGAGTTTCTCCAAAAAAAGTAAACCATCTGCCAATCACGAGTAAATCACCGGCTGGTTTTGTTGAACAATGTGTTCCCATTCGTTTGGACAAACATTCAATTAGTGAAATACCAGGGACATTAGCACTAATTAAAATGTATTGTACTCCACATTTCGGTTCATATGTATAAGGCCCGGCGAAGTACTGTTACCCTACACAGTTGTGTGTGCCCAGATGTAGCTCCATTGTTGCAATATCTTGATTCGAAAGTAAACTTTAGTGTTAGGAAGCGTTGTGAACGGAGCAACTATGACTTTGTTGAGCTTCAACCCAATGTGACGAAGAAATTATACTTTTTGATATACTCGTTTTGATGATTTCTCCCTGAAATGTTCACCTTTGGGAGAATAGAATTCGTGTGAATATAGTCAATAATATGAATTTGAGATAACCTGACAGGGACACGCAAAAGAAAAAAGATAAATTGACGGCAATTAGGCCTTTTCTTTCATGGTATATATAGCTAATTGGAAAAGTTAAATCTTTCACACGGCATATATACTAAAGCTAGGAAGAAAGCAAAGGCATGCGTGTACAATGTTACATCATTTGCAGCATTTGTATCAATCAAATACTTAGAGCATCTCCGCTCGTTGGCCGTTTCTAGAACGAAATTTGAACCTAAATTTGACCGGACGAAACATGTTTTCGGCCTGGAAACGTCGAGTTTTTCACTCGCGTTCTCAGACCGAGTTTCCAGGTCGGCTTTTTAGCCTAAATTTGGCTCAAATTCGACCAGATTTCGGCGAAGTTCGGCATAATACGAATACAGAGCAATGTTTGGCCTAGTTCGGCATAAATTTAAACACAGTTCAGCATAAAATGAAATATAGTTTGGCATACAACAACAATACAACATATTTCGGCCTAGTTTGGCCAGTCGCAGCGAAGCCGAGCTACGACAAAGTTTGGACAGCGAAAGATGGCCTAGGCCGAGGAAAAATGGGCGGCAACGACGGCGAGCCTATTTAGAGGTGTGGATACGGCTCGACGTCGTGGAGCTTTGCTAGCGAAGCCATGGCGACAGGGACAGCTGGGTGAGCTCTTCGCCGCAGTGGAGGCGAGTGGGTGTGGGGAAAAGGGATTGTCTTGCCGACAGTGTTGGCCCACGCCTATTTTCACTCCATCCGGCGTTTCCAGGGCGTTTTCCAGGAACCCGGGATCGGCCTAGGAAGTGCCGACCAAAATGGCATAAATCCGAACGAAACCGGGGTTCTGGAAACGCGACTGGGCTAATTTTTAACGTCCATATAAAAAAATCGCCCTGGAATCGGTGTCCTAAAAACCTGTGTGAAGACGCTCTTAACAGTTATCAAGAGTAAGTTCACTGTTGCACCGTACAAACAATAACCGTACTGTGGTCCATAAGAAGCATAAAGTCTGACACCACCTCACAACCAGCACGATCAACTATCTACCTTATTAACATGTCCACAAATCAAATACTCCAATTGATCCATATTAGGTGTCGCTGCTGTTAAAAAACGACAAGAAAAAATGAAGAACGAAAAGAAACCACAAGCAGGTGACACAAGATTTTGACGTGGAAAAAAGAGAGGGAAAAAACACATGCACTTAGCAAACGAAACTTAACTGTATGGAGAGTTCTTACACAACGTGAAGATTTTCTCAGATACATCTTATTCCAACCGACGGCTTATAAGAAGTATATATAGAGGTGTAAATATAATCTAGGTCATCAATGATCCAAACTATTGGGGGCGTTGCCCCCTCCCCCACCTTGGACCCCTAGGCGTCCCTAGCTTTCTTCTGAATTTCGATCACAAATTCAACAACTGCTTTAGTACAATATGGTTCGAAGGGGGTACGAACTAGAGTGAACGATTTTTATCAAGTACCAGTTGTGTTGCAAAACACGTAAATGAAACAAACTAACTTAAGCGGACTTCAAATATTATTTTGGAAATAAGTTTATAACTTATCAGCATTAATTTACACCGATATTCTAGCTCCCTTTTCGGGAAAAAGCTGCTGCCAGCTAGTGCTCATGTGCCAACGTTTATTGAGGGCATCACCTATGTTTGTTGCCAAACCAAACCACAAGCTGGGGCCTACTGGGTAGTCTTATGGTCAAGGGAGTACTCCACTATGTATGTTGCACAAGGATATCTTAAGGTAGGCTCCATATGTCAGAAAAAGTAGTCAAAAAGTGAACCTTATAGCCAATAGTAGATAGGGCAGCTCTAAAAGAATTATTTATATATTTCTTATGGTAGTCCATAAGCTTGTGGGTTACCCACAATGTTTTAATCTCGTGGATAGCTTGTAGATAGGTTCCACTATGTATGTAGAAGTCCATAAGGTGCACCTTTTGCTCGTAGACCACTACTAGAAAAACGGCTATAGGTAATTCACACATCCGTGGCGCACGTGCTAGTGGTGTCCCACGGGTAAAATAAGCGTAGGGCACTGCCTACATATGCCCTACAGCTAACTGCTATAAGCGTGGCGCACATGGAGGTGGTGCGCAACAGCTATGTGTAGTCCAGGGCACAGGTGGCCGCAGCACACATACCCGTAGCGCACTAGGTCAGGGTGCGCTATGGCTAAGTTTCAGCGCACCCTGACCTAGTGCGCTACGGGTATGTGTGCTGCAGCTGCTGGGTCAACTTAGCCATAGGGCACTATGTGGCCTGCACCAACAGCACTCCCCTTGGATCGCCTTTTTACGCTTTGCAAAAAATAAAATAAAATTAAAAACACTTCAATAAATAAATCCTTTTATATTTAGGTAGATAATGTGGTCTAGTTTTTAGAAAAATTAACAAACATGAGTTTCGACTTTTTCTGCAAAAAAAGTCATGCCAGAGTAAAATGGCCATAACTTTTGCATATAATGTCGAAAAAATCGTATAATATACCAAAATGACGAGAACGAGATTCTGCATCCGCTCGCAATGACCAGAGGTCGTTTAGCGATTATTTAGATTTTCAAAATTCGAAAAGAGTAAAAAGTTGCGGTCAAAAGACCGTCTTTTCCTGCTGAAAAAAAATAGAGGACAGTTTACCCGTAGCGCACCACCACCTAGTGCGCTACAGGTAAGTTGGGCGGGATTCAACATTTGAATCCCCATCTCGCCCACCTACTCCTCTTCTCTTCCCTCCCTCTTCTCCTTTTCATTCTCCTTCCTCCTCCTTTTTCTTCTCTCTTCTTCTCCTCTTTTTCCTTCTCTCTTCTCCTCCTCCTTTTCCTTATCCTCCTTCCTCTCTCTGGCCTCCTCATCCTCTCCTTGCACTCACGACGGCGACAACAACCTTCTCCTCCTCTCCAAAGACTGACGACGGTGACGACGTCCTTCTTCTCCTCCTTGCTTCGGCATCCTCCTCTCCTTGCAGTGACGATGGCAACAACGACCTTCTCCTCCTCCTTGCAGTCACGACGAGCGACGACGACCACCTTCTCCTTGCGGCGACCTCCTCCCTTCTCTAGCCACACCTCCTTCTCCCTCTCTTCCTCGATGCCGGCGAGGACTAGCATGGCCACGGCCTCTCGCATCTCCCTGCGGTGGTAGGTCATGTCCATGGCCACCATGCTCCAGCGAGGTGACACGACAGCGGCGATGCAGACCCGATTTCTTTTGCAATTCAAAACAAGGGTGTTTTTTGCATGTTTTTTGTTTTTTGAAAGAAAACATCCGTGGCGCACCTGGTAGTGTGCTACACCTATCTCCACATAATTGTAGCGCACCAGGCAGTGCGGTACGGGTAAGAGATAGCCGTAGCGCGAGAGTGGCGCACAGATAGTGCGCCACATATGCCCTTTTTAGGTGCGTCACGAACGGCCATTTTCCTAGCAGTGGACATCCTTATGGACAACATAGTGGATGCCCTGAATGAGGCAATCAACAGCTCTACAAACATACTTGAGTTTTCTCCCAAATCGAATTTATTGGTCCAGCGACGCAAGCACCGAATGGTACATCTTACTGCTACCTTAGGCTAGTCATAGTGAGAGTAACTTAGTTAGTAACATGCATGTACATGTAATGCCAAGTAAGCAAATTAATGACATGACATAATAATAAATGAAAAAAAGAGGTGGTAATTTAGCTAGTTACCATAACATCACACATACCAAGACTATATGAGTCTAGTATCTTATTAATTAGGCATTACATGACACCATACACATGCTACTACCCACTATGAAAGTAATAACATGTGGATGTTACTAGTCTAAGTTACTTAGCACTATAGCCAGCCTTATAGCTATAGCATTGAGATGTATGCGTTGCAGAAATGTATAATACATGCGAGCATCCCGGGCAGCCAGTTTTTTGCATGTTCTTCTTGTAGTGTTGAGGTTAATCAGTTGCATGCGGCATGCCCCATTCCTAACATTTTGCGTGGTCTGCTTGTAGTGATGAGGTTTATTTATAGGATTAGACGGCACCAGGAACATCCATTGAGAAATTGGGGCTTTGCGGTTGATAGGGATCATAAGTTTGGATCCAACAAGATGCAAGGGCCAACCTTGTCTCTCTTGGAAGGACGCAAGGTAACAATGGGTGCGTGCAATTGTTGCTTGAAAGATGACAAGATTGTTTGTGTGAACGGCGAACCTTGTATCTCGGAGAGTTATCATCCCTAGGTGATCGAATGATCTATTTATAATTTTTATTACTTTTATATTTTTTATATCCCTATTGATGATTATTAATAGATTAAAAAAGTAAAGTCCGAGACAGCCTTGTAGAAGGAACGATCATGCTTGACCAGAGTGGGGATTTCTCTCCACATATATTTTCCTATTTTATAGTTCGATCTTCTTGATATGAGGGGTGGTGAGTGTATGCCAGAATTGCCCCATAATTAAGCCGGAGATTGAGATTGCCATTATTTTTGTAGGTCGCTTGTTAGATTAAATTGAAGTCCCCACTGATTAGCAATGTAAGAGCATCTCTAGAAGAGCCCGTAAAAACGCGAACTAAAAACCCGGAGTTAATTTTATCAAACTCATGTTTACGGATCGAAAAATGGCTGACGCAGAACAGAGCCTGTAAATCAAAACCGTAAAATAGAATGTTCTGTTATTCTGTTTTATAGTTTTGGTTTACCTGTTCTGCGTCAGCCATTTTTTGACCCGTAAAGACAGGGTTTTTCATAGAATTCATATGCAAGACATACAACAATCGATCATAATTAATCAAATAATCATACAAATTATTGCAACACATAAACAATAGTCTGAACCAAATTATTACAACAGTTTTGGGAAAATTGAACAAATGAAAAATGTCTCAACCAAATTACAACAATTCTCGGAAAATTGGACAAATGAACAAGTGTCTCAACAATGATACATGTCACACATAAATGAATGGAATAGTAGGATCAAAGGCGACGGCCATGTCGCTGCCAGTGGTGCATTTTCAGATCATAAACGAGATGGGCATGGGTAGATGCATTCTCAATCCGCCGATGCATTTCAAGGAAAGCTTCAATGCGATCCGGATTGTGTTGGGGTTCCACGCGGGTGCCAACGTTGTCATAGAAGAAGGGCAAGCTCAACTCTCTTTTATCCTCGATGATCATGTTGTGAAGAATCACACAACATGTCATGATGTTGACAAGGGTTTTTTATCCCAAAATCGGGCCGGGCGACGAACAATGGCAAACCTTGCTTGCAAAACACCGAAATCTCTCTCAATGTCCTTGCGAGCTGCTTCTTGAGCTTTGGCAAATTCAGCTTCTATTCTATCCTGGGGATCCTTGATAGACTTAACAAAAGTTGCCTAATCCGGATAGATGCCATTGGCTAGGTAATATCCTATTGTGTACTCATTGTTCACGACCTTGTAGTTGCAAGTGGGTGCTTCCCCATTTGCTAATTTCGCAAATAAAGGGGATCTTTGCAGCACATTGATGTCATTGAGTGTTTCCGGCAAACCAAAAAAAACAATGTCAAAT
Source organism: Avena sativa (assembly GCA_916181665.1). Lineage (NCBI taxonomy): Eukaryota > Viridiplantae > Streptophyta > Magnoliopsida > Poales > Poaceae > Avena > Avena sativa. The sequence goes on from OV702296.1 coordinate 252,154,419, forward strand.
CCACAAATCTTGTAATGCAACGGCCTCAAGTACAATGGTAGCATGTTTGCTCTTGCCACAATACTGTCCATGCC